>JARFIW010000244.1:455000-2855000 GCA_036346225.1 Platerodrilus igneus
AGGAATACATGTAGGTTATCTCAGAATAAGAAAATATGGAGGTGTGTGTCCTACTAGTTCCAGGACTGAAGATCTAATGTTGATGGAGGAATAGTCATAAGGTATTTATAATTATGTGTTATAGCAAAAAACAACACAAAGTGGTGCAGTGTTTATATAAGCATATTGGAAATTCTTACAAACCGGGAGATTTTTCCTGTCAAATAAAGATACCTATTGTTAAATTTCTGGCTTTGTCAGTGCTCAGGTTCTTCTGTTATCTATTTGGAATTAGTCACATGAACCATATTTCAGTTTTTAATTAATGTTACATCGGTTATCATGTTTTTGTTGCTTTTTGATACATAATCAACAAGCAACAAGAACATTATAACTGCCGCCACATTATTTGGTTAACTAAACTGAAATATAATACACATGACTAATTTAAAACAGATAACTTGAGCATGTGGACACTGGTTAAGCTAGAAATTTAACAACTGGTATCTTTTTTGAGGGGCAAAAATTTACCTTGCCTATTTATGAAAAGAATGTTCCTTCTTAAATCAAACAAACGTATAACTTTCTATCACTAGTAGAGTACTTAATTATAGTTTCAATTACTGCTTAATGTACATATTTCTGATAACTTTAATGTAACATTTTCGCTGAATTATGACGTCCTCTCCATTTGCTCAGTCTCTCACATTTCTGTGTACTTAATAGGAAAGTATTAAAACTGAATTATTTTCTACTGTTTTGAAATCAATACAAAGTGCATAAAGCATTTTGAATATAAAATTTGTTGACGCATAACAAGTAAACCATTTCTTATAGGATTACGTGTATTGCATACAATTTAGTAATTTCCAACGTTGTAGATATATAATTGTTGTTTATAAAGTTATAACACCTGTTATAAAGTCAAAGGAGATGTAAATGTCTTCCATAATCGATCATCTGCGGATGAAGTTAGTATTTCATGTAATTAAACATTTGTTGAGAGGGACTCATCTTTTGTAACTCGAGGTGAAAATATAAATAGTAGAGATTCTAACAACGTTAACAGATTAGTATCTGCAATATTGCCTTCAACAGAAACATCAACATATTGTACAGTGTTGGAGTAGGATAATGTTTAATTTATAATACTTTCAGATTAAAGTATTTAAATTCTACCAGTTGTGTTACTGAATAGCCATATTGTATACTTCTACTGCTAAAAACTGAAACAGTACCCAAAAATATATTTTTTTTTGTTTAATAATTATAAACATCTTACTAATCGATATTTTGTTTTATATTTTTTAGATGTAGCTGAAGATGCATTTGAAGTAGTTGGTGATTTTGAAAGTGAAAGCTTGCAAATTTTACCAATATCTACAAAAGTAAAGGAGTTATGCCTTGTATCATTACCTTCACTAGTAATTACTGTTGAAGCTGGTGTAGGGAGGAAAACATTCCCAATGTTATTACTTGAGAGCCGCTTTCAGGGTTCTGTAAATGACTGGAGTTCTGAATTAAGTATCGATGCTAGCCTAACATTACAAATAGGATATTATAACAGCAGATTGGCACTATGGGAGCCACTTATTGAACCTGTTGAAACTTATAAAGATAACAAACTCGTATATGAACCTTGGGAACTGACATTTGAGGTATGTATCGAGAGGATTTTAGTATATGTTGCAATGGTCTTTACTTGAACTGTAAAATTTACATTTCTTTAATCAAATTGTAGTGTATAATTGTTGGAATATTACGATTGCTTCACCCAATGATAGGTCAAAATTTAGATGTATACTTTGTCTTTTAATATCTCATAGGCACGTTTTTCATATATCTAGTATTCAACTATTTGCTACGTTCATCGACGTAGTCTAACACAAAAAGACCCAAAGAAAGACTGACCAGGCTCAGTAGGCGGGGTATTACACATACAAAAATTAAAGAAAGGCCTGAAATAAAAATACACACACTCATTCACAACTCACAACTAAATATACACAAAGGAAAACCTTTAATTTTAAAAAAAAGTATGTGCAAAAGCACAGTAGTACCAAAAAATAGACGATCAATAATTACAAACTACACATATTAACAAAATCAAAAGAAAATATATTTTTTTAAAATGACGAGCTGCCATTTTTAGGTATCTACTCCTTACATTATTTAGCAACAAAAAACCAAACGCAACACTAAAAACCACAGCTCTAAACCATTGTTAATATAAAATTAAACAGATAGGATTGTCACAATAAATACAATATTAATTGTTGCGTGCAGCCCAGAATGGAAATTCTCACTGCAGCTGTGGTTGATCGATAAATAATATAAACAACAAGTGTAAGAACTTATTTATTTATAATTGTAGTGGACTGTATCGTATAATAATGAGTTACAGTTATTACTACGCAGCAGCGTGCTTAAAGGTCTAAATGCAACTGAACTGTTCAAGCAAGGGCTTATAACAGATGCGTGCGCACAAGATGCCCCAAAGGCAACCAACATCCAGGAACCGTGAAGGTTGTAACATGCCCCGCCTTGAAATAACTAAGTATTTCAACTTAATGCTAGCGAACGCAACAAATTAATAAACAATGCTAAGTATAGTCATTTAAGTAATATAAAGCCAAAAAGCAACTAATAAAAGATAACTTGAGTATACGTAATGAATTAAATAATCAATAAAAGACTTAAGCTATTCATTCTCACTGAATGGTAAAACACACAGTTTTATAGCGGGTCTCTTAAAATGCCCTTGACGTTTTCACTGTAGCCGCCGAACGACGTTATCACTTCCAGGGTGAACCTCGATGATGCGACCTACTGGCCAATGGTTTGAAGGTACGTTGTCTTCTGAGATTAAAACAAGTTGATCAACTCTCAGTTGAGAGCCAGCGCTAGATTTCCACTTATTTCTACGCTGTAAATTTGTTAAGTATTCATGCCGCCATCTTTTCCAAAAATGTTGGCACAATTGCTGAATACGTTGCCATTTGGTAAGCCGATTTGTAGGAATATCTACTAGGTTATGCTCGAGGCTAGTGTCCATCCTGTTAGTTATTAGGAAGTGACTAGGCGTTAAAAAGGAATAATCATTTGGATCGCTGGATAGAGGTAGTAAGGGACGTGAGTTTAAAATCGACTCGATTTGTGCGAGAACTGTAGTCATTTGTTCGAAATTTAAATGAACATTAGAAAGGATTCGATTAAGATGCCTTTTTGCAGATTTCACCGCAGACTCCCAGAGTCCTCCGAAATGAGGCGCGAGGCGGAATAAAAATCCACTGAACTTGAAATTTAGTTAAGTTATCTGATATAAAAGCGTTATTTAAATTATCGTTAAAGAAATTGAATACTTCACGCAATTCCTTGCTTGCGCCACGAAATTAGTGGCATTATCACTATAAATATTTTTGACACAACCCTTCTCGCAATAAAACGTTTAAAGTAGCTAGAAACGCTTCCGAAGAAAGACTACTAACTAATTCGATGTGCACCGCCAGAGCCATACAAACAAAAATTACACCGTATGCCTTAACAAGACGACTCGTGCGTTTTGTCGTTTCCTTTACATACAGGGGTCCAAAATAATCAACACCTGTATTGTAAAAGGTCTAGTTGTTTCGCACGTACATTAGGTAATTGACCCATAAGGGGCTCAGGCCTAATAGGATTAGACTTGAAACAAGAAATGCATTGAAGCAATATTTTTGGACGGAACTTCTACCGCTTTATCAACCAGAAGCCTTTGCGTATCCTTGCTAATGTAATTTGAGTACCCCGTGTAATGCGTAAGTGTTCACGTTTAATCATAATGTCTGTAAAATTACAGCTGTTTGGCAGCAAAATGGGAAACTTAGTTTCGTATTTTAGATTAGAGTTTTTAAACGACCCCAACTCTCAGAATGCATTGTTCATCCAAAAACGGATTTAAGCACACTAACTTGTTATTTTTAGGTAAAGTTAAAGATTTTTTAAGAATGCTTATTTCTCCCGAAAAATATTGATTCTGCAAAATTTTTATTATGACTAATTCTGTCCCTTAGTTCTTGTACAGACAAAGGTCCGATTAATTTAGCCTCGAGATTTTTACAATTGTAAATAAACCGCCTCATAAAAGCTGTAACCCTTATGAGTGTTGTTAAATTAGAGTACCTTTCGTGCCAAGAGAAATCTGGTGGGTTGATTGCTACCAGCAACGCCTTTGATTCAGGTAGTTCCTCCTGAATTGCAGGTTGAGGTAAAATTATATTTTGATTAGTTAACCAATTGGGACCGTGCCACCACAAGCGAGAGTTGCGTAATCTTGTAAGCGTCGAACCGCGTGAAACAAGATCGGCTGGATTATCAGCGCTAATGACATGATACCAATTATTTAAATCGGAATGTTTTTGAATGCTTCCAACACGATGTGAAACGAAGGTTTTCCAGCGTGTAGGACAAGATTTTATCCATGACAGTGTGATAGTAGAATCACTATAATAAAATACGCTTCTGAATTTTATACGTAGACATTCCTTTACGCGAGTAATTAATTCCGCCAGTAGAACTGCAGCGCACAATTCTAGTCTGGGTAAGGTGATTGTTTTTAATGGTGCCACCCTAGATTTGGAGCACAAAAGATTACAAATAATATTGCCGTTACTGGCGATGGATTTTAAATAAACACAAGCGCCGTAGGCGACAGTGCTAGCGTCGCAGAAGCCGTGAATTTCATATGTAGCATTAGGGCTACAAGAAAGATTACGATTTGTTCTAATTTCAGGAAGTTTTTCCAACTCGCCTAAAAATTCTTTCCAATGCGTTTGGATTTTTTGAGGAACTGGCTCGTCCCAAGAAAGATTTAATTGCCATAGAGATTGCATTATAAGTTTTCCAATCACTATTATAGGCCCTAACAACCCGATTGGATCATAGATCTTAGCTATAGTTGAAAGAATTAATCGCTTCGTTATGCAACCTCATGTAGTTGTCAATGACGATAATAGCGAATCTCGTCAGAGCTTGGAATCCAATAGATTCCTAAAGTTTTTAAATGCGAATCTGAATCAAAATGTAAAACAAAGTTACTATCAGAAGTATTGCCTAACTCCGATAAAATGTTTGCTGTTTGAAGCCCATTTTCTGAGCTCAAAACCGCCTTGCTTGAGTAGTTCGAAACCCTGTTCTGAATCTCGTGTAACTCGTTTAAATTGTTTGACCCTGTAAGAAGATCATCCATATAAAAATCGCGAGTAATTATCTCGGCGATTTTCGGCTCCGTTGTTTGATTTCATTGGCAATTTCCTGTAGGCATCGCGTGGCTAAAAGGATGCGGAACATGTGCCGTATGTTACTGTTTGCAATTCAAAAATATCGATGGGATCTGTTTTATTAAATCGCCATAATATCCTTTGATATTTCGCGTCTGAGGACTAACTTGTACCTGGCGATACATTTTAGCGATATCGCCAGTTATTACGCATTGATATGTACGGAAACGTAATAGGATTGAGAAAATGTCGTCTTGCAATTTCGGACCGGTCATGAGAAGATCATTTAAAGATTTACCTGACGTGGTTTTGATGACGCATCAAAACCACACGCAATTTTGTTGTTAGGCTATCCTTTAGCACAGCGTGGTGAGGTAAAAATAACCCGCATCGGTAAAATTTACGGTATCCGTAACGCATTTCATGTGATTTAATTTGATGTATTCTGAAATGAATGAGTTATAATCATTTCTGAGTTCGAAATTTTATTAAGCTTCCTCTCTAAAGCGAGAAATCTGCGTTTAGCGCAGTTATCTGAATCACCCAGTAACAATGGGTCACCCTTCCAGGGTAATGACACGACGAAACGGCCATCGGTATCACGCCGAGGTTTGTTGAAAATGTGTTTCACAGTCCTGTTCTTCGGTAGAACAGATGTGTTTATGGGGCGAGTTGAATTGTTCAACTTCCCAGAAACCGCGTATAAACTGTCTAAGTCTGCTTGTATTGCTAAGTTACAATTTACAGCACCCTTGTGAGATGTTTGTAATCTTCCAGTAACTAACCAGCCAAATAAGCTGTTTTGAAATACTATACCTGACTGACTGGGTCGCATTTGACCATCACACAAAAGATCGTAAAATATTTCAGCACCGACCAATGCTTGTACTTTTCTTGCCTTAAAATATGTAGGATCCGCTAATTCCAGATTGTCCGGAATTATAACGGGTTCTACATTCTTCTGAGGTATACGGTTAGTGATGTCGTTTAAAATATAGAAAGCCAGTTTGACCTTAAAGTTATTTACCCTAGAGGCTAATGTCGCATAAGCATAATTCCGTCACACTTCCTTGTTGTTAATACCTGCTATGGGTAAAATGACTTCCTTTGTAGGTAACGATAAGGCGCTAATCGCTTGTTCTGTAATAAGATTTATTTGAGAACCAGAATCGAGCATGATGCGTATTTCGTGGTAATTGCCAGCAACGTCCTGTATGTTTACCAGACAGGTAGTTAAAAATACAAAAGAGGGTGGCTTATTTATAATTGAAACTAGACTGGCGGCACCTGCTGGACCGTCATCAGTAACATTTGAATGAAGCGTTGAGTGATGGGTTTTATTACAATGCCTACATTTAGAAGCCCTGCAGTTTATAGAGGAATGACCTACGCGTGAACAATTTATACAAGCCCTTTTTGTTGAACCGCCTTAAGTCTATCTTTAACATCTAGTTTAAGAAATTCTTGGCATTGATAAATTAAATGCGATTTATTGCAATATACGCATGATTTGGTGGTTGTTGACCTATCGAAGGCGCTACAGATAACTTGTTTACGAAACCCTTCTTTGCTGGAAGAAGCGGTTTCTTTTGTTAAACTAAATTCGAGTGCATGGCACTTGTTATTAAGAAATGTTTTTAAATCGCTTAAACATGGGTTATCCTTGGATTGTATTTTTTCTTCCCACTCGCAACGAATGCCGTGTGGGAGCTTTGAAATCATTAAGTATATTATCATATCGTCCCATTGATCGACGGGTCGGTCGAGAGACGATAAAGCTCGCAGATGTTGTGTAAAAACATCCAGTAGTTTTCGAATAGCCTGATGAGAATCTTTTGTAATATTCGGAAATTCAAATAACGCCTTTAAATGAGATTTAGTAATTATACGTTTATTTTCAAATCTTTCATGAAGTAAGTTTAGAGCAACTTCGTAATTCGATTCCGTTACTTCAAGGAATTTTAAAACATCATATGCATTACCTGAGATTGATGACATCAAGTATTCTAATTTTTGAATTTTGGGAATTGTAGGATTGGAATCAATTAAAGCATAGAATTTATCACGAAAGCTTAAAAATTCGTCGTACCGACCACTAAAATTGGGTAGTGAAGCCGGCGGCAATTTTATAAATGCATGACCTTGTGAACTGTCAGCTGATGTATTTACCTGTCCCTTCGAAATTATTTTCGTTGAATCTATTTTTAATTTTGAAAACAATTTGGATATACTATCTTCTAAAAAACATTCATCGAATTGATCTGCAAAATCGTCATCAAAATTTTGTTCTAAAAATGAATTATAATTGTTTATAGATCGTTCACAAATCGCAAATTGAAGCTTAATTTTATCGACGTCTTCAGGAGAATCGGTAAAATCTGCAAGTTGTTTTGTAAAATTGTTAAACCACGCTTCAAATATGCGCGTTTGTTTTAAGACGTTTGAGAATTTCACTAATCGAGTCTGGAGTTGTAGACATGTTTTGTGATTGAAGTGAAAATAAGGAAAAAAATCAAAGAAACTAACCTTGTTTACTGCTGTCGAAGTAGCTCGCAGGAGTTGTCGCTGAGCACGGCCGCTGGACTCTCGCTAAGGAGATGCTTAACTTCGTGTTTTGTTTACAGGCTAATAATATAGCTGCTGGTAGGACACCTGAAGCACGGCTTCTTGGATGGCCTCGAGCTCGTATTAGCTGCAACACGTATCGAATAAGCCCGCGAACACCACACGTTACTGTAAATGCCGGGTTGCTGTTAAAATCAGAATGCGACGGCAAACCGATTTGTTTAATAACGTATATTATTCACTTTGCAATCACGGATTGCGCGGTAAGATTTTTGATGAAAGTCGTGCACTTATAGAGAGCTTGGATGTTATGTAACCCAATTCTCTAGAATAATTGCTCGTTTACGACCGAGATGATGCAATTTTCTGGAACATTCACTGGATTAAGACCGAAGTGGTGCAATTTTCTGGAACATCCGGCTCGAAGGACCAAAATGTTGCGTGCAGCCCAGAATGGAAATTCTCACTGCAGCTGTGGTTGATCGATAAATAATATAAACAACAAGTGTAAGAACTTATTTATTTATAATTGTAGTGGACTGTATCGTATAATAATGAGTTACAGTTATTACTACGCAGCAGCGTGCTTAAAGGTCTAAATGCAACTGAACTGTTCAAGCAAGGGCTTATAACAGATGCGTGCGCACAAGATGCCCCAAAGGCAACCAACATCTAGGAACCGTGAAGGTTGTAACATTAATAATAAATATCATCTCACTTGACGATAATCATTTTAAAAATTTAACACATGGAGTCTGATAAATATACTCTTTCAACCAATTTCACAGGACCCATACAAGAAAATAGTGCATAAACACTCACCTGAGCCTCCACAGTGTAGGTTTGGGTCACACCTTCCCTAATGACAGATTTAGATTTTGCTAAAGAAACTGTCCTTTTCAAGGCTGAGAGTTGTCTGATATCAAAATCGTATTGAGGAACTCAAACAAATTTCCAATCAGTTTTAATTCCAATAAGTTAATCAGATTTGGTGTCTAAATTTCTGAAACGAGAATGTTATAAAAATCAGATGAAGGTTATCTTTTTAAATAATAAATTACTATTAGATATTATCTCCAACCACTTTACTCATCTAAGAATTATCTGTAAATGAGTATCAACTCTTCAACACGCAACAGTTCTGAATCAACTTGTGTGTATTTACCTCTCTAGACTGATTCAAAAAAAATAGTCAGGCAAATAGCACAGATCATTTCAAATATTTGTTGTATTTGGTCTATTTATAATTAAATCAATTATACATACTTATGACTTTAAAATTTTAACGTTGAAAATTTCAAAAATGATATAGTGGAGATAGTTTACTTAAAGTCGAGCAAACCAAGAGTTTGGGACTTATCTTAGATAGCGAGCTCAATTTTGAAAAGCATGTGGACATAAAACTTAAACAAGTGTATATTAAACTTAAAACTCTTTACCCTTTTAAATATCTATTGTCTGAAAAAGTTAAAGGATTCCTAATTCAATCGCTTGTATATCCTATTTTTGATTACTGTAGCGTGGTTTATTATAATTTTTTGGCACGTCATTATAAAAATAAGATTCAACTTGCTCAAAATGCTTGTATTAGATATATACATTGCATTAAGAAGTATGATCATATATCCCCTAGTTATTACCAACATAGTTATTTAAAATTTGAATATCGAATTCAGTTGCATTTTGCTGTCTTCGTGTATAAAATTTGTAAAAACAAGGCCCCATTGTATTTATTGGATAGTATAATCTCAAGACGTAGTGTGCATAAGAAAAACCTTCGCGAAATTGTTAAGTATGATATACCAATGCACAAGACCGCTAAGTTTGAAAACTCTTTCGCTTACACTGCTATTACTCTAATCAATTCAAAAATTTATAATGATGTATGTCACAGTTCATTAATTAATTTTAAGAAAAAATATACTGAATTTCTTTTAATTGTTCAACTTATTAAGTAGTTACATTATTGTAATACTATTGTTATACTTAATGTGTATTGCAGGTAACATGGAAGAACGTATATACGAATGTTACCTTTTGTGTATCTACTTTCTGTTTTTTTTTTTTACACAATAAAAATTTTTCTATTTCTATTTCTATATACGAAGTTTTTAAATGCACTTTAGTAACAACAAGTGAAATATACAAAATATTCAAAATTTTAAAGGTCTTAAATTTGAAATGAGATTGTGTGTAAACAGATGAAATTATGTCATCTAGTGTCGGTTTTGGGAGAAACTCTTAGACTAAATGTAAGGAAAGAAAATGAAACCCGGATGTATTGTGTCCTATAGTTTCTGTATGTTTGTTGTGGTTTGTTTAGCATTTTTCTTAATCTTCTTTGAGAATTAAACCACTCATAGTTTTTAAAATCATCTTTATTTACGTGAACTGTATCAGAGTTTAATTGTAGTCGGCAGCCAAAATCAGTTTTTAGCAAATTGTTCTTCTTTTTTTTAAAAAATCTGTTGTGTTAAGTGACTTGTAATGTGCCTTTTAATTATTGGGTAACCAGTTTCCATTTCTGATATTTAATAAATCTATTTTTTTTTTATAAAAGCAAAGTAATTTTCTTTGATTCCTGAATCCGATTCTGTTTATTTTATAGATTCGTAGTTACATTGTAGGATTAGAATGATTTTAATATGTATAAACACGTTTAGATATTTTGGGGATTTTTTATCACTCAGAAAATGTACTGTGAACATGCATTATTGAAGTGTCAAAGTTCTCGATTCCAATTGGTTATAGGACATCAACCACTTTGAATAAGCCAATCCCACGGAGCTTCCGTGAATATGGCACCGAAGTGTTCGCGTAATTATACCATTGTCACAGAACATGTTTCGAGATTGGATTATTTAAAACTAGCTAATATCTTACATCCAATTAGAATAGAGAACTTTATTGCTTCAATGGCATGTGTTTACATAATTTTCCCGAAAATGATAAAAATAGCCAAGCGTATCTTAACGTATTTATGTATGTCTAAACAATTTTATTTTTACAATGTACATAATAATTTATAAAATAACCAGTGCCGGATTTAGGAAATAAAAAATATTTCCTTTATTTTGTTATGTGCATCCCTGTAGGTAAATATTTTCATTCTTATGTAATTAAATTTTATATCCCTTACTATACTCACGGTTACTTGCGAATTTGTTAAACGTTTCCAACTATTCTCTAAATTGAAATAATTACTTATTTATCACCCTGTAGAATTTTATTAATATATTTAGTATAATTTGAAGTACCACAATCGATCTCTATTGTTGATATAGCATCGAGAGTGTATTCCGTTATTAACAATCTTTGCTTTCTGAAATGACATGTTTGAATTATTTAAAAGTATTACTACAAGTTTATATAAAATGGGATTTTACATGATTTTACATGGATTCAATTCGAATTTGCCAGTTACTTTATCAATATTATGGATGTTTCTTGAAAAATAACATACATTGCAATGAAATAGAAATTATTAATTGGGTTTCCCGTTATCAGTAGTTGTTGGCCGAGTTTTCTAATGTTGCACATTCGACTTTTTGTTGTCAAACTATTATTTTTAAATCCATATTATGATTTGTAACAATCTGAATTACGAAATATTCCTACAGAAATTCACTGATGTATTTAACATGGATTTCGTGATGACAGAAGTAGTACGTTCTAGTCGCTTAGATAAACAAGTAGGCTCCTACAGCTTATGCATTTATTACATGGAATTTTGAAATTAGTTTGTACTAAGTTGTTAGTCTTGTTAATTTTTCCAACAACGAAATTATTTACTGCAATTGGTGGTAATTTACTTTCAACTATTTTAACCCATCACTACATAACATGTATAGACCATATCATAGGTCAGATAATGATCTACTGCTAGCTATTGGTCAAGAAAAGTGAAAAGTTACTCTATTCACCTTTATATCTACTGAATTTGATTCACTTAGTTTTCCAGGAAAAGAATTTGGTTATGGTGTGCCATGTGATCTAGCAGAGGTCGACTATAACCAGTTGTTGGGCTGCAATGGAAGGTCCAACCAAGCTGAAGAATTTGGGGTCTGGTTTTTGTTGTTTTTCAGGTTGTTCATTGCACAACTGCAGGTATTACGGTGTGAAATTAAATTTACTTTACTCAAACTGTTGAAATATGCTAATGAAGACAGCTGTTCTTCTTTGAGTGTAAAATACAGTTTTCTATCTATATAAAATTTAGAGTGCACTATGATTTAATTGTTATGTTTTTTCAATTATGACAAAATGCATTTTGACTCGTAGATTTTTTCTTTCTTTAATACTGTAATTTACCATTACAATTTTTTTGTAATTGTATATATTTGTTTAATTTTTCTTGTATAAACACTAGGATGAAGGTAGAAAATTAGGTTAAGGTAATTAAAGAAGGGTATTAATTAATTTTGCAATAATTTTTGCACCATGTAAATCCTTCGGGATATGCTGGATAAATGTTGTTTTCTATGCAAGTTGTTTTTTTTTATAACATGTTGGTTTCTTAAGGGTTTGTAAATAAATTTTCTTCTTGAGATTTCCTTTTTCTTTCTGTGTGACCCACCCCACTCTTCAACATTTTAGCTATCATGGCATTGCTTCTTTCTATTCTTTTCTTGTCCGCATGGATTCCATAACTTTTATACATAACACAATATCTCATAGCTGAAATTTCGCTAACGTAATGTATTATTTATGCTTTTTAATCTTTTAACTTTCAGTAGACATCATTAATAGGGCTGATAACAAATCGATTTTCATTACAGTCGATACATCTGTTTGGCTAAAACATCAGGTATTTTAAACTGAAAACCGCTTTCAGTCTAAACCAATTTTTAAATAAAGCCGATTTTGTTAGAAACTTGTTTTTCTAACCTGTTATGGTGAAACTGTTTTGGTAAAACTGATGTAATTTGATGAACCATTACTAGTATCTATCTTGTAGGGATTGTATCTTCTTAAAACATCTTTGACAATTTAAAAAAGACACCAGAAAAATATCCCATTAAAACTTTTTTTAAGCATTATTTTTTATACATTTATTCAACAATGATACATAATTCAGAAAGTGTGTTTATAGATGGATATGCATGGTGATCAACCTGGAACTCCTCAAACGAGTGAAACTGATACGGAACAGGTGAACAAGTCAACTGAACAACTGAACAAAGCAGCTTTAATGGGTATTGAAATATCTTCCAAATCCAATTTAGAAATAACAATTACAAAAACATCACTTGAAGTTTTTAACAACTTAAGCAAAGCCTTTTCAAATGCTATTGCTGCTGGTCCTTTAAAGGCTATAGAAATTTCTGCTCCATATAGATTTAAAAATCACACAGGTTTTAAACTGACATTATGCTTAGATAAAGGAGCTTTTAAAGTATTTGAAAAAGACTCGACTCAAGTTGTATTGGAAAGTGGAGCAGAAGTAGGCCTTCAACTTAAACCTTCTTTAGATGTTGATGCAACTTTGCATTTGGCACAAATAATTTCAGCTGGGTGCGAAACTACAGATCGATTTCTTTATGTAGAGGTTTGTTAAGATTAATAATTTATTAACTTAGATTTGAATTTATAACAGTTCGCAGATTTTTTGAAATGTGTTTTGGAATTACCGGTAACTCGAGCAGATAAACGATATTTCCCTCTTGAATTCCGTAGTGGTACTGATAAATGGGGTATTGTTTCTGCTATAACAGTTGACGAAGGTGTTACAATTGTGACATTGAAGAGCATACTTGAGGTTATTTATACATAGAATTAAATAATAATATTGAATATTTATTTTTCAGGTTCATAATCATTTTAACTATCCAGTGGATGTTTATTACATGACGCCAAGAGGTAACGAATTGGAATGTATTGCAACTGTTGATCCCAGCGCATCTTTAAACATTCCCCTTAAAGCTGTGTATACACCTACTAGCGAATTATTTTTTTCTATTTCTGGTTATTCTGTGACAACTGCACCGTTCATTTGGAAGGATTTACAGTTGAATATTTCATCTACAGATATCATGCACTGCACTCCAAAAACCAATGCAGATGCTGAACAACCATTTATTATAAAGGTAAGATGATTAGAGGAGAAATTAAGTATAACTATAAAATCTGATAAGGCCGTTTCTCTTTGAAAGATTTCGGTAGATAACATATGTTCAGTGCTTTCCTTCCCAACTGTGTGTTGTTATGGATAAGTTTCGACGCTCTTAGAATTAGTATGTGAAGGGCCCTTGATAATTTGAGGAAATATTGGAATGATTTTCGGAACGTAATTTATTGTATAACAGTAGTTTAATTAATGCCATTACAATTGTTATAATAAAGATTGTTGTAGCTAGCATTATTCATAATTTAATTGGAAAGGGTAGTTTATACAGTGAATATTACTACATGAAAAACTTTAACTTTTTATAAAACTCGAAGCCTACAACCTCTGATCAAAAACTAGTTAACCTGCCGATTAGTTAATTCTAAGGAACACTTGATTAATTAATATAAATGTTTTATACAATCCTTAATATGCCCCCCAGTAAACAAAATTTTGCAAATTTTGGAATTTTAAATCGGTAAACTCCTAAAGAGTCTAAACATAAAGGCATAATTATAACTGAATGAAAAAACATAACAGGTAAACACAAGTAGTAATATAAACCGATGAGTGAGCAACAGCATATAAAAACTATAAACAAACTTAAAACTAAACAATCAAGTATTCACATTTTCCATGGGGAGTGGACACAGTTTTGGAAAGGAGTGCCGCACTATACCAGTAGAAGTTCGCACAGATGCAACGCGAACAACATTGTGTGAACCTGGATGAACTTGTACAACTCTACCCAACGTCCACCTCAAAGGATGTTAATTATCCTCCGACATTAGGACAAGACTTACAAGCTTGAGTTCTGAATTTTTGACGTTGCTGCAGTTCTGACACGTATTTGCGACCCCACCTGTTTCATAAGTGCTGATGCATTTGTTGCACTTGTTGAAAAGTTGAAAGTCGGGGATCGGGAACTCCAATGACATCGGATCAGGCAAAGCAGTCAGTGGTCTTCCAACCAAAAAGTGTGCATGAGTAAGCGGTTGTAAGTTATTCAGATCCAAAGACATAGGACATTTACTGTGGCTTCTACCTGCGTAAGTAGTGTAGACAACTCTTCATATGTCAACACACATAAACCTATTATTCTTTTTAAATGTGACTTGCAGGACTTGATTCTTGTACAAACCCCCAGAGTGAGGACTAGAGGCTGGCACAAAATGCCAAGTAATTTATTCGCATACTAATTTCTCGGGAATTGTGACCTTTTGATCTTATAAAAAAGTCCCAAGTTCCTTTAACTCGGAAGTCACACCAATAAAATTTGAACCATTGTCTGAGTATACCTGAAGGGGTTTACCCCGACGAGAGACACATCTCCGAAATGAAACTATAAAGTTTTCAGTCGACGAATCTGTCACCAACTCCTGTGATTATTTGATCTTTTGTTCTCCTGGAGGCAAATTTATTATATTTAAATTTAAATTGAGTTGTTTCGCGCCGCAGTTTTTCAGCTGTTGTGATTCGTTGATGGCATGGTCCATGTCGGCATGTACGAGTATTGTGATTGGCTCTTGCGCTTTATGCATGAAAAATGAGAGATAAGATGACAATGTAACAGATATATAAATGCTTGTAATTAATACGTCATAATGCATAATTAAATATTTTTTCTATACAGTAAATGTAATTTTGGTGATAAATTGATTATTAAAATATTTATTCAAGATTAACAGCCTTGGTAGAAAAACAAACGTACAAGCAGATGTAAGCCTTTGCAATTCTACAACTGCGACCTTTGCAGTCTTTAATGAGTATGGGACCAGCATAGTCTATAACGCTACTATTAAATGGATACGAAGGATTTACGCGCATAGACGGTAGATCACTCATGAGTGGTTGAGTGGGACTTGGAGAACAGTTAAAACACTGCACACATCTATGAATAACTTGTTTTGTAAGGTTTCGGCCGGCTGTGATCCAAAAAATCTATCACGCAATGAAGACAGCAAGTGTTGAGATCCAGCATGTAACAATTGAATATGTTCACCCTCTACACTAAGCTTTGATATATAATGCTTTCCTGATAGTAGAATAGGGCGCTTTTTATCGAAAGAGAACTGAGAATTTTGAAGTCGCTCTCCAACGTGAATAATTCTCTCCGGATCTAGGAAAGGGTTGAAACCTATTAAGGAAGAATTTCATAGGGGTTTGCGTTGGCTGAGCCGCTTATGTTTGTCAGCAAACAATTCAACCTGAGCTATTTTTACTAGTCGTAGTAGCGAACATTGAATTTCCCTAGGAGTAAGGGCACCATTAAGGTGCTCACCTTTGGCACATTGACGATTATAAACAAATCTTAAACAATACGCAATGACCCTCAAGTCAAGAAAGACTTGAATAGTTTGAAAAAAGAAATGATTGTTTTGCAGTTACGAAACAATGAGATTGCCCTTTCAACTCAGGAAGTTAGGTCATACTTAAATTAGAAATAGGCTATGAAGACTGGTGATCGATTAGCCATGGAAAACCAAGCCACCAAGGGTCTTAATTTTTTAGAATTTGAGGTGTAGTTCCTTTTGATACTAAATCAACAGGATTTGACTTAGTGGGAACGTGACGCCAGATCGCATCTTGTTATACTTACACACAACAGCATATTTTACCCGCCATTTTATAACATATACCGACCACGCTTTACGAGTGATGCAATCGCTATTTAAGTCAAATTTACATGCACAATTTAAATAAAATCAAATTACTCACGGAACTTAAATCTCAGGATCCAGTGGTGATTTGTAGGTTGGGTTACGCTATGTTGATTTTCAAATTGCGATCCGTCCTAACGTAACTTCTGTTGCACTCGTAGGGGGGGATGAAAGGAATTAAGGTACCAGGTACAATAAAGGTAAAGGTACAAGGAACCTACATACCTTTTCTAAAGAGAAAAAACACACCCCACTAGATAGTTGTTGCTTGGTTCACGTCTCGCGGCCTAATCCCTGCTTTCGACATTCGGAAGTTGGCGTTATTAATTTAAAAATACGCGGCAATTAACTTATAAATTATAACTAAATCTAAAACATGCTACATTGCCATTTTGAGCATGTAACAATCTGGTGCCAGACCTTGAATGTCGGCAACTCTATTTGCAACAAATGTCTTTAGTAAATTGGGACTGGTTTTGAGCCAACCAAGAACAATTGTGTAGTCAGTCCACAAGACGCAACTTGAAATTGAAGTATCTAGAGCTTCCAGAATCCTATCTGCAAGCTTCACCAGAAGTAATATTCCACAGAGCTCCAGCTTTGGTATTGTAATCGTTTTGAGAGGTGCAACCTATGCCTTAGCCCAAACTGAACGAAGTTGAACAAAGCTGTTAGCATTTGTAGAATGGAGATAAACACATGAACCATAAGTATAAAGTGAAGCGTCGGAAAACCTATGAAACTGAACATTGACATGATTTGGACATAGCTCATGATGTGGTATCTTAAGGTCATTCAGACCTTTAAGATCTGTACGATAAGCAATCCACTTTGATCGAATATTGGTAGGAATAGGATCGTTCCAACAGAGCTTTCTAACCACAGTTTTTGTAAAATAATTTTTGCGCTGATAGTACATGGTGAAAGAAGACCTAGCGGATCCAAAATCTGAGAGATTTCTAATAGAATATCTATCTCTTTGTAGTGAATTGAGTTGCATTGACAGAATCAGCAATAGAATACATCAAGTGATCTGTGGAAAAAGACCAAATGAGACCTAACGTTTTTATATGCTTGTGAGTATCAAACACAAGAGCACCTGGATGTAGATGAATTTCAGGAATATCTGATAAAACGGCTGGATCATTGGAGATCCACTTATGGAGCTTGAAACATCCCGATTCTAAAACATTTGAAAGTTGTAAACAAATTTCACGAGTGCCGTTGAGACTATATGCATGTCAGAAGGATGTCTACATAGAAGTCACGTTTGATTATCTTAGAAATCTTGGGTAGGGAAATTTCTAAGTCAATGCCTAACTGAAATAGGCAACGAATAGCTAAGAACGAAGCACTAGCTGTACCATAGGTAACTGTATTCAAATCGTATGATTGAATCTGATTAGTAGGCGGAAACTGCCACAGAATGCGTTGTAAAGGCCTCTGAGCAGGTTCCACCTGAATTTGTCGGTATCTATATCTGAAGCGATGCCATACAAGTATTGTCTGAACCTAACTAGGATGGAGAAAAGATCTTGCTGCATAGTTGGCCCTGTCATTTGTATACTGTTAAGAGACTGACAACTTGTGGTTACTTGTGAACTGTTGAATACCACGAGAAGCTTTGTGGTTAAGCTGTCCTCGTTTAAAATACCGTGATGAAGCAAGTAATAGGAAAAACCAGCATTTGGATTAGACAAGGACATGTGACCTAGGTCCAAATATTCAAGCATAAACACAGTGTAGCATTTTGAAAATGTAGGATTAACCTGAAGACGTTTCTCCAAAGCTATAAATCTCTTTTGTGCTACAGCAAATGAATCACCTAATATTTCTATAGGCGATTGGAACAGGATAGAGACTATAATTCTACCCTCTGAATTTCTGTTTGTAGTTTTTGAAAAATTAAGCTCACAAGCATTTTCCTCTGTAGAGAGTACCTTGTCGGTGGGATAACTTTCAAGTTCCCAAATTCTAGCCAATTGATCTTGAACTTTGAGATTATTTAGGTGACACTGGACTAGATTACTGGAACTGGTAGAAAAAGATCTGCATAAGATCCAGCCAAACCGAGTCTTCTGTAGAATAGGAAGGTTCTTACGGTTTCCTGCGTTTTATATTATTATGCAATTGTTTATTATAACATGATTACACGGTAAATGTATCAAATACAAAACACATTTAAAAGTGATCCAATGATCAGATTTACTTTTAAAATATAAATAAAGCAATGTACTCACTTAAATCGCACCTTACAGTTATATCCCAGGGCCAACTCGTTGTGGGTCCATCACGCCATTTGCTGAGTTCATATTTATCCGTCCATCCTTTATTGCTTGTACGTAGGTAGGACGAGAAGGAACAACCAGGTATAGGGACACGGAGATAAGGTAAAAGGGAACCTACATTCTAAAAAAGAGAAAAGACTGACACATGACACAGATAACTGTTGTCGGCTTAAGGTCTCGTAGTCTAATCGCGTCGTATCACACTGTGCGCACTTGTACCATTCACTCCGCGCAGGGGCGACTCGGGGACGATGGAAATTGGCCAGTTTATTTGAAAATATTTGCGGGAATTTATTTACATATTTAACAATGTACATTGCCAAATTTGGAATGTAACAAGGTTGACACCTAAGCGCGATTGACCAACATATAGAAGTTCAAAGAAAACTGAAGAACCAATAAGCAATCGATTCTTGCCGGTTGATCAAACGATTGATCAGATAATTAATTTTATCTGGAAATTTGAGTTTGGAAGTGTCTTCCTTGAAGGAAGGTATAGTGCCTGTAATCTCATCTAAAACGAGACATGGCAGTTTATTTTATAGGAGGATTGGTGGGCACCAAGTTCAACATCACAATGCGAATGAATGTGGGAAAGCGAGCCACGCTGTCCAGAAATTGAAAAATATTTTCCTCTTGAGTAAATAGACCCACCTTACTGATTAAGTTGGAATGCACAAAGTTTGACTAACTGCCAGAGTCAAGAAAAACACGAATTGAATGTGCCTGGTCATAAGAATCGAGGATCTTACAGCTAGCTGTCGGAAGAAAAACCTTGACGGTGTTTGTACAAAATGCAGACACATTTGGAGGTGGTGTAGCAGAAGCTTGTGAACTAGTAGGCATCGGTTCCAGCTGTACCACCAACGGTGGTGACGATGAATCAATATGCAATAACGAATGATGCCTAGCCCTGCACATCCTGCAGCAAAACTTGGATAAATATTGAGACATCGCGTGACCCCTGCTTAGACAGTTCCAGCACACCTTCAATGCCTTTATTTTTGAAGTTTGTTCTTTAGAACTCAACGCAAGAAAAGCTTCACATCTGCATATATTGTGGTCTCCTTTGCAAAGTGAACATGTTGTTTTGCTTATAACAAACGACTTGAAATGAAGTTTACGTTTTTCTAGTACAAGCTTAACTTGCTTAGTTTTCACACTATCCAACAGATTGGCTTGATTTGTGAGGAAGGTTTTAAAAGGTTGGAAAATCAGAATCGACATTGTTGCGGAGAGTTTTCCACCGATGGAAAGTAAAAGAATCTAGTTTATCCGAAACAATGTGTACGATAACTGCCTCAAACAATTGTTCTGCATTAGCATACGAGCGGAGTTTTGAAACATGCTTAAACAAATAATCATTAACCTTTCTAAGACTAGGAGCCGATTCCTTTGTTAGAGAATCCAATCACAGTAGAAATTTTAAATGGCTACATATCAACACCTTAGGCTGATCGTACCTTGAAACTAACACTTTAAGGGCAATATGAAAATTTGCTGCAGAAAAATCCAAAGACTTGATGACTTCTGCTGTTGAACTGGTAATACTACTTTTCAAGTAGTGAAAGCGTTGAATATCGCTTAAGGTAGGGTTGTCTGTGATTAAACTGTTAAAGATGTTTTTAAACTCGGTCCAACCCTTCAAATCATCACCGGAAAAGTATATGATATCTATTTTCGGTAGATTGAACCTTGAAAATCTTCCTACACAACCACTAGAAATTCAAGAATGAACTAAGTTATTTTGTGAATCACAATGTGAAACATGCGTTAGATTGCTTATCAAACTCTCTGCTTCCGATAGCACAGAAAAATATGACCTTGAACTCTTCGTAGTCCTCATCTGCATTGGTTGTAGCAATCGAATCGGTTGTTTGTACAATTTCCAAATGAATAGCATCATAATCTTGCAATAAGTTAGAAACATCGGCCTGTCTCTTTTGTAATTCCACTATTTGAGCTTCTAGAATTTTACCATTTACATCATTGTGACCTTTATTGCACTTAGAAAATTTTTGAATCTGGTGAGCTTTTCTTTGATTGTGCTGCGGCTACGAATTAGAGACTCCAATTGTAAGGATATACGGTTAATTGAGATTTGTACAGTTTAACCTCGGTACCTAAACTTGGAGTGGCAAATTACATATGCATCAATTTATTGCATAATGAATTTTAAAGAATGCCAATGAACATATGTCCATTTGAAGGAATCACTTATGCCTAACGTATAACTAATCTTACTTTATCTTATTAAGAGAAAAGTTGTAAATATGCCAACACTGGTAGAATATAAAGATAGAAATGCGTATTTAATTGGTGAATGAATACTTACTTATATTTTACTTGTTTGGAAACCGTGCTTTGATAGATAGTATCGCAGCTGCTAAGACTAACCTACCTGAGTCCGAATGCTAAAGAGTGAGATCTGCCTCTAAATTATTCATTTGTGTACAACAAATTTGAATGGAATTTTGCATCCTGAACCATCCCAATTTTACATTTTACATTGAACCAAATCAGAAAATAACGAGTCTGTTGTTTTCCATATGGTATCAAGGACTTACTAAAAATTGAAGATCGACCTAATCTTATAAATAAATGGTCTTTGCAAATTTTTTCAATTTTTTCTCGTTGCTCATTGCTGTAGATTTCTAATTTGTTTCTATTGGCAATTTTTTTCCTTTCAACAAAAAAGTTGTTACAAGAATCATGTAGGCTTTTTACAAAATATTCACCTGATTTATTGGATTGTATTCATTTATGTAGTCAGTGGAACTTATGGTTTCTACATGATGGTGGTTGTCCAGTTCACTTCAGCAGGATTATTTGTAGTTTTTTAAACAATAACTACCATCGGCAATACATCGGAAGAGGCGGTCCAGTTGCTTGGCCGGTTAGGTATCCTAAAACCTTGAAATTTTTGTGTGTAGGGATACCTATAATCAGTGTTAATTTGCAACCAATGGAAACACACGATGAGCTTTGAAGACTAATTCAGGATGCCTGCGACAAGTTTCAAAACAATATTGGAATTTTTGCAATAATTCGATAAACTTTGTATAAATGACTAAATTTGTTCTTAGAAACGGGTGGCCTTCATGTGGAGCATCTGCCGTAGATTTATTTTTGTGTTTAGTACTTTCAGTTGTCATTTTATTCTATTTGTTTTCAAACTAATTTCATCATCTACCAGGTTGTATCATAAAAAGTTTATTTTTTACTCGTATTTATTATTTAGAAAAGCCAAATTATAGTTGGAAAGAGTTTGACATTCATACAATTCCAAAAGTTGAAGACTTATTGGCTGTTACAAATATTTATGGTTCCAGGTTGGAACCGTGTCATCTTATAAGCTAAGTCGACGTTTCACTCACTTTTGTAAGAGGCTTCACCATAACAAGAAAAGAAAATGAAAATAAATAATAAAATTAATAATAATAATAATAATAATAAAGATAAGAATGATAATATTAAGTAGATAAGTTAAAGTATAAAGAGTAAGGAAAGTTATTTTTGAACTAGCAGACTCACCAGCCCATTTAAGCCAAAAGGTGTTTTGTGGCAAAGTTAGTGTTACTTTGTTAATCATGGTCAAAAATGGCTGAAAAATTTATGATTCATACCATAGTCATTATGTTTATATTCCATAGCAATCTGTTACGCTCCCTTCCTGTCAGCGTACTTAAATTGTGTTGTTCTTTGGACCGCCGTTTGTATAAATTGAATACTTTAGAATAGTTTCAGATTTGTATGCAATTTAACTCGTGTGTATTAATTTAAAGGTAGATTAATTGAAGACCGATTTTCATTAATAAATAATTTGCAAGGAATGAATTTTAAATTGGATTATTTGTGAATTACTTCCCAACTTATTGAAAATTATAAACAGCTTGTAATTAATTATTAGATATGATTGCTGCATTTACTTTTTGGATGTTCAAATAATTGTTACGCTCCCTTCCTGTCAGCGTATTTAAATTGCATCGTTCTTGGCTCGCCGGTCGTATAAATTTTGTTCCTTATGTTATTATCCAAGTCGAGATAATAGACGATCAGAGTTTATGGGTAACAACTATTTTATACAAACAGATTTGCAGTGAAGTGAACGTTCGTGATAATGTTAATTAGTCGGTACCTTATTTCAATAAGCCGTCAAGTTATACATTATCACTAGGCATTATTTTGTATGAGTTTTGTCATTGCTGTTGTGCGGCTCTTCGAGATGTTGATCTGCGTTGATGGATGGGCCCCTTCGAGGTTTCAAACACCTGTTTTGATACGGCACTATAGCGTGTAATAACTTCTTATAATACCCAATCCTAAAGACTCGTGGAAATAATGGATCGTACTTATTTGATAAAGCTTTCTTCGAGGTTCTAATCAAACTGGTGTGTTGGATAACGCTGTCATTAGATTTAATTCTTGCAAACAACGATTTCAATTTGATTCTGCAGCTCGTGCTTTTAATATATTTTCTGGATTGCTCATTTTATTACTACAAGAGCGATGCATATTTGTTGTTTACAAGAAGTGAATATCTGGGGTGCATCGGTAAGGTCTTTTGCGCTTATCAACAGTAATAAGATTCCCATTTTAGCTTTTTGCCAGAGGCCTAATGATTTTCCTACGGTAGGCCAGATCGCTTTTTATGAATGGCCTGACTAATCTTTGGACTTAGATTACTGTTCTGGAGTGTAGACTGCCGTTACAATTACGATAGCAACATGGATGTTACCGATCACCGTGGTGTTGCTGTATTGATCCACCTCCAATAGCTTGCAAGATATAGATTCTGACCTATAGAGGTATGTGACTCTTTTTTTTGTACATAGCAAGTAATAAACCCAACTTGCATTGACATACGAACTAAGCATATTTTTTTTTGTTGTTTAATAAAGACCCACTCTGTAATTAGCTGTGCTAGTGTTCCTTGTTATGCTAAAATGTTCCTTTACTAACCATATTTTTTTTAAATATTTGAACACAGAAGAATCCATACTACTACATACATATCAATTGTGCTATAATTTTGTTTTTTTAAATATTTAAAGACAGAAAATCAATACTACTGGATTACCTATTTATCTTTTGTTATAAGTTTTGTTTGATTTATGTTTAATTGGTGGGTGAGGAAACGTTTCTGCTACTCCCCAATACTACCTTACTGTATAATAAAAGTTTTGTAATGCCTTTTTTCGTTATTACATTATATAGATTATCCAAACAGTTTTTTTACATTTTACAGAGTACGGAATAATTTATACTTTTTATTGCTGCTATGCTTATTTTTTTTCAGGTTTGCTTGACTATTTTTATTGCAGGTATTGTCACTAACTCCTACAGCCGCGTATATTATATGGTAGTCTGCTTTCTACAACCCCCCCTAATCTCCAATTGAGCCCGGTCATTCCTTGACTTTCTTTGTGTTATGCACGGCTACGAGTCAACGTAACACATCTTTCGTAATTTAGAAATGAATTTAGTAATCAATGGAAATGTATGCATTGATATATGAAGAGTTCAAATGGATTTTTTTAAAAATGACGCATCGTAGCGACTTTAGATAAGATATTTATTTTTTCTCCTAAAAACAAAATTTGTTAAATGCCATATCAAAATAGCAAAATTTGAAAGACAGAAAAGTTTTGTATAAAAATGTACAGTATCCTTCCCAAATGAGTCGCTTATGATTACAATTAAAAGGTCGTTTTCACGCCATTGGGCACATTCCACAAAATAAATATAAAAAAATATCACTTAAAAGAACCAGTTTTGAAGTTATTTGAATTAAATCGATCTTTAACAAGCTCTAACTCCCTTAGCGAACATGTTCAGATACTAAGATTTGTCAAATTGACATAAATTAAGCTTTAGAATTTGTAGTGTTCTTTTGTGGGGAGCGTTTCTGAATACCTGTATATCAAACTTTTATATGTAATGAATTCTATTGTCAAAGTAAATTATTTATTTCTTTCAACAAACATTTTCAATGGGCTAAAACTCATGTACAGTAATTATCACACTAACAGCTATATTTTTATAAACTTTCTATATTATAACATTAAAATTTTTCTTAAAATATCTGCTTTAGAATCATGTTAATTATGGACATAATTAAAATTTTCACACATTACATGCAACGCTTGCTTTAGTAATATGTTTGTATGAGCTTTTGATAAATAAAACAAATGTGATTGTCTATTTCTTTTTGTTCAAGGAAAAGGAGTGCTTGTTTTTGAAATCATAAACATAGGTATTAAATCATCACTTCCCCTAGAATTACTTCAAATTTAATATTGTTATTGTAATAGATTATTGTTCTAAAAAATTAAACTTGATTTATTTTTTATAATATTATTAACATAAAATAAATTTTCAGGCTGTTGGTGAAACGGAACAAATTTTTCATGAAAATACGTCACGCCACACCATGGTTAGCACATGTTATAATATTCATCTATATACCGCCGTAAATCTTCAAAATTGTTTACCTGTTGAAATAGTTTGTTGTGTACAAAATGTACCCGATGAACATCTTGTCAAACCTGGAGAACTATTGCAAATGCCCAATGTTGATCCTGGAAGGTCTTCACTTATTATAAGAGTAAATAAGCTGCATTGAATGTGATGGTTAATGAATACTTTGTAGGTACCCGATTATTTAGATAGAGAATGGTCATGCCAGCAGCAAGTGTTATTAAATGCACCTCCATTTGCAGTCTGGCAATTTGATAGTCATGATAGTGTTACTAGAGTATCAATGGATTTAGGAATGCATGTTTTACATGTAAGAGGTCAAATGTCAATGTCGCTATATTGTCCTTTTTGGATGTTGAATAAAACTGGTTTAATGTTAGGTTACAGGGTAAGTAGATTTGATTAAATTTTTTTTAGAATTACATTTTAATATTATGACTTATGACTGCTCTAGAACATGCACACAGCGTCTTTATAACTTCGGTCTATTTTTTAAAATATTTATTCTGTTATACATTCTGTATATGTTATTCAATTTGTGTGGTATTTCCATTTTAAATAGTTTAAACTTGTAATTTTTTATTAGTAGTCGTGAGTATGGAGATTTCGGTTGACAAACATGTTTAGGTCTTTACCATTTTTAATAAAATGGTTAGACGTTATTAATAAAAACATTTTAATCTTCCTTAAGAGCAAATATCACACAAATTGTTAAATTAGAGTTTATATTAAAAGTTGGTTACATTTATTTATGGAAATGTAACACGTAATGTCGTATACAGGGTTAGTACAAAGTCCTGATAAGGTCGAATAACTTTTTTATTTGAAGTGCTTTTTTTCAAATTTAGTATGAATATGTGGGGAAAATTAATGAATTTATTTGTGACATTTTCAATTTTGCGTCATTTTCTGTTTAACCGGAAATGCCTATCACTTTTTTTTTAAATGAGACACTCGTTATAGTTTTACATTTTTATATGCAGAATGCACCCTACCCTTTTTCCAGGTGTTTTAAAAAGGATAGGCGCACGACAGAGCATAAAAAAAATTACACTCTGGCACAGCTAGCATCGACCGTTGAGGTTGCAGAGGCTGCAAGAGACCTAAAATCTCGAAGGGGAGAAAATTTGTGAATTAATAACTGTAAATTAAACAACTGTGAGAAACTATGAAAAGTTATATAGTGTGTTTATTAAATTTTATAGAAAATAAATTTTTGAACAAAACATAAATATTCTATGAAGTCATATAAAATGAAAGGATCAGTAAAGATTATGATACATGTTTCTTTTTTTTTTTTGCAACTAGTCAATGTAGGTACTTAAGTCTAAGAGAGTTTTTTAAATATGTGAATGTAACATATAAAAAGTCAATAAAATATTTAACGTGAACTAAACGTTCAAAATACAAAGAAAAGTATCTTGTGCTTTTAAATGCGTAACGAAATTAATAAATGTACTTTACTACCATAAGTTTCATGAAACGTGTGGCTTACATTTGGACAGTATCGTCCAGTAAGACTATGTATAAAAGAATTACTATTTGTGAACACCAGATAAATTATCTGTAAGATTAATATGTTTTACAAGTGTAACATAAAGAGAAAATTTAATATTGTATAAATCAGTTCATTAAATTTTGAGTAGATAAATAGTATTTTAGTTTGTCATACCTGACATGTGCATTGAATAACATATTTTTTTTGTTACCCTGATATTCTTGAACGGAACATCCGTAGAAATCCAAATCACATGTGTAGAAACTGCAGGAGTCCCAGGTAACATCAAAATAAAACAAATGATGAGGTAGAATTCGCTAGCATACAAACAAGTTGAAAAACATTATTCTGTGTTAACTTCATAGATCCATATTAAACCAAAATTTAAGAGAGTAATTAATAAAACTAAAAATGTATGTTGCGGTAGCTTAATTTAAATGTACAACGCCATCGTCATCTCATGGTCAAACGACAGCAAAACACATTTGCTTCTTTACGGAGCGTAAGGTGCAAATATAGGAAAACTGAGGGTAGAGAACGACCCTAAAATACAATATGTGAATTAGTTAACACGCAAAAAAAGTCAAAAGGAAATTAAAATACATCTGTTAATTTCTTACCATCGGAAAAGCAATCCGGTGGGATTCGCAGCCCATGAAGGGAAGGAAACGCTAGACAAGATAGTTGATACGACCTCATGGTCAATTTTTATCACCTTGAACTCAAAAGCGACCTGTTGTGCACAAGTCAAGACAAGAAATGAAACTTTTGTCAGAACGTTTTGACAGGCAAACAATCTGTCTCAAATATCAGAGCGGGGTATTTAGGATTGTAAGGAAAGAAAACTATAGAGCTCTTCTGCAAAGTAAGTGTGAAATTAAATACCAAGAATACTGGATTGTAGGCAACTTTACAAACAAGTATGAATATTAGAAAAACAAACACGGTACTTTATAAAGTACTATAACCTTCTTATATTCTGAGATTATAATAAATCTATTAAAGTAAAAGTGTATATTAAGGTTCAATGGACTTTTTAAAGTAAAATCTGAGGTTTAAAGGGAGAGATAAATCAAGCTGAAACGTGGCGTTTACCATAGGTAAAATGACATGTTTCAAGAATAAAAAATTACGTTCAGAAATATTAACATATTTTTTCATTTTTAAGAACGCATTACAAAAAATAATCAAAACTGCCGATAACACAAAATCAAGATGTCTTTGAAATCTATTTTAAATTTTATTGACACTACAAAAATGTTCACATTGTACTCAGTTACTACCTTGACAGTGATGTAATCGATCAATGAACTGTCTTAGTGAATTCTGTATCATTTGTGGTATGATACGACTAATTTCTTCAACTATTTGTTTTTCTAATTCTTGTAAATTAATTAGTCGATTTTTATCGACCTGACATTTCAAGTGATTCCACACAAAAAATTGAATGGCGATAAATCTTGAGAAAGGGCTGGTCATTCAATTAGTCCTCTGTACCCAATACAGCATGCAGGAAATATTTCGTTTAAATATTCACGAAAATTACAAGCAAAATGTAATGGACTTTCATCCTGTTGAAACCAAATATCATTCAAATTTAGAAAGAGAGCTGCAGGTGCTGGCACAATCTCGTTCCTCAAATTTAAATAAACGTCACCAGTTAAATGATGGAAAATGGCTCTATTATGTTGTTTCCAATCATACTATACCATACCATTATTTGGTAGTTTTTATTATTTTTTGCAATGCGTTCTTAAAATTAAAAAAATATGTTAAGATTTTGAAGGTAGTTTTTTATTATGCATCCAAAAATGTAAAAATATAATAAGTGTCTCATATAAAAAAATTGGTAGGCATTTCTGGTTAAACAGGATGTGACGTAAAATTGAAAATGACATAAATAAATTCGCTGATTTTGGCCACATATTCGTACCAAATTTAAATAAAAAAAATGCACTTCAAATAATAAAGTTATTCGACCGTTCTGGAACTTTATACTAAATCTGTATGGTAAATAAGAAAGCGAACTATTAAAAACAAATGAAAATAAACTAAATTACTACTATAGGCTATCAGCAGATTTAAAGTTATTGATACTTTATTAAACATACGAGGCTTGTTCAATTGAAACCCATCTTTGGTCAGGTTAGCTTTGGAAACAATTGTAATCACTCAACTGACGCAAACCTGTGTAATGAAACTTTAAACAAGCTCCATCAAGCAATAAGACGAAAACGTCCAGGGAAGCTTTCTCATGGTGTCATTCTGCTTCATGACAATGCTCAACCGCATGTTGCTAATGTAGTGAAAGAAAATCTACAGCGAAAGACATGGAGGATATTAAAGCATCCACCCTATAGTCCCGATTTATCGCCTTGCGATTTTCACATCTTTGGGCCACTGAAAAAGCATTAAAAGATAACCATTTTGTACATAGGTTAACGAAACAATGGGATATGTGCCTTAATCGTAGTGGTAATTATTTGTAGATTTAGTTGTCAATAAATTTTTCCTGAACCAAAGATGGGTTTCAATTGAACAAGCCTCGTAACATTGCTTACAAATGTAATCATTAAGCACTTTTACATAATTTAATTAGTGGTTAAAGAAGAAATTTCAAAAAATTTATATTATTTATTTAAAATACCAAAATGTTTATTTATTTTATTAATTTAAAAGTGGTCATTTTTTGAAGTTATTAAGAAAGTTGCTTAAATGATGTGAGGCAGAATAAAAAATTTGTAAGAGTTCTAAAAAACGCATATTTTTTTTTAATGTATAACAACATATTTTTCTCCAGCTTTAAATTAAGTAATCTCTGCTTGTAATATATCCCGTACTATTCCCCAAAAATGCTTTAGAACATATTCTGCCCTTATATTTCTACTATTTTTTTTCCACAGATATCTTTATCTCCTACTATTTCTATAACCTATTTGTTATTAACTTTGTCTGTCCATACTATCATCCTTATATATCTGAAACACAACATTCCAAAAGGCTGCTACGGTTTTTTCGTCTGCTTTTCCTACTGCCCATATTTCATAGGCGTACTGTGCGGTGCTCCACACATATGCTTTCAGCAATTTTCTTATTTCTATGTTTGTTATCTTTGATCATAGGCGCTGTTCTTTCTTGTTAGATGCAGTTTGGTCCCCTTCTAATGTTTTACAATTATGTACCATATTTCTCCGACATTCAGTGGTGAAGGAAGTTAAGCAGCCTGGCGCTGCCAACTTCCCTAAGTACTTGAACATTTGCCGATTTACTAGTTTTTCCAATATATCCTTTCGCACAATCAACATTACTTGCAGATATTTCCCAACCAACACCTGTAGTTGTTTATAACAATCATCAGATTTATGTGCGCTTATTTTTTTGTCATTAGGTTTTCCGTCTCAAAATTGGTTGGACGCGTACTTCCACTTATTTATATTCTGAGCTAGCTTACACAGTTCCCCAAAATTCCTACAGAGCCTACATATAGCTCGGTTCCCCTTCTATTGTTTTCTAATTGTATGCCCTATTTCACCGAGATTCAGTGGTATGTGAAGGCGAGGCGTCGCCGTGGATCAATGTAGTAAGCGTAATACTACGGATCCCAAAATCCTGGGTTCAAATCCCGACACGGCTGACTGCTTGAAAAATGACAGGTGAGCATTTTTCACAAAAATTACGCCCTCGTTCGGATGAGAGGTTAAATGGAGGTCCCGTGTGTGAGTGTTGTCACGCACGTTAAAGATCCCTACCTTGCCTGGAACGGCAAGGGTTCGGCAAAATTCTAAATTTCCGGGCAACAAAAAACTCGCCTCCTGGCCAATGTAGTACCTTCTGGTGGAGCATTGGAAATATAAATGCACGGTATGTGAAGGCGAGCGTCGCCGTGGATCAATGTAGTAAGCGTAAGACTACGGATCCCAAGGTCCCGGGTTCAAATCCCGACACGGCCGATTGCTTGAAAAATGGCAGGTGAGCATTTTTCACAAAAATTACACCCTCGTTCGGATGAGAGGTTAAATGGAGGTCCCGTGTGTGAGTGTTGTCACGCATGTTAAAGATCCCTACCTTGCCTGGAACGGCAAGGGTTCGGCAAAATTCTAAATTTCCAGGCAACAAAAAATTCGCCTCCTGGCCAATGTAGTATCTTCGGGTGGAGCATTGGAAATGTAAATGAACGGTATGTGAAGGCGGCTCCTTGGCATAGTGGTATGTGTGTGACTACTACGCCCAAGGTCCCGGGTTCGAATTCTGACACAGTCTGCTTGAAACATGTTAGGCGAGCATTTTTCACAAAAATACACCCTCGTTCGGATGAGAGGTAAAATGGAGGTCCCGTGTGTGAGTGTTGTCACGCACGTTAAAGATTCCTACCTTGTTTGGAACAGCAAGGGTTTGGCAAAATTCAAAATTTTCCAGGTAAAAAAAACTCACTTCCTGGCCAATGTAGTACCTTCGGGTGGAGCATTGGAAAATCACATGTAAGGTATGTGAAGGAAGGGGATTAAGCAGCCTGTGGCTGCCAAGATCCCCCAACACTTAGACATTTGCCGAATTAATAGTTTTCCAGTAAATCCTTTCACATAATTAACATTATTTGAGAATATTGCACAACCAATACCTATAGTTGCTTATAACAATCATCATGTTTAAGTACAATTATTTTTTTTCGTCATTAGTTTTTCCATCTTGGGACTGGTTGGACGTGTATCTCCATTGATTTCTATTCTGAGCTAGCCGACATATTTTCTTGAAACCCCCATCTCAATATGTTATGAAACAAAAAGATTACGACAAATAAAAAGAAATTAGGGAATTTTGTTATTTCTTAATTTTAACCAAGTTGGTCATGACAAGTAAAATTTAAAAATAGATTCTTATTGAATTTGAAACTGTACATTTTTGATAATTTAACCATCTCTGTCTCTTCAAATACAAAAGTTACGCATGCCTTACGAAATTTGTGTACCCTGTATGTATTGCTGTGGTTTTAAAGCCTTTTTGTTGGGTGCCAATTGCTGTGAAGTTATATAGCTTGCTTTGCTTGCCTTCTGTAATTCTCAACTATTTTAGAAAACATCGTTTTCTACAATGCAACAAACAGAATCTCAAATCTAAATTCAAGAATTTACTTCCTCGACTCTCTCAGTTAGTAGAACATTAAAATGACTCTTCAGCTCTGATAGATTACTAAGATTTCTAAAATACAAATATTCACAAGTAATATAATAAAATATAGAAAAATGAAGTTTTTACAGTAATAGATCAAATAAAAAGATGAAAATAAGGTCAAAATTTCAACTTACACCAACAATTTTTGAAAGTATCTCTTTTCTCCCCAATACATATAAATTGACCTTTGTAGTAACAACAAATAAATTTTCTAAAGCTTAACAGCTAATCTAACCTTTATTTTCTTGTGCCTTGGGATAACTCCAGATTTTCCAGCCCTCCGATATTTTAAACTCCAAGCAATACAGATATTAATGCTCTATAAATAAGGGTCTTCTGTTTTTATAAATTACTACTAAAATTTGCTTTACGAAGTGATTGTTAACTTTAATTAAACTATACTGCCGAAATAGCTAATAAACGAATAGAATAAAATAGACGCCGTAAAAATAATTCCTTATTATCGAAAGTAATTCAAAAAAATGTTAGTCTACTTACAATTTTCCAAAATACTATAAACTTAACACTGAGTTTTATTAATCAGTGTTTTACTTTCAATAACATCGTTTGTCAGCAGAACAACAGGAAAATAACCCTATAAGACTACCCTCGTCATAGTTATAACTTAAACCCCAAATCAAAAACTATAACATGATTCAGGAATTTTTCTATTCTTCAAGAATTTCAATCATGCTAAAAATCATGTAGCTCGCTCAAATAATAATGGTTTTTGTTTACTACAAAGTACCTGATTGGTTTAGCGCACTGAACAATGCGAAAATCAACTTTATTAACCAAACCTAAAAATCTGGTGGATCGCCCGAGGTCATACACCTAGTACAAGCTGTTATATAAATATTTCTAATTGCCCTTTGTTTAATTATTTTTGTTTAGCTTTCTGATAAATAAAACCACTGTGATTATACATCAGATTTATAATAGTATGAAATAATTCTCTTAGAAACAATCTTTCAAATACAAAATAATACATCCACAACAACTTTCTCTCACAAACAGAATCTAAACTACAAAATTAATGAAAAATAACTTCCTCTCTGCAGATCTCATAAACTACATAGAGTCCAGAATTTCTTTTTAAAACTAGAATGATCACTTACTTATCCTAAACAAATCTTAAACACGTGTTTATTATTCACAAACAGCTCCATAGTTAAATCTTAATATGTACAACAATTACCTTTATATCATGTAATTTAAAACCTTGCCTTTAAAACCGTTTTTAAACTTATCTGAATTCAGTTAGGTTCAATTGTTACCTTGTGTAATGGCGAAAACCCATATTGTAGGTTTGTCAAACCCTTTAAATTAGATTGACTTTTACAAACTAGTTCTACTATAAAGCTTTAATTAAAATGTCTTTATAGAAATTAATTAGTTTAAATTTTACTGTTACGGATATTCTTTTAATTTACCAGCTGTGACTTTTCCCAGAACATAATTACCAGTCCATGTTTCAAAATTGTTTAAACCATTTAAACAGTAAACATTTTCATGCAAATTGATCACTTTCACATATAACAAACCATACCCAATTATATATGCCTATTTCCCATTTAAAAAACTTTATCTTGCGGTAGTATTAACTATTTTTAATTATCTATTTTTCATTTTGAGACTTTTATAAAAGTATTACCAGTATGAGTTTCAATCAACACTCTAACATTAGCTATTCCAGTAACACTCCCTTAAAACCGTATTTAAATAATTTTACTTTAAAAGCACTTTAAAACATGTAATGTATTGTCTAACTTCATCGATAGCATGCCAATGTCAAAGCTTCAATAACGACTGCCCTCCTGTAAATATAGCTTGGCTTTTATGAAGCGAGCCCCTACTAGCGTAGACTTTGAAAAAATTTTGCACTGGCTCTAGTTGCTTTGCTATGCTCTATTGTCACGTTCTTATTTGTTTTAGAATGTTGTTTGTCATGCTGTCACCATTCCCATTCATTCAAGAATCTTTGAAGTTTATTGTTTCTGTATCTTTTATTACCACCTTGGGTTATATAATAATTGGATGACGTTTTGTATGCTTGTTTTACTACCACTTCAGAATGTTAAATAATTGAGCACCTTATTCACTTGTTTAAACAATATATCGTTCTAGAAAATGAGGTCAATTAACATGCCTTATATTTACTTAGAAATACACTTTTTCAACTTAAATACTACTGTAAATTCTTCCTAGAATATGCAATTTTACATAAAATTGACATGCATTTGATACTGAGATTTCTTTTAGAATATTTATACATTTGAACAGGAATAATTACAAATGAAACATTTCTATAACATATGATTGAGTATTTAAATGCATTTGAACGTAATAAATGCCTTTATTTTTATTTACAACATGAATAAGCTATTTAATAATCACAATTTTATGCATCAAACGTAATTAATATCTTTTTAACGGTCATTTCATAAATGCCTGCTATACAAATAAATATCTAAATCATTTGGCTTTTTTTTTTAATATTTTGAATTTTTTCGTATTTATGACCTTTATTCACATAATTTTCCCCCAAATTATTCCCAAAAGAGTAAATTTTTTAAAGTAGGATGTGATTAAATTAAATGCAATCACAAACCCTACATATTTAGTTAGTGTCAAACTTTGCTAGTGTTTGTTGACATTTTGGGTGTCTTACATAGTTTTTAAAAAATTGTTCCATAAGTACGAAATGCCCAGTCATAACAAGTGTTTTAATGAAGAGATGCGGTATATGGTATGTGTATGTGCACAGCAAAAATGTAATTGATGCAGGGCCCATGGAAGATATTTGGAAATACATCCATCACGGAGACGGTTAAATTTATGATTTTCAAGAATCTCTAGGACCGACTGGTAGGAACAGGCTCTTTTCGTCCCAAATGGAATATATCCACTTCACTTCATGCCAGTACAGAACCTACTGCTAGCTGATTTACCAGCTAGACTGGCATTCACACTTTTCTCTTATCCAACGCAATGCCGACCCATTGTTTTTAAACAAAATATTACTTACAGATGAAGCAACGCTTATATGTAAAGGTGTTTTCAACTTTAGGATTAAACATGTGTGGAATTTAGAAAATCCGCATTTACTAACCAAACGTCATTTCCAGCATGAATTCTAAATTAACGTTTGATGCAGCATTATTGATAATCATGTATTGGGCCCTTTCAAATTACCTCCATTAATTTTTCTGTAGGTTGAATTGAGAATAATTTCCAGTGGCGTAATGATAGAAATAATTAAAGCACGGAAATTATTCTCAATTGTCTCATTTTGGGAACCCAATGGTCTTTGTCATTTATTGTTGGAGATATTAATATTAGCAGTAGCAATATAGAATAGTAAAATATAATACATTCCATGTATTAATAAAAATTTCGTAGAATTTCGTATGAAAAGTATAAAAGCGATTTATGTCAATTCATAAGTAAAATTTCATTAATTGTATTGAAATTTAAAATCTCTAATGTTAGAGATTTTATTAAAATTGTTGCAGTTAAACAGATGGAGAAGAAATAGTATGTTGTAACACGCCACTTTTAATGTTTCGTTTATGAACAGTGCTAAAACAATAAAGTATAATCAGTTAGTCTCGGACCATCACACGAATGATACCTGGCAAGGTCGCCTCCTTGCTTAAACATTGTTTTGTTAATAATCGGTATAAAGATGTGTGGCACTTTTGTTGATGATATTCCTAATTATAATAGAACGTATTTGTGTAATTAAGGCGGCACCAGACCCACAACCCTGAGAAATACGGGACATCCTTTACTCCGGGCGTTCAACAAGCACTTTTTTAATTACTTTCACTGTAATGTTCTGTTTATACAAATATGTAGTTTGGAACTCTTAAGTCTGCCCATTTTTATTATATATAGTTCAACGGCTTTCTTATTAGCTTCAGTAATCAATTTTGCATCGATAATACTTAACATTTTTAATTATGTTGAAAATATTTTAAAATAACTTATTCTACTTTACAGTGTGTGATACATAAATAGTTAAATATGTAATCATTTTTTATTTGATGTATATGTACGCTTTTATTATCATGCTTGCAATTTAAATAGGTAAAGTATTTTATGATCTTGTAAAATTATTGCATGTTACTGTACATCTTTTTACAGGGAAAGTAAGAAAATCTGCTGTTAATTACATCTTCATTTCATGTGTTGTATATGTTATTCATCGTCATTTGTTTTGTAAAATTGCTTTAAAAGATAAATCCTTTTACAGAAATCTAAGAAAGCTGAGAAAGAAGTTTCTTCAAGTCCTTCAAAGGTAGAAACTTTTCGCCTTTCATTGTGTTTTTATTATTTTTTGTTGTTGCTTTTTAGCTTTGCTGCTTACTAATTTTTATATTGGAAAAATATTTTTAAGAATAATGGTGATTGTTATTTGAAAATTTATATGGTTTTTATGCATATTTAGCATACATATTCAGTGTTCTGTTTATTAATTGCATTGTACTGATCTTGCTAAAACAATATGAAAAATTGTAGAAATTTATGTCTTGGAAATGCGAATAATTATAAATTATTATATACACTAAAACCCCCCAGCCAAAATAATGTTTTAATACTTAAATTGTTTGGTAAAACATATAATGAGTGAGCGAGAGAGCGAGCGTGCATGCATGCATGCGTGCATGCATGCATGGGTGCATGTGCGTGTGTGTGTGTGTGTGTGTGTGTAAATATAAAGTATTAGTTAATAAGATGAAATAATAATTTGACTTCTATGCAAAGCCCTAATCATCATTTCAAATCGAACTAGTACTTGAAAGATGGAAAATATAAGGTCCCGGACAGGATTGGAACCTGTATCTTAGGCTTTTGTGGCCCATGCGTTTTCCAATTATGTCACCGAGACGGGTGACCACAATTGGAAAATTATACAAATCTAAATCATGTACACAACCACACATTAACCTAACTTTTAATTACGTTTGGCATTTTCGTCACTCATACCTGACAGTATCAAGTTTTTGGGCTTATATCAGATATAGACAGGAAGATACGCTCGAAATTACTGCGCGTTGAGGCACCACTGAAAGAGTGATGTGGTAAACCTCTCTGAAAAAGTGCTGCGATATAGGTACGGCAAATTGTAAAACTTGAAATTGTTGACTTACCTTTTTTTCTAACTTTGCCTGACAGCTCAACGGAATTGACGGAGTTCTCAAAATGAAATCAAACACCGCAATATTAAAGCATTTATACAGTATGAAATATTTTCTCTCGTACAAAAGCATATAGAACATTTACAACATCGTTTCTTTCAAACATTAAATAATTTCTAAGAAGTACTTATTATAAAAAGATGTTCTTTATCTTATTTTAAATTTACAGAACTAAATTTTTTCTTTTATGGTTATTTTACCTAACTTTGTTTATTTCCACAATTGTAAGGTTTATTAAAAGGTGGATTGGACGACATTGTCCAATACATTGGCTAGCAAGAACGCCGGATTTGATCCCTATGGATTTTTTACTTATGGGATTATTTGAACAAAAAGTTTATTCATATGATCATTAAAACAAAGAATTAGTGATGCTGTAGATGAAATTAACCCAATGACCATAGCGAAAGTATACGACAATTTTAGAGTTAGGTTAGAAAAATGTGCAGATCTTGGAGAAAGCCAAATAGAGTAATTGTAGTTAGTAATCATCCTGTTTTTTCATTTAAGATTTATAATGTAATCGTAAATAATAAAAAATGTTTCTCCTATTTTCTACTTCTATTATCAATGTAGGCCGATCATTTTTAAAAATTGCATAATGCTATAACTTTTTATTCTGAATAACTTTTCTTAGTGACACTTTGGCGTACTATGAACAGAAAAGGTACTTTACCTGAACCGAAATTGACAAATTTAACGGATTTTTGCTCAACTGTGCTATGAAACCCTTTTCCAGTCCTTGAAAATAAATAATCTCAGGTACCATAAATTATCTTTTATTGTGTAGATCCAAGAACGAATACATGAACATTGTAAAACCACTAAATTCTCTAATAGCAAATCAATATCTGGATCATTTTTATATATAAATGGACATTAGCTAGAACGGAACTTGCTACTTGCAAGTGTAAAATTATAATTATTCTCACTACAATAGTATACTAAAATGAGTACAATAGCGTAGATACATTTTAACTATCCCACATCACAACCGCGAGTGCCTTGTAAACTTATGCTCGCTTTCCCCCACTGTTCAACACTATCACAAGATAAACAAATCCATCTCAACTGTAAAGGCCTGCTTGATTTTAACAAATCGAAAGTAAAAAAATAAGTTTCAGACCAATCAGAGCGGAATCCCAAAATATGAAAATTCAATTTGAAAATTTTTGGTCCATCATATCTATTGTGAATTCAATCCAGGGACACACTGTGTGTGCGTGTACGTGTGCACGTGGGCAGGCATGTGAACGAGCATTAATAGAAGTTCATTTTTGACCATTGTCCTTTTTTGCAAGGGTGATCATTTAATTTATTTTTGTTGGTCATTCTTAAATAAGAAGTTGACTGGTCGTTTCAATAGTGTAAAGCAATTACAGCTTTGCATAAATTACTTAGGTGTGGATCAATTACTCATGCAAGTAATGCAAATCAAAACAGAGCTATTGAAATTGTGGTAAACTTCATTATATACTATTGCATTTTAAAACTCAAGCTGCTTCAAATCGTTCACTTAAAAAGCACAGATACACAAACGTATAAAAATAAAAACGCATCTTTTCATCTCCTTTTTCTGTGTAAAAAAATGTACATTTTTAAAATTGCCAGGCAGAGAATGAAGACTTACAGTTTTGTTGTATTTATAAAAATGAATACTGAAAATTAAATTGAAAGTGATATCTTGTGAAGTTATTAACAGTGTACTAATTAAAATATATCTGTAAAATGTAAACATTTTAACAAGATAAAATACAAAATGGCATTTTAGAAATTGATGTTTTGTTTTGCACACAACAGTAAATAGTGTTGTTTTGTTAATCAGTTGATTTTTTAATTTGAATGATTTTATTAAAAATACTTTTCCAAGTATGTTTTCTTTTTTTATGTACCTAAAATTTTATTTGCATGATCTGTTGTATTTCATTTTAAAAATACATATTGTTACTTTTATTTTAATGGATTAATTAACCTTACAGACTTCAGAAGAATCTTTAAATGTTCTATATCATCCACCAACATTTAAAGGCCCCATTTTGTTCTCATTTAATGCTAAAAGCTTTTTTGGAAAAAAGAAAGCTTCAATACGTGTTGATCAGGGAGAGTGGTCTGATAGATTTTCATTAGATGTAGCGGGATCTTCAGGTTATGTTGTTTGTCAAGCAGATGATAGAATTTATCAGGTTTGTACAGATTAGTTTTGTAGAATTGTACTTATAAAGAATTTTAAATTTTAGATTGGTGTACAGAATCAACTAACCTACAACGGTTTGACAAAACAAGTTACATTTACACCTTACTATGTTGTAATAAATACAACACCGTTTGCTATCGAATGTCAAGAATCAGATCGACCTGCCGATTCTTGGACACATATTGAGAAAAATTCGTGTGTGGGCTTGTGGCCGTTAAGTGACAGAGACGATAAATTACTTAAATTAAGAGTTGTTGGTACAGAAGAAATTACAGCACCATTTTTATATACTGAAACACATACTACCCTGTTAAAGCTTACAAACAAGGTAAGAAATACTTTATTGTCTATACTCTTTACTATTGCTTAATATATAGTAGAAGTAAGGTTTCATATGTTGTGCTACAAATATAATTATCCCTGGGATTATTTAAGATATGAAGTTTTGGCTAACAACCATTTGAATAATAGAGTTGTGTGACGTTCCCGTAGAAATACATTTAATCACATTTCATTTGTAAATAGTTTCTGTATTAGTAAATTCCACCAATAGGATTTAGTTATTCCTTTAAGAAATATAATATTTAGGTTACTACAAATTTTGATCTAAAGTAAAATTGTGATATATTGTCGGAGGCTTTCACGGCCGGAGTCACTACAAATATTATTTATGGTTCCGAGTTGGGAACGTGTCATTTTATAAATTAAGGACGACGTTTCGCCCACTTTTGTAAGGGGTTTCATCAGGACAAGAAGAGAAATAAGTAATAAAATAAAAAATAATAAAAATATAAAAAAGATAATATTAATTAGACAAGTTAAAGTGTAAAGAGAAGAGTTACTTCTGAACTAGCAGACTCACTAGCCCATTCAAAGCCAAAAGGTGTCTAGTTCAAAAGTAACTCTTCTCTTTACACTTTAACTTGTCTAATTAATATTATCTTTTTTATATTTTTATTATTTTTTATTTTATTACTTATTTCTTTTCTTGTCCTGATGAAGCCCCTTACAAAAGTGGGCGAAACGTCGACCTTAATTTATAAAATGACACGGTCCCAACCCGGAACCATAAATATTTGTAAAGAAAAAATTATTTTGTATCGTATATGATCGATATTCAAAAGTTTTCAAATTCACGTCAGTATTTAAAGGTTAAAGGTGACGTCATCAATTGTAATTAGTACAACTGTAATTCAGTTGTTTTGATTCATCATCATTAGGTTTTCATTGTTTCCTAGTCTGAAACAACCTGCACATTTTGCTGAAATTTGCTCAGACTGCATCTATCCCTATCTGTGTGCGAAAGTTTGCTCTGGTCTACCCCTACCTATCTTTTCCTATCTCTGCTTGTAATATATCCCATACTATTCCCCAGAAATGCCTTAGAACATATCCTGCCTTTCTATTTCTCCTAATTTTTTCGTTTTCCGCAGATATCTTTATTCTTCTACTATTTCTACAACCTATTTATTATTAACTTTGTCTGTTCATGTTACCATCCTCATACATCTAAAACACAACATTCCAGAAGGCTTCTATCTCTTTCTGTCTGCTTTTCCTACTGACCCTATTTCATAGATGTACTGTGCTGTACTCCACACTATGCTTTGAACAGTTTTCTTCTTGTATCTATGTTCATTGTCTTTGAACATAGCTGCTGTTCTTTATTGTTTAATGCAGTTCGGTCACCTTCTATTGTTTTACAGTTTATTCCCTATTTCCCTTATATTCAGTGGTATGTGAAGGGGGCGGCTCCGTGGCATAGTGGTGTGTGTGTGACTACTACGCCCAAGGTCCCGGGTTTGAATCCCGACATGGTCTGCTGGAAAAATGTTAGGAGATCATTTTTCACAAAAATACACCCTCGTTCGGATGAGAGGTAAAATGAAGGTCTGGTGTGTGAGTGTTGTCACGCATTTTAAAGATCTCTACCTTGCTTGGAACAGCAAGGGTTTGGCAAAATTCCAAATTTTCCAGATAAAAAAAACTCGCTTCCTAGCCAATTTAGTACCTTCGGGTGAAGCATTGAAAAATCACATGTAAGGTATATGAAGGGGGGTAAGCAGCCTTTGGCTGCCAAGTTCCCCCAGCACTTGAACCTTTGTTGAATTAATAGTTTTTCCAATTTATCCTTTCACACAGTCAACATATTTCACAACCAACACCTGTAGTTGTTTATAATAATCTTCAGATTTAAGAGCACTTATTTTTTCCTCATTAGGTTTTACGTCTTGAAACTGGCTGGACTTGTACCTCAGCTTATTTATGTTCTGAGCAAGTCTACTCAATTCCCTGCAATTCTTACAACAGCCTATATACAGTTCGATTCTCTTCTATTGTTTTCTAATTATATTCCCTATTTCACCGAGATTCAGTGGTATGTGAAGGAGGTTAAGCAGCCTGTGGCTGCCAAGGATCCCCCAACACTTAGACATTTGCCGTATTAATAGTTTTCCAGTAAATCCTTTTGTACAATTAACATTAGTTGAGAGTATTGCAAAACCAATATTTGTAATTGTTTATAATAATCACCATGTTTAAGTACAGTTATTATTTTTATCATTAGTTTTTTCATCTTGCGACTGGTTGGAAGCGTACCTCTATTGATTTCTATTCTGAGTTAGCCTACACATTTCCCTGAAGTTCTCACAGTCTACATCTTTCACTATCTGTGTGCAATAGTTCAGCGTAGGTCTTCTTTTACTTCTCTTTCTTCCTATCTCTGCTTCTAATACATTCCGCACTATTCCCTCATGCCATAGTATGTGGTCTATCATCCTATCTCTCCTATTTTTTATTGTTTTCCACATACTTCTTTCTTCCCCTACCATTTCTAGTATCTCTTTGTTCTTAACTTTGTCTGTCCATGATATCATCATCATACGTCTGTAGCACCACATTTCAAAGGCTTCTACTTTTTCTGTCCAAGCTTCACAGCCATACAGTGCTGTGCTTCACACATATGTTTTAAGCAATCTTTTCCTTGTTTCTATGTTTGTGGTCTTTGAGCACAGTAGTTGCTTTTTCTTGTTAAATGTAGCACAACCTTGTGCTAATCTTTGTTTTATATCTTTTGTGCTTTTCCCATCTTGCGTTATTTGGCTTCCTAGGTAGCAGAAATTCTGAACCTCTTGTAAATTCGTGTTAAATACTTGTATTCTTGTTTTTGATTTATTTTCCCCACCTTTGCAAACTAGAACTTTAGTTTTAGTTTTGTTAATTTTCATACCGTATCTCTCTGTTAGAACCGTTTCCATTTCATTAAGAGCAGCTTCTAACTCTTCCTGGCTAGACGCTAATACCGCTATATCATCTGCAAATCTAAGCATATCAATTTTTTGTCCCTGCATAGTAATTCCAAATGTCTTCCTGCATTTGACAGTATTTATTGCCTCTTCTATGTACAAGTTAAAAATTAATGGGAATAAGGCACATCCCTGTCTTACTCCTTTCCTAATATTTACTTCTCTACTTTCTTGCTCTAATTCTATTACCGCCGTTTGCTCTTTGTATAAGCTATGTACTATCCGTCTGTCCTTAAAACTCATTCCAATTTTTTAGAGTATTTGGAACATTTTTTTCCATTTTACATTGTAGAATGCTTTTTCCAGATCCACAAACCTTATATATACGCTTTCCCCCTTCTCTATTGTTTTCTCCATTATCACCCTCAGAGCTAAAATAGCCTTACCATTTTTCAGACCCTTTAATGCTAATTCAAACTCTTTTCTAAGTATAGGATATCCCAGGTCATCATTTTCAATGTCTGATTCCTGTGCTAATGCTGTTAGTTCCTCTCCTGAATAGAAATTCCCTATATATTCCTGCCATCTAGCTACTTTCTCTATATTTTTTATAATGACGTTTCCTCCCAAGTCCCTTATATTTTTGCTATATGGTTTTATATCCCTAAAATTCATTCTAATTAATTTGTATTCTTCATTCGTCTTTCCTATTTCCATTTTAGTTTGTACCTCTTTGCACTTTTCATCAATCTGTTGTTCTTTAACTTTCCTGCATTTGGAATAATTTCCCATTTTATGGCTTTATATCTCTGTTTTTCTGTTTCGTCTGATCTATTTTTGTATTTTCGTCTTGTAGTAAATTCAGGATATCCTTTGTTACCCATGGTTTCTTATTTTCTTTTTGTGTATACCCCAGAATATCTTTGGCCGCCATGTCTAGGCTGAATTTAATGTTATTCCATTCTGTGTCTACTTCCCTAGTATCAGAAATTTTCCCGATATCTTTCAGCAATTCATTTGACTTTTTTTCAAATCTTTCATGGATATCTTTATCTTTTAGCTTCTCAAAGTCAAAGTGTCTTTTTCCGTTCCTCTTTTTTCAGATTTTTAAATTTAAGTGCGGCCTTCATAATTACGATGTTGTGGTCAGTGTCTATATCTGCTTCCAGGTAGCTTCTACAGTCTTTTACTTGGGCGGCTCCGTGGCGTAGTGGTATGTGTGTGACTACTACGCCCAAGGTCCTGGGTTCGAATCCCGACACGGTCCGCTTGAAAAATGTTAGGCGAGCATTTTTCACAAAAATACACCCTCGTTCGGATGAGAGGTAAAATGGAGGTCCCGTGTGTGAATGTTGTCACGCACGTTAAAGATCCCTACCTTGCTTGGAACAGCAAGGGTTCGGCAAAATTCCAAATTTTCCAGGTGAAAAAAAACTCGCTTCCTGGCCAATGTAGTACCTTAGGGTGGAGCATTGGAAAATCACATGTAAAGTCTTTTACTTGATTTCTAAATCGTTGTCTAACAATAATGTAATGTATTTGATATCTTCCTATATCTCTTGGCATCTTTCACGTGTATTGTCTTCTAGCATGATGTTGAAATAATGTATTTGTAATGGTTAAGTTGTTCTTGTCGCAAAATTCTACGAGCCTATTTCCCCTGTGATTTATCGTGCCTAAACCAAATAAACCTACTACGACTCCTTTTCTACCCTCACCTACCACTGCATTAAAATCTTCTGTATTTATTAAATTTTCATGTCCTTTTACGTATCTTAGTATATCTTTGATAACTTTGTAGATTGCCTCTACCTCTTCCTTGTGGTAGCTAGAGGTGGGCATGTATACTTGTATTATTACCGTATTTACTAGTTTAGATTCAATTCTAACCATGAGTACTCTTTCCTTCTTTTGTAACTAGTTTTCTACACATCGTCCTATCTTTTTTCGCATAACTATCTCCACATCCGAATTTCCTTCCTCTGATCCTGTATGAATTACCCTAAAGTCGTCACTCCAAAAATCTCCCGCCTCTGGCCAGCGGACTTTGCTAATTCCTACTATGTCTAGTGCTAACCTATCCATTTCCAGTTTCAGGTTCTCTAGCTTACCTACTTGTTTCATACTTCTGACATTCCACGCTCCGACTCACAGAATGTTCACTGATCTTTTTCTATACTTTCAGATAACATCCCCCGAAGTAGTCCCCTCCTGGAGATCCGAATGGGGGACTATTTTACTTTCGGAATTTTTTATCCCAGAGAATGCCATTACGTTTACTAATAATTTCTGTATGTAATGTACTTGGGAGGTATTGTGGTGGTTTACAGTTGCCTTCCACATCGTAGTAGTGTATCTTAGAATGTCATACCGACCCCTACGGTCTCTGCCATTCTAAGTACCGAAAAAACTGCTGACCTCTTTCGGGGACCTGTCTTAGTCTGGTTCCTCACTAAAGACCCCACTAATTTGGTTAAACCTATAGTTCGGCTCTTTAGCTTCTTACATTTAAAAGTTAAAGTTACAACCGATTCTTACACAACGGCAGTTGGTAATGCTATCTTGGATACAGATTTTAGCGCGCCCATCTGTCAATGACATCACTCAATTTGCAAATTTAAACGCGCAATTACGGAATATATATCAAATTCGCAACAATTCGTAAAGGCTAAATACTCACTTGAATAAGTCCCGCTTCCTTCATGTTTACTAGGGCGACCTTCCGGGTTATTTAAAGATGGTGACTCTCCGGCTAACTGCTAGCGGAGCTCCCTGGACTCGTTCGTGGTAGGGTCGTGGACTACGGTTCGAGCAGGCTGCTTGCAAATTACCTTCTACCTATGTAGGGAACGAATAAGGAACAGGTATAGGGGCGACAATCAGATAAGGCAAGGAAATCTACATAAATAAAGATAACGATACGATACGATACCTAAACCAAACCACTCTTCTGGAAGTCACAGGCAAAAAGCCACGTTAACACGTCTCTCCCGGAAACTTCCCCACTCTTTCTCCTACTCCCGTCAGCACGATCTGGCGCAAACGAACTCCGACGTAACGGAAATATACGCCAAGTCTTTCAAATTTAAGGCATGAAACTAAGGCACATCAAAATTAAACTAAGGAATGTCTAGTGCCAAAGTGGCACGTAACAAGCTCATTGAAACGCGCAAGCCATTCTACCTCTTCTAGTATCTTAGAACGTCATCAAGGTGCAGGTCAGTTCAGAACGGTTGTTTTGATTATGATACAATAATGTTGACGCCGGGTGTTCTCAGTCTAAGTGCAAATACAGATCTATACTGTTTTGTGCTGACTCTAATAAATGTAAAATTCTTATATTTGATTCTAGGTCCACAGTATGTATATTTTATTTAAGTAGATATAGGTTAGGTAGGAGAAGACGACACAAGGTATGTTCATTTGATACACTTAATCCATCCATCCAAAGTTTGCCAAGGATGTCGCAAAAGATATTAGTAAGGGGACACATGTTTTCATAAGATACTTCGTACATAACATCCAAACCATCGACATACCACTTTGGTAGGTTCATTACCTTGACTAGAAGTTATCAAACAAGGCGGAGTAGCCTAAGTATGTTTGGATAATTTCCTGCCAAGTGGTCAGTTCACTTTTAGGAGATCATTGGTTTCCATATAGACAACTCTTAGAAGCAACCATGCTGAGGGTGAACGAAGTCAATACGAAGTGGAGGATAACATTTAATTGAACAATAGCCAATCGCTGGTAAAATAAATAAAAAGAAAAACTCCAAAACTATACCGGAGTGAAGATTTGGAAATAAACATTCATAATTTAATGCATGAATTGATTGATCATACCGTTTAGATTAATTTTTTAGTTTAAGAAGATTCGCGATATATTTGGTTATTAATACTTGTTTAAGACTGTATTGTGTATATGTATTGAAAACTTGTGTGCTATACAGGGTGTCCCAAATTGAGTAGGATAGCATGGGTATCTTTCTTATTATTAATGATAGAGATCTGCTTAAATGGGCAAAGTTGTGTCATTTGGATAGCTTATTTAAATTCCGCATAGATACATTCTAAATTCCAAACGGTTTAGAAATTATTTAAAAAAAACTGAAAACTGCCAATTTCTTCAAAGTCGAATATTTTTGTTATAATAAAAGATACGAAAAAATGTTTCTTATAAAAGTTACTTAGTTCAATTGTGTGCACTTAAAAGTGATATTAAAATTAAATTCAAGATGGCGGTTATCGAGATATTAGCATCAACTTTCATATTTTAAATGGACGCCATATTGGATTTTTAGATGGTTAGATAGCATATTTTTTTCTCTTTTCAACGATGTATCACAACATATGTTTAAATGAAATAATTTACTGAAAATGATAATTTTAATTTTTTATCAAGTAGGCATCATCAGATTTCTCTTAAACAAATGAAATTATAACAAACTGTCATGTTGAATTAGTGTATCTGTTGTACTAATAATTGGCATTTGTGTATTCTCTTTCCCAGTTATAAGTTGTGATGTACTTGTTCTATAAAATATTCAAATGGCAAATTTTTCAACAAGCGAACAATATTATATGTTTTGCACATACATAAAATGTAATAAGAACTGTCGCCTTGCTGCCGAAACATACTTAACAAACTTTCCGAAAAAGACAGCCAAACATTAAAATATTGCAAAGATTGGACACAAATATGCAGCAGTATGGATGTTTAAAAACCTACTCGAAACATAAATGGAGACATTGCAGATGAGGTGTTGACACTGGCCTGTGTGGAAGCTAATCCAAACATTTCAACACGGAAATAGAAACCCAAGTAAACGTATCCAAGTCTCAAGCATCAAGAATTTTAAAAAGCATAAATATCACCCTTACAGATTTCATATTGCTCATAACTTACAACCAAACGACTATCTCCGCAGATCAACATTTTGCAGATGGTTTATCAATCAAGTTAGGGAGAATGATAATTTTATCAATCGCGTTTGGTGGACTGATGAGTCTTATTTTCAACGAACTTCGTCGTTATGAAATCTATTTGTCTGTGTGTCTGTCTGTCTGTGTGACCGAGGCCTTTTTAATGGTCGGACATCAATGTGTGATACATCAATCGATTCAGCTCTGTGTCCAGAGCTTAAGTTTTGATGTCAGTTAAAATCGGCCACGGGACGCCGAGCCCCCGGGAAAATCCACAGGGATAATTAAAATTGTTTAAAATCAATATGCGACACATATTTGAACAATTTATGGCATTTCATGCCAATTATTCCAATATTATAGACATTGTTTAAACTTAAATTTTGATTACCGAAAATAATTAGATTCATATAAAAAAAAATTATTGATGAGAACTAATATATAGCTTTTAAAATATTTATTCAATAAAATAAAATATATTAAAATGTCTCTTTTGTTGTTTATAAATTTTTGTATTTTATCTGAATACTTATAATTATTACAACATAATAATTTTAAGTTCTTTAAATTGTTTTAAAGTAAGTCTACATTTGGAAGTTCGTTGCGACAATGCCTTGCATTTTCAACTTGTTCTAACTGTGGAATATTTAATCGTCATAATGAACACTATTGGGCACAGGAAAACCCACGCATAACAATTCCACGCCGCAATCAAATTCGATTTGGATGTAATGTTTTTTTGTGGTATATTGGGAAACCGTTTACTTGGTCCTATAATATTCGATGGAACCTTAACCTCTCAACGTTATTTGGAAATGCTTCAAACATCTTTAGAAGATTTATTAGACGACCTACCTTTGGCACAAAATAATCAAATTTGGTATCAACAAGATGGCGCACCTCCACACAATGCTAGAGATGTTATCACCTACTTAAGTAACCGTTTTGATGGCAGGGTAATCACGACCCACACACCTGTAAAATGGCCGCCTAGATCAGCAGACTTAACACTTCTGGATTTTTATTTATGGGGCACTTTAAAAGATAATGTATATGGAAGTAATTTCCAGTACAATAATGTAGATGAACTACGGGAAGCGGTTATGCAGGTAATACACGGTCTTAATGGGAATACATTACGACGCGTAACAAAAAGTGTTCCAAAACGTTGCCGATTGTGTTTAAACAATAACGGTCAACATTTTGAACAATTGCTATGATTTATTAGTTGGTGTTTAATGTAATTCTAATGTTTTTTTCGTTTAATTTGTTTTAAAACTGATTTGTGTTGATGCCTACTTGATAAAAAAATTAAAATTATCATTTTCAATAAATTTTTTCATTTAAACATATGTTGTGATACATCGTTGAAAAGAGAAAAAAATATGCTATCTAACCATCTAAAAATCCAATATGGCGTCCATTTAAAATATGAAAGTTGATGCTAATATCTCGATAACCGCCATCTTGAATTTAATTTTAATATCACTTTTAAGTGCACACAATTGAACTAAGTAACTTTTATAAGAAACATTTTTCGTATCTTTTATTATAACAAAATATTCGACTTGAAGAAATTGGCAGTTTTCAGTTTTTTTAAATAATTTCTAAACCGTTTGGAATTTAGAATGTATCTATGCGGAATTTAAATAAGCTATCCAAATGACACAACTTTGCTCATTTAAGCAGATCTCTATCATTAATTATAAGAAAGATACCCATGCTATCCTACTCAATTTGGGACACCCTGTATAGTTAAAAATGTCATATATAATTGTGTAAAGACATGTGTATATTTGGTTTTTTCATTATTGTAATGGTATAGTTACACTTTTTTTGTGATTATCTAGTAGCGCGATTGAGTATTTCAAGTTATTTAACATTTGTTTATAGAAACCTTCTTTACAATTAGCAGTTGTTACGTTGAGTTTTCAACATCAATCAAATATCCTGTTATTTTTCTCTTGTTAATTCATAAGTCCGCTTTACGGTAATTTTGTTAAATCAACAACATTGCTATTCTTAAATCCTTCATCAATATCCTGTATATTTTACTTGTTAATTCCTAAGCCCGCTTTAACAATAGTTTTAAATCAAATCTAGTTGCTTTGAAACAACAAGTTTATGCTACAATTAAATAGTTTATATCCTGTTTTAGGTATCCGTTATCTTGTTGTACATTATGACCGCGTATAATTGCTTCTCTTGTGTTTTCCATTTAAAGACTTGTCGCGATGGTGGATCCTACTATTGTTTGATGGTGTGTTTTCCAGTTTTAATTGCGCTTCGATAAGCGAGGATTTGCAGTACGAAATCGTGTCATTTGAACCAATGTTGAATTTGATTCTGCAGCTTGTATGTCAAAATATTTTCTACATTATTCGTCACCGTATTTCAAAAGCAATGCACGTTTGTTTTTTTTTTGTTCGACAACTACGTGTCTTGCGTGTATTGGTGAGTTCCCCGCGCTTACCCATTCTAATCGGATTCTCTTTTTAGCTTTTTTTTAACTGGAGGCCAAATGGGTTTTTCTTTGTGTAGGCCCGACTGTTCGTTGTCGTGGACCAGCTGCTTTTGTCTGTGGATCGCTGCTGTAGTTGCGATGGCAGGGTGAATGGATCCTGAATACCGCGGCGTTTCTGTGTTGACTCACCCCCGACGACTTGTAAGCTAAGTATCCAAACATGTGCAGGTATGCAACTTGTTTTCTTTTGTGTGTCAATGGCATATTCCGTATCAGCGTTTGATGTAGTTACGTGATAAAAAACGTGACATTGTAGAACTCTTGTTTGTTGCTGTGAATCGATCTTATCGCTCTACAGTTGCGATGTACTATTTTTAAACATGCTTGTCAAAAGAACGCACACGTTTATTCTATTTACTGACTAGTTTATTTTACAAAAAGTGTTAGGTGAAATTTTAAAAACGCTTGACAAAAGCTCTCACATGTTTATTTTTCTAAGTAGTAAGTAGATTTATTGCATAACTCAATATAAGTTATTAAAGTATAAAACAAAATATTATACTATAAAGCAAATTATTAAAATACAGTTAATAATATAATTAGTTTTCATTTCTACAACTTAAAATATATATTTTTAAATTACTCTTGAATTTTCTTTGAGAAGGCTGATTTGTAACTGATTTTGGTAATGTATTATATATCTTAACGCCATAATGAAATACATTTTTTGTGGTTATCGTTTTATTCTTCTTGTATATGTAGTAATTGTCTGCTTGTCTTGTGCTGTAGTTATGTATATCTGACACTTTAATTAAGTTGCTAACCAAGTACGAAGGCAGCAAACCATTTATAATTTTATATATAAAAACCATACTATTATATTTCATTTGTTCCTGAACATTTAAAAAATTAAGGCATTCTAACATTTTACGTACTTTGGCAAATCTGCTACATTTTAATAAACATCTCATTGCACGATTTTGTATCTTTTGCAATCTTTCCAAATCACCTTGGTTTGAGACAACTAAAATGGTGCTGTAATATGTTAGGTGTGGATAAACTATTGCTCTATATAAAGTTATTCGAGCAAAACTTGATAGCTTTGCACTAATTCTTCTCAGAAATCCAACCTTTTTGCTTACTTTATTTATAACCATCTGTAGATGCATTTTAAAAGTTAATTTTCGGTCAATTATCACGCCAAGGTATTTAATGTTCTCTACCAGTTCAATATCAGACCCATCTATTTGTACATTCCTATTTTCTGTTTTTATCATTTGATAACTTCTATCATTCGTTAACAACATCCATTTTGTTTTATCAACATTTATCTTCAGCTTATTTCCAACTAAATATTTGCTAGTTCTTATTAAGTCACTATTTACAGATTGAATAAGGTTTATTACATTTGCACCTTCAGCATATATTAAAGTGTCATCAGCAAACATATGCATCTTTGTTACCTTCACTATATCGTTTATGTAAATTATAAAAAGCAATGGTCCCAAAATACTTCCTTGTGGAACACCCCACTCAATTTCTGATTTACTAGATGTTTCCCGTTGCCTTCTCGTTTCTTGCTCCCTTTAAACCACTCTAACACATTGTCTTTAACTTCATATTTTTCCAATTTTTGAATGAGAATATTTCTACTTATAGTCTCAAATGCTCTTTTGTAATCTATAAAGACTGCACACACCGCCTTTCCTTTATCCATTGATTCTTTCTAGTCATTTATAATTAGCTGAATCGCTGTTTCACACGAGTGTTTCGTTCGAAAACCAGACTGATAGGTGGTTAATATATTAGTCTCATCCAAGAATTGCTTCAGTTGCTTATATATTACTGTTTCTAATACCTTTTCAATTGTGGCCAACATATTTATAGGTCTGTACTCTTCGCATTTCTTTGTTGATACTACTTTTTAAATTGGTTTAATTGTTGATATCTTTAAATCCTTGGGCACAATACTATGCATAAGAGACATATTTATTATGTTTAGTAGCGGATAACCAATAATATCAAAAAGTTCTTTAAGAACTTTACTGTTTACACCATCCGGGCTGCTTTTATTTGCTTGCTTATATACCAATTCTTTTAGTTCATGTATTTTTAATAATTTAAAAGTACTTAATTGCTTCAGGCTTGTACGTATTTGGTCGTGAAACTCAAACTTTTCAATATCAATTGATGATGTAATTTCTGTTATACTATTTCTGAAGTTAAGTATTGAAGTTTTCAGCAATAGTCTTGTCATTAGTTTCTAGTGTATTCTCAAATATAATGTGCTTACTATTTTGAATACGTTCGGTTTTTAATACAAGTTTTAAAGTCTTCCACATTTTTACTGGGTTACCTTTATTTTCATCTATTTTCCTTTCATAATATTTAATCTTAGCTCTACGGATCATGAATATCACATTATTTCTGCATTTTTGTATGCTTTCCAATCTTCCATACTTCTTGTGAATGTAAATTTTTTATAAAATTTATTTCGTATATTAATTACTCTTTGTATTTCTCCATTAAACCATAATTTTGAACTATTTTGTGACACCTCCTTGTCATATAAATTATGGTCAATTGCATTTTTAATGTTTGTGTAAAATGTTTTATAAAGTTTATCAATGTTGGTTATTTCATACTTCCAATCTGCCAATATTAACTCGTTCTTTATGGCCTCATAGTTAAGAATTTTCTTTATTTTGCTTTCTGCATCAACTTGGAGTTTTTGTGTGATGTGACTAATGTCTGCAACAACAATACTATGATCTGTAACTTTTGGAGTGTGCCATACTGTACTTTTTAATCCATTATTATTAGTTATCACTAAATCTATTAATGTTTCAGATTCCTTAGTAATTCTTGTACTCTCAGAAATTAGTTGTACAAATCCACAGTCCTTTACAATATTTTTTAACCTAATTGTATAGAAATCATTTATTTTATTCCAATCAATATTATAATCCCCAATCAGAATGACATCTTCACTACCACGTGATTCTACTAGTTCTTCTAACAAATTTTCCAACAGGTTTAGAAAATTTGCACAACTTCCACTCGGTGAATGGTAAAACGCAGCTATATTTATAGTTCTATTATTCAACTTAATATTACCAACAATATCCCAATATTCTAAATGGAGGCTATACTCTTTTAATATTTCAAACTGTAGAAATGACTGATAGTAAATTATGACACCTCCTGTGTGTTGTGAACTAGAATCAACCCTACATAAACTGTATCCTTTAATGCCTATTTCATTACTTTCAATACAATTTGTCAGATGTGTTTCTGTTAAACATACCAATATTGGTTTTTCTCGATTGATTAGCTGTTGTATCTCGTCAAAATATGTAATTAAGCCTGATTAGTTTTATTTGCTGTAAAATACGAGATGCGCACTTCGTATCTAAATTCCTAAATTGTCCATATAATATAATTGTTTGCTGTGAGATAATAACACTTAATTTATTGTTTTCGTTTATTTGTAGAGAATCCGTTATTTATTTTTATTTGTTAATAGATAATCGTGGAGAATGTGCTTTATTTTTTTGGTTTTTTTTTGTATTTAGGTGAATCCCTCAACTCTCCACGTTTGATAGTTAGCTTGTATTTACTTTTCTTCTGCCTATGTCTAGGTACGTAGCACAGTCTTAAATACGTCTACGTGTTTTTAGAGTTCATGGTTGTTTTAGGTTTAAAGTAATAATGTTTTTAATGAATTTTCAGGTATATATTTAAATCAGAGTTATCTCCCGATCTATGATTTTGGCACCTCTCTTGTTACTCTTTCTAGGACTTTTCTCTAGCAACCCTGCGTGTTTTGGTCTTGCCCAAGGTATTTTTCAATTAAGACTATATTTCATATCCGATAGAATTCTGGAACCGTCATCAAACACTTACACCACCCGTTCACTGAGTTAGTTAGGAACAAAGTTTGTTGGTGCTCTTGAGGTTTTCGGTATTTTACCGAAACGGGATTTTTAGCAGAGAACTACACCAAATTTTTTGTGAATTACTGACTAGATATTATGGGGGCCAAAACTGTACGTAAGTTTATTTAATTAATCAGAACTAAAATTTATGATTTGTAAATCATAAATAAATGTTTAGAATAATTTTTGCATATATGTAAATAAAATGTATTAAAACTTTAACTCATCCATTCAAATGATAAATTAAAAGACTTATTAATTTTGTTTTCATTTGATTTACTGGCAGTGCATTTATTAGAAAACTACAAATCTAGGGATAATTATATTAATTTTAGTAGAGACAAAATTTATTTAGGTAGTTATGATAATATTTGTAAACTTTTGTAGTTTGGAGGGATTAATGTAGATATACAAATGACAGAAGGAGGTGTCTATATAAATTTAGCAGCGTACGAGCAAGGAATGGCTCCTTCCTTAATAATAAATAACACCGATGACACTTTAAGCATTTGGGAAAAAGAAACAGTACAACTAAGGTTATTAGAAAATGCTATGGCACAGTTTTATTAATATTAACATTGCAGACATCTTAAACCAAATCATCAGTTTTTATATACCTGGGAAAATCCATCAGGTTCTAGAGTTATAGTGTGGGATATTGGGCACAAAAAGGAAATGGAAGACGATTTACGTAAGGACGGCATTGGCGAATTTTCTCCAGCAGAACATAAACAAGTGTTTTGGGTATCGTTTTTGGATGGAATGCAGCGTGTGCTTATGTTTACTTCTAATAAGTCTTTAGCATTAAACGTACATTCGTCAAAACAATTTGAAGCGATCCAACAAGAAATTATTGTTTCAATACATGGATTAGGTTTGTCATTAGTTAATAACTCTATTAATCAAGAAGTTATGTATATTGGAATAGCAAGTAGTGGTATAATTTGGGAAACTTGTAAAATGAATTCCAAAAGGTTTAAACAAGTAAGTGAAAAAGAGAATGAGAACTTTGAAAAAGCTTTCCAAATTTATTTGATAAAAGACACATCTACCCCAGAATTTGGGCGTGCACTCATTGATAATAAAACAGAAGTTGATTTTGAAAGTGGCTTAATGCTAAAGCCACATCGAAGGAAAATTCGTAGAACCTTCCAAACAGGTCTGTGGCTTTGTATGAAAACAAGCCCTCATCAGTTACAATTACATGCGAAAGTGAATCGATTACAAATTGATAATCAAATGGTTGACTGTATTTTCCCTGTTGTTTTGGCTCCAGTTCCTCCACCGAAAAGTGTGGCTTCTAATAATTGTAAGTCATACATTGTCTATTTTAAACAGTAACACTTGTATTTAATTATAGCACCAAAACCATTTGCTGAATTAAGTATAGTACAGCGAATAATAAAATATTCTCAAATTCGTCAATTTAAGTACTTTAAAGTATTAATTCAAGAATTCCACATAAAGGTAGATCTTGGATTTGTAAATAGCGTTCTTGCGCTGTTAGAAACATCTGAACAATCTGAAGAGGACAAGGTATTTGTGATATAAATAATTTTAATGTTTGTTTTTTTATATGTATATATTCTTTAGAAACAACTATTTTTGAAGGATGTGTCATTGGTTGAAGAACCTTTGCTGTCTCTTGTAAGTTCAAAATCTCTAGAAGAACAAAAAAACTTTTACGATTTGTTACATTTTTCGCCATTGAAAATTCATGTAAGTTTTTCAATGGCCAGTGGAAGTGGAGGTTCTGCAGTGGAAAAAAGTATGCTTCCCAATTTTCTAAATGTTTTGCTACAAGGTTTAGGAGTTACTTTAACAGACATGCAAGATGTTGTTTTCAAGTAAGTTTTGAATGTTTTTATTTATTATTTTGTGCTTGTTACTGGAAATTTAGTTACATTTAAATGTTGTCTATAGAATTAGTTTGAGAAAACTCATGTCAATGACAAAATAATAAATTAAATGCCTAACTAACTAGCAAGATAAAGTGGTCATCTATTTTGCTATTTAAAATAATTTTGACTATATAGGTGTTAATAATTAATATCGTTACAGAACCAACAGTGCAGTTGATCGTCTGAGCCAATAAATTGTCTTGATTGATGTGTCAGTGGAACTATTGTTTATTAAATAAACAAATGGCCGATTACTTACTTAACATTGGCAGACCTGGATATTTGGCCTACTGAAACTAATAATGTTTCTAGCTACTTGATAATAAATAATTTTGTCCCAATATTTGTTCAGTTCGTTTTTTCATTCGTTTTTGTACAATTCTAGTTAGTATTTTTGACACGTGTGCTTTTTTTATTCGAAAATTTTCACATTTACCCGCACCTCTCTTTTTTTGGTATAGTGACTATGATGTTACGTTTGAAATTTTTGTGTCTCTCGCCTGTCTCATACATAGAGCTCACAAGTTGCAAGAGACATTCAGCGACTTTTTGAGTTTCTGCTTGCACCTTATCTGTACTCGATGTCTTACCCTTTAATGCTAATTCAAACTCATCTCTAACTATAGAATATTGCACGTCATCCTGTTCAATGTCCGATTCCTGTTCTAATGCTATTAGTTCCTCTCCTGCATATAAATTCCCTATATATTCATGCCATTTAACCACATTCTCTACATTTTCTATAATGGCGTTTTCTCCCGTGTCCCTTATATTTTTGCAATACGGTTTTATATACCTAAAATTTAGTCTAATTAGTTTGTATGCTTCGTCTGTCTTTCCTAGTTCTATCTTAGTTTGTACCTCTTTGCACTTTTCATTATTTCATTGTTCTTTAGCTTTTCTGCATTGGCGAATAATTTCCCATTTTATGGCTTTGTATCTATGTTTTCCTGTTTCATCTGATCTATTTTTCGTCTTTCTTCTATTAAATTCAGGATATCCTTTGTTATCCATGGTTTCTTATTTTCTTTTTTGTGTATACCCCAGTTTTCCAATTAAATCTATGAAATCTAAGGATTTTCAACATGAAATTAAATTAAAATGGTTTGATCAAAATTTAAGGGCAATGAGAAATCATTTTATGTATTTGAAATGTTTGAGTAATATTTTCCAAAGGAATATTGATATTGGTTTGCATTTAAAGAATTTCAAGTATCGGTATAGAGCAGCGCTAAAAGACGCCAAGATAAGGGCACATGATGAGTTCATTAATAAAGCGGGGAATAATAACAAACTCAAATTGAAATTATTAAATTGCAAAAGAAAAATGAATTTCGAAAATAAGAATGAATCAGTACATGGCTTTACGTCAGACACCTTCAATGACTTTTTTATTAGTTCTGTTGATAGAATTATAGCAAATACAAATTCAAAAAGGATTACTGCTCAGAATAATACTGATCAAATTACTAAAAAGCTAAACAGTGCAATGCTCAAGACTTCTACTGGTACAACTTTTAACAGTAATATAAATTTCGTTTTTAGTGAGGTATCGTGCAAACAAGTACGTGATGCAATTTCATCGTTAAAAAATAGCAGCTGCAGGGATATTTATAATCTAAATAGTGCTTTGATAAAATCTGTAGTAAATATTATCTTACTTCCGTTAACCAAACTAATTAATGAATGTATAAGAAAATCAATTTTTCTCGATAAACTTAAGAAATCAAACGTCATACCAATATATAAAAGGGAGACAAAAATTGTATTGAAAACTATAGACCGATATCTATAACCCCTGTATTTTCTAAAATTCTTGAGATTATGAAAAATCAAATTACAAATCATTTGGAAACTTGTAAATTGGTGTGTAAACAACAGTTTGGATTCCAAAAAAACGTATCTACATCTGATGCTATTGCTAATTTATTAGGTAAGGTTACTTCTGCTTTTAGCGAATGCCAGTTCCTATTAGTTGATTTTTGTGATATGAGCAAGGTTTTTGACTGTGTAAACCATTCACTATTGATTAACAAATTAACGAAACTTTTCTTTGATCAGAGTAGTACTACATTTATTAAATCTTTTCTTGAGAATAGAAGTCAAAAAGTATATTTAAATGGTAAACTTTCCAAGAATCTTATTCTTGCTAATGGTGTTCCTCAAGGATCCATTTTGGGACCAATCCTTTTTATTTGTTTTATTAATGAACTACCTTATCAGTTGAATAATGGAAATGTGATTTTGTATGTGGATGATACAACCTTCTATTATCAGGGTTCTGATATGCAACAACTTTTAATTGAAAGTAAATACACTCAGGATCAGGCATCTAACTGGTTTGTCAATAATAACCTTTGCTTAAATGAGAAAAAGACAACCCAATTGTGTTTCACTTTAAAAACAAATGACTATAATACATCAAACTCTGTGAATTTTCTTGGTGTTACTCTGGATAATCTGCTGAGCTGGGACTGTCACTGTATAAGCTTGAGCTCAAAACTTTGCAAAACTCTTTTTTTCATAAGTTCTCTCAGGGACTCTCTATCTTTAAATATATTAAAATCTGTTTATTTTGCCATGTTTCATAGTCATTTAAGTTATGCAATCGAAGTTTGGGGACATTGTTCAGCTGCAAACCGTATTTTCGGATTACAAAGGCGAGTGATCAGACCCATGGCACACTTAAGCTACAGAGCCGACTGTCGAAAACAGTTTATCGATTTCAACATACTTACCTTTCCTTGTGCTTATATTTTTAGTTGTGTAGTCTGGGTTAAGAAGCATATCAATGATTTTGATGTTCATGCCAGTGTACACCATTTCGATACACGGAACAAAAATAAAATATTGGTGCCATATCGCAGAATAAAGAGAAGTAGATACGGTCCCAATTATTATGGATTTAAATATTTTAATGTTTTACACAACAGTATCCAAACTTTACCATTAGATAAGTTCAAAGGAAAAATTAAACGATTTCTAATTAGCAATACTTTTTATACAACTCGGGAATATATTGAAAATGCAATACAATTGGTAGCTTAGAGCAAACTTCGCATCCACACTTTTATCCTTATGATATAAATTTTTAAGTTATATGTACATGATCATTGCTGTTACACATTATTATGTCGGACCATTGATGTTATACACATATGTGTTTCATCAACATCTTAAATGTAATAAATAAATAAATAAATATCTCTGGCCGCTATGTCTAAGCCGGATTTAATGTTATTCCATTTTACTTCTACTTCCATAGTATGAGAAATTTTCTCGATGTCAATCAGTAATTTGTTTGATTTTTCTCAAATCTTTTGTAGATACCTTTTTCCATTCCTTTTTTTCAAATCTTTAAATTTAAGCATGGCTTTCTTAATTACTATGATGTGGTCAGTGTCTATATCTTATTCTGGGTGACATCTACAGTCTTTTACTTGATTTCTAAACAATTTTCGAACACGAATGTTATTTATTTAATATCTTGCTAGGTCTCCTAGCATCTTCCACGTGTATCGTCTTCTAGCATGGTGTTAAAATAATGTGTTTGTGATGGTTAAATTGTTTTTGTCACAAAATACGAGCCTATGTTCCCTTTTGTTACGTGTACCTAAATCAAATCTACCTACTACCCTTACTTCCCTGCCCTTGTCTACTATTGCATTAAAATCTCCTGTAATTATTAAATTTTCATATCCTTCTACGAATATTAGTATGTCTTCGATATCTTCGTAGATCGATTCTACCTTCTCATTAATGTAGCTGGAGGTGGGCATGTATATTTGTATTATTACTCTATTTATCAGTTTAGATTTTAATTTAACTATGAAGATTCTTTCGTTCTTTTGTAAGTAGTTTTCTACTCAATAGTACCCGAATTTCCTGATCCTGGATGAATTACTCTAAAGTCTCCGCTCAAGAAATCTCTCACCTGTGGCCACTGAACTTCGCTAATTCCTACTATGTCTAATGCTAATCTATCCATTTCAATTTTTAGATTCTTTAGCTTACCTACTTGCCTCATGCTTCTAACATTACACGCTCCTTCTTGCAACATGCTCTCTGCTTTTCTGATAAACTTGTCGATCACATCCTCCGAAGTAGTTCCCTCCCAGAGATCTGAATGGTGGACTATTTATTATAACTCCGGAATCTCTTGCCCTAGAGAATGCCATCATCTAAAATAACAACTTCAGTACGCTGATACTTGGAAGGTAATGTGGTGGTTTTCTGTTGCTTTTCACTTGGTAGTAGTTTGGTCTTAGAATGCCATACTCGACCCTCCTAGGTTTCTGCCACTCTGTACCGAAAGAGCTCTACCATTTTTGGGAACCTATTTTAATCTGGTTCCTCATTAAAGACCCCAATAATTTTGTTCAACCAATAATTCGGCTCTTTAATTCACTGAAACACGCAAGCCATTCTACCCTTTCTGGTGTTTTAGAACTTCTTCACGGTGCAGGTTTGCTCAGAACAACAAGTCATACTTGAGGTAAAATACCATTGATGATTCTGTATAATTACTCGTTTTCAAAACCTTAGCATCATGTTAAGAGTCCACATTTTTAGTACAAATGTCTCTAAACATGTATCTGTGATCCTTACATTTGACTTTTCAATGTTTCACCCGAAGGTACTAAATTGGCCAGCAATCACACACTTTTTTAATAACCATTCTCTCAATTGTATAAATAGAAACACGTTAAAAAATGTTTTCAAATCCTCAAATTATTCAATTTATTTGAAATTACCAATAAAAATTAATCAGCTGATTTCACGTTAAGCGTATTGGCTACCTAAAAAGTCGTTCCCAGGACGCACCACAAATTGAAGGCAATCATTCTTTTAAACTTTAAAATTTTCACTTAATGTACTCAAACCAAATATATCAAACATCAATAAATTAACGTCACCTTCAATTTATGTCATAAATGTCAAACTTGAAATTTTTATTATTTTGACTACGATCCTAGCTCATGGATCGAAAAATAAATAAAGATGATTTTAAGAACTATGAGCGGTTTAATTCTCAAAGAAGATTAAGAAAAATGCTAAACAAACCACAACAATCATTCAGGGAGTATTTACAAGTCAGATATGGGCCTGAAATTTGTATTTGTGAAAATTGACGCGCAAATTGTCGATGACATCACACAATATACAAATTAATGCAACACAATTTACCAATTACATAAATTATATAGAAAACCTCCATGGGGTAATCACGTGAACATGTAGGGCTTCCTTCAGAATCTCCATGATGGTCGGCGGCGGCTGCTCTTTCTCGGGTGTGGGAACTCTTGAGCCAGGTTGCATCCAAATTCGATATTTTCTTTCTATATGTAGGGAACGGGTTTATCAGGAACGATAATCAAAGATAAGAGCAAAAGGGATCTACATAACACCAAAAAAGGCACGATAAGATACGAGACTACCACACCTGTTCACATCTCGGAGGCTAGTCCCAACGCGTCTCCCGGAAATTCCCCCCTATCCTCCTTCGTCCACACGCGTCGGCGCAATCTGGCGCAAATGCACTGTCTGAAGTGACGGAAATACACGCACAAGTCTTTTTAAATTTATGGCGCGAAATTCTTACATAATAAAACTCATAAGAATGTTTACGGCCGATTTCGGCACGTAACAAATCTAAACCTAAAGCTTTCGCATGCCAAAAATTCACTAACATTCCTAATAAAATGCAGAAACAAGAATGATACCAAAAGGATTCAGAATCAAATTTGATCGAACACGTTACAGTATGATGAGGGAAAAGCTACAAAACCACAGACACATTATTTATAAGTTAAAACAAGATATTGAGGGCATTATAAATTTCATACGAATAAAAGTAACAAAATATGATTTTTATAAAATTCCGTTAGTGCAAAAACCTACTACAAATCAGAATTTTCCAAACAAAAAGAAATTCACATAAAGAAATTAATAACCTGTTTATACATAAAAATAACACGGAAACTAAAACGTTAAAAAACAGCAACACCATGCTAAACACCGTCTTAAATTTATCAAACCGAACTATTAACGACACAGAAAAATTAATTCTATCAAAAGGCCCGAATTTTGCAGTAACACCAAAATCAATACCAACCTTTGAAATAATTAGTTGTATTGAGAAAACAGCAAACCAACTCGAAGAAGATCAAGCAAACCAATTTAGAGTACAATGCAAAATCGAAATAGAAAAGAATCACAAAATAAAACCAAATGTAAGTAGTAACGAAACAAAAGCAATTTTCAATCTAAAAAACGATAACTCAATTATAATTCTACCTGCTGACAAAGGCAATGCAACAGTAGTAATGGATAAAAACGATTACAACACAAAAATCAACGAATTGTTAAACATTGAGAATTACACCAGTTTAGAAACAGATCCAACAAAATCAATTGAAAATAAAATATATAAAACTCTATATAAATTTAAAAATGAATTTGAAGACAAAGAAAGAAGCAAACGTCCCACGTTACAGTAAACCACCCCACTTTTACGGTCTACCAAAAATTCATAAATTCACTATACCATAATTTAGCAAAATTTCTTCTAAAAATTATAAATCCATTAACAGGCAAAATGGACTCTTTCATAAAAAACAACCATTTTTAAAAAAAATTATCGAACATAAAACTTAAAATACACAGAATGGTAAGTTTTGATGTAGTAAATCTCTTCACAAATGTCCCTATAAACAAAACGCTTAATATTATAAAAAACAAACTAGAAAAAGATGACAACCTTAAAGAAAGAACAAAACTAAGTATATCATCAATTATGGAATTACTTGGTTTATGTGTCAATACCACATATTTTCAAATAAGTGATTCTACAAACAGAGCTTTGGAATGGCGATGGGAAGTCCACTATCGCCAATCTTTGGTAATATATTCATGGAGGAATTCGAAAATGATGTAATATTCACACAAGAATTGAAACCACTAATCTGGTGGAGATGCGTAGATGATGTCTATGCTTTTTGACCTCATAATCATCATCATTAGGTCTTCAGTCCTAGAACTGGTTAGACGCGTACCATCATTGTTCCCTATTCTGAACTAACCTACAGATTTCCCTGAAATATGCACAGTTTGCATCTATAACTGTCTGATCTAGGTCTACATCTACCTCTTTTTTCTTATCTCTCCTTGTAATATATCACATACTATTCCCCAAAAATGCCTTAGAACGTATTCCGCCCTACTATTTCTCTTTTTCCCCAGATATCCTTGTTCCCATACTATTTCTGTAACTTATTTGTTATTATCTTTGTCTGTCCATGCTATCGTCCTCATACATCTGGAGCATTTCAAAAGACTGCTACCGTTTTTGTGTCTGCGTTTCAGCCAACATTTTTTAACATGTTTCTATTTATACAATTGAGAGGATGGTTATTAAAGAAGTGTGCGATTGCATTATTGAAAGGCTTTAGTAGTCGTTTTTTTTTATATTTATTTTGAGGGGGAAAATTCATTATGATTTAAGTTACCTCTTTGGTAGATTTTAACATGGTTCTGAGGCGACTCTATGGCGGGTTTACACTTGTCAGATACCAATGTTGTTCTATGAAGATTGTATATGGATCTGAGGCGACCCTATGGCGGGTTTACACTTGTCAGATACCAATGTTATTCTATGAAGATTGTATATGGATCTGAGGCGACCCTATGGTGGGTTTACACTTGTCAGATACCAATGTTGTTCTATGAAGATTGTATATGGATCTGAGGCGACCCTATGGTGGGTTTACACTTGTCAGATACCGATGTTGTTCTATAAAGATTGTATATGGATCTGAGGCGACCCTATGCTGGGTTTACACTAATACCGTGCGAATGTAACAAGTTTTATATAGGGGAAAGTTCCAGACCATTTGAAGTTCGATTAAAACAACATAAATCATATATAAAAAATAGAACATTTGAAATATGCATGATTTGCCAACATGCATGGGACTCCAGTCATAAAATAAAATGGGAGGATGCAAAAATTATCAACAAAGAAAAAAAACACCAAAAATGCAAAATCAAATAAGCTGCTTATATAACCCTACATAAAAATAACTGCATTGCAAACGAATCTGTGACTTTCAGTAAACAATGGATTCCAGTACTTAAAAGAAATAACAAATGAAAATCAAATGCCCACAATATAGTCGAAACCAGTTAAGCTGACCGATGACTCATCTTGTTAAAGCATATGCATCAATGCAATCAGAACGTATTTCTAGCATTCTGGATTAGTTCAGTTGTTTATACAAAATGGCGCATGCAGTTTATATTGTGACAAATACTAGCTGAGAATGTATGTCCCAGGGCTTTTATAAATGATCCTTTAATTTCTACGAAATATAAGAAATGTTTGTTGGATATGCAGTTGCCAACGGCGTTAACATAAGTATCAAATACATTTTTCTTTTATAAAAATTAAACCAAAAAATTTAAGGTAAATTAGAAGTTTGGAAGGGAAATACACCAACATTTTATTTAGATGAATTGTGTTTAAATGAAGATATTAATAATATGGAAATGGACAAGCTATTTTCAGGAATGTAGATAGAATCTTAGTTTAGAAATGTACTGCAGATACTGGATATTTAGCATGGTGTCGCGATATTGCTGGTTTTTGAAAACAAAGTGAATTTTCAAGATATTATATTGTTATTAAGTATAAAGATGCGTGTGTTCTAATTGATTTGATGATATCTGAAGACTAATAATTACTGTTGGAATTAGACTTGTTATTCACACAATTATCAAGGAAATTGTAGTTTCGGATTTTATTTTATTCCTGTTTTATATGGTCAACAAGCATGGTTGTACATATAAAAGTGTATTTGTAAATATTTAATCAAATTTAGTATTAAATAAACAAAACAGCATTGTATTATTTTATTGTAATATTGCTCTACTACATTAAGAAAGTATAAATCTAGGACACCACTTCATTTTATATTAATCAATTATTCTGAAATTGAATCATCTTCATAAGAGTCATTGCTGCTTGAATCCTCTAAGTTGATAATAAGTTTTTTTCAATTTGCCACCATTCTATCATAAATTTTTCTGAATGGTGAGTGCATTTTTGCCAATATTTGTCATCTATCCTTCCAAGTGCTTCATGCTATATTAATTGTACGTGCTCGTCATTAAATTGTTCATTAAATCTTCCAATATTTTTGTCGTAATAGCCTTTGCAATTATTCCACATTAATTCTATTGGATTAAATTGGCAATGGTATGGAGGGAGCCTTAATACTTTATGGCCACTTTGTGTTGCAAGTTCATCAAGTATGAATATTTTTGGTTGAACATTTTCCTTTACTAATGCAAGTAATTTTCTTTTTAACATTGAAGTGTCAGCAAATATATTATGTTGAAGCAAATAATTAATTAATTCCTCTTTATTTGAAAAATTGTTAGGAACCTTTTCGATTAATTTCGAATGATAAGAAGCATTATCTAGCACGATTAAACTTGGACCGCTTAAATTTGGTAATAAACTTTCTTGGAACCATTTTGTGAACATTTCTGTGTTCATATCACCATGATAATCTGCATATTGTGATTTTGAAGAAAACAAAAGAGATGCATCACGTATAAAACCATTTTTATTTCCAGCATGTATCACAATAAATTTAAAACAACATTTGGTAACTATACAAAGCACAGTGACAGCAACAAATTGACAACTAACCGTCTTCCTGTTCCAAATGGCTTCTTCTTGATACTTTTGTGAGAATTATCATGCCAATTCTTTTTGGCAGATCCCCTACTAAAAAGCCAAGTCTCGACAAGAAAACAGGTTCATATAGTTGCGTTTCCTTATTGGAATGGTAATCCTTTAAGAATTTTATTCGTGCAGCAGCTATATGTTGTTTCTCGAACAATCCTTGCCTTCCATCATCTACTTTATAAAAAATCCTATAGTAGGTAAAAGTCTTCTTAAGCTAGTTAATTTGAAATTACATATGCCGGCAGTAACAAGCTTTTTTGGAGTGTTTGTGCAGTTACATGAAGTCCTACAAATATAAAAATTAGTTACTAATTACAATTAATTTTCATATTACTTTTGAGTGCATCTCATAAATTTTACGTTTAACTGCATGTTTTATAAAATCTTCAACATCGCAAGATTTGCTTTTTGTTTGGTTGCGTTTCCTGCACGTCGAATGAATTGAAAAATTTTCCTTTAGAGCTTGTGAGCCTCCTCTCTTAATCCTAGTTAAAACACTAAGGCTAAACCACATGCTTCAGAGGTTTGCTGAAGAAATAATTAATTGATTTGAAGGATTAAGTGTATTTATTTTTGTACCTGCATAACACTTCCAAACGAAACTAAAACACATTCATTGTCACGCTCTCTTTCAAAATAATCCATGACGTTCAAAATCACCTGGTGTGTTTGGGGTTTGAGATGTTTGTTTCAAGCATTTTGAACAACTAAAAAGCAAAGAGGTGATAGTATTTAGTTTTGTTATAGGACGACTGTATTTACCGTTTATAATGTGTAAGAAATCCTTTTACTTTTGAAAAAAACTTTTATATTTGCGATTTGAGCTAAATGTAAAACATAAATACAACAAAATATCAAGAACTAGGTGAAAAGACAACAAAAAGTGACAGGAAACTAAAATTATTTATAGGTTATAATAATACATAAATATTAGTTATAACAGACATACGTTTTGATGCTGCCATACCAATCCTTAAAAGACGTATTTTTTTTCTATCCATCCTGTTTTAGGGCAAATAGTTACATATACTGACAAAGACATGCAATTTTCATTATCATAAAATAAAAATCCAAGATGGCTGGAAGTGCTGATGTCAGCCAACTTGCTCCTCAGAAATTTTGTGTGTATTGCAAAAAAAATGTGGTTAATAAGTTTGTGCAGTGTGCTAAATGTGGTGAAAGAACTCACCAGTCATGCAGTGATAGAAAGGGCCAGGTTTTTTCTACTGAGGATGGTATTAAATCCTACCTTTGTGATTGCTGTCTGAAGACTAACTTTGAACCTTTACAACTGTCTTCAGAGTCCTCAAGTAAAAATTCAGCAAGTGTACAAGCACTGGATGTTGAGTAATCAAACCTGCCTGCAACTGTAATTGATTTCTTTAAAAATCCTGAATTTCTCTTCATTGTAAGGCAAGGAGTTAAATTGGAAACATGTGCTTTGGTTAATGAAATTGCTAAATTACACTTGCAATTATCTGATCTTCAAGCTGAAATTGATGCACTTAAGTGTAGTAATATAGATCTGATCAGGTTACTGTCAAACAATGTACACATTTCTCAGGATCCTAAAAGTGGTATTATAAATAATATACCAGTATCTAATAAACATGATAATATTCCACATGCTGTGATAAGTAATCATCACAACACAAACACAGGTGTTGCCAAGGCAATCACTATTAATCAAAGTAAGCTGACTCCTCTTTATCAAAAGGTTAATTATGCTAATGCTTGTTCAATTGTTAAATTGCCTACTGACTCCCAGGAGCTTGCTGATTCTGTAAGAAACTTACATTCTCTTGACAATACTGCTATAGCAAATGCTACTTTCCAGATGCTTAATGATACTTTAACTCCAGCACATACTGGTAATAAGGTTGCTACTTCTAAACCCGCACATCATGTGCCGAACGAGTGGTCCACGGTGGCCCGTAAAAAGAAGCAGCTTAAAGTCATTGTTGGCACAGCGACTTCTGATTCCGCTGACAATGCAGACAATCTTCATGGTGTGCAGCGGCGAACGTGGATTCACCTCAGTAGGGTTGCGCATAAGGCAGGTGGAAGCCCCCAGGATCCTGTAGACGTCCTTAGGTTTTTGAATACTGATTCTACTGATGCAGTCTGTTATCGTATCAGCACGTCTAAGTATTTTAGTTCTTACAAATTGGGTATACCAGTAAACGTTAAGGAACGCCTTATGAACCCTCAGTACTGGCCTGCAAATGTTCAGGTCAGAGAATTTGTCTTTAAACCTCCTAAGGACAGAAACGCCAATAACACCAGTCAGAATGATTTTTTAGGCGAGCGCACAGTGCTGAACAAGATAGCAACGTAAACAAGGAAGTGAGCATCATAATCGTTAACTGTCGTAGTTTAGTTAATAAACTAACTGCTTTCAAAACGTTATGCGAAAGTTATTGTGCGGATATCATCATAGCATCCGAAACCTGGCTCACCGATGATGTAAGTGACTTATTAATTTTACCAGACTCCTACCGTATCTATAGGCGTGATCGGCCTTCAAGGGGTGGCGGAGTCCTTGTTGCTGTACATAAGAGATTGCCATCATTTCTACATACTAATGATGAACTGTACGAAATTGTCTCAGTTAATATCCACCTTAATGACAAGCTCTTGTGTGTTTTTGCAGTCTATAGACCACAGTATACTTCCATAGATATTCTTGCCCGGCTCAGAGCTTTAATAGCGCAGGCAAACAGTAGTTCTGATACTCCCGTTGGGATAGTGGTGGGTGGCGATTTCAATCTGCCAAATGTGACTTGGTTCATTAGACCCTCTCGTTCTTATGTTCAACATCTCATTAATCAACTACTTTCTGAGGATCTTCAACAAATTGTAGATTGTGCTACCAGAGGCGAGCATATCTTAGATGTTGTCCTGGTTAACTCTATTGTGGACTGGTCCACCTGCACTGCCCTCGACCCGTTTAGTGACCATCTACCAGTCCACATTGTCTTGAACCAGTGCATTTCATCGCAGGTTATGCATAAAAAGGTGTTTTATTATAAGAATACCAGGGTTATGGATCTTCGCAAGTTTCTTTCGAGCCATTATCTATGGTGGATTAACCAAGCTGGCTCTGTTAATGATTACTGGGAGTCGCTTAAATACCTATTACTAGCTGCTCGTGATGTGTATGTGCCGTCCAAAGAATTATCCTCCAACCCTGACCCCATTTATTACAACAACGAGGTCAGGCAATTAAGGAAAGCTTGTAGTCGTGCTTACACCAATCGCAAACTATCTCAGCTTCATAGGACACGTTTTCTCGCACTATCCAGGAAACTTCACTGTGCAAAGCTTGCAGCTCTACACCATTTCATGTCTTCTCTCGTTAAGGACAGCAAACCTGGCAATTGGAATGTATTCTATAACACGTCAATGTTTTAAGGAAACCCAGATCCTGTCACGGGCTTCCAGGCACTTCAACTGAAGCTTTAGCTGTCTTTAGTGACACTTTTAAATCAGCATATAAAGATGCTCCCCAAATGAGTATTGGCATGGCAGTATTGGATCCTGTACCGCCGCCGCCCTTTTGAGTTCGACGACAGCGATGTTCTCAACGTTTACGAAAAGTTACGGCAGGCTCATGTGGTCCTGATGGCATCTCAGGTCGGCTGATTCGTGTTTGTGGCAACTCCATCGTGCCATACTTAACTATGCTATTTAATATGTGCATTAACAACTGTGATATACCGCTTGAATGGCGCCAAAGCGTGCGTGGTGCCTATTCATAAAGGGGTCTAAATCTCAGCCAGGTAACTATAGGCCCATTAGCCTAACATGTGTTATCTGTCGGTATTCGAGAGGATCCTAAACCGCTATATAATGCGTATCCTAATTTCTACTAATTTCTTAAGCCCGTTCAATTTGGCTTCAGGCCACAGTACTCCTGTGAGGCTGCTCTGGCCTGCTTTGTACAAGACATAGCTGATCATCGCGACAATGGAATACCCGTTGATGCTATTTTTATCGACATGGCTAAGGCATTTGACACTGTGCCCCACAAACTTCTTGTAGAGCGCTTGTTTAAAATTGGTCTTGACTGGCGAGTACTGTCCTGGTTAAAGATTTTTTTATCCGGTCGCACGCAACAGGTCAAGATTGGAGATTCTTTATCCAAACCAGTTGAGGTTACTTCAGGGGTGCCGCAAGGTTCGGTACTTTGCCCAACTCTATTTTTGATCTTCATTAACACCATTGTAAATAACATATCATCCACTATTAGACTCTTTGCTGATGACATTGTTCTCTATAGGGCAATCAAGACTAAAGAAGATTGTAATGTTCTGCAAAAAGACCTGGCCCACCTCACAGCTTGGATAGAAGCAAATGGGATGCTCATTAATTGTACCAAGACAGTCTGGGTTGCATTCGGCTCAACTACATCTGCCTACTCCTACAGACTGAGTCTAACTACCCTCACTCCAACAGACAGTTGTAGATATCTGGGTGTTATTATCAACCAAAACCTGAAGTGGAATGAGCATGTTCTTTATGCTATTTCTAAAGCCAATAAGCAGCTAAACTTTCTCAAGTACTGTCTTCGTGGTGCTTCCTATGAGACGAAGCGACACGCATACATTAGTTTTGTACGTCCTACGTTGGAGTACTGCGCATCAGTTTGGAGTCCGCCAGCTAAGTTTCTTGCCTTTGCCCTTGAGGCGGTTCAACGTAGAGCGGCTCGGCAGGTGCTGAATACTTACGACTATGCAGTTAGTTGCACGGCACTCTTACAATTCTTAGAGTGGGAGCCGTTGGTTTTACGACGTGACCGAAGACTGCTAATTTTGATTTACGAAGCCATAACTAAATTGCCCTCCTTAACGGAGATCGATAACCGTCTACGTGTGGCCAACTACATCTCACGTAATGACCATTGGTGTAAGATCCAACGTCCGAAATTTGCAAGCTCCTTTGGTGCAAACTCCCCAGTTGGCAGGGGTATCGTATTGTGGAATGTGCTGCCTCAGTGTGTCTTTGACCCTTTCCCTGGAACAAAAGCCCAGTTTACTAACCTGTTAGATTAGTATTTCTTGGTTTGTTTTATAATTGTAATTATATTGCTACCACCGCTGGCAACAGCATTGTATTGTATTGATAAATAAATAAATAAATCATTTCTAATAATGTACCGCGGTGGGTCATCGGTCAGTTTAAATGGTTTTGACTATATCTAGGTAGCATTGCAAGTTTTTACTGGGTTTTCTTTGCGATAATAACATAAAATACAGCTTACATACATGATTTCTATTTATACATACAACAACTAATTATATAATAATAGGCATATTAGCAGCCCCCGGCTGCTTAAGCTTTACGGGAACGTAATCACACACTTCTTTAGTAACCATCCTCTCAACCGTACAAATAGAAACATGTTAAAAAATGTTTTCCAATTCTCAAATTATAGAATTTATTTGAAATTACCAATAAAAATTAATCAGCTGATTTCACGTTAAGCGTATTGGCTACCTAAAAAGTCATTCCCAGAACGCAACACAAATTGAAGGCAATCATTCTTTTAAACTTAAAAAATTTCACATAATGTATTCAAACCAAATATATCGAGCATCAATAAATCAAAGTCATCTTCAATTTATGCAATAAATGTCAAACTTGAAAATTTTATTATTTTGACAACGATCCTAGGTGATGGATCGAAATGTAAATAAAGATGATTTTAAAAACTATGAGTGGTTTAATTCCCAAAGAAGATTAAGAAAAATGTTAAACAAACCACAACAACCATACAGGGAGTATTTACTGTATTATTGTATCTAACTTACTTATATTATATTCTTTGCAAAGCATAATAAATAGAATTCGAATTTGAAGAGCATGGTGGTATTATGGCTAACGTCTATAGAAACTGTTGGACTGAATTAGAGAAATAGTATTTATCTGGAATGTGGAAATGGCAAAATTTAGTTTAGATTTTAAAAAGAGAAATTATTTAAATTGAAAATTAAATTATATTAATTTTTAACATTAATTTTCTTCTGTACAGATTGGCATATTTCGAACGTGAATATACTTTCCTTACTCAGCGAGATTTAATTAGTGCAGCTACTACCCATTATGTTGGTCAGTCTGTAAAGCAATTATATGTTCTTGTGTTAGGATTGGATGTACTAGGAAATCCATATGGACTTGTCTTAGGCATAACAAAGGGAGTTGAAGATCTCTTTTATGAACCTTTCCAGGTAAGCCATAGCAATTATTTTAGAATAATTTAACTCAGTTCTTATAGAAAATTTAGAAATTTAACCAACATTACCAAATGTTTATACAAAGTGTTTAAAGAAAAATACAGTGAAATAAAAACAAATTACTAATTTATTTCTGCACATGAATCAAATTTAATAATTATTCGTGCCATAAATCACTTTTTAGTTCGATTGGGAGTTGTGGCTTCTAGTTAAGAAGTAACTTCCTTGCATACTGTTACAGGCGTTTGAAGCATTAAGTTTTAAATTTTGAATTGCCCCAAAACGAGCGAGAATCCCGTAACAAAATCACAATGCATTGGCCAACCACAGTGGTGCAGGAGTGGGTCCCTATTGCAATAAATGGCATAAAATTGAACAAACTTGAATAATGATCAAAACTGTACTTAGGTGCGATTTCAAGCTTGTTATTACTAGTACTTATCCTGTTAGGTTTTCAACCCGTCAAGTTTAAAAGGTTTTAATTATGTTTAATTCTAATAGCATTTTCTTGGGACGACGCCTAATCGAGGGGATTATTAATGACAGGATATTCTCTTGTTGAAATGGATCGGCCGGCTTGAACAATTAAAACCACTCTCAACTCACCTTGCTTAAACTTATTCTAAAATAATATTATTTGAGATTTCTGTAAACAAATGGGCATAAAACAATTTTTAACTGTACTTACATTAATGTTTACGTTGGTGACCTAAAGATATTCCTATAACAAAAGGCTTACAATAAACAAAATAGTAAAATTCATTATCAGTTCATTCTTAATGTATGATAACTGTCATGGTTAAATACCATAATTACTTGCATTTAAACTCACCAGATCCAAACTTTATATTCCTAATAATGTAACACTACACATTTAATTATACAAAAATTTTTTTTTGATAATTTCATCTGAAAGTTATCCTGAATTCGATTGAAAACAAAATTATCATTTCATCCTTCTGGACATTGAATTCAAATAGATTTGTTGGGAAGCAAGCCGTCTTCATGTACAATCATATGAACTTTCATTTACTATTCCATAATCAACAGGGTGTTTACGACAAACCCAAACCTTTATTTTTCTGTCTAGTTTCATATCTGTGTGTATTGATGACTTCTTGAAATTCTTTTGTGCAAGATTTATTTGTCATGTATATGACACGGTCCCATCCCGGAACCATAAATATTTATAATGTATATACATAACCTAACTTTCGCATAACTAAATATTAAATTCCTTGTTTGTTCTCGTTGCTACTTACAAACTCTACAGGTGTTGTTTATTACAATTGCAGTTAATGTTTCATTAATGAGCCAGTAAATACTTTATTATGTAACTAGGTAATATTTATCAAGATCATTGGGTTTTCAGTCCTGGAACTAGTTAGACGTGTGCCAGCATTGTTTCCTATTCTGTGCTAACCTACGCATTTTCTTGAAATTTCCATAATATGCATCTTTTACTATCTATATGCAATAGTCTGATTATACACAAATTTGCTGCTATATCAGCAATATAAAGTAACTGCACGATATAACGTATTATGACTAATAACGTAATATGACTAATATTATGACTAATAATAATATAATAATAATAATAATAATAATATTATGACTAATTAATATGACTAATATTTTTAGGGGGCAATACAAGGACCTGGTGAATTTGCAGAGGGACTTGTTTTAGGTGTACGTAGCTTGTTTGGACATACAGTAGGTGGAGCTGCTGGTGCAGTTTCACGTATAACAGGTGCAATGGGAAAAGGAATAGCAGTACTTACATTTGATAAGGATTATCAACGTAAACGTCGAGATCAAATCAATAAAAAACCTGCTACGTTTCAAGAAGGAATTGCTCGAGGCGGCAAAGGACTTGTTATGGTGACTAGATTAATTTTAATTTCTATGTATAATAATTTTATTGTAGGGCGTATTTGATGGAATAACAGGAGTGGTTACCAAACCAATGGAAGGTGCTAAAGAAGGTGTTGGCGGTTTCTTTAAGGGTGTTGGTAAAGGTGCTGTAGGATTATTTACTAGACCAGCTGCTGGTGTTGTTGATTTTGCTAGTGGCTCTCTTGAAGCTGTTAAAAGGTATGTTTGCATTTAAAACTTAAGTTGCATATTATTTAGTATCTTACAATTTTCTAAATGTCCTAAATGCTACTTTTGTTAAAACGCTTAAAATTGACAAGTTTAATTTAAAAAATTGGTTGTATGTACAGGGTGTTCCTAAATATCATGTACATACGTAAGGGCATGATTCTTTGGCGAATTTTATGACTGAAAATTTATATAAACAGGTCCGCAAACGCTTCGTTTCTGATCTACAAGGTGTTGAACTATAGAAATTTTTTTGGCTTTCTCATTATAGCGCCTGCAATTTTTGAGATATTAAGATCAAATTTGGAACATAGGTTACGCTGTGGGGCTTACATCTTTGGGCATGTTGAATGGTTGTGAGAATCTACAGGGTGGTAGTTTTTCAGGAGCCATGCTCACTTTTTTCCTTCGGAACTTTTTTGAAGTGCGCCGCTGGTACATTTTAAAACACAAAATGAATTTTCTTTTTTGTTTAGAAACATTTAGGTCTCTTGCAGTTTTTTTGTATCTGTGGCCATTATTTAGGAAAACAATAAACTATTTTCGGCGACATGGCAAGTATTTATAATACAAAAAATTTACATTCCAAAAACCTAAATACTAACTATAACAAGGAAATTTAGTTAAAGCAAATGTTGAAAGTGACTTCCTCCAGCCCTTGTACATATGCCCACTCTTCGTCTCAGTGATGCCCGCACTCTTTCGAATACAAACCGAATATTTTTTACGGTTTCGAATGCAGCTATAATTCGATTTCATAAATCATCAACGTTATTCACTGGTGTTATATACACTAGATATTTGAGATGCCCCCATAGGAAAAAATCTAGACTATTTAAGTCAGGAGATATAGGGGGCCATGACCGAAGTTCACCTCGTTCTATTCACTTGTTCTCATACACTTCATTTAAATATACCCTCACTAAAATAGAAAAAAGTACGGGAACACCATTGTGCATATACAACATTTTATTTCTCAGCAAAAGAGGTAAGTTTTTGAGTAATAAAACAATTCGTGTTGCAAAAGATACCTGTATGAGTGACCAGTAAGTCGATCAGATAAAAAGAAAGGACCAATCAAATGATTCCCAATTATACTATAACTTGAAAATGCATGTCTACAATTCCATGTGGATTATATTCAGTCCATATATGGTTGTTGTGAAAATGTATAATAGAATTCCTTTAAAAATTGGCTTCGTAAGTAAAAAAGATTTTACAATCAAAATTACGGTTTACTGCTAGCCTATTTAGGTACCAATTATTTTCTACTTTACTTCATGGTAACTATAAATAAATGTTCTGGTACACTCTTACTCTACTCATAATTAAACTGTCGACACAAACTATAGTGCTTCACAACGCATTAATTTGCTAGAATGACAAGCTCCTCTATGAGTCTCACCTAGACTTATAAACTAAATAAGCAAAACGAATTACATCATAACTAACTTCAAATAATCTCAAGTGACGATGCCAAAACTGCTAAAGCGATAAACTCATCACGATTCTCGTATAGACTGACATAACGCTGAACTACCAACCCTTCCTGAGTCTCGTCTAGACTAACATAACGCTACGCGATAAACCACAACAAGTCTCGCTTAGATCAAATATAACTTAACATACTACGTTGTAACGCGAATATACATAAAAATTGCTACTCAAAACAAATCAAAACAAATCGAAACGTGCCTATGCACAAGAGCAATCTTCCAACTATATTTCAACAGTAAAAATTAGTGCACCATTAATCAAACAACTAATATAACTAATAGGACTGAAAGATGAACCTACTATCAATGTAGTACGTCCAGAATCAAATAAACCTGTAATATCCATATCAAACAACTTTAACATTTTATCTAGAAACAGGAATTTCGCTATTCAACTTCTGTTCCTTTACTCGTTGAGTTGGACACGACGGACAAGTGATACTAGTCACTCCTTTACGACCACAACCATAACAAAATAATCTCTTAAAAGATCTACAAACACTGAAAGTATGTCCATAACGTGAACAATTCCAACATATCAATTTATGTTTAATAAAAGGGTTACCTACTCCACTCGTTTCTGATATTGGGGTAGCAGAATTAAGAACTTGAACTGGAGAATGCGAAGACGTAGGGGTATAAACACGACTTGAAGCATTCTGAAATGAACTAGGGGTTTTGTTTCTAAAATGTGGATTAAAAAAGTTAATAGGCTGTTTGGGACTATATGACGCAGCTGAAACAGACTTATGTTTACTTAAAGAAGCTTCTTCTAACTTCTTACATAATTTAACTAACGTACTAATATTCTCTATCTCTGTAAGAGCAAGGTGCTGAATGAAATATGGCAATAAATTTTTCTTGACTATTCTTACTTTAGTATGTTCTGCAGGGATAATAGGTAATCGGTTAAATAAACTTTCCATATTAGCAATGAACAAAACAACTGATTCACCGTTCTTCTGAAATCTATTTTTAATTTTTTCCCAAATATCGTCCTCAGGATGTGCTGGTAAGAAATCTTTCTTTAATCTACTAACCAATGAACTCCAATCTGTTAATGAACTACGAGCAACGATACCATACCAAGGCATCACCAGTAAACAATTCAACTGCAGAATTAAACAATTCCACTTCAGATACTTTTCGGGACTGTGCAATGTCACTAATGTTTTCTAAAAATTGATATAAGAGAGATGGGCTTCCTGAATATTTTATCGACCAAGATCCAATAGGGACTGACTGTGTGACATATGTGACCGTTGGAATGGGCACATTAGATGCAACAATAGAATTTATGCTAATATCATTATGATTTGAACTTAAATCTTTATTTAATCTCTCATGAAGATCTGCCTCCACAACAAGAATAGTAGCCAAACTTTCATTTTTAAATAACACAACTTCTTCAAAATTTTCTTTAGGGAGCTTTAACCGTTGAATTCTACCTGTAAGATGTATTAATCTTGACCGTATCCTTTTAAAAATAGACTCTGCGGGATCATCAATAAATTCTAACAAAACATTTTTAACTGACTCTATACTAGACTCAATTTCTTCTTTCTACTTGAAATCCACCTTATAACTTGAAAGATCAATCAAACAACCTGGTTTATCTGTTTCTTTGGCCAACAACCTCGCTAAAATTTTCCTTTTATCCGAAACTGGTCTTGAATTTTCAATGCCTCTAATGTTCAATTCATATTCTAACTCATTTTTAAGTAAATGAACGATGCTATAAATTTCTGCCATAATTAAATATCTATATTTCTCTAACGTATCCCAACAATATAATTTTTGAAGATGAAATCACAAACAAACGGATGTCCTAACAATATTAAGAACCCACTATAAACTGTAACAAACTGTAACAAAAATGAAACTAAAGAAATTACATTACTAAAATCAATGCAAACCTCAGTCGCTGAATATAAGTGTGATGAAAATAACTGCAAACTATTCCAGCCTCTAAGTGAAATTATTCCTGCCTCTAAGTGAAATTATTCCTGCCTCTAAGTGAAATTATTCTGGCCCCACGTTGTGAGCGCAAGTGTAATATAAAAATATTTTCTTATAATGAGATACTTTCTTTATTATTCATTATAAGCTTTATCCTCGTGACTATCAGCTATAAATTAAACCTCCCAATTTTCTAACCCTTAATCTGATATCACAAGGTCGAGAATTTCTTCTCTTTCTTGTAAGCCCAAGGTACTGTTGGATGGAGAATGGCTTGAGATAAAGAAAAACTCTTAAGATGTAAACGGCTAGTCGAGTGTTAGCTCTGGGTAGATCATGAGCTTGGGTCATGGGTGGATAAAAGACCAAAAATATTTTTAATGAGCGCCACCGTATTTTTCAATACAATAACCAACAAAATTTAACTGTGCTTGTATAAGGGGAATGCGGAAACCTTATCTTAACACCACTAACATAGCCATAAAACCTGAATTTCACTCTTTTAAACACACTTACCAAGACCTCAACCACCAGATGTCATACAGATGTCTCAGCTTTACCTGTGAACAAACAAAAGCACAACATGGACACCATTTGTGTCCTCAAAAACATTTGCCAAAAATAAAATAATAGAATTTAGGCATCTAAAATATACTGAGGGAATTTATTTTCATTTCACACTCTTTCTATTCCGGGAGGACTTGCAATTTTTGAATGTTAAATAATAAAACGTCTTTCAAATACAAAAAGGATTCTATTTGGATAAATTTCTGATTATATATGTACAACTGCAATGTTTAAGTTTGTATCTTTATAAAATTTTCTCATAATAATTCTAATGAAGTTTTGCATTCAAAAGTAAGAAGATCTCTGAATAGATCTTTTCTATAAAATTTAATTAGATAGACGTATAATTTATAAGTTATTCATAATACATAAAAAAAATTTTTAATCAGCGAAGTACTTCCTTGATCATTACAACAGAAATTAATTATCAAAGTGCAGACTTTGTAAAATGTAATTATTCTAATTTATTTATATTCTATAATAAATTCGCGAATTTCATATGTCGATGAAAGTGCCTGTACATGACCTCAAAATCTTTAAACATATTGTAAATTAAATCAAAACAGCATATGGCGTCTAGATAGGAAAACCGAATCTATATATTTTTTTATCTAACATAGGTTGTCATTCAGAACTTTATAAAATACACTATTTGCGTACATGTGCAAACATTCTGACAAGCAAGCAACATATTATTTAATTTACTGATTTCTCAAAAACTATTTTCTCTTTACGTTACTCAAATATTTAATGTTAGATAATTCATAGTAATTTACTGTATTTTCAAAGTTATTAAATGCTAAAGAACACTCACGTGCATCGAAAATGAACTAAAAGTGCTGGACCTTGACCTTACCTGTCGGAAATTTCCATCATAATCTCCTTGTTTAATATTGTTCATCGGTAAGGTTGAAATATAAGGAACACATGTGAAATCGGCTTCCACGTTACTGCATGTTATATTAAATAGAACGAAACCATAAATTCTTGTTTTAAAATAATGCCTTCAGAAATTATTTTAATTTATTATCGGAGATATTATTTAAGATATGTCCTTAAGATATTGCATGTCTAAATGATGTCCAAAGGGGGTTCCATCTTCTTAGGCCTGTCGTGATCAACTAAACTGTTCGGAGCGAGGCTTATCGAAAATCATGCTCACGCAACCGCTGTTAGGCTCGACCTCCAGACACCAAGAATTTACCAATCCTCTACTTTTTTCTAACTTTGTTAGAAGCCACGTGTTTACACAGGGCCATCTCGACTTCACCTCCTCTGCAAAGCAGCTTGCCCTTTCGAATGCTGAGAATGAAGTGCCGACTGACAACTTGACAGAGCTTGGTAACGAACTTTAGAGTATAAACGTATAAGAATCTATGCGTTATTATGAATATTATATATTAATTTTTATTGGATGATAATTCACAAATTAAATATATTAAATTATCGCTGTTTTATTTTTATTTTATTGTACTAAATGTAACTAGAAAAAAAATACGTTACAATACATTCTAGGACATTTTTGGAGAATAGTATGGGATAATATTACAATCAGAGATAGGAAAAAAGAAGTGGAGGTAGACCGAGGTCAGACTTTTGCACGCAGATACTGATAGATGCAAACTGTGCAAATTTTAGGGAAATGTGTAATTTGGTTCGGAATAGGAAACAATGATGGTATGTGTCTAACCAGTTCCAGGACTGAAGACTTAATGATGATGATTTTGAAGATAGTAATTAAAATACCGTTAACGGGTATAATTCTTTAGTACGGTTGTGAACTTTCAACTGTATTTCTTTATTCCTTCGTACATTTATACAGACACTTTTATGTAATTATTAACAGATTTCAGTACAATATTAAAACATGGAATTACTCCTACAAGAACGGCGAATCATTAAAGGCCAACTTGCACGCTTTATCACTTATATAAATGGCTTCAGAAACACTTTTGACTCAAATCCTGGGTCAATTACAAGAGAATTAATAATGGAATTGAATGATCACTTGGTCATTTCGAAATCATTATTGCAGTCCTTCGAAGATACTCATAAACAAACAATTGCTATTTCAGACGACTCTGTTCATGAAGAACAATACACTTTCTTTGAAGAATCTTTCTTTAGAATCACTTCTGTTGCATCAATGATTCTAGAAAAAGTCAATAATTCCGACTTACCCGAATTTTGTGGACCATCTCGTTTTTCAAGTTCGCGATAAAATCATTCAGAATCGTACAGTTCACATTTCATTAAACTTCCGGCGATAAATTTACCTCTCTATTATGGGAATCTAGAAAACTGGCTCGAATATAGGGACACTTTCGATTCTTTAATCTATAAAAATACGTTCATTAGTGACATCCACTATTTCCATTACTTGAGTGCTTTTCTTAGTGGATTGGCACTTCAGATTACATAGTCTCTAGACTTTGTTTCGTCCAATTTTCCTCTAGCATGGTACACGTTGTGCAAAAAAAACAATAATACGCGCATGATCATTCATAATCATGTCCAATCTTTATTCAACATTGAATCTCTTTCAAAGGAGTCACCTGACAAACTTTGTGAAATAAACAACGTCTTATCCAAACATGTTGGTGCTTTACGCTCATTATCAGACAACAAATCTCCGATTGAGACATTTCTCATTTATGTTATTGCCAACAAGATCGACCCTACTACTCTTAGAGAGTGGGAGTCTGTTCGAAAGTCCTTACCTCAAGAGCTACCAACTCTTGCGGAATTTCAAGACTTCTTAAAGTTCCAACGGGATTTGCTTTCCACTTTAAAAGAAAAATCTACGGTTGTGCCTGAGAGGTATAAAAATCCAAGGCTAGTGTCAAAACATTCGTGACATCTAGTAATTCACGCAGTTGCTATAGCTGCCAAGGTTCGCATTTGCTCAGTAATTGCACTGAATTTCTAAAGTTATCAGCACAAAACAGAATTTCAAAGGTAAAGAAGTTGAAACTATGTCTCAATTGCCTGTACAAGGGATGTCTTGTCTCAAAATGGGGTCCTCAGTCTAACTCTGAACTCTTAACTTCAGCGGATTTTGATGAAACACAGGGGGTCTATAAAAAGATGGATACGTCAGGTGCCACTATACCTTTAATATTAGCTTTTCTTTTGATAGACAAACCTGAACGAAAGTATAGAAACCTTTCGGAGTATTAAATCGACAGTTGTTACTAGAGTAACAGTTAGTACCTGAAATAAACTTACATAGACATTAAAATAAATTAATGGAGACAGATATTTGCGTCTCAAAATAAAAAAAAAAACACATGCTTAAATTTTTCATTAGGTTGTAGCTTCACACAACACTCAACTTTCATAGGTCAAACACACTAAATAAAACTTTCTAAAATGTTTGACTATTTATAATGTAACAATAAATATTCCCTTGGTTTCGTAAGGTAATATATACAAAAATTTTCAATATCATCATGCTACTTTAAGAATTTTAATAATTTAGTCTTAAGGACCAAAACTTAAACTGTCAAGAATTTAACAATTAATATTTTCAAGCTTCCCAATTTCAGATCCTGATATGTTGGTTCACAAAGGTATTTATTATTTTAGTACATCTAATTGAAAAATAAATAGCTAGACATGTGTAATATCTATTGTCCAAGGATTTAAGTCATTCAAAGTTAACCTTTCTTATGTGTGAAACACACTCATCTTGTTTGTCAGGCAAACAACTTTTAAATTTTTCTTTATCTTTTACATATATAATTGACATTTAAAAATTACCCAAACAGATGTTAAAATCACCGCTAAATTTTTAATCTACAAAATTTTTTCTTCAAATTCTCAAACAATAATTCTCAGCTCTTTCAAATGCAACGCTAATAAAAGGGAATAAAAGATTTTTAGCTTACCGCTATGCTAAAAACATAAACATCACAATTTATCACCATAATAATTTTTTTTTTAACTGACTACATGAGATTTCTACTTTACCACCAAATAGAACTTCCATCAAGTTTTCTGATATTTTCATTATCCACCAGTCATCTTAAATTAACGATCGATATGAGTCCAAATGTACAAATACACATCATTTATCCAGCAAACTAACAGTTTAGCCATCTTGCTTTTTGTTGCCTCGTGTTTAACAACCTCTGAGCTTGTTATGCCATATTGTCTTGATTCATCGTACTAATTATGCATTCTCATTCTAAAGCCAAGCTCAGTTTCAAGCTTAACCCCTTTTCTCCACTCTGATGGTGTAATACGTGTCGGAAGTCGTCTTCAAAATCCTCAGTTCTCCTTTGAGAAAAAACATCCAATTTTGATTTCTGCAAAACATAGATTTGCTCAGCTTCTTCTTATATGTGAACACACTCGTCTGTTGCACAGTGATTTTCAACTGCTTTTTTTCACACTTGCGAGAACGATATTAGATAATTGCTGGTCGTAGTCTTGCAAAGGTTGTTGTCTACCGCTGCTTTCGATTTTCTTCTAAATTAACTAAACCCATTATGGGAAATTTTCCAGCTGATCGAGTCAATCCATCACCACCATTTAATGTCGTCGGCATTGACTATGCTGGTCCATTTCATATGAGAGCCAGGGTGCTAAAACTTCCAAGTCATATATTTTTCTTTTCATTTGCTTTGCCACCAAAGCTATCCACCTAGAATTAGTTACTGATCTTTCCAGTGATTCATTTCTAATGACTTTTCGCAGATTCATTGCTCGTAGGGGTAAACTTAGTACTGTTTACTCTAATAATGATTCAAATTTCATAGGCGCCAATTCAGAACTTCTTGAATTGGGCAATTTCCTCCTTTCTCAACAAACCATTATTCCAGATAAGGTAATTGACATAGGCATAACTTGGCATTTCATTTCTTCGCATTCTCCTCATTTTAGGGGACTATGGACGGCAGGTGTAAAATCATGTAAACACCACTTACGTAGAGTTCTAGGCTATGCCCTTCTTGCTTATGAAGCGTTTTCCACCATGTTGGCACAGGTGGAAGCTAGACTAAATTCGAAACCATTGTCTCCTATTTCTTCTGATTCCAACGATCTTCTCCCTTTAACTCCAGGACATTTCCTTATTGGCCAATCCATGGCTTGTGCTTTGGATCCTTCCTTAAGTCACTTTAAAGAGTCCAGACTTAATACCTTCCAACAAATATGGTTACATTGGAGCAAAAAGTATGTATCCGAACTCCAACGACGATAAAAATGGCGTTTCAATGATTCCAAACTTCAAGAAGGCGCATTGAAGCTAATAAAGGAAGACAATTTCCCGGTGTTACAGTGGCGTCTTGGGCGCATTGTGAATGCTCATAAAGGTGCCGACGGTGTTAATCGCGTTGCGTTGATTAAAACTGATACTAGGCTAATTTGTCAGTCATTTTTCAGGATCTGTCCGCTACCTATTTACGATATGTAAATATATTTTAATGTTCTACACTTGTTCATACTATTTCTATTGTATTTTTAAGCTGATGTATTTAAACAATTGTTAGTTTATCGAAAGTTAGAGCTTTTAATGTCAGGGACATGTAGGGGATTTATAGAATTACTACGATGTGAAGTTACTCTGCTCTTGTGCCAAGAACTACTTTTGTGATGGAAAGAGCTGATGTTTTGCGGTGTGCTTTGTTTCAAAAATTCATTCGCGTTTAAGATGTCTGAAAGGTTAGCTTGTGACAGCTAATACCCATTCATTCTAATGTATTTTACTTAAATTTTTAACTTTATATTGTTATAATAAATGTATTCCACATTAAAGTATTCTTTACATTTCAATTTTAGCAAGAAACAAGTTTTCAGTTTTATTGTTAAGTTGGTTCTAAGAGTTACACTACAACGAATACACGTGCAGCAGACTCGCATTGAAGATGTACAAACATATCCCAAACAACATAACATACTTTTCCAGTGTTGATGCCCTTCCATCGTTGCCCTCGTTAACTTTATCCTGTACCTTAATTTTTCCTATAGTTTTCTACATTCCTGAATTTGTTCGTTCCTTTGAGACCTCGAACTTGAAAAAATTTTTTCTTTCTCTTTTTGTCTTGTTTTGCTGTTTAATAGTTTTCTTTCTGTCCCTATTGTTGTATTGATTAATTTGTTGTTTTGCTTCCTACCCTGATCTTTTAATTTTGTTAGGGGAGGAATTGGAATTTGTTACGTTCCATTTCGTAGTTTTCTGCATTTTACACTGTATTATTCTGTTTCAGTAAATGTTTGTTTTCGCATTTGGAAAATTGTTCAATTACACGGAGTCGTCTATAATACGTTAATATTCGATATTCGCTGTAGTTAAATGACCTAGTTCAGTTGTAGAGGAGGTTCTGAAAGAATGACAGGTGAAGGGTTTGAGGAATAAAAGAGCATGTCAAAACCAATGAGTGGATGTTGCAAAGGTAAAGGAAGTGTGTAGGAATCAAGGAGAAAAATTTTGAATAGTGATAGAAGTAGCGCTGTAGCAGTCTAGAGCTCCCCCCCAGCAAGAGGTGCTATGGGATTCATTATTCCAAAAGGGAATGTAATTGGTGCGTTGTTGTTTAATTGTAATTAGATAAAGTCATTGTGTTATCTTTGAGTGCTAGAAAAATATATTTCTATTCGATAATGGGGGTTTTATGTGAATATTTTTTTTAGAAAACAATTTTATACTGTTTGATGAACTGTTTCGCTATATTTTGAGTGTTGGTTTGAGCGGGTTCTTCTGTGACAAATATATACCCAACCCCACAGTTACAAAATTTTATGGTAAAGACTTGTTTTCATTTTATGTGACTCTCTGAATTTTAATCCACATTATTAAATTCTTTGAACGATGCTTACTTGGCCTCAACACATTTCGTTTGACTGCCGTTTGTACGCAGATAGTTATGATAAGTACCTTGCAGTTATCAATAATTCTTAAAAGTCTATGCGAGGGATATCATCATAGTCAACAGATATTGATAGTTTTACTTAATTATGATACGTGGGTTTTACTTATAACATAAAAATATTTAAAAATTGACGAACAAACATCGATTACAATAAGGATATTGGTGCAGGTTTTGTGTGATGTTGTCTTTTATATGGATGAGTAACAGAGTGAATTGGTTTTGAAATTATATATAGACTCGATAATTATCCATCAGCTGGGGTATTTAATTAGCTATTGGTGCTTATTGCGCCTAAAGACTTTTGTAAATATGTACTTTGTTTCTTAGGTTTAATAGTTTCTCTTGGGGTGAGCATGTCATTGTGAACGCAATAAATAAGTAGGCAAGATTCTTGTTATATATTTATATGTATTATTTTTATTGGTATCTATTATGGGATATAAATATGAATAAAAATGCTATAATAAACCCTACAATTATTCTGTTTATTTTTCTGTGTTATTAGTTGAGTGTTGTGTTTTATTGTAATGGATAGATTAGTATTTTGCCCACATGTATATGCGGTATATACATAATCATTTTGTTCAGGGCGAATTGGGTTGTTGGTTCTTCAATCTTCAATCTCCGACTGTGTTAGTGTGACATTCATTTTCTTTCTGATCCACTTATTTTATATATAACACTCTGGTACGTGTATAGGTGGCAAAAGACTATCTTTAGGAAGATATTAAAACTTTAAGCAGGGTAATTTATAAAAAAGATTGAGCCAAGTTTAAAACAATACACGGGTTTGAAATAAATACCTGGTATGTATTTACACAAATTTCACAGTGGATATTAAATTGGTTGCTGCTAAAACAAAAGTTTCGCAAAATTGTAAACAAAATCAAGGTGTTGAAATATAAGAGAATTAAGATGCAAACTTGGTGGTTACCAAATATTACTTAAAATTGATTTAACACACTTCTTAATCTTCTTTGGGAATTAAACCACTCATAGTTTTTAAAATTATCTTTATTTACGTTTTGATCCATGACCAGGATCATTGTCAAAATAATAAAAACCTCAAGTTTGACATTTATGTCATAAATTGAAAGTTACTTTGATTTATTGATGTTTGAAATATTCGGTTTGAGTACACTAAGCAAAAATTTTTAAAGTTTAAAAGAATGATTGCCTTCAATTTGTGTTGCGACCTGTCTTATTTTACCGAGATTCAGTGAAGGGGATTAAGCAACCTGTGGCTACCAAGATCCCCCAACATTTAGAATTTGCCGAAATAATGGTTTTCTAGCTAATATGCTTATTGTTATGTAATTAGTTATTGTATGTATAAATAGAAATCATGTATGTAGGCTGTATTTCATGTTAATATCGTAAGGAAAATCCAGAAAAAACTTGCAATGCTACCTAGATATTGTGGGCATTTGATCTTCATTTGTTATTTCTTTTAGTAATGGAATCCATTGTTTACTGAAAGTCACGGATTCGTTTGCAACGCAGTTATTTTTATGTAGGGTTATATAAGCATCTTCTTTGATTTTGCGTTTTTGGTGGTTTTCTTCTTTGTCGATAATTTTTGCGTCTTCCCATTTTATTTTATGACTGGAGTCCCATGCATGTTGGCAAATCATGGATTTTTCAAATTTTCTATTTTTTATATATGATTTATGTTCTCTTAATCGAACTTCAAATGGTCTGGAACTTTCCCCTATATAAAACTTATTACATTCGCACGGTATTTTGTAGATGCAGTTTTTTTGAACTACCTAAGGAAAGTCGATCCCAGGTCGCAACACAAATTGAAGGTAATCATTCTTTTAAACTTTAAAAATTTTTGCTTATTGTACTCAAACCAAATATTTTAAACATCAATAAATCAAAGTCGCCTTCAATTTATGTCATAAATGTCAAACTTGAAGTTTTTATTATTTTGACAACGATTCTAGGTCATGAATTGAAACGTAAATAAAGATAATTTTAAATACTACGAGTGGTTTAATTCCCAAAGAAGATTAAGAAGAATGCTAAACAAACCACAACAAACATACAGGGAGTATTGATTTAACACAATATCACCATTAGACATAAATATAATACTTACTTCTTAGTGACAGTGGTAACTAATATATTGGCGTCACCGTGGATCAATGTAGTAAGCGTAAGACTACGGATCCCAAGGTCCTGGGTTCAAATCCCAACACGGCCGACTGCTTGAAAAATGATAGGTGAGCATTTTTCACAAAAATTAAGCCCTTGTTCGGATGAGAGGTTAAATGGAGGTCACGTGTGTGAGTGTTGTCACGCACGTTAAAGATCCCTACCTTGCCTGGAACGGCAAGCGTTTGGCAAAATTCTAAATTTCCAGGCAACAAAAAACTCACCTCCTGGTCAATGTAGTACCTTCTGGTGGAACATTGGAAATATAAAAGCACGGTAACTAATATATTTCAAGAAGCTTCAAGCTTAGCATTACAAGGTTACTATCAGAATTTAAAGGCGTTTAAGTAATTTGATGACGGAGTTTTATTAAAAATTTAACTTAAAGTTTGAAATAAGGAAAAGGAATGAATTTGATAAAGAAATAACAAAAAAGAAAATAAAAACATTACCCAATATTTATTCACTCATTTGGATAATGTCTGTTGTATAAAATTTTAAAACCAGTTAAACAAAAACAAAATGCTCATGTAGATGTTCAGATTTAATACTTAAAGGAATTAACTATCCGGCATGTTCAATATGAAAACTAAAGTATTCAGCAATCTATTTTCTAGGGCATAATAGTTTTTTTTTCGTTGTTTCAAATCATGCTTTTTTTCTTTCCAATATACAAACGTAAACAGTTAGTTAAATAGTAAAAATAAAAATTTGAACATTGAGCATGTTATATGCAGAAATTCGCCGTGAAAAGTAATATCCATGATAAAATATATTAATATTTTGGGCCAATGTTGAATTTCAAAGTTTGTTTTGAGATAAGTCTTCTAATGCAGCAGAAAAAAGTGTTAGCTGTTGGGTACTTGTTATTTTGAATTTAATTGAACCTAAAAGGAGAAAATTACAACTTTAAAATGTTGGTAAATATCTAATTTTTTATTTTTCATCAGTAAAGTACCTTCTGCTTTCGTTAACTAGTTTAAGGATTAACCCTTTGTTTTTTCATAAGCTCCTCTGCTCATGTTGATTGAAATTCATTTATAATAGTCATTTCCAGCCTAATATAAGAGTAATAAATATACCTTAACACCTTAGTAATTCCCATCCGGGTGGCCTATTATAGTCTCTGTGTATTGTTTAAATGCAGTATTTGTAGGGTGGCTAATAAGGCTATTGTAAATAAATAGCGATTATTTGACCTTGTTTTTCGATATGTGCTAGTCGGTTGCTTGATGTGGAATTACCTACATGATTGTCTAGCATGCCGTGAGAATACCGGGGACTGTAATACCAATAAACTCAGCCTTTTTAATGAAAGGAATTGCAACTGACACACTTCATTTATTTATTAACATGAAAACACTATTTACACAAAAAACAAGAAATTTTATTATGTAGCTGAATATGAACTATTAATGAACTCTGACGGAGACGTCCGAAGACAAGACTACCAATCATGAGCGTAGAAAACATTTGCATTCATAGGCATACCATAGAATGCGTAAAGAGTGATACAAATTAAACTAATATAAATTAATAAACGTTTTAACAGTATTGCTATAGTAATAAATTAGTACCATTAATGGATTTTTTAAATATATTTTACATTGAAAATTAATTTTAAAATGGAACCAATGTATTATTAAAATTTCATAGAGCGTTACAATTTTCATTTTGATAAATTTTTCTATTACAGAGCTACTGAATTAAGTGAAGATGTCAACAGGTTAAGGCCGCCAAGATTTTTCCACTCTGATGGTTTAGTACGACCTTATTGTCTTAAAGATGCTGAAGGGAATAAAATTTTACTCGAATTAGAAAAGGGAAAATTTTCGTCCACTGATATTTATAATTCTCACTTTACTATAATTGATAAAAAGGAAATATTGTTACTTACAGATAAACGTTTGATCTTCGTTAGTCACAATGATTTATTTGGTGGCTGGCAGGTAGTGTATAGTGTTAAGTATTTATTTTATGATATGTACATGTTTGTAATGCATAGGTCGAATGGTCATACACCTGGCAAGAGTTACAAATGCCACCCAAAATTGTTCCTAAAGGCATAGCCGTAGCAACAGTAGAGGAGAAGAGAAAGAAATCTGGCTTTTTTGAATCTAGAGATGGTGGTAAAATTATTTTGGTTACAGAGGTTTCATTGAAAGAGCAAATTTGTTCTAAATTAGAAGAGCTAATGACACAATGTATGTCTCTGTAAGCTAACAATATTTGCATATTGAAATTTTTCAAAGCGCCAAAATACCTCAGACTTATCTAGCTTTCAGTCACAAAATTAGTTTTAGGTTTGTTATATTTATATTGTTTCTTAAAACTCTTAGAACCTCACAGATTTTATATGTTGTTGGATACCAGAAAAAGTTTTTATTACAGGTAGCCCTCAGTTTACGCTACAGTTCTGTTCCTATAAAAGTCGACACAAATTGAATTGGCCTTAAAAGAACCCATATTTATGGTGAGGTATATGGTTAGGTTCACGTAAGTGAAAAAATACTCAAATAATTTTGTTTATTAGTACAGTGTTATACAAAATACATTATAAATTTAGTCTCTAAAATGTATTTTATTTATAAAATAAAGTGGCATGTTTTACTAAAAAATAGTATGAGAAACAAATGAAACTTCTAAGTTTTGGATCTCTTACATTTTTCGGAAAAAGTATCCAACTTTAATTGTTTAGATTTTTGTTTTCTTTCATTAGGAATTTTAGAATATGATTGAATAGATGGGATGATGTTCTTTTTTATATTTGCTCTTTACTCCTAATTTTTATCTAATTTGTGAATTTAATTTCTTTTCTTTTCTGACTGTTCATGATTTAATTTTTTGTATTCATTTTAGGATGACTGATCATGGATTTCTAAAAGTTATGTTACATTTTCAAACTGCAACATCTTAGTCTAATATTGTATGTTTAGTAATGTCTTTAATTAAATTCTTATGACATGCTACTTCTTAAAAATTGTTTGTGCTAAACTCTATTTAAGTATTTTGCTCAGACTTAATTCCAACTCGGCTTGGTGTTTTCAATGTGTTTTAAAGTTTTGAAAGACCTTAAATAGTTTTTGCTCAAGGTGTCTAAAACTATCATAATCTCCATGAAAGTATTACGGCGATAATAAGCTTTGAAGGTTGCAATAACCTCTTATTGATTGATTGCAAACGATGCTATGTTGGGAATATAAACTGCATTGACATCTAACGGTGTTCTTATTTCATCAAAATATTTGAAGATGTCCTTTAGTATTTTCCAAGAAAAATACCTTGGGTGGTATTTAATTTTTCTCAGAAAAGCTAAACACAGAGCAAAAATACTTATGTACCAATCTGTAAATATATCTTGTATAACTCTAGCTTTTTGGTTCCGTTTCCAATAAACTGGTATTGTGTCTTTATTTAGATCATTTAAATCAGTATTGTCTGCGAATAATACACTATTATTGCTATAACTTTCAAAGTTCTTAAAGTATTGCTTCCAACAAACGAGTTAATTTGTCTTTCACGATTAAAAAATTTGGAGCAGAACATTCTTCATGAGAAATAAAAGTTCATACTGCTTGATTTTTCCAATAAAATTCAGTCTCATCAATGGTGACTATTAGGTCTGGAGTGCCTTGTTCAACGTAATACTGAAGTTTCGTAGGAAAAACAACTGCTGATGTAACATTTACACTTGATGTTTCATCACATAATTTTACATTACAACATTCACTTCAGGATTACTTTATAAACCAACCTTTAGTTTCTAAAAAAAAGTTTCTGTCTCAGTCTGTCTGTTTAAGATTATCAAAAATGGTACTTGGCTTTTCTATTGTAACAGCTTGTCAAAGGAATGTTTTTTTGATTTGTATCAGCTGCCCAAAACAATAATTTTTCCATTTTTTTTTTTAAATTTTACCTCTACTGTAACTCACGTGTTTTATATTTACTGTTATAGTGTCGAGCAAAGTATTTAATTTTGTCTACATTTTTCATAATGGTAGTAACAGTCGGTAAAGATAAGTTCAAAATATATAGACTTTAGGGCATGTTTGTCGTGTTCCATTCATTAAATAACTTCCATTTTTGTTTCTAGGCAGATAGATTGTCATACCTTCTTAACATCTTTAGATTACTCTGATACACTTCCTTTAATCTGACAATCTCTCCCTTATTCGTGTATACTTGAGTACCTAAATATTTATGTTAATATTTTTATTCGTTTTATTATTAATTTAATGTAAACGTATACATTTTCAATAATATTAAATAGAAATATAAATATATCCAATTAAAAAAAAAATCCGTTTTAACGAATGCACAACACGAAATACCAAATCAGTATAGTATAGGCAGAATTGAGGAATTGCATGACGAATTTTGCAGCGATATTATTGCGAATTCGTGTAAATTATATCGACTTAAACCGATGGCTACCTGTATTTATAATCGATAGCAATATTAAAATTTTATATGCATGTCTCTCTCTCTCTCTTAGAATATATTTTTTAAATTATTATTTTATATTGGCTAGTCATTTATTTTATAGCACAGTGTGATAATTTTTTTGTATTGATAATTTACACAATTTTGCTATTTTTGATTATTATTTAACAAATAGTTGCAAGGACAGGATTGTCAGACTGGATATTATAACATGATAAAGTATTATCCAGTAAATTGAGATATAACACTGAAAATATATAAGAAAGTTTAAATTACAAATATGTGTCTCATATATTTTATATAATGTATTCTTATCCCATATTTTAAAACGTGTCTAGCTCGTCTTTGTGTTAAAGATGAGAGGTGCAAATCAACCGCCAATCGGGATTTACGTCCGAGGGACTTTTTGTTGGGGGTGCTGGTGAGCCGAGGTCTGGTGGAGAATATTTGCATGCATGCCATAGGGTGATTTCTATTGCGAATAACCCAATAACAAGGGAGAAATATGAGTTTTTCTGAAATTTATTGGATTGAAGCGATGTATTCGCTTAAGTGTAAAAAAACTGGTAATCGTGTACAGATTTCTGATCTCGAAGCCCGAACACGTCGTGCGACAAACACAACAACGCGTCGATTAAATTGGTACGAGAGAAACGGATGATCGAGTTTGTTTTCAAAATTCGTATCTGGTGCGAAAAAAAATACCTTATATACACCAAAAGACACTATTTGTATCCTACAACCTAATTTTTTAACTGTTTGCACGCAAGTATTATAATTTTTTTCAAAACTTCTATTGAAATTTGTGTAATTAATTGAAGAAATGTCAAAAGCAGGTTACAAATACCGGTGCAGACGAACAATTAAGTACCATCAAAATCTCTGTTGACATACTTATTTTACAAATTTCTAAAATTAAAACTTATAAAATGGTTAAATTGCATTTTCAGAAGTACACCTTCATTAGGATTACAAAAATGAACAGTATTTTATTATCCCAGTTTATTTATGAAGAAACTTTAAATAATTGATTTGACGTTATTTTACAAATATTACCGAATAATTACAATTCTACGTGTCAGAAAATGATACATTTCTTATGTGGTCCTTTCAAATGCAAGTATACAACCAACGGAATTCTGATAAACGTCAGTTTAGTGTCGTAGGTTTAAGAGCTCTGTCTTCCATTCGTAACATCAGTGGTTTGATGCTCAGTAAAATTTACTTTTTTTTTATTTTGTAATGACATGGCACTTATTATAATTAAGGTTGAGCAAATTTTGCTGGCACCACTCATCTAAATGATCAATCTGAAATTGTAAATGTTGACAGTCTAGTAACTCCTTTATTGGAAAAAACAATTTTAGATCATCGGCGTACAACAGCTTGCCACAGATGATAACTCTCAATGATGTCATTAAAGAAAATAAGAAATAAGAGAGGACCCAAATTGGAGCCTTGTGGTATACCTATTGTATCACCCATAGGTGCCAAATGCTTAATAGAAACAGTGGATTCTACAATATTCTCACTGCGTATTATAGCATATTTAGAATTAGCAAATCCTGAATACGTTGTAATACGTTGTGAGAACGATGTAGAATACACTGCTTCTATTAAGCATTTGGGTGATACAACGTTATAAAATACCGAGACTTCTAGTAGTAATCTAGATGCCGACAAGACACCTCCCCCTTTAGAAATGATCAATCCTGAAAACGATAACAGAGTCGTAAACCTTAAGAATGATAACATCAGAAACCATTCAGAAGTTCGTTGATACTTTAAAGACTGATACCCTAGAGACCACAAGAGGCATATGCCAACTGTACATCGAGCTATGGTTTAAATTGGTTTGTACTGTTTTGTCGAGTAAACCACTTGAGTAGATTCTATGTAAACCTACTGTATTGCTTATTTGCAGTTTTTTCCATATCCACTTGTATATTTGCTGCAGCATACGTATAAATTTTTATATAATATATATATATATATATATATATATATATATATATATTGCCATGTATCTCGGGTAAAAGCCTCTCACTCATCAAAATATATTCGAAAATTTTATTAATTTACCAAAATCGAAAATAAATTTCCCACAATAGTAAAATTTTCAAAAATTAATTTCTTACTCAGATTCCAGCTTCCTCGGTTGAATTGCTTTCTTCAACTGCTTCCCTGGCTAGCTCAGTTGGGCCTCCTCTTGTATACCTAGATTCACTCTCATACTCTCTATCGTTCTCGCACATTCTCGATGAAACCACAAAATAATACAACAATCATACAATATCTATTTTCCACTATTTACAAATAAAACTTCAAAATTATATACATCTCAGTGGTCAAGTTACACCTCAATAAATTCTATTTTGTAAAGTCCAGAATTTTAACTAGCAATATCAAACACATTGAAAGTAACCTGAGTAAATGGGCCCTGAATAATACCTTATCTTTCTTTCTTTATTTATAATTAATTTCAATTAGGAAATTCTGGAGTATGGTGAGCTCATGATAACCCAGTTAATTATGATTAAAGTATGCTCTTTACTTGGCATATTCTTATTACAAACACAACAAAAACCCATGTACTCATAACAAAAAAAAAATATTTAAATTCCTGGGGAATGTTAATCAGCTTTATATACACCTTTATATTTCGATTTAAATACCACAATAAAAATTAGTTATACATATTATTTTCAATACGCCAAATAATGTAAAATACAATCATAGTTCACTCTCACCCATCACAATAACTTTCATAGTTTATCAACAACAACAAATTCTAAAGCGTTACCTGGAATTTCTTGAAGATCCCTGCTCCGTTGACGATGATGCCATTAAGTTGTTTCGTGGTACTGCTCTGCTCCCGCCTCCAGATATTAGTAAGTGAACACCCTCTACATTGCGCTGCAATGCTGTTCATACACGATACCTCCAACTCCAAATCCAATTATTACTCTTCTCTTATAATTGTGTAAATTAATTCACGTTACATAACGTCACTACACGAGCTTGTTAAAAAAAATATAAGTTGCACCTCAATAAAATTTAGACTCGGCACTATTCGCGTACAAATTATGAGGCTAACACCGTACTATTTAATTTAAAATAATTTTCAATACTTACAAGCTCGTGGTAACTTTTGTATGTAGTCTGAAGCGATCAAAATACTAAGGGACTTTTATTCATTTTCAAAAAGTATTTATACCATTTACGATGCCACCTCTCGGCCGCATTTCACGCGAAGTCCTTCATTTACAATAATATTTCTTAAAATTTGGGTTCAACCGTTTTCTAAATCCTCGAAATTCAGGGCGTCGTTACGATATTTTCTGAAAAATTAACATTCAATATTCCCGTGTTTGTCTGATATACAACTAACGATATCGACCAATAGTCTATGCATTGACGTCTTAAAAATCCCGCCTATATTAACGCTGTCCCTTTCTTATGCATATTCTACGTCTCCTTCTAACCTTGTTTGAGTGGTAGAAATCGGTATTCCTGTCCATCTGCTATCTAACCCCACGTGGACTTGCCTACGTGCTTTAAATAACCTCTTATTAGCGTTTAATGCGAAAACATCCGACCGTTTGTGCAATATACCTAGAATCTTGAGTTTTATCTACACAAAATAAGAAGTTGACATTTAGAAAACATGCAGGTGTTTAATTAACGATCGTTTTAAAATAACATTTCTAGTATTTCGCTTTTCGAAGTATTTCATATCCAACGGCTGTTCGTTTGTTAGCAACTCGTTTCACCTTGGTATTATCGATTTTTACACGCTCGTATGCGTTTTAAACGATATATTCCTTTGAATTCAACTCAATTAAATTAAATAATTATTTCCATTGGCTTATGCAATTTATTTTCTTTACGCACCTATTAAATTCTTAACCCCTAATTATAAAATAATGGTAATACTTGTTACTTTAAATAAAATGAGATAAATTTCGTACGTAAATTTTGGTTGTTTCCTTTATACAGGGTGTTTTGACATTGCTTTGTTTATATTTACATTTAACCCTTTAAAACCACTACAATATATATATATATATATATATATATATATATATATATATATATATTGTATTTCATTTATATCTAAATAAATCCATATTTGACAATCCTGTAAATCATTGTTAAACTTACATATATCATATTTTAATAAATGTGCACATTTTGTTTATGATGAAAATAAATGCTTAATGTAATTATATTAATATTTAATATTATTTTCTTACCAACTATGATTAGAAATTGTTACTTCATATAATAAACTATTAATATTTTTAAACAAAAATATTAATTTTAAAATGGCCTATAATCATATTACGGCCAGCATTGTTAAATAGCAATGTCTAAAACTTATGTTTACAAATATTGCTTGTTATTATTGACTTTTATAAAATATATTGCTATTTTAAATATAATATTGTATTTATTACCGACATACCTTAATATATTCTAGAATCTTTCAAAATAATAGCGAAAAAATACAATTCACCATCAGACATCAAGGAACTAACACTACACTGCTTGAAGAATACCTTCTTCATAAAGTTTAACGATACAAACTAGTAGAAGGAGCAAAAATGGGATTATATATTGTGGTTTGAAATCGACTTGTACTGCACGATTTGAAACTCCAAGAGTGTTAGAAAATAGTAATTTTGACAAAAATGGATTGGGGTATGCATTGTTAACCAGAATAGCTTTTTAGTTCTTTCGGATTTTTTCTGTAAATTGAAATTGTTAGTATTGTTGAATGGTAGGTTGATGTTGAGATAGTACAGAACACAAAATGTCATCCACATATTTTACTAAAAATATTTGAAATGATAGATTAGGTAAAACTGTTTCTAATAATTCATACATTACTATTTGTGCTATCACCGGAAAGAGAGGTGACCTCATAGGAATACTAAAAATCTGTACATAAAATTTATTATCAACAGTAAAATATGTATTACTATTTGACGATTGGGTTTTATACTTCCCACTTTCCTGTTATGATTTCAGTAAATAAACATACTAGAATATTTGTGAATAATGAATTGACATCAAGAGAATTAAGGACATGATTCATTGGTAACTGAAAATTTCTAAAATGTTTTACAAGATTGAAAGTATTAACTATGTTATGATCTCTGATGGAAGCATATGTAGGAGTTTGTATGGACGAAATAATTGGTCTAAGTGAAATTTTAGGTTTGTCTATTTTTGGTAACCCAAAATATTTCCCTGGAACTGAATTATTAATAACTAGAGTGGATTTTTGTTAATTTGTAGTCATTCCTTTTTGAAATAACAATTTAATAGATTATCGACTATTTTGAATAGTAAAGATGGGATTTTTATAGAGTAGTTTATATGTAAATTCATCTTCTAGTAGTGTGTTGAACTTTTCTATGTACGTTCAAGTTTACTGTGACTACCCCTTATCTGCTTTAGTTATAACAATTTCAGGATGGTCTTTTAGAAACTTACCTGCTTCATAAAAATTACAGTAACTGTATTAATCCTATTGTTAAAATGTTGTATATAGTTAGTAATAACATTAGTAACTTAACATCTTTGATTATGTTTGTTCTATAGTGAAATTAGCTGAATCACAAGGATTCAACCTCTGATAGCAAATGTCCCATCTTATGTCTGCATTACTAGAATTCACAATAAATTTAGGGCCTAATGATAAGAAGTTCTTAATATCATCTAGGATGTGAATGTTACTATGATTACAAATCCATCTACTGTTGTTCACATAAAGTTTCATACCTTGAGATTGATTTCATTTCAACAAATTGAACTTTTTACACAATAACTTTTTATTATACCTAAATTATCTGTTGTATGAAAGATGTAGCTTATTAAAAAAAACTATTAAAATGTGCAGGAACAACAAATTCTTGACGGTTACTTTAATTTGAAAAAATTAATTATGCCAAAAGTTTATTTCTATGTGTATATTTAATTTCTAAGTTTAATAAAAAATTTTCTAGCATTTTGTTTAGTCTGTTGACATGTCTGCTAGTCCTTTCACTTCTGTTACCTATTGGGCAATACGTAAATGTCATGGAATCAAATGTGTATTCGTTTTAACTCCTCTCTACGATTCTCCATTATTTCTGCGAATATCTTGATAAAATCCTACGTTTTCTGACAAAGAAATCCCCTGTTATATATATAGCCATAATTTTGAGCGTAACTTCCTGTCTATAACTGACATAAGTCAAAAACTTGACAATGTCAGATATGATTGACAAAAATGCCAAACGTAATTGAAAGTTAGTTTGATGTATCGTCGTGTACACGATTTAAATTTGTAAATTTTCCAACTATCATCATCGGTCTCGGTGGCGTAATTGGTAAACGAAAGGTTCCGACAAAACCAGGATACAGGTTCAAGTCCTGTCCAAGGTCTTATATTTTCCATCTTTCAATTACTAGCTCGATTTGAAATGACCATTTGGGCTTTGCATAAAAGTCTAAGTTATTATTTCATCTTATTCACTATAATACGATAGCATTTATCAGCTTACCTTGTGTAATTAACTACCTAAAATATACATATATATATATATATATATATATATATATATATATTGTTATGGATTCAAAGGGTTAAATTTGGGGTAAGCAATGCAATTTCAAACACCTTGTATAAAGAAACGAACAAATTATTTATGCGCAAAATTTATTTAATTTAAACGGACAAGTATTGACGTAATTTTATAAGTAATGATTGAAAAGTTAGAAGTACATAAAGAAAACCAGTTTTAAAAAACAAATAGAAACGCATCATTAATTTAATTTATTTTAATTCAACATATAAAAGCATTGGAAAACACACCAGGGTATAGAAAATCGATAATCCCAAGGCAAAAGGTTTCTTGGTAACAAACAAGGACGTCAGTTTATAGAATACGTTGAAATATAAACTCCAAGAATTGTTGTTTTAAATGGTCTATAATTAAGAACACCTACATGTTTAAAAGGTTTACCTTCTTTGAAATTATCAGCATAATAAAGCGGACTTCCTAGAAAATAGTCTTCAACCGTCAGTGGCTTCGAATAACAAGCTAACAAGTTTCTTAAAGAGTAAGTGAGATGCACGATCAGTAATATGCTACAGATAGACGGATATAAAAGCATTGGTGATAACTTTCAGCAATTCGTTTGACTTTTTTCAAATCTTTCGTGGATAGCTTTATTTTTTAGTTTCTCAAAATCAAAGTAGCTTTTTCTGTTTCTTTTTTTCAAATTTTTTAATTTAAAAGCGACCTTCATAATTACGATGTTGTGGTCAGTGTCTACATCAGATTGTGGGTAACTTCTACAGTCTTTCACTTCATTCCTAAACCGTTGTCTAACAATAATGTAATCTATTTGATATCTTCCTATATCTCTTGGCATCTTCCACGTATATCATCTTCTAGCATGATGTTGAAATAATGTGTTTGTAATGATTAAATTGTTCTTGTCGCAAAATTCTACCAGTCTATTTTTCATGTCGTTCCTCGTGCCTAAACCAAAAAACCTACTAATGCTCCTTCCCTACCTTCACCTACCACGGCATTAAAATCTCCCATAATTATTAAATTTTCATGTCCTTCTACGTATCTTAGTATGTCTTCGATATCTTTGTAGATCGCTTCTACCTCTTCGTCACTGTAGCTAGAGGTGGGCATGTATACTTGTATTATTACTGTGTTTATCGGTATAGATTCTAATCTAACCATGAGTACTCTTTCGTTTTTTGTAAGTAATTTTCTACACAGTGTCCTATCTTTTTTCGCATAACTATCCCCACACCCACCCAAATTTCGTTCCTCTGCTCATGTATGAATAACCCTAAAGTTTCCACTCCAAAAATCCCCTGCATCTGGCCACCGAATTTCGCTGATCCCTACTATGTCTAGTGCTAACCTATTCATCTCAATTTTCAGGATCCCTAGCTTAGCTACTTGCTTCATACTTCTAACATTCCACGTTCCGACTCGCAAAATGTTCCCGACTCTTATTCTTAACTTTCCGATCGCATCCTCCGAAGTAGTCCCCTCCTGGAGATCTGAATGAGGAACTATTTTAACTTCGGAATCTTTTACCCCAGAGAATGCCATCATGTTTATTACAATTTCTGTACGCAATGTACTTGGGAGGTAATGTGGTGGTTTCCCGTTGCCTTCCACATCGTGGTACCGTGTCTTAGACTGTCATACCGACCCCTATGGTCTCTGCTAATCTAAATACCGAAAGAGCCACTGACCTCTTTCGGGAAGAATTAATAAAAGACTTTTTAATTTCAATTCATTTTATATAGAAGCTATGGACTGATAAATTAAGTACAGATAAAATTTATTTGAAAGCGATTACGTCCTTCAAGGTCGTTTGCAAGAGCCTAATATCGTTTCATTTTATCCGTTTTCGAATGGTAGTCACTCTTAAGAATTTAATAGTGTTCCACCACATTTTAGATTTCCAAAGTCACCACTGTTGGAATTCACGGAAGGTAACGCATAATTTAAATAGTTCGGCAAAAGCAGATCTGTTAGAAAAGTCAAGTCCAACATCACGCTGTTATCGTTCAGGGTTACCGCGATATGCCGACCAGCTGATCGACATCCTTTTACTCATTGAATTCTAGATAACCAGGTATTTATAAAGATAATTGTAATATTTAAATAAAATTTGATTTGGTGTAATATAAAATTAATTTTGCAAAAGGCGATTTATGAGTCGAAGTTTATCTGTATAAATTGTATATATTAATTGTCAATTATTAGTAGAGGGTTCTGTGTTTTTATTTGCCTGTACTATAATAATCAGGTAGACTTTATGAAATTTGATAATATAGTTAAGTTATAAAGTAATATAGATTTCGAACTTAATGAACATGAGCCACTGTATAATAATTTAATTTGTTGCATTTTCATTACTTTTGATTTAGTGTTTGATTTCTTGAAAATGAAAAAAAAACTGAAAGTGTTCACATGGTTATTATCGCAGATTGCTAAGAAATGGTTGATTTGATTATAAAAAGGTAGATATGTATGCAAATTTCTGTTAACTCATAATCGATATCGAAATAAAAACACTCTTTATATTGAAGTCTTATTATTTGAAAACACTTTATTCGCACTGAAGGTACAATCACATTGTTCATACCGGTTGTACATTCAAAGAACCTACCAGTAACTTTCAGACCCTGAGAATAAGTGTCATAGTTGATTGTTGTTTAAGGTTGCGCTCACCGACCAACGAGCAAATTACAGATTAAAAACCAAATATATCACAAATTTACGTAACTAAGACTTTAACCTAAACACACAGATGTACTTATATTTTATCAGTTTATGCAAGAATGAAAAATGTTCAGTTATTTTCCATTTTTTTTTGCAAGGATAGCTTCAGATGAATACCTGATTAGTGATTGTACTATAGTGAAAGCGGACACCATTAAATGTTTATCAAGGTTGATTGAGTGCCTTTCAACAAGTTCATCTCTAACATAAAGTTGTTGATCTTGGAACCAATCAGCCCCTAAACTTACAAATAACCACCTTGGTAGGGTACTATCCGAACATGGTTGGACTACTTTATCTTGTTCGATAATCTTTCAGTCAAAGATAGCTAACCTATTAAAGAGACATGCGGATTTCTTTAATGTTAAGTGCAAAATGCTAAAAAAAAAAGAATTTTCCCTTCCTAAAATAATTTAAGACATCTTTGGCAAACTTCGGACAGATCAAGTAAGCTTACAAAATGAAAATACCTCATTTTTTTCTATGTGATCTGCATGTATACTTACCTTACTGAAAGCTGAACTTAAACCAGAAACGGAACTTTTTATTTATTTGAGTCTGCATAAATCTATCAGCGAAATCTTCATGCTCAGCCGATGAGATCACCGGACACCGACCTAATACGTTATTAATCACAACAAATGAATCATAAAATTGTAATAATTTTAGAATGAAATTATAATGATGACACCATCTCTAACCTTTAAAACCGACAACCTATTAGTATGAGCCATATATGATACAAAATAATTGTACCTTAGATCAAAATAAATTATATTTCTTAAAGAGAATAACCTAACCCTTGAAATGAATTGAAACGTATTGCAACGCTCTGAAACAATAGTTTTCACTACATACAAGAATACATATAAACTCAAATTGCACAAGGTTAAATTCCCCTGGAATGTCAAATGCTTTTCGGATTATAACCTAACACTTACTCGTGGTATCTTGATCCCAATGCGACATTTTCAATCTCGCATGGATGGCATCCGGTTGTCCCTTGTTTGTTTGGCTGTAGCTCTCCTCAACGAAGCACCAAATATGTTGTGTAATGGTAGAAAAAAGGAACCACTCTGCCAATATATCGGAGCCCTACAAACATACCTACACTCAAGGAAGGTCAGTAGTGAAGTTCCCTTGTTTCAACATATCTGCTGTCACGAAACATCTCTCACCTCCGAGAGAGGTTAAAGTTCTCTGGGGCACATTGGTCAGCACAGCTGCGTGTTAAGCACGAGTAGTGCAGTTCTTGCATTTTCATATGCCACACATGATAGGTTAATGTATGGAATTATGTGAAAACCAAATTTTTGACGGTTTTCACGTAATGCTTACATTAAAACAATAATACTGTGAATTTCTGTGCTGGGTTTAAAAATCTCCTGAACCTAACTCATACAAAAAATAAAGCTTTAAAAAAAGCACAACACCCTATATTGGTGAGATTAACTAATATATAAATTATACAAATGAAATATGATTATTAGCATTTCAAAGAAATGTCACAACTGAAACAGCATTCTTAAATTTGAATAAGTTTAAATTGTTCATGGGCTTACGTTTTACTTTGTAGCAAAAGCTTGAAATTTTGCTGTATTTTATTTACATCTATTAATTTTATTCAAAAATATGTTGAGCTTTAAGTCAATTCTGATCCGCAACATTTATAAATGTACAATAAAAAATAAACATATAATTAACAATAAAAATATAATCAACAAATATTAATTCAATATTGCCATTACTAATATATGTATCAAAATTAAAAATATTAAAATTGGTTTTAAAAACTTAACAATTGTGTTGTGATTGACAATGTTTTATAAATTCATCACCGATGAAGAAAATATTTGATTTAGTATTTGTGGCAACGTCGATACGTCTGTACATGTGAATGCACGTCCTGCAGGTAGACTTCGCATTAACCTATAAAACATCAAAAGTAAATTTTCTATAAACTATAGTCGTGCAAACCTTTCAGCTTGGTCCCCTAATCCTCCAATAAATATCGCATAAGCACTCACTTTTTCAGAACTTATTAGTGCTGTTGCTAATTTTGAGGGATGTATTCCATATCTTTGTAAATTTGCATCTGACAAAATGACAACAATTGCTTCATCACATTCTTCTTCTGCTAACGACTTTATCGCCAGCTCAGTACCCTCTAAAGTATTATCACCTGATAAACAAAATTGCGAATGGGCGTGCATTGTCTAAAAATAAAAGTGTTATTTAAAAACAAAAGCAGACTGTTAAAAACCAACCCTTAGTACGTCCAATCTTTCTTTATTGTTTTTGGGGGGCTCCTTAACTTTAACAAATTTAATATTACAAGCTTCACCCGAATGACCCATTATGTCATATTGTACTTTGTCTTCAAAACCTTCTAATGCTTCCATTAACAGAACAACCGCCTCAAGTTGTCTCTCTAACCGTCCATCATACGAATTAAATCTGAAAAATATTAAAATAAATTTTAATTTTGAAAAATATTTACTGATATGACAGAAAATTCCTAACATTTCTTTAGAAATGCGAGAGGTTAAGTTCAATTTTAATTAGTTGTTTCTCTATTGTTAGTTATTTTGGGAAAAACTGATTATACAAGGTGTTTTGCGTGCATTAACTTCAATAACTTCAAGTACTTATCAGTAATAAACTGCAACTTTTAGCGGCGGCGCCAACGGCAGGACGAAGAGCGGTTAACCATTTGCGAAACTCAAACGTTTATAGCACTATAGCTATGATGCACCAGCCTATTTCAACAATTTTACTCTACAACAGTCCAGCATACACAACACAAAGTATTTGAAGGTTAATCGCGGTAGAGCTATAGATTGTACTATCTACATGACATAGGGGAATTGGCCTACAAGCTATATCTTATGCTATAATTAAAATAATACTTTACAAATGGAACATAAGCCGTTAATTAACACAAAAACTTCTGTATTATATATATTTTGCTACTCCTGTCCTGATGAGCCTTAATTAGGGCGAAACGCATCGACAGGATGCCCTTGTGGTTTAGAGTGAGTCATTTGCCATGATATTAATTTATTTTTCATTGATTTAAGACTCATTATGTTACTTTTTCTTATACAATGCTATGATAAGAGGATAGATTAAGTCATATGGGCCGTAGGATAGATATCAATAACTTTAACCTTAAGAAAATCAAATAATTCCATCAATTTTAGGAATAAATCGACTATTCTACAAAAAGTCAATTGCGAGGACACTGTATATACAGGATATTGATTTAATGCATGAGAAAGAAGCTCCTTTAGTAATAATCAGATACCATTTAATTAGAGTAGTAATGTGTGCGTCGTATAATATGTTTAAGTATAATTTACGAGTAAAGATAAGATTTTAGAAGCAACTAATTGCAGCAAATAAAATTATCGGGAAACATAGATAAATTGGCATTCCAAATATTTAATAATTATGTCGAAAATATCAACGCATCTATATGCAAACGCATCTTAATCCGTCACTAAATACGTGACTAGAAAGAATACATTTGTTCAGAAAATCAACATTCTGTAACAAACAAATAAACACCAGGCCGGTCAATTATATGATAAGTCTTGGACTTTTAAACATTAAATACTTGACTGGATAAAAGCAATAATCGGAAATCCTAACAAAGCTGTAATATACAGAACGCTTACGTGATTGATGGAGCATTTCGTCGAAGAATTAAACCAGGGAATTTGAGAAAATACCGAGTTCTGCCAGAGATAAGGCAAAGTACAAGCCTCAATCGATAAACACGCCAATGAAAACGATTGGTTGGAAGGACTTATTAATACAATAAGAAATGAATAAAGATTTAGTTCATACTCAACCAGGCACAAACTATGCTCAAATGCAGTCGAAAGTTACGTGATTAATTAGTGAAACACAATTCAGAATAAATAAAATTTGAAAGTGCAAAAATTGTGCGATGAAAAAGAAGCCGATCTACAAATAGACGTAAGTTAAACAATTAACTAAATTTATTTCTAATATTTAACAAAACACGACTTCTTTTATTGGGACGGTTTTTGTTGATGCCATCTTATTGAGATGGCATATTGTTAATGCCATTTTGTTGAGACGACTTTTGTTGAGTCGAGTCTAAGCCTTAAGGCAAATCTAAAAATACGTCTGAAAGTGGGTTCAAAAGGGTACTCAAAGTTAATTCAAGGAAAATACCAGATCAAAAGTGGATTATTCTGGCCAATAAGTAAAGCGGACACAACAAGGGAAGCAGACCACAAGACTATGAGGAAACTCCAGTGACCATTCCAGGTTAGCGATTTTTAAACATTTTATTATTTAAAGACTTTTAAATTTAATATTTACTATACATTATATTTTTGTAAAAGTCATCAAAAAGGTCATTTGAAAATATGAAAACAGGGAAATCATCTTAGAACATTCAAAGATACTTAAGAGTAATTAAAAGATATTTTTGCTGACTTTCAGGAAAGCATAAATTTGGTAAATGTGAAATATTCTATACAAGGGAAAATTTTGAGGTTACACAACATTGTACATATTATCAATTATTATATTGTGTGATTTTGAACTGCTTTATTTGAATCCAATTAAAGGGTCAAATAAGATTTATTAGGAAGTCGAGCATTCAGTGAGCTAGTCGCGGTAATCAAATAAAAAATCACAGCAATAAAAATGGTACACCGATCGTAGGGGCTATTTCATAGCAAATAAAATCGCGCACAAACGTGGGGCATTTCATAGCAATATATATATATATATATATATATATATATATATATATACTGTGTAGATCAAAGGTCAACATGTGTAAACAGGCCAAGAAGGTATTTGTATAACAACTCTGTAGATGGAAAAATAATAATTTATTTATTACGCTTCATATCAAGAGTTTGTATACTTTAGTATAAGACAAGGTAAAATTCAATAATTTCTATACGTTAATTGCATACAACCATGGATAATATTAAAGCTTTGAGGTAGGAAAAAATCAATAATTTGTATACGTTAATTTAATACAAGGTTGACTATTGCAGGCAAATATTAAAGCTTTGCGGTATATAAAAATCAATAATTGTTGCAACGGATATTTATTTAGCACCGTAAACTAAGATACGTTAGCTTAATTCGTAGAAGAATAATATAACCAAACGGTCGAGGAGTTCAAAGAATGACGATTTCAAGTAAATAAATATTTCTTTGAAAGTTATAAAACGAGGCGATAACATTTCAAGGTATTGTACAGCGGGAAAGGCCCGGTTAACGAATGAGTATGTTATTTGTGAAGCAAAAATCAATAATTTTAAGGGACGGAGAGTCGTTAGCAAGCAATCAAGGGACACAGAGAATACATTAGCTGATAGAAGCACAAGCGGTTTTCAAGCGTGTGACAGACAAGTATATTTTAAAAGACAAATGGGTGAAACAAAGATGCAAGATGTTTGTTGACGATATCGATTTTCAAAACGCACATTTAGCGAGGGAAGGATAACCATAGATAATGGGAGCTCGTTTAAAGTAAGAGAAACACGAGTGAGACAAAATAGTGGTTATGAACGCATGACTGCAAGGAGAATAGAGACGCAGGCACTATGGGCGTGTTTTGCAGGCCGTTAGAGATATGGAGAGGAATGAATTTTCTGAATACGCGTCGACGGTTACAACTGATAGCTAGTAATCGCGGTAATACCATGGTGGAAGGAGTGAATTTTGAGTTTTAAAAGTTCGTTGTGTATTTGAGTGGAGAAATTTGAAGAATTGTTTGTAACGAATGTGATAGTTCAGCGAAAACGATTGAAATACGTGACTAGAGAAGCGGCTTGAAAATTATAAAAGCTCTTGCCAGGGGTGGCAGCGCTCTTCTGAATCTTCTGATCTGCTTCGAATACATTAAGTAGCATCGTGAAGACATCCTAATTAAAAATTAAAAGCCACAACAAGGTGCAGTCCGTCGTACATTGTTACAAGTGTTGTAAATGCACGAGTTGGTGCTAACAGATTAAACGGGTTGATAATAAATTAGTATAAATAATTGTACGAGTACAACAGGATGCTACTGAGGTTAGTGAACCAAGTATTTTTGAATGGGAGTGCTGGTGGCACGTTAAATTGAGATAATTTGGATTTGGGGTACATGGTGGTATGAAAAATATCCACTAATAACTGGGGGAACTGGATGAAAGTGTTGAGATGGAGTTCCTGTCCATGTAGGAGTAAGGACGTGTAGGTCATTCGAAGAGGTGGTGCGTCCGAAGAACACAGCAGGTAACGAATTTTGTTTTATTGTTGAACTGTGGTGCTGGCATTGTGTTATAAAGCAAGGTGTGTTTAGAATTATGTGGTGAAAATTTTTGAACTGAAAATTAATTTGTTTACCATATATAAAAGACACTTTTCCATTATTATTTCAGTAGGTAAAAACAGCAGTAATAATTTTTGATGTAAAGAGTAAAAGGGTCTTTAGAGTAATTTGACCATGGAATATTTTATGCATATCAAGGAAAAAGGTTTATATTGAGCTCACCATAGACCAAGTAAAGGTAAATTTAGGACTTCACCATAGGCCCATCTACTTTGAAAAATAAAAAGATTGAAGTGTAATAACTCACAAACAATTTAAATTAAGAAAAAATGGTGAAATGTTTTATTGTAAATATGACAATGTAAATATTGAAATTGTCTGAATAATCATTTATGTCATCTGAATAAAAGAGTGTATGTTTGTCCAAGAATTTTATTTTATTTTTGTATTTTGTTGTGTGTAAAGGTGTTGAAAGAATGTGTAGTTGAGGTAAGTATATCCTAGGAGGTAGTGCCCAGAGCTAGCCATGGTAGATCAACTTGGAGAAGCAATTTTTATAAATATCAAACTAGAACATATAATCAAAACACGAAATTTGTAACAAAGTTTTATTTAGGTGCAAATTGCATGATTTCTATCTAGAAGATACTACATTTTTATGCAACCCAACATTAGGACTCGATTATAGAGCTTGTTTCCAGGCAAAAGCATATATATATATATATATATATATATATATATATATATATATTGCCGTGGAACCTCAGAAATCTCAGTAGTTTCGAAAATTAATTTATACAAAAATCGAAAATTTCACCAAAAATAAAATTTTAATAAAAATATTAATCTCTTACCCAGAATTCTTCTCTTCCTCGGTTGAATTGCTTTCTTCAACTGCTTCCGGCTAGCTCAGTTGGACCTCCTCTTGGAGACCTAGATTCACTCTCATTTCTCTCTCTCTAAATGCACACTTTCAATAAAACCACAAAATAATACAACAATCATACAATATCTATTTTCCACTATTTACAAATAAAGCTTCAAAATTATTTACATCTCAGTGGTCAAGTTACGCCTCAATAAATTCTATTTAGTTAAGTCCAGAATTTTAACTAGCAATATTAAACACATTGAATGTACCTGGAGTAAATGGGCCCTGAATAATACCTTATCTTTCTTTCTGTATTTATAATTAATTTCAATTAGGCAACTCGATAACCCAGTTAATTATGATTAATGTATGCTCTTTACTTGGCATATTCTTATTACAAACACAACAAAAACCCATGTACTCGTAACAAAAAAATATTTAAATTTCTGGGGAACATTAATCGGCTTTATATACACCTTTAGCTTTATAGTTAAATACCACAATAAAAGTTAGTTATAAGTATTACTTTCAATACTCCAAATAATGTACAATACCATCATAGTTCATTCTCACCCTTCACAATAACCTTCATAGTTTATCAACAAATTCTAAAGCGTTACCTGGAATTTCTTGAAGATCCCTGCTCCGTTGATGATGCCATTAAGTTGTTTCGTGGTACTGCTCTGTTCTGCTGTCCGCTTCCAGATATTAGTATTTGAACACCCTCTAAGTAATGCTGCAATGCTGTTCATACAGGATTCCTCCAACTCCAAATCCAATTATTACTCTTCTTTGATAATTGTTTAATTTAATTCACGTTACATAACGTCACTACACGAGCTTGGTAAAAAAATATTTAAGTTGTACCTCAATAAAATTAAGACTCGACACTATCCGCGTACAAATTATGAGGCCAACACAGTACTATTTAAATAAAATAATTTTCTATACTTACAAGCTCGTGGTAACTTTCGTACGTAGTATGAAGCGATCAAATTACTAAGGGCCTTTTATTCATTTTCAAAAAGTATTTATATTATTTACGATGCCACCTCTCGGCCGCATTTCACCCGCAGTCCTTCATTTACAATAATATTTCTTACAATTTTGGGTTCAACCGTCTTCTAAATCCTCGAAATTCAGCGTGTCGTTACAATATTTTCTGAAAAATTAACATTCAACATTCCCGTGTTTGTCTGATTTAGAACTAACGATATCGACCAATAGTCTATGCATTGACGTTTTACAAATCCCGCCTATATTAATGTTGTCCCTTGCTTATGCATATTCTACGTCTCTTTCTAACCTTGTTTGAGTGGTAAAAATCGATATTCCTGTCCATCTGCTATCTAACCTCACGTGGACTAGCATACGTGCTTTAAATAACCCTTTATTAGTGTTTAATGCGAAAACATCTGACCGTTTGTACAATATACCTAGAATGTTGAGCTTTATCTACAAAAATAAGGCGAAGTTGACATTTACAAAACCTGCAGGTGTTCAATTTTAACGAACGTTTTAAATAACATTTCTAGTATTTCGCTTTCCGAAGTATTTCAAATCCACCGGCTGTTTATGTGTTAGCAACGCGTTTCACCTTGGTATTATTGATTTTTCATGCTTTTATGAATATTATACGTAAATAACCGTTCAATTAAATTAATAAATTAATTGCATTGGCTTCTACAATTTATTTTCTTTGCAAACGTATTAAATTCTTAGTCCCTAATTATAAAATAATGGTAATACTTGATGCTTTAAATTGAATAAGATGAGATAAATTTCGCACGTAAATTTTGGTTGTTTCCTTTATACAGGGTGTCTTGAAATTGCTTTGTTTATATTTACCTTTAACCCTTTAGAACCACCACAATATATATATATATATATATATATATGAATTGTGTATATATAATGCTGTGATAAGGGGTTGTTTAGGGGTGTATTGAATAGCAGGGGTCGTACAGTAACCATAAATTGCAATAGGAAGCAGAAAACTGCATTTATTTAGCAGAAAATTAAACTAATTCTTATATTATGTAAATAGTAGGCATTTAACACCCTGTATATAGATCATAATTAGCTTTAAACAATGCGAATAAGAGGTAATTCATACATTAGGTAAATAACAAGTATTCAACACTCGGTATATAGATCTTTATTAATATTAAGTAATGCAAAGTAAGAAAATCTTTCAGTAAAAGTACGCTTATTCAGAGGAAAGGAATAGTACAGGTACTTAAACACGCATTGAGAAGTGTTCTAATTAGTTATAATATAATATGAAGATAAAAGATAAAACTTAACAAAACTTTATGTAAGTACTTGGAAACAATCAACACTTTGATAAGAAAACATAGTTCAAACACGCGTAAAATAAACTAAAGTAAAATTGAAATTACATCATTTATTTGTACAATATGGAAAAGGAGATATCTAAACAAAACAACGTATGGGCAAGATAACGAGGTATCTGAAGCAAATAACCATTACATGGGAAACCGATATATTACATCAGAGACCACTTCAAATGCATGAAATACAAAGACCTTATTGGTTAAGATATCTACAGACTTGTTGAAAACCCAGCCCACATGCAAGTGGGATGAGCCTATATTAACACTGAGCAATGATAACACAGTTCAGTTTTAAACTCAAACAGGGCCAAGCTGTGTCACTGTGAATTAAAAGTCACGTGTAATTTTAAATATTTAATAAAATATCAAGTGATTAAGTGTTACAACTATGAAGACTTCTTTTGCCGTTTAACGTGAGTAGAATTTGGTGTAATTTATTTAAACTAATAAGATAATAATGGGGCTCCGAATATGGTATAATGATCCGAATGTATGGATAATTCTAATGTGGGGATACTTTAAATGCAAGAGTTAATATTTCGAGTATATGGTATAATATTTCGAAGGTGTGGATAATTTAAATGTGTGGATATAATACTTCGAATGTTGAGAATAAGAGTTCTAATGGATGGTACATTTTTTTATAATTTAAGTTCGAGTGGATAGATATTATAGTTGATGATAATTCGAATGTGGGGATATTTTAAATGGATTAATATAATCAGCGTCGACGATTTTGGTACAATTTTGAGTTGCGAGATTCAATGCAAATAAAAGAAAGAAGCACGAAGTAATCTATGGAAAACGAGAGGTTCAATTAAGCAGAGCAGCGATAGACGAATGTAGCAGGTCAGATCTAATTAGTTTTAAGATACTTTTTCTATTTAAATTTCAATACTGAATTTATTCAATTTATATAAAAAGTGTAACAAAGTCAGCAACAAACATTGTATACGTTAAAAGTACGTAATATTATAAAGGGGGTTAGAACGTTCCAGGTTTCTTTGGTAAAAAGAGTAGTTTTTGGTGACTTTAGATTGGTTGCAAAGCATATAAATTTGGGGATAAATAATACTTATGATATTGATTGATTGAGGAGTGTACTTTAATATTTTTCAAAACTTGTAAATAATATTTCTTTTCATTATATGAAATTAATTAACTTCGTTTTATAATTCGAACAAATAGGTAATCATAAAGGTGTGGAGAAGAAAAAAATTGATCATCATAACGTTGTGCACTCTGTGTAGATTAATAAAAGCTAGCCATGGCATAATAGTAAAATTAGTAAAATTAAATGATTAGAAAACACAGAGAGGTGGAGTTATAGAAAACGTCATAACACCGAGTACGGCGTTATCATATGTATGTATATATATATATATATATATATATATATATATATATAGTATATATATTGTATACAGTGTGTACAGTATAAAATGCAGTACATGGGGATCTTGGAAACTGTAGGAGATACGATCTTGGTTAAATGGGACAAAAGTTGCATAATCATGAGGGTATCTCAGATCCGTTTTTAAATTTCAAATTTTTTTCATAGGTTACTAGATAGAGGCAAAAAACACAAAATTGACGATTTCTTTATTTGCTCGTAGTTAGTCTACTAATTGAAATAGAATGCTCAAATTTGGTACAACATGGTAATTCCCCATTGCGCTTCACATTTTCAACTTAGATTTTGTCTAGGGCATCTACATTTTGCGTGACGATGTTCAACTTTTTATTTTTAAATAGCCACCATATTGGATTTTTACATTTTTGAAATGCTGACAAAAAACCCTTTCCAAAGAGGTATAACGTGGCTATGTTTGATTGAATCAAAACACTAAAAATCACATAATTATGTTTTGGTCGTAGTAGGCTTTAATTTCCACTATGACAAAGAGAAACAATTGCTCAACATCTGAGAAACGTCAAAGTTTGTCCTTTATTTTATGTTTCAAGTAGTGCGGTTTAAAAAAAACAGTTAATTAATTTACATAGAAATTTAAGCAAAGCATTTGCACTTGAAATGGATCGCTTTACTAACCGTGATAAATATCAAATGTTAGAATGTTTTATTCTTTCTGGAAGGAATGATGTTAAAGCCGCTGAATTGTATTTAAATAAATACCCAGAAAAACATCAACCAAACAGATGTATGTTTCGGAGATTACAAAATAATTTAATAAATTATGGTAGTTTTGGAATGTCTAAGAGAAATAGGCAAATTGAAAAAGATAATGAAAACAGCGTATTACAGTTGTCGAAAATCCTCGTACTTCTCTTAGACAAATTCAGAATATAACAGGTGTTGCTCATTCTACGGCAAGAGCTATTTTAAAACGTTTCAAGTACCATCCATATCATGAACGCCCATGTCAGGGATTGTGTACTGAAGATCAAATTCGAAGAATGGAATTTTGTGCTTGGTACATCAGAAAGTGCAACGAAAATTCAAATTTTGCATATACAATTTTGTGGTCTGACGAAAGTCGATTTACGAATTGTAGTATGTTCAACCGGAAAAATACAATTTTTTGGTCAGATGAAAATCCACATTTGAACCGCCAAGTTAGACATCAAGTTAAATGGGGATTCAACGTCTGGATTGGTATTATTGGAAGGTACATTATAGGTCCGTTTTTTTATGATGCAAATTTAAACTCTGCGAGATACTTACATTTATTGCAGGGAAATGTGGCAGATAGAGTAATGGAGTTTCCACTCGCTACTTTGCAAAATATGATTTTTCAAAATGATGGCGCTCCACTCCACAATGCTCTGATTAGAAATTTGTTTAATTCTGAGTATAACGAAAACTGGATTGGAAATCGGGGACCAATTAAGTGGCCGGTGAGATCACCGGATTTAACTCCTCTAGATTTCTTTATATGGGGCCATTTAAAAAGTTGTGTGTACTCAAAAACGTATGATAATGTAGGCCAATTACAACAAGCAGTCCAAGAGGCCGTAAATAAAATAATTCCAACTATGATAAGACGATCTTGTAAAGATGTTTATAAAAGGTGTCGGTTGTGTGTTCAACAAAATGGGGGGTTATTTGAACATTTAAAATAAATAATGAATTCATGTGGCTGACTATTGTTATATTTTTTTTCGTTGATTGTTAATTTGCAATTGTCTGAACATGAATGACAACGAAAAACAGCTTAAATAATATTTTGTATTGAATAGATGCTAGTTTGTATTTATTCTTTGTTAATGCATAGTTCTGTAAGTTCTGATTAATACAGATTTATTTTCAATTTTCTACGTTTTTTACTGTTTTTATTACCACTGAAAATTGAGTTTAAAATTTTTAGAGCAATTGTTTCTCTTTGTCATAGTGGAAATTAAAGCCTACTACGACCAAAACATAATTATGTGATTTTTAGTGTTTTGATTCAATCAAAGATAGCCATATTATATACCTCTTTGGAAAGGGTTTTTTATCAGCATTTCAAAAATGTAAAAATCCAATATGGCGGCTATTTATAAATAAAAAGTTGAACATCGTCACGCAAAATCTAGATGCCCTAGACAAAATCTAAGTTGAAAATGCGAAGCGCAATGGGGAATTACCATGATGTACCAAATTTGAACATTCTATTTCAATTAGTAGACTAACTACGAGCAAATAAAGAAATCGTCAATTTTGTGTTTTTTGCCTCTATCTAGTAACCTATGAAAAATTTTTGAAATTTGAAAACCGATCTGAGATACTCTCATGATTATGCAACTTTTGTCCCATTTAACCAAGATCGTATCTCCTACAGTTTCCAAGATCCCCATGTACTGCATTTTATACTGTACACACTGTATATATATATATACAGGGTGAGTTTTTAGTGTGGCAACGGTCGATAACTCCGTTATTATAAAAGCTACGTAAACCAAATTTGGAGGCATATTAGGCATGCCTAAAGTGCACATTTTAAAAATATTTGGAAGCATACAGGGTGTTTCATAATTCCAGGGCATATTAAACTTATATTTTTTTTAATGGAACACCCTATATATTATTACATTTTTGGAAAGCCCATAAAAAGAGCTTTAATTTGATATCAAATTGTATCTGTCTATTCATTTTAGTTTTTGAGATATTCAACTGTTTTTAGAAAAAATGACCCTGATTAGATACATTGTCACTGCACTAATACACAACTTATGTTAATTTTCAAGATGCAGAAAATTTTACTATATACCATAGTATATTTGTAATTATCACTTTTTTGAAATTTCTTCACAGTATACAGGGTGTGTCAGGTTTCGCAAAATGCAATTTTAAAAAAAATTTTTAAATGGCATCCTACCAATTTTATTGCTGCGATGGATAGTTCATTAAGTGTCCTTTCATTTTTGTTAAGCATTCCCTATACCTAAATTCATTACTTTCTGAGATAGTTTACATAAATACTTGTGTTCAACAATACTACAGGTGTAATGTCCGTGTGTTCTGTTGTATTGCGGCTGTAAATTTGAGCATGTAGGATATTGGAATAAACTTAAACATACGGTGGCTGAGTAATTTTGTTGTGGCTTAGGTTATAAACACCGCACCGAGAGATCTTGTTAGTCGTTCTTCCTAAAACATTCTACTGTATTTAAATGGAGAGTATATTCATTGCTGTTAGAAGCACTTAAGTCATATTTTGGTGTGTTGGATATGTCCATATAGTGGATTTGGAATTGGAGTGATTGTTTGATTAGGTAGATGTTTAAATTTAAGGACCTATTATATATATATATATATATATATATATATATATATATATAGTTATTAAGATGAAATGAAAACCCAACTTTGTATTTAAAGTTGAATTACCATTTCAAATCGAACTGGTAATTGAAAACCGCTAAAGAACAGCCACAGCAGGATTTGAACCTGCGACCATTGATTTGCCGGATCAACGCTCTACCAACTGAGCTATGCAGCTGATTGGCTAGAGTGTGTTAATTTATACTACTGAAGCTTGTTCTCTTTTCGATTTTCAATTACGTCTTGCATTTAAGGAAATTGAATCTAGTTATATACATAATTCATGTACTAATAACTTGATCATCCCATTTTTGCAACGTTCGGATAATACAAACATGTAATTATATTATTATTAATAGAGAAGAATAATCCACATTTGGAATGCAAAAATGGGATGATCAAGTTATTAGTACATGAATTATGTATATAACTAGATTCAATTTCCTTAAATGCAAGACGTAATTGAAAATCGAAAAGAGAACAAGCTTCAGTAGTATAAATTAACACACTCTAGCCAATCAGCTGCATAGCTCAGTTGGTAGAGCGTTGATCCGGCAAATCAATGGTCGCAGGTTCAAATCCTGCTGTGGCTGTTCTTTTAGCAGTTTTCAATTACCAGTTCGATTTGAAATGGTAATTCAACTTTAAATACAAAGTTGGGTTTTCATTTCATCTTAATAACTATTAATATATATTAAGCATTCATTTGCATTCCAAATGTGGATTATTCTTCTCTATTATATAAAAACTATAGTCTGTTTAAACTGTAAGTGAATTTAAATAACTAGAGACTTTAGAAAAAGATTGGGATTCAGATTAATTATTTGTCTATTTATTAAGATGTGTAAGGATATATAGGACATGTATGTAAAGATATGATATTGAATCAAGTAAGCTAAGGGTAGCCATGGAAACATCTAGGAGAGAGTGATTTTAAAAAAATAAATAAGAATGACAGATGATTTTTGTAAAAATTAATTGAATTTAAGTTTTAGTTCTGAGACTATAAAATTTTGTGATAATGTTAACCTATGGGTATGTTATCTTGAAAAAATACGAGATTGTAAAGAAAAGTTTATAATTAACCAAAAATATCTTTGTTGGCAAGAAGGATAGAGTTTCATTTGACCAGAAGTAATTTTCCCAGAGAGTAAAATTAACCACAGGAAAAAAATAAGACCCAAGAGAAAACGAAGTTTAGAGATATAGAAAAGATAGAAGAAGATAAAACTCACAAACAAACACCATCCACACAAGACTAGGAGAACCAGAGGCAGCACAAAACTTTAAGGTAAGTAAAACCAATTTATTAATATTTGCCAGTAGTATTAGTACTCGTAGTTAGGTAGGTGAAGAGGGAGTTTGATTTTTACGTTACATTGTAAAGGGAACCACTGCATTTATGAATAACTGTGATCGGGATACAGGCTTTGGACAAGAAAAGTAAGAAATTTTCTTGATGTAATAAATAATAATAATTAAAAATTTTGGTCTTTATTTATAATAGGGATAACAATACAAAACAGTAACACTTATTTGAAGTTACAGGGTACAGATACGAAAGCCCTGCAGCAGCACATGATAAGAAAGACACGTGGGTGAATCGTGTATGGTGTCAAATTCACAAACCCAGATAAACAGGCATTTGAGTAAGACCTAATTTATAAGTACTCTAAAAATTTGTTTTAAAACCATAATTTATTCAAATAATTGTATATGAAACGGACAGATATTTCACGTTTTGAACAGTAACCAGTTTAAAACTATATAGGATCCGTGAGGGTAATTAAGGACAAACAAAATAAAGAGAATTTTTATATACGCACGACAGAAACTGTTACGATTGAACTCTCCCTGAGGTGTCTCATTGCTGGGGATAGACAGCCGGTGCAAAGTATAAAACTGCAATTGTGTAGAGTCTTTGAATCTTGCTCGAAGTACTATTATTATAAAATTTGGGCGAATCCAACGTGAAGCTCGAAGAAAAATATATAAAATAATATATATATATATATATATATATATATATATATATATCACAGGGTGTCTCAACGCATACGAAACGCTCGATTACTGTTTAATGGTAATGTTTAGCGAAAAAACTTTCAAATAAATGTTATGTATATTCAGAATGGCTACAACGTAAAATTAATTAGTGTTATACAGGGTGTTCAATAAAAAAGTTATATACCAAAGTTATGTTTTTTTAAATGGAACACTCAGTATTTTATTACAAATTCTGATTGCTCGTATCAAACTAGGGTATCTTTTAGCAGGATTAGCTATACCTAAATCTCATAGTTGTTGAGATATTCAACTTTTTTCAAAATCGCATGATTCATTAAAATTTTTTGTAACACCATGATTTAGATGATGCTGAACATTTAACTTTTGTAGGGGAATAGTATAAACTTGTAGTTAATGGAAACATAACACTAGTTATGAAAATAATATACAGGGTGTTCATTGCATCGTTCTCCGTTTATTAAACAATTAATGCCATTAAGTCGCTTATTTCAAATGGAACACCCTATATATTTTCAAGTAGTAAAATGCAGAATTAAATTCTCTATTCAACAATATAAGGTTACCCTATATTCATATTCAACCGTTTCAGAGTTATTAGCGAATAATTAAAAATGTTGGTACATAATTCTAAAGTTGGGTATAATTTACTTTGATCACAGGCGGTGGCGCGTTGCCTACCAAATAATATTAACTATTTGACTTCGTTGCAACAGCAACCATGTTTAAGTTTTGTTTTTGTTGTTTATCAGTTTTGTATCTGTGTTGTTGTGAGGTGAACATTTGTAAAATGAAAACCTATAGTCTTAACGAAAGGATTGATATGATGTTGGTAGTTGGCAAAGCTGAAGAAAATTGTCTATTAGCTACAAGAATTTACGCTCAAAAATTTCCTAATCGAATACATCCTAATGCAGCTGCGTTTGAAAGATTATTGCAACGCTCTAGAAGTACTGGTAATGTTGAATATTAAAAAACTCAACAAGTAAAGCATGTTACTAATAGTGAAGGAAATCAATTATTCGTATTGGAATTTGTAGTAGAAAATCGTAATACTAGTTTGCGTAAAACCAGTCAAACAATCGGATTGAGTAAACCTAGTGTTTCAAAAATACTAAAAGCCAACAAATTTCACCCATATAAAATTTAGCTTCACCAAGAGCTTAAGAATGGGGATTTTCAAAGCAGAAAAATTTTGGATTATGGGAAATGGATCAAATCGGAGAAGATGATAATTTTTTGAATTTTGTTTTGTTCAGTGATAAAGCAACATTCCATAACAATGATTTTTTTGAGTTTTTTCACATTCAACATTACCAGTACTTCTAAAGCGTTGCAATAATCTTTCAAACACAGCTCTATTAGGATGCATTCGATTAGGAAATTTTTGAGCGTAAATTCTTGTAGCTAATAGACAATTTTCTTCAGCTTTGCCAACTACCAACATCATATCAATCCTTTCGTTAAGACTATAGGTTTTCATTTTACAAATGTTCACCTCACAACAACACAGATACAAAACTGATAAACAACAAAAACAAAACTTAAACATGGTTGCTGTTGCAACGAAGTCAAATAGTTAATATTATTTGGTAGGCAACGCGCCACCGCCTGTGATCAAAGTAAATTATACCCAACTTTAGAATTATGTACCAACATTTTTAATTATTCGCTAATAACTCTGAAACGGTTGAATATGAATATAGGGTAACCTTATATTGTTGAATAGAGAATTTAATTCTGCATTTTACTACTTGAAAATATATAGGGTGTTCCATTTGAAATAAGCGACTTAATGGCATTAATTGTTTAATAAACGGAGAACGATGCAATGAACACCCTGTATATTATTTTCATAACTAGTGTTATGTTTCCATTAACTACAAGTTTATACTATTCCCCTACAAAAGTTAAATGTTCAGCATCATCTAAATCATGGTGTTACAAAAAATTTTAATGAATCATGCGATTTTGAAAAAAGTTGAATATCTCAACAACTATGAGATTTAGGTATAGCTAATCCTGATAAAAGATACCCTAGTTTGATACGAGCAATCAGAATTTGTAATAAAATACTGAGTGTTCCATTTAAAAAAACATAACTTTGGTATATAACTTTTTTATTGAACACCCTGTATAACACTAATTAATTTTACGTTGTAGCCATTCTGAATATACATAACATTTATTTGAAAGTTTTTTCGCTAAACGTTACCATTAAGCAGTAATCGAGCATTTCGTATGCGTTGGGAAACCCTGTATATATATATATATATATATATATATATATATATGTATATACATTAATAATTAATGGACTGGTCAGTCTTAAAGTATAATATACATGTACATATGATCATGGGAAGTAGTCCAAATCAAACAACAGAAACTGATTGAAAATTTAATCAGCACCTAACGTTTCGGTACATTTTTTTCGCACCTTTTTCAAAGGCTAAAATGGAAACAAAAAATTCGAAATTAACAAGAAATACATAACCTGTCGCTAACTACTTACATTGATCATTTATATTAAAGGAAATTGAAAACAAATTACTGCACGATTCACATAATAAATGTGGGTCAAAAATTAAAAATTGCCTGAAGGGCAACGTCATGCCACGATGGCGGTTAAAAAGTAAAAACAAAGTTGATAATGACAAATTCTATAGGAGTGACAGGACACATTCCGAAAATGGCAATGATTACATAACCTGAAGGAAGATACCTAACGTTGTTTAAAAATGTCATTACTATATAAAGCAGAATAGACGTTATGCACCCTATCAACATCAATCTTATTATTGATACGATTAATTTCACTATTAATATAAAAAGACTCGATGAAAAGCCTAGTCTTGTAATTGGTTTTGTTCTCCAAAATGGTGGTGACGTCGAAAAGTGGTGTATGACTGGTTGCCGCAACATGAGCAGACAATGCACGTTTAGTGGAATTAATCCTACAATCACTCCTGTGCTGGGTTAAACGACTCTTTAGCCACTGGCTAATCTGACCAATGTAACTATTGTTGCAACTGCACGTGATCTTGTAGACAACGTTGCTGTTTAACAATTTCGGAGTACGATCCTTTAATTTGGTAAAGAAATTCTGGATAGAAAAATTGTATTCAGAAACAATGGCGATCTTAGGTTGTCTAAGTAATCGTACTAAAAGTGGAGATAACTTCTGTATAAACGGAAGCTTCTTGACGTAATATCAGTTTCTGAAGGGTTTACTTTAAGAAGTTGCCATATATCAATCTATGCAACATTCCTTTGATGACCGTTGTTAACTAAGTGTTAATCAATAATTTCTTATTTTATCCATTAACTGTGGGTCTGATATATGTTCTATTCGATATCGGGCCTTCACCGTGTTTACCTTATGTTGAAAGAATGGTTCGAGTGGATCTCTAAATTTCCACTCGAACCATTCTTTTCAACATAAGGTAAACACGGTGAAGGCCCTACGATATCGAATAGAACATATATCAGACCCACAGTTCATGGATAAAAATAAGAAATTATTGATTAACACTTTAGTTAACAACGGGCATCCAAAGGGAATGTTGCATTACTTGTTCAAAGTGATTGGTTTTGTTAACAAAGTGTTAATGTGCTCCTCAAAGTATATTAAAATTAACTGATAAAAAGTGCTACTTATATATCAAATTTGGTATCATCTTATAGCTAACTACACAGGTTTTCAAACTACTAAACTTTTTTTTATAAAAAGTGCATCACAACTATGATATCAACAGATAACTAACATTTTAAATTGGCAGTATACAAAATTTTGGTTATTATCAACAGTTATCTTCATAATAACTAGCTCTTATCTCTGCAATTACAAGTGCCACATTGTTTTGTTATTGTACAGGACTGAACCCAGCAAATTGAAAGAAAGTTATTTTGGAAAATATGCAAACATATTTTTGGTAAAAGTATTAATAATAAGGGTATAATATGCAAGTTTGTTGGGAATGTAATCTAAATATAGAAGATGACAAATGTTGTGAGTGTGATGGGTGTACAAAAAAAGTACATTTTGACTGTACAGACTTATCAAGTTCTGAAATAAGATGTATGCAGTTAAAAAAGGAAGAGTTTTAAAATTTTATTGTTCAAAGTGTGAAAAGCAAGTGACTGAGACGAAATATGTACTTGGGGAAGTTATGCAAAAATTACAATCCCTGGAAAGAACTCATGAGGAATTTTTAAAAAAGTTTGATGAACAGAGTAAAGACTTGGTAGAAATAAAAAATAAATTATTCGAACAAAAGTGTCCAGAGGCAGAACTCAATGTTAATAAATTGTACAGTGCAGTCACTAAACGGAATGTATCTCAACCTCCTATAGTAATAATAGATAAAATTGGTGGAAAAACAGAATCTAAGGAAACTTAAAAATTGAAAGATAATATTGACCCTGTTAGTTTAGAAATTGGAGTAAGTGTAGGAAAACTACAAAAATGGTGGTATTGTTATTGAATGTGAAAATAATAGGGCAGTAGAGGTGATGAAGAAAACTATATCACAAAAATGGGAGAAGAATATACAGTAAAGACTCCATTAAAAAGACTTCAAATGATAAAAATTATAGGAGTAGATGAAAGTGACAAAGAAGGCATTTACAAAAAAATAATAAATCAAAATAAGTTAGATGAGCATAAACAAAATTTTCAAATGAATATTAAGTATGAAACCAAAATTGTTAAAGGGTTATTCAACATTATTGTAGAAGTGGATACAGATACATTTAAATACATTATGAGAGAAGAACTATTGAGAATAGGATGGAGGAGATGTAAGGTATTAGAGCATGTGGCAATAAAAGATGTTATAAGTGTTGTAAGTTTGGGCATATTGCCAAAGAATGCAAAGGGAGTGTAGTGTGTCCACGGTGTGCACAATCTCATAATGAAGCAGATTGTCAAGAAAGTCAATTTAAGTGTATTAACTGTGTGGAAGCAAAAGTCGTTTAAATATAGAATTAGATGAGCAGCATACAGTATGGGACTATAATTGTACATGTTTTAAAAGGATTATTGAATTACAAAAGCGTAAAATAAACTACATATAGCAATTACCTTCTAGATGTTTAAATATAACAGCAGACTATAAGTCAATAATTTTATGCTTAAATACACAAGGCTTAACTACACATTTTGACGAAATACAACAGCTAATCAATCGAGAAAACCAATATTGGTATGTTTAACAGAAACACATCTGACAAATTGTATTGAAAGTAATGAAATAGGCATTAAAGGATACAGTTTAGGTAGGGTTGATTCTAGTTCACACACAGGAGGTGTCATAATTTACTATCAGTCATTTCTACAGTTTGAAATATTAAAAGAGTATAGCCTCCATTTAGAATATTGGGGTATTGTTGATAATATTGTTGAATAGTAGAAGTATAAGTATAGCTGTGTTTTACCGTTCACCAAGTGGAAGTTGTGCAAATTTTCTAAACCTGTTGGAAAATTTGTTAGAAGAACTAGTAGAATCACGTGGTAGTGAAGATATAATTCTGATTGGGGATTATAATATTGATTGGAATAAAATAAATGATTTCTATACAATTAAGTTAAAAATATTGTAAAGGACTGTGGATTTGTACAACTAATTTCTGAGAGTACAAGAATTACTAAGGAATCTGAAACATTAATAGATTTAGTGATAACTAATAATAATGGATTAAAAAGTACAGTATGGCACACTCCAAAAGTTACAGATCATAGTATTGTTGTTGCAGACATTAGTCACATCACACAAAAACTCCAAGTTGATGCAGAAAGCAAAATAAAGAAAATTCTTAACTATGAGGCCATAAAGAACGAGTTAATATTGGCAGATTGGAAGTATGAAATAACCAACATCGATAAACTTTATAAAACATTTTACACAAACATTAAAATGCAATTGACCATAATTCATATGACAAGGAGGTGTCACAAAATAGTTCAAAATTATGGTTTAATGGAGAAATACAAAGAGTAATTAATATACGAAATAAATTTTATAAAAAATTTACATTCACAAGAAGTATGGAAGATTGGAAAGCATACAAAGAATGCAGAAATATGTGATATTCATGATCCGTAGAGCTAAGATTAAATATTATGAAAAGAAAATAGATGAAAATAAAGGTAACCCAGTAAAAATGTGGAAGACTTTAAAACTTGTATTAAAAACCGAACGTATTCAAAATAGTAAGCACATTATATTTGAGAATACACTAGAAACTAATGACAAAACTATTGCTGAAAACTTCAATACTTACTTCATAAATAGTATAACAGAAATTACATCATCAATTGGTATTGAAAAGTTTGAGTTTCACGACCAAATACGTACAAGCCTGAAGGAATTAAGTACTTTTAAATTATTAAAAATACATGAACTAAAAGAATTGGTATATAAGCAAGCAAATAAAAGCAGCCCAGATGGTGTAAACAGTAGAGTTCTTAAAGAACTTTTTGATATTATTGGTTATCCGCTACTAAACATAATAAATATGTCTCTTATGCATGGTATTGTGCCCAAAGACTTAAAGATATCAACAATTACACCAATTCAAAAAGTAGTATCAACAAAGAAATGCGAAGAGTACAGGCCTATAAATATGTTGGCCACAATTGAAAAGGTATTAGAAACAGTAGTATATAAGCAACTGAAGCAATTCTTGGATGAGACTAATATATTAACCACCTATCAGTCTGGTTTTCGAACGAAACACTCGTGTGAAACAGCGATTCAGCTAATTATAAATGACTCGAAAGAATCAATGGATAAAGGAAAGGCAGTGTGTGCAGTCTTTATAGATTACAAAAGAGCATTTGAGACTATAAGTAGAAATATTCTCATTCAAAAATTGGAAAAATATGGGGTTAAAGACAATGCGTTAGAGTGGTTTAAAGACTACCTACAAAACAGGGAGCAAGAAACGAGATGGCAACGGGAAACATCTAATAAAGCAGAAATTGAGTGGGTGTTCCACAAGGAAGTATTTTGGGACCATTGCTTTTATAATTTACATAAACGATATAGTGAATGTAGTGAAGGTAACAAAGATGCATATGTTTGCTGATGACACTTTAATATATGCTGAAGGTGCAAATGTAATAAACCTGATTCAATCTTTAAATAGTGACTTAATAAGAATTAGCAAATATTTAGTTGGAAATAAGCTGAAGATAAATGTTGATAAAACAAAATGGATGTTGTTAACGAATGATAGAAGTTATCAAATGATCAAAACAGAAAATAGGAATGTACAAATAGATGGGTCTGATATTGAACTGGTAGAGAACATTAAATACCTGGGCGTAATAATCGACCGAAAATTAACTTTTAAAATGCATCTACAGAGGGTTATAAATAAAGTAAGCAAAAAGGTTGGATTTCTGAGAAGAATTAGTGCAAAGTTATCAAGTTTTGCTCGAATAACTTTATATAGAGCAATAGTTTATCCACACCTAACATATTGCAGCACCATTTTAATTGTCTCAAACCAAGGTGATTTGGAAAGATTGCAAAAGATACAAAATCGTGCAATGAGATGTTTATTAAAATGTAGCAGATTTGCCAAAGTCCGTAAAATGTTAGAATGCCTTAATTTTTTAAATGTTCAGGAACAAATGAAATATAATAGTATGGTTTTTATATATAAAATTATAAATGGTTTACTGCCTTCGTACTTGGTTAGCAACTTAATTAAAGTGTCCGATTTACATAACTACAGCACAAGACAAGCAGACAATTACTATATATACAAGAAGAATAAAACGATAACCACAAAAATGTATTTCATTATGGCGTTAAGATATTTAATACATTACCAAAATCAGTTACAAATCAGCCTTCTCAAAGAAAATTCAAGAGTAATTTAAAAAAATATATTTTAAGTTGTAGAAATGAAAACTAATTATATTATTAACTGTATTTTAATAATTTGCTGTATAGTATAATATTTTGTTTTATACTTTATTAACCTATATTGAGTTATGCAATAAATCTACTTACTTACTACTTACTTACTTACTTACTTACTAGATTGATATATGGCAACTTCTTAAAAGTAAACCCTTCAGAAACTGATATTACGTACAAGAAGCTTCCGTTTATACAGAAGTTATCTCCACTTTTAGTACGATTACTTAGACAACCTAAGATCGCCATTGTTTCTGAATACAATTTTTCTATCCAGAATTTCTTTACCAAATTAAAGGATCGTACTCCGAAATTGTTAAACAGCAACGTTGTCTACAAGATCACGTGCAGTTGCAACAATAGTTACATTGGTCAGATTAGCCAGTGGCTAAAGAGTCGTTTAACCCAGCACAAGAGTGATTGTAGGATTAATTCCACTAAACGTGCATTGTCTGCTCATGTTGCGGCAACCAGTCATACACCACTTTTCGACGTCACCACCATTTTGGAGAACAAAACCAATTACAAGACTAGGCTTTTCATCGAGTCTTTTTATATTAATAGTGAAATTAATCGTATCAATAATAAGATTGATATTGATAGGGTGCATAACGTCTATTCTGCTTTATATAGTAATGACATTTTTAAACAACGTTAGGTATCTTCCTTCAGGTTATGTAATCATTGCCATTTTCGGAATGTGTCCTGTCACTCCTATAGAATTTGTCATTATCAACTTTGTTTTTACTTTTTAACCGCCATCGTGGCATGACGTTGCCCTTCAGGCAATTTTTAATTTTTGACCCACATTTATTATGTGAATCGTGCAGTAATTTGTTTTCAATTTCCTTTAATATAATTTGATCAATGTAAGTAGTTAGCGACAGGTTATGTATTTCTTGCTAATTTCGAATTTTTTGTTTCCATTTTAGCCTTTGAAAAAGGTGCGAAAAAAATGTACCGAAACGTTAGGTGTTGATTAAATTTTCAATCAGTTTCTGTTGTTTGATTTGGACTACTTCCCATGATCATATGTACATGTATATTATACTATATATATATATATATATATATATATATATATATATATTGCTGTGAATCTTCTCATTATCTGCAGGTACTGGCCCCTTCAAAAAAAAAACATTCGAGCCCCACAGTTTGGGCGTCAAGAATGCTGTGTTTCCTTTAAAATCCGTGAACTACGCTCGCCTCGGCTGCTCACCTAATGTTATAAACCTCCTCATTCATAAAAAAACAACACATTCCTACCAAAAACATCAACGTTAACTCTATTTACATCAATATTCAGAATACATAAAATTTCAAAATTAAAATTCAGCATAAAATTCAGTTTTAAAAGAATTTCAGGATTAATTTTATTATCATTTTACTGTGCATCCAAAATTAAAGTCCTTGTTGGATGCCTACTAATTAATATAACAATATAAGCAGACCGAGTCTGAGTATAAAGGAGCATCTACCACCCCTTTACGTTAATTAACCAGGTTCGTCTAATTGAGCTCAAAGACATACCCAAAGTTTCATCATATTCCGAACATCAAACAAAATACCCTTTTACTTAAACAAGCAAATTTCATCTTAAAATTAAACTTTTATGGTTAGAACAATTTCACTAATGTCCATTTAAAGTAAATCAATTATAAAGTCATTCAATACACACAAAAATGTCAAACAAAATAGTATAATTTACCTGAAGGTTACTGTCCTCGTAGCTTCAAAGTATCGTTTCTTTAGTTAATCACACCATTCACCAGGATTATATTTACGGCTTCTGATTCTCTACGCTTTTAAATTTTCTCCATCACCATCCATTCAAAGTCGTTTCTGGGCCTTTCCGGAACTCATCTGTGTTTATCTGACCCTTGTTTCATGGATCCAGACACGTATTTGAACCATTTAATTATTAACACCCCCGAAAAATCGCAAAGAATCCATGCTTCTGTCACCAATATACGCCAAAACTGCCTACTTTTGTGTATACATTCGTCGTTGTAAATTTTGCTGATTGGTACAGTGAAACTAAATTTTATTACCTTGTATCTAAGTGCACTGAAGTACATTCATGTTAGCACGTAAATAACAAGCTATTTTGAATCACTAAAATATACTAGCAAACTTTAAATTATTTAATCAAACTAAAATGCACTGTTTACCATCTTTAATCAAGTCGCGTATGTACGAGCTTTTAACGCATCGAATCGTCAAAAGTCTAAGAGTCTAAGAGAGCTTGTTTATATTCATCTCGGTATATATAGCAAAAGCCTGTCTGTCGGTCTGTTCCCCAAAACGGGTAATTCTAAAGAATTTCTCATGCCATATTCCCAGTCTGCCGCTCACGCGTCGATTTTTACGAATTTTCACTCGCCCCATTTAAATCTCAGAAAATTTCCACACGGCACGCAAGCCTGTCCGAGAAAAACTAATTGATTTTGTACAGAAATTGTTGTTCTACCTCTGATATTTGCATCCTATTTTTAACCAATTGTGACCCCGTGACGTTGCTTAAATCCCGCCTTTTACAATATGTGTCTTTGCTTGACGCATTTTCTTTCCTTCTCTACCGTGTTCTTATTGGTGCAACTTGATATACTTTATTATCGATTATTTTAGTCCACATGGAGTGTGAAATACCCAGCTTTAGCAATTCTCGTAACTATTATGCGACGTTTTCCCAAGATTCTTTGAAATATTAATTATCTGCAAAATTTACGCCGAATGAGCTTTTTAAATAAACCCAGGTGTTTAAACATACTATTAATTCTCAGAGCCTTATTCCGTGGTATTTTAATCTTGGGTTTTTACAAGTTTCTATAGGTATTATATGTTATTAACGGTTTAATTAACTCCAATTGATTTCTATCCTTTTCATTTTTAGCGAATACAACTTAAATATTAATTATTATATGTACACTTTGTTTTACTACCGGTTACTTAAAATAGGGTTAATTAATATAAACTTTGCACGTAATTTCTCTTTGTTTAGGAATAATTACATTACACGCAGAGCTTTTCAATACTGCTTCTTTTGATATAAAGCGTCTTATAAATAATTTAAATTTCTTATTTTTATACTGAAACAACCGAGTTTATTTATGCTTCATGGTTTTAATAACGCGTATTATTTAATGAAATTCCTTATACACGGTGATTAAAATTATTTGATGTGATTATTTAATTTTCTACCCTGGTCTAAATATGTGTAATATATATTTATATATATATATGTATATATATATATATATATATATATATATATATATATATATATATTGCTGTGAAACCTACAAAATCCGTGAACTATGCTTTTCGAATCGAGCCTCACGAATTGGGCGTCAAGAATGCTGTGAAACCACCAAAAAGCTATTCATTACCTTAACTGTGTTGGTCCATTGACTTTCTTCCGTTAATCGCCTCGGCTGCTCCTCTAGATAACTTTCATCCTCATACATAAAAAAAACAAACACATTCCTACCACAAACATCAACGTTAACTCTATTTACATCAATATTCACAATACATTAAAATTTCAAAATTAAAATTCAGCATAAATTTTAATATCAGAAAATTTCAAAATTAAATTCATTATCATTTTAATGTGCGTCCAGAATTAAAGTCCTTGTAGGATGCCTACTAATTACTATAACAATATATGCAGACCTGAGTCTGAGTACAAAGGGAGCATCTACCACCCCTTTACGTTAATTAACCAGGTTCGTCTAATTGAGCTCAAAGACATACCCAAATTTTCATCATAATCCAGAACATAAATACTAAATACCCCTTTCTACTTAAACAAGCAAATTTCACCTTAAAATTAAAATATTATTGTTAGTACAATTTCACTACTGTCCCTTTTAAGTAAATCAATTATAAAGTTATTCAACACACACCAAAATATCAAAATTCGAACAAAATAGTATAATTTACCTGAAGGTTACTGCACTCGTAGCTTCAATGTACATCGTCCCTTTGTTAATCACACCATTCCAACTGGGTTATATTTACGGCTTCTGATTCTCAACGCTTTTAAAATTTTCTCCATCACCATTCATCTAAAGTTGTTTCAGGGCTTTTCCGGAACTCATCTGTGTATATCTGAACCTTGTTTTGTGGATCCAGTCATGTTTACGAACCATTTAATTATTAACACCCCCGAAAAATAACAAAGAAATTCATGCTTCTTTCACCAATATACGCCAAAACTGCCTACTTTTGTGTATTCATTCGTCGTTGCAAATTTTGACTAATTAGTACAGTGATACTAACTTTATTACCTTGTATCTTCTTTTCTAAGTGCACTAACGTACATTCATTGTAGCACGTAAAGAACAAACTGTTTTTTATCACAAATATATTCGAGCAAACTGTTTAAATTATTTAATCAAAACCGGAAAACTAAAAAGCACTGTTTAACGCATTGAATCAAGTCGAAGATCTAAGAGAGTTTGTTCATATTCCCCTGGGTATATATATAGAGGTTAGCCTGTCTGTCGGTCGAGTCTCCAAAACGGACAATTCTAAAGAATTTCGCCTGCTATGTTCCCATTCCGCAGCCCGGCATGCGATTTTTACGAATTTTGCACTCGCCCCAGTTAAATCTCAGAAATTTCAACACGGCACGCAACGTCTGGAAATAACCAATTGAATTTTATACAGAAATGTTATTTTTTACCTCTCAAATTTTGCCTTTTACTTTCAACCAATCGCAACCCTATGACGTTGCTCTACTCACGCCTTTTACTATATGTGCCTCGGTCTTGTGCATATTATCTGTCTCTATCTACCCTGTTCTTATTAGTGCAAATTGATATTCCTTATTATCGATTATTTCAGTCCATGTGGACTATCTGGGTTAAATAACCCCGTATCGCGCCTTCCCGTGAATATTAAGCCACGGTTTCTCCAAGATTCTTTGTAACCATTAATTATCTGCAACATTTACGCAGAATGAGCCTTTTAAAAATACGCAGGTGTTCAAACATAATATTACTTCTCAGATCTTTATTTCATGGTATTTTATTGGGTTTTTACAAGTTTTTATAGATATTGTCTGTTACTAACGGTTCAATTAACTCCAATTAAAATAATACCCTTTAGTTTTTAGTGAATCCTAATTAAATATTCAATTATTATCAGTACATTTTTGTTTAATACCGGTTACTTAAAATAGAGTTAATTAATATAAATTTTGCACATAATTTCTCTTTGTTTCTTTACTAGGAATAATTAGATTACCCGTAGAGCTTTTTAATACTGCTTCCTTTTTTTTTATAGCAAGCGTCTTGTAGATGATTTAACTCCCTTATTTTTAATGAAACGAATGAATTTTTATGCTTCACGGTTTTATAATAAAGCGTATTATCTAATAAAATTCCTTATACACGGTGATTAAAATTATTTGATGTGATTATTTAATTTTCTACCCTGGTCTAAATATGAGTAATATATATATATATATATATATATATTCTCGAATATATATATACTCGAATTTAGACCAGGGTAGAAAATTAATTAATTAATAGCAAATAATTTTAATCACCGTGTATAAGGAAGCTTTGGGTACTAATACGCTTCATTTAAAGGCATATTGGATGAATTCGTCATTTACTTCTAAACATAGGGTTTATATTGTTTAAGTAATGTTAAACACCGTGTATAAGGAAGCTTTGGAAAATAGTACGCTTAAGTAAAGGCATACTGTGTAGATTTAAATCATTCAATTAGAACGTAGGGTTTGTATATAATCATAATCAACGTGTAAAAGGAAGTAATGTAAAATTTCATTAGATAATATGCGTTATTAAAACCGTGGAGCATAAAAATGTATTCGTTTCGTTAAAAATAAGGGGTTTAGATTATTCACTGGACGCTTTCTATAAAAAGAAGCCGAGTTAAAATTTTCAATTTGTATTTAATTTAATCTTTCCAAGTACTAAAACTATCGAGAAATTATAAAAGACGTGGGGAAGTCACGTAGAAACCTTCAACGTATTAGAACGAAGAACACCTGCAAAGATAACGATGTATATGATAGTCGATAAGCTTCAAGCTATATGAGTGCAAGTAAGAAAGCGAGTTTGTGGTACAAAGACAAGCGAGAGGGAATGCATTGGTAGTTAAATGAAGGGAAATATGTAAAACAAGAGCACAGGTTTTAGATAGAGCGAACAGACTAGATTGGCGATTAAGGTTGAAATAAGATGCAAACATGAGAGGTGGAAGCATATGAGTTTATAGGTAAAATTAATTAGTTGTTCTCGGACGTGTTGCGAGGCGTGTGGAAATTTCTTAGATTTCAACTCGGACGAGTGCAAATTTCAGTAGAATCATTGTGCCGAGCCATCGGAAGGGAAAATAGAATGCGAATTTCTGAAAATCGTCCGTCGCGGGACAAATTCGACTTGCAAGCGAGCCATTATATAAACCCGTGCTGATAGGAGTTTAGCTCTCTTTTAATTTTGATTTTATTCGATACTTCAAGCAATTTTGCTCTTTATTTTTTGATTTTATTCGATACGTTAAGTAGACTACGTGGTGATTACGTGCTACGATAAAAGTTATTATGCATTAGTGCACTTAGAGAAGATAAATGAATGTAATAAAGTCTAGTTATATTTGCGGGTATTACTGTACCAATTATCCAAATTAGTAACGATAAATAAATAAATAGAAGTATGCAGTTTTAGTAGAGCGTGAAAGAATTATGAATTTCATTGCTATTTTTCGGGAGTGTTAGTGATCAAATATTATTCGTAAACGTGATTGGATCCACAAAACAAGATTTCGATATACATAGATGAGTTCCTGAGAAGCCCTGAAACCTTTTAGACGAATGGTGGTGTAGAAAAATTTTAAAGGCAGCCAGAAATCCGAAGACGTAAACCTAAACCAGCTGGAATGGTGGGATCAGCAAGGACGATGTACATTGGAGCCACGAGTGCATTAACCTTCAGGTAACTTATGCATTGTTGTTCGATCTTAGATGTTTTGGCGTGTTGTATAATTTGTTTGATAAAAATGGACAGTAGTAAATTTGTATAAACAACAAATTTTTAATTTTAAGGTAAAATTTTCTTGTATAAGTAGAAAGGAGTATTTATTAGGTTTATGTTTTTGATTATGATGAAAATTTGGGTGTGTCTTTGAGCTCAATTAGACTAACCTATTAAATTAACGTAAAGGGGTGGGAGATGCTCCTTTTATTCAGACTCAGGTCTACAAATATTGTTTACTTAATTAGTATGCATCCTACAAGGACTCTAATTCTGGATGCAAATTAAAATGATGATAAAATTTGAACTTGAAATTTTATGATGCTGAAATTTATGCTAAAATTTAATTTTGAAATTTTAATGTATTGTGAATATTGGTGTAAATAGAGTTAACGTTGATGTTTGTGGTAGGAATGTGTTTTTTTTTTATGAATGACGATGAAAGTTTTATCTAGGTGAGCAGCCGAGGCGGAAGGAGTCAAGAGGCGATATTCAGGTAAGAAATAGATTATCAGAGGAGATTGTACCGGAAGGACAAGGATCACAGCAATATATATTTACATCCTTAATTAGGGCATCACGTGCGTTTAAAAAAATTTATCTTACCTATACATACTTCCAGAAACATCAACTACTAATCGAAGGAATTTAGGTTTTGTTTGTGGTGTTCCTAATTCTGGATTTTGTTCAGTTCTTCTGCGGTAGACATTTTTTTCTCCAAGTAAGCCTGCAAATATTAACAGTAATTATAACATGTACTCATTTCTTAAAAATTATGTTTAACTGTACAGAAAACAGGAAAGAGTGAAATAATGCCACAGATAGTAAAATTTAATTAACCCATACTGTCTACAATTCTTTAAACACAAAAATACAAATTCTATTTAGTCAAGGAAAACATCTTCCATATATAGAGTTAGGTTTTGCAGATCATGATTATCCTGAAATGGTAAATATTACAGAATTTCTCAATGCCCTTGTGATCCTTTTCATCCAACACCTGATAATACCCCAAGATAAGTGTTTGTAATAACTTTAATTCATTTGCCGAGGATTTATTGATAGGGTTGAGAACATAAATAATGAGTGTTATAAACCAAGTCAATTGTTGAAGACATACCAATTAATTCTTCACCAAGAGAAAGAAATATTTATATAGATCGTTCAATTTGCGAACATAACAGTGCTGTTAAAGATATTGCTGATGTACAGCACCGACACGAATCCCGACTTACTTTCACTAACAATAAAAAAAAAGAATGTGATACAAATGATATGTGAGGAAACACTACAATGTCAAGATACCATTATCAAGAAAGCGGTAGTCTGTACAATCTAGTTTATGCCAATTTACCACACATGATTTACTTATCGGAAATAATAAAATAAGTTGTGTTGTATGTACAGAAAAACACGGCGGACTCGATAAAAGAACCATATATACTAATACAACTAAGCAACTTATAATACGCAGGGTTTCCTTGTAAATTCAAGAAACTACTAGAAATACTTGCCGTAATTAACTTTTTTTCATTTCAATGCTCCAATAATTGCAGCAAATAACAGAAATCCTCACGGAAAAAATCAAATAGTAAAATTTACAATTTTGAAGTGTTGCATTAAGACGTCCATTTTCATGATACAGTTGAACGAAGCATTTCGAATTATGAATTAGCTTAAAATAGTTTTGCAGCAGCATGGTTTCTTTGCAACTTTTTTTTAGAAATACCATCTAAAAGGGGCATGTAATTAACAAAAATTGTAAAATAATTTTAGCAGTAATCGTTTTCATTTGGACCCTCCATTAATTGCAACAAATTTTTCAGACTCGCTAGATATTTAAATAAAAATATTAGAACGAAAACTTATCTCATTGTTCTAACAAAAATACACTTTCGTTAGTGAAAATACCCTGTAAAACGATAAAAAAAAATTGCCTCGGGCAGTGAACCCATAATGTTGAAAATGTTATTTGGAATCGTTAACCCAGCACTATTGCGCATGACAAATATTACAATCACATTTGTGTTGCTTATGTGTTTACAAAATATTATGCAAACTACACAAACAAATGTAAATATTCGGGCGGGTCCATTAGTTTCCGTTAAATAAATTTAAATATTTTTCTTCAAATATAGGCTGTCTATATTAAAAATAGTTGGGATTTATATTCCTAAATTATGTTGAAGGTTAAACATTTATTTTAGATATTTTATAGCATTTGAGTTTGAAACAAAGATTTTGGCAATACAGATTCGGCTACCTATGACTACTGTAACACCCAAGAACATTTTTAAATTAATCCAAATTTTAAATGATATTTTCTGCCAATCACAGATAATCCTATCAAAAATGTAACCCATCACTGACCAGAATTAATAGAGTTACCCAATCCTAGTTCGAGTTTGGGTGACAATTGACAACTTAAATGAACATAACCTATCAACTGATATCTAACATCCCGTGAAATTTAGAAGATTTTAAATTAAGGCGTCAAAGGAAATGCTAGTTTGTTCTAGAAAATTCGAAACCAGAAGTGCATAATAATATGTAATTTTTTGTGATATCTATAAAAATATTAACAGGAAATACTTTAGAATATTTCAGAATAACTTAAATTTAAATATAGGGTAATTTCAATTAGCAATGGCAGTAATAAAAGTTGATGAAAACCATTAACCTAAAAGCACATGTAGGGATGATGTACAATTGTAAAATATGTAAGGTTTTTGATTGGCTAGGCCAGTCACCTGATAAAAGGTATATAAATACAGTGATAGAAAAAATTCAAAAAGACGACACACAAAGCTTCACCAAGACACATAAAGAAAAAATATATGAAAGTAGGCACGAAAATGAAACTTAACTAGCCCGGAGCTAGTGCGTGTTACGCTGCAAGGTCGCGTAGCGGTATTGGTTATATGCCCGTGTATATTAAAGTAATGTTTAGTGAACAAATATAAGAATTAGTATGTTTATTACGGGAAGAGTAATGAATTTAAGTAGTGGATAAAGAACACAAATAAGTTTGGCTCTTAAAAGAGAATTAAATAGTAATAAATTTAAGTGTAATTGGACAACGAAATGGTTAAGCTGTAAGGCGGTTAAGGGCAGGGAACGCTAATTAATTATCTGCGAAGAAGATGATAACTAACCCCACCCATACGGTTCATTATTTATTGATTGTGGAAGTTCAGATTTTGGAAGTTGGATTCCAAACCAAGTTGGTACAGGAGTAGAGAGATATCAAGAGTTTCGAGTACAAAATTTATCAACAACCGTGTTAAGCACTATCAACCCTGGTGAGGATAAGTTGCCTTGGAGGTATTGTAGAGAGTGGAGCAACAGTGGGTATTGCATACCCGAAACAAGTATTGAGTGAAACTTTGAATAAATGGTTCAAGAGAACGGACGTGTATATGCATGCATACACGTGGGTTTGTAAGTATGAACTTTTATATAGCAATACATATGTTAAGTTGCTAGATTAAGGTTAGAATTTTTGAACATTAATATTAACGTTACTAATCATTATTATGAATTTTGTGTAGAATATCAAAAGTTATTAGCTATGTTTAATTTGGAGTCAATTTGTTTTAACTGTAGAATTTGCAGTGCTTAGTACAATATTTAACAACCCGGCTTAAGGGAACTTTTAGTTAAGTACGAGATATTGATTTTATTTCATTCAAGAATGTGGAGATAGATCATGTATATAGTTATATCACTATATTAAAGGTTATTAAATTCAGTACTAAATACAAATGTTGATATATATATATATATATATATATATATATATATATATATAATAATATTACAATTACAAGGGGTTTGTTGAAATACATTTAGGTACAGATACTTTGTAAACTTTTGGGTAAGTTAACTCACCACTATTGGTTTCAGAATTCTAGGCCTATCCACCCTGGGACATGTCCATGTACTCTCCGCTGTAGAGTAGTCGAGGCGTTTGAGGAAAGTAGAGTAAAGACTATTGGAATAGGTAAGTGGACCCTTGTATTGCAATTGTGAACCATAAAAAGTGATATAAAGTTGGCATTCGATTATACATGTATTATGTAACTCGTTCCTTGTTTCTTTGATTGCTACTAAGGTCAGGGAAGGAGGGCGAAGTGTTATACTACCCTCGATACAATTTTTTGACAGTTCTCGATTTAATTTTAGAAACTTTACGCAATGCGAAATCTCATCGAATTCAATTTCTAATTTGCTTCTAAAGACGAAAACGCACATATTACATATTTTTAAAGTCCCGTGTGTATTTTTTGAAACCAACTTAAAACTTTTTTGTCTTGCTAATGTGTTTACTGACACAGCTTTCTCTATTGCACCCTGTGTTCGGTTCCTTGGTTAGTGAAAATTTAGCTGATTTTTACTTTTTCGACACGTAAAACGCAAAATCAACAAATCCTCAGAAACCGCTACTTTTTCCTGAAATATTCGCTTTTACAAACGGAAATCCACCTACCGGATGTAGGACATTGTTCCCAATCGATCTCTCCCATTTGCGACCCTCCCCAACCGCTCTTCTGGGAGGCAAATCCTAATTAGTCACCCCTCTTCCTTCTCAACTCCGTAGCATAAGTCAGAAAAGTGAAGTGTCCGATTTTAAAGTTATTTGATATGGGTAACAACATTGATTTATACTTCTTGTTATTTGCAAAGGATGTAAAGATTTGAAGTACTAGAAGTGGTTTTTACTCCCTGCGGGAGTAAGTTCTTTTTTACGAAATTCCTTCCACCTCGGCCCCTTACCGCAGCGACTCTTTTATGCAGTGGCCCTCTTACGCAGCGCCCCTCTTATGCAGCGGTACTCTTATGTAGTGGCTTTTTTATGCAACGACCCTCTTATGCAGTGGTTCTTTTACGCAGAGGATATATAAATACAAAAACTTGAACCAAAACATATCTCTGCATACTAAAGCAAATACACTTTCGTTAGTCAAATCCAATTATTGTTAAAATGTATAATTTTACCTAAGGGATTTTAACATTTTTGTTCATTATTAAAATAAACATTTTTACCTTTTTTTTTACTTTTCAAACATATATGACGTTTAGGAATGTTTCTGTAATAAAAAGGACCTGAATAAAATAATAATTTAAGTAAAATATAAGTAAAAGCACAGAGCGTCCCAAATTGTAATTTTTAATAAAAATGGCGGATAGTTAACGCTATTGCGATTCTCGTATTAAAGATTCTAGAAAATTTTAATTAGAGAACACATCTGTAAGATACATGGTGTTATGTTATCCTTTAAAACGTAAAAAAAAAGGATCGTCTCAACATTAAACCCGTAACGAAATGCATTTTATTAGGAATCGTTAGCGCAGTGCTATTGCGCTCGACTAATGACAATTCTGTTTGTCCTATGTATGAATTTATGGTATATTATGCAAATTAGACGAACAATTGTAACTATTTGTTCGGGTCCGTTCGTTTTTGTCAAATAAATTTAATTATTTATCTTTAAAAATAAACCGTCTATATTAAAAGTCGATTCATTTTTAGATTACTAATAAAAATGTATATTAACAATTTTATAGCGGTTTATTTTAAAACTTATAAAAATAAGTCTGTTATCTTAGATTTTGACAGTATCACTTGTTACATGCCAAAATTGGCAATGTACAATTTTTAGATTTAGTTATAATTTATAAGTTAATTGCCGCGTATTTTTAAATTAAAAATGTTAACTTACGTCGTCGCGGACTGTCGCGTCTGCACAGAGTGAGTGCGGAGGTGCGTGAGTGTCGAAAGGAGGACTAAGCCATGAGCCCTCAACCAAGCAACATCTATCTGTGTGGTGTGTGTCTTTTCTTTAAGAATAGGTATGTAGGTTCCTTGTACTTTTACTATACCTGATACCTTATCTCCTTTCGACCCCCTACGAGTACAATAGAAGGAAGGACGGATGGAAATCTGGTAATCAACATGGCGTAACTTAACCCACATATCACCGTTGGACCCTGAAATGAAGTTCCGAGATGCCAACACGTGAGTAATTTGATTTTATTTAAATTGTGCTTGCAAATTTGACTTAAAAAGCGGTTGCATCACTCGTAAAGCGTGGTCGGTATATGTTATAAAATGGCAGGTGAAATATGCCGCGTATGAGTATAACAATGCCGTGTAAAACTATAACACGCTTCAGCCGCCTCGTATGGCCTTCGATATCAGTTTTTGACAGTTTCCGATTTAATTTTATAAACTTTACGCACAAATATTTAAAGAAATACACCATGCACTGCAAAACCATGTCGAATTCAAGTTCGACTTGTAGGGTCCCGTGCATATTTAGTGTTTTATAAGGGCCCGTGTATGTATTTCTTGAAACCCCTTGATTTTTTTCTCTTTCAATAATAATGTGTTTAAGAACATTGCTTTCTTTCTCACACCATGCGTTTGACTTCTTCGTTTAGGAAAATCTAGTTACTTGTTTACTTGTTCAACATGCAAATGAACACGTAAATGCAAAATCGATAAATACCAAAAAAGCGATTTTTTTTTCAGAAATATTAACTTCCATGCGATGAAAACCTGCCTACTAGATGTAAGATATTATTTGCAGCCGACCCCTCAGCTCGTGTTTTTCTTTAACTGCCCCCCTCGGAGAAGACACCAGATTAGTCCCACCTTCACCTCCGTCCTCTCAGCTTCGGAGCGAAAGCCAAGTATCAAATTTTATCCTTATTTGATTAAATCAAATGAGGATATTATTAAGCTGCAAGGACATATAAAATAGAGCTTTGGTGCACTGATAACAATCTAAGAGAAATGTTTTATATGTATAAAGGTTAACTTAACACATAATATTTGTGGGCAACAATTGAAAGAAGTTGATTCAATTAAGGATTTAGGCATTTTATTAGATAAAAAGCCAAAATATCAATACCACCTAGATGATACAATAGTGAAAGCAAATAAAATGTTCGGATTTATTATACGCATGTCTCGTGATTTTATGAACCCAAAAACCATAACAATCGTATTTCCAGCATTAGTTAGGTCAAAATTGGAATATGACATTTTAATTGGAACCCCCTGGAACTATATACATATAAACAGTGGAGAATGTGCAAAAGAAATTTATTAAACACCGTGATAATAATATCATTATGTGCAATTCCATGCTTTCTAAAATCTCACTCCATGTTCCTAGAACTGCTTCAAGACAAAAAAACACATTTTATTTGCCACAGGTACATAGCAGTTTTGAGGAAGTCTCCTTTACATCAAATGATCACCAATTATAATGGCTGTGCTGAATTGATTGACATTTTCAACACATCAGTGCGCAGTATAAAACTTATCCTTAAGAACCAGAGTATGTAGTGTTGTCAAAAATTTCCTGACGCAAAACCATTAACTTACAGTAGATAATAAGATTACTTTAGATAATATGTGCTTTAACCTTATCCTATAAAGGGGACATTGTCCTGTTGGATATTGTAAATAAATAAATAAATAAATAAATGATATACAAATTAAGGTCACACAAGAGACACCATTTGGGGCTGCAGAGACTAAATGACCACAGAAAAATTGCACAAATTAATTACCTTATAAAGTTATACATAGAATAATTAACTCCCCACAATTGTTCCAAGAGTTTAATTTTGTACTCCACCACGACAATTGCGATCTCGAGCACTATTGGCTGAAACATACTTATTTCGTTCATAATTGTATATAATAGTTCTCATGTATATAATAGCCGCTTTACTTATTTTAAACATTTTAGAACTTATTAATTATTTACCTCAGCCCGGTATTTAAATGTGATTGCATTACCGTGTTATTACTTCAAACACCGCGCCTGAGTATTAAGTGCCACGACATCAATAAACTATGCTCCTTGCATGTGCAAGAACTTTTTATCATCTCCTTGAAGAAGACACGAAGCATTGTAGTATCGCTTTCCGTTGTAGACGGCCGCAAAATTACATGTGCTACGCTTCGCCATATTGAAGAGTCTATTTTCGTATCCAATTCTGCACGGCCGCAATGCAACAAATGTGTTTTGCTTCGCTACTTTACAAGGATAAGTGTTTGAAGTAAATGTTTGTATATTATTATCATTTTTTTCCGTATACGTTCCACTTTTCTCTACCACTGTAAGATATTGAAATTACCGCGAAAATAACATTGGTCCTTCGAGTCGGATGTGAATTATTTGTATAAGTTCTAAATGAAAATAAATTCACATAATTATCATACCACCTAGCCTGCAAATGTTTAATAGTATAATTACATTCACGGTAGGTTACCACTTATCAATGCATGATACGTGCCTTTTTATTTGTCTTGTTTACTAATCTTTTTTGATATCTGGTTTGGTATCAGAATTTTGTACGAGGCTTACATATGTATTAACGCCGCATTTGCTTTAATTTAAACATCAAAGTATCGATTTCATTTTGTTTGTCCTTTTTTGTATTTACTTATTTTTTAACCATGGCAGAGAAATGAAAACTTTGTTATTTCTTACATAACATTGCGATTAACTCTCTGCATGAATTATATGAAATTGCTCAGAAATCTGCAGTTGAACTCACATTTTTAGATTTGTTTCGAGCGCAATATCAGTCTCTTGAAATAGTTCAAGAAAATTTCATTGCACAGCATAATTTTATAGTTGACATAATTGCTTCTGCAGATGACGCCGATGAACGATTTGAAACGGAAGACGCTATTCGTAAACACTTCGATAACCATTTCTTTCAAATAAAAGCGCTCTATTTCAAGTCGTTTCCTAGTCAACCTTCGTCTTCGACTACTGTGTCCACTCCGCTAGATACCTTTAAGTCGAAAGTTTCACTTCCATCGATGACCCTTCCTACGTTTGAGAGGGAAAGGTTGTTTGTTTGAGAGCTTTATTGTCACTTTGATAGCTTGGTTCATCTTAATAACGATCTGTCAGACATGGATAAATGTTCCTATCTTCAATCAGCACTGAACCGGCACTCTTAACCATTAAGAACTTTGATCTTACAGAAGCCAATTACCCTCTTGCCTACAATAAACTTCGCGAAAAATATCGTAATATTCACCACATTACCTCAACTCTATGGAACAATATTGATAAATTCCTCAAATTGAATTCTAACAACCCCACGGGTTTGCAAAATTTAGTCGATACCTTTACTAATAATTTACAAGCGCGTAAGAAATTTGATTTGCCTTAAAACAATGGAATTTTATTCTTGTGCAAACGACCTTAAATCGCCTTGATGTACACAATGCCCGTAGTTTTGAAAGTTTTGAATTGCATTAAGATCCTACCGCTATCCCATCCTATAAAGAGTTGATTTCTTATCTGGAAAAAACTTGTAAATATTTATCGAATTTGTTGGTAAATCATAAAACCGATTTAAACAAAGTTATTCATTCCAGCAACCTGTCTAGGTCTCGCTCCGTCGTTTCCATGTTAGTACAGACAAAGCCTAATGTTAATAAATGCCCGTTTTGTAAACAAGATCACAATCCGCTCTTTGCTCAATCTGGGCACATTAATTTCTTACTTGGTGCGGATATTTTCCCCCAAGTGTTATTAGACGATCGCATCCAGGGTGCTACCGATCAACCTGTTGCTATTAATACTATTTTTGAATATGTTTTAATGGGACGCATACCTTTCTCGCCTGCTCCAGAAGTAACTAGTTGTTTTGCACGACAGATTTTACTTCCTCATTGGAAGATATTCTCGCTAAATTCTAGGAAGTCGAAGCTGTTCCCGCCACTCAACCGTTCACGCCTGAACAAACTCTAGTTGAAAAACATTTTGTTGATACGCTCCTTTTAAGGATCCTTCCACTCAACCCTTAAAAGTTCTAGGTCTTCAATGGAACCTCACCTCAAATAATTTTTGTTTTCTAGTTCAGCCCCTAAGCACCTCCTGTACCAAACGCAATCTACTTTCCAACTTAGCCTGTATGTTCGGCCCCATGGGACATTGTTACATGCCGAAAAACGGCTATGTAAACATTTCTGGTTTTAGTTTTAAAATATGTGACTGAAACCGCGCCAATATTTCAAAAAATAGACTTGTACGTGCATTTCCGTCACTTTAGACAGTTGCGTCGGCGCCAGAGAATGCGCAGACGCGGAGTGCGGAAGGAAGTGGGCATTTTCCGTCACGTTTTGGACTAGTGAACGAAACGTCAAACAGGGACGTGACCTCTGTCGTGCCGTTGTCTTTTCCTTTTCAGAATGTAAGTTTCCTTTACCGTACCCTATATCGTTTCTCCTACCTGGTTGATCCTTTATCGTACCGCTACAGAAAGAAGAGGGAAGACAAATTAATTTGGTTTCAACAGGGGCGAAGGCCGAACCACGCCAAACTAACGCCAAGATCCTACCGCCAGAATAGCTGCCATGTTGTGAAGAGCTCCGGCTTTTACGTGAGTACATTTTATCTATTTCCTTTAGGCGCCTCCGTTATCACGATAGTATTTTTGGTATGTCATAACAATTTGAGACCCAAGAATGACGTAATACCTTGTTGCGCAATATTATACTCGTGTTTATTATGTTGCCAACTGTCGTAGTGGCTCTTATCAATTACGCGCAGGACTTTAACAGTATACCTTGGACTAGAACAGGCATAGAATATAACAACTTTTATCCCCTCTGACTTTCCTGGTAAAACACTAAATTCAACGTTTATGGTCGTTAAAATTAGGATGGGATGCTGCTCCTCCCCCAACTTCCTCCATTTGTGGGAGAGATACTTGTATGAGTTACCGCTTCTTTCGGATTTCGCTTTACGCCGTTTGCTAATCCCGCCACAGTTTACTACGTGCGAAGTTCACTGCTATGCTGACGCCTCAGAACGTGGCTACTGTGCTGTGGTTTATTTTCGCTTTGTTACCCCTTCCGCCATTGAGGTTCGGTTAGTGTGCGCCAAGTCTAAGGTTGTTCCTCTTCGTACAATCTCTTCGTCCCAGCTCGAATTGTTGGCCGCCGCATTGGCATCTAAATTATTAATCTTTGTCCTCAAAACCTTTGATTCTAACCTTACATTTCATAAAATTTACTGTTGGTCTGATTCCATGGTAGTACTTTCATAGATTCGTTCCCCGCAGCAGCGTTGGAAGACTTTCGTCGCCAATCGTGTTGCTTACATTCAGGAAAACACGTCTTGCGCCTCTTGGTATCAAATCCCCTCCACCGAGAATCCTGCCGATGTCGAGTCATGTGGTTTACTCCCTACTGACTTGTGCCAATGTTCTTTATTGTGGACGGCTTCACCAACCTTGTACCAGTCTTTCGAAAACTACAGTCCACACATTCCGTCTTCAGATGCTCCTGAAATTCTCACTGAACAACGCTCTATGGTTTTATCCGCTGTCCTAACCCTCTGTTGGATTCAATCAATTCTAGAAAATCACTCTTCCTTTCCCTTTATTATGCGCATTGTTGCTTGGATTCTTCGTTTTCGTCATAATCTATGTCACCAACTCCAAAGGTATTCTGGACCTTTGTCATCTTCTGAATTGCACAACGCTTTGATCCCTTTGCTCATGTATACTCGACAATCTTATTTTGCTATCGAGTTTGAGGCCATGCAGTCCGGATCCACTTTAAAAAAGAGTTTTCGCAAGTTTCCCCCTATTATTCGTAATGGAATCTTGCGGGTCGGGGGTCGCTTGGCTCACGTGCCTTTACCCTCTACCATAAATTTCCCACTTTGTTACCTAGCAAAAGTCGCTGTACTGGTCTTTATGTTACTTATGTTCATTTAAAATACTCCACGCGGGTGCTCAAATGGTTCATTTTCTCGTTAGTCAGCACTTCTGGATTATTTCTGGGAGGCAATCTATCTGTCGTATTTTAAGTCATTGTCTAACGTTCCGGAAGACGAATCCGGTAACATTGCAGCCTCCTATGGGCAACCTGCCTTCATGTCAAGTTATTCGAGTCACACCTTTTTTGTGTTTAGGCGTCGAGTTCGCTGGTCCCTTTTCTTTTACCATGTTTTGACTAAGGGGCGCCAAAGTTTTTAAATCGTATTTATTTCTTTTTATTTGTATGGTTACCAAAGCACTGCACTTTGAAATAGTATCCGATTTGTCCACGGACGCTTTACTAGCGGCCCTGCGCCGATTTATTGCCAGGCATGGCCATTGTGATCACCTCTATAGTGATTGTGGCACAAATTTTGTGGGTGCTCGTAAACAATCATTTCATCTCACCAAGCTTGCTGTTTCTAAGGACCATATTTCGTGGCATTTTATACCGCCCGCTTCACCTCATCTTGGTGGCTTGTGTGAGGCGGGAGTGAAATCGGTTAAAACCTTGCTCCTGCGTACTATTGGCAAGTAAGTGTTAACTTTTGAGGAATTGGCCACAGTCTTTATCCAAATTAAGGTCATCTTGAACTCACGTCCTCTCACCTCTTTGAGCAATGATTTGAGCTGTCTTATGCCCGGTCATTTTTTAACTTTGGCCCCTTTAACGCCATTTCGCAGCCCGTCCTTTCTCACCTTCCGCTTAACCGCCTCTCTCGCTGGCAATTGCTCCAGATAATTCAATAAGATTTTTGGTCTCGTTGGTCCCAAGAATATTTGCACTCGCTACAACAGCGCTCCCACATCGTCGCTTCAAGTTGAGTTAGGCACCTTAGTGTTGATTAAGGTCGCTAATGTTCCTTCCCTTCGTTGGTCCATCGGACGTATTGTAGCTGTGCATCCTGGGACGAATGGTGTCGTTAGGGTGGTCACACTCAAAACTGCTCATGGCAAGCTAAAGCGTCCTGTGTCAAAGCTTTGTGCTTTGCCCGCAATGTAGAAACAAACATATTTTTTTTGTTTCTATACATCTTTTTTTCTTTCGCTTTTTCTTTCTTTTATTTTATTTCCTTCAAAATGCCTTGCATTTTGGTGGGCGGTATGTTTCGTTTATAATTGTATATAATAGTTCACATGTATATAATAGCCGCTTTACTTATTTTAAATATGTTAGAACTTATTAATTATTTACCTCCGCCCGGTATTTAAATGTCATTGCATTACCGTGTCATTACTTCAAAAACCGCGCCTGAGTATTAAGTGCCACGATATCAATAAACTATGCTCCTTGCATGTGCAGGAACTTTTTATCACCTCCTTGAAGAAGACACGAAGCATTGTAGTATCGCTTTCCGTTGTAGACGGCCGCAAAATTACATGTGCTACGCTTCGCCATATTGAAGAGTCTATTTTCGTATCCCATTCTGCACGGCCGCAATGCAACAAATGTGTTTTGCTTCGCTAGTTTACAAGGGTAAGTGTTTGAAGTAAATGTTTGTATATTATTATCATTTATTTTCGTATACGTTCCACTTTTTTCTACCTCTGTTAGCTTTCAAAATTACTGCAACAATAACAATACTGCAAAACAGATTATTACTTTTATACACCTTTGATGGGTATTTTCAAAACGATTAACTTTTATAATGCTGAACTTGAATCTTTTAACTTTATCTATCACCAGCGTTTAAGGCAGGTTTTTTACGACAAATTAATTGTCTCGCACACACTATATGCTAGTAGCAAAAATTGCAATAGTTATACACTAACATACTACATACCATCTATAAGTTTAATATCATCTAATTCGCCAATCGTTTGGTGACGTGTCCAGTGCCGTTCCTTATTTTTAGTTTGAAGAGATTCCAAGATAACTCTTAACGATTGTACTTGCCTGCTAACAGCATCAGAAAACTGGGAATAAAGTGATGCATCATATGGACTCATTCCTATTTCTTTTAATTTATCATCAAATGCCTTTTACGCATTTCGTTTGCCGCTTGTTTAACATGCTCGGGCACTGCATTCTTTTCTTCATCTGATAACTAAATCTAATTAGTATAAACAGGAATTATTATTGTTAGTAGGGGTATTTGGCTGAATTTGTTTCCTCTCCACCAATGCCTATATCAACATTTGGAATTCATTACAATCTGAACCTAAGTTATCTCAAACAGAAAGCTGCTTTGGAGTTTTGGAAAAATATTTCTCTAGTCAGCCTAATAATCCTCCTTTTGAATATATACTTACTTGATGAACTTTGTGGCCTTTATCTAAACGATATGGACCACCTTTTCCTCCTAAACCAGCTGTATCTCTTCCACCGGTTCCACCAGCCCATGTGTTTCCTCCTACATGTGGTTCATTTTTTGGATCCTCTTTTCCATGTTTAGGACCTACTGCATCTTTCCTGAATTAAGAAAATAACTATTATATGTGCTTAAATTATCATTAACATCTGTTACACACTAACTATTAATTAGATTTCACATTGTCATAAAAATTAGCATATAACATTAAAAATTTAACGAATATATGAGATTTTAACTTTGAAAGTGTGATATTGAAAGTTTCTACTGGGATGACTTCTCTATAGTTTGAATAAAATAAAATATCATGTAATGTAGATTTTTGTTTATTGATTTATTAATTGAATAGAATGAACATTCAAAGTACACGTGTGACATTCCTTGGAAATACCTATAATCATATTTCATTTTAATAGTTTCTCTATTACAAAATCCCACCAATGGGATTAAGCAATTTCTTATAAGAAATATAATTTTTTAGGTTACTACAATTTTGATCCAAGGTAAAATTATTCCGTAACATATATGGTTTATACTCAAAAGTCATCAAATTCATTTTGTCAGTTTTACAGGTTAGAGATGATATCATCTTTATAATTTTGTTTTAAATTAATACAGTTTTATGATTAATTTGTTTTGATTAACAATATATTACGCTGATGCCCTTGTGAACTTATCTACTGGGCATAAAGACTTTATAGGTAAATTTGTGCCGACTCAAATAAATAAAGTCCTAGTTCTGCTATCCGTAAGTTGATTATACAATATTAAATTAAAAAACGACGAGGTATTTTCATTTTGCAGTCTTAAATCATTCGTTCGAAGTTTGCCTAGGATGTCTCGAATTATTTTAGATTGGGTAGAGTCATTTTCTAGAGCACTACATACCTAAAATCCAAACAATCAACATGCCACTTTAGTAGAACTGACTACAAGGTTATCGAATAAGACTGGAAGTAGTTTAATCATGTTCGGATAATACCCCACCAAGTGGGTTATTTTTAATTTTAGGGGCACGTTGGTTCCCAGATCAACATCTTTGTGTTAGAGATAAACATATTGAGGATTGCAAAGTTCCTGTAAGCAGGCATCTAATGGTATCCACATTGACAACATTCAATCATTCATCAGGTATTTATGAATCCAATTGAAACTATACCAGAGAAAGAGTTGGTAACTACATAAACACTTAAAATTTATTACATAAACTGATGAAGCGTACCTGTTGTACGTCTGTGTGTTTAGGTTAAAATTGTAGTTCAGTAAATTTGCGATATATTTGAATTTTAATACTTACTTGTGACGTATTTACAATTAAAACATAGGTGTGCTATATAGTTAGAAACAAGTCGTGTATAATAAGGAAAAGACATGTTTATATTTTTTTTTTTAGTAATGTAATAGTGTAGTTACAGTTTGCTGTAATAAATTATTTTGCAATTACATATCAACATCAATTATCTGTCTGAATTCAGCCAAAAAATTTTAATTTAAAAAAAAATTTAAACTCTATATTGTGTCGACTGCTTTTTTTTAATATGATAAGTGTAAGAAAACTAGATATGTGTTGTGCTATGTTTTATAAACATTAATTTTAAATTTTTGGAAGATGAATGCTCAATATCATAACTTACATTTGGATGACATTTAAACGACATATTATGAATATTAAAAAATAATGTATTCTTTATTGAAATACACTAACAAACCGCTCTTCGTTTAAGAATAAAATATTGAAGAATAAAAACTCAGAAGAAAACAAAAAATTAATAAAAATTTATAACCTAAGAAGCAACAAGAAACTTCAAAATAACATTGAACCGATAAATAAAACAGGCGCAGAAGATAATACAGGACAAACACACCACAATAGCGTCCTAGAAACTAGCAACAAATGCAAAAACACATCGATCAAGAAACACAGTGACAAGAAACAACCTAAATTAAAAGGAAATCCTCAAACGCCAAAAATAAGTGAAGTATCTAAGATTAATCTTACAGGAAATGCAGTTCAACTAGAGAATCGCTTATCTGAATTAAAAACTATAAATTTATAATAAAACCCATCCCAAAATCTGCAAGATCACAATGCGTAATCTCTCTAAGTGATACAGTCAATAACTATTTAAAAACAAACTTCTTATTAGCCTGGGAAGCACGTGTACTATTTGCATTCAAAAGCTTTCTAATATAAATAAATAATAATAAATAATTCTTTATTTGCATTAAACAGTAATAAATAAAAACTACAAGACCAAAAGAAAGGAATACAAATAAAGTAAATAGTTACCTCGCAAAAGCTAAATAACGCTTGTGCGCGAGGATAGAACAAAAATAATTCAACAAGGTATATATATTCCCCAAATCAAGAGAAGTCTCAAAAGCATGTTCTCTTCATTCTAAAATCATGCAGAACCTTAAAAACACTTAGAATTTAATCATCACTGCGAAACTCCGAAAATAAGCAAAAAGTCAGTAAGCATACTACAATCAAAAATATATGAAGGATACGTCTCTTCGACCATTAAAATCTTATGCTCAAACGGTATGCTCACAACTTTTAGCTAATCAGTTTTTGCAGAATTACAAACACCATAAAACATGTCATAATTTAACTGAACCTTCAATTTCAAATATAACCACTCCCGCTTTAAGCATTGTAACATTTAAATTTTCCTGCAAAATTATTTGTTGACATTACTGCTATGCATCTATTATTTTAATATTTATTCAATAACGTTTATATTATTGATTTATTTGATCTTACATATTTAATAACCCAACAAACTTCAAGGCACACTACAATTTCAATTAGAATTACAATCTACAACGTATCACGTCGCCCCAACTGATAACATGTTTACAAACCAATTTGCGTGCTCCTACTTCTTTATAATACCTAAGATTTTCAAGTTATTTCGTCCGTTCGTGACAGATATTCACTTTTCGTTTCCTCGTTGAACAGAAAGGTCACTTGGTATGTTATAAAACACTCAAGATGGTGTGGGAAATTAAATTTTAATGGCAGAGACGCCGCAATAGAAGGCACAGTTAGTTAAAAGTTGTCTAGGACAACATATATGTAGTGTATAAACTCATCTTGGCAACGTGCAACTCCGAATACAACTTTTATGTTATCTTGATCATATTCAATTTGGTTTGGTTCAAGCAAATTTGATTTTCATGGAACTCGTTTAAAATATAAATGCGTAAGCAATTCTGTCAGACAAAGATTGGATTTCTAGTATGCAGCTGCACCTGGCGTGAATAGTTGGTAAACAACATGTCGTTTGAAGGTTACGGGTCATTGCCGCCATGTGGTAAGACTGTTTAATTTTCTAACATAAAGCTGCATTTGCAAAGTTGACTGTTGATAAAACCTGCAAAGTCAGGTAAAACAGCACGAAGGCACAAATTGTGGGCTAGGTGATGCTGTACTTCCCATAATGTATTCGTGTTAAATATTACATCTTTGCTACTCCTGTCCTGATGAGCCCCAATAAGGGCGAAACGCGTCGACAGGATGCCCTTGTGGCTAATATTGAGTCACTTGCCATTAAATTACTTTCTTCTATATATATATATATATATATATATATATATATATATATTACTCAAATTTAGACCAGGGTAGAAAATTAAATAATCACATCAAATAATTTTAATCACCGTGTAGAAGGAAGCTTTGGGAAAAGGTACGCGTTATTAAAACCGTGAAGCATAAAATTCATTCGTTTCATTAAAAATAAGGAGTTAAATTATTTACTAGACGCTTTATATAAAAGAAGCAGAATTAAAATGCTCAATTTTAATGTAGTTTAATTATTCAAGTAAAGAATCAAATAGAAATTACGTGCAAAATTTATATTAATTAGCTCAATTTTTTAAGTAACCGGTATTAAACAAAATGTACAAATAATAATTAATATTTAATTAGGATTCACTAAAAATTAAAGGGTAAAGTCAACGCCATTCATTATTGTTTTAATTGGAGTTAATTGAACCGTTAGTAACATATAATATGCATAAAAGCGTGTAAAAACCCAATAGTATTCAAATCGTAGTGTTATTTAGAAGTATTACGTTTGAACACCTGCGTATTTTTAAAAGTCACATTCTGCTTAAATTTTGTAGATAACAAATGGTTACAGAGAATGTTGGAGAAACCGTCGCTTAATATTCACGGGAAATGCTAATAAAGTGGGTTATTTAACAGTCCGCGTGGATTGTACACAGCCGATAATAAAGAGTATCGATTTGCACCACTAAGACCAAGGTAGAAAAGGAAAGAGAAAATGCGTCAAGCAGAGACACTAATAATTAAAGGCGTGATTGGAGCAACGTCACGAGAGCTACGATTGGTTGTAATCAGATGCAGATATGAGGGGTGTAAACCTAACGATTTCGATACAAAATTAGTTAGTTATTCTCGGACGTGGTTGCGTGCCGTGTGGAAAATTTCTTAGATTTTCAACTGGAGCGTGTGCAAAGTTAATAGAATCGCGTGCCCGACTATCGAAAAGGAACGTAGAATGCGAAATTCTAAGAATTGTCCGTTTTGGGGACAAAAGCGACGAACAGGCTAGCCGTTATATAAACCCGGACGTTAAACAGTTTCGCTCTCTTAGATTTTGATTATTCGTTGCTTTAAAAAGTGCTCGTAGATTTTAGATTTTGATTCAATACTTTAAACAGTTTGCTCTTATAGTTTGGTGATTATTGAATACTTTAAAACAGTTTGCTATTTATGCGCTACGATGAAAGTTATTTAGTGCACTTAGAAAAGAAGATACAAGGTAATAAAGGTTAGTTATATTTGCGAGTATTACTGTACCAAGTATCCAAATTTGTAACGAGAAATGAATAAACAAAAGTAGGCAGTTTTGGGTATAGCGTGAAAGAAGTATGAATTTCTTTGCTATTTTCGGGGGTGTTAATAATTAAATGATTCGTAAACGTGACTGGATCCACAAAACAAGATTCAGATATACACAGATGAGTTCCGGAAAAGCCCTGAAACAACTTTAGATGAATGGTGGTGTAGAAAATTTTTAAAGGCGACCAGTAATCCGAGGACCTTGTAGCAATTTTATTTTCCACCTAATATATATCCGTATAATTAATCTTTTTATTTAATAGTAAATAATATAATGCATTATAATGCTATCCAATCCATTTAATTTAATATCATCTATTGTCCAATAAAGTATTAGCAGTTAGTTCATATTAAAAATTAATTTCTACGGTGACAATATAAAAGCTCTTGTTTAGTATCCTTCCTAAAGCCCCCTCTACTCAGAAACTGCAATGTAACGTTGTTACCGGGCAGCAACACGCTTGACCCGTCACTTCTAACACAGCTGTGGGGAAAAGCAGGTTGAAATTGTTCTTAGGAACGATGTTCTGGGATGACTTTTTGTGTTGGAAGCATGTACGATTAAAGTTTAGTACGTGTAGGCCATCTTCGAAAATTATTTTAGATGGTCGATTTCTTGTTTAAACAACTCGTGGAGAACGAGGAGGTGTTTTGTTAAAGGACCGTTAGGAACAGTAAGTGAATTTGTTTCTATAACGATATTAATTAAAAATTTTTCAGTGTAACTTTAAGGAATAATGTAAATTAACATATAATGCAACGTAAATTATAAATAAGCAATTTTTCTGAATGGTATTCAAGCGAAATTAATGAAAACAATTTTATTCTTATATAACATGGAATCCCATATATAATTTATTCAAGTTAATTACATACAACATTCGCTCTTTCTTGTGGTTTGAATTACTCCTGGAACATCTGTAAATTGAAGCGTAGATAATGGAGGTCAAGTGATGTGTTTTTCAGAGTGCAGCACAACTATTTGTTTAAAATGGAGAATTCCGTGGTGCAATGCTGACGTAAGCTCCCAAGCAGGTATTTTGGTATTTTGGTGCAAATTGGAGTTCTGGTATGTACAAAAAATTGTGTTCATATGTTATTTGAACTATCGACGTAGTAACGAGATAAATTTTACTTTAACCAACTTGTGTTAACTTTAAACAGGTCAAGGACAGACCTCAATTATATTTTTCGATGTTATGCGATATGAATCTGTAATTCGCTCTTACTAAGTTCTTTTATTAACTCAATGAAACATCAAAAGATGTCACTACTAATTAGATAAAATAAATTCTAACTTTTATGAGCACTTAAAAATTAAATTTTTACATTTGATATTTTATGAATACTTATCTGTAATTATCTACAGTGAAATTAAGGTAGATCTACCATAATTAACTTTTTGCTATAAATAAGCAATTTATGCTTTGTCAATTTGTTATATAAACCGCATTAAATAGTAATTGGTACGGATCTTATCCAGTGCCATTGTAATTAATTCTTCATTATCCAAATTAACTTATAAAGAAAGAAATATTTTTTTGTAGAAAAGTACATTATTGAATACCAAAAGAATAGACTCTTATTTTCGGACTAAAGACTATTTGTATTTAAGAGGAATGAAAGATGAGTCTGATTGTATTTAATTATTTTTGAGTTTGAACGCACAAAGCAGTGCTTTTCTTTGTTTAATCTGTTCACAGGTGCAGAGGAGGATTGCTAAGGTCAAGGTCGAGCCATAAGGTAAGAAACTTCAAAGATTAGGTGGTCTTTGAAAATTATATAGCGGTTATAGGAGAAAGGTTTCCGCATTAGCCTTGTACAAGGGACTTGTATTTGGTCTTCTCAGTATAAAAAAATACGGTGGCGCCTTACTTTTATTATTAGTGGTTGCAATTACACCCCGACCCACAGCTCATTCTCTACCCAGAGCATATAGTTCGACTAGCCGCTATACCTTCGAGATTTCCTCAACATAGAGCCACCTTCCATCCGAACTTGCCGTGGGCTCTTTTTTTAGTTATCGGAAATTCTCGTTAAACTAAATCAAAAAGAATAGTTAAAGGTTACAACCTAAACATAACCCAGTTGGAATGGTGTGATTAACAAAGGACGATGTACATTGAAGCCACGAGTGCAATCACCTTCAGGTAACTTATGCTTTGTTGTTCGATTTTTGATGTTTTGGTGTGTGTTGAATAACTTTATAATTTGTTTACTTAAAATGGACAGTAGTGAATTTGTACTAACAACAAATTTTTAATTTTAAGGTGAAATTTTCTTGTTTAAGTAGAAAGGAGTATTTAGTATTTATGTTCTTGATTATGATGAAAATTTGGGTCTGTCTTTGAGCTCAATTAGATGCTCCTTTTGTACTCAGACTCAGGTCTGCCAATATTGTTAAATTAATTAGTAGGCATCCTACAAGCACTTTAATTCTGGATGCACATTAAAATGATAACAAATTTAATCTTGAAATTTTCTGATACTGAAATTTATGCTGAATTTTAATTTTGAAATTTTAATGTATTATGAATATTGATGTAAATAGAGTTAACGTTGATGTTTGTGGTAGGAATGTGTTTGTTTTTTTTTATGAATGAGGATGAAAGTTTTAACTAGGTGAGCAGCCGAGGCGGAAAGAGGACAGAGGCGATTATCAGAAGAGAATCACAGCAAATCGTAGCGCCCAAAAGTGAGGCTCGAGTTCAAAATAAAATTTTTTGTGATTTTATTCCAGGAAATTGGCGAGGCTTTTTGTACATTTAACAGCATATTTATGATGGCCCAACGCTGGGGCTCGATTCGAAAACCTTAGTTCCCGAATAAGAGAGAGGTGTCACAGCAATATATATATATATATATATATATATATATATATATATATAAATATTTTAGGTAGTTAATTACACAAGGTAAGTTGATAAATACTATCGTATTATAGTGAATAAGATGAAATAATAACTTGACTTTTTGCAAAGCCAAAATGATCATTTCTAAATCGAGCTAAGTTTAATGTGAAAGCATGGAAAATATAAGGTCTTGGACAGGACTTGAACCTGCATCCTGGTTTTGCCGGAACCATGCGTAAAAGCAAAAGAACCTTTGCATAAAGTCTAAGTTATTATTTCATTTTATTCACTATAATCGATAATTATCAAGCTTTGTAATTACTAACACATATTATATATTTAATACTTAGCTTGATAGCCGTAATTTTGAACGTTGCTTCCTGTCAATATCGGACATAAGTCAAAAACTTGACAATGTCAGACATGATTAACAAAAATTTGCCGAACGTAATTGAAAGTTAGGTTGAAAACGTATCGTTATGTACACGATTTAAATTTGTAAATTTTCAACCAAATGTGTCATCGGTCAATCGAGCGTAATTGGTAAACGCATGGTTCCGGCAAAACCAGGATATAGGTTCAAGTCCTGTCCAAGACCTTATATTTTCCATCTGTTCAATTACTAGCTCGATTTGAAATGATCATTTTGGCTTTGCATAAAAGTCTAAGTTATTATTTCATCTTATTCACTAAATATATATATATATATATATATATATATATATATATATATATATATTATATATGTTTAGTGAATTCTTTTTGAACTTGAACTACCTCATGCTGTTGTATAGCAATTCACTAATGGCTTCATGAATAATTAAAATTGTCAAGTAATTTGCTAAATAGTCTTCATCCTTTAAAATTGTAAATGTTGCAAATTCATAGAACAATCTTTTGTAATTAATGTACGTGCTAACAGATTGTTAGCAAACTTATACTTTGCCCGTTGTATATAAAACAATAGTAAAGTGTACAGACAAATAATCGTCACTTGTTTGTTACAAGTTCAATATTTTTCTTGTTTACTCAATTTAAAATACCAACATATTAATTTAATAGGCCTAAGTCCAGAAAAGTAATAGTTTACAATCTTTGAGATTAACTAATTAATCATTTTGATCACGATGGTTCAGTAAATTTTTAAAGAACTGTAAAAGTCTTTCGTTAATGCTATGTGCTACCCCAGACATTTAATAATTATAATTAATAAATATTTGTCTACACAAAGTTAATTATCCAAATCAAGATTATTGTAGCAATTCAAACTTTAAGATTTGTTTTACACCATTTTGAGTAAAATAGAAACTACATTTATAAGCAATTCGAAACCGGATGTTACATAATAAAATGTAATTTTTACGTGATATCTATAAAACATATTATACAGGAAATACTTTAGAAATATTACAAAGATATAGCATTAAATTTAATTATAGGGTAATTTCAATTTAGCAAATGGCAATAATTATAAAGTGGATTTAAACCGATTAACCTAATAAGCACATGTAGGGATGATGTACAATTGTGAAAATATGTAAGATTTTTGATTGGCTAGCCCAGATCACGTGATTAATAAGGGTATATAAATACAGTGATAGAAAAATCCAAGATAAACGACACACAAAGCTTCATCAGGGACACACAATAAAGATATATGAAAGTAGCCGCACAAAATGGAACTTAACTAGCCCGGAGCTAGAATCAGAAACGTCACAAGCTTCTAAGATCCGTACAAAGATATATGGTTATAGGCCCGAATGATTAATAGTTAAATGCATGTGTCGTGAACAAATATAAGAATTAGTATGTTTATTACGGGAAGAATAGTGAATTTAAGTAGTGGATAAAGGACACAGATAAGTTTGGCTCTTAAAAGAGAATTAAATAGTAATCAATTTAAGTGTAATTAAACAACGAAATGGTTAAGCTGTAAGGCAGTCAATGGTAGGAGGTGCAGGTTTATTAACTGCAAAGAACATGATACTTAAACCCACCTATATGGTTCATTATTGATTGATTGGGAAAGTTCGGATTTTGGAAGTTGGATTCCAAACCAAGTTGGTACGAGAGTAGAGAGATATCAAGAGTTTCGAGTACAAAATTTATCAACACCCGTGTTAAGCATTATCAACCCTGGTGAGGATAAGTTGCCTTGGAGGTATTGTAGAGAGTGGAGCAACAGTGGGTATTGCATACCCGAAACAGGTATTGAGTGAATCTTTGAATAAATGGTTCGAGAGAACGGACGTGTATGTGCATGCATATACGTGGGTATGTGAGTATGAACTTTTTTATATATATATATAATATATTATATATATATATATATATATAAATATATATATATATATATAATATTATATATATATATATGCTTTACATGAATATGTTAAGTTGCTAGATTAAGGTTGGAATTTTTGAACATTATTATTGTTACTGATAATTATTATGAATTTTGTGTAGAATAGCAAGAGTTATTGGCTATGTTTAATTGGGTGCCAATTTGTTTTAACTGTAGAATTTGCAGTGCTTAGTACAAAATATAACCACCCTTCTTACAGTAACTTTAGTTAAGTAAGAGATATTTTTTCTTATTGCATTCACGTATGTCAATATAGATAATGTATATAGTTATATCACCATATTAAAGGTTATTAAATTCATTACTTAATACGAATGTTGAGATATATGCTACAATTAAAAGGGGTTTGTTGAAATACATTTAGGTACAGATACTTTTGGGTACGTTAACTCACCAGTATCGGTTTCAGAATTCTAGGCCTATCCACCCTGGGACATGTCCATGTACTCTCCACTGTAGAGTAGCCGAGGCGTTTGAGGAAAGTAGAGTAAAGACTATTGGATCAGAAGTAGTTGACAACCTTATGGAATAGGTAAGTGGACCCTTGTTCTGCAATTTTGAACCATAAAAAGTGATATAGAGTTGGCATTCGATTATATATGTATTAGGTAACTCGTTTCTTGTTTATTTGACTGCTACATAGGCAAGGGAAGGAGGGCAAAATGTTACATAAGGAGGTAGAAACAGAATGGAATAACATCAAATACAACTTAGACATGGTAGCCAGAGATATTCTGGGGTATACACAAAAAGAAAATAGCAAACCATAGATAACAAAAGATATCCTGGATTTAATAGAAAAAAGACGAAAATACAAAAATAGATCAGACGAAACAGGAAAACAGAGATACAAAGTCATAAAATGAGAAATTATTCACAAATGCAATAAAGCTAAAGAATAATGGAGTGATGAAAAGTGCAAAGACGTACAAACTAATATGGACCTAGGAAAGACAGACGAAACATACAAACTAATTAGAATCAATTTTAGAGATACAAAACCGTATAGCAAAAATATAAGGGGCGCGAGAGGAAACGTCATTATAGAAAATGTAGAGAAAGCGGTTGGATGGCAGGAATATATAGGGAATTTATATGCAGGAAGGAACTATCAGCGTTAGAACGGGAATCAGACATTGAAAACGATGACTTGGAATATTCTATACTGTGAGATGAGTTTGAATTAGCATTAAAGGGTCTGAAAAATGGTAAGACGCTGGATACAGACAAGGTGCAAGCAGAAACTCCAAATGCCGCTCAGAACGTCTCTTCCAATTTGTAAGCTATATGTATGAGACAGGTGAGATACCCACAGATTTCAAGCGTAACATCATAGTAACTATACCAAAAAAGAGAGGCGTGGATAGATGTGAAAATTTTCAAACAATAAGTCTAATAGCACATGTGCCAAAAATATTAACTAGACTTTTACAAAGACGAATGGAAAAACAAACTGAAGAACTACTAGGAGAAGATCAATTTGGGTTTACGCGAAACACGGGAGGCTATTTTAGCTCTTAGGGTGATAATGGAGAAAACACTAGAAAAGGGGGAATGCGTGTATATGGGGTTTGTAGATCTGGAAAAAGCATTCGACAATGTAAAATGGAAAAAATTGTTCGAAATACTCAAAAAGATTGGAATAAGTTTTAGAGATAGACGGATAGTGCATAGCTTCTACAAAGAGCAAACAGTAGTAATAGAATTAAAGCAGGAATGTGCAGAAGTAAATATTAGAAAAGGGGTGAAACAGGGATGTGCCTTATTCCCATTGATTTTTAACTTGTACATAGAAGAGGCAATGAATATTGTCAAATGCAGGAAGACTTTTGGAATTACTATGCAGAGACAAAAGATTGATATGGTTAGATTTGCAGATGATATAGAGATATTAGCATCTAGCAAAGACGAGTTAGAAGCTGCTCTTAATGAAATGGAAACAGTTCTAACAGAGAGATATGGTATGAACATTAACAAAAATAAAAATAAAGTTCTAGTATGCAAAGGGAGGAAAATAAACCAAAATCAAGAATACAAATAGGTAACGAGAACTTACAAAAGAAGGATTTCTGCTATCTAGGAAGTCAAATAATGCAAGATGGAAAAAGCACAAAAGATATAAAACAAAGATTAGAACTCTTGGTTAATCTTGTTTTCTAAATCATCTTCCAAGTTCATATCTTGCATGTTTTCAAAAATAAATTTTATAATAGTCTCTGACAAGTCCTTTTTGATAAAGTTTTGAAAACAAATTTACCACTTGAGCTTGAATTGAGGCAGCGTGAACGATGCAATAGTTGCCCCTTTTGATTCTGAGCTTGAAAAGTCAAAATAAGCACTAAAACGTTTCAATAAACCATCTCCGCATGCTATTAAAATTGGGAAAGCATTGTTGAATGTAGTTAATTCCAATCAATTTAGCTTCTTATAAAGAGATCCTAGACAGCAATAAGTAGTCAAAATAGATATTTTGATCTCTTCTTAATCTTCTTTGGGAATTAAACCACTCATAGTTTTTAAATTCATCTTTATTTACGTTTGATCCATGACCTAGGATCGTTGTCAAAATAATTTTGACAACGATCCTAGGTCATTGGATCAAACAAATATATATATTAAAAGCTATGAGTTGTTTAATTCCCAATAAAAGATAAAATACTAAACTAAACCACTTTAACAAACATACAGGCAATTATTTTGATCTCCTTGTAAAATATGTATGGCATTTGTGAGAAATTGTATTGTGCAATTCTCCATCAAATATTCTATTTCCGTCTCCTTAAACATCTGGTTACTTAATTGTAAGTTGAACTTCCAAAAGCTCCACTAAATGTTTCATTTTTATGCCATTAGATTTGTAGCTATTGCACAACAGTGAACTTACCATCGTGTTGTCACACATGTATAACTTGATATGATTGCCTTTTACAAGAACTTAGATTCAATTATTTCACTACAGCTTAGGTTAAATGCATAGTCATTTTCTACCAAAACAGTACATTTTAACAAGAGCATTGGATATGCATTCTTCTAAATGATTGTATATTTCTGGATTGCACTTTTTGATATCAGTGACAAGTGGGTATAAAATTCAAAGATATGACTTGCACTAATGCTCCATATCTAAAACTCAATTTTATCATTATCGATACTACCTTTATCATCACTTTTAATCTGAGGAAGCAAATTGAAAGGCAATTTTTTAAATAGCTCTTGATCAACAATTTGATCCAAACTTGTTTGTAACATCTACCCATTATACATTTCTAAGATTGAATTAAATGATCCTTTCAACATTTCAACTAATTTAAAATATCATATATAATACCAGTAATTCTCAGTTGCACAATTATTGCAGATCTTTACTTCCATTCATTTGTTTAACCTGCTGATTTAATCACAATGCTTAATAGGTGATGCCTAGAGAATCTTGCTATGCTTTTTGTCGAACAAACATACTTGTACACTATCAGTACTGTCTTCCGATCTAATTCACATATTTAAACAATTACAACTTATAGAAAATATCATCTCATATTTTTTTGCAGCGTAGTTACTTTGCACAACATTACTAGTCTATTCCATTAGAACAATGTAACATAATACGCTGGTTATAAACGAAATACTTATACAGGTGACATTGTCTTATTGAAATTTACTATCTCTTTCTGTCGAAAACAAGTTTATTCATCTTACAGTATTTTGCAGTTAAATTTTTTATACATCTATACCTTATTCATTATTCCTTTGAAAATATTATTAAACATGTTAATAATAGACCATCATATAGATTACTAAATTACTGTACGCTTAAAATTATATTTATTGAATATTAATATTCCTATCCGAATTTACCAGGCATAGTTGTGTATCTTGTGGTTCATCAAATCTTTAAAAATTATAGTAGAAATCTAAAATCCGTTTCAACTTATTGTACAATTTTTAGTGCAGATACAGTTTACATATCTTGTCAAGATTTTCTCTATCCAGCATCATTCAGAAGATAAGTCTTTAAAACTTCCCATTTCTAGAATAAGAATTTCTCAAGTTTCAAATTAATCCATGTTATTAACGAAATCTTATACAAATATACAGTTATACATTTAAGTATGTAACCTGTTGAAAATTGTATTATAAAATTTAATTTATGTGATTTGACATACGGGATAACTCTGTACATAAAATATATTAGAATTACAGTGAGACAAATATTCTAATATATTTTTATCATTCCGATAATGTATAAACGTTGGGTCTTCACCAATCTAACATATCAAATTTTAATTCAGTATACATTAATTGTCACTAAGAATTATTAAAAATTATACTGTGCAACAAAGATCATTAACATTTTAACGATACACTTCTGCTACCAGCACCACTAAACTAAGTACTTGTATCCATTTTTAGAATAAAACAATCAATATTATTAAACACTGGTATATAAACTTAAATCCTCTGATGAACAATGCAATAACAGTTATAATATTTGGATCACTGATATTCATAAGTCTTACCAGAACACAAAGATTTACCTCTTATTTATTCATGTTATTGTCCGTGAACGGGCATTACCGCCCATTTCTACAGTAATGATTTATTGAGAATAATGAGCACAAATTATTCTATAGTTAGTATTTGTTTTGATTGAAAATAAATATTAAAGATAGTAGTGTTAAATAAATCAAACCAATGAGAATTGTTATTTGCTAGTTTACTTAGCCTAAATGTACTAGAATGTTTAACAAAGTTATATTTTATAGTAGGGCAAACAAAGTAAATATTTTTATTCCGAAGATTTCTACCAGGCACATAGACATTGTAGTATCCAAGAAGGATACTACAATCAATCTGATTATTAAACAATTTATATAGAAAAATTAAATCCGTTCTCGCTGAACTTAATGTACCAATGTTCAGTTTAGTTGCAATGGGTTTATAATTATGATCACAGAAATTCATAGTCATACCTATACGGGATGCAGCATATACAGAAGATAACCTCTTCGTATACTTTCCAACTTATCTGACTGAACCAAAAGAAATGAATTCCAGACAACCGAACCATATGCTAATAAAGGATAAAAAAGCGAGTAATAAATAGTTCTAAAAGTAGTAGGATTTTTGAAATCATTGGATACTGATTTAATAAAATATAAAATTTTTCTGGCTTTACATACAACATAATCAATGTGACTATGAAAACTAATACTAGAATCAACATATACACCAAGATCTTTAATAATCTTAACTTTTCCCAAGAATCCTGATTCACATTGGTAATCAAACGCCTCATCAGTGCCACCAATGCTAAACCTAATAACTGAACATTTTGAAAAGTTAAATACCATTCCAATTTCCTTAAAGGAACCTTCAATTCTCGTTAAATCCTACTGTAGTGCAGAACAATCAGAATCATTCATTATTATTTTAAATACAGTATTGCCCGAAATAAACAGTACTGAAATTGTAATTGTTTTGTATATTTAAAAAATACATATTATTGACACTTTATTATATGTTCTAAATGTGCACCTCCTCGTTCGAGACAGACTTCATAACGATGTTCTAAGTTTCTGGTCATGTTATTGAATAAGGGTTGTCTCAGGGCTGCGAAGAAGACTCTAACGGCATCTTTTTATTCATCGATGGTTTGTGGTGCCCGTTTGAAAACGGCATTTTTAGCCATGCCCCAAATGTATGCGTCTGGAGGTGTGAGGTCTGGAGAATGTGAAGGATAAGGAAGTCAGTAAATCGTGATATGAATTTGCTTGGAAAATGTTCTTGAAGAAATTGACGAATTGCGGCAGCAGTATGGCAAGTTGCCCGTCCTGCTGAAAAATTGGTTTCGAAATGCCAAGTTACGTGCACGACAGAATTGACGTAGATCAGGGATAAATCGTGTTAAAATTTGTCTGTACCTCTGTTGATTAAGTGTGACTTGCCTACCATTCTCTTCGATAAAAGTACGGACCAATGATTCCGTGTCCGGAAACAGCACACCAGACACTCACTTTTTCACTATGTAAAGGAACCTCTTGAACCTCATCGGGTCTGGCAAAGCCCAGAAATCGATTTGTGCGACGATTCACATAGCCTGACAAGTGAAAATGTGCTTCGTCTGAAAACCAAACATTTTCAAAAATTCAGGATTTTCATACTGTAACGCGAGAATTCTGGCGCAATATTCCACTCTACTGCGATAATCCGAGGATGTAGTTGTTGATGTACCTGAATCACATACGAAAATGTACCCAGCTCCTTCAGGATTCTTTGAAAGGAAGTTTTTTAAATCAAGTTGTAACGCTGTCCTTGCCTGGCTGACTTTCGGATTTTCTAAGATATATTTGTGTGTTTTATTATCTGCCTTAAGTTATACACCTTGCAAAAACTATTTAACTTACAAATTGTATGTCTCACGCTAGGTAATATATGATAGCCCTTGGCGTGAAATACATTATTGTTAGTAGACCAAGTATACCCAGGCAAATTGTAATCTCCCAACAAAAGAATTTTACAATTGCCAGTAGAACCATAACATGATAAGCCTTCTTGAACGGAATCAATATATTCATCATAAATTTCGATACTTGTACCTGGTACAAAATAAACCAAGCCAATAAAGCAAGAACCATTTTCTGAGTGTACTTCGAGTAATACTTGATCCACCGAATTAGTCCGAATATTACGATATGTGCACCTATATTGTTTTTTGCAGGCTAGGAGAACACCGCCCCCACAAATTTTAGCACTCGAGAATATAGACCTGTCGCATCGAAACACATTGTAATTCACTAACCCAAGGTCCTCGGTAACTATATCATCAGAAAGCCATGTTTCGGTAAAGGCTATAATATCAGGTTTATCAGAAATACATAAGTTGAGTTTAAAATCATGAAGCTTAGTTATGCCTCTAATACTCCTAGCATTTTGAAAATAAATAATCAGATAATTAGGGTTGAGTGTATTGCCATTATTAATCATAAGTTTTTTCTCTTAGCCAAATCAATATCTGTCTTAGCGATGAAAGGGACATTATGCGAGTATTTAATGAAAATTTTGCGCTCACCTTTTTTTATCCTATCCGCTAATTCAGTGTTAATCTTATTATAGTAAAATTATTTATATTCACTTGCCGGTTTATAAAATACCTCAATCACAATTCTTGAATAATCAATTTGCTTTAAACGCAGTAAATGCACCCTCACTATAAACCATCCACTTCTAAAACAAAGCTACAGCGACACATGCCACGGCACACAGCAAACTTCTAAACTTTCAGAAAAGAATAATTGTACAATATTCGCAATGCTCTGTACCACTGTAGCAAACGATGAGCCGGTTGACTACATAAAATATCTGTTAAAACGTAAAGGCAACCCGAAAAATTTATATCTGAGAAACCTAGTCTCCACTCATCAATCACAAAATTTCGTTTTGATGCGGTAACTGTAAATCAAAATTTTCTAATGCAGTAAACATCGAAGTATTATTTGAAATGCTGTGGTATATATGCTGACAAGACACGATACCAGTGATATCTACAGCACATGATACAACAAAAACAAATGGCAAAATATAGTTCAATACATTTGAATTATTTTTAAAGTAATTCAATTATATTTTAAGTAATTGAATTACTTATTTATAGTTCATAACTTAACGTTGTTGAAAACCATTTACCAATTACAATTACAGTATCCTTGTAATTGAAAATCCAATTACATTTACTCTTCAAAAAAAGTAATTGAATTAAAGTAATTCAATTACAAAAAGTAAATTGAATTCCATTTTCCAATTATTTTAATTCAATTACCGACATCTCTGGAACAGAATAGTATCTGTACTTTCATATGATATTCCATGCAGACAAGAAATAAAAGTAAAATAAGCAAACAAAATCACGCGCACCGAGTACCGCAACAAAAAAAGGGAATCCAAATAATGCCGTGCTAGCTTGCTAAAAAGTCAGAGTGAGATGCGTCACACACAAAGAAAAAGAAAACCTCAAATTAGCAAATTTTATTTACAAACATTTAAAGAAAAACAACATGTTGTAAAGAAATACCAACTAAAAAAAGCATTTATCTAGAACATCGCGGAGGACTTACACAGTACAATAATCAATGCAAAAATAATTTGTACCACTTTTAATTACCTAAAATTAATTTTCTACTTCAATTCAAACATGTACATAAAGTAAAATTAAGCAAGAATATAGAGTGCGTCGTTTCAGTTCTGTGGTTACCACGAATTTTAAATATTAATAGAAAATATTTATTTTCGTAGTTACAGCAATAAAGAAGACCATCTACAGGCTGAAATGCATTTCGCTGCAGACAGTATGGGATTATGTACCAGTATCACACCTAAACAGTAACAATAAATCTTAGAATAATCATAACATGAAATCACAGTAGTTAGAACTTACCAACTTGTTTCTACACAAATGTGTCTCGAAAACCGTATGCAACCACATCCTGAAAATCCCATATCCTACATCTCTCTAGAGGTGAGCATGGATACTGTGTTTACCGGTTTAGATTCTAATCTAACCATGAGAACTCTATTGTTCTTTTATAAGATGTTTTCTACACAGTGCTCTATCTTTTTTCGCATAACTATCCCCTCACCAGAATTTCCTGCCTCTGATCCTGTATGAATGAATTACCCTAAAGTATTCACTCCAAAATTCCCCCGCCTATGGCCACCGAACTTCGCTGATCCCTGCTATGTTTAGTGCTAACATATACATTTCAATTTTTAAGTTCTCTAGCTTATCTACTTGCTTCAGGCTTCTGACATTCCACGCTCCGACTTGCAGAATGTCACCCGATTCTTTTCTAAATTTTTCGTTCACATCCTCTGAAGTAATCTCCTCCCGGGGATCCGACTAGGGGACTATTTTACATCCGAAGTCTTTTACCTCAGAGGATGCCATCATTTTAAATACAATTTAAGTATGCTGTGTACTTGGGATACGCCCAAGGTCTCGGGTTCGAATTCTGACACGGTTTGCTTGAAAAATGTTAGGCGAGTCTTTTTCACAAAAATACACCCTTATTCGGATGAGAGGTAAAATGGAGGTCCCTTGTCTGGGTGTTGTTACGCACGTTAAATATACTTACCTTGCTGTTTGCTCTTTGTATAAGTTATGTACTATTCGTCTATCCCTATAACTCATTTCAATCTTTTTCAAACATTTTTTTTTTCCATTTTACATTGTCGAATGCTTTTTCCAGATCTACAAACCCTATATACACGCTTTCCCCTTTTTCTATTGTTTTCTCCATTATCACTCTCAGAGCTAAAATAGACTCCCGTGTTCCCCTGTTTCGCCTAAACCCAAATTGTTCTTCTCCTAGTATTTCTTCGCTCGTTTTCCATTCGTCTTTGCACAATTCTAGTTAATATTTTTGACACGTGTGCTGTCAAACTTATTGTTCGAAAATTTTCACATCTTCCGTCCCTTTCTTTTTTGTTTAACACCATATTAACAATAGAAAAATATATGTAACAGCGTTTCAATGTTCACCAACAGCTTTAGAAATTTCTGTTGAACTTTTAAGCGATTCTTTAGATAATATTGTATTTTAGTCAAACTTATATGCAATACAAAAAGACCAAACTCTCAATTTAATCAAAGAGGAATTGCTAACATTTATTGGCACAAACTTCATAATGGGCTATCATATAGTACCGAATATAATAAGTTACTGATCAACTTCTATATATGTTCAAATCCTGACACGGTCTGCTTGAAAAATGTTAGGCGAGCATATTTCACAAAAATACGCCCTCGTTCAGATGAGAGGTAAAATGGAGGTCCCGTGTGTGAGTGTTGTCACGCACGTTAAAGATTGCTTGGAACAGCAAGGGTTCAGCAAAATTCCAAATTTTCCAGGTAAAAAAATTCGCTTCCTGGCCAATGTAGTACTTTCGGGTGGAGCATTGGAAAATCATATCTAATGTGTACTTGGGAGATAATGTGGTGGTTTCCCGTTGCCTTCCGCATCGCGGTAGTGTTTTAGAATGCAATACACTGACCCTTATGGTATCTGCCAATCTAAGTACCAAAAGAGCTACTGCTGCTGTCGGGGACCTGTCTTAGTCTGGTTCCTCACTAAAACTTACTAATTTGTTACCTGGATCTTTATCATTTAGTTTCTCAAACTCAAAGTGCCTTTCCATTTCTTTTTTTCAAATTTTTAAATTTAAGAGCAGCCTTCATAATTACGATGTTGTGGTCAGTGTCTATATCTGCTTATGGATAGCTAGCTTCTACAGTCTTTTACTTGATTCCTAAAACGTTGTCTAATAAGAATGAAATCTGCTTGATATATTTCTGGCATCTTCCATGTGTATCGTTTTCTAGCATGATGTTGAAATAATGTGTTTGTGATAGTTAAATTGTTTTTGTCGCAAAATTATTTCCCCTGTCGTTTTGTGTGCCTAAACGAAATAAACCTACTACCGCTCCTTCCTTACCTTCACCTACCACTATATTAAAATCCCCCGCAATTATGAAATTTTCATGTCCTTTTACATATCTGAGTATGTCTTCAATATTTTTGTAGATCGCTTCTGTCACTTCCTCACTGTGGTTGACGGTGGGCATGTATACTTGTATTATTACCGTATTTACCGGTTTTGATTCTAATCTAACCACGATCACTCTATCGTTCTTTCTTAGGTAATTTTCTACACAGTGCCCTATCTTTTTTCGCATAACTATCCCCATATAAGAAGTTCCTCCCTCTGATCCTGTATGAATCACCCTAAAGCTTTCACTTCAAAAAATCCCCCCTCCCACCTCTTATGGCCACCAAACTTCGCTGATTCCTACTATGTCTAGTGCTAACCTATCCATTTCAATTTGTAAGTTCTCTAGTTTATCTACTTGCTTCAGGCTTCAGACATTTCAAGCTCCGACTCACAGAATGTTTCCTATTCTTTTCTAAATTTTTCGATCACATCCTCCGAAGTAATCTCGTCATGGGGATGCGAATGAGGGACTATTTTACCTCCGGAATCTTTTACCTCAGAGGATGCCATCATTTTAAATACAATTTAAGTACACTGTGTACTTGGGAGGTAATGTGGAGGTTTCCCGTTGACTTCCACATCGCGGTAGTGTGTCTTAGACTGCCATACCGATCCCTATGGTACCAAAAGAGTTGCTGCTCTCTTTTGGGGACCTGTCTTAGTCTGGTTCCTCACTAAAAACCTTACTAATTTGGTTAAACCTGTAGTTTAGCGCTTCAAATCACTGGAACGCAGAAGCCATTCCACCTGTTCTAGTAATGTAGAACTTCTTTAATGTGCAGGTCCATTCAGAATGGACATTGAAATAATGTTAAATAAAAATAAATACTACAGTATTTCATTATCATTAGGACTTGTCTGGGAAGTGAGTAAACACGTATCTCCATTGTTTCCTATTATGTGCTAACCTGCACATTTTACTGAGATTCCCACAGCTACATCTTTCCACTATCTGTGTGCAATAGTTTAATTTAAGTTTACCTCAACCTCTCTTTCTTCGTTCTCTGCTTTTGATATATCCCACACTATATCCTCATGCATTAGTATGTGTCTTATAATGCTATCTCTCCTATTTTTACTGTTTTCCACAGATTTCTTTCTTCCCCTACTATTTCTAGAATCCTTTTATTCTTAATTTATTAGTATTCATCATCATTAGGTCTTCAGTCCTGAAACTGGTTAGATGCGTACATTCATTGTTTCCTATTCTGAACTAACCCTCACATTTCCCTGAAATTGGCACAGTCTGCATCTATTACTATCCCCCAAAAATACCTTAGAACGTATTCTGCTCTTATTAGTATTATTATTTTCTAAAGCCTGCTTTAAATGTTTTAGTCCATCTTGTAATTCATTGAGTTGTTTAAGTGTATCAGTTATTGAAATAAGTCCTCATTCAGAGTCTTTGCATATGAAATTCATTCGTCGTTTTTCAAAATTTTATAAAAAGTAATTGAATAATTGACTCAGAAATATTATTTTTATTAAATGATAATAAATCTTCCGTTTTCAATGACGATAAGGAAATTGATGATTCACATACAGCTTCTAATGCATGTCAAGATAAAGAAGTAGGAGATTGTGACATAAATGATACATGGGGAAACAACATAATACCAAGACACCTATGTGAAAAAGACGAATATTGCTTAAGGGAATTCACTGCACATGATTTTCTTAATGGAAATAATAAAATAAGCTGCGATCTATGTACAAAGAAACATGGTGGGCCCAATAACAGAACTATTTATACTAATGTTAGTTAAGGTTCGTGGCTGGGAGCGGTCCTTTTAAAAAAAAAATTCCAACTTCTTAACACATTGTAACACCCAAGAACCTTTTTAAATTAATTTAATTTTCAAATAATATTTTCGGCCAATCAGAAATAATCCTATCTAAACTATAACCTATCAATAACCATGAATTAATACAGTCACTTTGGAGTGACAACTGACACTTTAAATTAACATAACCTATCAACTGAAATCTAACATCCTGTGAAATGTAGAAGATTTTAAATTAGGCGCCAAGGGAAATATTAATTTGTTCTAGAAAATTCCAAAACCGGAAATACGTAATAAAATGTTATTTTTCGTGATATCTATAAAAATATTAACAGGAAATAGTTCAGAATATTGCAGAATAACTTAAATTTAATTATAGGGCAGTTTCAATTAGCAATTGCAATAATAAAAATGGATTTACCCATTAACCTAAAAACCCGTGTAGGAATGATATACAATTGTGCAATATGTAACGTTTGTAATTGGCTAGAACAATCACGTGATAAAAGGTATATAAATAGGGGAAGTGAAGAAATTAACACACACACGACACAAAAAGACAATACACAAAGGCAAAAGATGTACGAAATAAAATAAAAAAGTAATTAGCCCATAGTTAGGGCCAGTTACGCTGCAATGGTGCGTAACTATCGTGTTTATTTGACCGCGTAAATTAAAGTGAAGTATAGGTAATAAATATAAGAAGTGAATACGTTTATTACGGGACGATTAGTGGATTTAAATAATGAATAAAGGACAGTATAATTAGACGACGAAAGGGTCAAGTTGTAGGGCGGTTAATGGTTGGAGACGCCAGCTTGTTAACGGCATAGAAGATGATAACTAAACACACTTTTCTGGCTCAATTTTGATTGATTGGTGGAAGTTTGTATTTTGGAAGTTCGACTCCAAACCGTAAGTTGGTATAGAAGTAGCGAGATATCCAGAGTTCCAAGCACGAAAGTTATCAATAACCGTGTTAACAGTTTCAACCCTGGTGAGAATAAATTACCTCAAAGACCTTGTTTAGGATGGAGCAATAGTGGGTATTGCATACCCAACACAGGTATTGAGGAATCTTTGTTCAAGAGAACGGACGTGTATTTGCATGCATACACGGGGTTTGCAAGTATAAATTTATAGTTATATATATATATATATATATATATATATATATATTGTGTGTGTGTGTGTGTGTGTGTGTGTGTGTGTCTGTGTGCTTTTAAATGAATACGTTGAGTTGCTAGATTAAGATTGAATTTCTTGGACTTTATTAACGTTACTACTTTCATAGAGAATATTCAGAGTTATTGGCTATGTTTCAGTTAGAAGCCAATCTGTTTAAATGTAAAATTTGCAATGTTTAGTAGAATGTAATTACACGATTTAAGGGGGCTTTAGTTAAATAAGAGATACTGATTTCATTGCATTCAAGTATGTCAATGTAGTAAATGTATATAGTTATATCAGCACATTAAAGGTTATTAAATTCATTACTTGATAATTTTGAGATCTATAATTTAAAGGGGTTTGTTGAAATACATTTAAAGTACAGAGACTTTGTAAACTTTTGGGTAAGTTAACTCACCAGTATCGGTTTCAGAATTCTAGGCCTATCCACACGGGACATGTCCATGTATTCTCTGCTGTAGAATAGCCGAGGCGTTTGAAGAAAGTAGAGTAAATACTATTGGAATAGGTAAGTGGACCCTTATATTGCAATTTTGAACCATAAAAAGTGATATAGAATTGGTATTCGATTATATATGTATTAGGTAACTCGGTCCTTTTTTCTTTGACTACTACAGATAGGTCAGGAAGGGGGTAAAGTGTTACAACATTTATTTATTTGTTATACAGAAATTAATTGGAATTTTGACAATCTTGAAATATTATTGTAAGTCCGAAATTAATTAATTAATTGTACAAAATCAGTAATCTATGAACTGCAAGGTAAAAGCTGAACGATGAATTAACTGTCTTCGAGTGGGGCTCCCAGGCCTTTTATAATATCCCTACCCCCTTACATGGTTGTGGGAACTTGCAGACCTAATGTCTGCTTAAACTTGACTCTTATTCATAATACAATGTTGCTATCTTAAATCTATTAATAATTACTTTGTTGCGAGCTTCCTTTCCAGGTAATCTCGGTACGTGACTGTCTGTGACCGCCTGTGACCTGACATATGCAGTGTCACTTATCTCTGTGCTACAAAGTAGCGTTTCCGTTCCCATAAACGTTAATAAACTGAAATGAATTGTCCTTCATTTACATTGTTGCACATCACTTAGCGCATTTTCTTATATTTCTAATAATTTCCTAATTATACCTTTCTTTACATATATAACAATTGGGGGATTACATAACTTGCTACTAAGCAAATTCTAATCTCTAATCCACATGCTGCACTGATATTGTATTTAAAACGATTTCAGATTTTAGGACTTCAATCTGCAAAGCTGAATAATCTCGTTTCCTTCCCTATTCTACTGAATATAACGTTATTCTGTTCAAAAAGATATCAACCTAAAGTGTTATATACATTATATGGTGTTGTGCAACATAGTGGTTCGCTTCATGGCAGACATTATAAAGCATATATAAAAATAAGAACTCTATTAGAAATCGATAATAACCGTTGGCAGTTTTAATTTAAAAATCAAAATCAGTTCTTGTCCTCGTCGTACATAAGTGCCAAAAGAAACGCTGAAATTCCATTGGGAAAACGGTATAATGTTAAAGACACTTGTGTTACAGAAGTACCCGAAGAAAGGGTTCTTGAAGCACAGGCCCATTTACTATTTTATAAACGAATATGAAACTATTTGTAAATATCAATTTATTGTAAATTGTAAAAATATTAGGTTGTATTAGATATTAATGAAGGATATCAAAAAGGAATGTAACAAGAATCTAGCTTGCAAAAGATAAATGTTCAATTAAAAAATTAAAGATTATATAGTTCACGCCTAATACTTCATGTTATAGTACCAAATATAATAATATTTTATAGCATTAATTAAAATGCTAAACACTTACCCACTAACCCGTTCAACGGTAACTTGTAAATACTCTTTTGCACGTTTAGCTGCCAAATACTCTGCAGCAAAAATATTTGTTTTTGGAAAACCATGACGTGATAATACTTCTCCAACGGTTTCAACAACTTGCTTATTATATTTATCAAAATCAAACACATTAAAGATAGCTTCTTCTAAATCAGCATCGGGAAACTCCTGAAAATATTTTTTTAATAATTTTTATAAAACACAATCTTACTCACCTGCAAATGTTTTACAATATTAACGACTTCTCTTGTTGAATATGGATAAGTAACAAGTCCTTGGTCAGCCATATTTCGAAGCTCGCTAAAGACATCTACTATTTTCTTAATAACTGTTTGAGGTACATTTGGTCCATACTGTTTTAACAAATTAATTTCTGATGATTCTGATGGATTATCAACTGCATGACAACTAAACAAATCGCCTAAAGCTCCGAAGAAGTCATTACCCAAAAATGGATAACCAGGTCGATTTGCTAAAACAATGATTCTAAAGTCTGGATGAATTTGAATATAGTCTTTCAAATCACAGTTAGTCGGTAATTTTTTAACAATTCGTTTGCCATCACTTAATACCATTTGACCAGATTCAACTAGAGTCTTCAAGATGCATGTTACATGAGTAGGCGCTTTGTCAGCTTCATCAATAACCAAAACACGTCCATATTTAACAGCTTTTACTAAAGGCGAATCTTCATGGATTAATATACCATTAGAAATAGTAGGCTGAACTGTTAATGTTTGTACAGTGGTGTCTCTATGCAACTGAATATACTCTCTAGGTCGATTTAATAGTTGTAAAAATCTATCAGCAATTTTATTTTTACCAACACCTTGATTGCCGACTAGTAATAAATGTAATCCGAGTTGAAAGTCTTGTAGTAGCTTTTCTATTAATTCCAAATGTTGTGGAACATCATAGAAAAGAATATTGGGCACTTTGGCAATATCGTCAGTTTGAAAAATTTCAACAGATGTTTGACCAATTGTTAAAATATTGTTATTAATTTCGTATTTCACTACTCCAGACTTTGTTAGTTTATCATAAATTCCTAGATTTTGTATACTTTTTTCTAATATCTGACGTGTAAATGACGGTAAAAATTTTGCCATAAATATATTTTGTACCAATTCATATACATCGTTGGTAGGAAATTTTTTTAATCTTGCAGCAACTCTCAATAACTGTCGTGTTGAAAGATGACCAGATAAATTTTTTAAAATAGGATCAGAACTACTTCGCAATATATGTGCTAAATCTATTATTTCCTGCAGGGTTTTTGAAGGTGGTCCAAACTGAAAGATAATTACCGAAATTTATTTTACACTCTCAAGAAATTTGAAACAATATACAAATAGCACAGAAGAACTAAAAGTTATAATGACAGCAAAGCTTTCCTTTACTAACTAAAATGGTTTTTAAAAGTGTTTCAACTGCTTGTGAAATTAACCTAAAAACATGCTATGGAGCACAATTACACAGAAAAATCTAAAACACTGTTACATGGCAACTGGCATGCATCATGCATCATGTTACATTTAATTAGTAAATAAATTCCAGTGTATTTTTTTAATTAAAAATGTCAATTTCCGTCGTCCCCGAGTCGTGCCTGTGCAGAGTGAATGGCGGAGTGCGCGAGTGGTGTTAAAAGACGCCATTAAGTTACGAGCCCTCGAGCAGGCAACATCTATCTGTGCCATGTGTCTTTTCTTCTTTTAGGCATGTAGGTTCCTTCTATATTTACCTTCTATTGTACCTGTTACCTGGTGTCCCTGCATCACCTACGAGCATAGAACACACAGGAAGAATGGATATAATCTGATTCAACATGGCGTGAATTGAATCCATTCTGCAAAACATCGTGGGATCCTGAGAATGTAAGTAGTTTATTTTGATTTAAATTGTGCTTGCAAATTGACTTAAAAAGCGATTGCATCACCCTAAAAACGTGTTCGGTATAATTTTAATATGGTGGGCAAAATTTGCCGCATAATTATGCGTTAGATTAAGACAATGACGTGTAGTTATCGCGAGTATAACAATTGCGCAGTATAACAAATGCCCGAATGTTGTTATAACCCCGCGTCACGTGTTCAGAGCCACTACCACAGTTGGCAACACTGATACTATCCACGTTCACATTATTGCACAACAAAGATATTATGACATAATTGCGTGTCAAATTGTATCACGTACCAAATACGTTTACAATGATACAGGTTGCACTTTAAAAAGATAAAAAGTACTCACTTAAAAATGTGGAACTCTTCACGATTTTGTGGGACCCATGCTAATCTCAGGGTATCTCGTCTGTTGGGAGTTGTTTGGTGTGGATTACGTCATGCCCTCGTTGAAACCAAATTTAATGTCTTCCATCTTCTTTGTTCCTAGGTAGGACGAAGGAACAACCAGGTAAGGAACGATAAAGCAAGATAAGGAGGAAACCTATATTTTGAAAGAGAAAAGACTAAAGAACGATACCGGCAAACGTCACCGTTCGACGTCTCGATGGCAAATAATCTCATGTCCTGTCCAAACCGCGCACATATCCATCACTCCGCATCTGCACATTCTTTTGCGCCGACGCAACTGTCCGAAATGACGGAAACGAACAAGTCTATTTTAAAAATAATGGCGGGAATTCACTCACAAATTTAAAAGTGTACATCTCCAAATTTGGAATGTAACACTGTAACAACACAACTATTTGTTTTCTTAAAAAATGTTCTGCTAAGTGCAAAACTGATTGCTTCACGATAGGGATGACCAAAATGTCAACCTTATAGATGTTTAGGGCAGCCCTCGAGAGCAAGGGGCAAGAGTGACATCAACTGAATAAAAATAGTCAAAAACTGCCATCATGTACTAATAAAGCGTTTACGTCAGCTATCACTCTGTTCTAATGATTGTGTACTAGTTACAAAAACAATACTTGACTAGAATTTTCTCAATGATGCTGGATTATCGAGTGACGCAGGTGAAGCATTTGTGACATTCCCTTGGAAATAATTATAATCACATTTCATTTTAGTAGTTTCTGTATAAGTAAAGTCCACCAATAGGATTGGGTTATTCCCTTCAGGAAATATAAGTTTTAGGCTTCTATAAATTCAAATTTAAGAAAGAATTATTTGGCATCATGTTCAATTCATAGTCAAAGATTATAAAAATTCATATATCAGTTTGTTAAACATGATGTCATTTTGGCAATTAATATAGTTTGGTCTGTTTTGTCTATAGAATATAGAATGGTGTCCGTCCATCTAAGAATAAAACGGGCCATATGCAGTTTTATGCCGATTCAGATTTCATATACAATCTGAATACGTAAGTCAATATAAAAATAGCAACATTAAAGAAATCCCGTTCATTCGTTTGTCCGAAGTTTGCCGAGAAGACCTCGATAGTTTTATAAAGAGCAGTTTCATTGTCAATGGAAGACTCCGTTTCTAACATTCCGACTCTCAACAGGTCACTTCGGTAGGGTAAATACCTTGAGTAGAAGGTTGTGATTGAGGCCAAGTTGTTTTTTATGGTTGGATAATTCCCTATCAAGTGGCTCAGGTCCTTTTTTTAAAAACAGATTGGTCCCCAATGGTTGAACCCCCGAGTGGAAATTACGCTGAAATGTCCAAGCATTAATGGAGGGAAAGAAAACATCTCCCGAAAGTAATTTAAAAGGCAAATCCATGAGAAAAAATCAATACTATACCAGTGAAAAGGTTAGGACCGTAATGTATTATTGACTAACATACCTTATTACGCTTTAAAACTCGATAAATCTTACAATTTAAAAAGTCGACAAAACAGTTTACAAAGTACGTCGATAAATACAGTTACAAAGTCGGTAATACAGTTTAAGAGTTCATAAATACATCGCGCAAGCGCAATGAGTAAAGCGGGCAACGCCTCTGGCGGAACAGCACTAACCTTATTACAGATTCCGCGCAGCCAACCGCCGATGACGTCACCAATGAATAAATTATATTGCGCAATACTTCGAAAATTTGCATATTTAAAACAATAAAAGATAAAAGCGAATAATTTTAACAAAAAGAATACTCACATAAGATATCCGGCATTCGCACGAAGTTGCGCTACGGTAGGCCTCTATTGAAATCCATCAGGCTGCTCAAGCCCGGAGGAATTAGAGATGATACGCCGACGCTCTACCAAAGCGTTCGGACCAGCTCCGGCAGTCATGAGGTCGTCATCCAGGGTTGTGCAGTACGGTTCCTACGGCTCAAGTTGTTACCTACCTATGCAGGGAATGACGGGAAAAAAACCAGGTAAAGGTCGACAAACAAAAGATAAGCAAGCAGGATATCTACATAGGTAAAGATAAGCACGATACGATACCTGACCGACCACACTCCTTGAAGATCAAAGGCAAACAGCCACGTTATAGAGAGAACAGGAAACTTGTCCCCACTTCTTGTCTTTTTACACATCGGCGCGAACTTATTCGTCCAACCTTCCCGCGTCGCGCACTCTGCGCAAACTCACTATGACGTACGGAAGTACGCGCCTAGTCTTTTAAAATTTTGGCGCGAAACCTCGGCACATCAACTTAACCTAATACATGTTAAAGTGCCACTTGGCACGTAACAACCTACAAGTGCGTCTGTGCTGAGATTTAAGTTTTAGTAAATTTTGTCAATAGTGTATATTTATTCTGTTCTTTATTGTAAATAGTATAGTAAAGTTTTGCCAAAATAAATTAACTTGTGAATTTTGTTTGAAGCGTGATTAAACATTTTAGCTATTATTTAACATTTACTTTCAAAAATCTTTGTGCAGTTAATAGTCATATGTAAGTCCATGTGTTTAGATTTTGGTTTAGATTTTAAATGTTCATTTCAATGAATTTTCAGGTATATTTGTAAGCCAGAATCACTCTCCTGATCTCAAGATTATGGGCATCCCCTTATGTTATTCATTCTAGGGCTTTTCCCTACGTCCTTGCAAGATTAATTGGCGTCTATAGTATACATCAGTATCTTTAATACTGATAATGTGTCAGTTAAAATAGGTTAATTATTAATGTTAATCTGTTGTGGTTTGGTAGGAAATTGTTAAACTGAGATGCGACATATTTTGGAAAGTTAGGGCATACGGAGGTACAGAATTTTGGAAACAGATGCACCAAGAAAAGTTTTTGTACCTACAAAAAGTGGCTCTGCATTTGATAGTGTATTTTTTTAATTCATCTACCTCTGTAAATACACATTTTCTATTATGAAATGAAACACCAGCCTTAATTAACAGATAAGCGTTTAATCTCCTCCATGCACATTGCAGTAAGTTCTTACACTGTGCAACATGAGAAAAATAGGTAATATTGTTATTTGTCAATTAAGACAGGTATAAAAGTACTATAGTTTATCGCGATCCAGTACAGGGGGTGTAATCAATTTCACACAAACTGCAAATACAAAATTTGCTTTACACATTAACCATGTACAAATACTAAGCTAAGCTTATCTCCCGTCTTTCTAAATAATTAAGTTATGGTAAAGCCAATTAATGAACTCTTGATTATGGCATTTGCCATGCTGAAACACTTTCTTAGTTATTTTATTGATTAAGAATTCTCTATGCAACTTTGTAAAATCTTTTAAAATATTAATTAAATTTACTAAATATGTAAGACATAAGTGTTGCATTTAATTTAAAAACGTTGCTGAGGATAGACCACGGGGGGTATTCTGAATTATAACACTTTCAAAGCTTAGCCAGCTCTGGTCTAGAAGTGTAAAGAACACAACTAGTCATAAATTTAATCCAGTAACTAGTATTTAACATTTTAATCAGCTCTTTGGCAGAATTGCGTTAATAAATACAATAAAATAGTTTTCAAAATAATTTACTACTGTTATCACATACTACAAAATTAAGTTTGTACTTACCTTTGCTGTAATGATATCCATTTCTTCTGATTTTGTAAGAGTTCGAGATTCGTGAAACATGAATAAACTAAGAACTTCGGGAGTTAGCCAATTTTTAGTTGACTGCAGAATAGGGGGCTCTCCAAGAGCTATTATTTTAAACTTAGAATCTATAACTAATATACCGTTGTTAAAAAGTTCGTTTCGACTTAATTCGCTAATTTCTTTTAGATGTTCAAATTTGTTAGCACTAACTAGCCTTCTTCCATCGTGTAATTGTAACTCTCTATCATGCACAAGACTAAACAAAAACTATACTGAAATAAAGTTAAATTAATCATTAACAGTATATTACCGATGTAAAATTGATTAAGTACTTGGATGGATTCTATTGATTCCATCAAGAATTGCAATTTTGCCTTCCAAAGCAGCATTTACTAATGGTGAAAATTGCCAGACAGTATCTCCATTATCTAGAGTAGTTCTTTGTTGTACTAAATCTCTAGAAGTCATGTCTTGGTATAACACAATTGTTTCTGTATCTTGCTTTAGGGATTCGGCTATTTCTTCTACAAGAATGTTTTTACCACAACCTCTTGGACCAATAAGACACAAATCAGTGACAGGTAAGGTTTGAATCATCTCTTCAATAATCTTGTTCTGATAATTATTTGCAACATACACACCACCTGTTCCTTTATTAATATTAAAATTACTGCTAATAACTTTATCCTTATTCGAAGTTATATTAAATTTCGATATCAAAGATTCAACATATCGAGTGCCATCTTTTAAGAATGATTTGTAAGGGTATAAACGATAAAATAAATCTGCAGTCGAAATTGAAGGAACATGTTCCTATAAGAAATATAATTAAAAATAAAATATACAACAAAAACATACCAAGATTTTGACTGCAAGTACCAAGTTATCAATTGGAAAATCTGGAAGCGCCATGTCAGAACACTCTTTGCTTAATAATGCAAATGCCAACGATACTAGCTGATCAATTTTTTCTGGCGGAGCACGTGGGGCCGACCCTTTCAATTTTTCTACCCATTCCTAAAAAAAAATGGGGTCACACTAATTGATTATTATGTGCATTAAGCATTTGGAAACAATGTATGAAAACAAAAGGAGCTGTTTAAAATGATGGAATCTAAGTATCCACAAATTAGTGTTTTTATTATTTGGAAAAAACTCAACATTACAGGCGGTGTCCATATATAAAAGAATTTTATTAAAACAATTACATCAGAATAGATATATGACTCTTTTGGTTAATATTTTAGGAAACCTTTAATAGCTGTTAAGGGTGTATGACTAAAATGTAGAAATAACTTAACAGTTTGCTATAATTTGAGACACGTGTAACATTTGTACTTATGCTTAAGACCCACATACGGTGTCAATACTGTACATTTGTTACATGCAAAATTATGTAGGCAAGAGAATTACTGTTAGCCTAGATAGTAAACAATGTAATGGGTGCCAACTAACTCAGAAGAAAAGAAAAGTAAATGTTGAATAAGGCTGAAAGACCATTATCAATGAATACATGTCTAAGTTGATAATTTTATTCAGCACCACCCTAATTACGATTCGTTTCAGTGATTTCTCGAGAACAGCCTCAGCTGTAAAATGTAGAGATTATCAGAGCACGAAATCAAGAAAGTAGATCAAGCAGTGCTCTTTTAGTTTTGAAGATATCAAATTGTAACAGTAATTAAAAGTATATGGAACATTCTGGAAAGTGCACTTATTCGATTTTTACCAAAGTGGCCTCATATTTGTCTAGCAATAAGAAAGAATGAATCACGGGTATCATAATACAATTGTATACAATTCTATCTAATTAGCGATAGAAACGGATGATTAACAGGGATTGTAATATGAGGATAGTTCAATGAATACACGTTTAGAGGCTGTAAAGTAGTGTTTAATCAACAAAATTAAAAAAAAGTCTCCATTAACATTAAGGCGTAAGTCCCATTGGTGGATTAGTCAATAGATTCCCTGCTGGTAAAATTATTGTGACTGTTTGCAGAATCATTCTATAACAGCAAACTATACCTCAGAATCCAATTGAACCGCCGTCCTTTTAATGGGCAAAACACATGAACAGTTCCCATACTGAGGTTCAACATTATGACGTTTTTAATTTCTTTACGTAATAAAATCATAAATAGATTTAGATTCAAGTCGTTTTGCAGACGACACATCCTGTATTGTTTGTTGCTCTCTATCATATTAGAAATTGTGCAAGTTGCGAAGCAAATGTTTTGTTTTCATCGTTGGATTCACTGAAAACAATTTACATAAATCTTTAACCTTGTAATAAATACAAGTATTTGTATCTGTTTTAAGTCATTTTGTTGCATTATACCGTGATAATGAATTCACATGTAACATCTGGCGCATGCTTGTTTTATACTAAGCTTGCTCGTACCTTTTTTTTAACAGAGTAGGACGGCTAAGAAAATTCCTATGAGCAACTTAAGGCTCGCTTTAGCAATTGTGAGGATGTCTAAAAATTCAGACACGATGTGTTGGTAAAGTCTCAAATCAAATGATTAGTAGTTTCTGTTTATTTTAAATATATCTATTTTTTATGACATAATTAAGTTTAAAAAATTTTAATAAACAAAATTTTAATAACCACATTTAAATATTTTGAAACAATGTATTAGTATTCATTCTACAATCTGTATGTAGAAATTTCTCTCCAATCCAGTATTTGATAATTAATTTAATTTAATTAATTAATTAAATTAAACAGCTGTTCATTTGATATAACCTGAATAGATTCTAGTACGAAAATTAGACATGCTGATCTAGTGAAATTTCCCGTCATCATTTGCAGACGTTGAGGTCAACGCAAAAGTGATGCTTTTGTTTGAGTTTATATTGCCATCTAAATATTTTTAAACGAGTTTCTGATGAGTGTTATCTTTCTATCATCAAATCTACACCCACTCTTTTGTTTCTTTTGAATTCAATAATCTGTAAAATGAAATATTAAATAACCTAAGCTTTATTTTTTGCATAAAAAGCGGTAGATTATAATAGTCAGTTTGAACAACTTAAATTAACTTCATGTTCCTATACCATAATAAATTTAAATTTTATTATGATAAAGAAAATAATCCCATTTGATGTTATATTAGAGTATAGTCAATGTAGAAGACTAGACTTTTAAAGTGCTAATATTTTTTACTGATACCCCTTTTTTGATTAATAAAAAAAATAAACCCAACAACATGTAATGCTTATAATTCAGATCTGAAAGATACGCAAATATTTGCCCAAAAGGGCTGTAAGATTATTGAACTTAAGTTCACTATAAGTTAACAACATATGCATAACGTATTTCCATCCTACCAAAAATGCTTCATCTATTCTTATTGTAAATACTTTAAAACATAATTTTCGTTATTCAATCTTATGGTTTCAGTGTGTATTGACGATAAAAACATTTTAGATTTCTATGTATCAACTACACTCTGTACTTTCTTTACCTCCGGATCCTCCTTTTTCGGATCTTGCAAATAGACGCTTTCTTGAAAACCAATTTCTACCCCTTCAGCTCTCAATCTCTCACGAATTTAGTTCATTATGTCAGTCATCCTAGAGGCCAATCAAATATATTTCACAGAGAGAATTCCTACAAAATCCTAAGAAACAAAAAATTCTAATTTTCAAGCAACCTAATCAAGCCTACATGTTGGCACACTAAAAGTGCTGTGGATAACAACGAATGGTGTGCCCAGATGTTGTGTGTCAATAAAAGTGTTGTGAAATAATAAAAGCGAATGATGTGCCTAGACGTTGGTAGGCAATAAAAGTGCTGTAACATTACCTAAAGATGCCCAAATTACCTTACTAGTGTTACCAATCAGCACCTCCCAAAGCCAATGGCGTTCTCACCAGCAATGCCCACGTAATGTTGACTATATCAAAATGCATGAGCTAAACACAGAACAAACAAAGAATCGCGTGAATTTTCAACTCATTTTTTGTGCTAACCAAAAATCAGCACGCCGAACAAAATTTGGACACTCTTTTACACTTGAAAATTGATGCACACAATTTCATTCATTAAAGACATCATTAATGTTTTTCAAAACAGGCAGCATAGGAAATGGAAGTGTATAAATTCAATTACAAATTCTCCAAAAGACATTCGTTAGTGCTCCTATAGCCTAAAAATCCACTTGCAGTGCTCACTCCATAGCCTGCCTCAGCGAGCAGTGCTCTCCATAGCCCGCTTATTCTCTGCTAGTGACGCTGTCCGCCGCCGTACTTGGGGTACGCCACTATAATTCTTCATAGTCAATAGTGAATTAAGCTACGTTTCAACATACATTCTGGTTTTTGAATTTGTTTATTTGTCTGTCAGTCTATTCTACGAACTGCTCGCCAGTTTGAAATTGTACTTTCCCATGTTGTTTAACCTTTAGATTTCTTAGGATTTATTTTTAACGAACGCGTTGTTTAGTTAAATAAAAATATGCGTCTGCATTATCGATTTTATATACAAAACTCCTCATTATTTGATGTGCTTGATTTACAACCTTCGAATATTAAAGCTAATTATACTCGTATTATCCTTGAGTTTTTATGTACTACAAAGCTTTCACACTATGCGACTTTAACTATATATATATATATATATATATATATATATATATATATATTGCTGTGATAAAGGGTTGTTTAAGGGTGTTGAGACGTAACACAAAGACAATCAAAGAAATGACCGGGGTCAATCGGAGAGTAGGGGGTTGTAGAAAGCAGACCAACATATGATGTGTGCGGCGGTAAGGAGTTAGTAACAGTACCTGCAATAAAAGAAATTAGAATAGCAAACCTGCAATAAAAAAAGATTAGTCCTGCAAACCTGAAATAAAGAAAAAGAATAAGCATAATGGAACGTCTAAGTTATTCAGTACTTTGTAGAATGTAAATAAAACTGTTTAGATAAACTATATAATATAATCACGATAAAAGCGTTACAACAATTTTTAGTACAAAGTGAGGTAATGTTGGGGAGTAGCAGAAACGTTTCCTCACACACCAATTAAACATAAATCAGATAAAATGTTGACAAAAGATAAATAGATAAGACACAATTGGTATGAGTAATTCAGTAGTATTGATTTTTCTTTCTTTCTTTTTTTTTCTATGTTTTAAAATAGCATGCAAGTCTATTGTAAAAGGTATCAGAACGACAAAGATATGGTAAAGCAACGGATAGATATTTAACGTAATAACCAGTAGGAAATAGTTCAACTTACAAAAGTCCTTCAGCAACGCTTTCTTGCAACTGAAGTGTGGGATTCAACAATGTCCTGCACTAACGAAGCACTTCACCCTTGACTGTGAGGGCGTTGATGGAACTTATCACACGTTACACTAATCACACCCACGTATTTCACTGGGGTTAGCAGCAGACAATATCACGCGTCGGACCTATGTAGCATTGATAAATTTCTTGGTAATTCTATTTCCTAATACAATAATTTCGAAATATTCTGTAGCACTAGTTTAATTTCAACTGGGACCAGATGTATATTATGTTCATAAACATCCCAACAAGCAGTGAGAAACTTCAAACAATACCTTTGTAAGCCGGTAATCTGTTATATTTCGCAAATAACGAAATTTGCGCAAGCACTGGTCTATTTTAGATTCTTGGTTGTTAGAAAATTCAGAAACTACAGTATCACTGTATTTAAATAATCCAAAGTATGCGCTACTCTGATAAAAAGAAAAGGAAACCGCGAAACTAGCTCGCACACACAATTCAAATATAAAAAGACAAATCAACTAAAAACAACACAATCAATAAAGCAACGTGTATCACTAAGTCAATGTTCCGTAAAACAAGCACGTGCGGTCGAGTAAAACACGTTCGCCTATAAAGCATCTTTTCTTCAATGTAATCAGAACTACACTGCTTTCAAAGCAAAAAGGAAACAGCATTTTTAACGTAATTAATATCTAGGAACGAAGAACAAACTACGACTGCTCTACAGTTAATAAACAACTTTTTACTTCACAAGAAAACTCAACTAAAAACACAATTAGTAAAGCAACAAGGAAACAGTATTTTTCATGTAATATCAGAACAAAACACAAACTACAACTCTCTAATGTTTCTCAACCATCGTTGTTACTACAACCGCTTATCGACTCTTATCTAAACTTGTATATCCACATAAGGAACATCCAATAAATGAATGCAGCCATCATATTTATTTGTAAATGTCAAGTTTGATTGGTCGCTTTGAATTTTACGCTTGCGGCAAACAACGACTGGAATAACTGCGATTTATAGAGACAGGCAAACTCAAAGTTTTCACTCTTACAGTTTATTCAAATCCTTAAATAAATAATTAATACTAAATCGTTATATAAAGAAAACTTACAATTTGTATACCATTTTGGCGTAATTTAAAACGAAACAACCTTTTACATCAATAAATTTCATTGACACTAAATTATGGCTGCAGATCATATGATCTATTATTTTATATTAAATTTTCCCGCCAACTAAACTACTCTACACGCCACTTGACAAACGGCGAACTTTAAGATTTAACACTCCACCGGTACAGCATTCTCCAGTTGGACAGCTGTACCGTCGTTTATCTTTAATTTCACCATTTTTGTTGCTGGGCGGTCAAATACTCCAGTACTGGTTTGCACTGTTGCTGATCTTACTTGTCCATCAGCTGCTAATTTTGTGCATATTATTCTGCCCTTTGGCCAATTGCACCTAGGAAACCTTTGGTCTACTATTAGCACGATATCCCCGCATTTTAAAGGTTCTGTTTTGTTATGCCACTTCGATCAAGCAGTAACTCCGGAAGGTACTCAGATACAAACCGCTTCCACATATTATTGGCGAACCTTTCCGGTATAGATAACTGCATTTCAAAACTGTATTATCATCGTCTATGGGTGCCATTGGCTTTTCACCACTGGAGGAACCTAACAGAAAATGGTTCGGTGTAATTGCTTCGCTTTCCTCGCTATCTAATGGTAGATATGTCAAGGGTCGAGAATTTACAATACTCTCTGCGGCAATCACACAACTTAATAAATTTGGGTCTCTAAACCAGCAACCACTTGCACTAAGATTGGGAGGTTTGTTCCACTTAGTGGCCTCGTCCGCAAACATTGTATCCAGAAGGTACGTGGCGCCAGTCGGCAATTATCGACAAATCTGGTATTTCGGCTTTACGACATGATACAAACTTGCCATATTTCCTAGAATCTTGGCACGCAACCAGCAAAGTACAGTAGTGGAATCAGACCAATATGTAATTTTGTTAGATGAATACTCAAGGCTTCTCGAATTGACTTGGAGAAACGGGCACCTAATACAGCAGCATCTAGTTCTAATCTAGGAATACTTTGAATTTTTAGTGGGGCCACCTTTGTTTTCGCACCAACTATGCTGCACACAACCGTTTTGCCGTCAGAAATGCGAAGATAAGCAACAGTGGCGCTAGCATTTTCACTAGCATCTACAAACGTATGCAACTGAACCTCTAGTTTATCATAATTGTTAAATATTTGAAGAAAGCAGCGGGTATTCGCAAATCTTTTAAGTTTGGTAAATACGTTTTCCAAATTGAAAATTTATTATAAAGTTCTTCATAACGGGTCATCCCATGCTAATTTACTTCTCCATACTTCTTGTAGTAAAATTTTCAAGTACACCATAAAATGAGCTAGAAGCCCCATAGGGTCATAAATCGACATTAGTATTCTAAGAAGCTCCCTTTTGTGGGTATTTTATTTCCACACAGGATATCGGTATTTCGTTTGTTAGAACGTATAGAATATGTAAAGCAATCTGAACTCAAATGCCACCACATACCGAGAATCTTCTCTAATATCGGCTCAGGACTCAAATTCAAGTTCACTACTGTTTCTTCGACTTGGTCATTCATTTCTCTCTTAAATGGTATAGAATTGGACTTCCAATTGCGGATGTCAAAGTTTGCGTGTCTATGTATTTGTGAAACTTGTTTGGCTAGGTTGATTGCTTCTACCTCATCGTCCACAGAGTCCAAATAATCGTCCACATAGTGGTTTTCACGATAGCTGTCACTGGACGAGGAAATTCATTTTGAACCTTAGTGCGTTTACATTTTAATGTACTGCGAATAACTTGTGCGCAAGTAGCGCCAAAAATTAATACTGTGACCACATATACATCCGCTTGTTTATTGTGTTCGTCATCTTGCCAAAGAAAGCGCAAAGCATGCTGATCCTCGTCCCTTATTCCGATGCGCAGAAACAGTTCTTTTATATCGCCTGTATCGCTACTTTGTTAATGAACACCCGGTATATATATTGCTGTGATTCCACCAAAATCCGGGAACTACGGTTTTCGAATCGTGGCCCACAGATTGGGCGTCAAGAATGCTGGGAAACCTTTTTAATTAACTGTTCCGTTGACTTAGTTCTGTTAATCGCCTCTTTACTCTTTTCCGCCTCGGCTGCTCACCTAGTTAAAACTTTCATCCTCAATCATAAAAAACAATCACATTCCTATCACAAACACCAACGTTAACTCTATTTACATCAATATTCACAATACATTAAAATTTCAAAATTAAAATTCAGCATAAATTTCAGTATCAGAAAATTTCAAGATTAAATTTATTATCATTTTAATGTGCATCCAGAATTAAAGTCCTTGTAGATGCCTACTAATTAATATAACAATATATGCAGACCTGAGTCTGAGTACAAAATCTCCCACCCCTTTACGTTAATTAACCAGGTTCGTCTAATTGAGCTCAAAGACATACCCAAATTTTCATCATAATCCAGAACATAAATACTAAATACCCCTTTCTACTTAAAAAAGAAAATTTCACCTTAAAATTAAAAATTTGTTGTTAGTACAATTTCACTACTGTCCATTTTAAGTAAATAAATTATAAAGTTATTCAACACACACCAAAACATCAAAAATCGAACAACAAAGCATAAGTTACCTGAAGGTTAATGCACTCGTGGCCCCAATGTATATCGTCCTCTGTTAATCACACCAATCCAACTGGGTTATGTTTAGGTTCTCGTATTGCTGGTCGCCTTTAAAATTTTCTACACCACCATTCATCTAAAGTTGTTTCAGTGCTTTTCCGGAACTCATTTGTGTATATCTGAAGCTTGTTTTGTGGATCCAGACACGTTTACGAATCATTTAATTATTAACACCCCCGAAAAATAGCAAAGAAATTCATACTTCTTTCACAAATATACGCCAAAACTGCCTACTTTTGTGTATTCATTGGTCGTTGCAAATTTGACTAATTGGTACAGTGATACTAGACTTTATTACCTTGTATCTTCTTTTCTAAGTGCACTAAATTACATTCATTGTAGCACGTAAAGAACAAACTGTTTTAAATCACCAAAATATACGAGCAAACTGTTTAAATTATTCTATCAAAATCGGAAAAATAAAAAGCACTGTTTAACGCATTGAATCAAATCGAAAATCTCAGAGAGAGAAACTCATATTAACCCGGGTATATATAGTGGTTAGCCTGTCTGTCGGTTTTGTCCTCAAAACGGCCAGTTTCTAGAATTTCGTATACTATGTTCCCATCTCGACCGCCTGTGCGTCGGTTCTTATTAAATTTGCACTTGCACCAGTTAAATCTCAGAAATTTCGACACGGCTCGCAACGCCTGGGATAACTAATTAATTTTTATACAGAAATGTTATTTTTACCTCTCAAGTTTGCCTCTTATTTTCAACCAATCGCAACCCAGTGACGTTGCTCAACTCACGCCTTTACTATATGTGTCTCTGTCTTGCGCATATTATCTGTCTCTATCTACCCTGTTCCGAGTGGTACAAATCTATATTCTTTAGTATCGGTTATTTTCAATCCACGTGGACTTGTAAAATAACCCACCTTATTAGCATTTCCGTAAATATTAAGCAACGGTTTCTCCAACATTCTCTGTAACCATTTGTTATCTGCAAATTTTATGCAGAACATTAAAACATAAAATACGCGATGTTCAAACATAATAAGTTACGAAATGAACGTTTTCAATATCCCAGCTTGTTATACATATTATATTGTTACTAATGGTTAATTAACTTCAAGCAAAATGAATACCGTTTAATTTTTAGAGACTCTAATGGGACTGCATTAATATTTCCACATTTTGTTTAAGACCGGTTACTTAAAATTGAGTTAATTAATATAAATTTTGCACGTAATTTCCATTTGTTTTTCTCGGAATAATTAAATTTACACGTAGAGCCTGTTAAAAACTGCTTTTTTATCCCAGGCGACTTGTAAATAATTGAAATTTCCCTTTTTAATAAGAAGGAACTTTATGCTTCACCAATTTTAATAACGCGTACCTTTTCCCAAAGCTTCTACACGGTTTTTAAAATTATTCCATGTAATTATTTAAATTAGAACCGGTCTAAGACCTTCATATCAAGGTATATATGGCATATATAAATTATACATCAAATGCTATGATAATAGGGTTATTTAGGCAAATAGTTCTAGGATAGTACAACCCATAAATTCATGAATGTCTTCAAACTAGACATTGTACCAAGGAAAATTGAAATTGACGATTAGCAACCCGACAAATACCAACGTCCTGTATATAAACTAAAATTATAATTCATTCAAAGAAAGGAAGACGTTCAAAAAGATTCAACTAAATAAAACCTTGCAAGTCATAGAATCACATGGACAGGAAACTATTAAACAATTATGCGTGAGTAGTGCATCATTATTATACAAGGAATTCCACTTAAAGACTTGGTTTTAATGCGCAAAACGGAAAAAGCATAAATTGCTGCCATGACTAAGACAAAACTACGTTGACCAAAGTATGAAAATTCAACACCTTGGCACTTTGGAAATAATAATAGCATGAGGATAAAGCAAACCTAAAAATTTGCTGTACAAACAGATCTTAAAAGACTACAAAGATGTTAAATTCCAACCTAATTTAACCAAATAACTTAATTCGCGTGCAACATGAGCGCCTCAACTTCGTTATCATGGAAATGTCATAGAAATTCCAGCCTGCATGTAAAGCAAAGGTAGCGTCGTATTTGGACCATTTATTTCCCACAAAGTAAAAAGATAGGCGAATTCTTTAAAGACCACAGGATTTGATAAACAAATTCGATTTGACTCATAATGAGGTACGTTCCAGCACCTGATTGCCCAATATTTACATTTAATTGCAAGTGATTTAATAATTAATAATATAAATGAGCATAGTTAAATAAGTGAATAATTAAACAAGGTTCGTAGTTTAATCCTCAAAACGTAAGTTATAAAAGGTCCTTTAAAATGATTCTAAGATTTATATTTAACAAAGGACTTCAAACAATTTCTGGATCCGACTTGAAGAACTGAACAAGCATGTCCAAACAATTTCCGAATCCGAACGGTTTATTAAAATAAATCTTTGAGAATCTACCTGGCGCAGAATTTCTAAATCCTATTTGGGTAACTCAAGTAAGTTAACTGAAGCTGGACAAGATTAAGGTAATAACCAACATATACCTGGAAATATGGAGCAGAAACTGGTCTAAATTCGGGAACGAGACACGCCAAAAAGGACAGGTCATGTGATTTCAATGCTCCAGCCAAGGTACTAATTTAGGTCAGGAAGCGAGTTTCGTTACCTGGAGAATTTTGAATTCTTGCCGAACCCTTGCTGTTTCCATCAAGGTTTGGATCTTTAACGTGCGTGACAACCACTCTACACGCGGACCTCCATTTTACCTCTTATAAGGGTGAATTTTTGTGCAGTAGTGCTGGAACTTTTTAAGGGACCGGTGATCGGATTTGATCCTGGGACCTTGGGCGTAGTGTCACACATACCACTCCACGGACGCCTGCCAAAAGGGAAAAGGTTAGCAACTATAAATGATTTTGATTGATAAGGGTTATTTCTGAATATAACCCGGTTGTTCACAACATTTATGTCAAGTTAACAAAAATCATTTTGGCATATCATAATTTACGTGAAAATTTAAGGAAGACTGATGAGCGTTCAAGGCGTCAAGTAAGTTTAAATTGGGTTTTCCTGGATTTTCCTAATTACAGGAAGTATAATTTTGACACATTAATTCAAAAGGGGATTTATTCAACAACATTATAAACTTTGTAATGTATATATTGAGAACATTATATAAATTGTAACATTTTGTTTAGCTCAAATTTCCAAGTTCGCGAGTAAAAGGTTAGAATTGGTTGTTGTCGTATCGCTTGCAAGGTCATGCGTGGTTTAAAACTGAGCTAATTCGTTATATATATTATATATATATATAAGGGACTTTTACAAGGTACTTGATAAACACTAACATATTGCAATTAACATGGGCAATACCAACTCAGACTTTTATGCAAACCCAAATGGTCATTTCAAATCGAGCTAATAACTGAAACAAGAAGAAGGACTTGGACAGGACTTGAAATTGGGTTTAGGGCAATACTATAGACATATATATATATTTAAAATTAATAATTAAATATAAATATTAAACAACCATTTACTAATAAATATACCTTATACATATATAAATTGCTGTGATAAGGGGTTATTAGGCTGCAGACATAGTGAAGGTCACTAGAATTGTAATTAGAATTTTGCGCAGAAAATTGCACTTGACAAAGGAAATAAGTAAGAAATTTAAGTAGATAGTAAGTTAGGCGAACCCTTGTACAAAGTTAGAAATAGTTTTGGGCGACGCAGGAAAGATTTAGGAATTCGCATAATTTGTGTAGGAATGAGAAATACAAGTATTAAAGGATGGTTAAAGATTAAATACCCTGTAGATTAATGTTCAGTTATATAAGTGAAGAATAAGAATATTTTTCAGTGGAAGCACAGCGTCCAAATGATAAAGTATAATTTAAACGTTAACAAAAGAACTAAAACGATTAAGCTAGAGGAAACCTACAGTGTTCATGTAGCTAAGGTAATGCGTATAAAGATCTAACCATTTTGATAAGAGAAATGATTTAAATTCGGGAATCGCATGTAAACAATGAAAGTTTAAAGTTAAAATTGCATCAGTTGTTTATGGAAAGGCGACTATTCTATCAAAATACAGCATGTTGATAAGTGAAGACACCTGCAGGCAGGTGGGCATTATGAACGAACGCAGAGCATTACATCAGAAGTGCAGGAGGGTAGGCAGCAAACCCGGTTGTGTTACCTCTTGTTCAATTTGACCCTCATTTTGATTAAACAAAATTGGTACGCTGGACGACAGACCAATGGTGGCTGCCCGTTCAAAACGTCTAGAGAGCTTTAAATTGGTTTCTGGATCCGCTTCTCCTATTTCATCACAATCGAATCTTTGACTTTCATCATCAGACTCCACTAAGAGTGACGACATTTGTTGACAAATGATTAATTTGTTTTGAATTAATTTTGCTGTTCTTCAAGTAACAGCTTTTGTTCTCGTAGGTTTTCCCAACGTTGCCGCCGACGTTCACTAGTGGTGGTAGACTGTGTGCTCAATGGTATAATCGGTTTACCACATTGACCTACACCAACTTCGTTATGCTTAGCTGTACTATGTTTCTCGAACGGGACCATTCTTGAACTTGCTTTAGGAACAGCAGACAAAGCAGTGCAACATGGGCAACGCCAATCCTCAATTTCTGCAACACCATCATCTACATTCACACATTCGTAATGGAACCACATCTTACAGATAGGACATTCAACCATATCGGTTTGGCGGTAAGGGGTCGAACACTTCGGACACAAATCATTCATGATTTACAAATAATTCAACTTACAATTTGTATACCATTTTGGCGTAATTTAAAACGAAACAACCTTTTACATCAATAAATTTCATTGACACTAAATTATGGCTGCAGATCATATGATCTATTATTTTTATATTAAATTTTTCCCGCCAACTAAACTACTCTACACGCCACTTGACAAACGGCGAACTTTAAGATTTAACACTACTAATTAATTACGAGCTGTTTATCTTTTCGATAAATTGGAAAGTAATTTACGAATAATCCAATTTACAATTCTTCCTTGCAATTTATTTATTAATGAAAATCAATCTTCAAATTATCTACTTTTAAAGTAATACCCACGAGTTAAATTGCATACAAATCTGAATTATTCTGAAGTGTTTCCTTTATACAAACAGCGATCCCAAAGAAACGATGTATTTTTAAGTACGTTAACAAAAAGGAAGCGTAAAATGTTACGCTATAAAAAATGCCCGTTACAGTGTATTGTATAGCAAGGGTCATGCCGTAACCATAAATGACGATAGGAAGCAGAAAACTGCATTTATTTAGTAGAAAATTTAATAATTCTTATATTATGTAAATAGTAAGCATTTAACACCCTGTGTATAGAGCATAATTAGTTTTAAGCGACGCAAATAAACACATCTCACAACAATAGGACGCATAGTTATAGTGGTTGCAAATACATGTAATTAAATATTGTTTTGGAAGTTTAAGTTTGGCGGTACGGAAGTGTGGTGACGTATTCTTGTAAGGCCAGAGATGCACGAGTGTTGAGGGGGAAGGAGAAAACGTGACTGGCTAACGAGAACTTGGCGAGGGAGAATGATGAAGTCGACATCTTGAAAAGTATCCATGCTGATTAATAAAAACTAAGATTAATAAAAATCAATATGCTGGGTCAAGTTAAATAGTAGAAAAGAAGATAAGTTACGCTCCGCTGAATCGCCGTCTTACAAAGAAAAAACTGTATGAAACTCACAATGCCGTACTGTCTGTATCGATTTATGTGTAGATTTGTAGAATTAATTAATTGAACCGTATTATTCTAGATTTCATAATTAATATTAAGTATTTGCGAGTATCCATGACGTCATGAAGAATATATGTATTTGTGAACATTCATTTGTATTCGTTAAAGGTAAGCGTTTATAAACATAAGTAATTGCATTAGAGTAATTTGAGAATTTTTGTGCTTTCTTTCAAATATCCATAAGAACACACCCCACAAAATTAATTGAAACACTACATAGTTAGCATAGAAATAGGTAATTCATACCTTAGGTAAATAACAAGTATTTAACACTCGGTATATAGAGCTTTAATAATTTTAAAACTTAACAAAGCCTTGTGTAAGTGCGTAGAAACAATCAATATTTTTGATAAGAAAATGCAGTTCAAAGATGCGTAAATAAATAAATATACATGAAAATCGAAATTGAAGTTATATCATGTATTTTTGTATAATTATGGAAAACGCGATATCTAAACAAACAACAGATGGTCTAGATAGCGTACAATAAGGTGTCAAATAAACACATTACATGGGAAACAAATATATTACATCAGAAAACCACTTCAAGTGCAAGATATACAAAGACCTTATTGGTTAAGATAAGCGACGGACTTGGTGGAAACCCAACCCACATCCAAGTGGGATCAGCCTATATTAACAGCGACAATGATAACTGAGTTCAGTTTTAACTCAAGAAGGCCAAGCTGCGATACTCTGAACCTAAAAGTCGCGCGTAATTTAATATTTAATAAGATAATAGTGAAAATAGATAGTGACAAGTAAGTGCCACAAATATGAACGTTTATTTTGCCGATTAACGTGAGTAGAATTTGGGGTAATTTATTTAAACCAATAATATAATAATAGGGCTCCAAATGGGTGTATAATCCCAATTCCAAATGGGCGTATAATCCAAATTCTAAATGTGTGTATAATCCTGATCCGAGTGGATAGATATAATAATTCCAAATGGGTGTATAATCCCAATTACAAATGTGTGTATAATCCTGATCCTAGTCCGAATTGGGGGATAACAATTCAAGTGAGTTGATAATAATTTCAAATTTTGGTTGATACATGATTCAAATGTGTGTATAATTCTAATCCTAATTGGATGATAATAATTCTGAATTGATGTTGGTTGATAATGGATGGTATAATAATTTAAATGCATGGAAAATTCTAATTGATGGTATAATATTTCAAATGTATGGATAATTCAAATATGGGGATGTTTTAAATAGATTAATGTAATACTTCAAAGCAGCATTGACGATTTTGGAATAATTTTGAGTTGTGAGAAAATAAAGAAGCAATTTATGGAAACCAAGGGGTTCAATTAAGCAGAACAGAACAGGTCAGATCTAATTAGTTTTAAGACATTTTTTCTATTTAAATTTGGATATTGAATTTATTTAATTTATAAAAGTGTAACAAAGTCAGCAACAAACTTTGCATACGTTAAAAGTTCGTAATATTATAAAGAGATCTGAACGTTCGAAGTTTCTTTGATAAAAAGGGTAGTTTTTGGTGACTTTAGATTGATTGCAAAGCATATGAATTTTGGGACAAATAAGACTTTCGATATTGATTGATCGAGGAGTGTATTTTAATAATTTCAAAACTTGTACATAATATTTCTTTTCATTACATGAAATTAATTGACTTCATTTTATAATTCAAACAAAGAGGTAATCATAAAGGGGTGAAGAAGAGAAAATAATTGATCATCGTAACGTTGTACACTCTGTGTAGAATAATAAAAGCTAGCCGTGGCATAATAATAATAAAATTAGTGAGATTTAAAATTTAAGTAGGAAAACACAGAGGTGGAGTTAAATAAGAAAACGTCCATTGACATCGAGTACGGTTATCATATCAATATATATATATATATATATATATATATATATATATATATATATAAAGACAAGTTATTTGCAGTCCACAATAAGAAATAGTATATAATGTAAGATGTATCTGTAAACAAACTCTTATGAAAATAATAAGAGCTATTGACAAATACAAATCGGGCTGGTAGTTATATAGCCATTAACAAAACATTAGCTTTATTACTTCACAGGAGAAACATCCACTGACCGACGGTTTCACTTAAGCCTCATCAGGTGAAATAGTTTCCAAGAACCCTATGAGTAATCGAAGCTATTATAATGATATAATTCGAAACAATCACTGTACTATGGCAAAAGTAAATAAAACCGCCATTGGGTGATAAAACACCAACACTACTAAGTGTGGTGGTACAAAATTGAACCGAAACTACATAATAAATTTTATAGATGACTATAAAAATCGTCTGGCCTTTGAGATTTGCGGAATGTTACAGCAAAATTTATTTGCAACGTTACAAACCTTCTCGTGGCGACACCGGGTTCATGCCCAAAGGCAATTCAAATAAATAAATTTGAATTATTTGAATTGCCTTTGGGGCATGAACCCGGTGTCGCAAAAGGTTTGTTACGTATGCAAATAAATTTTGCTGAACATTCCGCAAATTCAAAGGCCAGACGTACTTTTATAGTAATTTATAAAATTTATTATGTAGTTTCGGTTCAATTTGTACTCACACTTTAGTAGTGTTGGTGTTTATCACCGATGGCGGTTTTATTTACTATTGCCATAGTACAGTGATTGTTTCGAAATTATATCATTATAATAGCTTCGATTACTTCATAGGGTTCTTGGGAACTATTTCACTCTGATGAGGCTTAACGAAACGTCGTAGTTTCTGAGTAATAGCAATGTTTTATTAATGGCTATTATACCAGGTGTATTCAATAGCTCTTATTATTTCATAAGATTTGTTTACAGTCATCTTACTATATATATATAATGCTATGATAATAGGGCTATTTAGGGGTATATAGGTTCACAAGGATAGTACACTATATAAATATCATGAGAGTCTAGAAAACTAGACATTTTACCAAGGAAAAATGCGAAATTCGACGATTAGGCAAAAAGGCAAATACCAACGCCCTGTATATAAACTATAATTATAATTATATTCAAAGAAAGGAAGAGTGTTCGTAAAGATTCAACTAAATAAACAACCTTGCAAGTCATAGAATCACATGGACAGAAGCTATTAAACAATATGCGTGAGTAGTGCATCATTATTATACAAGGAATTCCATTTAAACGAGCAGGTTTGTCACTGCTCAAAACGGATAAACGCATATAACTTCGTACATCAATAAATACAAAGCTACGTGACCAAAAGTATGAAAATTCAACTTCTTGATAATTTGGAAATAATAATAGCATGAGGATAAAGCAAAGTTCAACAAATTTGCTGTACAAACAGATTTAAAAACTACGAAAGATGTTAAATTCCAACTAATTTATACAAATAACCTGAAATCCTACGTGCAATGAAGAGCGCCTCAACTTCGTTATATATGAAAATGTCATAGAAATACCCAAGCCTGCATGTAAAAAGCAAGGTACAAGGCGGTAATCAACGAATGATGCGCTTGACCCACAAATTACAAACAGATAGGCAAATTCTTTAAATACCACAGGATTTGATAAACAAATCGGTTTGACTCTAATGAGGGCATGTTCCACATCACCTGATATAAAATATTTACATGATATAATTGCAAGTGATTTAATAATTAATAATATAAATGTGGTGATAGTTAAATAAGTGAATAATTAAACAAGGTTCGTCGTTTAATCCTCAAAAACGTAAGTTATAAAAGGTTGCTTTAAATAGGTTTTAAGATTTATATTAACAAAGGACTTCAAACAATTTCTGGATCCGACTTGAAGAAGTTGAACAAGCATGTCCAAACAATTTCCGGATCCGACCGGGAGTATTTAAATAAATAAATACCTTGAGAATCTACCTGGCGCAGAATTTCTAAATTCTATTTGGGTAACTCAAGGAATAAGTATAAACTGAAGCTGAATCAGCGAATAAGGAAAGCAAGAGAAAATATACCTGGAAATAACTGGAGCAGAAACTGGTCTGAATTGGGGGAACGAGACACGCCAAAAAGGGACAACAGGTTAGCAACTATAAATGTTTTGTTGTATTGCTAATTTTATTTCTGAATACTTAAAAATATTGCATTCACGAACATTTATGTGAGGGTCAACAAAAAATCGTTTTGGCATGCGTTATAATTTACGTAAAAATTTAAGGAAGACTGATGAGCGTTCATAGGCCTTCAAGTAAGAATAAAAAGGGTGATTTTTCCTGGATTTTGATCAATTAAAGGAAGTTATAATTTTTGGGAGAAATTAATTCAAAAGGGGTTCTATTCAACAACATTATAAACACTTTGTACAATGTATATATTGAGAACATTATATAAATTGTGGTTAATTGTGTTTAGCTCAAATACATAGGAAGTAGAGATAAAAAGGGAGATTAAGAATTCTTTGTTGTCGTATCGTTGCAAGATCCGTGCGTGGTTAAAACTGAGCTATATATATATATATATATATATATATATATATAAGGTAGTTTTTTACAAAAAGTAAGTTGATAAATACTAACATATTGCAATTAATAAGATGAAATAGTAACTTAGACTTTTATGCAAAGCCCAAATGGTCATTTCAAATCGAGCTAATAACTGAAAGAAGAAGAAGGTCTTGGACAGGACTTGAAAGTTAGGTTTATACATATATATATATATATATATATATATATATATAAATTATATATATTATAAATATAAATATTAAACAACCATTTACTAATATATATATATATATATATATATATATTGCTGTGATAAGGGGTTGTTTAAGGGTGCACGACATAGTGAAGGTCACTAGAGAATGAGTAATTAGAATAGGCAGCAGAAAATTGTAGTTATTTTAGGAAATAAGTAAGAAATAGAAGTAGATAGTAAGTAGGCAACACCCTGTGTACAAAGTAGAAATAGTTTTGGGCGACGCAGGAAAGACATAGGAAGACGCATAGTTGGCGTAGGAATGAGAAATACAAGTATTAAACGGATGGTAAAGATTAAATACCCTGTAGATAGTGTTCAGTTATATAAGTAAAGCGAATAAGAATATTTTTCAGTGGAAGCACGCGTATAAATGATAAAGTATAATTAGACACGCATTAAGAAAAGAGTCTCAGACGATTAAGTAATACGGAGGTGAAAATAGAGTTTCATGTAGCTAATATAATGCGTATAAAGATCTAACCATTTTGATAAGAGAAATGATTAAAATTGCGGGAATCGCATGTAAACAATGAAAGTTTAAAGTAAAATTGCATCAGTTGTTTATGGAAAGGCGACTATTCTATCAAAATACAGCATGTTGATAGTGAAGACACCTGCAGGCAGGTGGGCATTATGAACGAACGCAGAGCATTACATCAGAAAATATTCGAAATGAAATTATTTGATTGGTCCAAGCAAACGACAGGTTCTAGACCACACCACGGATGCAGTGGGGATTCGAAATTATATTAGCAAGCACCGCGATAAGAAAGTCAGTTTTGAACTCAATGAAGGCCCAAGTGCATTGCCAGTAATACTGAATAATACGTAACAAGTGGTACAAAGTGAAATAAATGAGTGTGTATATGAAAATTACCGTTTAAAACGTAAGTAGGATTATTTTTATGAATTAATCGTAAACTAAGACATAAAAATAATAGGGCTTCGAGGTCTGAGGAAAATAGGCCAGAATGCTTGATGTTAAGAAAGATTACAATAAAACAATTTAAATGTCGAGGCGAAAAGAAGAACATAATCTTGAAGTATAGGGGTGAACGAATTACAATTTGAAGTCTATGGCAAGAATGATTAAAGTATAAAATTATAATTTAATGGTGTTGGTCCATAATGGTGATAAGTTGAATGGAATCGAAAATTGGGAAGATTAATTTCAATGGAAGCGTCGTCGTAAAAGATAAAACCAGGTCAGATTGTTAGTTATAAGGCATCTGTTTTCTACAAGAATTTTATTTTATTTTTAATATCCAATTGGCTAAATATTATATGCTTGTAAACAAGTCAACAAAGGGTTGAATACGTATTGAAATAATAATAAGAAAACGGATTTAGAATATTCTACATTTGTTGGTAAAGATAATGAGTTTTCTTTGGTGACTTTGGGTTTTAGTACAAATTAAATGGTTGTTGATAAATGAAATTTATAAAGGTGAATTAATTTGAAAATGTATTTTAAATAACGTCAAAGCTGTACATAAAGCATTAGTTTCATTAAATGGGATCCAAACTTACTGAATTTTTATAATTACAAATATATGTTAGCCGAGGTCACAAGATTGAAATAGTACAGAGGAGGAGCCACAAATTAAGTAGGGCAGAGATAACCCGCAAAGGCGGTAACTTGTTGAATTTTGTCATTGGTCGATAAAGTTGTTTATGATAAACTCCAGTTGATAGCAACGTTAAGAAACAGCTGGAGGAGGAAATAATCACAAGCTGTAGGAAAGATTAAAATGGTGGTTCAATAATTTAATTTAGTATTATAGCAATTAAAATAAATAGGTCGCTCAACGTAAGGACACGTGATATTACAGAAATAATAGGTCGACCCACTAAAGGGGTATTACAGCAATATATATATATATATATACATATATATATATACATATATTATATTTATATTATATTATATATATATATATATATATTGATATGATAACGCCGTACTCGGTGTTATGACGTTTTCTATAACTCAACCGCTCTGTGTTCTCCAATCAAATTTTAATCTTACTAATTTTACTATTATGCCACGGCTAGCCCTATTTAATCTATACAGAGTGCACAACGTTGTGATGATCAATTTTTCTCTTCTCCACCCCTTTATGATTACCTATTTGTTTGAATTTATAAAAAAAGTCAACTAATTTCATATAATGGAAAGAAATATTATTTACAAGTTTCGAAAAACATTAAAATACACCCTTCAATCAATCAATTTCATATGTATCATTTATCCCAAAATTTATATGCTTTGAAATCAATCTAGAGTCACCAAATACTACCTCTTTTTACCAAAGACACCTGTAACGTTCTGGACCCCTTTATAATATATTACGTAAGTTTAACGTATGCAATGTTTGTTGTTGACTTTATCACAAGTTTATATAAATTACTGATAGATACATTCTAAATTCCAAACAGTTTAGAAATTATTTAAAAAACTGAAAACTGCCAATTTCTTCAAGTCGAATATTTTTGCTATAATAAAAGATACGAAAAAATGTTTCTTATAAAAGTTACTTAATTCAATTGTGTGCACTTAAAAGAGATATTAAAATTAAATTCAAGATGGCGGTTATCGAGATATTAGCATCAACTTTCATATTTTAAATGGACGCCATATTGGATTTTTAGATGGTTAGATAGCATATTTTTTTCTCTTTTCAACGATGTAGCACAACATATGTTTAAATGAAAAAATTTACTGAAAATAATAATTTTAATTTTTTATCAAGTAGGCATCATCAGATTTCTCTTAAACAAATGAAATTATAACAAACTGTCATGTTGAATTAGTGTGTCTGTTGTACTAATAATTGGCATTTGTGTATTCTCTTTCCCAGTTATAAGTTGTGATATACTTATTCTATAAAATATTCAAATGGCAAATTTTTCAACAAGCGAACAATATCATATGCTTTGTACATACATAAAATGTAATAAGAACAGTCGCATTGCTGCGAAACATACTTAACAAACTTTCCGAAAAAGACAGCCAAACATTAAAATCTTCCAAAGATTGGACACAAATATGCAGCAGTATGTATGTTTAAAAAAACCTACTCGAAACATAAATGGAGACATTGCAGATGAGGTGTTGACACTGGCCTGTGTGGAAGCTAATCCAAACATTTCAACACGGGAAATAGAAACCCAAGTAAACGTATCCAAATCTCAAGCATCAAGAATTTTAAAAAAGCATAAATATCACCCTTACAGATTTTACATTGCTCAAAACTTACAACCAAACGACTATCTCCGCAGATCAACATTTTGCAGATGGTTTATCAATCAAGTTAGGAGAATGATGATTTTATCAATCACGTTTTGTGGACCGATGAGTCTTATTTTTCTAACTGTGGAATATTTAATCGTCATAATGAACACTATTGGACACAGGAAAACCCACGCATAACAGTTCCACGCCGCAATCAAATTCGATTTGGATGTAATGTTTTTTGTGGTATATTGGGAAACCGTTTACTTGGTCCTATAATATTTGATGGAACCTTAACCTCTCAACGTTATTTGGAAATGCTTTAAACATCTTTAGAAGATTTATTGGACGACCTACCTTTGTCACAAAATAATCAAATTTGGTATCAACAAGATGGCACACCTCCACACAACGCTAGATATGTTATCACCTACTTAAGTAACCGTTTTGATGGCAGAGTAATCACGACCCACACACCTGTAAAATGGCCGCCTAGTTCAGCAGACTTAACACTCCTGGATTTTTATTTATGGGGCACTTTAAAAGATAATCTATATGGAAGTAATTTCCAGTATAATAATGTAGATGAACTATGGGAAGCGGTTATGCAGGCAATAAACGGTCTTAATGGGAATACATTACGACGCGTAACAAAAAGTGTTCTAAAACGTTGCTGATTGTGTTTAAATAATAACGGTCAACATTTTGAACAATTGCTATGATTTATTAGTTGGTGTTTAATGTTATTCTAATGTTTTTTTCGTTTAATTTGTTTTAAAACTGATTTGTGTTGATGCCTACTTGATAGAAAATTTAAATTTTTATTTTCAGTGAATTTTTTCATTTAAACATATGTTGTGATACATCGTTGAAAAGAGAAAAAATATGCTATCTAACCATCTAAAATCCAATATGGCGTCCATTTAAAATATGAAAGATGATGCTAATATCTCGATAACCGCCATCTTGAATTTAATTTTAATATCACTTTTAAGTGCACACAATTGAACTAAGTAACTTTTATAAGAAACATTTTTTCGTATCTTTTATTATAACAAAAATATTCGACTTCGAAGAAATTGGCAGTTTTCAGTTTTTTAAATAATTTCTAAACCGTTTGGAATTTCGAATGTATCTATGCGGAATTTAAATAAGCTATCCAAATGACACAACTTTGCTCATTTAAGCAGATCTCTATCATTAATAATAAGAAAGATACCCATGCTATCCTACTCAATTTGGGACACCCTGTATATATATATATATATTGATATGATGACGCCGTACTCGGTGTTATGACGTTTTCTATAACTCAACCACTCTGTGTTCTCCTATCAAATTTTAATCTTACTAATTTTACTATTATGCCACGGCTAGCCCTATTTAATCTATACAGAGTGCACAACGTTATGATGATCAATTTTTCTCTTCTCCACCCCTTTATGATTACCTATTTGTTTGAATTTATAAAAAAAGTCAACTAATTTCATATAATGAAAAGAAATATTATTTACAAGTTTCGAAAAACATTAAAGTACACTCCTCAATCAATCAATTTCATATGTATCATTTATCCCAAAATTTATATGCTTTGAAATCAATCTAAAGTCACCAAATACTACCTCTTTTTACCAAAGACACCTGTAACGTTCTGGACCCCTTTATAATATATTACGTAAGTTTAACGTATGCAATGTTTGTTGTTGACTTTATCACAAGTTTATATAAATTGAATAAATTCAGTATTGAAATTTAAATAGAAAAAATATCTTAAAACTAATTAGATCTGACCTGTTACAAGTTGTTCGGGTTGTGGGTCAACAGTCCTTTGTTGTCCTCATTCGTCTATCAGTGCTCTGTTTAGTTGAACCCCTCGTTTTCCATAAATTACTTTGTGCTTCTTTATTTTATTTACATCGATTCTCGTAACTCAAAATTGTACCAGAATTGTAGCAAAATCCTCGACGCTGATTTGAAATATTATATTATATTGTACCAGATTTGAATTATTCCCATGAACACATTTGAAATATTCTATCGCCCAATTCGAAGTATTATATCAATCCATTTAAAATATCCCCACATTCGAATTATCATCAACATAATTGAATTATAATATCTATCCACTCGAAATATTGTATCAACCAAAATTTGAATTATTGTCATCACATTCGAAATATCCACACATTCGAAGCCCTATTATTATTAATATTTAGTTTAAATAAATTACCACAAATTCTACTCACGTTAAACGGCAAAAGAAGTATTCATAATTGTTGCACTTATTTGTCACTATAACATACACTATTATATATGATTAAATAATAAATTACGCGTGACTTTCTGTTTAGCAGTGATGCAGCTTTGCCCTGCTTGAGTTTTAAACTGACCCGTCTTATCATTGCTCAGTGTTAAATATAGGCTGTTCTCACTTACATGTGGGCTGGGTTTTCAACAAGTCTTGTAGATATCTTAACCCTCTATACTATTAATACATAACCCCATGTCATCTTCTGTGACATCATAACTTGCCTTCCAGGCCAATATCCTATCCCCAATCCTAACTATTTTCCTCTCCATATCAATTATAACCCCTAACTTCATCATACAATCGACCCCTAATATCCCTTTAAACTTTAACCCAGGTACAATTATGAATTCTTGTTCATAGCTAACTGAACCTACCTCTACTTTTAAAAAAATACGCTATTCACAACAGCAAATCGCTTTTTATTCGGCGCAACCAGGTGACTTCTTTTTATTGGCATTATCCTGTCACACACTTTATCTTTAATTTCATTGACGAATTCCTCCGATACTATACTCGCTTCAGCTCCTGAATCTAATAATGCTCCTAACTTTTTCTCAAAAATTTTAATATCAATTATGGGCAAACAAAATTTTTCTATAATTTCTGGCTCAACTTCTTCCTCTATTTTTAAAAATTCCCTAGGATGTTCGTACTTGTACACAGTGATGTCTAGTAGTTTGTCCTGCTCTAAAAATCCTATCCAGGTCTGGTCTCCCTACTTGGTCCTGGTCTTGCTACCACTTCAGCATATGTGCTTGGTGTCTCTACTCTGTCCGTGTTGTTTTTTTCTCTGTTAGTCGTTGATGTCCCCCTCATGCCCTGTGAACTGTTCTGTCTCGTTGGTCCCGGTCTAGGTGCAGGTCCCTACCTACACTGTTGCTCCTGAAAAACGTCCGTCGAGGTTCCCAATTTTGTCTCTGGTATGAAAAATTATTCCCCCGTCTCACGTAGTTGTCCCGTCGTTCAAGTCTCACTGCATTGACTTGTCTTTCCCTATTTTCTCTAGGTCGTCCACTATTAAGGTCATCATACCTTTACAGGCACTCCAAAAACATCTCCCTGTCCACAATATTCTGCAACGCTACATGTTGCTTCACCTCAACCTCAAAGTCGTGATAAGTATTTAATTATTTGTCTGTCCGTCAGTGGTGGATTAAGTTGCTTAGCTATGCTATACTTTCGTATGGCATATTGCTCCCTACTTCCTGAAAATTCCCCATTAAATTTACCTGTGATCAAATCGTCTCGTACCTGATCCTGTCTGTGGTCACTCCAGTAGTGTTTCAGAAACCTGTTCTCAAAGTCAGTGTAAGTGTCAATTTCTTGTCCAATTAAATTGTACCAAGCTTCAGCATGGTCTTTTAGTAAAGCTTTCACCACATTCAGTTTCGCCTGTTCGTCATAAATTATTTATCAAACCTCTAATGTTATTAATGAATATCTGAGGGTTTACCCTACTATCCCCATAAAATTTAATTTGCTGCTACAACGTCATATTACCTGTTACAAATCTTGGACCATCCCCCATTAAAGTTGTTACATTTTGTTTAATACCGGTCACTTCTCTCTCTACCCTACTTAACTGATCCTTACACGAGTCCGTTACCTCCGTCATTTTAGCATTAATCTCGTCCTCACAGAAAATTCTTACTTATGTCCTCAATGGTCCCATTTCCTGATTGAAACCTCTAATATCACGTTCATGTTTATCAACCCTATTTTCAACTTCCCCCCTCTTTACGGTCAAGCTATTTTTAAAATCCGAAAATTCTCTCGGTGATTTGTCAATTTTCTTACTTAAGGTTTCATTCATCCGTTGCATTTTTCGTTTTGATTCTTCACCCATTTCTCTCACCCCGCTTAATGTCTCATTCATCTGATCAAATTTCTTATTTGATTCTTCCCTACTTAATCTCATTTCCTCTAGCATTCTCATCATTAATTCATTTCCAGCTTCTCCTGATTCCATCCTCGACTGATCCCTACTACCTCCAGCTCCCTCCATTTTTCTTGCTTTCTCAAATAAGGCACTATCGTCACTTCCAATTTCTACTCCTTGACTCCTTAACCACTCCTTTCTCTGCATACGTTCAAATCACTCCCACACAGACTCAAAATATTCTTAAATTTATACAAAACAAACTCTCTCTCTCAGATCGCCAGTTTCCTGGAATAAAATTGCTAAAATTCTATTTGGAGCTCGAGCCTCACGTTCGGGTCGCCATAAATTTGCCGTTAATCTTAATTTATAAGACCTTTCTAAAAAAAACATTCGAGCCCCAACGATTGGGCGTCATAAATTGCCATGGCACTTGGTAAAAACATTTTACTTATCTCTTTGGACCTCGCCAGTTTTCAAAACATTAATTTCAAAAAAATTTTTACAAAAATTTTCTTACCCGGATTCTGCTCTAACAAATTAATCTCCTTCAGCAGCTTCCCTGGCTAGCTCAGCTGTGCCTCTTCTCGTATACCTATATTTACTATCATACACTTAATCATTCACACATCATTCAATAATATCATAAAATAATACAACAATCATACAATATTTATTTACCGCTATTTACAAACAATAATTCATAGTTATGTACAGTTCGGTGCTCTAGTTACACCTAAAAAATACTATTTTTGTAAAGTCCTTGTTTTTAAAATTGTAATTACAAACACATTTAATGCAACGGGAGTATATGGGTCCCAAATAATACCTTATCTTTATTTATTACTGCACACTGGAGTATGGTGAGCTCATGGTAAGCCAGTTTATTAATGTATGCTTTCCACTTTGCATACTATTACTACAAACTAAAAAAAACCATGTACTATTAACAATTAAATTTAAATTCATCCAGAAATTTAATAAGCTTTACGCACACCTTTTGTTTTATATTCCAAATACCATAATAATAGTCAGTTATACGTATCTCTTTCAATACGTTAAGTATCCAAAAATAACCACCAAAGTTCACTCACACATCACAAATAATTTCAACAGTTTATTTAAAAAAACAGCAAATTTAAATGAGTTACTTGGAAAAGCTTCAACATTCCATCTCCGTTGAAGATGCCTTTGTATACCAGAACCACTCGGCTTCGAGATTATGCGCGCGGCTCCCCCAGCTATTCATAGGTGAAAACACAATCTAAGTTGAGCTTGTGCTGCCCATTCACTATCAATTCCAAATCCATTTATATTACACTTGTTTACTACTGTATTATTAATTTACGAGCTTGTTAAAGTATTCGTGGACCTCAGTTAAATTTAAATTACTCGCCACTATTCGCGCTACTAATTTTAAAGGCCACAAATAATCTAATATTACTTTATTGAATTTTTACAAATTTTTAATACTCACAAGCCTCGTCGGTTGATTATTATACGTTGTTAAGCGATGCAAAATTAAAGAGAGCTCTAATAGTTTTCTTCCCGTATTTATACCATAACAACGGGCCTCTCTTGGCCACTCTTTACGCAAAATACTCAATTGAAAATAATATTTCCGCAAATTTTGTGTAACCGTCTTCAACTTCCAGAAATATTCCCTTGTCAACACGCTATAGCATACAAACTATCACATCCACCTGTCGCGTTTTCGTCTGTTGTAAAACTAACTATTTCAACGAATGATATAGTCCTATGACGACATATACCTCCGCCTGTAATATTGTATCTCCGTCTTATGCATATTGGATGTCGCGTTCCACCCTTACGTGAGTGGTAGAAAATCGATATAGCTGACCGTGTCCTGTGTAATCCACGTGGACTGAGTTGCTTTGCTTTATGAAATCGAATGTTCTTATACTCCTCTTTATCTGTAGCGTATTATTAATTTTGCATCCCTTTCGCTCTTTAAGAAACTTTTGTTAGCTTTTATGCGAAGCAAACGGCGGTTGAACAATATTAGGCGTCGCCGTGGATCAATGTAGTAAGCGTAAGACTACGGATCCCAAGGTCCTGGGTTCAAATCCCGACACGGCCGACTGCTTGAAAAATGACAGCATATTTCACAAAAATTACGCCCTCGTTCGGATGAGAGGTTAAATGGAGGTCCCGTGTGAGTGTTGTCACGCACGTTAAAGATTCCTACCTTGCCCGGAACGGCAAGGGTTCGGCAAAATTCTAAATTTCCAGGCAACAAAAAACTCGCCTCCTGGCCAATGTAGTACCCTCTGGTGGAGCATTGGAAATATAAATGCACGGTTGAACAATATTCTATGAAACCCGCCTTGTTATGTTCACATATAAGCAGAAGATGACCTTTCCAACATGCAGGTGTGCTCAATTAGTGATCGTTTACAATAACACTTATCGGAGTTTCTTTTCACGGTATTTTATACAACAGATGTCTGTTTGTTCGTTACGAAAGCTTTTCGCCTTGGGATTATTGATTTTATATGCTTTGATGCGTTTCTGACGTTATTGCCCGTTAAATTAAAATAAATTAAATTACTTACGTGTTCTATTGGCTTATAAAACTGATTTTCTTTAAGAACTTATTACTTTTTACTCCCTAATTATAACAATACGTAATTCCTTGTTAATTCAAATTAAATAAATGAAATAAATGGTTCCTTTCTCTATACAGGGTGTTTTAAAATTGCATTGTTTACCCCAAATTTTAACCCTTTAAATCCACTACAATATATATATATATATATATATATATATATATAAATATTTTAGGTAATTAATTACACAAGGTAAGTTGATAAATACTATCGTATTATATAGTGAATAAGATGAAATAATAACTTAGATTTTTATGCAAAGCCCAAATGATCATTTCAAATCGAGCTAGTAATTGAAAGATGGAAAATATAAGATCTTGGACAGGACTTGAACCTGTACCCTGGTTTTGCCGGAACAATGCGTTTACCAATTACGCCACCGAGACCGACGACGACAATTGGGAAATTTACAAATTTAAATCGTGTACACTAGCTCAGTTTAAATGAAACAACGAGAATTCAACATCAAAACGTTCGGCGGGTAAAAAGAGGCGCGGCATGAAGTTCCACTTCTTTTCTGTATAAAATAGTATACTCTTACTGGCAGATGTTAGATTTTTGTTTACTGCTGCACTGCTTTCCCAGCATTAAAGCCGTTACCCTATATCAAAGTACACATGCTGAACTCGGAACAAACTAATGCAAAACCAAAATCTCCAACTTATTTTTTGTGCTACGCTAAAACTAACAAACCTATTGGATGTCCACCCCACTAACGTTTTTTAAACATGCCCTGCATAGGGGAAGAAAGCGTATAAATACGATTGCAAATCCATCAGAAATCGTACACTTAGTGCTCGCCATAGCCTAATAAACTCAAATAGCAGTGCTCACCATTGCCTGTTTATTCTTTAGCAGTAACGCTGCCTGGCGCTGTACTTAGGGCTCGCCGCCATAATTCGTTTACATAAAAAAATCATTAGTAAATCGCGTATGGGCAGGAAGCTTCATTTCACCCACCAGGCTAGCAATAAGCAGATGCAGGACGCTCTCCGACGTACCCTTCGAGCCACCTTACCGCGCCCGAAGCTCCTGTCCCCCCCTGCCGCCATCACCAGATCATCTACAGCACTCACAAGGGTTGCGGCGAGAATCCATCCAAGCGACGACAACGTCACGAGAGGTTGTTTATCGTGGTGACGACGAGTGTGTATGCAAGCTGTACCTCCGGAATAGCACCCCCGTAGAGTTCAACGGCAACGCACTCGACGAGGCTTAGGGCATCACTACCACGACGCTTTCCGAAGAGTTCTGAAGATCACCCAAAAACTTCCGAACCTCTCCAAGCTGTACAAATGTCCATACCATAATTATTTACATTTATATGTTGTCTCACAAATAAAACACGAAGCCTTTCGAAGAGTTCCGAAGATGTCTGGACCTCTTAAAACTGAATATATTTTCCATCTATTGTTATTCGAGTTCTTACTAGGCCTCACAAGTGAATTCCAAAGCCTTCTGAAGAGTTCCGAAGACTTCTGAACCTCTTAATACTGTATATATGCTCAATTTATAGTTCTTATGTTCATATCATAATTCTTTACATGTACACATTGTCCCACAAGTAAATCACGAAGCCTTCCGAAGAGTTCCGAAGACGTCTGGACCTTTTAAAACTATATATATTTTTCATCTATCGTTATTCAAGTTCTTACTCGACCTCACAAGTAAATCCCAAAGCTTTCCGAAAAGTTCCGAAGACTACCGGACCTCTTTGAACTGTGTATATATTCATTTAATTAGTAGTTAAGTTCTTACTTGGTTACACGAGCAACTACGAATCCTTCCGAAGAGTTCCGAAGACTTTCGAACTGCTTCAAACCGTTAATATCTATGTGGTTATGAACTTTTAATTGTTTTTTGCTTGTACATATTAAACATAATAGAGCTAAGTCTACATACATTGTCTAAGAAGCCAGACGCCGCACACCCGAAGAAAACAAAGCGAAATATTTATATGCTTTTTCGTTTACTAAAGGGTTTTAGCGCTGGGCATAAATTTGACGCATTCAGCATTGCGCTTTGATGAAGCGTTACACCGCTGCAGTTCCATAAACGCGTCCATTAATAACGACCTAAAGTGTACTTTAAGAGTAGTTAAAACATTCGTTAGTTTATGTTCGCTTGAAATCGATCCATATCGGCTAAGTGTTCCACTTATAAGAGAATGTAAGCGAAACAACCGAAGAAAATAAAATAACTCAAAGTAGCATAATTGTAATAGATTATAAAAATAAGATTTTACGTTCTACATAACTAGCGAAATCGGAGCTGCATTACAAAACAAAGGCGCCTTAATAAATGAGTAGATTTTAGTGTTTTGTAATTAGTTTTAGTCATGACAGTGCGAAATTATATAAGCTATTAAAGAAATGTTTTACTAACGTCAAAATTCACCTACACAAGATTTAATTTGTTGATAACCAACTTTGCACTTTAGTTTAGTATTTAAATTGAATGTCTCCTGACAGATTGTTTCTGTGAATTGATTTGAAACACGCAAAGCGTAGTATTTACAGGGGGAAATTGCGTTGGCAACTGTTGCAATTAAATACAAACTTTGCTCGATAAAATAAACCTTAATTGTACTTTATAAACCAAAGATAATAATAACATGTTTATGTATATTTTTAAACATGTTTGTAACATAACAAAAATACGTCGATTGAATTTGTTAAGAAAAGGTTGTGATTAACGCTCATTTGAAAAGTAGAAATGGCGTTTTATTACTGAAAAAAGTAGTGTATAAAATAGACATCTAAAAAAATTATAAAATAAAAAGACGAAGAAGCCATTTTGTTTACCTTATTATGTTACCGACTGGGCGAAAATTATAACGTTAACCGCGGGCATAATTTATTACGCCCTAAATGTGGTCGCAAATTATTTTATGAAACGGTTGCAGATATGCATGCAAGGCAGCAATTAAGAAATAAGTAAAAAGCTCGTCTTGATTAATAGCTGTAGACAAGCAGGGGCGACTCCGTAGCTCAGTTGGTATGTGTGAGAATCCCAACACGGTCCACTTGAAAAATGTCAAGCGAGCATTTTTCACAAAAATACACCCTCGTTCGGATGAGAGGGAAAATGGAGATCCCGTGTGTGAGCGTTGTCACGCACGTTAAAGATCCCCCTACCTTGCTTGCAACAGCAAGGGTTCGGCAAAATTCAAAATTTTTCAGGTAAAAAACCTCGCTTCCTGGCCAATGTAGAACTTTCGGGTGGAGCATTGAAAAACCAAATGTAGTTAGTGTAACCGAGGCATGTCTCCGCTCGTTGTTTCTAGTCGAAAACCACCGCTGACGTCTTGAGGTAGATGAGTTTGAGTGGAGGCCCGCTTCTTACGTTTTGTACAGATTATTGCAGTGAAGTGTGTTGTTGAACATACAACTTGAGGATACACAAAGGTATTCAAGTAATTGAAGGAACGGTAGAGGGATGCAAGGGTACACTTTGTTGCACTAGTTTAATTTGACGATATTCTCAGGTAGTTAGAAGTACAATTTCGTTTACAGCGCGCTTTTCTCATTAACTTGTTGTCCCCACATAAAAATGTTTCTAATTGGGTAAGCGCAATAACCACACATTCCTTATGTCTGGAAAAAATGCGCGCTTAAAAGAATGCATCGATAAATTACGCGTTCTCGATCTCTGTTCGCATAAACCCAAAACCACAAACTTTACTTGTAATAATCTAATTAAATCAATGATGGGAAAAAAGATTTCCCTTAATGAATTAAAAAATCCCATATTCCTAATATCAAAATGAAAACTTTGTGCAGCCAAAGGGCGCAACAAACGCATCAAAGCTTCAAAAAAAAAAATGAATGTCTCTTTGTACGAGAATTCACATACACTGAAAACTTAAAGCAATTAAGATCTACAGGAGTCACCTTATTTTTGAACTATGCCAATACTTGTAATACCAGGAAATGGAAATAAGTAGTCACCCGATGTTCAGGCTGTTGACTTTGCAACAATAATGTAATTATATTTCGATTCTACTTTATTCCAGTAAATATTAAAGCGTTTAGTTCAATGTCGTCGCACTCTTAAATTATTATCTACTTCTTATAAAGATTTGTGTTACCTGAGGTCCCCTGCTTCCCTCTGCTTGTACTGTGGAGTTTAGATTTCAGTCCAGTTTAGAACGAACACTTGCTTGCTTAACAACAAGTGTTCGAGATCGATTAACCGGTGCACAGGCACGAGACTTTAAAAATATAATATTCATGTTGTGTAAGAAAGGTTAAGTTAAAAACGTATTACATCATATATGTAACTGTGTTTTATCTTCATTAATATACAGTCCTATCTACGGTTGTGTTGTGTTAATGTTCTTTATCTACAAGGTTAAATTTACACCAGCGCAAAAAGGGAAACAGCAAAAGTGGTATATCAAGAACTCCAAGGAACCACGCAGGCTATATCATCTGAGCACGTACAGATGTTTGCCGCCGCATCGACCGCACAAAATTGGTCGAAGAGTATGAGACTCAAACACTTAAAACTAACAAATGAACTCACTATAAAACTAAATGTAAAGTTCATTGTTTTCGTTGCATTTAAATGCATACAAATTTTCATTAATATCTTTAAGATATTCTCTTAAACTAAATAAACTTCATATTGATTTTTCGCAATATAAAGACAAAATACGTTCCAATAGTAAAAATATTAAATTAATAAATTAGCCAATACCACTGCATTAATAATACATAATTTCTTAAACATTCTACCAAATACAAATTATAAAAACAAGATGGCTCTTTTCTTTTTACAATAAATCCCATCTTTGGTGGTAAATACCAAAGGTTTGGAACATCACATAGATAAGTTCTCAAAGATATTTTTCAAAGAGAAAAATATAGGTAGTTTATTTGCTTTGCAGCAACGGTAACATAAAGTAACATCTCAAAGATAATCCCAAAGAGAAAGATAGGTACCTTGCCATTATTGTTTAGGTTAGATGATATCTCAAAGACAGTTTTGAAATATTAACCAGGTAAGGTAAAATCACCAAGATATTTTCAGGAAAATATAAAACTAACCAACCATTAATGATTTTATACATTAAGCAGATAACTTCAAAGAGAAAGATAAACACAAAACATTTATGATTTATCTAATAATCAAGTAAGATAATGTATTAAGAGAATTTAAAAAAAAAACAATGTAAAAATTAATTTTGGTTCAGAAGCCATACACTTGTCAAGACACCTCGCCCTTCCTATGATATAATACCAAAAAGGGAATCCCATAGGAGTAGAAGAATCCTGTACGATTTTAAACACATTTTTTCATTAGACATTTCTATGAAACCGCCCCTTTGTTAGAGCGTCAACTGTTGTTTTATGCGCGTCGCTAATCACTGTATAACCCTGGGAGTAATTTATTACGTCCCCAAATTTGGTAGCAATCTTGCCGTCGCGGATAAAGCCAACCATACAACAATAAACCAGGGTTTCACCTGGTTTTTCGCTGAAACTAAAGGTAGTTTTCTAGGTAAGAGGGAAAAGTGCGAGGACACAAAATAAATCACTTCACCGAACTACTACGTATACATGTTCTATATCTTCGATAGCCAATAGTAAAGTTCCTTGCTTTAAAATGCGTCGCTCTCATGAACCTGTTAATATCCCCTCCATTCCACGTCTCTCACGGCAGGCCATTTAACGACGTTACATACCTTTACCCTGAGCAAATGCGGGTTTATGCGGAATACATGCAATAAATCACGAGGCTGTTGTCCTCGGGTTCGCCAGAAACTATATAAATTTCACAAGTAATAACTTAATTTAAGGATGGGAAAAGGGTCTCCTTGCTGGATTCAAAAATTCCATTATTCTAATATTCAAATAAAATTTGGTGCAGCCAAAAGGCGCAACAAGTGCTACGTCGTGTCCTAAAAATTCACGGAAAATCGTTCATAATTTTTTCATGGCGCAAGGATAGTAAAAAATGACTGATTCTAGCGTAAAAAATTATTTTCAAAAAATTATATTTTCAAGTAATGTTGTTTTTATTGCTAAATATAATTAAATGTATGATGTGGTGTCTGATCACAAGAAAAAATATGCTAAACGATTTAAAATCCTCCATACCAATTTATTCAAAATGTGATGCTTAATATATAGAAAATTTTAGGAGATATATTTTCTATCAATCATGGGGTGTAGCCATGATGGCATTCTAAATGGAACTATCTTACCTTAAAAACTAGTATAGCACTTTATAACTAAGTAGTGAAGTCTTTCTATTCATCTACTGCTATTATCTGTCTTGTTCTTGATAATAAATTAGAACACTGTGGCACGATACAAATTAAAATAATTAATATCCATTTACCGTAAAATTATTTTTAAATACTAAATACGTATTTCGACCACTATGTGGTCATCATCAGTAGTAAACTACGAAATGAAGTATTAATTATTTTAATTTCTCTTGTTCTTGTATTTGTCGTAAGAAACAACCAACGACTCCAGTACAAGAATTTATATATAGAACTGCCGTTTAAAAAAATCTTCGAGGGTTCAAGAGGATTAAAAACAGCAATAGCTTGTTACTGAGTTTGCTGTTATGCTGTAATTAGAGGCAAACGAATTATTAAATAATTTACAGGGATAAATACAACACATAAATGACCGTATGCTTTGTAAAATTTGCAGCAATATAATACGCCCTCTTTGTGGCAAGCGTTGGTAACTAGAATTTGCACTATACCATTATCTATTTACAAGGAATGTCTTTTATGTTTTGCATTCTGGGACACAGAAGGCGCCACTAAGTCAAATTTCGGTACTAAAAATAAACTCCATCTTTAGTTAACCTAGATCCAAAGTTTCAATGCGATACGTGTAGTGTTGTAGTTACAATGAACTCTCAAAGTTAACAAGTTAAGCGAAAAATAGAATTAAGTCGTGAAAGTTTTCGGGGCCCTGAAGCACCACACCAGTTAACAATTTCTCGTTGGTATGGATAATTCAAATGAGGACGGATTAGTCTTAGCGACGATTTAAGAGCAGGTGCATTCAAAAACAGCAGTCACTCAGGAAAACGTTGATGCTGTGCGCAAGCTCAGCAACGAAGATCGACATGTGACATATTGCAAAATAGAAATATCATTGGAGATTTCAAAGACTTCAATTCAAAAAATGTTACATGAACAATTTGTGTGTAAAAAATTAGTTTCCCGTTGGATACCGCATCTGTGGGTCGAAGTGCAGAAACTAGCTAGGATGAATTAGTGTCAAAATACTCTAAACTGCTTCAACGTAGGAAATTCTAAAAACGGATAAAACATCGCGAGTGACGATGAATCTTGGATTTACCCATACGAGTAAGAAAATAAACGCTAGTCGTCTGAGTATTCCCAGGAGAAGAAAAGTCGACAAAAGTCATTTCTCGAAGTGTCTCCAAAAAGACGGTCACAGCATTTATCTCGAAAACAGGTCATGTAGTAATATGTTCCGATATTCCGTGCAAACAAGAAAGAAAAGTAAAGCAAGCAAAGAAAATCGCTCTCACCGAATACCGCAACAAAAAAAGGAATCCAAAGAAAGCCGTGCTAGCTAAAAAATCGTAGAGTGTGGTGGGCCACAAAGCAAGAAAAAGAAACCTAAAGAAAGAATGTTTATTTACAAAACTTTAAAAAAACAACTCCTAAGAAACATTTATCCAAAACATCTCATAGGGCTTGCAAAGTAAAAAATCCACGCAAACGTAATTTATACCCTTCTTTAATTACTTTTAACTAATTTTCTATTTCAATTTTAACATGTACATAAAGCAAAAATTAAACAAAAGTATGTAGAGTGAATTGTTTTCAATCCTGTGGTTACTATGATTTTTGAATCTTTATAAATAAAAAATATGTTTTAGGAAAAGTAAATACCTACATAGTAGGCAACATAAAGACGAAGAAATATCCATCTACAGATCGAAATGCATTTCGCTGCAGAGAATGATATACTAATATCACACCTAAACAGTAGCGTGACTCTAAAAGTTTATATAAACAAATTTATAGGATAGTCAATGGCGATCTTGTTACATGCTAAACTGGTCATATATCATGTTTTAGGGTAAGAGATACTTTGTAAGTTAATTGCCGCGTATTTTTGAAATGATACGCTAACTTCCGCCGTTGGCGACGATTGAATCTGCGCAGAAGGGAAGGGGGAGTGTGCGAGTCGAGGAAGCAGGATTAAATAGCTGGACATGAAAGGAAGGTATGCAGTTTCCTTTATCTTCCCTTACGTTGTACCTATATCCTTCCAAATCCCCTACAAGATGCAATAAGAAGATCACCAACGGTAATAATTTGATGTTCAACCCGGCGAACTACGAAAACCATTCCACGTGGTGGACCCTGAAATGAGATTCCGAGATATACATATCACGTAAGTAATTTGAACATAACCTAAAATGTGCATATAAATTGACATAGGCATTGCGATTGCATCATTCGGTAAAAACGTGGTCTGTATCGGTTATATAACGGCGTTAGAGCCACGCCTAAATTATAATAATGGCGTTTAAATTGTAACAATAGCGCCTTTGCGTGTTATGTTGAAATTTAAAATCCGTTTATAACTAATCTTCACTGTAACTTGTAAGTTATTAGCTCTTAAAATAATACTTTTTTTATAAAAGAAATCAGCAAAATCGAGTTAATTATTCAAATTATAAGAAAAAGTTTAGTAAGTGCCAGATAGAGATAATGTAGTAGTGATACTAGAAATTTAGAACTCAAAAACAAGTTTTAATAGTCTAAAAAAAAATCAAGTCAGGATAAGTATTTAACCAATTCGGTTTTAAGAATTTTAACATGAGAAATGGCAAATAAAGCAATTAAAGTGATAAAGTATCTATAAATATAAAACAATACTTACCTAGGAAATAATCTACATCCAAAGGAACATATTTCAGTATAATTAGAATTTAAATAAAGTTAGTTAGTCACTACCAAACACATTTCAAATATAATCAACACTGTTTTTGTAAGGGAAATTTAAATTGCACTAAATTTAAAATTGCATGATCAAGGTAAACAGAAAGTAAACAAATAATTATTTAAGGCAACAGTTACAACAGTTAAATCGATATAAAGCTACTGGCAGGGCTGCCAACCAAATAAGGTAGATATAACTAAAGGTAACTATAATTTGGTGGTTCCCAAATTAAATTTTTAAAAGTCATTAGAATTCAAACCTTTTAATTACAAATAATTGGGTAAAAAACCAATTTTTCATAAAAGTATTATTTTATATTCATAGATACTTTATCACGTTAATTGCTTTATTAGCCATTTCTCATGTTAAAATTCTTAAAACCGAATTGGTTGAATACGTATCTTGATTTAGATCATTAAAACTTTTGTTTTTTCAGTTCTAAATTTCTAGTATCACTACTATATTACCTCTATCTGGCACTTATTAAACCTTTTCTAATCATTTGAATAATTAAATCGATTTCACCGATTTCTTTTTAAAAAAAATATTAATTTAAATTTTCTTAGAAACTAATATAGCCTATTTGCTTTATATTTATCTTGGTATATTTACTCCATAAACATAGTAGCACAATGATTTCATTACACCTTAAATCTCTTGAAACTATCTTCCAACTTCAATCACGAGGTATTCAACCATCGTATAACCAGAACGACAAACGTTTACAATTAAAGGCTGTACTAGCACAGGAAGATGACGGACAACTAATTTCTCGTACATTACCTTCAGACCTAACACAAAATGTTCTTGAAATCAGAGAAGCTCTAGATGACATTAATAGTATTGTCTATCGAACCAGTCCAATACCTACTGATTTAGAACTAAAACGTATCAGTTCTCGTATAATACATTTAAAGCAACGTTTAGACTTGTTATCATTACGGATGAACAGGCTAATAAAACCAGACAAACTTTCTTATCTGACGTTCTCTTAATTGAAGGAGTCATTCTCGAAAAACTTAACTTAGATTCAGATGTAAATTTGTCTCCTGCTTTTTCTAATCTTACCATTTCGCAATCTACTACCTTGTCTCCGAAATATATGCCGGTTTATAAATGGGGTATTTCTTGTTCGGGATTCGATTCGCAAATTTCTTTAATGCCATTTTTGGATCGCGTAAACGATTTTAAGATCTCGCGTAACTGTACAAACCAAAATTTATTTGTCTCAGCGAGGGAACTATGTTCTGACTCAGCTTTGATTTGGTACAGGAACATACGACACCAAATTTCTACCTGGGAAGAATTAGTTACTTGTTTAAAACTCGACTTTTTACCTCATGGATATATAATTGATCTCTGGAATGAAATTAAAAATCGCACACAAGGACCTAATGAAAACGTAATCTCTTTTAATATCTCAATGGAAGCTTTATATGGCAGATTAGATAAAAAAAACCACCCGAACCTGAAACTATCGATCAACTTTTACGAAACTTAAATCCTTATTTAAGGATCTATGCCGCTCTCTTCAAGAAGTAAAGCTACGTATAGATAAATACCGTCCGCCCCCAACAACACAATGTGGCCTATTAGAACCAGACCTAGCATGTCAATCAGAATTTTCTCGTAAAGTATCTACTATTAATCTTCCTGTTTATCCAATGACAAACTCAGTTACCTGCTAGAATTATAAGAAAAGCGGACATATTTACAGTGTTTGCACAAATCCAAAAAAATCTCTTCTGTTATGGCTGTGGTCGAAATAATACCTACAAATCCAAATGTACAAAATGTAACCCTACCTCATCGGAAAACTTTGCCAGGGATATTCCTACTCAGGACGTGAAAATCTCAAGGAGCCAAAATCGCCCTCTACAAGAACAATTCAACACACCCAGACGTCAACGGGATTAAAGCATAAACTTACCCTCAATATTAAACCTTTATTTAACAGTAATAATAATACCATTACCTTAAAGTCAAAGAATAACTTGCCTTCTTTATCTAAAATATATCGTTCGACTCCAGCCGAATGATCTAATTAGTTGAAAACAGTTTATTCCTTTTATCATAAAAATTTTGCTGCCTTACACAACTTGTTAAAAAACCTCTCGATATTCGCCCACATTTACCTATTTTTATTGGCTCTCTAAATGTAATCGCTTTATTGGACACGGGTTCGTCCATGTTCTCTTTTAAATGATGAAGGCTTAAGGCAATTATCTGAACAAAATATTAAATTTCAGGTTATTCTAGAAAAAACCATTAATCTAGCTGACGATAATAAAATATATGTAACTGGTTCTCTCAAATTAAAAATTCGTATAGAGTCACTCGAACGGGACATTCCATTTTTAATTGTGCCTACACTAGCTTATCCATTTTTACTTGCTGTTGATTTTTGCTAACCTTTTAATTTGTCTTTATATTTCCAAGATTTCTCTTGGCACGCTTCTCTCAAGACAAACTCTTGTGCGTTGGCTGGTATATCTAATAAAATTTCTCTTATCGATTCTCAGAATGAAATGCTTAACTCTACAATTGACAAATTTCGTAAATTAAATACTTCTAAAGTTGGTTGTATTACTACGGCAACACATAATATCTCTATGAGAGATGCTGTTTCTTTTAAGCAACGTCAATATCCGTTATCGCCTGCATTACAAAAATATCTACATTCCGAAATAGATAAAATGCTTGAAACCGGTGTTATCTCTCCTTCAAATTCGCCATGGATGTCTCCCGTGCTATTGGTTCGTAAGAAAAGTGGTGAATGGCGTGTTAATTTTGACGGAAGAAAACTTAACTCTGTAACTATGGCTGCGCCTATCCTTTATCTCATACTGTTTAACTAACGGGTCTGCTTCACAGGTCTCTCTCTCTCTCTCTCTCTCTTTTAGAGGGTACGAGTATTTTCCCATTTAACGGCTTTGCGAAGTCACTCTCTTTTGTATCTCTATGATGGAGGACAAAACGGCTTGGGCAACTGAGGAATTCTACGATTATTTTTAAAGCTTATAGTTGTAGCATGCCTTGGCGTATTGCGACGTTTCGGATCCATCTATTATTATCTAGTTTTATCTTAACATCTCTATCTTACCTATTATCTTTGGTAATAACTTGAGACTTTGTCTTACTTTTTTTTGCTGACCAAACGTTTGGTATTTACGATTAAACGTAGGAAATTTTTGAGTATTGAGTGAAGAAGCTATCCTAATGGTAGCAATGTAATTTGTTAGGTTAGAAATGAAAAAAAATTAGTAAGATGGTACTGTTGGTAAATTTGTTAACTCACAATTATGTCATTAAAAAGTTTTGATGTGTACTGTTTATTAAGCCAGAGTACCAACACAAAAAAAATTTGTCAAAATGTATAGTAACTTGCTTTCTTGGGCGTTTTAAAATTTAGGCATTTTCTTGCCAATGTACAAAGAGTTAAAATGTAATGCTTATGTGCTTGTGCACTCAAAAAATGTAAAGTTAGCTTGTGGTTATTTTAGAAATGTTAAGCGACTTGTCGCACTTGTATTTAGTTGTAGTAAAGTGTTTCGTGCTCTCCGACAAATTTGTGCTGTCGATTATAACTGCGCCACATCTAAAACTCGTATATGTATTTATAGAGATAGTTCGATAATCTTGGGATGCACATTCCGTTTTCTGGTTACTCGCAAAACGCGTTAACGGGTGAAAAAACCAGGTGGCGCCTAAAATAAACATTTAGTAGAATGTAAGTTAGTTCATATTAAGTAGGGATCTAGACTTTAAGTGCCTACCATGCTAAAAGTTTTTTTTCTTTTTAAAAATTTTTTTCTTTTATGGCTTGGTTGCGCTTGTTACATGCCAAACTGTATGTAATGTAATGCAATGTATTCAAATCAAACATTAATAAATCAAAGTCACTTTCAATTTGTCATAAATATCTAACTTGAAATTTTTATTATTTTGACGATTCTAGGGCATGGATTGAAATGTAAATAAAAACGATTAAGAAAAATACTGTTTTAAAGTATTTCTACACTTAGGGAAATTTTTATACAAGGTTTTAAATATTCATTTTAATTGGAATAGCATAAAAATGGGCCGTCACTTGGATTGGAATTTGCAAAAAGCGTTTATTGAGATAGTTGGAAATTAATGCAAAAATCAATCGCTTTCTGAAGTTTAACGTAACAAATCTTTAAAAGCTATCTACTGTTTTATTCCAGTCCTATATGCAAAATTTAAAAAACAACCCTCGTAACAAGTTAGAATTATATCTTGGATAAAAAGCAGAGCGAAAGTAAGTGTTCGATAGTTTACAAAATGTCCTACTACAGAAGCCTGGGCGTGTAACATATTACTGAAATATTTGCTCCATTTCTATTATTTTATTTTAAATACGCTACTAAATTTAAAATAAAAAATCCCATACTTAATCAATGTATATACGTATTGGAATTTTTTTGTTTGGATAATTGCAATGATTAGGTAGGTATTATTGTGCTCTATTATATATAAAATACGCATTAAATCTTTTTGTTTATAGAGTGCTTTTGTATGCAATGATACATTTGTTCTGCGCAGAATTCTCCGTTCGTGGTTTCTGCCTTGCGGTTTTCTTAAACCTAGATATTCTTATACAAATATTTACGGTGGAATGTCCTACGAAATAGTCGTGCCTGTTCCCTACAATTCTATTTCGATTTAATGTTACACTTGCGTGTCGCGATGTCATCAAACAACCCACTAATCTTATAAAGAATATGTTAATGTTTTGCATAAGCATTAGTAATTAGAGGGCAGCAGTAGCAAGCTAACTGTCGAAGGGAAAATATGCTTTCAAATAACAGTGTCACTCCCCGATGGGAATCGAGTAAAAAGCCGCTTTTTGTTAAGTGCGTTTGGATAGATGGACGTCGACATTTTATTTTATTTAAAAGCGATCCGTCTACACGATGTCTTAATATTAATTCTGTTGGAGTCTCGCGAGTTAATTCTACGGCTACCAGAAGAAACGTACACTCACCTTCGCTAACACAAACCACGCGCCACAAGTCTTCAGAACGTGAAAATTTCCGGGTTCAATCGGTGAAAATGTCACTCTGTAGTAGCGATAAAAATACGAGTAAAGGAAGTCGTCTAATTTCACGAAGTGCAAGTTCATTTTTCCACCAAGAAGAGACTTTTTTGTCTGTTGATATAATACCCAATGACAATCTACGGTACACCACTTTAGATGCAGAAACTTTAATTTCGAAACCCATTTTTCGTAAGGACACCAGGAATGAAAGTGAATACGTATGCGACGAACACGAAAATTATTGCTACGAAATAGGTGATGACTTATTACGTCCTTGTTTTGCCAGCGTACATTCTGCATATCATCCAGATATTTATCATAATGCCTTAAGTGACAAAGTATTGGTTTGGTTGGATTTGGCGACGAAAACTATCCCTAAATTAATACCCAGTGACATACAACGACCTATTAGAAGTGAAAATACTAAGAAAAGTTTGTGTAAACTCTTAAATCGTTCGCGTTCTTACGAGTGTTACGAAACTATTAAAACTGGACAATTTTTTGAAAAACAAGAACCTTTGTTTAAAACAATCGAGTTCTCTGTAAACCCAACACTGTGGCAATGTACAGGTGAAACACCCGTACGGATTTCGGCGAATTCGAAGCAAGTCAATTCAGTGAAAGTGAAAACGGAGATTTTGAAACGTCAACTTCATGTTTTCATTCCAAAAATTGTTAAAAAGATTGATGATTGTAGCAGTAGTTTAAGTACAAATAGTTCGTTGATTATTCAAAGATGTTCTTTACAAAATATTCAATAAATATGATTTCTGCTTCAATATTTATCCTAGTTAAAACTTTTTTTTTCGAAACTAATACACAACGTTTGGGGCATTAGGTTAGAAGTTCAATGATTTGTAGTGAGAAGGTCAATTGAGTAACAGTAAAAAAATATAATGTACCAAGCATAAATGTCACACCCTTTAAAAACCAGTATTTTAGGTCTTATTATGTATATAAAAAATTTTTGAATGTATTTTTTTTTGTCCCAGAATTTAAGCGCAAGGGCAGGCAGCTAGCTCGAGTTATGGACTCTGCATTGAACATGAAAAATGGTGAGTAGTTCTTTAATTAACCTTGCAAAAGCGATACAAAAAATAAAAGGGGTACATAAAAATATAGGGGAGCGCCACCACATCTAACTGTAATAATAATACATACGCCTTAAGGGAAGATGCGGAAACCCTTAAGTGTACATGGATGATGTTGCCTGTAAAAAATAAAAAAAAAATTCAATACCAAACAGCAGACCAAACCACTAGCGAGAGCTGTAATAAAAGTTAGATTATTAAATGAAATACGAGACACTATTTGTGCCTCACAATGTCATATACGAGGGCCATTTTTTTTCAACCTCCGATCGCTCCGTGCAGACGCTACGCGGGTAGCAGAAAGCGGGCATGCGCTGTAGGCAACTGCGCAACTCTTGCACTACACACTCCGCCATTGTTGACCTTCAGGTGTCAGTCGGCGTTGTGCTACAGCCACGTAAACATGTCCGCTATTATTGATGCTCCCGCCAAGTGTGAAGTGCGATTCGTTTTCTACAGGCTGAAGGCCATAGTGCTGCAGAAATCCATCGAAGAATGAGTCGTGTGTATGGGGAAAACTTCATGAGTGATGGTGTTGTGCGTGAATGGTGTCGAAAGTTTAAAGATGGCCGCAATGATGTGCATGATGAAAGGGGCCAAGGGCGCAAATCTGTCGTTTCAGATGACCTGGTTCAACGTGTTGACAGAATGGTTAAAGAAAACCGCAGATTCACCATTACTGCTTTGTCTACGGAATTTCTAGAAGTTTCAAGGTCTGTTTTGTACTCTATTGTTACTGAACGGTTAGGCTACAAAAAACTTTGTGCACGTTGGGTCCCAAAAATGCTGACGGACGGCTACAAAACTCGACGAATGGCGTAAGCGTTGGAGTTCCTTGCGCATTATCATGATGAAGCAAACAACTTTTCGAAATAAATCGTGACTGGGGATGAAACCTGGATTCAATATGACACACCGGAAACAAAACGACAATCACCAAACTTCATCAAACAAACCAAAGAAATTCAAACAAACCTTCAACAACAGAAAGACCATGGCTACTGTGTTTTGGGACCAACAAGGTGTGTTGCTTGTTAAGTTTATGGAGCCCGGAACCACAATCACTGCAGCTGTTTATTGTGAAACTTTACGACGGTTGCATAGAGCCTTTCAGAACAAACGAAGAGGAAAGCTGACCGCTGGAGTTGTTCTGAGCCACGACAATGCCCGTCCGCACACTGTTGGATCAACTCAACGGCTTTTCGAACAATTTGGATGCGACATTTTGATCATCCGCCATACAGTCCTGACTTAGCACCAAGCGATTTTCATCTTTTTCCTGACCTGAAGACGTGGCTTGGTGAGAAGCGCTTTCAAACCAATGAGGACCTTCAAACCAACGTCAAGGACTACTTGAATTCATTGGCGGCAACTTTCTTTGAACGGGGTATTGAAAAGCTTGTCCACAGATATGACAAATGTCTCAATCTCTTCGGTGAATATATCGAAAAGTAACCGTAAGTGTACCAATCTTTTGGTAATAAAATTATTGTTTTATATGAACTTGTCTTTTATTTATAGCCTATCGGAGGTTGAAAAAAAATGGCCCTCGTAAAAAACATAAACAAATATATAAAATGTATCAAAAAGTTTCAGATATTAATATGGAGTGTTTTCTCCTGTTTCAAAATACTTCTTAGTAAAACTTAATTCCAAAAATCGAAAGTATATTTTCTCATGTAGTGATTCAATAAAATTTCAAAGTTCAATAATATTGTATTCAAAAAATTTTAAGTTCTTTCAATATTTTATAAACAACTTGTTATAGTAACTTTCTGAAATAAAGAGATTCTGCATTAAATTACAACTACTTTAATTAAAACCGCTAATCTAAACCCCCTTCTTATATTATTCTACCAAATAATTCAAACTTAACAAATATTCAAATATTAAAATTGTCCTGCATAAAAATGTTCCTCAATACGTGAAATATATCCTATAACCATTTATCAATTCGTTAAAAACAAACAAGCATTTGCTTCTCCTAAACATTTCCATGAAATACGCGTTTGTTATTTCAAATAGTTATACGTTGAAATATTTGCTAGGATAAATCACTTCTAAAACCTCGGAGCTCTCAGCAATTCTTGATAAAACAATCCAGCCGCCGCTTGTTATTCAATAGTCAATTTGTTAAAACAAAGAAACATCTTCCTTCTCATAAGTTCTTTGGCAAGATTAAATACTTTAATGGTTTGTTATCGGTGCGTTTACCGTAAAATTTTAGTTCAATATATACACGTGTTCGATTGCTAAAATTTTATAGGCAATAAAATTATCTTCTTAATTGGGCGCTATTTCGTGGCATACTTGTAGCGTGGATCGATAATCATATAAACCTCTTTTTTTTTATAAAAGTCGGGCAATATTATCTGCATGACTGTGTTTCTAGCTGCCTAACTCGCAGGAATGCTTTAAAATGCATTTTGCTTTCCCATTCTAGCAACGAAATTCAATGGAATTAATTATAGTATTTTGCTTTCTTTAATAGCTTGCATTTTAAAAAAGTTTCTGCTGTTGAATATATATATTTTCGCTTGCCTTCTCAGAATATTCTACACCAATATCGGTGAGAATGGTTTTATGTTTTTCTTTCATGGTTTCAAAGCTGTATATATAAGTCAAACTTTGAAAAAGCTCTCTCTGATTTATTCGACTACGCTGTTACTTATTCGACTCCTCTTATTTATGCGACTTCGCTCTCTTAATTACTCCCTCGTCCTCTTACTGTTATACAACGTCCTTTGAGCGTTGTAAAGTCGCACTTTTAAAATACATTTGTGCTAGTACAGTATAGTTAAGTTGTTCCAGCCCCCCCAGCCGCATTTCCTGAGGTCGTTCCGTACAGGAGGTAGCTCCAGGTACAATGCATTTTTCTATTTGCTTTATTTTGCGTTGCATTTTGTAAGATAGACACTTGCTTTTGATTGATTCTGCAACAAACTGCCGACGTTAAAGCACGCTCACAACTCCACCAATTAAGTACTTATTTTTATAAATTGCTATTGAAAATTTTACAATGTTTAGAGCGCTTTCCTACTGTTAGCCTTTTACTGTATAAATTAACGTGAACGTCAACAACTAGCTGTTTAAAATTTTAATGTCATAAAATGCGCTTCCAACAGCAAACATTATTATATTATTGGTTATTTCTTGTACATATTTAATGTTTACGCATATTACAAGTATTCTTGTATTTAGTTAGTAAGATTTTGTTCTAGATATTTTTGAGTTTAGGTTATAGTGATTATATGTAAATTGACGCTTTGTGTACTTCACGTTGTAACGAACAATTACGTAAATGTGTTTTCGACTTTTGTATATATTCTTTTGAGACTATATGTTATCCTACATGATCGTAATATAGTTCTTTGTTACTGAGGTTTTCAATTCTTTTCTTTCTAGATCACCCACACCACTCTACAATGTTTTTGAGCTAGCCCGAACTCTGATCCTTTTGGAAATTCGATTCTGTCCCTGTGTTTTGTTACGGTATTCGGTGTAGATTTTCTATCACTTACTGTGCTGCTTCATTCTTGTCCGCACAGAATATCGTAACATATTCCCCTCTAACACAATTAAAAGGTTGGGGTAGGAATCAGAAGCAAGGGAGCAGACAGTACAGTAATAGCATAAAGCAAAAGAAAATTTGTTTACAAAAACTGAAAGAAAAGCAAAAAACCAACAAAATTAACTTATATCCGGCTCGAAAGACCAATATTAACTAATAGAATGTACCAAAAGAAAATTCGCTTAACAAAACTACAAAAAAAACTCAAAAATCAACAAAAAAATTTTTATCCGGCTCAAAGATTCAGTATACCGGACAAAATCAAGAAGTATAAAATACATAAGAAAAGGAAAAATAGAAGGTAGCACTCATCGAGGACAAAGATAGAACGACCAAACACTGAAAAAGAGGTCGCTGGAGGACGGATATATCTAGTAAAAAAACAGTAAAGCTTTTAACCTCAAGAAAAGAAATTGGTTTCTTCCGAAAAACGCAAAAAGTAAGAAAAGGAACAAGGAGGAAGACCAGCAGTACAAGCCAATATGAGATAATAACTGTCAAGCCTCAAAGTAAGAAAGGGAATAACCAGAATGCTGGATATAAATAAAAATTGAAGTACTTTAAGCGGTGGTGCCAAAAAATCGCATTAAATGAACACCCCGAAGAAAAGAATAGCTAACTAGGCCAAAAGTCGACTAAAAATCGTGATTTCCGAAGATAAGAAAAAGATTGAAAAATTCCATCAAGCCCGTTTGAGGACTAACAGTAAGAAAACCAGCAGAAGAAGAGGGAAAAGAAAGTGGATTAAAAGAAACGGATCAGTAAAATTAAATAAAAAACTATAAGAAAGCAGCATCAAAACCGTGAGAAGAGGACAAAACCAAGAAAAGAAAGAACAAAAGAAAATGTGCGTGTGTGTGTAAGCGCGCGTGCGCGTGTCGTACCGCCTTAGTCGCCTCTTACGACAGGCAGGTCGCATCGTGGGGACTATTCTAATCCCTACCCACACGAGGTTGGGCTACAAGAAGTGTGCAGGCGGAATAATAAGAGAACAAGGACCAATAAAGTGAAGAAAACCAATCAGAACAAGAAAATTATGTAGAAAACAAGAAAAAGTAAAGTCCAGAAATCAAATCCTAAGGAAGAGCAGAATCAGCATGGAAGCTGAAGACGCCAACTAGCAATGGGGTTTAAGACGCTTGGGTCGCCAACAGGAAAACGAAGTGAGATCAAGAACATTAGGATTATGCCTATCTACATCTTCAGGTTCTGAATCAGTATAGAATATTATCTGCCTCATTTCTCTTGTTAACCGGTTTCGTGGGTAGAGTGACCGGAGCAGAATTTAGTATTGAGCGGGCATTTTTCCGCAAAACAAGATTAACCTAGAGTATAGCAGTTGTAGCACGCGATTGAGAAGGTCGTGGCGAGGGTGGAGGTGGTTGTGGTTTAAGAAACTCAGTACATGTCATGAAAAAAACCATTTTGTTTTTAGTTTTGGTTATAAGAAAGTCAGCATTAGAAAAAGGAGCATCATGGGCTGTCAGAATATCAACGTTAGAAATAGGAACAGCATTGGCTATAAAAATATCAATCTTACAAGGGCAAACAGAATCAAATAGAACTTCATCAAAAGGAACATAATCAAGTACAAGTTTATCGACATTAAAGAAAGGAACAGAACCAGGTTGATCTTTGTCAACATTAGAAAAAGGAGCAGAATCAGGAAGAACTTTATCAACCATAAATAAAGGAGTAGGATCAGGAAGAACTTCGTCAACATTAGAAATAGGAGTAGGAGCAACTATACCTTCATCAACATTAGATAGAGAAGTAGAATCAAAAAGAACTTCATCAAAAGGAGCAACATCAAGTTGAACTTCGTCGACGGTAGAAAATGGAGTAAAAGCAAGTTACGTTTCACAAACGTCTGATAATGAAATAAGGGCCAGCAAAATTTCAGCCAAATAGGAATTGTTTTATCGACAACAGTAGATAAAGAAACAGGAACAGGTAAAATTTTGAAAACAACAACAACAAGCATTAAAGATACAGGTTCACTAACTTCAACAGGATCATCTCTGATGATTAGGAATTATCGTCACTTGAGCGACATCTGCTATTGCAGACACGACAAGAATTTCTTAAGTAGAATCATTTAAGAAAGCATGAACAAACTCTTGGATGGCTACCTGTAAGTCAGTAATTTGAAGTATGGGTTCCAATGGTGGAGGAGGCACGGTTTGAGGTGGAAGGGAATACGTAGGATCTTTTTGATCATCGTTCAAATCGCAAAGGACAGAAGAAATTTGGTTCTTATTAGAAGTTGTTCGAAAAGTAGAGGCATGATACCCGTAGAAATCAATATTATAGTTCGAAGGCTTATCTGGCTGAAACGGATAGATGTGATGGTAGCACGGCGAGTAGAGGGAGGTACAGAAAAAGACGTACTAGGGACGGATGAAATTTTGTTCAAAGCCATATTTGTCGAAGAAGGGTATGTTTTGGCGGTAGTAGTAGGATAACCTGGATGAGGTACAGAAGAGAACGTAGAATTAGAAACAGAAGAAATTTGGCTCCTAGAGCTGAGGACAGAATTTAAAGTATTATTCGAAGACCTATTAGTAGTAGGAGGGCAGTTCGGACAGTGGCGACGAGTAACTCCGTATGTCCGCCCACAATCATAGCAATGGAGTACTTGAGGACGAGTACTATGTGTTGAAACATGACCAGGTTGATCGCAATTAAATTATATGACCTGACGAGTAGAAGTAGAACTAGGAATAGGAGCAGCAGAAAGTACAGTAGAAGTATCTGACCTACCCGTAGGCATAGGAGGAATTGTAACAGTTCGGTCATGTGAAGTAAATGTATTTTTCTCAATCGTAGAGAACTTGTAAACAAAATCGGGTTCAATAGAAAAGGTGTGAGTAGGATCAGAAGTAGTTGCCAGAATAGTAGAGGGACGGAAATTTTCTATTTTAGTTTTGAAAGAAACGGAGATCGTTTAAAGTATTAAGTAATTTCCAACTAATTTTGCACTCCGCTTCTAGTGGGGGAAACTTACTACAGCTACGTCTTGCGTAGGTCCACAGGGAACTAATGCGTTTAAACGCAAGCGAAGATTTGTCACCATCAAATTTAGCAAAGGAGTGTTGAAGCTCTTGTATAGAAGTTCTGACGGCTGCAAGGTCAGCATCGTAATCAAATATAATGGGGGGTTGAAGGAAAGCCCCATCGCGCTCTATACAAAAAGCACCCTTCACGGATCTGCGGAGTTCATCTCCATAGATCTTAGAATCAAAAGCATGCGAAAATAATTCGTATTGGAGCTCGGTTTCACGTAAATGCTTCACACGTATGCGCCAAAGATCCATTTTAACTCATTAGAAGAATAACGAAGTCAATAAATGTTAAAGTATATCCGAAAAAAAATTTGAAATTTAAAAGAGCCAAAAAAAATTGGTAGGACTTACAAGCCAGAATCTAAGAACACTAATATAAATTAGAGCAAAAAATAGAACCTAGGAATAGAAATAGAGCGCCGGTGTTTTCAAAAAAGTCAAATTTCCAGCAAAAACACAATTCTGGTAACTCGACATATAAAGAGAAATTTACAGTAAATCACCCTATACGTGATTTTCCAATGCTCCACCCGAAGGTACTACATTGGTCAGGAAGCGAGTTTTTGTTTGCCTGAAAAATTTTGACAACACACACACACGGGACATTCATTTTACCTCTCATAAGAACGAGGGCGTATTTTTGTGAAAAATGCTCGTCTAACATTTTTCAAGCTGACCGTGTCGGGATTCGAACCCGGGACCTTGGACGTAGTAGTCACACGCATACCAACTACGCCATGGAGCCGCCAACAGTAAATCACCACGTAACGGACAGGGAACAATAAAACGAACGCAACAAAAAAAATTTCATCAGGACGAAACAACATATGTACAGAAAAATTTGGGAACGAATGTTAAGTAAGAATAGAGGTTTCGGAAATCAAGGACAAACTCTTAAGCAAAAAATTACGATTTATGAAATCAACCGAAAGGATTAAAAATCGTAGCCCACATTAAGTAAAAGAAAGGTTTCGAAAATCGTAGTCAACAGTAAGTAAAAAGAAAAGCTATCGAACATCGTTGCCACACGTTGGGTACGCCAAATTTATTACGTGTTACGATATGCCGTACGGACAAAAAAGGCAGCACAGTAAGTAGTAGAAAATTGCCTACACCGAATACCGCAACAAAACACAGGGACAGAATCGAACTTCCAAAAGGATCAGAGTTCGGGCTAGCTTAAAAACGTTGTAGAGCGGTAGGCGGGGGGGGGGAAGAAATGAATTGGAAACCTCAGTAACAAAGAACTATATTACGATCATGTAGGAAAACATATAGTCTTAAAAGAATATTTACAAACGTTGAAAAAACATTTACGCAATTGTTCGTTACAATGTGAAGTACACAATGCGTCAATTTACATATAATACAGTATAACCAAAACCTCAAAAATATCCACACTAAAATCTTACTATCTAATATAACCATACTTACAAGTAAAGTAAAGATTTTGCTGTAGGAAGAACATTTCGTAACCTTAAAATTTTAAACAACTAGTTGTTGACGTTCACATTAACTTATACAGTAAAAAGAAAACAGTAGAAAAACGCTCTAAACGCATTAAAATTTTCAATAGCAATTTATAAAAATAAGTACATAATTGGTCGAGTGGTGAGCGTGCGTTAAGGTAGGTAGTTTATTGCAGAATCAATCAAAAGCAAGTGTATATCTTACAAAACAGCAACACAAAATAAAGCAAACAGAAAAATGCATCGTACCAGGAGGTATCTTCTTTTTGGTACCATCTCAGGAAATGCAGTTGGGGCTTCAACGACTTAACTATACTGTACTAGCACAAATGCATTTTAAAAGCGAGACTTCACAACGCTCAAAGGACGTTGTATAACAGTAAGAGGACGAAGGAGTAATTAAGAAAGCGAAGTCACATAAATAAGGAGTCGAATAACGAACAGCGAAGTCGAATAAATAAGAGAGCTTTTTCAAAGACTGACTTGTATTTATACAGCTTTAAAACCATGGAAGGAAAACAACACCATTCTCCCCTATATTGGTGTAGAATATTCTGAGAAGGCAAGCAAAAGTATATAGCCTAGACGACAACGGCGAAAACATTTGTAGAAGTCAAGTCATAACGATAGCATAATACGATAAATAATTCCATTGAATTTTGTTGGCACGGGAAAGCAAAATACATTTTAAAGCATTCCTGAGAGTTAGGCAGCTAGAAACACAGTCATGCAGATAATATTGCCCGACTTTTAGAAAAAAATAGAGGTTTGTATGATTATCAATCCACGCTACCAATATACCACGAAATAAACCAATTAGAAATACGACTTTTATTGCCCATAAAATTTAAACTATCAAGCACGTGCAGATATAATGAAATAAAATTTCACGGTAAAGGCGCCAATAACCAACCATTAAAGTATTTAATCTTTCCAAAAAAGCTGTATTGCAAGCAAAATGTTTCTTTGTTTTAACGAATTGACTATTGAATAACAAGCGGCGGCTAGATTGTTTTATCAAGAATTGCTGAGATCTTCGAGGTTTTAGAAGTGGTTTACTGTAGCAAATATTTCAACAAACACTATTTGAAATAACAAAAGCGTATTTCACGGAAATGTTTAGGAGAAGCAAATGCTTGTTTGTTTTTAATGAACTGATAAATGGTTATAGGATATATTCCACGTATTGAGGAATATAGTATTTAAATATTTGTTAAGTTTGGATTATTTAGGAGAATAGCATAAGAAGGGGTTTAGAATAGCGGTTTTAATTAAGGTAGTTGTAATTTCACGCAGAATCTCTCTATTTCAGAAAGTTACCGTAACAAAGTGTACAAGATGCATAAGTTTTAATATATACTCCCTGTATGTTTGTTGTGGTTTGTTAACTATTCTTTTTAATCTTTCTTGGGAATAAAACCACTTACATTTGTTAAAATGATCTTCATTTACGTTTCGATCCATGATCCAGGATCGTTGTCAAAATAATAAAAATTTTTAAGTTTGACATTTATGATACAAATTGAAGGTGACTTTGATTTATTAATTTTTGATTTAAATACATTAGGTAAAAATTTTAAAGTTTAGAAGAATTAGTACTTTCAATCTGTTTTGCGTCCTGGGAACAGCTTTTTAAGGTAGCCAATACGCTTAACGTGAAATCAGCTGATTATTTTTATATAGTCAAATATGAGTAAAATATTGTTTTTTTTTCCATCGAGTCTCAACTTTCTAAAAAAATTTTTGTTAAATATATACACAAAATTTTGATCATTCTAATTTAGACACAAGGTTTATTAATATCTCATAGCAGATCTGGTATGACATTTGACAATCTGTTTATAAAGTTTTAATTTTCCAAGGGTAAAGATATTTTAAGCAAGCTATAAAATTTAATAGGATATCTTATTCCAATAAACATAAGCAATAAACACCTTGCAACGTTTATCAATAAAGTCCATTTTATCTACATATAAAATCACATAAGAAACATGACTACAAGATGTGGTTTGACTTCACTAACAAATTCAGAAAGCTTTAAATTTGATTTTTACATAAATGATTTTGAAGTGCATAGCAAAAAGAACAACTGCAAACTTTACAAGCAAAATCCTAAAGGTTCTACACTTAATTTCTACTTAAATGATTTTAACACTTAATGTTTTCAAATTACTCAACTATAGACACTTGTTTTACTGTATGTTATGTAATAATCCACATGTTTCAATCACAATTCAGCACCCAGACATCCATTACAAATGGTTTCAGAAGCAAACATCTAATCTTGCTTACCTCGTAAGTCATTTAAACAATAGTAGGCAACTAAAATTATTTCAAACCCACATGAAATAGTATCTTGATGAAAGTTTATTACCGCAATAGATCCACAACCACGTGCATCCTTGCAAATTATATTTAAATATTATCCTTTGTGTACACCGACCAACTATAAGTTTTTCTTTAATACAAATTAAAAGTGTGAACGGTACGATTAAACTCAGTCATCTTATAACATAACCATGTGTAACCTGCGAAATTACATTTAAATTTTTCTTACGTGCGCATTAATACGTTTAGTTAGGAACGACTCGCATTTTCCAGCAACAGGATCTCAATGACATCCTCTCTTCTTCAAACAGAACTTCTTATCCAAAATAGCTTTCCCATTTCAAAACAAGTTTTAAAACGCGAGCAACTATAATTTCATATGCGCAACGCGTGACGCGTGGAAACAACGGTCATCTGATGATAACTTATTAAATTAGAACAAAACCAACAATAGGTATGCAAAACAATACACTTTAACGTAAAATAAGTAAACTAAACTTTTGATGACGACCCAAATAAATATCATTATCGCTTTTTTAAAAAAACAAAATGCCATGGAATATTAATAAAAGCAGAAATTTAGTAGACGCGAAATTGTATACGTTATAGTCTAAATGTTCAGAATGAATTCTTTGTATCTTCTAAGGTTTGATATAGCCCGCCTGTTACATTCCAAATTTGGTAATGTACATTCTTATAATTTGTAAATATATTCCCGCGGAAATTTTTTAATGAACTTGTCAATTTCCGTCATTCCGGACAGTTGCGTTTGCGCAATTGAATGCGCAGGTGCGGAGTGTGTGATAGGGCGGCATTAAGCGACGAGACCTGAAGCCAAGAACTTTTACCAGTGTTGTGTGTGTGTCTTTTCTCTTTTTAGGATGTAGGTTCCTTTCTACCTTACTTTCGTGTACCTCTACCTGGTTCTTCTTATCGTTCCCCTACGAATGCATAGAGTTTAGGATGGACGGATAAAATCTGACTCAGCAATGGCGTGATGTGACCCACAACGAGATGGTCCTGGGATTTGGCGGTAAGGTGCGATTTAAGTGAGTACATTGCTTTTATTTATATTGTAAATGTAAATTTGATCATTGCATCACTTTTAAACGTGTTTGGTATTTGATGCACGGTGGCGCGTGATTTGCCGCGTAATTATACGTTATATTAAACAATTGAGCAATAGTAAGAAGCGCGGGGAAGCGCAACACGCCTTAATTAATTACATATTAAGGTTTGAATAATGCAAATTTCCCATACTTTCTTGTAAATTTTCATCTAACGTATTCAAGCCAAATATATCAAACATTAATAAATCAAAGTCACTTTCAATTTATGTCCTAAATATCAAACTTGAAATTTTTATCATTTTGACAACGATCCTAGGTCATGGATCGAAACGTAAATAAAGACGATTTTAACAACTATGAGTGGTTTAATTCCCAAAGAAGATCAAGAAAAATGCAAAAATCTATACAAATTTTAAATTTATAACATTTACAGTTCAGTCCTTGGCGACGAGCTCGCCTCAGGGTTTTCAGTGGGTCGGTTTTCTGCAATTTTTGACGTGGTACATGTCTGTGGTGACGGTAATGCCCTAAGGAAGAGGTAAGAAAGGTTGGATAAATAAACGAGCATTACATTACAGCACACGCGATAACACACTCCGAAAAAACGCAGTTACTTCTCCCAACTCCAGTATTAAAGTCGTTAATCGAAGTTCTTGTAAATTACCTTCCTCCTTTCAACATTTATTCCTCACATCGCGAACTCAGCTTATTCAGGTTGGCTTATGTCTTACAACCAACTGGAATAGAGAACTTCGGCACTTCAATAATGCTTATCTACATAACCCAATCAAATACGAGGTTCAAACGGTTAGTTCTTATTCCAACGTCACAATGCAAAATTATCTGAGACGTTCGTAGTTAGAGGTCAATCTAATGTGTATTATATTAGTAGTTGTAATTATTTTATTGAAATAGCGACGGAAAAGCATGTTAAACGCTCAGAAGTAAATGAGATTATTGGAAGTACGTGAAATGAATTAAAATGGAGAATAAATGAATAAATGACAATTGACTACTGCAAGATAACGTTTTTAATGGTATTGAATGGTAAATTTTTTAAACGATTTTGGAATATGGACGGATAACTACGTGCTAAATAGAGCCCACAACATCAACTAGCATAATTTATACGATAAAATAAAATTACATTATTTCAAATTTTAAAAAGGACATTCCTACTATGTAGTCGTTTTATGATACGCATTTTTTTGTGTGCTAGTATTTGAAATTAGAGTAGAGTGTGTGTACAAGTTTAATATTCTATTTGAAGCGGACAGCCTTCGGTGAGGTTTTTCCATTACATAAAAATTGTTATTAAACCTAACTAATCAGACACGTTTAAATCAGATTTTAAAGGGGTCGATATTAAATTATCTGACATCTTGACAAATTTTATACATATATGATTTAATTAAGGAGTTTTTAGTGAATGAAATCAAGATTAATGTATGCTTATCCTGATCATAAAAGAGACTTTGGACTTTATTTTTAGTATAAATGAGTGATTATTCAAAAGTTATATTTTTTGTTAGATTTAAAATATTGTTTGTAAGGCAAAGCCTTTGTGGCAATTATGGACTCTACCTTTAGATTTTAATATTTGTGAAAAAATGTTTTTCTTAGAAGTTATATGTAAGATATTGGTTGTTAGACAAAAGCTGTTGTGGATGTAGTAATTACTATTCGAAAGGTTGTTTATTAAAGAATATTTCGAATGATTATAAATTTGATTCCTGATTCTCGTGGTTTTATTTAAATTGAGCTAGCAAAAATAATTAGAGCAATACTTTTATTAACCACTTTTAGTCTATATTATCGTGTAATTAAAAGAGTTAATAGAATACATAAGGACATAAGTGAACTCGTAGGGTTGAGAGCGATTGGATACAGTAAAATAAATTTATTTAGTTAAAAGAGTTTCAACAATTATTTTCTATCCTGAATAGTGGATAATAGGGGAATATCAATTTAGTTTAACGTGTGATTGATGGAGGAATAAGTTATCTTAATTAGATTTAGTCAAGGACTATGTATTATAGTATGTATGTTAAAGAGAATAAGAAATAATAATTTGGGGTAAAATTATAACATATTGGATTGATAATGAAGTACTATGGAACAGTTTTAAAAGCGTTGAGCATGATAAAAATAACGATTTCTATGTTTCAAACGTAAAAACCGACACGTTTCAGATAACAGGGGGAAAGATATATTTCTTAGTAGAGTTGCTACAAACAAACATAATAGCTTATTGGAAAGAGCAGCCGTTGTAATTAAAGCAGCCAAGGACGTAAACAAAACCACACAGAATTGGTGTAAACACGGTATACGTTAGTTAAAATATTGATTTTGAATCTTAGATATAGAGTCGGAAGGAGCAATGAAAAGACCAAGATTGAATAAAAGTCTATAAGTATAAGAGAGAAACATAAAGTATATCCAGAAGAAAGGAATCAAAAATCGATAATCTCAAGGATAGTTGTAAACAAGCACGCAAGTTAAAGTTCGGGCCTTTGGAGCTGGTTTTTTAAAAACACTTTGACTTTAACAAATTTTTATTAGTTAAAATTTGGATTAACTTGTACATAATACTAAAATAATTATTGTACTAGTGAGTAGCTTGAACAACGAAGTATGGAGTTCGAAGACTGACTGCCGGGCATTGAGCTCCCGGGCCTTTTATAATAACCTGCCCCTCACACGGCTGTGAGAACTTGCAGATCTCATGTCTGCGTTTCTCTTTATTGTACACTTTATTACAATGTAACAACTTAATTCTAAGTAATTGCGGTATGTTGACCGCCTGTGACCTGCCACCTGCAGTATCACTGCCCTCACGGATGCAAAGCTGCATTCCGTTCTCATGAACTGTCGATAACCTCTCTGGGTTATCCTTGTGTTACAATGTTGCATTGAACTTATACTTTTACTTAATAATTTCTAATAATTCATATTAGATTCAATACATCAATATATATATGTAATTGGGGGATACATAACTCGCGTCGCTCAAAAAGATGGGAAATGAGTACAAGCGAGATGATTGGTGAAAGTTAAACGAGAAGGGCTAAAAATTCAGGTGGTAGAGGCATATATGTGCGATAAAGCGATATGTACAAGGAAGATAAATGATGTTTGCTTGAAGTTTAAGGAGGGTATCAATCGAAGAGTAGACGCTAATCCGGAGAATTTGAAACGACAGTTGACGGTTTTAAGTGGATTACCACGTACTGTTGTGTGGGGTTATTAAAAATTACGAGAAATCGACGGTCGTTGGTGATTTTCGGGGAAAATAAAGTATCGGTTAAACAAGTGTACGTGCTATTTTATAAACGGGAGGGGGGACAGTTTGCATTATATAATTAGTAACATAGAGGTGTCTCGGTCTCTTTTATTCCATCTGTAATACAGTTAGTTGACTTCCAAGTGAAGTAGTGCAGTCTAATTAAATAAAGTTTATGTAAAAGCTGATAAAGCGTTACTATTAAATAGTGAAGTTGAGATGTAAGTACAAAGATTTTTGTTTGGATGCACGAGAAGTAGTGGAATTTGAAAATTGTTTGGATGAGGATAAAAGCGAGGTGTGGGTAGTACAATTTAATTGCAATAAAAATAACGAAATTTGGAGATTGAATATTTTTATTGGAATTTCTAAAAGAAGAGTTCTTGGAATAGAGGCATGTATGGTACACATGGGGATTCGACTATGGAATTAATGAATAGACGGAGGACCTACCAGACTGCAACATCAAAAAGGGGTTAGTTGGTGGACCGCAGTACAAAGACAACTACAAGGTAGGAGATAGAATAAGACATTTCATGATGAATATTTTCATAGTGTTTGTGGTGTTTTAATGTATTTTATTATTATTTGATTTGATTTTTATTTGAACACACATTTATAGACTGTTAAAACGAAATTGATTTTTGAGCCTTATTCATTAATTTGCAGATAACCAAAAGTTGTAAAAAGGTATAAAGAACTTTTTGATTTTTGGTCGTGCAGAGAATTTATATGCACATCTATAAAGTTTTAAGGTGAGCTCATGCTAGAACAAAGGGTAACATAAGGTATGAGGAATGCCCTCTTACTTTAATAAAAAGTTATGTGTTAAAAAGGGTTATCAATATGCAAAATGATTGTTATAAAATTTAGTGAACACATGAATGTATATAAAGTGATGGCATTTTAAATTTGACAAAAAAATGTAATTTGGATTGCAGATAAACAAAGTGTGATATTTTGGTTAATTGAGTTATTTTTGAATGCATAATTGATGTGGATCTCTATTTAGGTTTCTATGGTGACAATGAGAGGAAGTTTTTTTTTATGTAACAGGTAGGTGTATGTAATATATAGGAAGAATCAAATGAAGAGGGCGATTCAGAAGCAGCCGAGGCAAGATTTGAGTGTAATTACACAGCATTTTTTTGGCACCCAATTTGTGAGGCATGATTTCAGGTTAACCTCACAGTATTTTAGCAGCACAACGCTGGGGCACGCTTGGATCTGTTTGGGGGTTCCAGCGTAACAGCACAGTATTGTAGCTTCCCAAAAAAGGTGCTTGGGTAGTTAGAGCCTAAAACATCACAGTAATATATATATATATATATATATATATATATATATACATATATATATATATATATATATATATATATACATATATGTATCATCATCATTAGGTCTTCAGTCCCAGAACTGGTTAGACGCGTACCATCATTGTTCCCTATTCTGAACTAACCTACAGATTTCCCTGAAATATGCACAGTTTACATCTATAACTGTCTGATCTAGGTCTACATCTACCTCTTTTTTCCTATCTCTGCTTGTAATATATCACATACTATTTCTCAAAAATGCCTTAGAACGTATTCTGATCTTCCATTTTTACTATTTTTTCCACAGATATCCTTGTTCCCATACTATTTCTATAACCTATTTGTTATTAACTTTGTTTGTCCATGCTATCATCCTCATACATCTCAAGCACAGCATTTCAAAAGGCTTCTACCGTTTTTCTGTCTGCGTTTCAGGCTGCCCGTATTTAATAGGCATACTATGCTGTGCTCCACACATATGCTTTCAACAATTTTCTTCTTATTCTATGTTTGTTGTCTTTCCTCATAGGCGCTGTTCTTTCTTGTTATATGCAGTTCGATCACTTTCTATTGTTTTACAGTTATTTGTCCTATTTCTCCGACCTTCAATGGTTGTGAAGGGAGGTAAGCAGCCTGTGGCTGCCAAGTTCCCCCAACACTTAACCATTTGGCGATTTAATATATTTTCCAAATTATCCTTTCGCACAGTCAACATTAGTTGCAGGTATTTCGCAACCAACAACTAGTTGTTTATACTAATCATCAGATTTATCTGCGCTTATTTTTTCGTCATTAGGTTTTCCGTCTCAAAACTGGTTGGACACGTACCTGCACTTATTTATATTCTGAGCTAGCCTACATAGTTCCCTGAAATTCTCACACAGCCTGTGTATTCAGCTCGTTTCCTTTGTATTGTTTTCTAATTTTATACCCTATTTTACCGAGATTCAGTGAAGGAGGTTAAGCAACCTGTGGCTACCAAGATCCCCCAATACTTAGACATTTGCCAAAATAATGGTTTTCCAGTAAATCCTTTCACACACTTAACATTATTCAAGAATATTGCCCAACCAATTCTTGTAGTTACTTATAATAATCATCATGTTTAAGCACAGTTATCTTTTCGTCATTAGTTTATCCATCTTGGGATTGGTTGGATGCGTACCTCCATTGATTTCTATTCTGGGCTAGCCTACACATCTCCTGAAACCTCTACAGCCTACATCTTTTACTATCTGTGTGCAGTAGTCTAATCTAGGTCTGCCTCTTCTTCTCTTTTTCCTATCTCTGCTTCTAATATATTCCGCACTATTCCCTCATGCCGTAGTATGTGGCCTATCATCCTATCTCTCTTATTTTTTTACTGTTTTCCACATATTTCTTTCTTCCCCTACCATTTTTAGTACCTCTTCGTTCTTAACTTTGTCTGTCCATGATATCTTCATCATACGCCTGTAGCACCACATTTCAAAGGCTTCTACCTTTTTCTTGTCCGCTTCTCCTACTGTCCAGGCTTCACAGCCGTACAGTGCTGTGCTCCACACATATGTTTTAGGCAATCTTTTCCTTGTTTCTATGTTTGTGGTCTTTGAGCACAGTAGTTGCTTTTTTCTTGTTAAATGTAGCACGACCTTGTGCTAATCTTTGTTGTATATCTTTTGTGCTTTTCCCATATTGCGTTATTTGGCTTCCTAGGTAGCAGAAATCCTTAACCTCTTGTAAGTTCGTGTTAGATACTTGTATTCTTGTTTTTGATTTTTTTCCCCACCTTTGCAAACTAGAACTTTAGTTTTAGTTTTGTTAATTTTCATACCGTATCTCTCTGTCAGAACCGTTTCCATTTCATTAAGAGCAGCTTCTAACTCTTCCTTGCTAGACGCTAATACCGCTATATCATCTGCAAATCTAAGCATATCAATTTTTTGTCCCTGCATAGTAATTCCAAATGTATTCCTGCATTTGACAGTATTCATTGCCTCTTCTATGTACAAGTTAAAGATCAATGGGGATAGGACACATCCCTGTCTCACCCCTTTCCTAATGTTTACTTCTCTCCGTTCCTGCTCTAATTCTATGACTGCTGTTTGCTCTTTGTATAAGCTACGTACTATTCGTCTATCCCTATAACTCATTCCAATCTTTTGAGTATTTCAAACATTTTTTCCAATTTACATTGTCGAATGCTTTTTCCAGATCTACAAACCCTATATACATGCTTTCCCTTTTTCTATTGTTTCTCCATTATCACTCTCAGAGCTAAAATAGCCTCCCGTGTTCCCCTGTTTCGCCTAAACCCAAATTGGTCTTCTCCTAGTATTTCTTCAGCTCGTTTTTCCATTCGTCTTTGCACAATTCTAGTTAATATTTTTGACACGTGTGCTGTCAAACTTATTGTTCGAAAATTTTCCCATCTATCCACGCCTTTCTTTTTTGGTATAGTTACTATGATGCTACGTTTGAAATCTTTGGGTATCTCGCCTGTCTCATACATATAGCTTACAAGTTGGAAGAGACGTTCTGTTACTGCTTGTCCAGTGGCTTTTAGAGTTTCTGCTTGCACCTTATCTGTACCCGGCGCCTTACCATTTTTCAGACTCTTTAATGCTAATTCAAACTCGTCTCAAGTATAGGATATCCCAAGTCATCATTTTCAATGTCTGATTCCTGTTCTAATGCAGTTAGTTCCTCTCCTGCATATAAATTCTATATATTCTTGCCATCTACTCACTTTCTACGTTTTCTATAATGACATTTCCTCCCGCGTCCCTTATATTTTTACTATACGGTTTTATATCCCTAAAATTCATTCTAATTAATTTGTATGTTTCGTCTGTCTTTCCTATTTCCATCTTAGTTTGTACCTCTTTGCACTTTTCATCAATCCATTGTTCTTTAGCTTTCCTGCATTTTCGAATAATTTCCCATTTTATGGCTTTGTATCTCTGTTTTCCTGTTTCGTCTGATTTATTTTTGTATTTTCGTCTTTCTTCTATTAAATTCACGATATCCTTTGTTATCCATGGTTTCTTATTTACTTTTTGTGTATACCCCAGAATATCTCTGGCCGCCATGTCTAGGCTGGATTTAATGTTATTCCATTCTGTTTCTACTTCCTTAGTTTCAGATATTTTCCCGATATCATTCAGCAATTCATTTGTCTTTTTTTCGAATCTTACTTGAATATCTTTATCTTTTAGTTTCTCTAAGTCCAAGTTTCTTTTTCCGTTCCTTTTTTTCAGATTTTTAAATTTAAGTGCGGCCTTCATAATTACGATGTTGTGGTCAGTATCTATATCTGCTTCTGGGTAGCTTCTACAGTCTTTTACTTGATTCTTAAACCGTTGTCTAACAAGCATGTAATCTATTTGATATCTTCCTATATCTCCTGGCATCTTCCACGTATATCGTCTTCTAGCATGATGTTGAAATAATGTGTTTGTGATGATTAAATTGTTCTTGTATATATATATATATATATATATTGCTGTGATTCTTCTCATATCTGCATTCTTCTTGTCCGCAGGTACTGGCCCTTTAAAAAAAAAACATTCGAGCCCCACAGTTTGGGCGTCAAGAAATGCTGTGAAACCTCTTGAATCACCTGGTCCGTTGATTTTCTTCTGTTAATCGCCTCGGCTGCTCCTCTTGATAGCTTTCATCCTCATACATAAAAAAAAACACATTCCTACCACAAACATCAACGTTAACTCTATTTACATCAATATTCAGAATACATTAAATTTTCATATTAAATTTCAGCATACATTTTTAATATCGGAAAATTTCAAAATTAAATTTATTATCATTTTAATGTGCATCCAGAATTAAAGTCCTTGTTGGATGCCTTCCAATTAATATAACAATATAAGCAGACCGGAGTCTGAGTATCAAGGGAGCATCTACCACCCCTTTACGTTAATTAACCAGGTTTGTCTAATTGAGCTCAAAGACCTACCCAAAGTTTCATCATATTCCCGAACATCAAAACAAAATACCCCTTTTTACTTAAACAAGCTAATTTCATCTTAAAATTAAACTTTTATAGTTAGAAAAATTCCACTAATGTCCATTTAAAGTAAATCAATTATAAAGTCATTCAATACACACAAAAATGTCAAACAAAATAGTATAATTTACCTGAAGGTTATTGTCCTCGTAGCTTCAGTGTAATCGTCCCTTTAGTAAATCACACCATTCCAACCGTATTCGATTTACCGCTTCAAGTTGTCAACGCTTTTAAATTTTCTCCATTACTATTAATTTAAAGTTGTTTCTGGGCTTTTCCGGAACTCATCAGTGTTTATCTGACCTTGGTTTTGTGGATCCAGACATGTATTTACGAACCATTTAATCATTAACACCCCGCAAAATAGCACAGAAATTCATACTTCCTGTTACCCATATACGCAAACTGCCTACTTTTGTGTATGCATTTGTCGTAGTAAATTTATTTAATTGGTACAGTGATAATAAACTTTTATTACCTTGTATCTAAGTGCACTGAAGTACATTCATGTTAACACGTAAATAACAAGCTATTTTGACTCACTAAAATATACTAGCACACTTTAAATTATTTAATCAAACTAAAATGCATGGTTTAACATTTTCAATCAAGTCGCGAGCTTTTAACGCATCGAATCGTCAAAATCTAAGAGAGAGAAACATATGTTCCCGCCTGTATATATAGTGAATAGCCGACATGTCGCTTCTTTCCCCAAAACGAGTAATTCTAAGGAATTTCTCATTTTCTGTTCCCAGTCCGTCGCCTGTATGTCGATTTTCCTGAATTCTCACTCGCCCCAGTTCAAATCTCAGAAACTCAACACGGCACGCAAAGTTGTCCGAGAAAAACTAATTGATTTTGTATAGAACTGTTATTTGTACCTCTCAAGTTTGCCTTTACTTTTAACCAATCGCAACCCCATGACGTTTGCGCTATTCACGCCTTTTGCTATATGTGTCTTTGCTTGACGCATTTTCTCTTTCCTTCTACCGTGTTCTTATTGGTGCAAATTGACACTCTTCATTATCGATTATTCAGTCCACGCGGACTGTTATCTGGGTTTAATAAACCCGTTCCGCACATTCTCGTGAATACTAAGGCCTGGTTTCTCCAAGATTCTTTGAAACATTAATTATCTGTAAGCTTTACACCGAATGTGACATTTAAACTACGCAGGTGTTCAAAATATAATATGAATTCTCAGAGCTTTTTAAATACCCTTCTACGATTTGCATTTTATTGGGTTTTTACGAGTTTTATGCTTATTATTATGTTATTAACGGTTTAATTAACTCCAATTAAAATTGATTTCTATCCTTTTTATTTTTAGCGAATACAAATTATTATCCGTACGTTTTGTTTAATACCGGTTATTTAAAATAGAGTTCATTAATATAAATTTTGCACGTAGTTTCCATTTGTTTATTTCTTAGGAATAATTACATTACGCAGAGCTTTTCACTACTGCTTCGTCTTATAAATAATTTAAATTTCTTATTTTTACTGAAACAACCGAGTTTATTTATGTTTTAAGGTTTTACTAAAGCGTATTATTTACTGAAATTCCTTATACACGGTGATTAAAATTATTTGATGTGATTATTTAATTTTCTACCCTGGTCTAAATATGAGTATTTTCCCCCTATTTGAATACAAATAATCCCACTTATTTGAATGCAAATATCAAATATTTAGACTGCCAAAAAATCTTTACAAAATTTTGCCTATCTCTCTCTATCCTTATCTATCTAACTTACCTACTTTGTCTCCAATCAAAAAAAATATTTACACCTATCCTATATCCCTATCCTATTCCTAACTCTCACCTACTTCTATAAACTGAAATTATCCCTAACTTCATCCTACTTATCCATCTAATCCTATATACATCCTATATACCTATCCTATTCCTAACTTTTAACTAATCTTCACTATACTTTACTTCCCCCTACCTAATCCTATATACCTATCCTATTCCTATTCTATTCCTAACTCTCCACTAATTTTATATGAAATATCTATACTTAACCTATCTTATTTTCTTCCTACATTTAATCTTTATTCTCATCCTAAACCTATTCCTAATTGTCTCCCATATTTATCCTATACCTAGCTTTATTTTCTATAAACACCTACTTCTACTCTTCTTATATACACCTATTCTATCCCTATTCTATTTAAATCTAACTCTCTTCTTCACCTATTTCTCCTGTGGTGCTGGTTCTCCGTTATAAGGAATAGTAGGTTGACGTGAAACCGTCCCTCTCATTTCCGTACCTACTTCCTTAATAAATATGTGCACTCCCTACTACTTCCCCTATCTCAAAAGGTCCCTCATATGGCAAGTGTAGTTTAGCACATGTCATCTTATCTCTCTTCCCTACTCTCAAGCTTTTTACTACTACCTGGTCTCCCACTTTAAATTTTACCCTCTTTCTAATTCTTGCGTTCATCTTCCTTGTATATTTTTCAGCTCTCTTCCTTAACCTCTCCTCACATCTACCAAAAGTTGTTGGAATTCATCATCCCTAGGCACAATTTGCCATGGTCTATCGGGATACTGTTGCTTGATCAGCATGATGGGACTGGTTTCTGTCACGGTACTAGGGGTTTCATTGATAAAAGATTCAACCTTGGATAAATTGTCCTCCCATAAACGATGATTCCTATGTGAAGCTAAACGCAAAAACTTAACCGTCTCTGGAATATATCGCTCAGCTGGATTCGCTTGAGGATGCCTTATGCTACAAAACACCACTTTAATGTTTTGCCTCTCCCAATAATCTCTAAATCTTTGATTATTAAAATAAGTAGCATTGTCTGCTAATACCCGTTTAAAAGTTCCTACTTCCCTACAAAATTGTTCCAATTTCTTGTTTGTTCCGACTGTGTTACAATCCCGAGTGGGATATAATTTGGTAAATTTCGAAAACACATCCGTCACAATCAGCACATGTTTGTGTCCTTTTGTACTTCGGACTAGATTGCTCAAATAATCAATAGCAATTAAGTCCAGGGGATTTTGTACGTGTATACTTTGTACCACATCCTGACTCGTACTATTTTTGTACTTTCCTAAAGTACATAAGTGACAAGTGTTGATGACAGACTTTACTAACCCTAAGTCTTTAGTTGAAAAAAACGTTTCCCTAAAAATTAACCATGTCTTTCGGATTCCTATGTGACCATATCTTAAGTGCAGATCTTTGATAATTAATTTTGCTTGTACCCTATCCACCACATACACTTCCAATTCTTGAATTTTTTTACACAAAAAGCCGTTTATCATATGGAAGTTTTTAAATCCCGGTTCGCTTTCTAACTTCGTTCTAACAATCTGTAGCTCCTCACTCTGCCTCTGGTTCCTCAAGATCTCCTCTTCTCCATATACTGAATCATTTTGTAGTAGACTGTTCATGGCAATCATGATGTCACACGGTCTTTTGTTATCCATGTCCCTGTTTCTACTAAACGCGTCTGCTATAAAATTATTTTCTCCCTTAATATATCTAATCTCAAAGTCAAACTCCTGTAGTAACAACCCCATCGATATACTCGATTGTTAGAAAATCTCGTATTCATCAACGCACACAACGCCGAATGATCCGTTTCGATTACAAAATGTCTTCCTATCAAAAAATTTTAACTTCGTAACACCAAACACCACTGCAGCCATCTCCTTTTCACTAATCGTGTAATTTACTTCATGCGGCTTCAGGTGCGTGAAACAAAAGATATGGGCACCTCTTCCCCTCTTGTACTTGATACAACTCTGTTGCTAACGCACTATCCGATGCATCCGTCCTCAGTACGAAACCTACATCAAATCTGGGATGCCTCAAAATTAGTTGGTCGTGAAATTGTTCCAACAGTGTTAGATATGCTGCCTCTTGACTTTCCGTCCAACTCCATCTTACTCCCTTCTTCAGAAGTTTAAACAATGGACCCGCTTTTTCAGCAAATCCCGGTACAAACTTTTATAAAAGTTAAGGACCCCAAAAAGCTCTTAATTTCCTAATGTTATTAGGTCTCGGATATGTCAAAAGTTCGGACAATCTTTCCTTATCGATACACATACCTTGAGTGTTCACCACATACCCCAGAAATTTAACGGTTTTTGAAAAAAATTCACATTTTTCTATATTCAGCCTCAATCCTGCTAACTTAAGCTCTAATAATATCCGTTCTAAATGAGAGTAATGTTGTTCCTCAGTTTCACTAAAATTAAAATATCATCCACATAGTGTATGCAGAATTGCTCATATGCTCCTAAAATTGCTTGCATTGCCTTAATTAATGCTGCACTTGACGTTGACAAACCATACGGTACTACCTTAAAATTATAGATTTTTCCTCTACGGAAAATCCTGTGTACCTTCTAGAATCTTTGTGTAATGGAATCAGCCAGAATGAATTCCTTAAATCTAATTTACTAAAAATAAACTTGCCACTTAATCTCGTCAAAAGCGTGTCCATGGATGGTGGACAATGGAATTGCGGTTTGGTCCGTTGATTAATTTTTCGTGCATCCAAACATAACGAATGCTATCATCCTTTTCTTAACTACCACCAACGGATTTATGAAATGAGTGTTTGATACCTCTATTATGCCATCTTCCAACATTTTATTTAATTCTGCCTTCACCTGCTCCCGATATGCTGCTGGAATTGGATAAACCTTTGCGTTGAACGGTTCTGAATTATCCACTTCCAATCTGTGCTCATAGCCTAACGCTGTGCTTGCTTCTACCCCACTAATTCTGCATGTTTTTGTAATAAAGCTTGAACCTCTACTCTCCTATCCTCTGGACATCTTATTGTGTTGATCTGTTTAACCTCATCATCCTCTACCTCTACTACATTAATACTTAACCCCGTGTCATCCTCTGTGACTTCATAACTGCCCTTCCATGGCACTACCCTATCCTTAATTCTTATTACCTTCCTTTCCATATCTATCAAAACCCTAACTTCATCATACAGTCAACACCTAAAATGCTCTGAAACTTCAGTCCAGGTACAATTACAAACTCCTGTTCACAGCTTAAACCTCCTATATCTATCCTAAGCACCACAACGCTATTTACTACAGCAAACTTCTTTTATTTGGAGCTACTAAATGGCTACGTTTTATAGGCATAATTCTATCACAAACCTTATCCCTAATTTTGCTGACGAATTCCTCCGATATTAAACTCGCCTCTGCCCCTGTATCAAGTAATACTTCTACATTATTTTCAAAAATTTCTAAATTAATAATTGGCAAACATAATTTTTCCTCAGTTTCTGGCTCTACTTCCTCCTCAATTTTGAAAAATTCACGTGGATGTTCGTATACATTTACACAGAAATCTAGTGGTCTGTCGCGTTCTAAAAATCCTGTCTCGTCCTGTTTTCCGTGCTTGGTCCTGGTTGTCCTTCTACAACCTGTGCGTACGTCCTCCTTGTGTTAATATCCGCGTCCCTGTCTCTATTCGGCGTGCTGGTCACAGTCCTGTTTACTTCCGGTAAACTGTTCTGTCGCGTGTAACTAGGTCTTGGCGTCGGTCCCCTAGTCGCACTATTACTCCTGTATTCCTGTCCTCGTCGTTCCCAATTCGGTCGAAAATTTCTGTTATAGTCAGGCCGTCTCGTATAATTCGGTGTCCTGTTGTCAAACCTAACTGTGTTAACGTTTCGTTCTCGTATCTCTCTTGTCCGTCCAACACATACATCGTCATATCTCTGCAAATACTCTAAAAATGTCTCCCGTTCTGTGATGTTTTGTAAGGCCACGTGTTGTCTAATTTCCAGTTCAAAATGTCGTGATAGGTACTTAATAATCTGTCTGTCCGTCAATGGTGGATTCAGTTGTTTGGCCACACTGTATTTGCGGATGGCATATTGCTCCCTAGATCCTGCAAACTCTCCCTTAAATTTTCCTGTAATCAAGTCGTCTCGTACCTGGTCTTGTTTGTGATCACTCCAGTAATGTTGTAAAAATTTGTCTTCAAAGTCGTGATACGTGTCTATGTCCTGTCCTACCTAAATTGTACCATGCTTCCGCGTTGTCCTTTAATAAAGCCTTTACCGTATTTAGTTTAGTCTGTTCATCAAATAAATTTCCCACTAGATTTCTTACACTATTTATAAAAATTTGTGGATTTACCCTGTTATCGCCATAAAACTTCATGTGTTGGTCCAATGATACTCCACCTGTATAAAATCTGGGACCATCCCCCGTTAAATTTGACATGTTGTATTTAATACTACTAACTTCACGTTCTACCCTGCCTAACTGATCCCTACATGAGTCCGTTACTTCAGTCATTTTACGTTTATTTCTTCTTCACAGAAAATGCGTACTTCGGACCTTAAATGTCCCATTTCCTGTCGAAGACCTGTAATATCACGTTCATTTTTTTCAACCCTATTTTCAACTTCCCCCATCTTTACGGTAAGACTATTTTTAAATTCTGAAACTTCTTGATTCGTCTTATCTATTTTCTGACTAATTTGTTCAAACTTACGATTCGATTCCTCACTCATTTCTCTAATCTCTTCTAACTTCCTGCTCGATTCTTCCCTAGCTCTATTAGATTCATCGCTTAACTGTTCTAATTTTCTATTGGATTCTTCCCTAGCTCTATTAGATTCATCGTTCATTCTCTCTAGCATTCTCATTATCATCTCGTTTCCTTGATCCCCTGATTCCGTCCTCGACTGATCTCTACTGCCTCCAGCTTCTTCCATTTTCGAATTTTTCCCACACAATGCACTATCGTCACTTCCAATTTCCACTCCTTGACTCCTTAACCACTCCTTTCTCTGCATACGTTCAAATCACTCACACACACTCTAAAATACTCTTAAATTTATACACACACAAAAACTCTCTCTCTCAGATCGCCAGTTTCCTGGAATAAAATAACAAAAATTTTATTTGGAACTCGAGCCCTCACGTTGTGGTCGCCAAGAATGCTGTGATTCTTCTCATATCTGCATTCTTCTTGTCCGCAGGTACTGGCCCTTTAAAAAAAAACATTCGAGCCCCACAGTTTGGGCGTCAAGAAATGCTGTGAAACCTCTTGAATCACCTGGTCCGTTGATTTTCTTCTGTTAATCGCCTCGGCTGCTCCTCTTGATAGCTTTCATCCTCATACATAAAAAAAAACACATTCCTACCACAAACATCAACGTTAACTCTATTTACATCAATATTCAGAATACATTAAATTTTCATATTAAATTTCAGCATACATTTTTAATATCGGAAAATTTCAAAATTAAATTTATTATCATTTTAATGTGCATCCAGAATTAAAGTCCTTGTTGGATGCCTTCCAATTAATATAACAATATAAGCAGACCGAGTCTGAGTATCAAGGAGCATCTACCACCCTTTACGTTAATTAACCAGGTTTGTCTAATTGAGCTCAAAGACCTACCCAAAGTTTCATCATATTCCCGAACATCAAAACAAAATACCCCTTTTTACTTAAACAAGCTAATTTCATCTTAAAATTAAACTTTTATAGTTAGAAAAATTCCACTAATGTCCATTTAAAGTAAATCAATTATAAAGTCATTCAATACACACAAAAATGTCAAACAAAATAGTATAATTTACCTGAAGGTTATTGTCCTCGTAGCTTCAGTGTAATCGTCCCTTTAGTAAATCACACCATTCCAACCGTATTCGATTTACCGCTTCAAGTTGTCAACGCTTTTAAATTTTCTCCATTACTATTAATTTAAAGTTGTTTCTGGGCTTTTCCGGAACTCATCAGTGTTTATCTGACCTTGGTTTTGTGGATCCAGACATGTATTTACGAACCATTTAATCATTAACACCCCGCAAAATAGCACAGAAATTCATACTTCCTGTTACCCATATACGCAAACTGCCTACTTTTGTGTATGCATTTGTCGTAGTAAATTTATTTAATTGGTACAGTGATAATAAACTTTTATTACCTTGTATCTAAGTGCACTGAAGTACATTCATGTTAACACGTAAATAACAAGCTATTTTTGACTCACTAAAATATACTAGCACACTTTAAATTATTTAATCAAACTAAAATGCATGGTTTAACATTTTCAATCAAGTCGCGAGCTTTTAACGCATCGAATCGTCAAAATCTAAGAGAGAGAAACATATGTTCCCGCCTGTATATATAGTGAATAGCCGACATGTCGCTTCTTTCCCCAAAACGAGTAATTCTAAGGAATTTCTCATTTTCTGTTCCCAGTCCGTCGCCTGTATGTCGATTTTCCCGAATTCTCACTCGCCCCAGTTCAAATCTCAGAAACTCAACACGGCACGCAAAGTTGTCCGAGAAAACTAATTGATTTTGTATAGAACTGTTATTTGTACCTCTCAAGTTTGCCTTTTACTTTTAACCAATCGCAACCCCATGACGTTTGCGCTATTCACGCCTTTTGCTATATGTGTCTTTGCTTGACGCATTTTCTCTTTCCTTCTCTACCGTGTTCTTATTGGTGCAAATTGACACTCTTCATTATCGATTATTCAGTCCACGCGGACTGTTATCTGGGTTTAATAAACCCGTTCCGCACATTCTCGTGAATACTAAGGCCTGGTTTCTCCAAGATTCTTTGAAACATTAATTATCTGTAAGCTTTACACCGAATGTGACATTTAAACTACGCAGGTGTTCAAAATATAATATGAATTCTCAGAGCTTTTTAAATACCCTTCTACGATTTGCATTTTATTGGGTTTTTACGAGTTTTATGCTTATTATTATGTTATTAACGGTTTAATTAACTCCAATTAAAATTGATTTCTATCCTTTTTATTTTTAGCGAATACAAATTATTATCCGTACGTTTTGTTTAATACCGGTTATTTAAAATAGAGTTCATTAATATAAATTTTGCACGTAATTTCCATTTGTTTATTTCTTAGGAATAATTACATTACGCAGAGCTTTTCACTACTGCTTCGTCTTATAAATAATTTAAATTTCTTATTTTTACTGAAACAACCGAGTTTATTTATGTTTTAAGGTTTTACTAAAGCGTATTATTTACTGAAATTCCTTATACACGGTGATTAAAATTATTTGATGTGATTATTTAATTTTCTACCCTGGTCTAAATATGAGTAATATATATATATATATAATACTCATATTTAGACCAGGGTAGAAAATTAAATAATCACATCAAATAATTTTAATCACCGTAGAAGCTTTGGGAAAAAGTACGCTTTATTAAACCGTGAAGCATAAATAAATTCGGTCGTTTCAGTAAAATAAGAGATTTAAATCATGTACAAGACGCTTTATATCAAAAGAAACAGTATTAAAAGCTCTGCGTGTAATGTAATTATTCCTAATAAAGAAACAAATGGAAATTACGTGCAAAATTTATATTAATTAACCCTATTTTAAGTAACCGGTATTAAACAAAGGGTACAAATAATAATTAATATTTAATTTGTATTCGCTAAAAATGAAAGGATAGAAGTCAATTTTAATTGGAGTTAATTAAACCATTATTAATAATAAGCATAAAAGTCTGTGAAAATCCAAGATTAAAATACCACGGAATAAGGCTCTGAGAATTAATAGTATGTTTGAACACCTGCGTGGTTTAAAAAGCTCATTCGGCGAAAATTTTGTAGATAACAAATGGTTTCAAAGAATATTGGAGAAACCGTCGGATAATAGTTACGAGAAATGCTAAAGGTGGGATATTTCACACTCCACATGGACTAAAATCATCGATAAGAAAGAATATCAATTTGCATCAATAAGAACGGGTTAGATAGAGACAAATAATATGCACAAGACCGAGACACATATAGTAAAAGGCGTGAGTAAAGCAACGTCATGGGGTTGCGATTGGTTGAAAGTAAAAGGCAAAATTGAGAGGTAGAAATAACATTTCTGTATAAAATTTAATTAGGTATTCTCAGGCGTTGCGTGCCGTGTTGAAATTTCTGAGATGTAACTGGGGTGAGTACAAAATTCGTAAAAACCGACGCGCGGGCTACGGAATGGGAACCGAGAATGCGAAATTCTTTAGAATTGCCCGTTTTGAGGACTCGACCGACAGACAGGCTAACTTCTATACATACCCAGGTGAATATAAACAAGCTCTCTTAGATCTTCGACTGAATTGAACGCGTTAAACAGTGCTTTTTAGTTTTCCGGTTTTAATATTAAATAATTTAAACAGTTTGCTCGAATATTATGTGATTTAAAACAGCTTGTTCTTTACGTGCTACAATGAATGTACGTTAGTGCACTTAGAAAAGAAGATACAAGGTAATAAAGTTTAGTATCACTGTACCAATTGGTAAAAATTTACAACGACAAATATATACACAAAAGTAGGCAGTTTTGGCGTATATTGGTGAAAGAAGTATGAATTTCTTTGTTATTTTTCGGGGGTATTAATAATTAAATGGTGCATAAACGTGTCTGGATCCACAAAACAAGGTTCAGATATACACAGATTAGTTCCGGAAAAGCCCTGAAACAACTTTAAATAAATGGTGATGGAGAAAATTTTTAAAGCGCTGAGAATCAGAAGCCGTAAATATAACCCAGTTGGAATGGTGTGATTAACAAAAGGGACGATGTACATTGAAGCTACGAGTGCAAGTAACCTTCAGGTAAATTATACTATTTTGTTTAAACTTTGAGATTTTTGTGTGTGTTGAATAACTTTATAGTTGATTTACTCAAAATGGACAGTAGTGAAATGGTACTAACAATAATATTTTAATTTTAAGGTGAAATTTGCTTGTTTAAGTAGAAAGGGGTACTTAGTATTGATGTTCTGGATTATGATGAAAATTTAGGTATGTCTTTGAGCTCAATTAGACGAACCTGGTTAATTAACGTAAAGGGTGGTAGATGCTCCTTTGTACTCAGACCGGTCTGCATATATTGTTATAGTAATTAGTAGGCATCCTACAAGGACTTTAATTCTGGATGCACATTAAAATGATAATAAATTTAATTTTGAAATTTTCCGATATTAAAATTTATGCTGAATATTAATTTTGAAATTTTAATGTATTGTGAATATTGATGTAAATAGAGTTGACGTTGATGTTTGTGGTAGGAATGTGTTTGTTTTTTATGTATGAGGATGAAAGCTATCTAGAGGAGCAGCCGAGGCGATTAACAGAAGAAAGTCAATGGACCAACACAGTTAAGGTAATGAATAGCTTTTTGTAGGATTCACAGCATTCTTGATGCCCAATTCGTAGGGGCTCGATTCGAAAAGCGGAGTACCCGGATTTTGGTGGTATCACAGCAATATATATATATATATATATATATATATATATTCTTCTGGCCACCCCCCCCTTTTTTTATTTATATTTATTTATTATTTAATATACTCTTTTTCCGTTGCCCCTGTTTTTATTAAATGAATGACTTTTATATAATGTGCTTTAACAACGTTTGGTTGGTTATCTAATCAAAATGTTTATTACTATGCCTCGACTATATGAACTCTTTATTCTCAGGGTGTCCACCTACTTACCGTGGGTTCGGTGGTAAGTAGATGTGCAATGCCCAACCAAACTGCACTATCTTTTGTTTTACTACTTTTATATGAATTTACTACTGTATATGCCAAAATTTAATGATCAACGTAGCCTTGTGCCAAATTAATTAATAATACACAATTTCTGACTTTGACGTTTTAAGATATTTCACAGCACTCACCTGGATTATACTTCGTTGATGGCCCCTTTTTACTGCTGGCTCAAGATCTTTGTCGCCGTATGCGTCTTTACATGGACTCACTATCGTTTGAAATTTTCGTATCGCCTCCAGGTATCTTAGTATAATTTTGTTGATCCCCAATCTGAAATAAATAACCCGAATTTTAGAATTTAGAATAACCGTTTTGTTTACTTCCCCTGCGCTAATTCTTCTGTAGTACTTTCTTCGTAGCCTTTAACACTTCCAATTACTGCTCTCAAATCGCTCAATCCAAACCTATTCTCCGTTCAGCTCAATCCAAACTTATTTTCCTTTCAGCTCAATCCAAATCTATTCTCGTTCCTTGTCTTAAAAACCACTCAATGACCCGCTATACATAACTCTATATCCAAATCAATCCAATCAATGCCCCATTAACCATAAATCCGTAACCAAATCAATCCAAATCTTATTCACGCTTACAAATTCCTCACCGATGCCTTCTGCCTTTATCAAATCCGTTCCTACACAATCTTTCTTTTCGCCGCTTCGCTATCTCACCAATACCAATCTTCACTTTAATTCGCCGTCGCTATTCTTTAACTAACCACTGATGCTTCTCGTTACTCCACTTTAATAAATTAAACTCTTCAAATTCAAACACATTTATTTCTTTTTCAAAATATTTAAACAATTTTAGCGCAGGTTTACAAAAATACGTCTTTACACAAAATTAAATCGAAAAAGATTTTTGTTGTTTACTTTCCAAGGCGATTGTTACAACAAATCCAGCTTACTTAATCACATTTTACATAAATAAAAACATCCAATAACATTTTATCCCTTATTTTGTGTCACAAATACCTTCACTGTTGTCCTTTTACACTTTTCTAGTTTGTACATAATTCTATCATTGGTCCTAAATAATTCATAATTCTCCAATCACATTTGACACTGCTATTACTTATAATTTTGAAATTACAAATTTGACCAAAAGTTGATTCTAATTAAACAAAAGCCAAAATAATTCACACATGACCCTGGATGCGTGGTTGATAGTAGACATCCGTAGACGCATCCGGTTTTCGGATGGCAAATGTACTTTCACTGGCCTATTAAATTGTAACTCAGTATAAAACCTTGAGCACTGTGTATTTTATCAACGTCATTAAGTCATTATAATTTACCTTTTGGCACATACATTTCAAATTAACATTGTAAATACTTTAGCATATGTAAAGTACGGCAAAACATAATTTTTGAATTACGGATCTGATATATGGATCATTTTATATGGCATACACCCCCTTTAACCCAAAACTACCCTTAGAACCCTCGTAGCTCCCACCTGACACTACAATATATATATATATATATATATATATATATTGCTATGACAAGAGGGTAGTTTAAGGGTAGATTAAGTCATAGGGGCCGTAAGATAGATATAAATAACTTTAATTTTAAGAAAATCAAATAATTCCATCAATTATAGGAGTAAATCGACTATTCTACAAAAAGTCAATTGGGAGGACACTGTATATAAAAGATATGTGATTAAATACATGAGAAAGAAGCTTCCTTAGTAATAATCCGATACCATTTAATTAGAATAGTAATGTGTGCGTCGTATAATATGTTTAAGTATAATTTACGAGTAAAGATAAGGTTTTAGAAGCAACTAATTGCATCAAAATAAATTATCGGGAAACAGATAAATTGGCATTCCAAATATTTAATAATTACGTCAAAATATCAACGCATCTATATGCAAACGTCATTATTAGAAAATGGATACGTGACTACGAAGAATACATTTGTTCAGAAAACCAACATTCTGTAACAAACAAATAAACACCAGGCGGTTCATTATATGATAAGTTTTGGACTTATAAACTACAAACATAAAATTACGTGATTGAATGTGGGTAATAATTGAGAATCCTGAGAAATAACCATATAATACAGAACGCTTACGTGACTGAGAAAGCATTGTCACCAAGAATTCGACAGGGATTTTGAGAAAATACCAAGTTCTGCCAGAGATAAGGCAAAGTACAAGCCTTGCTCAATAAACACGCCAATGGAAACGATTGGTGGGAAGGGCTTATAAATACGATATGAAATAAATAAGGTCGGATCATATTCAACCAAGCACAAACTATGCTCAAATGCAGCAGAAATTTACATAATTAAATTAATTAGTGAAACGTTAAAATTCAGAATAAGTAAAATTTGAAAGTGCAAAAAAATGTGCGACGAAAAATAAGCCGATCTACAAATAGACGGCTTCTTTTATTGGGACGGTTTTTGTTAAGGCTTCTTTTATTGGAACGGCTTTTGCTGATGCCATTTTATTGGGACGGCAATTTTGTTGATACGACTTTTGATGAGACGGCTTTTGTGTCGAGATCTAACAAATCTAAAAATACGTCTGAAAGTGAAATCAAAAGGGTACTCAAAGATAATTCAAAGAAAAATACGAGAAATCAAAAGTGAATAATTCTGACCAATATTTTATTATTTAAAGATATACATTATATATTTGTAAGTCATCAAAAAGGTAATTTGAAAATATGAAAGCAGGAAAAGCATCTTAGAACGTTCGAAGAAACTTGAGAGTAATTAAAAGATATTTTTGCTGACTTTCAGAAAAGCATAAATTTGGTAAATGTAAATATTCTATACAGGGTAAAATTTTGAGGTTACACAACATTGTACATATCATCAATTATTATATTGTGTGATTTTGAACTGCTTTATTTGAATCCAATTAAAGAGTAAAATAAGATTTATTATTAGGAAGTCGAGCATTCAGTGAGCTAGCCGTGGTAAACAAATAAAATATAACGTACAAATCGTACTTAATAAGGGATATCACAGCAATTTAATGGTATGCCCAATCGTGGGGCATTTCATATCAAATATAATGGCACCCATCGTAGGGGTTTAAAATCCAAAAAGGCCATTTCATATCAATTTAATGCCGACCCAAATTGTAAGGGCGAGAACACCACAAAAAGAAATTTAAAAATTAAAAATCGTAGGGGCAAGAACACCACACAAAAAATTTAAGAATTTAAAAAAAATCGTAGGGGTGAGAACACCACAAAAGGAATTTAAAAATCGTAGGAGCGAGAAATTTAAAAATTGTAGAAGCACAAATAAAAGTTAACAATTTAAAAAGCATAAGGGTTAGGAAATTTAAAATCTGCAAGAAATTTTTGGAATATTAAAAATTTTTGAAATTAAATAAAAATGGATAAACGAATAAAGAAAACTAGAGAAGCATTAAGGAATCAAGGGGTAGAAATAGGGTCTCAAGAAAGTGTAATTTTACAGGATGTATCAACGGAAATGCAAGTGCAACAATTGACACGAAGTCAAAGTGAATAACAGCAAATATCACAACAATCCGAAATGATGTCTATTTTATTAGCGCTAAATAGAAAAATGGACAAAAATAAAGAGACCATGAAAAACATTACGATGCAGATTAATGAAAATGGAGAAAAGTTAGGTGCCGAAATAAAAAATTTGAGTGACGGATTAAAAAAAGCGAATCAAACGATGTTACACACTTTTTCTCTATAGATTTATATAGTGTGTCTACTCTACCTTGTGGGCAGCAGAGCCTCGATAAATTATGAGGGGTTCCTGTTTAAAGTTTAAGCCCAGGTTAAAGAGGATGGTAAATGGCTTTGAGTAAAAAAGGACCCTCTAAAGAGATCTTCCAGCCAGCTAAGATTCTTCAACTTAGGGCAGAGCTATGAGTTAGGGTCGTAGGATGGTATACGATAATAAAAGATTTTTTATTGGACGCCACCGTATCTTAATAATTATTATACTATGATTCAATCCGAAGACCAGATACGGAAATCTTCGAAAAGAAAAAAAATATCCTTAACGAGCAACACACAGAAAAATAATACTTACTTATGACTCTGCAAACTGGAATGGGAACGACTATCTCGTACTATCTGAAAATTTAATCACTTCTAAACATTTTTGAACTAAGGCTACGTTAGAGCCTAGTCCCTTTATCACAAAAAAATAAATTATCAAAAGATCAACTAGTCAAAATTATACTACAAAAAATTTTTAAACTCCACACCAATAATATATCTTTCTCCACTACAAAAATTTCATAAATGTGGTTGTTTGCTTCTATAGAAAAATTATTGATGACTTCAATGAAAGAAAGCTTTAAGACAACTTAGTATTCTTTCTATTGATTTACAAAATATATATATACATCATTTGTACAATTTTGTACGTACTGAAACTTTCGAGATAATTACTTTTATTAAGATCTAGTATTAGTCTCTGATTATTTGTATGAATTTTATAAGTGAAAATTTATTTATAGTGTTTTCGTTATTATTCTACAATTTATATATGATACCAGAATAGGATCCTTTTCGGGTTTACAATTAACTGATTAAATGCTCCGACTTTCCGTAGATTACAGAACTACATTTTTAATTGATTTAATTGATGGAATCAAAGGTCAAAAACACTTATTGTTTGAATTAAACTATACTTCAAGTGTACTGCCAAAAAATTATATTTTATAATACGACAAACAAATATCAACGTGTCACGTGTTTAGTTACGAATACATTTTAGTATAACCTTGTAAATTCAAAAATTATCATATAGAAATTTCTTTGTGTTTATAAGAGCATTTATGAAATATCCCACTATTAAATTCTGAATAAAATATTATGTATAAAATGATAAAACCCCTTACCACAAAAAATATTTAAAATACCAGATACGTATTTCGACCACTATGTAGTCATCATCAGTAGGAAGTCTGTAATTAAATAATAATTAGCTGTTGTTCTGGAACACTTCAGAGGATATTCTCCGCATCACTTAGGCTGAAATGAACCTTCCCAACATACAATTTACTATATTGTTGCTTTAAACACTATCGGGGATATTCTCCTCACTCGCAGGCTGTTGTTCTCAACAACAAACAAATGAATTGTGACATTATAACTTAAATCTACTTAATTTATACTAATTCTAAATCTACTAAAGCAGAACCAATTTAAACTTGCTTTCCCATTGGTTGTTGACCAATAGGGAAAGCAAAGCAGATAGCTCTATTGGCCCTTTATCGGTGTTTAAGAGGGGTCCTTTATGTGTAACAATTTTAATTGATTCATAGGCATTTAAGGAGGAAAACGTTGGTACCGCTTTTAACAATTTAACATTTTCTAGTTTAACGGGGTGGCTGGTTTCAAATATATGTTTGGCGACCTGAGACCTTTCATATTTATCATATTTGAAGTGAGCAATGTGTTCTTTAAATCTTGTTGTTATACTCCTCTTGGTCTGACCAATATATTTTTGAAAACACCCTGGCCCTGCACAACTAATTTCATAAATCCCCGACTTTTGCAACTTTTCCACCTTGTCTTTTGGATTACCTAGCAAATCTTTAATTTTATTATTATTAGTGAAAGCAATTTTGAAATTACACTGTTTGAATATTTTATCAAGACCCTTTGTGGTTTTGTGAAACGGAAGTTTAACATATTTAACATTATCGTTAGAGGTGGTTGATTGCAAAGTCGTTGATTTACGGATGTTGATCCTATTTTTATACTTTCTAAAAATATTATCTATAATATCAGAAGAGAAACCATTGTAATTCGCTATTTGTTTAATAAGAGCAAATTCCTTATTAAATCTGTTTTTATTTAAAGGGAAATTCAATAATCTATTAACTAAAAAGTTAAATGAAGCCAACTTATGTTGTATGCTATGATTAAAGGAAGACAAAATAAAGCGATTTACGTTGGTTTCTTTTCTATAAATGTCAAATTCTAATTTATTACCATTTCTAATTACTAATGTATCTAAAAAGGGTAATTGTCCATTATTCTCTAGTTCATACGTAAATTTTATACTTTGAAATTTTGAATTCATTTCTTTAAGAAAATCATCAACATTTGATTTAGAAGTGTCAAAAACTGCAAAAATATCATCCACGTACCTTAACCATATTCTTGGGAAGTATTTGGAGTTTTCTTTTAACTCGGTCTCAAAGCGAGACATAAATAAATTTGCTATGAAAGGTGATAGGTTATTTCCCATTGCTGTGCCTTCATGTTGTTTGTACAACTTGTTGTTGAATTGAAAACAGTTCTGGGACATGCAATGCGAAACAAGCTTGATATAGTCCTCAACTTTATCATCATCAATATCACTATCTATAAGAACATCCTTTAAATATGTTAAAGTACGTGGTATTGGAACACTAGGGAATAATGAACTGACATCAAATGAAATTAAGATTTCGTTCTCTTCTAATGTGATATTTTCTATTTTATTAATGAACTCTAAAAGTTTTGTACAGACAAACTGTTAAACTTTAAATTTTTAAATTCATTTGACAGCCATCGTGATAAATAGTAAGTCGGTGAGTTGATACCTGAAACTATTGGTCTCATCGATTTATTATTTTTGTGAATTTTTGGTAAACAGTAAAGTTTTGGCATTTCAGGATTTGAAATTGTCAATTTTAATTTTAGTGTGGGCGAAATTAAGTTTGGACATTCTTTCAAAACTGACTCTGTTGATTTAATCATTTTATTTAAAGGAACCTCATTTTTATGTTTTTTTACTATTGGTCTGTAAGAACCCTCAGACAGCAAAGTTTCTACTCTATCAACATAGTCTAGTTTGTTCAGAATAACCAACCTATTCCCCTTGTCAGCCTTTAAATAATAACAATCCTTGTTACGTGCCAAATTGGCACTAAACATTTTTTGTTTAGTTTTGAAATGCGGGAATTTCGCGCCTTAAAATTCAAAAGACTTGGCGTGTATTTCCGTCATGTCAGAGTGCGTTCGCGCCAGATCGCGCGACGCGAGTGCCGGGAGAACAAGAGTGGGGTAGTTTCCGGGAGAGGCTTGAACGTGGCTGTTTTGCCTGTAACTTCGAATAGTGTGGTCGTGTCAGGTATCGTATCGTGTCTTTATCTCTAGTATGTAGATTTCCCTTTTGTTTATCTTGTTTGTCGTTCCCTATAAAACCTGATCCTGCCGTTCTCTACATATTAGGAAAGAAGACAATTTGTATGCAGCCTAGGGTGAACCGAAGTCCACGACCCTGGACGAACGAGTCCATTACCGCCGTAGCTGGTCGGAGCCATCTTGAAGGACGCTTGGCGTACTTCGTGGAAATCTGGACCTGTTTATGTGAGTACCTTATTGTCATAATTGTTTGCGAACTTAATATGTATTTTCCGTCAATTAAGCATTTAATTTGTATATTGGTGACGTCATTGACAGATGGGCGCGCCAAAATCTGTATAAAGATTAGCGCTACCAACTGCCGTGGTGTCTAGTATACCGCGCTTGCGGAGTGGTAATTATGAACTTTTAAATTGTAAGAATGGCGCCCAACGTGGAGCTCGAACCCACGACCCGGAGATTAAGAGTCTCATGCTCTACCGACTGAGTAAATAGAGTTTTAGTTACCGCTATCTCTTCCTATATTGATTCAGACCATACTACATGGGATGAACATATTTTTAAAATTGCTCAAGCTTTGCGTACATTTAAACACGAAGCAACCCAATTCACTCCGTCATTTCTTGTTTTTGGAAGATATACCCCAATCGGTGGGAGTTACTATGGTTTAGTGCCTGACGATACTAACGTAATTGAATTTGATGATAAAGTACGCTGGGACAAAGACCAACAATCATTACCTTCTATCTTTAACGACGTTAGAAAAAATTTGTTAAAAGCTTACGAAAAGAGTAAGGACCACTATAACTTACGTAAACGAAATATCTCCTTCGCCTTGGGCGAACAAGTTCGGAAAAAGAATTATGTCTTATCGGATGCATCTAAGAAATTTTCCTCAAAATTAGCCCCTAAATTCATTCTTTGTAAGGTCATTCGTGTCATTAGTCCCCTTATCTACGAACTTCAGGATGCTGAAGGAAAACGCCAAGGCAGGTGGCATATTAAAGACCTTAAGCCATTCTCTGCTGACCCAAATGCTACTTAAGTTTTTCACGTTCCATTCTCCTCACGATTTACCTAATATTTTTTGTTCTCACCATCAATTAGTAACTTTAATTACTTATTCCCTCTCTCATACAGTATATACCTTCTACACGTTTAACTTACTTACCTCAAATTAGCTATCTTTTTCCATTTGGTTGATTTTTCCTTGAACATACCGTTACTTATATATAATTTTATTCTCTAGACTCCCCAGTATAACTCTGTCGTTTCATTTAATTAATCCTCAAACTTTTCCTACAGCATATTATTTGGTTTTTAGTATTTACTTTACATCGTTTAATTGTGTGGTAATTGTCGTAACTTTGGTTGTAATAACTCATTGAATTTTTATGATTGGTTTTAGCTGATGTTAGAGTGGATGTTTTTCTTCTTTGGGCTCACATAGGACACGCGCAGCCTATGCCATTGTTAGAAATAGTTCATATTCGCAGTTGCAAAAAACTAGGATTGCCTATTCCATGTGTTTTTCTTCTGAATTATTGCAGTCGCCCACATTATACTATATCATTATTTGTTTCTTTTCCTACAAAATCACCATAACTTATAAACATTTTTTTTCATTGTTTTTTATTGAACTTTGTGGTGAGATGCTATAGCTTCTTATTGATATCTTATTAAATTCTCGGTTGTTTTAGCATATTGGGACAGTGTACCTGTATTTAACTGCTTATAATTAGGCATCGTTGTGTGTTTAGGGTGCTACCGTTTTCAAAAACTACCTTAAAACAGTTTGTTTTTGTGTGAATGTATCTGTAATGATACTTTTGAATTGTTGTGTCAACTTTTGTCTAATTTTCTTATCGTAGTGGATGCACTCGTTAGGAAAATGATTGTACTAGTTCTCTTAAGAGTCTAGTGAATTGTTAACATATGATATACCTTATCTTGTCGGATTAATATCGCAGGTGGTCCTTTAGACTGCGCTGTGTTTAACAGGGACAACTCTCTACCTTCTCTCGGACGCTTGTCCAAAACTCTACTTTTTTATATCCCGCTGTCTCCGTTTCCGCCTTATTCTTCTTTCGGTGGACCTGTTCTTGTCCTGGAACACCCGTCTGCCACATAAGAGTGATGTTCCCTCACTCCGGGCTACTGGCCACATTGGCTGGTTGAGTAGCGCTTTGCTATCCACCTTTTTCTGTCGCTTTTGCTCAATGCGAGCGCTTCCTCTACTTTTTTTCTACCTGGAAGTGCCTCTTATGCATTCCAAATAACCACCTCCCTCTTTCTACCGTTCCTATTTCTCTGCCTTTTTCATTTCCGTTAGTCACCATGTGGTTGCGCGGGAGGTTTTCACAGACAGCTGGATCCCGTCTCTGGGAATCTTTCGTGAGGTCATGCGATGCCGCTGTCAGCGCATGGGCACTGACAGTGAAGGTATGTATGAGTGTGTGAATGTGTGAGTGCATGTGTATATAAGTACTGTATATACCGTGTGGGTATCGGGTGATTGTATCACCGATATCGATTAACGCCGGGTGCAGGGATGCACCCAAATGCCTTTGCCGGTCCCTCGTGCCGTTTCTTGCAAACGGGCCTGCTTCACAGGTCGCTCATTTAACGGTTCCACGGAGCCACTCTATCGTTATCTTATCTATTATCTTTGGTAATGACTAAGTTAATATCTTTATCTTATTTATTATCTTAGATGATAACCTTAGTTTAATATCGTTATCTTACCGATTACCTTTAATAATAACTTTAGTTAAATATCGTTATCTTACCGACTACCGTTAGTAATAACTTTTGTTTAATATCGTGTTACCTTACCTACTATCTCTAATAATAACATTAGCTTAATATCGTGTTATCTTACCTAGTATCTCAAATAATAACTAAAGCTTAATATCGTTATCTTATCTATTACCTTTGATGATAACAATTTAAGCTCAATATCGTTATCTTATCTATTATCTTTAACAACAATTTGAGATTTTGTTTTATCTTTTTATCTTCCTAACGTTTGGTATTTATGACCAGACGTGGGAATTATTTTTTCTTGATTTTAAGTGAAACAGCTAACCTGATGTAGAAATGTAATTCGTTAGATTAGCGATGTCAGGATTTAGTAGGGTGGTACTTTTGGTAAATTTGTTGATTCACAACCATGTCATGGACTTAGTTTTGATGTGTATTGTTAGAAAACCAAGGTACCAGTAACAAAAATTTGCTAGAGTGTAGAGTGACTCACTCTGATGAACATTTTAAATTTGGGCACTTTTTTCCAACAAAGAACAGTTTTGATGCAACGCTCATGTGCGTTTGCATGTGAGAAACTTTAATGTTAGCTTTAGTTTAGATAGGTTAGACGACTTGTCGCATCTGTTTTAATTTAAGTGGTGTTTCATGCTCCCCGACAAATTTGTGCTGCCGATTATTGGTGTAGTCAAAAACAATGGGGCTACATTTTCCGTTTCCTGGTAATTCGGTAGACGTGTTATCGGTCGAAAAAACCAGGTGGCGCCTTATATAAACATTTTGTAGGTTTTAAGTTAGGATTTATGTAGCGTAACTAGGATTTAGATTTTAAGCTGTTACTGTGCTAACAGTCTTTTTCTTTTTTAAGTTTTTTCTTTTATGGCTTTGTCGCGATTGTTACGTGCCAAATTGGCACTAAACATTTTTTTTTAGTTTTGATATGCGAGAATTTCGCGCCTTAAAATTCAAAAGACTTGGCCTGTATTTCCGTCACGTCAGAGTGCGTTTGCGCCAGATCGCGCGACGCGGGTGCCGGGAGAACAAGAGTGGGGTAGTTTCCGGGAGAGGCTTGAACGTGGCTGTTTTGCCTGTAACTTCGAATAGTGTGGTCGTGTCAGGTATCGTATCGTGTCTTTATCTCTAGTATGTAGATTTCCCTTTTGTTTATCTTGTTTGTCGTTCCCTATAAAACCTGATCCTGCCGTTCTCTACATATTAGGAAAGAAGACAATTTGTATGCAGCCTAGGGTGAACCGGAGTCCACGACCCTGGACGAACGAGTCCATTACCGCCGTAGCTGGTCGGAGCCATCTTGAAGGATGCTTGGCGTACTTCGTGGAAATCTGGACCTGCTTATGTGAGTACCTTATTGTCATAATTGTTTGCGAATTTAATATGTATTTTCCGTCAATTGCGCATTTAATTTGTATATTGGTGACGTCATTGACAGATGGGCGCGCCAAAATCTGTATAAAGATTAGCGCTACCAACTGCCGTGGTGTCTAGTATACCGCGCTTGCGGAGTGGTAATTATGAACTTTTAAATTGTAAGATCCTTTTGTCGTAAATCTTTAACAATCAGATGATCTTTCCTTGTTTGTTCTGAGGCATTCCTTGCACAGGTGCGTACGTTGTCCTAAAGTTGAATTTTGCATGCGTTTCTAATAAAGTTTTTTGAATTGTCATCTAATTTTGAAATGGATTTTTCGATTCCAGCAATAATGTCTTCCAACGGAGTTTGCAAATGATCTACTCCAAATTTTAGGCCTCGATCATGGAAAGTCAACTCTTCATTATTAAAGATTTTCGACGATTCGTTAACAACTATTGACTCTAATTTAGGTGAAGTAATTTCCAGTTTTTTAGGAGGTACATTGACATTGTGTTTCTTTAAAAGAATCTTCAACTTAGTGTTTTGACGATTAATTTTGTCTAACAATTTATGATTGTTGACTTCAAAAATAAATCTCTGGAAATTACTCCATTCCTGAAAACCAGACTCAGACAAATTGCACGTTAGTGCTAAATGCAATTTATACGTTTCCAGTTCCAATCTACTAAGCTTACTATACAGATATTTGATTTCTAAATTAAGCCATTTATCTTTTGCAAACTTGATTATTCCGTTACTACGTTTACAATTACTGCTGGTTTTTACGTTAATGAAATTAGGAAAAACTTTGTGGGCTTTACAGCTTTTCAGAAATCGAATATCTGCTTTTACAAAATTAATTCTAAGAGCTAAACTCCTATACCTATTAAGTTCCGAAGACCGGGAAGTCATAGTTAATAATCTATAAGAACACTGTGGCACAATTTGAATAAAATGAAAAAACCCTTACCACAAAAAATATTTAAAATACCAGATACGTATTTCGACCACTATGTGGTCATCATCAGTAGGAAATCTGTAATTAAATAATAATTAGCTGTTGTTCTGGAACACTTCAGAGGATATTCTCCTCACCACATAGGCTGAAGTGAAAAGAAACTTTTACTTGCACTGAAAAGAATTGTGGAAAATGATTTGGATGTAAACTTGAAAATTATTCACCTACCGTAAATATATTTCTTGGTCACTCTAGGTCGATACAACAATTAATCGAGGCCATGGTATCCGTCGACACCATTGCACCTCTCTTTGGGACAGCATGTTTTTTCAAACCTGCTAGCCCACGTTTCAACACTTGCTTCGCTGACTACATTCAGATGGTAAATAATGAATCTTGGCCACGAGGCAATTTTATTATCCCAGCACTTGCGGAATGGAAATATTGTATTAATATACATACAGATAGAAGGAATCTTAAATTTTACTTCGAGTGTTTAAATATAGGCGGAGTCCTATGTATGAATTGGTAATATATTGTTACCATTGGAATTAATATTTTTTGTCTAATAATGGATATTTGTTAAATAGATATTTAGAACAAAAACGTATATTTATGAAGCAGGTAATTGTATTCGTTACAACGATCGCGGAAATGCAGGTACAATTTCAGAATAAAGTTATTAAAATTATGGACGATGTGGATAAAGTTAGGGACGAGGTTTGGAAAATCAAATTAGATCAGGCAACTTGTGAAAAGGAAACTAATGATAGGATCACAGATTTAGTATAAAGATGCAGGAAATTCAGGGAAATTGTGAGATAGGATTTAATGATGTAAATGGAGAATTAGGTAATTTAAAATCAGACTTCAAAAATGTTGGTCAGAATCAGGAGCAATACACTAGGATAAATAGACCGGAAATATTAGTTGAGCAATATTCAAAATTTTACGGAGACAACTAGGTGAATCCAAAAATATTTTTGAACAATATAAGAAAATTAATACAGGGATCAACGGATGAAAGGTACAATTTAAATTTCGTTAGGTCAATGTTGAAAAGAGGCGCAAAAATATGGTTTGACTTGATAGAAAATGAGATAGGAACTTTTCAGGAATTTGAGAGTAGATTTCTAAGAAAATTTTGGGGGGACAATCAACAATACAAGGCGAAAGATAATTTAATTACGGGAAAATATAATCAGAACTTAGGAATGACACGAGAGTTATACGCCATACAAAAATTTAGTATAGTAAAGCAATTAGATCCTTCGATGGAAGAAACGCAAACTATAAAGTACTTAGCAGGACATTTTGGAGAAGAGGTAAGACATTATGTTACGATTCAAAATATAGTGAATAGGGAGATCTTCCTAGAATATTTACAACGTTGTGATGAGTTGGGACAAAGTCGTGTGGCGGAAGGTAGGATACAAAGGCAACAAGAAAACGTAGTTAGAATGTAAAGGAGCACTGAAAATAATAGACCAAATTATAGGGGAAATTTTTATAGAAATAATTATAATGACTGCAACAATAATAATTTTAAACGGAATTGGAATACAAGAAACAGAGCAAACGAACCACGACAGGAACATAAATCAGTATACACAACAACAACAACATAGGGAACAATCAGCACAACCGATAAGAACGAACCGCACTTATGCAGAAGTTACATGTCAGGCAAGACCATCTATGTCGAATCAGGATTTTTGAATGAGGACAAACCAAGTAAGCCCTTAAGAATTTATGGATATGAACACCAACGTGAATATATAAAATGTGAAATGGAAAATGATTTAAATAAAAGCTTATTACCGATAATTAAATTGAAAGTTGGAAATAGTAGAGGTAGAGTACTCATTGATACGGGGGCAGAAGCATCGTTAGTGTCTGAATATTTTGTTAAACGGGAAAGGTTAATGGGGAGAATGATCCCTATTATGAAGCTTAATTTAATAGCACCAAATAGCAAAAGATTTGCAAGTGTGAATAGGATAATAATTCTGGAATGTAAAGTGGGTAAGATGAAGTTTGAGAATGTATTTATAGTAGTATCGGGGTTAAGAGTAGATGTAATATTTGGTATGGACATAATTAATAAGTTGGGATTAAAAATAAATGCCGAAGGGAAGGTAAAAGATGTAAAGGGAGAATGTATAGAATGGGATGATGAGGAAAGTGTTGAAGTCGAAGGAGACTGTTTAAATATTAATCAATTTGAGGGTGAAGTTGATGCAGAGTTACTAAACTGTGTAGTGATTTATTGAATACAAAGCATCCCTTGATGAAAACCCATATTTTTCTAAAATGTAAATGCTAAATAGCATTCAATAATGCATTGAGTAACAAAGTACTATTTAAAAACCAATCCAGTAATTTTTGAACAAAGTGTGAATAAGGTGTTTTACTGTTAAACAAAGTACTTTTCCAGATTGTTCAAGAATCCATTATCTTTACATTAACAACTAATACGAATGAACTAACAAGTGCGGCAACATGTTCTACAGCCCATTTAATCATGATGAAACAAAGTAACGTATAAGTATTTTAAACTCTTGAAAGGAACGATTTTATTTTTGAACCAAACTAATTAGTGAGTTCATAGAAAGCTGTGACAAGCAAGCATTTTCAATTAAAGAAGATATTAATATATTTACGGCTATAATTAGATAGATAACATGTTTTTAATGGCCATAAATTATAGCAAAAGCGATAACGAATGAATGTTTTACATTCATTCCTACAAAAGGCATCAATAAATTAAACTGACAGGTAATTAAGATAAGAAACACATGTAAAATGAATGAAAAATACAGTTAATTATTACATCATACGACGAGTCAAGCCCACTGGAAAGATGTAGAAATTCTAGAAGTTTGTGGCATATTGAAGATTTTGTTATATAAAAGACGGTAAATAATTAGAACGAGCTCATTCATTCACTAATAATTGGTGGAGCGTTATGAATTGTTTGTTATAAAAATACTTGTGGATGATATTCTCGGTATGTAGAAGATAAACTGTAATGAATGCTAAATTTTCGTGCAAAGGCACGTCAGTTATATTTATTAAAAATAATATATTTTGAAACTAATAAAGTAAAACTTTGACATATAAAAATTTATTTAAAGTAAATAAAAGTATACAATGGAACAACGAATTTTTCTGAATAATTTTATGTGTAAAATTATTTTCTAAATTTGACGATACAAATTTAATCAACCAATTATCAATCCTACAATTTATGGGTCCAAAAATGCAAGTATAATTCGTTTGAATCCTAATAGAGACAGTTTATGTTAAAATTAAGTTACGTTAGAATAAGACTTTGGCATATTATTTGTGAGTGAATGGTTTTATTTTATACAATTTAGAGGTCAAATTTCAAGGTAGTTTGACCCTTAAAAAAAGTTTTCTCAAGATCACTGATCAGTTACACTGAGACGGGATAATAGGCGTGTTTAAATTATCCATATTACTTTTAAAAAATTGTGACTTACATATGAAAAGTTTTAGGGTTTTTAATAATTAACAAAAATTAGATGAAGAGTGTATTAATACGTAAGTAGTGATAAATGTTGTGATATTGTCGGACACTTTCACGGCCAGAGTCATTATAAATATTGATGGTTCTGGGTTGGGAGCGTGTCATTTTATACATTAAGGTCGAACGTTTTGCCCACTTTTGTAAGGGGCTTCATCAGGACAAGAAAAGAAATAAGTAATAAAATAAAACAAAAATAACCAAGATAAGAATGATAATATTAAGCAGACAAGTTAAACTGAACTAGCAGACTCACTAGCCCATTCAAAGCCAAAAGGTGTCTTGTGGCAAAGTAACTGGTGAAAGTAGCGAAAGTAATATAGTAGTAGTAGTAGTAATAGTAGTATAGTATAGAGAGGAGTGTTGTAGAGGATCAGTGAACGTCACGGTTCCGCTATTGTGAACATAGGCTTGTTTTCCAAATGGGGAAAAGGTAATAGCCATCGTCTTTGTTTAGGTTATTAGAATTTTTATTGATTTCTATGGATTCTATAATTTTTCTATTGTAAAAAATGGAATTCTGTCAATTAGTTTCGTCCTGTCAAAGTTAATGGTATGGCCTGTTTCATGTTGATGTTTGGCCACCGCTGACCGATTGTACTGGCTTGTTCGTAAGCATAGCTTATGCTCGTTATTGGTGGGTTTATAGATTGTTTTGATGTTGTGTTTACGTAGAATTTTACCAATTCGGTCTGTTACTCTGTGTATAGATATATGGAAGGATTGCTAAAGATCGTGTATCGGGATTATGGTGTTTAAGTGGTTATTTTTTTCGTCATTGGATTTTCCATCTAGGAATTAGTTGGACACGCACCTCCATTGATTTCTATTCTGAGCTAGCCTGCACATTTCCCTGAAATTCCCATGGCCTACATATTTCACTATCTGTGGGCAATAGTCTAATCTAGGTCTACATCCACATCTCGTTTTTCCTTTCTCTGCTTCTAATATAAATAAATAAAAATATTGTACGCATTTGCTTTCCATATATTTAAAGTGTAGTGCATTTATTCAGAGCTACACAGATTTATTGTGTGGTTAATTTTGATTTGTCACACGCACTTGTATGCAATTAGTCATTTCCTTAAAATAACTTCGTAAAGTAAAACACATCATTGTATAAAGTTTGTTATGTCAGTCACTGTTTTATTCAAACGTGTTACGTGTAAATCTTATATTGATACGTAACTATATTTTCTTTATTCGTAAATATCTTTTAAAGTTACATAATGTTATATTGTTATTTGTAAAGTTTTGAGAAATATATTATGAATTTCTTACACTGTGCTTATCTTTGGCATCATTAATACAGTCAGATGCTGCTGTGTTTTTGGGAAGCATGTGACTGGAACAAACCGTGTATGAGATAGAGAGATTTGAGGGCATTCAGTTCCAGACTTTTAAACAGTATAGTTGTGTTAAGTGGAATGTCTTAGCAGAAGTGTGTGTGTGCCGGGTAGTTGTAACCCCTGCCCTTTTGCTGCATGGTTACCTGTTCCGGTATGACACCACAAAATTTGTGTATTAACCAGTCAACGTCCCAAAGACCAACCCTGAGATTCCCATCCAGTATCTCTGGTAAATGATTTTTTTTATTAACATAAAATTTGTTTATCTGATGTATAATAGAAAAGGGGGTAAAATAATAAATTTCTTAAACTGATTTGATTTGAAGTAAAGAGTATAACATCGTTTCATATGAAGGTTTACTGATCATGTGAATACAAAGATTCTCCATTTCAATTATAAAATAAGTAAAATTGTATAAACATTTTTTGGAGATAGATAAGTAAACTTATGCATTACAATTGTATAAAATGATTATATTGTTTATTACTTACTTGGTAACTGTTGATACTAATATCTCTGGCTTGGAATCTTGAACGTAATGGAGGATCTAATGGGTTCCCAACATATCTAAAATAAAAATTATATTACAACATAAACAGTGTGTGTGAAAGTTACAATAAATTTAATGGCAAGCCATTTAACCTATACTTAAGTCACAATTTACTTCCGAATATGTAATATTGATCTTGATATAGTATGTTTCCTATAAGTTTTGATAAAAATGTTACATTGGAATAAATATACATTAAATCCAATAAAACTTGTAATATGTTGTTAATGTTTATCGAGACAAAAATATTTCATTGATGATAGTATATCAGACAATCTGGGAAAGCAAACTTGTGAACAAATACATTACCATAAAGCTAGATAAATTGGTTCCCTGTTGCTGGGTTTGCTGCACAATTGCGAGAAATAATCTACAATTTCGAAAACAAAGAAAATGTCCCAAATATTCTGATCTTTAAGTGCACAAAATTTCAGTCATAATTGTTGATGACAAACATATTTTATGTTAATGCAGAAATGCAAAAATTTCAGGTACTTCTAGATTTTAAACTGATACTATCAGAAAATGTCTGAATGAAATTACGGGTAAGGGCAAATTACAATTTAAAGACAAAATTGTGGTATGATGCATAATTTCTGAAAAACATGAGTTCATGTCTTATAGTTGGTATGTAACAGATCAACCTTTTAGTGTATTATACTCTTAATTTTAGTAAAAACATTACAATTATTTTTAACTGATGTCGTTGTCCAAATTGTTCAAAGATGCTAGGTTTAAGAATATATAGTTGTTAAAACTCCCATGGTGGTGCAAATAGTAAGAGAAAGAATAATATATAAATGCTTAGTTATTTATAATATTTATCTCTAAGAGGTCTAGTTAACAACTGATTCTAATATAAGGTTTAACAATGTAATGAACATTGACTTCGATCCCCATCTATGGTATTAAGTGAAAAGGTTAATATTTATCATTAATGTAAAAAATTAACAATGATCTAAAACACTCTATATGCTATTATGAACCAGATAGATGACACATTTTTCATTAACGTGTAATGCTGGCAGGTTACTTAAGCAAATGTTAGGTAGTAGAAAAGAATTTTAAATTTGGTTAGTTAGATGAGCCTTTACTAAGAAGGCAACGTGAAAAATTTAGCTTTGGTAATTTACATTTAAGAACATTACTATTTCAATATAATATTAAATTAAGATAAAGAATTAAAATATAAAAGCACACAGTACATTAAATGGAACAGAATTACAGACAGAAACTGGGAATTAACCATTCATAATAAAATTATTTGTACAAATTCACACGAGTTCAAGAAACCATCAACTATGCGAGATACACCTCAAAACACACACACACATAAAAACGGCCATAAAATTAATGTGTTGAGAACGAATGAATGACACAGCAATCGATATTAAATACAAATCGTAGGGATAAATTAAAGGTTCGCACGACAGAACTTGACCCCAAAAATAGAATAGTTTAGCTGACCCACGCGTGAAAATGAGAACAGCATGGATAATCCCAGGATATTGAAACTTATAAAAACTCACAAATGGTAAAAAATAAATTTCATATTATTCAGTACCAGACAATAGTCAGCAGAGTTTCGAATTCCATCGATGCTCTGGCCACCATCGCAATGTGGGACGAGGTTAAGAACCAGGTAGTTAATTTAACTGCATCTAAACCCCAGAACGTTTAGTGAAAATAGGTTTCCAAATGCGAGTAGGAAAAATGCGGATGTGATAAACTAGTTTTGGGAAAGTTACCCATGTGGAATGCTTGTGCAACAATAAATTAGATTTTTACCTGCGACTATTCCTGCATTGGAAGTCAATGGAACATTGATGAGAACAGAAACTAAGTTGATAGAATTTTGTTATCCATCTTACAAACGTCACATGCGGTCTAGTTGTATTTAGTAACTGTAATTTATGGCAATAACATTAATGTGTAGAGCTTATTATAAAGAAGAACTATTAACATTGGCGTATACTTATTTAAAGTGTATTGTATATACAGAATTCTCATATGGAGAAGTTAATTGTTGTAGAAGCAAATTAGCACATAAAAATTAAGTGGAATAATTGATAATATTAAGTTGGTTTTTAGCTACACACACATTTGACCAATTAGGGTAGGATCATCATTCTCTTTTTTCTTTGTTGTTATTGGTTATTAAAATCGTGTTTCACAATATAGGTTAGTTATATATAAAGTGGATTTTTTTTGTTTATATCGAACTATTAGAAAAAAGTGAAAAAAGCATAAGCAAGGCTCCATCAACCTCTACCTTCAGTGAGAATCGCTAAACATGTTACTCTGGTCATCCACTCTCCAAGTAGGCTTTATTTGTGTTATTTTTCAGGTGAATTGGCAAAAGGCTTTACACAGACAAGGGAGTTCAAAGACCTTTCAAGATAAGCATACAGGTATTTAGTAAAAGTGTCACAATTTGTATAATACTAAAAGTATTTTTATTTGCTTTCGTATAAACCCGCCAAACACCATTGAAAGCTAGCTGGTGCATTAATTTACTGTTACATCACTCTACCGCCTGTAGAGTAAAATTAATTCAGAAATGTACTGTCAATTCGGGCACGTCACAAACAATTTACTAATTTTCTTATGGAGCGGCAGACAAAACTTGTTATTTAGAAGTCGATCAAATGGCATATAAATGGCAATAATATAAATTTAGTTATTACTGAGTGGATAGCATTATTCAAATCTCGCATCACAGACATTCTGCAACCCCTGAATATAGGCTGCTTTAATGCTTAAAGTATAATGGTGTGATTTTTAATTAGAGAGACAGAGAAATAACCAAAGTCAAAACAACAGAAAATGTCTAAAACAAATTTATTGGTTTCCTATGGACCAGTAAAAAACTTTCTGTGTTTTAATAACAATGTTCTTTCATGACAATAGCTGTTTCAACCATGTCACCGCACAACAAGCACTACACTATGACTACCAAAAGCAAAACCAAACCTTTCAATAAAAAATTGTTGTACGCAGAAATCAAATCTGTCATAAAATATAGCTCAAATTTCAAAATCGTTGCATCTTCATTTGAGCCAAACATCTCTCTTTTGCTGAACATACTATTATAACTTGGTATAAATATATTTATTTAATTAATTATAATAAATGACTAATGGTTATATAGCTCACCGGTTAATGCTAAATATAGTAAAATCAAAACAAACAATTTTTGTTAAAAGTAAATATGTAACAAATAAATTAATAATTACCTAGGCACTGGTAATCCTAAAGCAATAACTCGAAAATTCTCATCAACTCGTACGAGTTTCCATTTGTTTAACTCATCTTGTGTGTACACCTAAAATTACAATATCGTTTAATAAGTAAATTATAAATATAATTAAGTTACTTTTGTCAACTTATCGTATCTTTCTGCTGGTATCAACATACGTCCATCTTCTAAATACATTTCACGATTCTCTAAAAGATTGTTTAATACTGGCAGAACATTCCTTTCAGCTTTTTCAATGCCCTCTAACAGTAATACTCGTCCTAAAGTAGCTGCTCGCACGGCACTCTATAAATATTCACTAAACTCTAATAAAAGTTATGCTTTTTGCCCATTGAAAAAATATTAAAATTCATGAGTTAATACTAAATAGTTATTTGTATTACAAGGGAGAAAAGTACAACTTCTCCCTCCTGAAAGTGGTTTGCTTCACGATACAAAGTGGAGAAAGGTAAAGGCACTTTACTCTATAAGATTCTTTCTCCTACTAACACTGAAAAATTAGAAATGAAAAAGTAAATTTAATGAGTATTACTGAAATCAAATAGATAAACAAGATAATTTAGGAATAATTTTTAATTTATTCACTGTGCAATTTTAGACACATATTAACACCTTGCAAAGTAGATAAAAAAGCTTCTTCTGACTTTGTGCTATTTTTAACCAAAACTTCAGTTTCAAAAATGTTACTATTATTAAATGCATTTAGCATTAGCACCTGAAAACTTCAGAATAATTATTACTATTGCTAAAAGTTCTAGATTCATTTATTTTATTATTTCCCATAATTTGATGATAAGTTTTAGCTTTTTTTTGTAATGGATTCTTCAATATAGCTTTCAGCTATATTTGCAAATTTCCACCTGCTGTGTTGTTTTAACATTAATATATCTGCACCACTTTTCACAAGTAATGTGCTGACCTTCTCCTAAAACTATGTCGAGTATAACTTGTGGGCCTATTCAATTTTAATATTCAACAATTTTTTGTAGTAATTTGGCCACATTATATTTTCCTATTAATTGATTTATGCATTTTCCTGGGCAAAAGCGTAAAAAAATCGTTAATAATAAGTCTTCAGCCATAATAAAGCACACTTTTTGAACACTTCTACAAAATTTGAACCACTCCTTGAATAAGTGTTAGTAAAGGTTCGTGATTTATTAGTTTTGGTACCAGAAATATTTATTATGATAATTAATATTTGATTTTGAATATCACCTATATGATAATTTTATTAGTTCGTCACATCTATCCATTTCGAATGGATCTGCACCTTGAAGAAGTTCTAGATTACTAGAACAGGGGGAATGGCTTCCTTAGTAAGGAATCAGACTAACACAGGTCGCCGAAAGAGGGCAGCGGCTCTTTCGGTATTTAGATTGGCAGAGACCATTGGGGTCGGTACGGCATACTAAGACACACTACCATGATGTGGAAGGCAATGGGAATCCACCACATTACCTACCAAGTACACAGCGTTCTTAAATTGTATTTAAAATGATGGCATCTTCTGAGGTAAAAGATTCCGGAGGTAAAATACTCGCCATTCGGATCTCCAGGAAGGGACTACTTCAGAGGATGTGATCGGAAAATTTAGAAAAAGAATCAGGAACATCTGCGAGTCGGAGCATGGAATGTCAGAATGAAGCAAGTAGGTAACTAGAGAACTTAAAAATTGAAATGGATAGATTACCACTAGACATACTAGGGATCAGCGAAGTTCAGTAACAAGAGTCAGGGGATTTTTGAAGTGGAAACTTAAGGTTAATTCATACAGGATCAGAGGAAGGAAATTCTGGGGTAGGGATAGTTATGCGAAAAAAATAGGGCACTGTGTAGAAAACTACTTACAAAAGAACAAAAGAGTACTCATAGTTAGATTAGAATTTAAACCGGTAAATACAGTAATAATACAAGTATATATGAGCACCTTCAGCCACAGTGAGAAAGAGAAAGAAGCGATGTACAAAGATATCGAAGACATACTAAGATACGTAAAAGGACATTAAATTTAATAATTCCAGAGGATTTTAATGCAGTGGTAGGGAAGGAGTGGTAGTAGGTTTATTTGGTTTAGGCACGAGAAACGACAAGGGAATAGGCTGGTAGAATTTTGCGACAAGAACAATTTAATCATCACAAACACATTATTTCAACATCAAGCTAGAAGACGATACACGTAGAAGATGCCAGGAGATATAAGAAGATATCAAGTGGATTACATTCTTATTGGACAACGGATTAGGAATCAAGTAAAAGACTGTAGAAGCTACCCAGAAGCAGATATAGACACTGACCACAACATCGTAATTATGAAAGCCGCTCTTAAATTTAAAAATTTTAAAAAAGAAACGAAAAAATGCACTTTGACTAAAAGATAAAGATATCCACAAAATATTTGAAAAAAGTCAAATGAATTGCTGAAAGATCGAGAAATTTTCTGATACTGAGGAGGTAGAAACAACGGAATAATTTTACATCATGTTTAGACATGGCGGCCAGAGATATTCTGGGGTATACACAAAAAGAAAATAGCAAACCATGGACAACAAAAGATATCCTGAATTTAATAGAGGAAAGATGAAAAAACAAAAATAGATCAGACAAAACAGAAAAAAAGAGATACAAAGCCATAAAATGGGAAATTATTTGCAAATGCAGGAAAGCTAAAGAACAATGGATTGATGAAAAGTGCAAAAAGGTACAAACTAAGATGGAAATAGGAAAGACAGACGAATCATGCAAACTAATTAAAATGAATTTTAAGCATATAAAACCGTATAGCAAAAATATAAGGGACGCGGGAGGAAATGTCATTATAGAAAATGTAAGTGGTTAGATGGCAGAAATATATATGGAATTTATATGCAGGAGAGGAACTAACAGCATTAGAACAGGAATCAGACAATAAAAATGATGACTTGGGATATCATATACTGCAAGATGCATTAAAGAGTCTGAAAAATAGTAAGGTGCCAGGTACAGATAAGGGGCAAGCAGAAACTCTAAAAGCCGCTGGACAAGCAGTAACAGAACGTCTTTTCCAACTTGTAAGCTGTATGTATGAGACAGGCGAGATACCCAAAGATTTCAAACGTAGCATCATAGTAACTATACCAAAAACAAGGGGTGCAGAGGGATGTGAAATTTTTCGAACAATAATTCTGACAGCACACGTGTCAAAAATATTAACTAGAATTGTACAAAGACGAATGAAAAAACGAGCTATAGCAATACTAGGAGAAGATCAATTTGGGTTTAGGCGAGACATGAGACCACGGGAGGCTATTTTAGCTCTGAGGGCGATAAGGGAGAAAACAATAGATAAGGGGAAAAGCGTGTATATAGGGTTTGTAGATCTGGAAAAAGCATTCGACAATATAAAATGGAAATTTTTTTCGAAATATTCAAAAAGATTGGAATGAGTTTTAGAGATGGATGGATAGTACAGAGCTTATACAAAGAGCAAACAGCTGTAATAGAATTAGAGCAGGAACATAGAGAAGTAAATATTAGGAAAGGGGTGAGACAGGGATGTGCCTTATCCCCATTAATGTTTAACTTGTACAAAGAAAAACAATGAATACTGTCAATGCAGGAAGACATTTGGAATTACTATTCAGGGACAAAAGATTGATATGCTTAAATTTGCAGATGATATAGCGGTATTAGCATCTAGCAAAGAAGAGTTACAAACTGCTCTTAATGAAATGGAAACAGTTGTAACAGAGAGATACAGTATGAAAATTAACAAAAATAGAATTAAAGTATTAGTATGCAAAAGAGGGGAAAAAAATTAAAAACTAGAATACAAATAGGTAATGAGAACTTACAAAACGTTAAGGATTTCTGCTGCCTAGGAAGCCAAATAACGCAAGATGAGATGAGCGCAAAAGATATAAAACAAAAATTAGCACAAGGTCGTGCTACATTTGACAAGAAAAAGCAATGCACTGTGTGGCTGTGAAACCTGGACAGTAGGAGAAGCAGACAGGAAAAAGATAAAATCCTTTTGAAATATGGTGCTACAGATGTATGATGAATATATCATGGACAGACAAAGTTAAGAACGAAGAGGTACTAGAAATGGTAGGGAAAGAAGTATGTGGAAAACAGTAAAAAATAGGAGAGCTAGGATGATAGGCCACACACTAAGGCACAAGGGAATAGTACGGAATATATTAGAAGCAGTGATAGGAAAAAAGAGAGGTAGTGACAGACCTAGGTTAGACTATAAATAGTGAAAGATGTAGGTTGTGTGGATTTCAGGGAAATGTACAGGCTATCTCAGAATAGAAATCAACGAAGGTACGCATCCAACCAATTCGAAGATGGAAAACCTAATGACTAAAAAAATAACTGTAATTAAACCTGATGATTATTATAAGCAACTACAGGTATTGGTTTTACGATACTCTCAACTAATGTTTATTGTGCAAAAGGATTTACTGGAAAACTGTTAATTCAGCAAATGACGAAGTGTTGGGGGTTCCTTGGCAGCCACAGGCTAATTAACCTCCTTCACATATCACTGAATCTTGGTGAAATGGGGTACATAATTAGGAAACAACAGAAGGGAAACCGAGCTGTGTTTAGGCTGTGAGAATTTCAGGGAAAGGTGTAGGCTAGCTCAGAATAGAAATAAGTGAAGGTATGCGTCCTACCAGTTTCAGGACGGAAAACCTAAAGACGAAAAAATAATTGCACTTTGTTACGTTTATTTTTGACGATAGATTCAAATACGTCCCTTTTTGTGGTAATTCGTTTTTCATTCGCCTAGCTTCTGTTTCTATTCAAAACCTTATCCTGTATTTTTACCTCGTTACAATAGTACGCGCAATCATAACATTTCTTTCAAATCTATTCATTCTAAAACAAAAATTTATTCGATAAATTAAATAGTCAATACCTTGTTTTAGGTATCCGTTAATTTGTTAAACATTCCGATAACATATAATTGCTTTCTCTTGTGTTTCTCATTTACAGACTTGTCGAAATAATAGATCCTACTATTAGTTGATAGCGTGTTTTCCAGTTTGTTAATCGCGCTTTGATAACGCGAGGATTGCAGTTCGAACTCGTGTTATTTGAACCAATTTTTAATTTAAATCTGCAGCTTGCGCGTTGAAATATTTTCTAAATTACTCGTCCCAGTACTTCAAAAGCGATGCACTTTTTTTTTGTAGGAGGTATCTTGCGTGTATCGCTCTTAACTGGTAGCCAAATTGGTTCTTTTTTATGTAGGACTGTTCTTTGCCACAGATCAACTGCCGTTGCCTATAGATCGCTAGTGCCGTTATGGTAACAGGGTATGGATCCCAACGACCGTGGCGACACATACAGGTATACAACTTGTTTTCTTTTGTGTATATCAAGGGAATATTCCTTATCAGCGTTTGGTGTAGTTACGTGATAAGAAACGTGACACTGTAGGACTATTATTTGTTGCTGCAAATCGATATTATCGCTCTACAGGTATGATGTACCATTGTTAAAAATGTTTGACAAAAGTCCCCACACGCTTATTCTTTTCTACTGACTAGTTTATTTTACAAAAGGTGTTATGTGCAATTTTAAATACGCTTGACAAAAGCTCTCACATGTTTATTTTCTACTGATTAGTGTAAAATACGAGATGCGCACTTCGTATCTAAAGTACTTAATTGTTCGTATCACATAATTGTTTGCTTTGAAATAGTAACGCTTAATTTACTGCTTTTGCTTGTTTGTATAAAATCCTTTATTTATTCTTATTGTTAATAGATAATCGTGGACGACGTGCTTTTTTTTGTTTTTTTTTTTGGTATTTAGGTGAATTCCGCCACTCTCCGCGTTTGGTAGTTAGCCTTGTATTTACGTTTCCTCTGGCTACATCTAGGTACGTAGCAACTTAAATCTGATGACTAGTATAAACAACTACAGGTGTTGGTTTTGAAAAATTTTCAACTAATGTTGATTGTGCGAAAGGATATATTGGAAAACTATTAATTCAGCAAATATTCAAGTGTTATGGGATCTTGGTAGCCGCAGGCTGCTTAACCCCTTCGCATACTACTGAATATCGGGGAAATAGGGTATATATTTACAAACAATAGAAGGGGGAATTCAACTGCATTTAACAATAAAGAGCAGAAGCTATGTTCGAAGACAACAATCATAGAAACAAGGAGAAAATTGTTGAAAGTATATGTGTGGAGCACAGCACAGTATGTCTATGAAATAGGGGCAGTAGGAGAAGCAGACAGAAAAATGGTAAAACCCTTTTGGAATGTTGCGCTTCAGATGCATGAGAATGATAGCATGGACAGATAAAGTTAATAACAAAGAGGTTATAGAAAAGTAGGGGAATGAAAATATCTGTGGAAAAAAGATATGAGAAATAGAAGGGCAGGATATGTTCTAGGGCATTTTTGGGGAATAAGGTAAGATACATTACAAGCAGAGATAGGAAAAAGGAGGTAGAAGTAGACCTAGATCAGACTATTGCACACAGATAGTAAAAGATGCAGACTGTGGAAATTTCAAGGAAGTGTGTAGGTTAGCACAGAATAGGAAATAATAAGGGTGTCTAACCAGTTCCAGGACTGAAGATCTAATGATGATGATGACTATAATATTTAATATGTGTTTTAACTATGGTGTTTTTCCTACAATCTTCAAAAATTCGTTTGTAATCGCACTATAAAAAAATGATGATAAAACTATTTCAACTATCGCCCAATTTCATTAACTTCCATTTTCAGTAAAATTTTCGAAAAATGCAGTAAAATATGCCTTTCATCTTTCTTCGAAAAATTTAATATTTTGATTGAGCAACAATTTGGCTTCAGAAAAAATTCATCTATAGAATGTGCTTTATATAAAGCAATCAATGTGATTTACTCAAACATGGAAAATAGGACCATGCAAGTAACGGTTTTCCTTGATTTGTGTAAAGCATTTGATACCGTTTCTCACGGCAAATTATTACAGAAATTACATAACCTATGTATAAGGGGAACTGCGTATCTACTTTTGGAGGACTACCTTAAAGATAGATGTCAAGGGGTTTTTGTTGACAGTATACTAAGTGATTCTTTGATTGAAGAATTTGGCATTCCGCAAAGAACTGCGTTAGGTCCACTTTTATTTCTCGATCTAGTTTTATTCGATACCGGTGGAAAATTAATTTTATTTTCAGATGATGCATTTATTCTTTTTGAATGCAATTATTGGTATGAAGTTGACAAGAAATCTGCTGTTGGCAAAGAGCTTGTTAATGCATGGTTAGTCAATAACTTGGCTAACTTTAAATTTACATAACAGTAAATATATTACATTTTGCCCTAGCTTGGCTGGTATGCCATCTGCTTGGACTGAACTAGCCAGTCATAAAATAGACTGCATAAGATCCGCAGGTTCATGTTCTGTTATTGAGAGAGTTAGCAAAATTAAACATTTGAGTGCAATGTTAGACTAACATTTAAGATGGCATGCACATATTGCATACAGTACATCTAAAATCAGGTACTGTATTGATAAATTCTACCAATTAAGAAACATTTATCTCTATCCAACCTTAAAATGATTTACTATGCATTTGTGGAGTCCATCATTAGATACGGTATTGTGATTTGACATGGTACTTTTTCAACTATTTTGTTACCTTTACTAATAGCACAGAACTTTATTATCAAAGTCATGCTTAAAAAGGATATATGTTTTCCGTCAGATATCCTATTTTCGAAGGCTAATTTAGTACCACTTAGAATACTTTAGTTTAAATGTATTTTACTGTTTCTGTACAAAAATCCTCACCTTAAAAATTGTATACAGCATTCTTATTACACTAGATTAATTAGTAAAAAACCAATCAGAACAACTTGAATGCATATGACATTAATTTAACATTATGTTTCTTATTTAGGTCCAAGGCTTTTTAATACTTTACCTGCTTGCTTTAAAACTATAAACAGCATTAGATTATATGAAAAACGAGTTACAAAATATTTACTTGATAATATGGAAAAATATTATGTTACATTTACTAATGCTTTTCAAGACCTAATTTTTTAGCCACTTTATAGATGAATACTTTTTATTTTTTTACAATTTTTTATAAAGTCATTGTATTTATAAATTTGTTTACTATGTGCACAGTGTTCGGTTAAACTATTTATGTATTCAGCCTCGCAAGCTTTGCTTAGGTGCTGAATCTCTATGTCATACGCATCTCTGTACTAACAAAACTATTTAATACAAAACAATACAATACAAAAAGAGGGCGGTTCAATTAGGATGCTGAGGTAGAGATTGCTGTTATAAAATGGTTCCACAAACAGCCACAAGAATTTTACCAGCAGACAATCTATAGACTAATCCAACAGTGGATCTCATGTCTTAATCTTATTGAAGACATCTTTTTAATCGTGAAATAAACACTACTTTACAGCTTCTAAACGTGTTTTCATTGAACTATCCTTGTATCAGTGATTATTATATCTTGAAAAAAAAAAATACTACTACATGAGTACAATTTTTTTTTATTTAGACAAGTAAGACAATATTACATAGTGCATTTCTTGATCATTAATAGGAATAGTTTTGAATTTTAATTATGGAAATGATGTTTTAAACTACAATAATTTTGCAATGCAATTTATTTGCACATTAGCACATACGCTAAAATATTTTAAAAAGCACTATAAAGCCAAACTAGTGCAAGAACAAATTAAACGTACACAACTTGGTCACTAGCTTTACCATACAGTTAACTATTTCTTGAATAGTCATAATGTAATTGTTGTAGACTAACTACAAGTCACTTGTTGTGTTTACTTATCCACAATTTCTTTATTGCAAATAATTATTTAAAATTTGTAAAAATTGTAATTAGTTGAGGTTAAGTTTGAGTAGCGTTAGCTAGACTTCGCCTCATGTACTTCTTAACATTGTGTTGTAAATTACGATGCAAATAAAGGCACTATCATAATAATAATAATAATACATTCCAACAGAAATTAACGCTGAATATATTCACTTACCATCAAATTATAAACTTTTATTAAAAAATTTAACAAAACGTAGCACTCTCAAGTAAAGTCTATGAATATCAATATTTTTTCAATGGGGCGAATTATTGCAACTAATTGTATACAGTGGTAAGAATAACTGGATGAGTGAAATAAATGATATATAAACAAAAAAAAACGTAAATACAATGGTCAGAAACCATCAGTAGTTTATAATATTTCACCCTCTAAGTTATTGCTTTAGAACTGTACTTACTTGATCGAAGTACATTGCACTGCCATTGACAATTTCTCGCCTTTGTTTTAAATCTGATTCGGTAGTATCTCTACTTAATGCTACATATTCTACTTCTCTATTTGTTAGTTCTAAATATTGCATTGCTATATTTCTCCTCCGTGGACCAGGAGGACCAATTAAAAATACATCCTGTCCCAACACATCCTTTTGCATAATCCATCTTAAATGATGCAATGTTGTCTGTGATTCATCGTCCTTATCTAAAATATTTAAAAACAATGACTTTAGAATATGTGAGGCTCACTTCAGTTAAATCTTTGGTAAAAAAATATGCTAGTACTGTTTACTTAAATAAAAGTTTGGGTTATCGTTTCTACATAACTAACAACAATTATTTTAAAAATGTACAGAAATAACATATAACCTAAATATTTCATAACATTTTTGTCTTATATCTCAAACTAGTACAGTCACATTCTGCGTCAATTTCATTGTTTGAAAGTAAGTAGGCTAAGTGCAAAATCGTTAGATTTAGAGTATTTAACATGTCGATGAATTAATTATGGGTTAAGATGGTAGAATAAACCACTAACAAATTCAAAGCTTAATTGAGACCTTTCATAGGGAAAAAAATCAACAAGCTTTTATTTTGTAAGAGTTATTTAAGCTAGCAAATGGTTTTGACAATAAATGTTAAAATTAGTGATCGCAACCTGTTAATGCTTGTTGGAAATGCTAAATAGTAATTTCAGATTTTTTTAAATACAAGAGCAACTATTTAAAAGGATTAAACAATGGCACCACAATGAGACCTTAGCACACGGTCATTAAGTGGGTTTTGTGTTTGTTGTTGCAGTAGCTATCAAGAAATATGTTCCATTATAACACCCTAAAATTAATACAGCCTCTCGCTAAATTAAGGTTATTAAATAAAACAGTTGAGTGAATATCACCAATTCATTATGCTAAACAAAATAAAATAATAAATCAATTATTACAGTTGTAAGGTTTTACATCGGATATAGAGTAACAAAGTATTTACAGACAGTGCATAATTAAAAAATAACTTGACAACCAGAAATTAAGAAACATCTAGCGACACCTTAAGCTAAAAATATCGCCAACAGTGTTACAGTCAATAACAATGCCATAATTTAAAAAAAAAATACTGGATAGAATTGCTTGTTAAATATATTAAACAAATGGATAATTTATTCAATAAACCAATTTAAATATACTATCGTTTTTTGTTCTTGTGAGAAAAATATTAACAAATATAAATACTTCAAGATAAACCAGTTATATTAAAGTGATGGTGATTAAGAAAGACATTGTTGACCTAAGTAGCCTTACCACCTGTTGATCCTGCACTCAAATATTTTTAAAGTGAAACTTTTAAAATACCAGACTAAAAAAGAATTCTTATAAGCAGTCGCATATAATACAATATTTTCAAATAGCATTTCATTCTAAATATATCTCCCCATCTCAAAAGATGATTATAAAGCCAGCTCAAATTTATCAGGAGGCACTAACCAGTTAGTGCCGAGAATCACATCCCTACAACAACATGGCACTTTCGAAAAATGAAATACTTGGTACGTATATTTCCTTCCTAGTTGCTAGAAAAAAATGAGTGAAATTCAATTAGTAGCACAAGAAAAATCTTATGTATGAGATGAATCACTTCAATTGCCAGCGGAACAAATTAGTCACAACCTTGTTGGAACGAAAATAACCAGATCTGGTAGTGGCAATTCATCGTCCACCACAACATTAAGAAAAGGAAGTAGGATGACGCATGAAATAGCTCCTTGCATCAACACGATGAACTGCACATCCCTTCTCAATATCATGTGCTAGGATGACAAAAGCAGCTGCTTCTTGCTCTTACACACAATAAAGCATGCACATAAAGTTGCTTAACTTCCCAAACTAGTAACAGAAAATCATACCGTTACAAAGGAATGAGATAAGCAAGATAAAATAAACATTTCAATTGGAAAATATGAAGAGTAAGATCCTTTGAAGAATATTTTTCAAAATAAAGGTTTGATTTAGAATACTCTAAAAATTTAAGGCAAAAGAAAATACAGCAACTCAAAAAGTGCAAGTATTAATTATTTATACAGGGTGTCTCTAAAATGACAATTATAAATCCTCATCATTGAAAATATGTTTAATAGTAACATAGAGAACAATCAAATCCCTGCTTTTTCATTATATCTTTACATTGTTCATTCTAAAATACTAATTTTTATGCTTTTACTAACAGTACAATCAACCACTAAAAGTTGCGTTTAAAATCAATAAACACCACCTCCATTGCTAATTTAGTCCAACAAAACGATTACTTTCACTTTAGTTCCTACTATACAAATACGAACAATACACCTCTTCAGTCAACAAATACATAATTAATAATTCTAAACACAAAAACTCATTTTACTTGCAATTTAATCCCAATTTTCAAAACTTTCTAATTGTCCAGAGACCTACATTGTTTTAATGTTCTCATCCTGCAAACAATAGTTACTTAACCCAACAAAACCCAAAATTCCAACTAAATGGCGGGGCGAACTATTAAGCGGCTGCGTAGCTTAGTTGGTTCGCGTGCCATTACTAAGTCTCCAAGGTTCTGGCTTCGATTCCCGACATGATCCGTTTAAAAATGTTAGGTGAGCATTTTTCACAAAAATACGCCCTCATTCGATGAGAGGTAAAATGTAGGTCCCATGTGTGTGTTGTCATGCATGTTAGATTCCTACCTTACTTGGAACAGCAAGGGTTTGGCAAAATTCAAAGTTTTCAGGTAAAAAAGTTCACTTCCTAGCCAATGTAGTACCTTTGGGTGGAGCACTGAAAAATCAAATGTAGTGTGAAAGTTTACAGTTATAAATATTTTATTTACACTTTCATGGTTTATATTAATTTATTATTCTTAAGTTTCATCCTAATTTATATTTAACAGAGATAAAACGATGTTTTTTGAGGTTTTTAAGTTTATGAATTGAATAAAACTACCAATTTTACTGCACTGTCTTGCTTACTGTACACTACTATATATGGAATCAGAATTAAGTTGTCTATTTAAGATTAATTTTTCTTAACCATTTAATTTTTATAGCTAGCGTAATGCACCCACATTACAATTTTCAGAAAATAATTTAATAAAGAAATGAAGATACTAATGATTTCTGTTTTGGAAATAAACATAGATTATAAAGAAGAAAAAGACAAAAGCTAAATGCATCCAACACGAACCCCCAAACCATGCTGTAATCCCGATATACGATCTTTAGCAATCCTTCCATATATACACAGAGTAACAGACCTAATTGGCAAAATTCTATGTAAATACAACATCAAAACAATCTATAAACCCACTAATAAAATTCCACAAATATTACCAACCCCAAAAGATTCCCAAAATAGTCTTAAAGCCCCAGGCGTATATGGTATACCTTGCAGCTGCAGTTTAGTATACATAGAAGAAACAGGACAGTCAGTACAGACTAGACTAAAGGAACATAAGCGATGCTTAAGAACAAGCCAGTACAATCGCTCAGCAGTGCCGAACATCAACACGAAACATGCCATATCATTAACTTCGACAAGACAAAACTAATTGCCAAAATTCAATTTTTCTACAATACAAAAATCAGAAAATCAATAGAAATCACTAAAAATTGTAACAATCTAAACAAAGACCAAAGCTACTACCTTTCCCTTTAGAAAACAAGCCTAAGTTCACGAAAGCAGAACCGATCCGCTACGACACTCCTGTCTATTCATGATCACTCATGCAACAAGTTCTCACCCTATATAAACTACCACTTTCGCTACTTTCACCAGTTATTTTACCACAAGACACCTTTTGGCTTAAATAGCCTGGTGAGTTTGCTAGTTCAGAAGTAACTACATACTCTTTACACTTTAACTTGTCTACTTAATTTATCATTCTTATCTTTATTATTATTTATTTTCTTTTCTTGTCCTGATGAAGCCCCTTACAAAAGTGGATGAAACGTCGACCTTATTTGACAAACTGACACGGTTCCAATCCGGAACAAAAAATCTTTATAAAAGCTAAATGCTTGTTAAAATTGTAAATAAAGGAGAACATTCAAAACGCTATAAGATTTTCTACTGAAAATTATGTTCAAATAAAATTTTGCCAACACAGAAACTATTAATTAAAATGTTTAAAGTAACTTGTTGCAGAAAAATTATAATACTCCATCTTCTATGTTAGATTCTGACTTTAAATGAATATTTTTCAAATAACAATGAACTAATATTTGGAATTCCCCCAATACAGAAGCTATTAATTAAAAATCAAATTTTGATTCTAACATTTCTAAAGAAATGTCACAACTCCTGAAAAAGCTTGAAACTCCTATCAGATTATTATTTTAAAAATTTTAGTTGATTTCTATTTAAACCAATTTCATTAACGCACAAAGCCATTGTTTCCAGTTAAAAGAGCCTCAAGTTCATTGATCTTATTGGAAATTGACTGAATATTTAGACAAAACAAGTTCATAGTAAAGCATCCCTTGGATTTCCTTACAGCATTGTTTAGAACTGCATGGTCATTAGCTTTTGTAAATGCCTATTGCTAGAATTAATGTTCCTAAATGATTTTTCTGCAGTGTTAGTAGCAACTGCTTTGTCAAAATCTATTGAAAACTAATATTAAAAATCCTATTCTTAAAAGGTTTAGTAATTATGGGATGATCCTAGGTATCTATCATTAATACCCTATTGATGTCTGCTTTTGATACACATATTTTAAAAGATTTGTAGTTGTTGAGTTTCACTTGTGGTTCATTGATGAAACATTAGTTGAAAATTCTTTATCCATCATTTAGAACTCTCAATAGAAATATGGATAGCTTTTTTTATATCCTACATTTCACATCTTTCATTATTGCCACAAATCACATCAGGGTGATAATTATTTTGGTGATGTATACTTTCTAGTAGATTACGTGTGCTTTTCTTTATCAATGAACTCAGATTGTAAAACTGTAATTTTATTATTGAGTGGACTATTATTTTCAAACAACAGACTAATTTCATTCTTTAAGGACTCTAAAAATTATTCATAAATATTCAAAAATTCATCCATCTTGGTATCATTTATACTTGTGATTACGGACACAATTGATACTGTTGCATTATTTGAACTACAGCAAATTATATTTACTTCATCAATTATTAGCAATTTCTTCCGTTATGTCGACCTACGGTTAAAAATAACCCTACACATTTACAATCAACTCATTTGGACTCCATGAGGCACTGCCATAACAGACTATCCACCTTTCAGTCTTTAATATATAGGTTAGCTTTATCTGCCATTTTGTACTCTTCCATCTTATATAAGGTATTCCTACGTATAGTGTACTTATAATCTTGGTAAACAAACTAAAAACGTAATTTTACTTGTACTGAGTACAGATCGATTTATAAATTTTTATAATTTTTCTTTTGTTTAAATGTATTTATACGTTTGAAAACGTTTTCCAGTATGTTTAGAATATAAATTTAATCACTGATCAACAGTTAACGTAATTTAATTTAACTTTGTAAGATAATAAAGCTAATAAATATCATTACAGTAAGCTACTGTAATATCATACGGTTATGTTTTGATAATACCTTGTAAAAGAAGAACGACGTTCAAAATAATAATTTCACACATAGGGCAATCTCTTTTATTGCTTGGTTTCAGTATGATACGTGTTTAATGATTTAATCCGTAACCTGCATCTTCAATTATTGGATACCAATTTCTACTTTTTATATTTTTTAAATTTACAGTGGTTTGTCCCTTTCCCGAATCCGGTTCTGGTTAGTTTACAAGTCACTAATTACACTGTAAGAAAAATGTTTTAATATACATAAATATGTTAAAACACTCTCAAGGATTTTTTATTGTTTTAGGAAATATACTGTGAACACGCATTGTTGGAGTGTCAAAATTTTCCATTTCACTTGGTCGTAGAAGATCGGCCATTTTGTATGAGTCAATTCCGGCCACGTTGAATATGGTGGTAAAACGAGTGAGGTTATTTACATGGACAAGAGTCGATCACTTCAGATCGAGATTTGACAAAGAATGGTTGTGCATTGGAAAGTGTAGTTTTTCGTGGGTGCCATCAATGTAGTGCTTGCTATCATTGCTCCCATCTTACCTTTTTCCTGTTAGGGCAGTTCGACGATATTGTTGTATATAGCGAAGCCAATATTTTAGATTACTTTTTATTACATTGTAACAGAATCAGTAAGCCGAACATCCTTTATTCTAGGAAAACTTGCATCATGTTTATCAAATGTCATGTTCTTGAAATTACCTCACCACACTTATCTTTTTGTATACTTAATCTTTTAGTCGTCTTTACTTTGTAACAACCACATTTAGATTTCCTGCAGATGTCCTAGAACTCAGGGAAGTTTTGGCTTACCACTATTAAACATACACTTTTATCGCCTGCCACAACCTACGGCAGAAAACCCATTTCATGTTATCAGCAGCTATAAAAAACAGAGCACCAAAGTCAGTCAATGAGTTAGTTAGTTCAGTCAGTCAGTCTGTGTATGGTCCTAGTTTATCCATTGCTCTGGAGCAAGTCGGCTCAGAGCCAACCCTCAAAATGGTAACCTAGTCTTTTATGGTTGCCGAGGCATTTGAGCACAGATGGTCACGTAAATAATTCCTTCACTCTTTTACTGCTTTGCTTTTTGTTACATGTCATTTAGCTTTAAGTTTATTTATTGTTTATTAAATATAGTTGTTTACTTCCATCTTATCATTTCACTTATTACTATAATCGTGTTACAAGAATGTCTTGTCCCAAAACCCCATCGCGGTTCCTAAAGACCCCTCTCGATCCCAAGGTCCAAGACCTGAGTTAAGTACCACCTCTCGCTACGAAAGACTCTACCTAGCTACGCCAAAAGCATATCTAACAATCAACAAAAGTGTACTTAACAATATTAGCCAGCATCACATGCAGAATATACAAGAATCTGAATTCACTTGTAGCCCCTGAGAAGGTGATCTCCACAAGATTATACGGTGAAGCTATAATTTTAAAATTATGTGTAGAAAATTAATTAAACCTTACTATTCAATTAAGTGGGTTACGTAATATTTGGCATTGACGCCAGTTATAGGATCCCCCATCTATTATATATAAAACTAATATCTTTATTAGGAAATATTAGGAAACATTAGGAAATGTTAGGACAGTGCAACAATGTCGTTGCAACAATTTATTACATTATATTATTATGATTTCAGTTCCCACGAGTGGAAACGCTACAAAGTAGCACAAGGATAAGTGACACTGCAGATGTCAGGTCACAGACGGTCGTCGGATGTCACGTACCGAGATTACGCAGAATAAGCCTGCAACATTGTAATTATGAATAGCTTTTAAGATAGCAACTATGTATCATAAAGTGTAAGCGGATATTACGTCCGCAGGTTCCCACAGAATTGTGAGGGGGAGAAAGTTATATAAGGACCAGGAGCTCCACTCCTAGTCAGTTCATCAGACGTTCAGCTTTTACCTTGCAGTTCGTAAGATAACTCACTGTACAATTAATTAATGTATTTCGACTTAGACTTATTATTCAAGTTTGTTAAAATTCAATAATTAACTTCTGTATAAAACCAAATAAATTTGTTAAAGTTCAAAGAAGTCTTTTTAAAAAGGACCGCTCGAAGCCACGAACCTTAACTCGCCTAACATATAACAAGTAATTTACAAGTGTATTGGTTTTTATTACCATAGAGTATTAGAAACATTAATTTTTATTTTTTCAGACACATGCTTCTTGACTGTGCAGTAATAGTTGTTAAACATCTTTATTAGGATTGTGTAATTTGAATCTTGTATTACCGTTTCATTATCCAGGAGCAAGGTAGGGATTACCTAACTTTCAGTATATTTATTGGTTGCCAACAGAACTACTTTCCATACATACTTTGGATTATTTAGAGTTTTTTCAATATATTATAATATATGCTGCTTTAGTGGTTTTAATTATTACCTGCAGGGTATATTGAATGTTCTGTAAATTGTTTTAGGTTAACATTAGCACTAAGCTTGTCAGGGTAGGCTCTTAATTTTTTTTATTTCTTAATTCATTTTAGTTATCAAGCTCTTCCGTTTTCAAATTTAATTTTATAGTTTCATGAATACTCAATAATCAAAGTGAATCATTTATTATATGCATAAGAACTTCAACTACAATTGATGTCTAAAATCAGTTTAAATGTTTTATTATTAAAACTTTTACAAATGTTATGTTCATTTTCGACAATAATTGGTTATTTTAATTACATAAATTCCTTTTCTAGTATTAAATTCTCCAACAATACCTGATATATTGTACCTGTTCAGATAGGCTCGCTTTACCATAATTTTCAACTCAAATCCTTTGTTAATTCATTATCCCTTCGTATAAATTCCATGTCTATTGTTAAATCCTTCCGCATAATTAATAATAAATACTCTTTCTAAGAATTTCTCAATGTATATCTAGTTGTTTTGAAACGACAAGTTTATACTACAATTAATTAGTCAATATCCTGTTAGGTATCCATGAGCGTGTTATACCTTCCGATAACGTATAATTACGTTTTAGTGGGTTTCCCATCTAAAGATTCGTCGAAATAATATATCCTACTATTCTCCGGTAAAACCGTGTTTTCCCGTTACAATCGCGTTTCGATAATGCGGACGTTTGCTTTTCGAGTTCGTATTATTTTGAACTCTTTTTAGAACTTTGATTCTGCTGCTGGTGCGTTGATGCACTTGTAAAAACTATTCGTTCTGTTACTCCAAGAGCGATGCACGTTTCTCCTCTATCAAATCTGTAGATTTGCTCTTAGCTGGAGTCTAAATTGCTTGTTACGTAGCCCGATTATTCCTTGATGTAGATCAACTGCTCTGGCATGTAGACCGCCGTTGCAATTACGGTAGTACCAGGGTTGTTGCTGACTACCGCGGCGATGCTGTGTCAATTCGCTTCCGAGGGCTGACCAGATAAGTATCCCGACACATGTATGTGACTTGCTTTCCTTTTCTAACATAGCCAAGAATAACCCAATTTGAAATTAGATACGCTAATGTTTGTTCTGGTAAAATCCTTGCTAGAAAAGTTTCGAACTTTAATGCTTTTGCTTTTTGTACTTAACCTATCTGCTTATACGAAAGTATCAGCAGTATTCTTTTTTAGTGTGCTACGTACAATGACGTAGCCGGAAGAAAACGTAAACATACCAAGCTAACTACCAACCATGGAGAGTGGGGGGATTCGCCTACATACCAAAAAAAAAATAAAGTACATCGCCCATGATTATCTATTAACAAATAAAAAAAATTAAATACATAATTCGATACAAACAAGAGAACGCAATAAAACAAGCGTAATCATTTCAATGCCAACCATTATATTATACGGACAATTTGGATATTGGATTCACGAAGTGCGCATTTCGCGGCTAACATGTAATAAAACTCAGTAAAAAAGGAAAAATAACGTTTAAAATTTTTCAATTGCAAGTATGTTAAATTTTGAAGTATTAAAGATGTTAAACTTAAGCATTAAATACAGCCCACGTTGTAGCAAGAATTTTGACGTATATCCAGAAGCACCAGTGCAACCAGCTGTTCAACAAGTATGGTGGACTGGTTTTACACCATCAACCATTGATAAATACAAATCCTTGACATGCATAACAGAACACAAGGCGCATACCTCTCTGCGTCAGGATGCTTAACTTGCCAACCACTGGGGGAGGGGTCAGCATAACAACGTAGCCACGCAACAAACAGGTGAACTACACCCAGAAATAACGCCTTTGGCCTCTAGCAAAAAAAGCTAAAAATAGAATCTAGTTAGATGGGGTAAGCACCGGAACACTCACCAATACACGCAAGACATCTCTAATTGGCAGAACAACAACAAACATGCATTGAAGTGATAGAACAAGTAAGGTAAAACATATTTCGTCTCACAGGCTGCAGAATCAAATTCAGAATGAATTTCAATGACACCAATTGGAAATCCAAACATCCGTGTTATCGAAACGCGATTGAAACTGGAAAACACGGTTTTACCGGACAATAGTAGGATATATTCCTTCGACAAATCTTTAGGTGGGAACCCACTAGAACGAAATTATACATTATCGGAAGGTATAACGCGCTCACGGATACCTAACAAGATATTGATTTATTTAATTATAGCATAATAAACTTTTCATTTCAAAGCAAATAGATTTAAATTGAGGAATTATTCAAAAGCGTATTTATTGCAGAAAAATAAAATATACAAGATGCAAACTATTTAATTGTAGCATAAACTTGTCGTTTTTAAAGAAAAAGAGATTTGAATTGAAAATTATTGGACGGCGTATTGATCACTAACCGATAAAAATGTACGCGATGTTCAAAATAAACGTAACAACTGATTAGAGTTATAACAAATGCTTCGTATGGTAAAATCCTTACTAGAAGGGTTTCTAAATTTAATGTTTTTTTTTAAATTAACCCATCCGCTTATACGAAAGTATCGACGTTATTCTTTTTGGTACTGATTAGATTTATTGCATGTTAGCTACGAATTGCGCACTTCGTGAAACAATTAGTGAATTTGTCCATAGAGAGTAAAATTGTTTTATTAAATATTAACCTTAGTTAATTTTGTTTTGCTGTTTTGATAGAAATTTCTATATTTGTGTTTTGTTATTGTAAATAGAAAATCGATGTTGATGTAATTTTTTTGTGTTGCTAGGAACCCCTCCCCTCTCTGCATTTGTAGTTAGCCTAGTATATTTACGTTTTCTTCCGGCTACGTCATTGTACATAGCACAAATTTTGAGCTTGTCAATTTTTATTAACGTTTTAAAAGTTCGTTTATTGCTATTGATATTTTTTCCATTTATTGCATGGGGTTTGGTGATATAGTGGTCATATATGCAGGGTGTAATTTTTAAACCAACCAACGTGTTTAATTTAAAAAGTAAAAGATGTAAAAACAAAAGTTATAGCTGTTCTGAAAATTTTTCAGTAGTTTTTTCACGAAAATACTAAGTTTTAAATAGAAAGGATCATTTTTAACTATTGCATCGGAAGCTACTTAAAAATGGTATTTTTCAATATAACATATTCCTATACATAAAATCAAAAATAAGCCTTCACAAATGCATTGATGTATAGGCATGCGTAGAGGCGATTATGTAGCAACAAGCGTCAACCCTTATCGTTATCACGGCTGGCTGTAATTTTGATAATACTTATTTATTTGTTCTACATCGCACCTGTCAGACTGTGAATTAATTATAATAGCTATTTAACAATTAAATAATTCTAACTCTTTAACCAACAGTTATGTATGGCAAATGCGGTCAAAATTTAAGTGAAACGATTCATCAATTTTCAATAAGATATCCGTTGAAGACCAGACCCTCTTGCCAAAATCTTCGCAATATTTTTCATAATACCAGAGCTAACTTGATTTTAGAAATTCCTGAATGAAGATTCCTTATGTCGACACATAAGAGTGGTTCTCAATAGGTACATCAATTTTGGAATTCCTAAACAATGACATAACAAGAAATAAGAAATGTAATATATTTGTAGTTCTCTTACACGGTCGAAATGATAATTCTTCTTCCTTTCCATCCGAAACTTCTTTAGAATCATCATTGGTAATAGGAGCCCCAAGTAGTGTCGGTCTGTTACATTTAATTTTACTCTAATGAATATTTTCATTTAATTTAGGATTCTTTTTAAATATTCCCACACTCGTGCTTTAATATTTTGTGTAACTATCGGTTAAAGGAAACATCCCTGATTACGCTGCCTACTTAAATTAATAGATTGGTTTTTGTAAAGATCATCCTCATACCATTAAAACATGTACTTTTCTAACACTGTAGAATGTAATTAGTGCATCTAAATTAAGTCAAACTAGCTCGATTTATCTGTATGGTTTGATATAGAGCTTCAAATATAACTAGGTTAATCTACAAATTGTATTTCTAAAGAATATGCAAGTTTGAATAGTGTAATGTTCTACAATTGTATTCGTATTTGCAGGTTTTTGATATGTGTTCATGCATAACAATGACTTTAGAAGGGTTCTTTTGACATGTGATACTCAGGTATTTGGATCGTTTATCATCTCGTTTTCTAATTTCACTTTACTTTGATTATGTGTTTCGCCATCATAATTTGTACTCTTTACGCGCTTAATACTATTGCTGCAAGAGCGATGCACGTTTTTTTCACAAAAAGTAAACATTTTGGGTGCATCAGTAAGTTCTTTCACGCTTACCAATACTAATAGATTCTCTTTTTAGCTCTTCTAAGTAAGCACAAGTGTCCTTCTATGTAGATCAAATAGTTTTTTTTTCTTCTATGCAGATTCAAATATTTTGTTGTATTAACAGGGATAGGGCGCATCTCCGTTTCACCCCTTTCATAATATTTACTTCTCTGCGTTCCTGCTCTAATTCTATTACTGCTGTTTGCTCTATATACTATCCGTCTATCCCTTAAACTCATTCCCATCTCTTTTAGTATTTCAAACATTTTTTTCCATTTTACATTGTTGAATGCTTTTTCCAGATCTACAAACCCTATATATACGCTTTCCCACTTCTCTATTTTTTCTCCATTATCACCCTCAGAGCTAAAATAGTCTCCCGTGTTCCCCGTTTCGCCTAAACCCAAATTGATCTTCTCCCAGTGTTTCTTCAGCTCGTTTTTCCATTCGTCTTTGTACAATTCTAGTTAATATTTTTGACACGTGTGCTGTCAAACTTATTGTTCAAAAATTTTCACATCTATCCCCGCCTTTTTTTGTATAGTTACTATGATGTTATGTTTGAAGTCTTTGGGTATCTCGTCTGTTTCATACATATAGCTTACAAGTTGGAAGATACGTTCTGTTACTGCTTGTCCAGCGGCTTTTAGAGTTTCTGTTAGCACCTTATCTGTATCCAGTGCCTTACCATTTTTCATACTCTTTAATGCTAATTTAAACTCATCTCTAAGTATAGGATATCCCAGGTCATCCTTTTCAATGTTTGATTCCTATTCTAATGCTGTTAACTCCTCTCCTGAATATAAATTCCTTATATATTCCTGCCATCTAGCTACTTTCTCTAGATTTTCAATAATGACATTTCCTCCCGCATCCCTTATATTTTTGCTATATGGTTTTATATCCCTAAAATTCATTCTAATTAATTTGTATACTTCGTCTGTCGTTCCTATTTCCATCTTAATTTGTACCTCTTTGCACTTTTCATCAATCCATTGTTCTTTAGCTTTCCTGCATTTGCGAATAATTTCTCATTTTATAGCTTTGTATCTGTGTTCTTGTTTCGTCTGATCTATTTTTGTATTTTCATCTTTCTTCTATTAATTAAATTCAGGATATCCTTTGTTATCCATGGTTTCTTATTTTCTTTTTGTAAATACCCCAGAATATCTCTGGCCGCCATGTCTAAGCTGGATTTAATGTTATTCTATTCTGTTTCTACTTCCTTAGTATCATCAATTTTCCCAATATCTTTCAGCAATTCATTTGACCTTTTTTCAAATCTTTCGTGGATATCTTTATCTTTTAGCATCTCAAAGTCAAAGTGCCTTTTTCCGTTCCTCTTTTTCAGATTTTTAAATTTAAGTGCGGCCTTCATAATGACGATGTTGTGGTCAGTGTCTATATCTGCTTCCAGGTAGCTTCTACAGTCTTTTACTTGATTTCTAAACCGTTGTCTAACAATAATGTAATCTATTTGATATCTTCCTATATCTCCTGGCATCTTCCACGTGTATCGTCTGCTAGCATGATGTTGAAATAATGTATTTGTGATGGTTAAGTTTGTTCTTGTCGCAAAATTCTACCAGCCTATTTCCCCTGTTATTTCTCGTGCCTAAACCAAATAAACCTACTATCGCTCCTTCCCTACCCTCGCCTACCACTGCATTAAATTCCCCCCATAATTATTAAATTTTCATGTCCTGTTACATATCTTAGTATATCTTCGATATCTTTGTACTTCGCCTCTACCTCTTCCTCACTGTAGCTAGAGGTGAGCATGTATACATGTATTATTACTGTATTTACTGGTTTAAATTCAAATCTAACCATAAGTACTATTTCGTTCTTTTGTAGGTAGTTTTCTTCAAGTTGTCCTATCATTTTTCGTATAACTATCCCCACACCCGAATTTCCTTCCTCTGATCCTATATGAATTACCCTGAAGTCTCCACTCCAAAAATCCCCCGCCACTGGCCAGCGGACTTCGCTAATTCCTACTATGTCTAGTGCTAACCTATCCATTTCGAGTTTCAGTTTCTCCAGCTTACCCACTTGTTTCATACTTCTGACATTCGACGCTCCAACTCACAGAATGTTCATGGATCTTTTTATATTCTTTCGAGTCACATCCCCCGAAGTAGTCCCTTCTCAGAGATTCAAATGGGGGACTATTTTACCCCAAGGTCCCGGGTTCAAATCCCGACACGGCTGACTGCTTGAAAAATGGCAGGTGAGCATTTTTCACAAAATTACGCCCTCGTTCGGATGAGAGGTTAAATGGAGGTCCCGTGTGTGAGTGTTGTCACGCACGTTAAAGATCCCTACCTTGCCTGGAACGACAAGGGTTCGGCAAAATTCTAAATTTCCAGGCAACAAAAAACTCGCCTCCTGGCCAATGTGTACCTTCAGGTGGAGCATTGGAAAATCAAATGTAATGCCTTCCACATTGCAGTAGTGTGTCTTAGAATGCCATACCGGCCACTATTGTCTCTGCCAATCTAAGTACCGAAAGAGCTGCTGCCCTTTTTCGGGGACCTGTCTTAGTCTGGTTCCTCACTAAAGACCCCACTAATTTGGTTAAACCTATAGTTCGGCTCTTTAGCTCATTGAAACGTGCAAGCCATTCTACCTGTTCCAGTATTTTAGAACGTCGTCAAGGTGCAGGTCCGTTCAGAATGGATAGTTAATGCATAGAATTTAAAAGGTCGTTTTTTTTTAATTCAGGAACCTATGGCGTGAAGCATTCCCTCACGATTTCGACTATGCCTATGTAATAAATGTTGCTAGTATGATAACAATTATAAAATACAGCTGCTTAATATCATTAAAGTTGCACAACTTTGCAACACTTCATATATGTGTTTAAAACATTTAATAGCACAGCATTCGGTTTCTACTTCATATATCATATTCTCAAACATATTAAACTTTATAAAGAAATATATAAATTACATATGCATTAAATATTATCACTTACAGTAACCGCAAGGTACATATTCGAGATGTTCTGCGTCCTTCACATTTTTTGTTACTTCTCCAATGGAAACTTGTGCTTTAGTAACCAAAGCTCGTATATTTACATTACTAACACCGTGTTTTGAGTGTTGCAAAATTCGTAATAAAACTTGTATACGTCTAGAAGCCTGAGGAGTATCCAACATTTTGTTTAAACTTAACAAACTATAACATAAATGCTTACTAACGCAAAGCATTACTTCAGTTAAATTATAAAAAAAAAGTTACAAAGTGCAAAGGTTTCTCTTAACCACAATACAACATTTTTAAAAAAATCGAGGTTAAGGTATGTTGAAATCAGCTGTCATTCATGGAAGTGTATGACATGCTGTTAACCAATTATTATCAGAGAAAACCACAACTTTTACCGTTGATTGAGTCAATCAACGCTTTAACTTTGTAATCAACAACAATGAGTGTGCAAAATAAATTTCATAAGTATCGCTATTACCTAAATTTTAACATAATTTTTAAAATCACTGTTACTCTAAAAATCACAATTCTTTATCCGTTTTGACTATACTACCCGAGTAATATAAATACTACAGTTTATCGTATTTGTATGTGCAACAACTAAATTTGAATTTAAAAGTACAACTGTACCCAGCAAACGTTAGGCTTGAAGGAGCGTAGCTTGGTAAATATTTCAATAAATTAATGTAATCATCGTCACAAAGCGCGGCGTTGCATTCATCGTAACCTGCACCAGGATTACTTAGTCAAGAAGATCTACATGACACCAGTCTTGGGTTTTTGTCATAAAGTCGCAACATAAAAACGCGTTCTACAACTTTACAAACTAAAATGATTTTAGTGCATATTTCCAATTTGTGTCATGCCTTTAATGTTAATGTATAATAAATTCATATTAATATTTTAACTTGTAAATAAACCTTATCTCTGTTGCTACGAATTATTAACAAGGTGACCACAGACAAACCAGAACACCATATCGGTGTCCTCGACGTGGTCATCTAAAAGGTTAATGCGACAGAGTTAAATCGTTTAAAATGAGAGCAAGTAGACAAGAATGCCGTGCGAATTCCACCTTGTTGGCCAGCAAATCCAGAGTTACGACTTCCCAAAACAGAACACAACTTCGAAATAAACTGTATTTTACAAGACGCTACACAATACGCGTACCTAATATTCGTCAAGGCTATAAACACGGGACATTACAACTAAACCGTCCGAGACTGACAAATACACAAAAATTAAAGCTAAATTAATTAAGCAGCTAAACTCATCGCAAGAAGAACGAATTAAAAAGCTGTTGGAGCACGAAATACCAGACGACAGAAAATCTTCACAATAGAGGCTTACAATAGCTAAGTGGAACAATCCGGGAAGCTACAGAGACGCAAGGAACAGTTGCCGATAAGGCAATCCTAGTTCACGAGATCGTTAGGGCTCTTAGGAAAAGGAACTTTAAGAAGGCACATGACCGAATGGCTTTAGACGCAGTTCTGAAGGCGTGCCTGTTAGCCCCATGTGTCTTTGCCGGGTTGTTTAATCTTTATCTAGAAAGGGGCGTCTTTCCGCGTTGCTGGAAGGTTCAGAACGTGAAATTCATACCTAAACCTAAAAAAGGCGGATGCGTCAGACCCGGGCAGCTATTGTCCAATTAGTTTGCTACCGGTGCTGGGAAAAGCTTTGGATCGCATTATGACTACGCGAGTTGAGCACTTAGTGCGAGACAGCGGCGGTTTTAATAACCGACAGTTCGGTTTTATGGAGTGAAAGTCGACTATAGACGCACTAGAGTTCGTTGTCGGGGAAATTAAGCAGGCGAGAGATGCTAAAGAGTACTGTGTTGTTGTAGCTTTGGATATTTCAGGAGCATTTGATGCTGCCTGGTGGACATTAATCGTTTGCGTGTTAGATCGTAGGGGTTGTCCACGGAACTTGATGTCTTTAGTAAAGAACTATTTCTCGGGGCGAATGGCACAGGTTGCAATTTCCGGGTGAAGTTTTGTCGCGCGAGGTGGAAAGGGGATGTCCGCAGGGATCATGCTCTGGTCCCACATTTTGGAAGTTGTTGTATGAGAGCATCTTTAGGGTCAAGCTGCCCACAGGATGCTCAATCGTTGGGTTTGCGGATGATACGCTTTTAATTGTCCTATCGCGATTATTAATGGATATGCGCACAAAACCGAACGAGGCGATTAATAAACTACACGAATGGTCGAAAGGCGGTAAAATTAAAATTTAATACGGCAAAGTCAGAAGCGCTCTATTTCGGAAAGAAACCGGAATAGCGACCCCCTAGGCTACAGCTAGGAGGGGAGAAAATACCGTTTAAGGAAGCAATTGCATACCTCGGGGTAAAGATTGACGATAAGTTAAATTGGAAAGCGCACGTGCAATATGTTAAAAGCAAAGTCGGCGAATTATCAAATAAGATGATGGCGGCGGCGAAAATAAACTGGGGTTTCAGGGACGAATCGCTGAAGACGATTTATGGCCGGAGCAATTGAGCCGGCAATGCTGTACGCAGCTTACGTTTGGGCGGAAGGTTATAAAGTCCAGGGGATGCGTCAATTGACGAGCGTACAACGCATAACCGCGCTTAAGGAGGCGAGGGCATACAGGACCACCACCACCAAGGCGGTCCTGGTGATCAGTAAGACTCTCCCTATCGAATATGTTGTTAGCGAGATTAAAAATAGGACATTAATAAATATATGGAAACGGCGCGAAATTATCGAAGATATTAATCTTGGTAATAGAGAGGTAGAGAGAAAGATCGTTCTATCAGAGTTGGGGCACCCGACCGATGTTAGAGGAATAGAGTTTGTCGAAGGTGATGGAGACGCGACGGGTATCAGAATTTACACGGACGGTTCACGTATGGATGACGGACAAGCAGGTGCGGCGTTTGTCGTGTTTAAGCAGGAAAGGGAGGTGTTTCGGTTTCAAATCAAACTCGCGAACTGGTGCACTATCTTCCAATGCGAATTGGTAGCTATACGAGAGCTATCGATTACGTAATAAACCATACGGGCAGAGACGAGTATTATATAATCAGCGATAGTAAATCGGCGCTGACGGCTTTAACAAACGTGATCACCTCGACAGACCTCCAAGCGGACGTCTGAAAGATAGCGCATACGGCGCTCGAGTTTCGACATTTAAAGTTCTGTTGGGTTAGGTCGTACGATGGTAGCGTAGGAAACAATAGGTCTGATGAATTAGCTAAAAAGGCTGCGACGGGCAACTTTTGGATATCACATTCGTCGATACCGAGTTGTATAATTAAAAGAAAACTGCGCGAACAGTCAATCCGAAAATGGGAAGATAGGTGGAACAACGCTGACACAAGCAGGTTGACCCACCAATTCATACCGAGCATAGAATCTAGAGGTAAGATCGAAGTGAAACTCGATCATAAAATGGTGCAACTGATAACAGGGCACGGCGCCCTAAAAGCGTATTTACCAAGATTCAATTTAACCGATAACGACCGCTGCGAATGCGGTGAGGGTGCAGAAAGCGCAGAGCACGTGCTCTTCGACTGTCCACTCGAGGTGGAAAATCGAGGGTTAGCTGATATGAAATTAGTTATCGCAGGACTATCATGACTAAAGAGCCTAGAAGAAGTCAAAAAAGTGGCTAACCAGAAGGCGTTCTGGACAGTCTTCAAAGAATTTTCGGGAAGAGTTGCGAGATTAGACGGTGATAACCGCGCGTAAATCGGAGGGGGTAGAGGAGGATTGAAAATTTTTGATTTTGACCGCTATATCATCTGCAAATCTAAGCATATCAATTTTTTGTCCCTGCATAGTAATTCCAAATGTCTTCCTGCATTTGACAGTATTCATTGCCTCTTCAATGTACAAGTTAAAAATTAGTGGGGATAAGGCACATCCCTGTCTCACCCCTTTCCTGATGTTTACTTCTCTACGTTCATGCTCTAATTCTATTGCTCCTGTTTGCTCTTTGTATAAGCCATGTACTATCCGTTTATCCCTATAACTCATTCCAATCTTTTTGAGTATTTCGAACATTTTTTTCCATTTTACATTGTCAAATGCATTTTCCAGATCTACAAACCCTATATACACGCTTTCCCCTTTTTCTATTGTTTTCTCCATTATCACCCTCAGAGCTAAGATAGCCTCCCGTGTTCCCCTGTTTCGCCTAAACCCAAATTGGTCTTCTCCTAATATTTCTGCAGCCCGTTTTTCCATTCGTCTTTGTACAATTCTAGTTAATATTTTTGATACGTGTGCTATCAAGCTTATTGTTCGAAAATTTTCACATCTATCTGCGCCTTTGCTTTTTTGGTATAGTTACTATGATGTTATGTTTGAAATCTTTGGGTATCTCGCCTGACTCATACATATAGCTTACAAGTTGGAAGAGACGTTCTGTTACTGCTTGACCAGCGGCTTTTAGAGTCTCCGCTTGCACCTTATCTGTACCCGGCGCCTTACCATTTTTCAGACCCTTTAATGCTATTTCAAATTCATCTCCAAGTATAGGATATCAGTAGTATAACTATGGAGAAGCTGGGACAGCCCTTTTTAAAGGGTCATAAATATCTTGTAAAGGGTGTGTGTATTATGGAAAAGAGAAGTATGTATGTGTGAAGGTCATGTATGTGTAGGTGTGTGTGTGTGTTAGTATTAGTTAGGTTTGAGGATAACGATAGTATGGCTATGGAGAAGCTGGCCGGCCCTTTTTAAAAGGATCATAAATATCTTGTAAAGGGTGTGCGTATTATATAAAAGAGAGGTATGTATGTGCAGGTGTGTGCGTGTAGGGTGTAGGGTATGTATGGTTTGTCGGTGATGTTAACGTGGACGTCGTGCCGCCCTCGTGATAAAAGTGTGTGTAGATATCGATCGGGGGCGGTGTTGTTGTTGTTTTATTTTCGAAAAGAAAGGTATGTATCGTTATGCGTATAGGTGTGTAGGGGGGGCGTGCGTGTTTTAGTCTAAGACGAAATATCGTAAGGGGCGCGCAAGTGGTGCGAACGTGTTTTTGTTTTAAGAGTGTGTTTTCGGAGGGGTGGTGGTGGTCGCGTTTGAGAATAAGTCTGGGTAAATAACCGCAAGGGTTTTTTTTATTACAGGTGTCGATAAGAAAAAAAATTGCGATGGCCCTTTTAAAAGGGCTGTCTCAGCTTCTCCATAGCTATACTACTGACGTAATCGTATTTTTGCTCAAGATGGTTCGATCGATGACGTGTGCGTGTATTTTTTGCCCTCCGAGAGAGAAGATGATGAAAGTGCGCTATTTAATTCGTATACAAATACGGGGTCATGATTATCTCATCGGACACACGTGCAAGACGTTTCAAGTAAACTTTAATAATTTGGAAATGTTACGCTCGATGTTTTCGTAGGCAATTATGATGAAGTATTTAAAATAACGCAGAGATTTCAGATCGTCGGGCAAGAGAAAAAAAAACGGGGTCGCGATTATCTCATCGGACACGTGCAAGACGTTTTAAATGTAATTGTTTCGGTATAAATGGTAAAAAAGTTCTTCCTTAATTTTGTGTGCATTATATGAACCCAAAGCATATACGATGACGAAATCGTATTTTTGCCGAGAAATAAAAAGTGGTCGTAAATTTTGTATAGTATACATTCATTATATAAAGCGGAAGTTAAAATATAAATGATCGAGTATGTTTGTATAATTATTTTTATTATCGAAGTCGGGAATCGCTTTTGTTAAAACATTGTATGTATAAAAGATAGCTTCTAGAACGCGTTAAGAAAATACTGTAGTTTAAGATTACATCATTCGTGAGTAAGTTTTAATTTCAGTACACATCGTTTTGAATCATTAATTATATAGGAACCCATTACTTTTAACAAATATGGTTTATAAATCCTCGAAATATAGACGATTGAAATTTTTATATTCTTTATCGATGCCGAGTCGGCGAAAATGTCTTTGTTACTTACATCTTTGAATAAAAATATGCTCATTAATTTTTATGCGATTTCAATATCCGCATAATAAAAGATAACGTTTTAATTTGAATGAGCTTTTTTGTCCAAAACAAGGGCAATGCTATTTAATTCTAATGAATTGCTATCGTTAATGTCTGAATCGTGTATGTGGGGAGCGGTTTTCAGATGCGTAATAAATTGTACGTCATTCGGAGTGATATAAATAGAGGATCCCTTGTAAGGCTTTTTATCTTGTAAAATATAAGTTTGAGAGTCGTGCAACGTGTTTTGTCATCGTGCAGCTTGCATTAAAAACAGGTAATAATTGTAAATATATTTTTTAACTTTATGTAATTATATTCGTAATTAGAATTAAAATATGGAGTTAATTAAAAAAATCAATTCAGTAAGCCGCATCGATAGGAAGAAGACCGTAAAAGTCAAAGATCTCGAGCTACAGCGCCCTTATCCGGTTTTAAGCATCAAATCTCTTCAGTCAAAGAAGAATTCTCGGCTCATTCTCGTCGAATTAGAAGAATGCGTTGTGTTCCTTCCGCAGAGAATCGCGGACGTAATTAGCGACAAAGATATCGAAGAGCTGAATAAACAGGAATGCCTTTGTTTGCACTACCTAGGATCGTTTGAAGTTGGTTAGTATTTAATATTTTAATTTTTTATTTAAAAAACTAATACGAAATTCGTTTATTTTAAAGGTAAACCTAATCCTGCAGCGAGTATTTCCTTCTGCTGCATGGGCGAAAAACAAAAGGATCCATCATCATCAGCCCTCACGGATCCTCCCAAGGAAAATCAAGAACGGCAAGAGCAAAAAGCCATCCGTATCGTCATCACACTAGAATACCTACCTATACATGGTAATTAATTTTTATAATTTTAGTATTTTTACATCTTGATTTTTAAAGTTATGAGTATTGAATATAGAATTAGATCAGCAACCCATTACAATCGTGATATGCTAATTGCGGATTATCCACATAATTTTATAGAATCGCATGCAAGGAATTGCCTGCTTATTTAAAAGACTTTAAATATCGGGACGGTTTTTGATTGGGTCTCGAGCCCTTTTTCTATTTTGCATGCAATTTAATTTGTTCGACAATTTAACGTGCTTAGAAGATTCGTATTCTAACACAATAGCGTTTTGCTTCACCGACGTGTCTCGTATGAAAGAAAAGCTTTTAATTTATGTAATTACGACCGAAGGGCATTTTATAATATTAGCGAAAGCATCTCGGCCGGTATTAGGTTGTTTAGATTTGTAGATCAATCTGCCGTATCGCCATTAAAAACAGTGTTTAATTTTCAGTATAAATGGGAAAGTGACATTTTCTTTTATGCAATTCTAAGAACCGATTGCCTATACGTGGACTTAAAAATAGAGAATTCGTGTTTTAACTCAATTTATTAATTCTTTGTTGATTTGCAGAAAACCCTCCGCATGCGCTTGCATGAAATCGGCGATTTATTTGTCTATAGTAAATGTGTTAGAACGACAGATGTATTTTCTATAAAATCAACTAAAATTACAGATTCAGAAAAATATGCTATGACTTATCCTTTTGTATAAGATTTTAAACTCGTACAAATTGTTAGAATAAAACGGAACTGCATGCCGAATTAGAAGCCATTTTATGGTCCTGCGATTTATCGCCCAAAGACGATACGCCGAACGTATTAGTAAAATTGCACGGTTCAAAATACAGAAAGTTGGCATTGAAATACGAAAAAAAATGTTAACTAACAGAAAAATCGAAGCGGACGCGGGCGTTTCGATGTGTTGTGATCAGATGCTACAGTTGTATCGAAAAGTGCACGCAATTTTAACGAAATGTCGTAAAACTAAAGTATTTCGCAATTGGGTTCGAATATTAAAATCACACATTCACAACACCGAATCGATTTTAAGAACGGTGAAACAAACTTCTTCTTCGCTCTCGGCTAGTTATCTGAATCTATTCGAAAATCTTCTATGCCATATGAAAAGATATAAAATGCTATTTAAAATCTATTAAAAAACTACTGCGGCAGAATGTTCCTAAACAATGGATGTATTCTCGAGCACGCCTCGACATTCTGAATTGGTTTGGAAGCCGATCGTGTCTGCGTTTAAATCGAGAATTCAAACAGCTCAAATTATTAATGTTGCACATAAAGATCTTAATTTATTTATCGAAGATTGTAAAAACTAATTTTATCCAAATTGTATACGATTTTAAAATCACTCGGTAAACCTTAAAATTAATGTCGTGTTAGCGTGCGATTTTTCAAATTTTTCGTCGCGCTCAACGAAAATGAGTTTCAAACTAGGTATTTTCGACGCCCAACTTTTAATTTGTTTCGGCAATTTAGAGAAGTTTAACGAGTGGTTTGCGTGCAATATCGCAACACGCTTGTTGGATAAAATAGAGAACGACGCAATGCACGGGTCAGGATTCACGCTATCCGAAATATTATTTTAAATGTTAATATTAATAAATGCTATGATATGTTTCACGCGAGTTGTTTCATGCCTCTTCCTATCGCAATTCAAAACAAAAGGCCTGTTTAAACATTAGAAACAATGATTTTCATGCTTTTATTGGAGCGTTTTAGCCGGAATAATTAAGCCTACAGCAGGTAAGCATGCTAATCGCACAACTTCGTATCCGCATTTTGCAGAAATTTTAATATGAAAATTTCGTCAGCCCCATGCCTATATCGGATATATCGAAATTCGAAAAGCAGAATGATATTTCTGTAAATGTTTTGCTCTTATTTTAAAACGCGCTCGATACATCGTAACACCGGTACAATTAACTAGCCAAAACGAGATAAACACGTTAATCTGTTAATTGTTGAAGATGCGTATGTCGACGAGTCGTCAAAATTTAATTCTGACGACGGCGAAGACGTCAACGGCGACGAGGACGACGACGACGGCGACGAGGCCGATAAAGTTGGAAAAAGTTTGGAAGAATTAAAAAAATATTAAAGATTATAAACGGGGCGTTAGATATCATTATTGTCTTATAAAAATTTAGCCTCACTTGTGAGAGGTCAATTAACTAAACATACGGGTCACTTTTACGTATGCGATAGATGTCTCTCCTATTTTTACGATCGCAAACGTCTCGATGCCCACGAGCAAGTATGCGAAAAACTTAACGAGTGTCGTGTTATTTTACCCTCCGAAAAAACAAATATTTACAATTTAAAGATTTTAAGTATAAAATACCTGTGCCGATGGTGGTTTATTCTGACATAGAATGCCTTATTAAAAAACCGAAAGAGCTTCCGAATCAGAACGCACTTTCAAATACCAGGAACATATTCCGTTTTCAATAGGATATTATTTTTATTGTGGATATGACGAATCTCTTTCATATTACAGTTCATACACGGGCACAGACTGCATTTCTTGGTTTGTGCGACAATTAAAACATATTGCCATATGTTATGGGAGCGCATTTTTAAAAACGAGCCTGCTACGTCCTCTATAGATGCCTCGACGGCAAAAACGTGCTTTATTTGCGAAGTCGATTTCTTGCCGGACGACGAAAAGGTTATCGATCACGATCACATGAATGGTTCTGTAAGAGGTGTTGCGCATAGCAGCTGTAATTTAAATTTTAGGTTATTTCAATTATTCCGTAGTCTATCATAATTTGAGCAATTATGATGCTCATTTTATTATTAAAGAGCTTGCTAACGCTTTCGAAGGCCCCATGAATATAATACCCTTGAATAATGAAAATACATAACATTTTCTAAAAATACAATGACGCAAATGTGACGTTCAGATTCATAGATTCCTTTCGCTTTATGGCAATGTCATTGGAAAAATTAGCATGCGAGTTGTCTTTCGATGACTTTAAAGTTTTAAAAAGGAATTTAGCTCGCTAAACCCGGATCGCATTAAATTGCTAATGCGCAAGGGTATTTTTCCTACGAGTATTTGGATGACATTTTGAAATTAAGCGAAGAAAATCTTCCTCCTATAGAATGTTTTATAGCAATCTTAATGAATCACATATTGAAGAATCGGAATATATTCATGCGCAAACCGTATGGAGCACTTTTAAATGCAAAATTTAGGCGACTACGCGGACCTATATTTAAAATGCGACATTCTTTTACTTTGCGATATATTCCAAGACTTTAGAAAAATTGTCTTGAAACATACAAATTGGATCCCTTAAATTTTGTGACTTTGGCGAGCTACTCGTGGTCTAGCATGTTATTATATACTAAAATCAGGCTAGAACTAATTTGTGACGTCGACATGTTTTTAATGATCGAAAGAGGCATTCGGGGGGGCCTTACTCAAGTCGTAAAACGATATGTAGAATCCAATAATAAATATTATCCCCAAACGTATGATCCATCCAAGCCGAATAAATTTTTATTTTACGGAGATATTAATAATCTCTATGGTCATGCCGAATCTTGCTATTTGCCTTACGGGGATTTCAAATGGCTAACGCCTGAAGAAATATTAAAATTTAATGTTACAACGGTGAGCATTACGAGCGATAAAGGTTATATTATCGAATGCGACTTGGAATTTCCTACGGACATTCACGACGCTCAGAAAGAGTTGCCGATGTGCCCAGAACAGGACACGCCTCCGGGCTCGAAATTTTCAAAATTAATGTGCACTCCACGAAAAGTTCAACTACGTTGTGCATTACAGAAATCTCCAGGTTTATTTATCTGCGGGCGTAGTTATGACGCGCGTTCATAAGGTTTTAGAATTCGGTCAGTCTTCTTGGTTGAGACCGTTTGTCGAATTAAATACAAGAATGCGCACGGAAGCTAAAACGGAATTTGCACAAAATCTATATAAATTTGCAAACAATTCCATTTTTGGTAAAACAATGGAGAATGTTAGGAAAAGACGCGTCATAAAATTAGTGACTCATTGGAGCGGTCGGTATGGTGCTCTATCTTTAATTTCCAAACCAAATTTCCATTCGGCAACGATTTTGACAAAAATCTGGTCGCGATCGAATTGAGCAAAACAGAGATAGAGTTCAACAAACCTATCTACATAGGTATGGCCATCTTAGAATTATCAAAATTGAATTATATAATTTTCACTACGATTTCATGAAGGCAAAATTTGCAAATAATTGCGAATTATGCTACATGGACACCGACAGCCTTTTGTATAGTGTGACGTGCAATGATTTCTATGAAGAGTGTATAAAGACGAATCTAGAAAAATTTGATACGAGCGCTTATGATCCCGATAACATCTATAAAATTCCTTTAATTAATAAAAAAGTCATTGGTCTTATGAAAGACGAAACTAGAGGTCGTATTTTAACGCACTTTGTAGGCCTTCGATCGAAAATGTACTCTTTAAAATAGAAGGCCGTGAGATAATAAAGAAGGCTAAGGGTGTTAAAAAGTACTTTATCGATCGGCAAATCTGTTTCGATCACTATCTCGATACGTTACGAAATAAAGTAGTCATAGAACGAGACCAAAATAGCATACGATCATATTTGCATAAGGTATATTCCATACGTCAGACGAAAAGTGCTTTAAGTTATCAAGATGATAAAAGATACATTTTATCTAACGGAATAGATACTTTGCCTCATGGGCACTATCTAATAAAGGACCTTTGAATAAAACCATATTTTATTTTGTGAATTGCATGTTTATTATAAAAAATAATTAAAATCTTGTAACGAGAAAGAAATTGCATTGTCTTTTGTATTTTTATATTATAAAAACCGCATTGTATTTTTTTTAATTTTTTATATTATGTATAAAATTAATTTAAAAATATATTTTGGTTTTAATTTTTTATTTGTAATCAAGAAAAAGCATTGTATTTTGTTATTTTTATATTTATTATAAAAATTAATTAAAATATTGTAACAAGCCAAGATAAAAAAAACTGCATTGTATTTTTATTTTTTATATTATGTATAAAATAAACTAAAATAATAATTTTGTTTATTAAATAAAAATTTTTCAAAAAAAAAAAAAACAAAAAAAAAGAAACAAATTTTTATTTTTGAAATGTAACATATTTATATAATAAAAATATAAAAACAAATGTTTTATTTTTAAATGTAACAATCTATACAGGGCTTTTCACGACGACCGTGCATTAGACATTTTCAGAAAGTACAAGAGATAGAAGTATGAAATTTTATATGTAGTGATTGTTCGACATGCCGAGTTGATCTAAAATATTTTCGTTTTGATAGCACTTCCGGTTGTACCGGAAGTTGATATTATCTTTGTTATTTTAAATGGAACACCCTGTATATTTTTGCATTTTTAGATTCTACACACAATTTTAACTTAAATTCCTTTAATAAGTAATATCTCAATATTTTACCGTTTTCGAGATATTTAGCTTTTTATGTTTTTTTTTGTAAAAAACTGATATACTTTCTTGACAATAATGTACATTTTAACTTTCAGTTTAGAAACCAATTATTAGCAGATATACTATTCAAATGTTTGATACACATTTAAATGTATTTGTTTCCATTCAGCACCATACGAGGTGGTCGGCATTTTTACTTAAAGTTTCTTACATAAAAAATCTGAAAAGTCAATTTTTCTAAATGGAACACCCTGTATATTTTTGCATTTTTAGATTCTACACAAAATTTTAAGTTAAATTCCTTTAATAAGTAATATCTCAATATTTTACCGTTTTCGAGATATTTAGCTTTTTATGTTTTTTTTTGTAAAATGATATACTTTCTTGACAATAATGTACATTTAAATTTACAGTTTAGAAACCAATTATTGGCAGATATACTATTCAAATGTTTGATAAACATTTAAATGTATTTGTTTCCATTCAACACCATACCAGGTGTCCGACATTTTTACTTAAAGTTTCTTGCATAAAAAAATCTGAAAAGTCAATTTTTCTAAATGGAACACCCCGTATATTTTGATATTTTCAAATTGTTCAATCATTTTTAAGGTAACTTTATGTAACAAGTCCTATTCTGAAGTTCAACTGTCTTTAAGTTATTTGATTTTAATGACATTAAGTGGTTCTACTACGATAATAAAAATAAATATCAGCATTATGTTCGTACGACGCTTTGGCAAATAATCGAACGGTGATACAGTATTAACAAACTGTCTTATTACTTTATTAGATTACGTGTTAGATTGTGTGTGTTATAAAATAATAAAATGTCAAGATTAGATTATAGTAATGAAGGTTTCTTAAATTTAATAATTACTTACGGTGAATGTAATACAATAAATAGTCGAACTTGTCGATTATTTGCAGATAGATACCCGCATCTCCAAAACCCAATAAGCATACAGTTAATCGTCTACTTCAAAACTGTAGAACGAATGGAGCATTTCTTCCACACATTAAACGCAGAAAGCCGCAAGTTGAAAATGAAGACAATGAAATCACTGTTTTAGGATTTTTCTGCTTACCCAACTGCTTCATTACACGAAACCGAAAGAGAAATAGGTATACCGTATGTGACCATTTATCGTATACTTAATAAACACAAATGGCGCCCATATAAATTTTACTGCATCCAACATTTAAAATACACTGATTTGCCTCGGAGAGTTCAGTTTTTGAGTGGTTGCTAACTAAAAGTCAAGAGGACAAAAACTTTTAAAAACATTATTTGGACAGACGAAGCAAAGTTTACCAAAATGGAGTCTTTAATATGCACAACAGCAATTATTGGGCTCCGCAAAATTCACACGTAGTCCGTGAAAGAAATGTTCAAGACAAATGGCAATTTACAATATATTTTGTGCCATTAATTGCGATTCAATCTTTTATCTGGAATTTTACGATGAAAATTTAACTGGAGAAAGGTATGTTCATATGTTAAGAAATGGAGTGCAGACAATAATACAAAACCATGCACAAAGAGATTACTTATGGTATCAAATGGATGGTGCTCCATGTCACAATTACCGACTGGTTGGCGATTTTTTAACAGGAATTTTTCAAGACCGATGGATTGCAAATAATGGTCCATTTCGATGGCCCCCGAGAACTCTAGATGGTAATCCACTAGATTTTTTCTTTTGGGGTCACTTAAAGAACATCGTCTATTCAGATCCTATCACAACCAAAGCCAATATGAAAGATAGAGTTAGAGCTGCTATAAATTCATTAACACCACAAGCAATAAGAAAAGCAACACACGATAACCTTATTAAAAGAATAAATGCATGTTTGGAAAGAAATGGTGACATTTTCGAGCATATGTTATAGTATAAAGATTAATTATTCTTTTATTCTTTTTCAACCTTTATTAAAGTCTCCTACGAACATAATGCTGATATTTATTTTTATTATCGTAGTAGAACCATTTAATGTCATTAAAATCAAATAACTTAAAGACAGTTGAACTTCAGAATAGGACTTGTTACATAAGGTTGCCTTGAAATGATTGAACAATTTAAAATATCAAAATATACGGGTGTTCCATTTAGAAAATTGACTTTTCAGATTTTTTATGCAAGAAACTTTAAGTAAAATGTCAGACACCTCGTATGGTGTTGAATGGAAACAAATACATTTTAATGTTTATCATACATTTGAATAGTATATCTGCTAATAATTGGTTTCTAAACTGTAAATTTAAATGTACATTATTGTCAAGAAAGTATATCAGTTTTTACAAAAAAACATAAAAAAGCTAAATATCTCGAAAACGGTAAAATATTGAGATTTACTTATTAAAGGAATTTAACTTAAAATTTTGTGTAGAATCTAAAATGCAAAAATATACAGGGTGTTCCATTTAGAAAATTGACTTTTCAGATTTTTATGTAAGAAACTTTAAGTAAAATGGCGGACACCTCGTATGGTGTTGAATGGAAACAAATACATTTAAATGTGTATCAAACATTTGAATAGTATATCTGCTAATAATTGGTTTCTAAACTGTAAATTTAAATGTACATTATTGTCAAGAAAGTATATCAGTTTTTACAAAACATAAAAGCTAAATATCTCGAAAACGGTAAAATATTGAGATATTACTTATTAAAGGAATTTGTTAAAATTGTGTGTGGAATCTAAAATGCAAAATATACAGGGTGTTCCATTTAAAATAACAAAGATAATATCAACTTCCGGTACAACCGGAAGTGCTATCAAACAAAAATATTTTAGATCAACTCGGCATGTCGAACAATCACTACATAAAAATTTCATACTTCTATCTCTTGTACTTTCTGAGAAATGTCTAATGCACGGTCGTCGTGAAAAGCCCTGTATAAGATCAGCTTTTTGAATCCAGGAAGGCTCTTGGAAGCCCAACCATTTGACGAGAATTTTGGTTCCTTTTCGCCTTAGTATTTTCTCGATAAGGTAAATATTTGGAACTCTCGTTTTCTGCAGCTCAGCTTCATAAAAGTGTCCCAATACTGGATCGCCATGCATGTCGACGAGTAAATAAGTAGTCGGATTTGCTCGAAACACTTTACATATTTTAAACGTCTCCTCGCTCCAGTTTGCATTGTAGCCCTTAGAAAAATACTTCTATATTTTGAAATGCGTACAAAGTCGTCCACGGCATAACGAGGTTTTCTAGTCGCCAGTTTTAATTTATCGTAAACTTTCAGACGCGTTTTCGCGGTCACATTTTGGGTTTTCTTTAGTGGTCGAATGCACCGTATCGTTGTATTTCGATACAATCGAATCGATTATATCAATCCACTTCCATTTGCCTCTCAGACTAAAAGCTTTATACAGTTTGTTTTTATCGTTCTGATTGCACGTTCTACGATGGCGGCTTTGATTGAGCTATATGTGAGTAATGATTAATATCGCCATATTCCTTCATCAGCCGTGCAAATTGGACGTTATAAAATTCTGTACCATTATCTGTTTGCAGATTTTTCGGTAAAGGCGGCCGCGATCTTTTAATTTCATTTAGAATCTCGCGCATCGCAGATGTGACTTCATGACCATTCTTGGATTTAAGCGGTCTCGTCCATAAATATTTCGAATAGCAATCGATCACGAGAGAATATACTTATGCCCTTTATTATATTTCGAATATGGAATAAATTCAGCAATATCGGCTTGGAATAAGTCGTGATAAGATTTGATGATCGTTCTTCGACGTGGAAAATTTATTCTAACCCCTCTGTGCAGTTCATCCACTAGTATTTCCTTATCGTTATATTTCTTAGACATTTTTAAGGTTTGACACGAGTATGAGAGTTAGACGACGAGGCTTTATCTTGCTCCAATAACACGTGCAGGTGTCTTATAACGTCGGTATTAATTTTGTGAAATTGTAAATCGCCTCCAGCAGACGTCTTGACTCCGTCTAATTTCAAGTGGTTGAAAATCAGGAAGTTCGTGTTTAAAACAACTTCGTTCAACACTTGAACGACCGATTGCAATACATCTCGAATGATCACGTTATCGCGGTGAATGGCGACACCTTCGATAAGATTTTGTATTCTCGCGTTCACATAGAACTTAGAAACGGCATCGTGCTCATCTTCGGCCTCGCCTATGTTGACAATTCTCAAGCCTCGAGAGTCGAAGTTCTTGGCCTTACCGTCGTCGATCGTGGTTAGTTTCATAAAATTTTGCGCTTTTTCTGACAACGTCGAGTCCACGTATCTCTTGTTAACGGCATCGCCGAGCTCTGCGGGGTCGTGCAAATTTACAATGGTCGCGATTTGGCGTCAAATTTAAGTTTCTTATTAGCATGCGTTTTTCCCGAAGATGAAGCGGTCAAACATATTTCCAATGCTTTGCCTATACGCAGATTGAGTTCTTCGCTGCAAAATTTTAAGTTTACGCCGTCGTTTGATTTTTTAGGATCGGCCAAATTCACTATTCTAAAATCCTTCAAGTTAACTATTTTCTCGTCCTCGTCCAATACCAAGGCGCTTCGTTTATTTACCGCATCCGTTCCGGTCACGGGATTGCCTACGTTGCAAAGTTTTCTATTTTCTATGTTGAAATCGCCTTCCGGAGTTAGTTTAAAGCCACACCAGGAGGCCCGCGCAGCGGTATTACCAAACCCTCCGCCTCCAGAGTCTCTGGCAACATACGCCTTCCAAATTTATCGACGACCATTTTATTTCTGAGACTATTCTATAGAACGTGTATATTTTATTAGGCGATTAATTTCGCCTCCTTTAATTCGGATATAATAGAAAGAAATTCGTTTTGATTCTGAGAGCTATTGTTGCCCGCCGAACGTTCGGCCATCAACAAACGAAGCCGGCTCACCAGCTCGGCCGGCGAGTCCCAATGAACGTATTCTATCTCATGATTAGAATTATCGAATTTTTTGTATCGCCAAATTCTGCTTATATTACTCGATGGCTGTCTTTTTCGATAAATTATCCATACCGAACCTTTCTTTTTCTTCGTTATTTTGGATCGTAATTGCATGGGAATCGTAGGAGTCGCCGATGCTGTATTCATCTCTTGACGACAAGACGACGGTGACGGCGACGAAGCATGCTGCGGCGGGAGGAGGCGTAGATATTGTAGTCGCCACGGGCGACGGTGTTAAATTCGGAACGATATAATTTTTATATTTGGGCGTTTTAGGCAGATCCTTGCGAAACAGTTTATTATATGCATTGGTTTTCTTCAAAATATCGATGTAATTTTTACATCTAGCTCGGAAGGATTGCCAGCAGGCGTTTTCTTATTCGAAGGATTTTCTTATAAGTTAACAATCGAAGTAAGCCCTCCGTAATAGGATATTTTTATTTCTAATATTAATCGTAGATCCGTCGTCTGCAATAGCTAACTCTGAATTGCCCATAGACCATTTATTCGAAAGGTCGTCGTATTGAATGCCGATTCCGGTATCGTCTATATTGGGATCCTCGCTTTTGGACAGGATGTCGGCATACTTTTAAGTAAGGCATCTGAACCGTCGCCGACATTATCAGATTCGTGCTCCGCATTCTGACGTCGAATATAATTAGGATTTTTACTTGCAGAGAATTTTGATAGCGATTTTAACGGTTCTAGTAATTGAGCATGCTTCATTCCGTATTTTAATTGAGCTCGATTTTGATCTCGTTTAAAATCTAAAACTTTTTCTTATCGTTTTAGTGGCCTGCACTACGGCTCGATTTAAATTCGTAGAGTGACGTCGTCGTCGTCCTCGTCTCATCGCAGCCGCAGACATTGCGTTGATGAAAGTTCGCTCGAACGTCGTGATTTTAAAACATATGTAATGATCGAATCCTTTACGGTAGCGGCCCTCGTTTATGGCTTTTCTTTGTCACCACTAAGAATCCGTATCCGGCTTTATTGCCATCGCCGTCTTTTTTCCCACGCTAGACGGCACATCTTTTGAAATCTTCGAAGCTCATGTCGGTATTAATGTGCTCCGAATAGATATGTCTTAAGTTCATTTCGTCTTGCAAAAACTATAATTAAATTTGTATTGTCGCGAATAAGATGCTTCGGTATTCTTGCATACGATTGGCTGAGGTAGAACGCGTCTATATTCTTATGACGGCTCATTGAAAATATTGACGAATCGCGTTTTGTTCGTGACATTGAATGTCGTCGAAAATGAAAATCGAATTACTCTTAGCATCTTGCGGTGAAATTATTTCAAATTTTCGCTAAATTCGTAATAGCCTAGTCCCTTGATCGGTCTCAAAACTCGACTCAAAAATCGTATTTGGGCTGAAATAGCGACTTGGAGTAAATGTAAACGTTTTCAAATTCCAATCCGTTGGGTGCCAGTAAAAACTCAAAATCAGGTTTGTTTTACCGCACGCAGAAGGTCCGCATACGATGCATCTTATGCTGGCCGGTAAGAGATCTCCGTGCTTTTGCGCGTTCCAAAATAGGAATAAGGATCATCCTGCTCGACCGTTAGATCCATATTTGCAACCGGTAGAGATTGTTTCTGTTTAATAACCTTCATGTCTATTATTCGCTAATATGACGCGTAACGATTTCCGTAAACGGATCGTATTCGAATATAGAGTCGTGCAAAATTAAGCAGTATGCTTTAGTGGTTTGATCGAAAATGTTGCTGGATTCGATTTCGAGACGTATATCGACGGCCGAATTTTTAATAGATTCTTCTTGACGACTGCAATCGATCACGAACACGGGACAATTGCCAAATTTGATAGTCGTTCAAACAACACAGAGCGTAGCTCAAATTGCTCGCGCCTGCATAATAGTTTTCCGGAAATTTCGAATAGTGCATGAACGGGGTCGAATAATCGTTATTGGCAAAGTCCGAATTCATATCTTGAAGTGGAAATTCTTGGGAATTAAGGTATAGTTTTAAATTTGTCAGATTGCAGTGATCGAACTGGGCTGCCGATTGCTTCGCATTATCATACTTGCCATGCTGAAGAGTAAATAGAATCCATCGAGGTTTTTCTAATTCGTTCGAATTCTTAATACGCCAAACGTGAATTTTCGAAGACGGAAAGGACGGCAACTCGTGAAGCTCCCAGCGACGAAAGTAAACCACAATTCTGGGATTTTTATGCAAATGATGGAATAAATTTAATTTCGATTCATCGCTAAGCTTTAAATGCGGAACCTCCACGATATTTTAGTAATTTTAAATGTTAGCTCGTTTTCGTCGCTCTTGTAACAATTGACGTCGCTCTTGGATCTAATTAAAACAAGCTTTGCGGCATGTTTACGACGGCTCGTTTATAATCCTCGCAAAATCCAAAAATATGCTTTAGAGGCACATTGCACGAGAAGCGTCCGTTCTTAAAAATGTCGGCGTTTGTATCTCCTCGAGGGTCCCAGGTGCTATTGCTCAAACCGTTGAATTTTTTGTGATACGAAGCGAGACCCTTCATCGTGCACGTTATACCAGGCTGCTTACAAACGTCGACCACATGCGTGCTCCCATTTTGTACTGTATTTCATCGAACAAGAATAATATTGCGTTGTTCGTTATCGTATACGGTTTACCTTCGGTTTTCACCGAAAACGTTCCCTTAATATTAATGTAACTGTCGTAGGTTGCGGTTATAGCATCGGAATTTTGGATTTCTATAATCACTCTATCGCTGTGGTCTGTGTTTCGCGTGAAGGGTAAATACGAATAATAATCTTCTTTCGAAATTGTCTCTTCGTAGCGAGGCCTTTTGAATACGTCTAATTTGGCCACCTCGTCGAAACGTAATTTCTTCAAAGGAGAACTAATCACCGACGAGATGTGATCTGCGACCATTTTCGTGCTACTACCAAAATCACCACGTATTTTACCGCCACGTTTAGCCATTTCTAGTACTTTTTTTCTATCTCGTATTCAAAAGCTTGTAGCCGAGCGCTTTTAAGAAACTTGCGTCTGCGCGACTAAGAGCGAGGTTCTTCTTCCTCTTCTTTTAATATGATGTCGCTTTTTCACACCTCTTCCGCTTTTTATTTCGTTATGGCCTAACGATGATTTGCGTGCGACTGCAGATTTCGAGAACGTTTTTGCGTTTTATATAGGTTTGTTTTGAGGAAGAAGAAGAAGAAAAGAAGACTTCGGCAGCAACGACGATAACAATGCCCAACGCGCGGATTTTTCTTAGGTATATTGACGACTGCGGCTAACGTCTGTTGCTGCTGCTGCTGATGCTGACGCTCGTCATCGTAAACGACGCCCATTTTAACTTAATAATTTTATTATTCGCGTCTTAGCTCTAGGCGAACGCAAAGGTACGTATCCTTCGAAAAATTAACCGCTTCACCCGTATGATCCACCAGTCTCAACGTAATGTTATCGAATTCGTCCACGCACAGAGGGAAACGAATTATATTGCTGGGTTGTTGTTCTATGCTGTAGCCTGGGGCACGGTTAGGCCAAATTCGTAAATGCTATGACAAAGTTGGTTATTGCGGTACGCTCCCGTCGTAATGTTAGTATCTACGAAAATATTAGATACCGAAATTATTTCCACATCGCGATCGGACGTATGCGAACGACCTTCCTCTAAAATTCGATCATAAAATCCCAGCATTCGACCGATGTTGCCGCGCTTCGTGAAGTCTACGGAGTATTTCGATTTTATTTCGCACTTTAGGGTATTATTATTAGCTCTTAAAGAAAACAAGCCGTCGACCAATCCGTCGTCGTCCAAAGTTACGGACGAATTAATTTCTTTGTTGGCTTTAGCCGACTCCAATATCTTTTTTCTCAGGAACGTGTTTAGCTCGTCTATTTCGTAGCATCCCTCGTCGATGGTGATTTCTTTATCTTTATCGTAATAGAACTTATTATTTCCTCGTAAATATTTCGAACGGTGTTGCACGTGTAAAGACCCACCAAGCCGCAGGTGTACGTACCGCCATCGTTCAGTCTCACAGGTGGGTATAGCGTACCGCTGCTGATGGTATTTCCATACCCGAATATCGTGAATGTCCTAGACATGACTGTAGCGCCGAGGGCATTATGGTTCTTTATGTAAAAATTTCAACACTAAATGACCACACACGATCGTGTTAAAGTCTTGCTCCCTTTCCACGTTATAATATATATCGCTACCGTGAAAATATCTTAAGACTTCCTCGGAGGCCTCAGGTCTCCGAAACTATCGAAGTATATCACCGTATTGGCCCTTTTTTTATAACCGACCCAATGCGTGCCCGGACCGGATCCATCGTCTAAATTTATAATACCACTTTCGTTTCGCCACGGCGGTGCTAAGCTTCCGTCGCGTCTTTTAGCGGCAACTCGTCTCGCATGTACACGCCTCTAAAATACGGAACACCTTTAGCATATTTGTGCAGATCGAGATCGGTCAATGCGCGCATGGGAGGTGTAAGGGTGGTGGTGGTGGTGGTGGCGAGCTTAGCATTCCTCGGCACCATCGAAGTCATCCGTTTTTTGAATCCCCCGGATAAGGTTTCAAGTACAAGGCGCTACCTTTCTTGTGAGGCTTTAAATACAATCCGCTGCCGACTTTTTCTCTTCCATGGCTCTGTTGTGACGCGCGTTCTCGTCGAAATACCTCTTTGCATTTTTGGCCGAATTGATGGCGTTTGCGACGCTCGACGCTCCGCCGGCCAGTGCTCCGAGCGCCGAAAGACCCGCAAATATCGGAATCAAAGGCAATAAGCCTCCTCGCTTGGGCACCGGTATTATGCGCGGTACTTTAATTTTCGAACGACCTCCCATCCTGTTGACTATAATTTTGCAGCATTCATCGCGCTCGAAATGAGACGATTATGCGAAGCATCTCCGTGTCCTTTACTCTTGATGCTTTGTTTTCTGATTTCTTTAGATATTTTACTTATAAGACCGCCTCTGAAGGAGCATTTTCTGCCGACGTTACCGTTATTGTCTTTGAATTTACCCGAGCATCGACGTACTCGACGTCGTCGTTTTTGTCGTCGTCGTCGTCCTCCTCGCTGTCGACGATCCAGTTTCACGGCCATTTTCTTGTCTATTCCCATTCCTAGTTTGCGTTTCGCTTTCATTGCAGCCGTTACGCCCAACGCTGCGAGCTTCTCGGACCACTTAGAATCTTTGGCCTTGACTCGCCGCCAAGCCGCTTCTTGCAAGACCTTGTCGGCCTCGTGCCTGCGCTCCACGTCTTTGTGATGCGAATACGCGATGTCGTGCTGCTTGCACGCTTCGTCTAGAGGATTAATACCTTTGTCTCCGCGATTTAAACGCTCTTGTAGCCTGGTTCCGGGACCGCAGAAGTTATGACCAGGAAGGTGCAGTTCGAAGGGCAATTTATTTAAGAGGTTGTTGAACAACCCTTCACCCCGTGTACCAACATTGACTAACATCTCTCCTGCAATAACGTAACAATTTAAATATATATATATATAAAAATAACTGCATACAGAATAAATTTTATTTACAAAAAGGATCATACACTATCTTTAAAATACAAAGGTTTCATTTCGACATTTAAATTCTTTTGATATAAACATAATACGTCATCGACAATTTCGTGAGGGAAATGGCGCGTGATTTCTAATAAGCCGAGTCTGTTGATGTCGTAAAGAACGTTTAGGGTACTTAGGATGGATTTCCAAATACGTATTCGCTTATCATCTCGACTCGACATAAGATTTGATCCTGCACGTTCGAATAAAGTCCAGCATCCTCGAGGAGGGGACGCCTTCACCTCCATCGTCGTCGCCGTCGCCGCTACTGCTCTTGCACCTGTTATACGCGTAAGCTCCGAACTCTTCGGGAAGGCAAGTGGCGACGCACTCTATTTTCTATCGTAGAACTCTTGAAAATCTTGTCCTTTCAATATTTCTAATTTGAGCATTATAAGAGGCGCTAGAGTAAACACTTTTGCAAATTCTTCGCGGGAGAGAAATTCGCGCAACATTGTATCCGGATCCTGTTGTTGTTGATTCTAATGCGGCGAGAGCCGCAGCAGTTTTTGCACCTCGACTCTATGAATGGACTCGTATTCGTCTTTAAATTCCACTTCCAAGTATCCGTCGATCGTCTGATGCATTTCACGCCTCCAGTGCCATACGTCTGCGACTACGGAGGCGGCGGTAGCGCCTGCAGATGCAACCGTGGCAGTATCCGAGCGGTTGGAAAAAAATTTTCTAAATTTATGTTCGATATTGATAGACGACAAATCTTTCCACTCGTTTTCGTCCATTTGCAATTCGCCTTCTTTACAAAATCTGTTGGGGCATATAAGTCTGATAACAGGGCTAAAATCCATATTGCTCTTTCGTTTGGTTAAGCCCACTTCGATCGTATGACCGTGAGCGCACCATTGCGCATTCTCCTTGGAGGAATTCAATCGGTATTCGGTGCTACATATCAGGGGATCCATCGCCTGATCGTTATCGTAGACATGAATACCTTGACAAAACTTGCGGCGATCCAGATACTGCACACGTAGATGATGATGATGACGAAATTACGTCATCATCATCGTTATTTAAAAATACTTGACTGTCGTCACCACTTGTATGATTATTTTCGTCTTGAATATACTTCACCATAATTGCTATTTAATTAAGTGCAAAATTTCACGCCACATACACACCCTGAACGAAGATACCTCCCGGTTAGAACTGAAAATTATTTTGCATGCGTAGGTTTTCGTTCGAGCTCAAACGATGTTGCTCATGCGCGCATAGTTTATTTTATATTTGTAATAGATGTAGTATGCCCACGCTCCTATTAATTGCATAAGTACGATGTGTTCTAAATACGTCCATACACCATCTGAACTATCAAATTCTCGATCTTTTTTTCTCGCTCTCTTTCTCTTTCGAAGGCGATTCGTTTATGATTCCATGGCATGACGTACCATTCGGTCTCCGTAAAACTGCTATTGTATTTAAATCTTATTTTAAACATTAGAAAAGGATCGATGCCAACTCCGTCTCCGACACAATCGCCCGCGGATCCATTGTTCAACCATTCGGCACCGTCGTCGTCGTCGTCGTCGCCGTCCTCGCCGTCGCCGGATCCATCTACGTTTTCTATTTCTCGTCGTCGTTGAAGGCGTCCTCCTCCTCCTAGATAACAATTATTATATAATAGGTCTCTCGATCCCGCGGCCGATGACGACGACGACGACGTCTCTGATGATGGCGATAAGGGAACCTCTTCCGAATGGTTCTGTTGCTGCTGCTGCCATTGCTGTTGCAGCTGCATGGTAATCAATTCCATACGTTTCCAATCTTTAGAGCGAGAGCATCTTATTTGTTGTTGTTGTTGGACGACTCGGACTTCGACAATGCCAAAACGTCTTTATTTTCAACAACCTCGAAACATACGAATGCATTCGGAGGATCTACGGGAACCGGATTTCTTTGCCAGGAGGGCACGCTCGGTTTAAATATGTATAGGTAATTATTACATATTAAAGAGTAGGCGAGATATGCTGCGACGGCTGCGGGCGGTCCTTTAGGAGTCATTTCGAACAATGAGCATTTTAATTGCATTCATAGGTTTTATTGCAGGGCTGCGATGTGTTGTTGTGCGCGCGTACATATGGGGTAGAACATGCGCATTCAGGACACGATTTTATTTGCAGAGGAGGTCCATCTATCTGATCTGCATGCGACGACGATTGTAAGCCATGCGCTAAACAATAGCGATGCGTCCATAATTGTTTTTGCAAATACTCCGGTAATTTATCGAAATTTCTGGCGACGTCTTTACTTGCATGCCTCTCGATATACTCGAGCGGTAATTTCGTAAGATCCTCGACCGTCAACATTCTTCTATATTACAAACGTATATGATTATTAAAATAAACATATCATCTCGTAGACAATTTTCTTATCCCCTTCCTTAAGAATGCATACTATAGGTTCCTGCATGATTTATATTGACGCCTAAATTTAATATTCTCGAAAGAGCTAACCCGCTCTGCTTTTCGGTATATTCGTCCAGTTTATTGTTCAATTCCTGAATGGCTTCGGGTTTAACTTGAGTTTGAAAGTCTTCAATTTTTAAAATTTTATAATTTTAGTAGTAAAATGTCTGAGCGATGACGACGATGATGATGATGACGATGTATCCACGGCTTCTGAAGACGATGATGTTGATGCGTTGGGCTTTACGTATTCACCGTTAAACACGAAATTAATTTTAAGAGATCCAAATTTTCTCAAACATTTTCTCAAACGTCGCTCTATTAGGGCGAATGCATCTTCTAAAATTGCATGGGATCTATGTGATATAAATTGACCACAGCACTCGAACGTATCCTGCGGGCGAAAGCCGATTTCAAATCGACCCACCGATATTGTTCGACGTTCTACGTCTTTTGACATTCTTCTTTGATGTTAATCTATCGAAATTTTCAGCAGGATCGTCGACTTCGACGTCGTTCGCATAACCCTCGTCGTCGTCCTTCGCACTAGTATTATCGCCGGATCCATTCTTTTTACTAATACCTGCCCTCTGATCGCCCTATCACGCTTGCTTTTTGCATTAGAAACGATCTGATTACATTTCAGATTTAGCAGCATCGATTCATAGTGACGTTTTCGACCTACGTTGCAAGCACTTTTCAATTGTTTTAAAATTGCACGCGTTGAGGTAGGCGCGTCTGGAATTTTAATTCGTCCGAAGCTTGAGACATTTTTACACTTTCGACACACGATGTTTACCGTTCGAATAATTACACAATAATAAATAGAAAAATATTTTGGATATTCTTTTACCAAGACGACGAAACTATTATTCGTAGTAGGGGAGAAATTTTTTTCAAATACAAACGCAGCACGCAATTTTTCTTATCGACACCTGTAATAAAAACCTTGCGGTTATTTCCCCAGCCTTATTCTTCTTATAATTCATCATAATTGCCTACGACACATCGAGCGTAACATTTTTCAAATTATTAAAAGATTACTTGAAACGTCTTGCACGTGTCCGATGAGATAATCCCGAAAACACACTCTTAAAACAAAACACGTTCGCACCACTTGCGCGCCCTTACGATATTTCGTCTTAGACTAAAACACGCACGCCCCCCCTACACACCTATACGCATAACGATACATACCTTTCTTTTCGAAAATAAAACAACAACAACACCGCCCCCCCGATCGATATCTACACACACACTTTTATCACGAGGGCGGCACGACTTCCACGTTAACATCACCGACAAACCATACATACCCTACACCCTACACGCACACACCTGCACATACATACCTCTCTTTTATATAATACGCACACCCTTTACAAGATATTTATGACCCTTTAAAAAGGGCTGTCCCAGCTTCTCCATAGTTATACTACTGATATCCCAAGTCATCATTTTCAATGTCTGATTCCTTTTCTAATGTAGTTAGTTCTTCTCCTGCATATAAATTCCCTATATATTCTTGCCATCTACCCGCTTTCTCTACCTTTTCTATAATGACATTTCCTCCCGCGCCCCTTATATTTTTGCTATAACGTTCTATATCCCTAAAATTGATTCTAATTAGTTTGTATGCTTCATCTGTCTTTCCTACTTCCATCCTAGTTTGTACCTCTTTGCACTTTTCATCAATCCATTGTTCTTTAGCTTTCCTGCATTTTCGAATAATTTCCCATTTTATGGCTTTGTATCTCTGTTTTCCTGTTTCGTCTGATTTATTTTTGTATTTTCGTCTTTCTTCTATTAAATTCAGGATATCATTTGTTATCCATGGTTTCTTATTTACTTTTTGTGTATACCCCAGAATATCTCTGGCCGCCATGTCGAGGCTGGATTTAATGTTATCCCCACACCCAAATTTCCTTCCTCGGCTGCTGTATGAATTACCCTGAATTCTCCACTCCAATAATCCCCCGCCTCTGGCCACCGAACTTCGCTGATCCCTACTATGTCTAATGATAACCTATTCATTTCGATTTTTAGGTTCTCTAGCTTACCCACTTGCTTCATAGTTCTAACATTCCACGCTCCGACTCGCAAAATGTTCCCGACTCTTATTCTTAACTTTCCAATCGCATCCTCCGAAGTAGTCCCCTCCCGGAGATCCGAATGGGGACTATTTTAACTCCGGAATCTTTTACCCCAGAGAATGCCATCATTTTATTATAATTTAGGTACGCTGTGTACTTGGGAGATAATGTGGTGGTTTCGTTGCCTTCCACATCGCGGTAGTGTGTCTTAGACTGCCATACCGACCCCTATGGTCTCTGCCAATCTAAGTACCGAAAGAGCCGCTGCCCTCTTTCGGGGACCTGTCTTAGTCTGGTTCCTCACTAACGACCCTACTACTTTGGTTGGACCTGTAATTTGGCTCTTTAGCTCATTAGAACACGCAAGCCATTTCACCTGTTCTAGTAATCTAGAACTTCGGCAAGGTGCAGGTCCATTCGAAATGGATATATATGTATATATATTATCAATTCTGATACACGACTTTTGTCGTCGCCCTACTTTTAGTATTCAATAATATGACTTCTATATGATGTGCTTTTAGCAAAGTTTGGTTGGTTATCTATTTACTGTTCACTATATTTTATGCCTCGACTATATGAAACCTTTATCTCAGGGTGTTCACCTACTCACCGTGAGTTCAATCGGGTAGATGTGCACTGTCCAACCAAACTGCACACTCGTTTGTTTTACTACCTTTTAATATGGAATTATTTACTGTATATGCCAAATTTTAATGATCAATGTTGCTTGGTGCCAAATTAATTTATGTATACTATTTCTGACTTTAATTTTGACGTTTTAAGATATTACACGGTACTTACCTGAATTATACTGCGCTGAATGCCTTCTTTAAATGTTGCTGGCTCAAAATCGTATTCACCGTACGCACCTTCACAAGGATTCACAATCGATGTTCACTTGCGTATCGCCTCCAGGTGTTCTTAACAATTTTGCTGACCCCAAATCTGAAATAATTTACCTAATTTTAGAATTTTGAATAAACCGTTGTATCTACTTCCTGCGTTAATTCTTCCTTATAATATGCTACTCTCCTGTTTCCTTCTTGGTGCTCCAATCAGTCCTTTCGCCTTTCCGTATCCAATCTCCAATCTATCCTGCCGTACTGTTCCAAATCAATCTATTCCCTGCTATTCCTTCAATATCCACTCTATGTCCTACTGCCTTTAATCTATCCAAATCACTCCAAAATTATCAATATCGTCGTTGCTTCGCCGTCGCTTTGTATATCCACTCGAATCTCCTGCTGCCGTTTAACCAATCGTCCCAAATCCAATACCAATCTCGTTCAAACCTAAATAAATCGTCGCTTTCCCGTCGCACTATTAACCACTCTAAATATTCTTCTATAATCGCCGCTTTTGTACTATCGAAGCTTCTTATACTTTCACTTGACTAAATCAGACTATTTAACTCAACAAACATTTATTTCATCAAAATATAATACAACTTTTAACGCAGGTTTGCAAAACACGTCTTTATACTGAATATAATCGAAAAAGAATCTCCTTATTTACTTCGCTAAGCAATAAGCATAACAACATCAGCTTACTTAATTACATTTTTAAACGCATACAATATCCAATAACAATTCGTCTTTACTCTAGTGTCCAAAATACCTTCACTATAGTCTTTATATACATTTATAATTTCTACCATTGGTCCTAAACACTTCACAATTCTCCAATAATATTTTATATTTCTATTCACTTATAATTTTGATTTTACAATTCGTCCAAAGTTGATTCTATTTAAATGAAAAGCCAAAATATTTACACAAGACCTGGACGCTTGGTTGATTGTAGATATCCATAGACGCGTCCGGTTTTCAGGCGGCAAATGTACTTTCAATGGCTTATAAAATATCAACTCAGTATAAAACCTCAAGTACCGTGCATTGTATCAACGTCATAAAGTCATTTTGTTTACCTTTGGCACATGCGTTTCAAACTAAAATGGTAAATACTTTAGCATATGTAAAGTACGGCAAAATATAGTTTTTGAATTACTGGATCTTATATATGAATTATGTCGTTTGGCATACACCCTTTTAACACAAATCTACCCTTAGAAGCCTTGTACCCCCCTTTACATTACATTATATATATATATATATATATATATATATATATATATATATTGCTGTGAATCCTCTTGAATTACCTGGTCTGTTGATTTTCTTCTGTTAATCGCCTCGGCTGCTCCTCTAGATAACTTTCATCCTCATACATAAAAAACAAACACATTCCTACCACAAACATCAACGTTAACTCTATTTACATCAATATTCACAATACATTAAAATTTCAAAATTAAAATTCAGCATAAATTTTAATATCAGAGAATTTCAAAATTAAATTTATTATCATTTTAAAGTGCATCCAGAATTAAAGTCCTTGTAGGATGCCTACTAATTACTATAACAATATATGCAGACCTGAGTCTGAGTACAAAGGGAGCATCTACCACCCCTTTACGTTAATTAACCAGGTTCGTCTAATTGAGCTCAAAGACATACCCAAATTTTCATCATAATCCAGAACATCAATACTAAATACCCCTTTCTACTTAAACAAGCAAATTTCACCTTAAAATTAAAATTTTATTGCTAGTACAATTTCACTACTGTCCATTTTGAGTAAATCAATTATAAAGTTATTCAACACACACAAAAATATCAAAGTTCAAACAAAATAGTATAATTTACCTGAAGGTTACTTGCACTCATAGCTTCAATGTACATCGTCCCTTTCGTTAATCACACCATTCCAACTGGGTTATATTTACGGCTTCTGATTCTCAACGTTTTAAAAATTTGCTCCATCACCATTTATTTAAAGTTGTTTCAGGGCTTTTCCGGAACTCATCTGTGTATATCTGACCCTTGTTTCGTGGATCCAGACACGTATTTGAACCATTTAAGTATTAATACCCCCGAAAAATAACAAAGAAATTCATACTTCTTTCACCAAGATACGCCAAAACTGCCTACTTTTGTGTATTTATTTGTCATAGTAAATTTTACCAATTGGTACAGTGATACTAAATTTTATTACCTTGTATCTAAGTGCACTAAAGTATATTCATGTTAGCCCGTAACGAACAACCTATTTTGAATCACCAAAATATACGAGCAAACTTTAAATTATTTTATCAAACTAAAATGCACTGTTTAACATTTTGAATCAAGTCGCGGATGTAAGACAGCTTGTTTATATTCACCTCGGTATATATAGAAGTTAGCCTGTCTGTCGGTCTGTTCCCCAAAACGGCCAGTTTCTAGAATTTCGCATGCTCTGTTCCCAGTCCGTATCCCGCGCGTCGGTTTTTACGAATTTTGCTCTCGCCCCAGTTAAATCTCAGAAAATTTCCACACGGCACGCAACGTCTGAGAATACCTAATTAAATTTTATACAGAAATCGTTGTTTCTACCTCTGATATTTGCATCCTACTTTCAACCAATCGTGACCCTCGTGACGTTGCTTAAATCACGCCTTTTACTATATGTGTCTCGGTCTTGTGCATATTATCTGTCTCTATCTAACCTGTTCTTATTAGTGCAAATTGATATTCCTTATTATCGATTATTTCAGTCCATGTGGACTATCTGGGTTAAATAACCCCGTATCGCACCTTCTCGTGAATATTAAGCCACGGTTTCTCCAAGATTCTTTGAAACCATTTGTTATCTACAAAATTTTCGCCGTACATGACATTTAAACTACGCAGGTGTTCAAACATAATATTAATTCTCAGAGCTTTATTTTCTGGTATTATAATCTTGGATTTTCACAGGCTTTTATGCTTATTATTAATAATGGTTTAATTAACTAAAATTGACTTCTATCCTTTCATTTTTAGCGAATACAAATTAAATGTTAATTATTATGTGTACACTTTGTTTAATACCGGTTACTTAAAATAGGGTTAATTAATATAAATTTTGCACGTAATTTCCATTTGTTTCTTTCTTAGGAATAATTAAATTACACGCAGAGCTTTTTAATACTGTTTCTTTTGATATAAAGCGTCTTGTACATGATTTAAATCTCTGATTTTTACTGAAACGACCGAATTTATTTATGCTTCATGGTTTTAATAAAGCGTACTTTTTCCCAAAGCTTCTACACGGTGATTAAAATTATTTGATGTGCTTATTTAATTTTCTACCCTGGTCTAAATATGAGTAATATATATAATTTTTATATTTAACGCTCGTAATTAAATATAAAAAAATTGTGGTTTTGCAATTGACAACATTAATTTGGCATTTTTTATCATTTATATCTGAGATACGAACTATTGCAATATTTATTTTTCTGTCATACAACGTTACATTAAATTAATGTGTTTAAAATCACTGGAAAACCAGTAACAAGGCTAATCATAAATTGCGTTGATTAATTATAATTGCTTTCAGGGTTGAGAGTCCCATTCGTGCTGATTGGATTCAATCATTTTTCTGCAGACAGCATTACATTTCTTGCTGATTAGGTTTATTAATTTTTCTATGCGGACGTCAGCATTCAATTTCTTGATGACTGGGTTAATTACAATTTTGCAGATGTCAGCATTCAATTTCTTGCTGATTAGGTTTATTTATTTTTCTGCAGATGTCAGCATTCAATTTCTTGATGACTGGGTTTATTTATTTTTCTGTGGACATCAGCATTACATTTCTCATGACTGGGTTTATTAAATTTTCTGTAGATTTCATATTTCTACAATTGTTATCTACACAATATGTTACGTTTATCGAGGCAGTACGTTGGGCGCCAAATTTATGCTACGTTGGCTCGTAGCCGTGCGTAACACCAAGAAAATCAAAGAAATGACCGGGCTCAATCGTAGATTAGGGGGGTTGTAAAAAGCAGACCAACATATTATGTACGCGGCTGTAAGGAGTTAGTAACAATACCTGCAATAAAAAAAATTAGAATAGTAAACCTGCAATAAAAAAAAATTAGTCCTGCAAACCTGAAATAAAGAAAAAGCATAGCATGCTGATCGAGCATAGATTGTACAGTACTTTATAGAATGTAAAAAAAAACTGTTTAGATAATCTATATGATATAACAACGGTAAAAGCAATACAAAAATTTTTAGTACAAAGTGAGGTAATATTGGGGAGTAGCGGAAACGTTTCTTCACACACCAATTAAACATAAATCAGACAAAATGTTAACAAAAGATAAATAGATAAGACACAATTGATATGAGCAATCCAGTAGCATTGATTTTTTTCTTTCCTGTCCAAATATTCAAATTACTCAAACTAATTTGTTTTGTTTCTCTTTTTTTTTTCTTAATAGCATGCAATTCTATTGTAAAAGGTATCCGAACGACAAAGATATGGCAAAACAACGGATAGATATTTACAGTAAGAACAAGTAGGAAATAGTTCAACTTACAAAAGGTCCTTCAGTAACGCTTCCTTGCAATTGAAGTGTAGGATTCACGATGTCCGGCACTAACGCAGCACTTCACCCTTGACTGGGAGGGTGTTGATGGAACTTATCACACGTTACCCTAATCACACCTACGTATTTCACTGGTGTTAGCAGCAGACATTATCACGCGACGGAACTATGTAGCATTGATAAATTTCTTGTTAATTCTATTTCCTGAGACAATAATTTCGAAATATTCTGTAGCACTAGTTTAATTTCAACTGGGACCAAATGTATATTACTTTCATAAACATCCAAAAAGCAGTGAGAAACTTCAACCAATACCTTTGTAAACCGGTAATCTGTTATATTTCGCAAATAACGGAATTTGCGCAAGCAATGATCTGTTTTAGATTCTTTGGGGTTAGAAAATTCAGAAACTACAGTATCAACTGTATTTGGATAATCCAAAGTATGCACTACTCTGATAAAAAAGAAAAGGACCGCGAAACTAGATCGCACACACAGTTTAAATATCGAAAGACAAAGCACCAAAAAAAACCACAATGAGTAAAGCACGTGTATCACTAAAGTAAATCCGTCAAATGTTCCGTAAAACACGTGCGTCGACCAAACACGTTCGCCTATCAACCATACTATTTCAATCGGAATTAGCACTACACTTACTACAGTTAATATACAACTTTTATTTCATAAGAAAAACAACTAAAATCGTGCCGTGCTTGTTCATGAACAATTCGAAAATTGATACCGCATTAATTCTCACTATTGTCAAAGCAAAGAAGAAACAGTACTTTCAACGTAATTAATATATAGGAACCAAGAACAAACTACAACTACTCATCTGTTTATTCAACTCGTTGCTATTACAACCTCTTATCGTCTATTATCTAGACTTGTATATCCACATAAGGAACAAAATCTATACGAACGGCAAGACAAGAACGATGCAATCCACTCATTATAATACGACGCATTCGCCTAAGGAGTTAATAAATATAAAATATAGAAATAGTAGTTACCGAAATGTATTTACTAATTGGGAAAAAGTGTAAAATGTTAAGCTATAAAAATGCACGTTACAGATTCATTAGTATTAAAATTCTTACTGATGTGGGTTAAATTTTCTGCTGTTCTTGTTGTTTAATAACTTTATATACTCAAGATGTGTGTGATAATCATTCGATCCGTTTTGTCAAGTAGTAGTTGTGTTCTGTAAACAAATCAAAAAATGAAAACTTTTTCAAAAGTGTTCTTGTCAGGAAAGAATAATAATAGTGGTCGGGTTAAAATTATTGAGCAGTTTATAGTCAATGCAAATGAAACGTTGGAAAAATCGTTGGCTCCGTGGGCAGATCCGCCAATTACAACGTACGACCTGATGACACCCGAAATCATACAGAATGTATTCGTTGGCTTAATATAAATTTAATTCTCTTAATGCATTTACTTGATATAATCTTCATCTGAATTTTTTTTAGTGAACAGGAAGAAAAACAGTCAGAAACGATCGCGGCTAGTTCCACGGCCTCTGAGGCGTCTAAAATGAAGATGACAGTTCTCATAAAACCGATAAGATAATATTTTACCGTTCAAAGTTGTAGTTGTGAGTGTTCTGTAAAACAAATCAAAAATGAAAACTTTAAAAAAAAGTTTGGAACAAGTTAGAAAGGCAGCGAAAAGTTTAATGCGGAAAGAAAAAAGTTTAGAGTGAGTGAGAACTGTTCTTTATAATTGGGATGCTTGCTCATTTTGAAAACAAAGATGTAAACAATTTAGGTGAATTATAGTATGTTTATTCTAGAGTACATAACATTATATTTTCTAATTATATATATTTTATAAATTACAATAAAGAAAAATACATTGTGTTTTTTTTCGTTTGTTTTTATTTCATATTACTCGGAAAATTCTATATTGACAGTGACTCCTGTAGAACCTTTACTAATTATGTAGACATCTTTGTTTGGACCAATACTAACATTTAACTTCTTAATTCCATCGGTTTGGAGATATTCAAAGTACCGTAGCGGTAAAATACATTTTAATTGCTCTATTTCAATCATTACTCGATCACCAAATTTTGTTTTTAATAATTTCACTTTCAAAACCTTATATTTTTGGTTCACTATAAGGTTTTTACAATGTGTGAATTGTTTACGGCAGGTACTTTTGTTAAAATGACCGAAATCCATACTTATGATGATTAAATTACACTTCTTATCTTAATGACGAACAAATTAAAGCTTCATATTTATATTGATAACAAATGTTGTCGCGGCACTTTTCCTCTTTTCCTCTTTTTATGCAACCTTGTCTGCATACTGCTAACTAAATAGCTACTAAAATTATGCAACTGTATTTGCACCATCAGCAGTTTCAAGTTAACTGATTTACTTTGACTAAATTAACGCAGTTATTGGTCGACCATTGACCTACATTGGGTTCATAGACGCACAGACTTTGGGACCAAAGTATTAACACTCTTTGAGTTGAATGACCTACTTTGGGTCCATAATCACGTTGTTTTTAGTCGATTGACCTACTTCGGGTCCATAGTCATATTGACTTTCGGACCAGTTTGACCTACTGACCTACTTTGTGTCCATAGTCGCATAGTATTGCTACTAGGATAGACTTACTAAGCATATACATGAAAGTAAAATGACTGATAGAGCTGCAAGGGGCGGACCGCGTAAAAGATGGTTCGAAGTAGTAGAAGAGGTTCTGAAAGAACAAGTGAGAAGTCTGAGTACTAAAATAACACGCCAAAAGCAGTGTGTGAATGTTGCAGAGACAAAGGAGGTGTGTAGGGACCGGGGGATGTGGAGAAAGATTGTGAATGGTGTTGGGAGTAAAAGTAGTGTAGTAGTCTAGAGCCTTGCATATCTGCCCTACCTACCTAAAAGTGCTAGGTTTGATTATCCAAACGGGAATATCGTGATTGGGGTGTTGTTGTTGCTATGTTGTTGTAAATAAATGTTATCTTTGTTGCTATGATATTATGATCTAAGTGTTCTATTCAAAGGTATACTTTTAAAGTCCCGGCGCGTAATTTATAAGAGCCACTACGACACTTGGTAACATAATAAATACGTGCATAATGTTGCGCAATAAAGTGTTACGTCATATTTATATTTCAAATTACTGTATCACATGCAAAAAATGTTTATTGCGATTATAGGAAAAGACAAAATGTACTCACGTAAACCGTGGAGCTCTTCACAACATTGCAGCTATTGTGGCGTTAGTTGGGCGTTGTTGGACGTTTTTGGACGTGGTTCGGCCTTTGCCCCCCGTTGAAACTAAATTGGATTTGTCTTCTCTTCTTGTGTAGAGGTACGACAAAGGATACAGGTAGAAGGAACGATACAGGGCAAAGATACAACAAGGGAACCTACATTACCTGAAAGAGAAGACAAGATAAAAGGCACACAGATAATTACACTTGCCGACGTTTTGTTGACTGGTCCCTAACGTGACGGAAATCACCACTTACTTCTCCACTCAGCGTCTGCGCATTCTCGGGCGCCGACGCAACTATCTAAAGTGACAGAAATGCACGCACAAGTCTTTTAAAATATTGGCGCGAATTCACTTACAAATTTAAACTAAAATTAGAAATGTTCACATGGCCAATTTTCGGCATGTAACAATGAAGCTTTAAAAAGGTAGCCCCAGACAAACAGTACACCATAAAATTAAGAAATGTATACAATGTTTATAGTTTATATTTTAACCGGATTTGATTTTAAGCGTGCTCTTAAAATATCTTCTTTCAATAATCAAGACTACAAAACCTAAAACATATCCAATAAACAACAAAAATATTAAAAATAACATATGTTCCATTGTAATTCCAAGAGTGCTCGTATCTACTTCTTCGCCAGTGTTAATGTTACCAGAATCTTTAAATTCAGATTTAAAAATTAGTTTTTCCCAATGGGTTATCAAACCTGAAGAAGTTATTCTACCAACTAAACCGGTAAACAAATTCTTAAGTGGAAATCCTTTTCTTAATAGCATTTCCAGAGGGAACGTTACGATACTATTCTCAAAGCAATACAGTAATGGTTCACCATCACTAGACTGGTAATGGTTTCTAATAAACTTCATATATAATCGAGGTGTGCACATAACGGAATCTCTGTCAAAAGCTGTTTGTTCTAAACAGATGGCAATGTCTTTACAGTCTCTCCAGTTTTCTAAAACTTTAATGCTAATCCAATCATCGGTGTTTGTAAAATAGCGTCTGGCAGTGGATAAAAACCACATCCCAAGCTTGCTCTCTATGATGTCAGAAAAATCCGAGATTTGTTTCTCATACTTTGGCAATGCAAAAGCGCTGATTAAGGCGGTTTGGTAAAGTGCTGTAAAATGCAATGATACCACAGCCCAGAGCACAAATATCGTCCGTAGTGCTATAGTTTTTGGTTGGTTAGAGACACTCAAGCCTAGCAATACAGCAAACGAGTTAACAAAACAATCTGCTAGTGTTTTATATGAACGCGTTTGATTGTACGCGAATAGCCCAACAAACCATAAGCTAAGACTTACTATAACGTACAGAACCACAATTGAGCTCCATATTTCTAACGATAGAATTACAATAAAATTTTCCCATTCTGGAATATTTATAGCGTGTGGTACGCACCAGTGAAGAGCCTCCGGAAACGAATAGATGATACTATCAAAATACGTGTGCGTTTCTACAGTCGCTGCAAATGAACTAACGGCAACATCGCTTTGTTCGTTTTTAAGGTACAGAAGGGCACCCGTTGCCGTTCCATTACTAGAAAGCGATCCCCAATCTTGAACTTTATCAGAAAGCGTGTAAACTACTTTAAAATTAGCCATCTGTGCCATAGTGTTCATAATTAGTATCTCCAGCCCATCGCTAAATTTGTTCAATGTTTCTTTTTTCTTCGGTGAAATAACGTAAGGAGGCCATACAACTGTTCTTACACGTATGGGGCACTCGTTTAATTTGGTTGGAATTTTATTAGGAAACCAATTTGCTCCTTTTTCAAATTTGCCAAAAGCACAGCTATCTAAAATATGCAGTTCTTCAAAGCCATCGCCACAGTGACCGTTTGAAAATGGAAACCAGGTAAAGGCTTCGAAGATCGAGGAGTTTTTAGGGTGTGGTAATAGTACAACTCCGTTGGCGATTTTTTCATTCCATAGTTGTTCGATTATAATAGATGCAGCATCGGTTGTACTCTCGTAAATGGTAACGGAGACGATGACAAACCTTGCGTGTGGGTTCCATGCGGATGAACCTTGCAGACCTAGTAGATTCTGTTTAAGTTCTGGCAACCTTCTCACTTGTATAATGTAATTGTCTATGGCTTTTATATAATTTTCAACTTGATTTAAGTTTGTAGTTTTGCGTATAATTATAGATAAGCGTGAACGTATGAATAGTTCGCTGAAGAGTAAGCGATCCAAAAGGATGGCAGAAGCTTGCGTTGAAAGAACTTCGTTAACGGGAAGAGATACTACTAGAACTTCTCCTTGGCCAAAATATTTGTCGCTAAGTTCTCCGACGCATTTTGCCAATGAAAGTCTTGATGATAGTTCGTCTGGTAATGGTTCTAAGCTCTCAAAAGTACGTAAAGCATTAATTAGAACAAGCAATCCGTAATAAACAAACATTATTGAATTCCTTAGAATAGTTCTTAAGCGACAAACGTGCAGGTTGAAGTCATTGGTAGTTATGATAATGATGATTCGAGGGCTTTTAGTGTGTCATATCGAATATAGTTTCATTATGCATCTCGTTCAATAAATATGCTTTTCAAATATTTACTTCTGAACAACTTTAATACGAGCTATTGATACACATTTGACATGTTTCGTCTGATTAACTGCAAGCAAACACTGTTTAAATATTCTATAATCATTTTGTGTCAATTCTACAATTAGGCATAGAAATGCCCTGGATGAGCTTTACTGAAATATTAATAATATTATTCCACTTTGGCATTAAAACATTCGCTCGAACAAAAAGAAATTAACGAAAAATTTAGGAACAACGGCTTTGTACATACTTATCTCGGTTCTCGTTAATATCATTCAATCGATATATTTTAATGCGTTGACGTCTTATAGAAATAGATACGTAAGGTTGAATAAATTAGTATTTACATTTGTTTGTGATATATTGGAAACACTTGACCCATTTGTATAAGCTTTGTTTCGATCAAAAAGCGTCAAGAGTGTGTTACTCACTCACTGCTGTTCCTACTGGACATCAATTATTACAATAACCCCGGGCGTAATTTATTCCGCCCCAAGTTTAGTTGCAATTATTGCCATCGAACGGGTATAGTCAACATTGTAAAAATAAGCTAAATGCTTATCTACTTATTAGTTGGAGCCAAAGACATCAGTAGAGGGGTAGGGCCGGTCCTAATTCAAAACGTGTTCAGACGTATTTTCCATATGTAAAATACACGTGCACCGTTTTGAATTAGGATCGGCCCTATATAATTTCAATGTAAAATAGTTGTGAAAACATGAATTCTTATATACTTTCAATGTAAAATACTCGTGGGCACGTTTTGAATTAGGATCGGCTTTATATTACTTTCAATGGAACATACATACTTCAAAACACACGTATGTTGAAAAATGTAAGTGTAGAGAAAATGTGTGTAGATGTTTTGAATTTGGTTTTCTAGCGAGAAGTTATAAAGTATGACAGATGCAAAATATCGCATTCAAGTCAATTGTGTTTAATTAAAGTGGATTCTGATTTATGTTTAGAGGCTGCAAATACACATGGGCCGGTTTCAATTCAAAATGTGTTCACTCTTGTGATAGGTTGAAAAGTGGGTTGGAAAAGTACGCAGATGGTGGTAATCTGCTATATAAGGAGATTGCTCCTAATATTAATTTAATTAGTCGAAGTTTACTGCATATATTTACATCAAACATATACAAACATGTATATAATTGATATTCAGGGATTTAAATACAAGAAAAACGAGTTTGTGTGCAAAGAAATTGCGGTTTTGGACTTGTTGTTAGGTGATGTTTGGCATCAAATTTTTAAACTGCCAATGCAGTCTAGTTGTTTAAGTCAAGATCATATAAAACATAACGACTAGGTGACAAGGAATATTCATGGTCTTTCTTGGGATGAATCTTCAACGGCTGGAATGGTGTCATCATATATAGCGCTTTATTTGAAGCAAATTATCCGACCCGGTGAAGAAGTATTTGTGAAGGGTCTAGAAAAGAAGAAATTGATTGAAATATATATAATACAAAACTTTGTAACTGATATGCTTGCACTAGGTTGTCCTAAGCTATCGGAGTTAAAAATCAACAATCGTTTAAAATATAACATCCATTGTTGTAGACATAGCAATAATAATCTGCAATGCGCAAAACAAAATACCTTTTTATTAAAAGAATGGCTTGATAATAATAAAAAACAATAGAAAGATTGTGTCTGTATTATTTATTTTAATATTATTTTACAATGATAGCCTTATTAACTATTATTATAACAACTTCTAGCAAACATTATTTTTATCGATCCAGTTATTGTGTACGTTAGAGAAGCCTAACCATTTTACAAAGACTTTATTTCCACTCTTTCTTAGGACTTTTTCTACCAGGTAAATTCGTGGATGTTTAACCTTTTGAAACTCCGTTTCATAAAATGCACCTTTGATTTCTTTCTCATCTTGATCTTCTAATATATATGTTATAGGAATGGTTACGTTTACCTTTTTAATCTTAAAAATTTCATTTGACCAGTTTGGCGTGTAACCTTTCGTAAATGCTTCCCTGTGTTTACTAATCCTCACACTGTCTTTTATTGAATATTTTGGTATTTTGGTTGCAAGTTTGATGTGGGTAAATGATGATTTAAGAATAGTTTTTTCATTTGATTTATCAACTTTTACAGGTTTGACTCCGATAGTATTGTGAACTGTATTGTTGTATTGTTTCACAATATCGCTTAAATTTTTTATCCAATTGTAAGAACCGTTCAGGTTAAACAAGCGCCACATTTTTCCCTTTAAAGTTCTAATTACACGTTCCACAATGCATGCTTTCTTTGTAGAAAAAAACACTATAATGGTTTATGCCATATGTCTGCATTAAGGATGGAAAGTGTTTGTTATAATATTCTTTACCAAAATCAGACTGCAAATTTCTTGGTGTTAAATTTATTTAAAATTGTTTTCATTGCAGCAGTAACATCAATACCCGTTTTATTTTTAAGTGGTACAGCCCTAACGTATTTGGAGAAACAATCAATAACTACTAAAATGTATTTAAATCCTTTGTTTGTTTGCGAATAAGGTAGCATTTCAATTAAATCGGTCTGAAGAAGGTCATTTAAACCTTTTACTATCACTTTGCGTCTCTTGAAATTTATTCTTGCTGGTTTATGAAGTTCATTTACTATATCCTCTTTCACTTTTGATTGAGCAACTATCATAATACTTTTTTCTAATCAGGATTTATTAAATACAATTAATGAAATACTTCTATGTTTGAATGTCGTGGGCTCCACTTGCTTTGAAAGGAACTTTTAATATAAAATCAAGAAACATTGTGGTATTGTTTATAAGTCCGGAACCGGAACAAACGTTGAACACCCTCCTTTAAGTGGATCATGATTGTTTATATTTACCTTCAAGTGTAAAACTTCTTGGATTGCCCAACCTGTATCCTTTTCGCTAAATTCCGCTAATCGCTTCGAAATCTTGTCTAATACGTTCTTCTTATACCACCGCTTGAGATTGGTATTTATATCGATGTGACGATTTGCAGTAGGAAACGTCTTCAAATCTATTTCGCCAGTTGTAGGCTTAACAAAGTTAGCGGTCAATATTACATTAACTTTCAACATTGACTTTTTTAAGCAAGCAACAATCTTGCGTTTAAAACTAGCGAACGCCTTGTCTAAGAACACTAGAGGATCTCTATAACTTAAATTGGTAATAAGTCCCGTAATTAATCGACTTCCAAAACATGATTGTACATCATGCCAAATCAGATTTTTTCGAATATGACCTCTAGAAAGCGTTGCATCAATACCTTTACCTTGATATTCCAAAGAGCGTTTCAAGTGCCTCAATCGTACAAGGTAGCTTTTAAGATGTGCCAAATTAGATTCCAGCCTACTAGGATTTTCATGACGATTGTTTTCGTATACCTTATTTCTAATAGCAAGCTTCAATATACTAATATTTGCTTTGATAATTATAATGTGTTTCGTTATTTCATCGACTGATCTGATTAGATTCACGCATTTCACAGTTAATTTCAAAATAGCGCTACTAATCTCGGCCACGGTTTCAGAATTCATGATTCTATACAAATCAATACACTACTTAATATATGTACAGCTTTATTTACTATTTATACAAAAAAAAATCATCTGACGAAAGCAAAACAACTATAAAAAGAATTAGCATAATACATCATTTTGCATTCAGCTGCGTTTACTGAAAAAATTTGCTTGCTTGCAGTATAGTAATCAAATGTTTTTTATACGACCTTTGATTTATGCTGTGTGTACAGAAAATACACTATCATTACAGCGCTATTTTTTATGGTTACATATAAAAAAATTTAATAAAAAATAAAGCAAATTTGAAAAAATCTCTCAGATTAAACCGTCAATGTTGTTTAATAATTTACACGCACTCATGTTTTTTTTTTTAAAACCCAGTATTAAAGAATTTCTTATGCGGCATAAATCGTGTAAACACACAATTACCGATATATGCATATAAATTATGTCAGCGGTAATCTAAAACTTATTCTATATATATTACTAGTTAAGGGCATTTGCATTGCATTATTTTAAACGAAATTAATCTAAAGAAAAATATAACAATTTACACGCACTCCTGGGTTTTTTAAAAACCCAGTATTAAAAAAAAACATTTTGCAGTACCTTGATAGAATTAAAGAATTTCTTATTCAACATGAATCGCGTAAACACACTTACACACACACACACACACACACACACACACACACACACACACACACACACACACACACACACACAATTACTATATACCTATATATATGCATATAAAGTCAATTTTTGTAAAGTTTTATTGAAAAATAAATTATGCTAGCAGTAATCTAAAACGAAATTAATCTAATTTAGGTTTTTTATTATGTGCCTTCATTGCAATTTCTTTTTCAGACAATGAATTTAATTCATTATTTCTGCTGAGATATAATTATATTCGCTTACATACTGTTTTATTCATTAGAATAGATTGCAGAGCTGAATTTTTTCTAACAGGTCAGTTTATCATTTAATATAAATACTTCACGTAGATTTTTTACCAACAGTATAGAAAAAAGTCTATGATATCGATTAAAAAAATGTATAAAAGTCAAGTTCTTTCGGTTGTACTGAAAAAAGTAAATATTTCAAATGATATTTTAGGTAAAATTTAATTTTTTTTGTTTTGCAATTGACAACTTTAATTTTAAAATATGGTATATACGCGTGCACCGTTTCGATGCCAGACCGGCCTTCCATTAATGCTGACTAAGTGGATTTATTTATTATTCTGCTGATGTTAGCATTAAATTTCTCGCTTTTTATTTTTCTGTGGATGTCAGCATTAAAAAAAATTATACATGAATGGCTTTATTAAATTTTCTATAGATTTCATATTTCTACAATTGCTATCTAGACTATACCTTAGCATTAAATTCTTGCTTACATGGGTTGAATTTTCTGCTGTTCTTGTTGTTTAATATCTTTATATACTCAAGATATGTGTGTGATAATCGCTCAATCTTTATTGTCAAGTTGTAGTTGTGTTCTATAGAACAAATTAAAAATAAAAACTTTTTTTAAAATTGCCCTTGTCAGGAAAGAATAATGATAGTGGTTAGGTTAAAATTATTGAGTAGTTTATAGTCAATGCAAATTAAGTGCTAGAAAAATTATCTACTTCGTGAGCAGATCCACCAATTGCAACGTTAGCATATATTTCAATAGATTTGTTTCTAGTTTTTTTGAAGTTGGAGCATTTCATAAATTTCCTCGTTTATATATTTCTTGCAGATAAACTGAGTTCGCGATTTAATAACTACGACTTCTTATTCTTTAAAAGCGAGAATGAGAAAATTGGTGCAATCAGTCTGTCTATCTGTTTGTCTGTCTTTGGCAAATCTTTCGAGATATCTGTACAATTTGTTAAATGTTGTAAAACCAGTAAAGAGCTATTGCGTTGATCAATTATAATTGCTTTCAGGGTTGAGAGTCCCATTCGTGCTGTCTGAGTTTAATTGTTTTTCTCTGCAGACATCAGCATTAAAGATTTCTTACTGACTACAATAATAATACAGACACAATTTTTTCTATTGTTATTAATTATTATCAAGCCATTCTTTTAATAACAAGGTATTTTGTTTTGCACATTGCATATTATTATTGCTGTGTCTACAACAATGGATGTTATATTTTAAATGATTGTTGATTTTTAGCTCCGATAGCTTAGGACTATCTAGTGCAAGCATATCAGTTACAAAGTTTTGTATTATATATATTTCAATCAATTTCTTCTTTTCTAGACCCTTCACAAATACTTCTTCACCGGGTCGGATAATTTGCTTCAAATAAAGCGCTATATATGATGACACCATTCCAGCCGTTGAAGATTCATCCCAAGGAAGACCATGAATATTCCTTGTCACTCAGTCGTTATGTTTTTATATGATCTTGACTCAAACAACTAGACTGCATTGGCAGTTTAAAAATTTGATGCCAAACATCACCTAACAACAAGTCCAAAACCGCAATTTCTTTGCACACAAACTCGTTTTTCTTGTATTTAAATCCCTGAATATCAATTATATACATGTTTGTATGTAAATATATGCAGTAAACTTCGACTAATTAAATTAATATTAGGAGCAATCTCCTTATATAGCAGATTACCACCATCTGCGTACTTTGCCAACCCACTTTTTAACCTATCACAAGAGTGAACTCATTTTGAATTGAAACCGGCCCATGTGTATTTGCAGCCTCTAAACATAAATCAGAATCCACTTTAATTAAAACACAATTGACTTGAATGCGATATTTTGCATCTGTCATACTGTCTCGCTAGAAAACCAAATTCAAAACATCTACACACATTTTCTCTGCACTTACATTTTTCAACATACGTGTGTTTTAAATATGTTCCATTGAAAGTAATATAAAGCCGATCCTAATTCAAAACGGTGCACGTGTATTTTACATATGGAAAATACGTCTGAACACGTTTTGAATTAGGACCGGCCCTACCCCTCTACTGACATCCTACACTTGTTTTCAGGTGAATCGGGGTGGCATGGAATTCAGTTTTTTATGTTTGACCAAGATTCTAAACGGCGAAAAAACGCGTTGAATCTTCACTTTCAAAGAACACAAGATATTTATTAAGGTAATTCTGGTAATTGGACACGTTTAACATGCCGAAAAATCGGCCTGTAAACATTTCCGGTTTTAGTTTTGATTTGAAAGTGATTTCGCGCCAATGATTTAAAAAGACGTGCGTGTATTTCCGTCACTTTAGACAGTGCGTTTGCGCAAAGAATTGCGCCGACGCGGAGTGTAAAGGGAAAGGTGGTGATTTCCGACACGTCGAGACTAGTCAGCCAGACGTCAAGCCTAGTGGGTATCTTTGTGCCGTCTTGTCTTTTTTTTCAGGCTATGTAGGTTTCCCTCCAATTTCTACCTAATTATCGTTCCTTATACCAGTTTCCTGTGGTTCCACTATTTAATAGGAAGAAGAAGACGAATTAAATCTGACTTCAACCAGGGGCATACGGATGACCCACGCCCTCAATGCTCCCCGACGTCAAGCTCCCTCCAAAATAGCCGTAATGTAGTAAGGAGTCCTACAATTTACGTGAGTACCTTTATCTTTTTTTTGCATGCGATATAATAATTTAAAACCTTTATATGACGTAATACCGTTTATTGAGCAACATTTGGCAAATATTTATGTGTGTTATCAACTGACGTAGTGGCTCTCATGCATTACCGTCGGGACTTTAAAAAGTATACCTTTGACTTTAGACGCAAGTGTAACAAGGTAATAGATGCAAAAGGTACACTTTGCACTTAGCACATCCGCGTTTATACCTCGATATTGTCGATAGACACAAATCAAGTTGTCGTTTAAAACTCAACATTCTCACGGCTTTATCGATGTCCCCTCCATCATCATTAATTAGGTTTTCAGTTCTGGAACTGGTTAGACGCGTATACTCATTGTTTCCTATTCTGAGCTAACCTACACATTTCCCTGAAATTTACACAGTCTGCATCTATCACTATCTGCATGTGAAAAAGTGATCTTGCTCTACCTCGACCTCTTTTTTCCTATCTCTGCTTGTAATTTACCCCGTACTATTTCCCAGAAATGCCTTAGAACGTATCCTGCTTTTCTATGTTTCCTATTCTTATTTTGTTTGCCTCAGATATCTTTATTCCTCTACTATTTTTATAACCTATTTGTTATTAACTTTGTACGCCCATGCGTCCACCCTCATACATTTGAAGTACAACATTCCAGAAGGTTTCTATCTCTTTCTGTCTGCTTTTCCTACTGCCCCTATTTAAAAGACTTACAGTGCTGTGCTCTACACATATGCTTTGAACAATTTTATTTTTGTTTCTATATTTGTTGTCTTTGAACATAACTGCTGTTTTTTCTTGTTTGATGCAGTTTGGTCACTTGCTATTGTTTTACAGTTATATATCCTATTTCCCCGATATTCAGTGGTATGTGAAGAGGGAGAGTTTATCCAACACTTGAACATTTGCCGAATCAATAGTTTTTCCAATATATCATTTCGTCCAATCAACATTAGTTGAAAATATTTCACAACCAACATCTGTAGTTGTTTATAATAATTATCAGATTTAAGAGCACTTATTTTTTCGTCATTAGGTTTTCCGTATTGGAACTGATTGGACGTGTACCTCCACTTATTTATGTTCTGAACTAATCTACACAGTACTCGGAAATTCTCACAGCAGCCTATATACACTATAATGTGAATAAGGGCTGCTATACTTGCGACTACACGTCCCCAATGCTCCAGTCGAAGGTACTACATTGGGTTTAAACGCGAGATTAAACCTGCTTCAAATGTAATCTAACTTCCAAATTTATCGATCCTAAATAAAAATCTAACAAACTGAAAATAAAGATAGCGTTGATTTTGAAGTGTACGTGATCAACAAGATGTTACATGCCAAAAATCGGCTATGTATCACATTTAGATTAAGTATAAATTATAAGGTAGTTCCGCAAATATTTTTAAATAAACTTGTCAATTTCTGTCGTCCCCAAGTTGCGCCTGCGCGGAGTGAACGACTACGAGACCTGAAGCCAAGAACATTTACACGTGTCGTGTGTGTATGTCTTTTCTCTTTTCAGGTGGTAGGTTCCTTATCTCTACCTTCTATCGTTCCTTCTACCTGGTTATCCTTGTCGTCCCACTTACGAGCAAGCATAGAGGATGGACGGATTTGGAATCTGAAACAATAATGGCGTAGCCTACCGACACCAAAAACAAAGAGACGGCCCTGGGATATAGCGGTAAAGTGCGATTTAAGTGAGTACATTGTTTTCATTTATATTGTAAATTTGATCATTGTATCACATTTAAACGTGTTTGGTATTTGATACAATTTGCCGCGTAAATGTACGTTATATTAACGATTGCGCAATAATATGAAACGCGGGAAACCGTAGCAAAGACACACGCAGAAATGAATGGAAGAGATCCGTAATACCGGATACCAGCTGTCAGCTGTGCTTACCGGTGCGATCTGAAGGGTCAACTTAAAACTGTCCAAATCTAGCCAGCTAATTTAAAATGGATTTCTTAGCATTCGTCAAATATTTCAATAGTAAATCCAGCTTTTTGCTTACTCTATAAATTTACGAATTCGTGCTCCCTGATCTAAATGTTTTATTCTAAATCAATCCTATATTCGTCTTTAACGTTCCCTATAGTTCTCTAACTTGACATATTATAATTACATTCTTCTTTCCTATAGATACTACGCCCAAAAAATAGGCGGTAGAACCTCAAGCGAATTAAATCAAGCTACAAAACAATACATGCAGGTAAAAATATACATATTAAAATAAATATAAATATAATATAAATATATAAATATCCATAAAATGAATACATAAATAAATTAATAAATATCTAAGTAAGCAAAAGCATGTAACAGTGGATAAATTAGTAAAAGCACCATTACACACAAAAAACGTGCTCGTTAGATTATTTCAAAATCTCCTTCTTAATACAAATCAATGCTTATGCTAGTACAAGCGCCACAATTTTATTCCTACCTCGTATATAAATTTCTCTAGCATCCAAAGATCTGGTCGTCTTGTTACGTCTATATGGAGGGGGTTAAGCAGCCTATGGCTGCCAAAGATTCCCCAACACTTAGACATTTGCCGTATTCATACTTTTCGACTAAATTCTTTCGCACAATTAACATAGTTTAAAATATTGCAAGACCAATACCTGTAGCTGTTTATAATAATCATCTTGTTTTTAAGTACAGTTGTTTTTTTCCATCTTGGGACTGGTTGGATACATATCTCCATGGATCAATTCTCAATTAACCTACACATTTTCCTGAAATTTCCACATTCCATATTTTTCACTATCTATGTGCAATAGTCTAACCTAGGTCTATCTCTCCTTCTCTTTTTACCTATCTCTGCTTTTAATATATTATGCACTATTTCCTCGGGTCTTAGAGTGAGGCCTATCATTCTATCTCTCCTACCATTTTTAGTACCTCCTTGTTCTTAACTTTGTCTGTCCATGATATCTTCATCATACGTCTGTAACATCACATTTCAAAGACTTCACAGCCGCACAGTACTGTGCTCCACACATATGTTTGAAGCAATCTTTTCCTTGTTTCTATGATTGTCGTTTTTGAACACAGTAGTTGTTATTTCTTGTTAAATGTAACACGATCTTATCCTAATCTTTGTTATAAAAACTTTTGTACTTTTCCCATCTTGCGTTATTTGGTTTCCTAGATAGCAGAATTCCTTAACCTCTTGTAAGTTCTGGTTACCTATTTGTATTCCTGTTTTTGATTTATTTTCCTCTCTTTCGCATACTAGAACTTTAGTTTTAATTTTGTTCATTTTCATACCGTATCTCTACAACTGTTTCCATTTCATGAAGAGCCGCTTCTAACTCTTCTTTGCTAGATGCTAATGCCGCTGTAGCATCTGAAAATCTAAGCTTATCAATCTTTGTCCCTACATAGTAATTCCAAATGTCTTCCTAAATTGCTAGTATTCATTGCCTTTTCAATGTACAAATTAAAAATTAATAGGGATAGGGCACATCCCTATCTCACCCCTTTCCTAATATTTACTTCTCTACGTTCCTGCTCTAATTCTATTACCGCTGTTTGCTTTTTGTATAAGCCTATGTACTATTCGGTTATCTCTAAAACTCACTCCAATCATTTGAGTATTTCGAACATTTTTTTCCATTTTACATTGTCGAATGCTTTTCCAAGATCTACAAACCCTATATACATGTTCTCCCCATTTTTCTATTGTTTTCTATATTATCATCCTCAGAGCTAAAACAGCCGCCTGTATTCCCCTGTTTAGTCTAAACCCAAATTAATCTTCTCCTAATACTTCTTTAGCTCGTTTTTCCATTCGTCTTTGTACAATTCTAGTTAATAGTTACGACACATGTTCTGTCAAACTTATAGTTTAAAAATTTTCACATCTATCCACACCTTTCTTTTTTGGTATAGTTACTATAACGCTACGTTTGAAATCTTTTGGTATCTCGCCTGTCTCATACATATAGCTAACAAGTTGGAAGAGTCGTTCCGTTACTGCTTGTCCAACGGCTTTTAGAGTTTCTGCTTGCACCTTATCTGTACTCGGCGTCATACCATTTTTCAGACCTTTTAATGCTAATTCAAACTCATCTCTAAGTATGGGATATCCCTAGTCATCATTTTCAATGTCTGATTCCTGTTCTACTGCTGTTAGTTCCTCTCCTGCATATAATGACTCCCTCCCCGCGAACTTTATATTTTTGCTATATGGTTTTATCTCCCTAAAATTCAATCTAATTAGTTTGTATGCTTCGCCTGTCTTTCCTATTTCCATCTTAGTTTGTATGTCTTTGCACTTTTCATCAATCCATTGTTCCGTGGCTTTCCTGCATTTGCGAATAATTTCCCATTTTATGGCTTTGTATCTCTGTTTTCCTGTTTCGTCTGATCCATTTTTGTATTTTCGTCTTTCTTCTATTAAATTCAGGATATCCTTTGTTATCCGGGGTTTCTTATTTTCTTTTTGTGTATATCTCAGAATGCTTCTGGTTGCCATGTTTAAACTGAATTTAATGTTATTCCACTGGTATCACTAATTTTCCCGATATCTTTCAGCTATTCATTTGACTTTTTTTCAAATCTTTCGAATGTTTATCTTCTAGCTTCTTAAAGTCAAAGTCTCTTTTGCCGTTTCTTTTTCAAATTTTTAAATTTAAGAGTATCCTTCATAATTATGAAGTTGCGTTCATTGTCTATATCTGCTTCTGGGTAGTTTCTACAGTCTTTAACTTGATTTCTAAACCGTTGTTTAACAATAATGTAATCTATTTGATATCTTCCTACATCTCCTAGCATATTCCACATGTATCGTCTTCTAACATGATGTTGAAATAATCTGTGTTTCGTTTTGATTAAAACTCAAACTATAGTGGATTTAAATTGTGCAGTGCGTTTGCGCCTCTTAAAATAAAACGCGTGCGAAAGTGGTTTTGTGACGAAAATCGAGGACTCTTCTTTCGACCTAGTGCCGGGACGGTTGTGCGAAACAAGCTATGCAAACAATAAAGTATAGTGCTTGTAACAGTGCATTCAACTGACTCCCCCGGGGGCATTCCAGCAACATTGAAGAGGACCACACACCAAGGACAATATTGGTGAGTGAATTTATGCCGCCTGTCTGTTTGTTTTTTACATGCATACAACTTTCGCATTTAAAGCTCGCGTTTTGTTATACTTCGCAATACAGTCCACGATTAATAAGACGCGCCAGCACATTTATCTAAGTTAATTAATTACAATCTGTTTGTGATGATTAAATAGGTCTTGTTGCAAAATTCTACCAGTCTATTTCTCCTATCATTTCTCGTGCCTAAAACAAATAGACCTACTACCGCTCCTTCCCTACCCTCACTTACCACTGCATTAAAATCCCCCGTAAATATTAAATTTTCATGTGCTTTTACGTATCTTAGTATGTGTACAGTATGCCGTGCAAATTAAAAAAAAATAACGTACACTGGTTAATACTTACAATCACGCCGGTATGCTTCTAAAGATCTGCTGTTGATATCTTCGATTTTTGAATGTGGACTGTAGATCTATAGGTTGATAAGCACTAATGTTTTAATGCCGATGCTAGCTATTGTTCATAACGAAAAACGACACGCACTTGGGCGAATTGTTACCTTCATGTAGGTTCTGACTGGTCGTCTGTAACACGCGACGTGTTACGCACAAAGTTCGAGAACGACTCTTTTATATCGTTACGGCAGGAACCAAAAGGAATTAAAGTTCGGGTTGGTTCATATTGGACCGTGAATGATGGGGGTTACTTATGTACAAGTTAAGGTGGTACTTAATAATTTCTACAACTAATATGCAATTTATATTGTTGCGATCCACTATTAGGCAACCCGTCAAACATACAAACGCCCGGGGCACAGCGTATTCTTCAGCATTCGAGAATCCTTCTACAAAGTTCTAGATAATGAGTCATATCTTAATGCAGGGTATATATAAGGCCGCTTATGAATGTAAGAGTCAGTCTATTCTTGAATGTCTAATATAAATTATATCGTTGTAAAGTAAACGTAGTTGAGTTTTTAGAATATATACATAAATGATATGCTGTGTCTAACGTGCATGCAGCTTGCAGTATACATAAATAAATAGAAGTGTATAAACAAATAGTTGTGTTAGTGTGGTTATTGGACCTAGGGTAAAGAAGTTAGTTTAAGAAGATATTAGTGCTTGTAAATTCATTAGTGTAATAGTGCTTCATTGTTAAGTGGACTGAAAACATCTATAAATAAGGCATATACTGTTAATTAGACTTGTGAACAGTGAGTAATAAAGACCATTATTATTACTTGTTTTAAATTAAAGAAACGCGGTAGTAGTAGCGCGTTACAATATGTATAATAAATTAAACTATTAAAAGGCATTAACAGTATGTCTTCGATATCTTTGTACTTCGCTTCTACCTCTTCCTCACTGTAGCTAGAGGTGGGCATGTATACTTGTATCATTAGTGTATTTACCGGTTTAGATTTTAATCTAACCATGAGTACTCTTTCGTTCTTTTGTAAGTAATTTTCTACATGTTGTATTATCTTTTTTTGCATAGCTATCCACCACACCCAAATTTTTTTCCTTTGATCCTGTATGAATTATCCCGAAGTCTCCACTGCAAAAAATTCCCCGCCTCAGGCCAACAAACTTCGCTGTTCCTTACTATGTCTAGTGCTATCCTATCTATTTCGAGTTTCAGGTTTTCTAGCTTACCTACTTGATTCATACTTTGACATTCCACACTCCGACTCGCAGAATGTTCATGAATCTTTTTTTATACTTTCGGATCACATCCCTTGAAGTAGTCCCCTCCCGGAGATCTAAATGGTAAACTATTTTACCTCCGGAATTTTTTACACCAGAGGATGCCATCATCTTTAATAACAATTTCGGTATGCAATGTACTTGGGAGGTAATGTGGTGGTTTCCCGTTGCCTTCCACATCGCAGTAGTGTGTCTTAGAATGTCATACCGACCCCTATTGTCTGTGCCACTCTATGTACCGAAAAATTGGCTGCCCTCTTTCGGGGACCTGTCTTAGTCATGTTCCTCACTAAAAACCTCAATAATTTGGTTAAACCTATAGTGACGGATGAAATATTAGTACGTTAACTACCTTGATGGCTCAACATGCCCAATGGCAAAAACTTGATGTAAAGTTTGTTAGACGTAACCACTAGACGATCGCACGACCTTGCATCAAGGCAAGGTGTTTAAAGGAAAGAGCAACTGTGTACGTTTATTTAAAATCTTTCCTAATTTTTTTTCATTAGTTGTGGTAGTCGGAAAAATCGTGTACAGTACTCGTGTCGAAAATGCCATTTCACAATCGTGGGATTGTCGCACTCGGCGGACGCCTCGTGCAACAACTCTCCCACTCGTGTAAAATGGGTCATTTTCTACACTAGTAATGTAATATACTATTAGAACTTCTTCAAGGTGCAGGTCCGTTCAGAATAGAGTGCCCCCTACATACAACGCTTTTCATTCGCTAGCCATAATAAGCGCACATTGTTCAAGACATGGCACTTGTCAGGATAAATAAATAATCTAGTCGTTTTTCACCTCTAGCTTGTGAAAAGTTATAGCCTTTCGTATTTTAAAAATATTTTTTTTCTAATATTAAAGCGAAAGCTTTTTGCGCCACAAGTGTAACAATCACATCAATATTAAAAAACAGGGTAGATCTTTTTTTAACTGTCATTAATATCAAAGGTTCGAAACATCAAATAGATAAAGAACTTCTTAAAGGTATTTTGGAGAGAGAAAAAGAGAGAATTTGAAAATTGAAATGATTAGGTTAGCATTAGATATAGTAGGGATTAGCGAAATTCGGTGGCTAAAGGCAAAGGATTTTTGGAGTGGAGACTTCAGGGTAATTCATACAGGATCAAAGGAAGGAAGTTTGGGTTTGAGGATAGTTATGCAGAAACAGATAGGACACTCAGTAGAAAAGAAGTGAATGGCGCAAGTGCGCGCGGTGATATAAGACGTGATTAAGCTAAGAGACCTATTGCCAAGAACATCTACCGGTGTGTGTGTGCGTTTTTTTTCAGGTGGTAGGTTGTAACTATTTTTTTTTTCTCTAATTGGCTCCGCTAGCCTCATGCATGGGCGCTAGTGAAACGGTTTTACTTCTGAAGCACTAAACCCACGAGTGTGCCAGTGAAACAAACTTACTAGAACTACTAAAACACCAGCCCCACATTTGGTGTCAGTAAAACGAAGTCTTCCGACGTAACTAGGGGTCTATTCCTTGGGTAGAGCTATGAGCAATGGGGGTAAGTCGAAATCTTTTGGGGGTCACACTCAAACTAAAACAAATAGGCGCCACCAAGTCCAGATTGATTCATGTTAAAAGCATAGCATATTTCTAAGGGCGGACGTGGAGACCCAAAGAAAAAAAGATCGCCTTCGGTGACAAAACCTGTCTTAACAGAATAAGACGCTGTTCCTGTAAGAAAGAATAATAATTAAGTCAACATAGAAAATGGGAACACTGTTTGTGTCCCTCAAATATGCCTAAAAAAAATAAAAAGAATATTTTCTACATAAAGGTGGCATCAAAATTCAACTCATATTGCCTTTTTGGGTTGCTAGGTTTGATCACACTTGATCAAAATAAAAGACTTCAAACTTAGGTTAATAATTTACTAGAAAGAATTCCTTTAACTTTAAATAAAATTGAATGCAACAAAATTAAATAATTACTTGTAGTAGTTTGGAAATTTAAGATAAGGTTTATCAATCTGTTTCTAGATCAAGAATATTACAACAAAGTATAACTTGTTACATTAATGGTTTTTAACCCATTCAGATCTGATTAGGTCTATTACATAGTCAAAATTAAAATACAAAATATTCTCGTTAAGTTACATGTGCTAATTTCAGTTTAAAATGAAAATGTTCATAAAGATATTCTCGTCTTCAAAGTTGGTAGTAATAAAATACTAAGCATCTGCTTTCATAAATACAAGTGTCAGCAGTATATCTCAAACAAACAAATGACGTAATTTACACATGTTATTTTAAAGTGAAGCAACGTGTTGTTCTGACAAAATAAACAGCGAATTTTAAGTTTGGCGCTGGGAAATCCAGCTTAGCAACAGATAAAGTGAATAACAAAATCGTATTTATACGTATCAAAATAAAATAGCATGTTTCCTGAGTGGAACACAATTGAATTTCTTAAAATTACTACGAACCAAACAAAACTGCTTTCATAGGCTGAAATAGGATTTGCATCGCCATGCGGAATTAACTGCTACATCCTAACAAAGTAGTATCTTGGCTCGGACCAACAAACGATCTCCTGTTAATTAGATCTGCTTTCCATCCTCTAAAAGCATGTGTTAAATTGAAGTGGTTTCTTAACGTTGATTCACAGTTCTAAGTTATTATTGTTTAACTTCTCATCGCCTAAGTGTTGTAGTGTTTCGTCGTCTAATCTTGGTTTGCGCTAAACAAATTTTCAAATTACATACTATAATAACGAGTATACATTACCAACCGTTATTCAGAAAATGTTTCACTTAATCAAACCGACCCGCAGGTCACTGGCCATTGTCCTCTTAAACATGCTGCTGCCTCTTTTACCTATGGCCGAGTGCCTATCTCGTGCTCTCCTACGATGGGAGGATCCCAAAGGAGGGGGTTGTCATTCCTCTCTACGCGCTTGCGACTGGGTGTGAAATACACCGCCATCCAAAACAACTAGACTAACGAGTCAAGATGCTGTCACAATGTAATATTCTAATTGTAAAATGTATTATGACTTTACTTAATAAAGGTGTTTAACTATTGTCGTACCTTAAATGAAGCGAATTATGAATTCGAAAATAAAATTGTTACAAGGTTCCTTAACTTACCTTCTATCGTTCCTTATACTTGTTATTCCTATCATTCCGCTAGGAGAGGAAAAGAGTACCCGTTTTATTCATATTGTGCTTAAACTTTGACCATTGTATCACTTTAAAGGTGTTTGGTATTTGATACAAATGGCGCGTAATTTGCCGCGTAATTATACGTTATATTAAACGATTGCGCAATAGTAAGAAATGCGGGAAACCGTAACAAAGATTCGCAAAAAAGTCAAATGAATTGCTAAAAGACATCGGGAAATTTTCTGATATTTAGGAGGTAGAAACAGAACGGAATAATTTTAAATCCAGAAACCCAGAACCCAGAAACATTCTGGGATATACACAAAAAGAAAATAAGAAACCCCGATAACAAAAGATATGGTGAATTTAATAGAAAAAACAAGAAAATACAAAAACAGATCAGACGAAGCAGGACTGCGGAGATACAAAGTCATAAAATAAGAAATTATTCGCAAATGCGTGAAAGCTATAGAAAATGGATTGATGAAAAGTGCAAAGAGATGCAAACTAAAATGGAAATAGAAAAGACATATGAGAAACTGGTAGAGAAACTGGTTAAATGCCAAGAACATATAGGGAATTTATATGCAGGATAGGAACTAGCATCACTAGAACCGGAATCAGACATTGAAAAAGATGACTTGGGATATCCTATACTTAGAGACACTTTCGAGGTAGTTACCCTGACAGAATCCAAAAACTAATAGCATGTCCACCTGTTCAATAAAAAGGAACTCCATATTTTGATAGCTGCCAAAATTACACAACAGTAATAGCAATCAATGCAATAAGGTTGATTGCGTTAAAAAAATAGTACAAAAGCAAATCGAAGCGTACAATTACTGTAACATACTGTTGCGAGCTACTATTAGGCCTTCAAACACATAAGCGCTGTAAGCTCTGCATAGTCTTCAGGATTCGAGAATTCTTCTAGCAATCAAACACACAAAACGCCGCCAGCACTGTTTATTCTCAATGGACCGGGAAGCTTCTCGTAAGTACTAGAGGATGAGTCATATCTTTAACTCAGAGTATATATAAAACCGCTAATAAATGCAAGGGTCAGTCTATACTAGAATGTCTAATATAAATTATATCGTGTACAGTAAACGTAGTTGAGCTTTTGGAAGTTTAAGGGTATACATAAATGTTATATGCTGTGTCTAATGTACATGCAGCTTGTAGTATACATAAATAGACAAAGGGTGCTAAACATTAATCCTTATACGGTGACCCTGAAGAAAGACATGATTGTGGGAAGTTGCATTCCAGTATGTCATATTAAACGTTGTGTGGACGACACGAAAAATAAACCAGCCAAGGGTTGCTCACAGAAATTGCTGGATATGTTGATACCCTCGTGACAAGAATTGAACGGTGACCAACTGGGCAAGGTAAAAGAACTGGTCGGACGATATCAAGGTGTGTTTGCTCTGGATGATACTGAGAAAGGAAGGACGAATGTTGTGCAACACAAGATCAATACTGGAGATGCGCAACCGATCAGACAACACCCCAGGCGGCTTCCTTTGGCAAAACGTAAAGAAGCCGAGCAGATTATCACCGATATGGAAGAACATGGAGTGATTGAACCCTCGAATAGTCCATGGGCATCCCCGGTAGTGCTTGTCAAGAAAAAGGACGGGTCGACCAGGTTTTGTGTAGACTACCGGCGGCTTAACAATGTGACAAAGAAAGACAGCTATCCTTTGCCCAGAATTGATGACACCTTGGATACTCTATCCGGATCCAAATGGTTTTCAACCTTGGACTTGAAAAGCGGATACTGGCAGGTAGGCTTGGAGCCAAACGATAAAAAAAGACTGCGTTTACAATTGGAACTGGATTATGGCAGTTCATGCCATTTGGATTATGCAATGCTTCTGCTACTTTTGAACGATTGATGGAGTCGATACTGCGTGGACTGTCCTGGAAAACATGCCTGGTGTACCTAAATGACGTGATAGTGTTAGGCCGGTCTTTTGAAGAACATCTTAAGAACCTAGAGGAGATATTCCAAAGATTACGCGGGGCAAACCTTACATTGAGCCCCAAGAAGTGTCACCTATTTGAAAAAGAGGTGAAATACCTAGGACATGTCGTTTCGGAGACCGGAATAAGAGCTGACCCTGACAAAATAAAAACGGTACAGGAGTGGCCTACACCAGCAGATATACACCAACTACGCAGTTTTCTAGGATTGTGCACATATTACCGACGTTTTATACTTGGGTTTGCGAACATTGCCAAACCGTTAACGAAACTAACCGAAGATGGACAAGAATATGATTGGAATGACTACCACAGTGCATTTGAGCAACTGAAACGGCTACTAGTTGCAGCACCAATTTTGAGTTATCCACGGATGGAGGGGAAATTTGTGTTGGATACTGATGCCAGTAACACAGCTATAGGAAGCGTTCTTTCTCAAGTGTAGGACGGACAAGAAAAAGTTATTGGGTATTTCAGTAAGGTCTTGTCACGGCCAGAAAGGAACTATTGTGTGACAAGAGAGGAGCTGTTGGCCGTTGTCAAATCTGTAGAGCACTTTTATAAGTACTTATACGGCCGTAAATTCCTGTTGAAAACAGACCATGCTGCACTAAAATGGCTACTGCAGTTTCGAAATCCTGAAGGGCAAGTGGCAAGGTGGATAGAGCGGCTGCAGGAATGACTTTAACACAGAACATCGTGTAGGAACTAGCCATCGGAATGCAGACGCTCTATCAAGGAGACATTGTCCGGTAGACTGCAATCATTGCTCCAAGATGGAAGAGAAGATAAGTGTCATCCATAGAATGACGGTGACCGATGATATTTGGCAACCCGAAAGAATACGAGAAGACCAGGAGAAGGACGACGAATTGCGACGTATGATTGAGTGGAAAAATAGAGGACAATGACCAGCTTGGGAAGAAATTAGTATTTTAAGTAGGAGCCTGAAGGCATACTGGGCACAGTGGGACTCCTTGATGATTGGAAATAGAATCTTGAAACGACGCCTGGAACGTAAAGATGGCACTGAAAGACTTCAAGTGATAGTACCGAGAAGCAGAGTGCCGGAAGTGTTGCAGCACTTGCACGATGGTATTTCCGGATTGCACTTTGGCGTGAAAAGAACTCTCGAAAGAGTGAGAGAAAGATTCTATTGGGTGAACTGCAAAGATGATGTGAAGGAGTGGTGCCGCAAATGTGAATTGTGTGCCTCTGCAAATGGCCCGGTCACAAAACGGAGAGCCTCAATGAGACAGTATAACGTGGGGAATCCGTTTGAGAGGGTAGCCATTGATATAGCTAGTCCGTTTCCTGAATCAGAGAAAGGAAATAAATACATCTTGGTTGCAATGGATTATTTTACCAATTGGCCGGAGGCATATGCTATACCTAACCAAGAAGCCGAGACGGTTGCAGATGTACTAGTCAGGGAGTTGTTTTGTCGTTTGGAGTTCCGTTGGAATTACACTCCGATCAAGGTCGGAACTTCGAATCGGCGTTGTTTCAAAACGTCTGCAAGCACCTTGGAATCAGAAAGACTAGAACCACGCCACTTCATCCCCAATCGGATGGAATATTTACATTTGTTTCCTACTGGCGTACCGATCTTCGGTACATGACAGCACATGATACTCGCCCGCTTGCGTAATGCTAGGACGTGAATTGTGGCTACCATGTGATTTTCAGTTTGGATTTAAGCCTGGAGAAGAGATCGCAGGTGAAGATTACGTTAGTAAGCTTCGTGAAAAATCAAATAGCATTCACGAAAACGTCCGAAAGAATATCCAAGCAGCAAGCGATCGAATGAAATCACAATATGACACGAGATCACAAGAAGGTGGTTATCAACCTGGAGATTTGGTGTGGTTGTATAATCCACAAAGAAAACGTGGGTTGTCGCCAAAATTACAAAGGCAATGGGAAGGTCCGTACGAAGTGATGAAAAGAATTAATGATGTAGTGTACCGGATCAGAAGATCTCCCGTGGTAAACCGAAAGTGGTACACTGACCGTTTAACATCCTACGCTGGCAACAACCAAGAAAGCTCGAATGATGAGAATGGTGTTCGACAAGTTATTAATCCTGAGCCAAATGTAGATTTTGAGAGCTTTATGGCGGCATATGGTGGTTCCTCTAAGGCGAAATTTGGCGTTGTTGTTGAAAAACAGCAAGATCTGTTTAGAGCACCAGAAGAGTATTCCCTTGCAAATTGTGTAGCTCTAGATTTGGCAATGTCAAGGGGAATAGCTGTTGTTTTCAAAAAAAAAGTTTGGATGTTTGGATGAATTAGTACAACAGCGGCCAACTGTAGGAAAAGCTTTGGTTCTTCAGAATAAAAATCGTTGTGTTTACTATCTGGTCACCAAAAATTCTTCATGGCAGAGACCTAGTTATGGACATCTATGGGAGGCTTTGCAGAATCTTAAAGCTCAGATGATGGAAAATAGAGTAACGAAACTAGCGGTGCCCAAGCTAGGCTGTGGACTGGATGGCTTAGATTGGAGAATGGTCCGAAATATGCTAGAAGTAGCTTTCCAGGAAACCAACGTCCGGGTACTTGTGTGTTGTTATCAACCGGTTGCCTACCAAGAACCAGAAAAGAATGTTGACTGTTATTTCTAACGATGCGGTGGATGCACCAGATGAGATAGCTGCCTATACCGTCATCATTCATCGAATTGGCGTCAAAATGTAGTTACAGTTACGAGACGTAACGGTTTTAAAGAGGGGGTAGTATTGCGAGCTACTATTAGGCAACCCATCAAACACACACGCGCTGTAGGCTCTGCATAGTCTTCAGGATTCGAGAATTCTTTTAGCAATCAAACACACAAAACGCCGCCAGCGCTGTTTATTCTCAATGGCCCGGGTAGCTTCTCGTAATTACTAGAGGATGAGTCATATCTTTAACTAAGAGTATATATAAGGCCGCTAATAAATGCAAGGGTCAGTCTATACTAGAATGTCTAATATAAATTATATCGTTGTAAAGTAATAGTAGTTGAGCTTCAAGTGTATACATAAATGTTATATGCTGTGTCTAATATACATGCAGCTTGTAGTATACATAAATAGATAGAAGTGTATAATAATTAAATAGTTGTGTTAGGGTTGTTAATGGACCAATCCTAAAGAAGTTAGTTTAAGAAGATATTAATGCTTGTCAATTCATTAGTGTGATATTGCTTCATTGTTAATTGAACTGAAAACATCTATAAATAAGGCATATACTGTTAATTAGACTTGTGAACAGTGAGTAATAAAGACGTTTGTTATTACTTGTTTTAAATTAGAAAAACGCGGTAGTAGTAACCCGCTACAATATACTATCGTTCCAACAACTAAAGTAATACGATTGTGTTGTATGACATTTATGTTTATAAATATCTTTTAGCAGTGTTTGAGAAAACATTTTTTTCTTGAAACTAAGCGAAATATAGAGTTTTTACAAGAGTAAAAAAAATGAAGATGATGGATATGTCTTTCTGTTAAAAAAGTTTTAGAACGGTATTACCACCCCTAAGAAAAGTATAACAAAAATTGTGAGGAGCGAAAGAGGTTTTAACCTTTCTACAATTTCCTCTAAAATATCATTGTGCCATATTTCAATAAATTTGTTTGGCACATTTCTGAACAGCCTACAAAAACGCGATCTCTTAAGTAAACTTTGAACTCTTCTCACGGACACACGGCTCATTTTGGTATATAAGTAAATTGAGTATAATTGAATTATTTTGACATCTTTAATACGTGATAGTTTATTCGTCTATTAGTCTAAAGAAGTATGTTAGTAAAAACTCTACCTAACACAAATAAATTCTGTCTCTTTACGCATTGTATTACATTTGGTCATGAGCAAAAACAATTCATTTCGGATAAAATCTACATATCTATTAACAAGCAAAATTTTAAAATATTCAACATGTGTAGTGTTTTATTACATTTAACGTTACAGTATTAAAATGTAATGAAACAATACGAACATTTAGCTAAAAATATGTAAATATAGTTGTATCGATTCGAAGACTATTAGTACATCATATCAGATAATGCATCATTATGGACTTTGTTGGTAGACTACGATTTTTAAATATTTACTTTGAACAACTCTAATTGGAGGTATTGACGTTATTTGTCGAATCAACTACAACTACAAGTGAACCTTATTATGAATTCTATAATTATCTTGTCAATTGTAGAAACATGTTTAGGGATATATTGCTTTGGATACACTTCATAGAAAAATTTATATCATAATTTCTCTATTATCCCATACTTACATTAAAAAAAAATCTGATATTGAATCTATGACACTCACGAAAAATTGCCGAAGATTGGGTTCGGCTCTTCTATCAACTATGGTTCCAGTTCGCAAGGATTGAGTTTTTATGCTTCGAAGGCGGAGAAAAGCACACAGTCGAGGAAGAATCAGTAAAGCTAGGAACATTTAAACGAGTTTCGTTTCCCTTGAATTAATTGTTTAACATTTATTGCAATAAATATTGGTTCTGTATTGTTACAAGTCGCCTTTTGTCGCGCGTGTAATCAATTTGGACGAGAGTCTTCAACAAATAAACGTAAACTGCAGATTGAATAATAAACTTGAATCACAAATTAAACCCTCTTATTATATATGAATAGTTAACGAAGAAACGAAATATTTCAATTACGATAGATATAACTACAAACAATATGTAAAAGTATGCAACCGGCCATACTGGTACCTAACTGATCAATAAGCACACAGCATGAAAATAAATAATACGCACGCTTAAAACACCCCTCAAACAATAATAGATTCATTCGAAACTCCTCGAAATACATACCGGAATCCTCCGAACTTACAATACAAACAATCCAAGATTATAATGTTGCAAGGTACTATTAGGCAACCCGTCAAACACACAAGCGCCGTAGGCACTGAATATTCTTCATGGACCGAGAGTCTTTTAGCAATTACTGGAGAATTAGTCATCCTTTTTAATTCAGAGTATATATAAGACCGCTAATAAATGTAAAAAGTTTAATCTATACCAGAATGTCGAATTTATATTATATTGTGTAAAGTTAAATAGTTGAGCTTTTGGAAGTCCAAGCGTAAACATAAATGTTAAGTGCACGTGTCTAATGTACATGCAGCTTGTACAATACATAAATAGACAATAGTGTAATAAATAAATAGTTGTGTTAGTGTTGTTAATGGACCTATGGTTAAAAATTTAATTTAAGAAGATATTAGTGCTAGTAAATAGCATTAGTGTGATAGTGCTTCATTGTTAATTGAACTGAAAACATCTATAAATAAGGCATATACTGTTAATTAGACTTGTGAACAGTGAATAATAAAGACTCTTGTTATTACTTGTTTTAAATTAGTGAAACGAGGCAGTAGTAGCCTGCTACAATAACAAGAGCTCCAAACGCTAAAATAAATTACTTCTTAATTATTCTCTCTTTAAGGCAGTAGTCAAACTTCTTGAAGACAACATAAAAATAGTGCAAGAAGGAAGTCATCATACCCCTATTGCACTAAGGGTTTTCTTTCAGAAGATCTCGTTGTGACTGCCAAATCCAGCAGGGTGAAATGAAGTAAACTCTTTATAACTACACTAAAGATGCAGGAAGCTGCCATAACACAGCCTGGATCAGTTCCACCCCCGAAATTATCAGAACCGCTTCCTACACTATGTTACCAACATACACGCTAAGATTGAAGTGGAAGTAGAAGTGGCTCGTGATCCCTACGTTATGTGACCGACACATAACCCAAATTTACACTGTTAGATGGCATTAAAGGCGGGAAGATTTAAAATAAAACCACAGTATTTATATCCCCACTTTTAATTCAATACTGTAGCGGGCTACTATTAACGCGTTTATCCAATTTAAAACAAGTAGTAATAAAAGTCTTTATTACTCATCAATTTTAAAAGCCAACGTTCGTTATACAAATACTAAGAAGGGAGAAACCAAGAATTGTTATTCTAAACTGTCGGTTGTTTCAAGAAACACCTGTTATTAAATGCCACGTTTAGGAAACTTGAAACGAACGTTAGCACAAAATTTCATAGAAATTGTTTGAAACGGTCGATTTGTAAAAGCTGTTAAATATCAAGTGCCTTAAGGAGTGAGTGGAATAACGATCGATAATATAAAATAGACAGATAAACGTATAAATAAAGCGTTGGATAGAAGTCACGTAAGATATACACGGGTATTGGTGAAGGACGACTACGATATCGATTTTCTATAATTTAAGAGGGGTTCTAAAGGAGACAACAAATATGCGTAGAACGGAGATAGATAGCTGAGAGGTGGCGCGTCTGAACGGGGGAAAATTCTATCATTGGTCGATGGTGAGCAGTTTTCAAGAAGTGCGCGTTCGTTATGGTAATAAACAAAATTCTATATAACAGCACGACGAAAGTGGGAATTTTGGAGAAGTAAGTGTTTGTTATATTAAAAATTTTAGGAAGCGGCTTCGAAAACAAGCTTTTCAAGCGAAACCGGTTCCACTGGAGAGGTTTGGAAGAATATAAATAAACCAACGAAGATATTAAAGCTTTCTTTCTTTCGACTTAGATCTGAATACGGGTTCAGACCTACAAGATAAGAGTAGTAAATCCTCTTGCCGTTATCAATTATTGTGTGTTCAGTAATGTTGCATTAATATCCTGTTTAAGCTGTAGTAACGTTTACCGCTTGTTATAAAAGTGATATTGCACGAGCTGGTGCTTGTTAGATAAAAGGTGCCGTTACTACAACAAGGCTATTAAATAAAGGGATGATATTTGGGGTAAGCGAAGCTGAGAACGTAATTGGTATGCATGAAATATTTGGTATGGAATGTTACCTTTAAGACGAAGCTAATATCTGGGGAGAAGAACAGTCGTGGTAGTGGAGGTTGCATGGTGGGGATGTGGATCCAGGCACCAACGTAGTAGATGGACACAACGACGAGGGTTTCTGGTAACCATCTTCAGGGGTGACGAGGAACGTAGGTGACTCCAAGTAACGAACTTTAGATTTCTGTCTTTGTATAAACATTTGGTGTTGATAATTTTGGTGTTTGTGTGTTTGACTTATTGGTGGCGTATTTATTACCTTTAAAACTTGTTAAAAAAGGTACAGAACAATGTGTGTGCAGAACAATTTAATTTGATTATTAAAAAAGGGTTTATTGATGATATAAAGGTTTATTCATGCTATAAATTGTTGTTGCAAGGAGTAAACGGGTTTTTAAATTTGTTTTTCAATAAAATGCAAGGTTAAAAAGCATTTACAAAAACTAGGTTATAATGAGCTCACGATAAACCAGGATAGAGTCAAACTAGGGTTGTATGTGGGGCCCATCTACTCGAATCAGATACAATTTGTTAAAATATATTAAAAAACAAGCACTTTAAAGCATTTAATAATTGAGCTGGTAACAATTGTACCAAACCGTTTGTACCCAAGTGTAAATATTTAATCTGTTAATATGTGTAAATAAAAAGATGTATGGTTGTTATATTATTTTGGTAACTTCATTTGACGGTGTGTGTGAGTGTGTGTGAGGTATGTACTTAAAATGTTAAAATGATAGGTATTCCAGAAGATGCCGATTGCTGAGTTAGCCAAGGTGAGCAGAGAAATACCAAGGCGTCCAAAATAAAGGATAAGGAATTTTTTTAATTTTTTTTGAAAATTTTATGGCACCCAATCCGTGGGGCGAGAAATGATTTTTTTTGACGATACACGGCAATATATATTGCTGTAATTATAAGGTTAATTTAGAAGTACGCTAAGTCATCGGAATCGTAGAATAAACAAAAGAAACTCCCAATTAACAAAAGCACATAACTACAGTTATTAGAAGAGTAAATAGGTCATTATAAATAATATTAGTTGAGAGCACACTGTATATAGCAGTACAAGCGATTAAACGCATATCCAAGAGTAGCTACGAGCAAAGATAAGAATTTAAAAATGTAACGAAACGCATTGAAATTAAATCAATAAAAAACCTGTATGAATTGGCTAGATAAATATTCAAAAAGTGCGTTAATATATCATCATAAACGCAGGCAGAAATTATGCATTAATTGAAAAGCGTACGTGATATAAAAGTATCACATTTGTTCAAAAATCCAATTTAACTAGGAAATAAACAAACACCAAATTTATTCCATTTAGATTAGAATAAAACCAACAACAATAATACGTGCTTTAATGAACGAAGATTTGTGGGATTTCTGAATCAAATGTGAGGTATAAGAATGAATTACGTGAGAAATTGGAGCATCGTTACGTGCAATTAAATTATACAATTGGTAAAGTTTTCCAAAATAACAAGTGATAACACAATTGGTGTGTCCAGCACGTGGAGTTAACGAATCGCAAACAAAAGGGACCGGGTCTATAAATATTATGACAATTGAACAACGAGTTAGTATACTTTTGAAACTGGGCAGTCACTATACTCGAAAGTGCTTAATATTCACGTGAACAGTTAATTAAATTAAAGTGAAAATCAGTTTAAAAGAGTGTAAAATTGTGTAAGCGAGCCGTACTTCTACAGACGTAATTAAACCAGATTTAATGAAATTATACAATTTCTAATAATAAATAAAACAGGGCTCTTAATAAAGATCTTATTACAACTCCTGTTAAAACTCTTAATAACGATCTTAATTACGATCTTAAATACAATTTTGGATACGAGTCGGGAAGACTCTGGAGAATGCTGCTGTTAATTTAATTTGGTAATCTCTGAAATGGCAAATATTCATTAATTACGGAGATGAAAAACCTTTTATTGAAACAACCTCACTAACAACGATTTGGATAGTATTTTGGTTGAATGTCGACTTTCAAATTCGACTCAGAACATTCAGACTAGACACGAAAATCCTTGGTGATGCAGAGGACCCACTGAACCAATCCAGGTTAGAAATTTTGATATGATTTATTTCTATAAACTGTTTTATTTCAATAATAATTCAAAATGTAAGGGCCGACAAACTGAGGTTTCTTGGATAAACGTAAAAATCCCATGCTTTTCCACCAAAGCAGTTGCTCCTACGAGCGTCTCGCGCCACATCTGATCTTGGCTGCCGTCAAGGCCATAGCTTCCTTGTTGTCATTTACCTGGATAGGTTTATGTATGAGAGGTTATGTTTATGTTCACAGATGTTATGTTCGTTGGTGGTTTTAATTTAATAATTTTAATTCTGTAAATGAACAAGTGGAAACTATATCTTCATTACATTATAGAAAAAAGTAAATCACTTATTGTATCAGTAGTGTATCTCACAGAAAGGAGAATAAATCAAAAAATCGAATTTTGGAAACCGCTTGTGAGGATAATAGTCTCAGCAAAATAATGGATCTTGAATATTGACACCAAATAGGCAATAATATCACTATAGCATATTGGAAAGCTGCAAGTATGTAAATGACGAGTATGATGACCTTGCGGCAGCCAAGATCAGATGTGGCGCGAGACGCTCGTGTTGCTCCTTGGGCTTTTCTAAATAAAAAGATTTATATTTACGTTTTTACTAGTTTTATAACATTGTTCAGATTAATGTACTTTTGGAACGTTTTAACTTCGTAAAGGTACCAATCACACGTGAAAAATCAATAAAAAGCATTTGTAATACACAACGAATTTATAGGAATACCTACTCTAGTCACTTTAAAGGGGTCATCAATTATGTATGCAATTTTATTTCCGTTGTTGTCATCCGATTATGGATACGGTTTTCATATCAAAGATAAAGCTTGTTATATTGTTCTGTGTAAAATAATATGTACATTAGTAATAACCAGAATATTTACCAATTCAAATGCTTCGAAATACTACAGTGCGTGAGAAGCATGATTCTTATCACATGAATTTCAAACAAAGACAAGAAGTTAAAATTCTCACAAAATAAGAATGAGGATACTTAATCTTTATTGGCGGAATTTCCAAGTTAATACTAATTCATACCGAGAATACTTCTACAGCATGTAAATAAGCAGATTGTGCAGTACATTACTGGCAGCTTCAAAGTAGTGTAAAATTTATGTTTGTTTGTATAGTTTTTATACAGTATTTCTTTCTTACTTTATTTATACAGCATCTGTCACAAAAGCACAAATGGAAAACGAGAAGATAAATGATTATTCAGAGATTCAAACAACTGTGATAATGAACAACACTGGATATAAATTAGGACTTAGTTTTATCGAAATAATTACGTCCTTGGCGCACCTGTGTATAATAGGATACGTTCTCTTTTTAATGTACTTATGTTTTTGTAATGAAGTTGTTTTGTTTACTTGGCATCCAATTCTAATGGGAATAGGTGTAAGTATGATATTTACTTAACCTTAAAATATCAAAACTACCTTGACTTACCTTATGGTTTGTTAAACAAATGTATTTATTATATATTTATTTGCCGTTTGTTTTAGTGGGCTCTTTTAATGACTGAAGGAATACTAATCCTATCACCACACAACATATTTACTCGTTCATTATCACATAAGACTAAGGTACAACTTCACTGGATACTTGAAACAGTTGCTGTTGTATTTACAGTTATAGGTTTCATAGTAGTTGCAGTAAATAAAAACCTAAACAGTAAAATCCACTTCAAATCATGGCATGCCAAACTTGGCTTAGTATCCACTATCGGCTGTTTACCAACATGTGTCAGTGGAGTTGTTGCTTTGTATAATATTAGCTTAAAACAATATATAAAACCTGCCAATAGTAAATTTATCCATAGAATTTTTGCTTTTTTAACATTTTTTATAGGTATAATTGTTGTTATTTTAAGTTTATATACCCATTGGTATTGGCGTCGCTGTGATAGCATAGCTGTGTTTGTAATTTGTTTTATTGCAATAACTTTTTCATTTTTATGGTCTTTAAGAGTTTCATTTTCAAATATATTTAAAAGATTAGAAATTATGTTAACGTGATGTGTTTATACAATTGTTATTTTATATAAATATCCTATTTACTTATAATAAAATACATTTTTAATAAGATTACTTTTATTTAGAAATCTAGTTTCGTTGTTTAACTAAAAATAAAGGGATTTATTTGATAACTATTGTATAATGAATTAAATCAGCTGATTATCAAGTCGAATAATACAAAGGCGAAGTGAAAGATGTATTTTGTAGATACTAATCCTGTAATAAATTTAAATGTTGAGCTATGTTTTAATTTGTTTACAAAGTAGATAAATGTGTAGAACTTTCTTTACTATATTGCAGTACTTACATAAATTACCTTAATTGTTTAGTTAAAATTTTGTTGCAAGTACTTAACTAAACTTCAAACCAATTATTTTGAAAATCGGTGTTTTCTTTAACTACTTATTACAAAATTACCTTATCTTAGGCCATTTAATAATAGAAAAGTAATAAAATAGGGATTGTAGGATTATTTTCAGCTTTAAAAATGTATTCAATATACATTGTTTCTTTGCTAACCTTGTAACCAATAGTGTACTTCATAATCTGTGACGTATTCATTTCAGTGAGATATGAGCATACTACTGTATGTTCTCTATGGATGCAAGGATATCACTTCAACATTTACTTGGGGATAAATTCTCTTTATCTATGATAAATAAGTAGCCGCGTGAAGTTAGCCACAACTACAAAGCACTAATTATTTCATTTTGATTTTCTGTTAGTGCTTCAAAGAGAAATGCAGTCTCATCTACCGCTAAGTATTAATAGCACTTCAAAGTTCTGTGGCTAACTTCGCACTTAGCCACAACTACAAAGCACTAATAATTTCATATTGGTTTTTTGTTAGTGCTTCTAAGAAAAATGCAGCCACATCTACCATTAAGTAATTATTCGACTTCAAAATGGCTGCGGCTGACTTCGCATCCAGCCACAACTCGGAAGCACTAATAATTCCATACGGATTTTGTTAGTGCTTCAAACCCCAGCCCACTCATACTTCCGGTTTAGGAAATAGCACACCTCAAAGTTGCTGGAAGTTGGTCACATCATCTGTTGTTATGGAAGCACTAATGACCTTATCTCGCAAAATCATTAGTTCTTCAATAGTACTTCTTAGTGCTTTAATGCCCAACCCAGCCACACTTCCGGTTTCAGAAATATCTCACCTTGCAGTTGGCCATATCATCTCTTGTTATGGAAGCACTAATAATCTGATCTCGCAAAATCATTAGTGCTTCAACGCCCAACCCAGTCACACTTCCAGTTTCGGAAATATAACACCTCAAAGTTGCTAGAAGTTGACCACGCCAGTTCTTGTTATGGAAGCACTAATGATCTGAACTCGAAACATTCTTGGTGCTTCGTTAGTGCAGCATAGTGCTTTACTCGAGGCAACCTTGTATATCGTTGTAGGACCTCAAGTTGACTGTTGATAGCTTCGCATTCATCCACAGGTCAGAAGCACAAATGAATTAGTAGCTGTAGCTTTTAGTGTTTCATCGTGCTTCATACTAGAAAGCAGTCACAATTTCCTCTTAATTGTTATGACACTTCGAAGTTTGTAATTGATCCTACCTGCAGTGTTAGTTATTTTAGTGTATTTAGTTGCAATCGTTCTGTAAACCCTTACAACTTGTAGTTAGTTACTAAACCATTTGTAGCTAACTTCTCTATCAAACAAATACATGTTTTTGTTAATCTATCTGCAATGAAATAGTAGTACTTCCACAGTTAGTCTCTGCTGTTAGTTATAGAATCGAACAGTATCTGCAATCAGGTTTTAATTGATCCACTGTAGCTGCTAGATATGAATATTTACACCATAAAATCAAATCAGTTAATAGAAACAAATTTAATAGGTTGTTGAATGAACATTTTTACAACCCAAACCTTATATTGATAATACTAAATGGGATACGAATATAAGTGGTGCGGTAGTGCCTGACTTTGTGTTAAACTTTCTATCGTTGGGACCTAAGTTTAGTTTACAACCACAAACTAGAGACATTCGTCTGGATAAATTGATCGGTCGCGTTGAATCCATCATTAACAACGATGCATTAACGCAAAGAAAAAAGGATGTAATTAGGGGTAAAATCTCTAACGTTATTTTGAACTATGCTGTTAATCCCAGAAATAACCAACATTTCAATATATACAATGAACATTTCTACAAAGTCAAAAAATACTTAGCTGACCACCCAGAAATTGTTGTTACCCCTGCTGATAAAAGTGCAGTGACTGTTATTATGAATAAGCACCAGTATGTCGAAAAGTCTCTTGATCTTTTATCAGATACATCTACCTATAAACCGTTGCAAAGGAATCCTACATTCACTACTCAAAAAAAGGTGAATGAACACATCAAATTATTACATAAAAAGGGAATGTTGGATGATTCTGAAAAGAATCGACTCAGCATTAACAACTCGACTCTTGGTAAATACTATGGATTACTAAAAATACATAAACCAGTCCTCTCCTTAAGACCTATCATATTTACGGTTAATACACCTACGTATGGTATAGCTTCTTTCTTGTCCAATATCCTTCAACAGACTTTCCCTCTTGGCGGATACAATGTTAAAGATAGCTTCTCGTTTGTGCGACAATTCAAGAATTTTCACCTACCAGATCACATTCGTATTTCACTGGATGTAGCTTCTCTTTTTACAAATATTCCTTTATCTATGGTTATTAACATTATAACGGACAACTGGAATAAAATCAAGCCCTATTGTAATATGTCTGAAGATATGTTTCTGACAACCGTCAATTTGGCCTTTAACAATACATACTTTGTTTTCCAAGATAAGCTCTACTTACAATTATTTGGAACTCCAATGAGGTCACCTCTATCACCCATAATCGCTCAAATGATTATGGACAATTTACTGTCTAGTGTTCTACCTAGACTACCTTTTGAGATGTCTTTCTTGGTAAAGTACGTAGACGACATCATTTGTTCATTGCCAGCTCAATATGTTGACCAAACTTTAACAACGTTTAATGATTTTAATGAACACCTTCAGTTCACTTTTAAAATTGAAGCAGATGGTAAATTACCTTTTTTGGATGTTTTGGTCATTAGAGATACTTCTAATCATCTATTATTTGATTGGTATACTAAACCAACAAACTCTGGTAGATATATAAAATTTCTATTCTAACCATTCCTTTCAACATAAGGTGAACACTGTTCAGGCCCTACGATATCGAATTGAGCATATATCAGACCCACACTTCATAGCAAAGAACAAGAAATTACTGATTGACACTTTAGCGAACAACGGTTACCCAAAAGGAATAACATAAGTTAATTTATAGCAACTTCTTAAAAGTGAACGCTACAGAAATAGATATTAAATACATACATATACATATATATATATATATATATATATATATATATATATATATATATTGCTGTGAAATGTACAAAAAGCCTCTCCATTAATCTTAAACTAAGGTTTTCAAATCAAGTCCCACAGATTGGGCGCCAAGAATGCTGTGAAACCTACAAAATCCGTGAACTACGCTTTTCGAATCGAGCCTCACGAATTGGGCGTCAAGAATGCTGTGAATCCTACAAAAGCTATTCATTAACTCAACTGTTCCGTTGACTTTCTTCTGTTCATCGCCTCGGCTGCTCCCTAGATAAACCTTCATCCTCATTCATAAAAACAAACACATTCCTACCACAAACATCACCGTTAACTCTATTTACATCAATATTCACAATACATTAAAATTTCAAAATTAAAAATTCAGCATAAATTTCAGTATCAGAAAATTTCAAAATTAAATTCATTATCATTTTAATGTGCATCTAGAATTAAAGTCCTTGTAGGATGCCTACTAATTACTATAACAATATATGCAGACCGGAGTCTGAGTACAAAGGGAGCATCTACCACCCCTTTACGTTAATTAACCAGGTTCGTCTAATTGAGCTCAAAGACATACCCAAATTTTCATCATAATCTACTTAAACAAGCAAATTTCACCTTAAAATTAAAATATTATTGTTAGTACAATTTCACTACTGTCCATTTTAAGTAAATCAATTATAAAGTTATTCAACACACACCAAAATATCAAAGTTCGAACAAAATAGTATAATTTACCTGAAGGTTACTGCACTCGTAGCTTCAATGTACATCGTCCCTTTGTTAATTACACCATTCCAACTGGGTTATATTTACGGCTTCTGATTCTCAACGCTTTTAAAATTTTCTCCATCACCATTTATTTAAAGTTGTTTCTGGGCTTTTCCGGAACTCATCTGTGTATATCTGAACCTTGTTTTGTGGATCCAGACACGTTTATGCACCATTTAATTATTAATACCCCGAAAATAACAAAGAAATTCATACTTCTTTCACCAATATACGCCAAAACTGCCTACTTTTGTGTATTCATTTGTCGTTGTAAATTTTACTAATTGGTACAGTGATACTAACTTTATTACCTTGTATCTTTTTTCTAAGTGCACTAACGTACATTCATTGTAGCACGTAAAGAACAAACTGTTTTTATCACAAAATATTCGAGCAAACTGTTTAAATTATTTAATCAAAACCGTAAAACTAAAAGCACTGTTTAACGCATTGAATCAAGTCGAAGATCTAAGAGAGCTTGTTCATATTCCCTGGTATATATAGAGGTTAGCCTGTCTGTCGGTCGAGTCCTCAAAACGGACAATTCTAAAGAATTTCGCATGCTATGTTCCATTCCGCAGCCCGGCATGCGATTTTTACGAAATTTGCACTCGCCCCAGTTAAATCTCAGAAATTTCGACACGGCACGCAACGTCTGGAAATAACTAATTGAATTTTATACAGAAATGTTATTTTTACCTCTCAAATTTTGCCTTTTACTTTCAACCAATCGCAACCCTATGACGTTGCTCTACTCACGCCTTTTACTATATGTGTCTCGGTCTCGCGCATATTATCTGTCTCTATCTAACCTGTTCTTAGTGGTGCAAATTGATATTCCTTACTATCGATTATTTCAGTCCACATGGACTGTTATCTGGGTTAAATAACCCCGTATCCAACCTTCCCGTTAATATAAGCGACGGTTTCTCCAACATTCTATGAAACCATTTGTTATCTGCAAATTTTACGCGGAACAAGCTTTTTTAAAAATACGCAGGTGTTCTGTATTTCGTGCTAAAGCATCCGACCGTTTCCAATATCCGTAGAATCGACATGTTTATCTAAACAAATTAAACTGAAATTGCCATTTAAAAATACGCAGGTGTGTTCAAACGTAACATTTTAAATACCCTTCTACGATTTGCATTTTATTGGATTTTACAAGTTTTTATAGATATTATATGTTACTAATGGTTCAATTAACTTCAATTAAAAATAATACCCTTTAATTTTTAGTGACTCCTAATCAAATATTAATTATTATCTGTACATTTTGTTTAATACCGGTTACTTAAAATTGAGTTAATTAATATACATTTTGCACGTAATTTCTATTTGTTTCTTTACTAGGAATAATTATATTACACGTGGAGCATTTTAATACTGCTTCTTTTTATATAAAGCGTCTTGTAAATAATTTAAATCTCTTATTTTTAATGAAAACGAATGAATTTTTATTCTCCACGGTTTTTTTTTTTAATAAAGCGTATTATCTAATAAAATTCCTTATACACGGTGATTAAAATTATTTGATGTGATTATTTAATTTTCTACCCTGGTCTAAATATGAGTATCACCGTGTAGAAGCTTTGGGAAGAGGTACGCGTTATTAAATAAAAGCGTGAAGCATAAAAATTCATTCGGTTCATTAAAAATAAGAGATTTAAATTATTTATAAGACGCTTTATATAAAAGGAAGCAGTATTAGAAAACTTTACGTGTAATTTAATTATCCCTAGTAAAGAAACAAATAAAAATTACGTGCAAAATTTATATTAATTAACTCTATTTTAAGTAACCGGTATTAAACAAAACGTACAAATAATAATTGAATATTTAATTAGGATTCACTAAAAATTAAAGGATATTAATTTTAATTGAAGTTAATTGAACCATTAGTAACAGATAATATCTATAAAAACTCGTAAAAACCCAATAAAATACCATGAAATAAAGCTCTGAGAATTAATAGTATGTTTAAACACCTGCGTATTTTTAAAAAGCTCATTCTGCGTAAATGTTGCAGATAATTAATGGTTACAAAGAATCTTGGAGAAACCGTGGCTTAATATTCACGGGAAGGCGCGATACGGGGTTATTTAACCCAGATAGTCCACATGGACTGAAATAATCGATAATAAAGAATATCAATTTGCACTAATAAGAACAGGGTAGATAGAGACAGATAATATGCGCAAGACCAAGACACATATAGTAAAAAGGCGTGAGTAGAGCAACGTCATGGGGTTGCGATTGGTTGAAAGTAAAAGGCAAAATTTGAGAGGTAAAAATAACATTTCTGTATAAAAGTCAATTAGTTATTTCCAGACGTTGCAAGCCGTGTCGAAATTTCTGAGATTTAACTGGGGCGAGTGCAAATTTCGTAAAAATCGCATGCCGGGCTGCGGAATGGAAACATAGCAGGCGAAATTCTTTAGAGTTGTCCGTTTTGAGGACTCGACCGACAGACAGGCTAACCTCTATATATATACCCAGGGGAATATGAACAAGCTCTCTTAGATCTTCGACTTGATTCAACGCGTTAAACAGTGCTTTTTAGTTTTCCGGTTTTGATTAAATAATTTAAACAGTTTGCTCTAATATTTTGTGATAAAACAGTTTGTTCTTTACGTGCTACAATGAATGTACGTTAGTGCACTTAGAAAAGAAGATACAAGGTAATAAAGTTTAGTATCACTGTACCAATTGGTAAAATTTACTACGACAAATAAATACACAAAAGTAGGCAGTTTTGGCGTATATTGGTGAAAGAAGGATGAATTTCTTTGTTATTTTTCGGGGGTATTAATACTTAAATGGTGCATAAACGTGTCTGGATCCACAAAACAAGGTTCAGATATACACAGATGAGTTCCGGAAAAGCCCTGAAACAACTTTAAATAAATGGTGATGGAGAAAATTTTAAAAGCGTTGAGAATCAGAAGCCGTAAATATAACCCAGTTGGAATGGTGTAATTAACAAAGGGACGATGTACATTGAAGCTACGAGTGCAGTAACCTTCAGGTAAATTATACTATTTTGTTCAAACTTTGATATTTTGGTGTGTTGAATAACTTTATAATTGATTTATTTAAAATGGACAGTAGTGAAATTGTACTAACAATAATATTTTAATTTTAAGGTGAAATTTGCTTGTTTAAGTAGAAAGGGGTATTTAGTATTGATGTTCTGGATTATGATGAAAATTTGGGTATGTCTTTGAGCTCAATTAGACGAACCTGGTTAATTAACGTAAAGGGTGGTAGATGCTCCTTTGTACTCAGACTCAGGTCTGCATATATTGTTATAGTAATTAGTAGGCATCCTACAAGGACTTTAATTCTGGATGCACTTTAAAATGATAATAAATTTAATTTTGAAATTCTCTGATATTAAAATTTATGCTGAATTTTAATTTTGAAATTTTAATGTATTGTGAATATTGATGTAAATAGAGTTAACGTTGATGTTTGTGGTAGGAATGTGTTTGTTTTTTTTATGTATGAGGATGAAAGTTATCTAGAGGAGCAGCCAAGGCGATTAACGGAAGAAAGTCAATGGACCAACACAGTTAAGGTAATGAATAGCTTTTTGTAGGTTTCACAGCATTCTTGACGCCCAATTCGTGAGGCTCGATTCGAAAAGCGTAGTTCACGAATTTTGTAGGTTTCACAGCATTCTTGGCGACCCAAAAGTGAGGCTCGAGTTCCAAATAAAATTTTGTGATTTTATTCCAGGAAACTGGCGATCTGAGAGAGAGTTTCTGTGTGTATAAATTTAAGAGTATTTTAGAGTGTGTGAGAGTGATTAGAACGTATGCAGAGAAAGGAGTGGTTAAGGAGTCAAGGAGTGGAAATTGGAAGTGACGATAGTGCATTGTGTGAGAAAATTCTAAAATGGAAGAAGCTGGAGGCAGTAGAGATCAGTCGAGGACGGAATCAGGGGATCAAGGAAACGAGATGATAATAAGAATGCTAGAGAGGATGAACGAAGAATCCAATAGAAAATTAGAACAGCTAAGCGATGAAGCTAATAGAGCTAGGAGGAGTCCAACAGAAAATTAGAACTGCTAAGCGATGAATCGAATAGAGCTAGGAAGAATCAAATAGAGCGAGGAGGAGTCCAACCAAAAATTAGAGCAGATAAGCGGGAAAATTGAACAAAATACTAAAGAATTTACAGAATTTAAAGATAGTCTTACCGTGAAACTGGGGGAAGTAGAAAATAGGGTTGAACAAAATGAGCGTGATATTACAGGTCTTCGACAGGAAATGGGACATTTAAGGTCCGAAGTACGCATTTTTGTGAAGAAGAGATTAATGTAAAATGACTGAAGTAACGGACTCATGTAGGGATCAGTTAGGCAGGGTAGAACGCGAAGTTAGTAGTATCAAATATAACATGTCAAGTTTAACGGGGGATGGTCCCAGATTTTCTACAGGTGGAGGATCATTGGACCAACACATGAAGTTTTATGGCGATAACAGGGTAAATCCACAAATTTTTATTAATAGTGTAAGAAATCTAGTGGGAAATTTATTTGACGAACAGACTAAACTAAATACGATAAAGGCTTTATTGAAAGACAACGCGGAAGCATGGTACAATTTAGTAGGACAGGACATAGACACCTACACGGAGTTTGAAGACAGATTTTAAAGCACTACTGGAGTGACCACAGACAAGACCAGGTACGAGATGACTTAATCACAGGAAATTTAAGGGAGAATTTTCAGGAAGTAGGGAGCAATATGCTATACGCAAGTATAGCATAGCAAATCAACTGAACCCACCACTGACGGACCGACAAATTATTAAGTATTTATCACGACACTTCGAGGTAGAAGTAAGACAACACGTAGCACTACAGAACATAGTGGACAGAGAAATATTTTTAGAATACCTGCAGAGGTACGACGACGTAAGTAGTGAACGACCTCGGGATAATAGGGAAAGACAGATCAACACAGTTAGGTTTGACAATAGACGGGACAACTATGCTAGAAGGGGGAATAATTACGGATACCAGCGACAGAATTGGGAACAGAGACGACCATACGTTAGGAGTAATAGTTTAGGAAGGGGACCTGCACCGAGACCGGAACCTACCAGAAGGAATAGTTCACCGGACATGAGGGGGACTGCTAATACAGACACGGAACGAGTGGAAACACCTAGGACATACGCTGAGGTGACAGCTAGACCAGGACAGAGTAGGGAAAACAGACCTGGACAGGATTTTTAGAACGCGACAGACCACTAAATTTCAGTGTAAATGTATATGAACATCCACGTGAATTTTTCAAAATTGAGGAGGAAGTAGAGCCAGAAACTGAGGAAAAATTATGTTTGCCAATTGTTAATATAGAAATTTTTGAGAATAATGTAGACGTATTACTGGATACAGGGGCAGAGGCGAGTTTAATATCGGAGGAATTCGTCAGCGAAATTAGGGATAAGGTTTGTGATAGAATTATGCCTATAAAGCGTAGCCATTTAGTAGTTCCAAATAAAAAGAAATTTGCTGTAGTAAATAGTGTTGTGGTGCTTAGGATAGATATAGGAGGTTTAAGCTGTGAACAGGAGTTTGTAATTGTGCCTGGACTGAAGTTTCAGAGCATTTTAGGTGTTGACTGTATGATGAAGTTAGGGGTTTTGATAGATATGGAACGGAAGGTAATAAGGATTAATGATAGGGTAGTGCCATGGAAGGGCAGTTATGAAGTCACAGAGGAGGACACGGGGTTGAGTATTAATGTAGTAGAGGTAGAGGATGATAGGGTTAAACAGATCAACACAATAAGATGTCCAGAGGATAGGAGAGTAGAGGTTCAAGTTTTAGTACAAAAACATGCAGAATTAGTGGGGGTAGAAGCAACAGCAGCATATCGGGAGAAAGTGAAGGCAGAATTAATTAAAGATGCACGAAAAATTAATCAACGGACCAAACCGCAATTCCATTGTCCACCATCCATGGACACATTTTTGACGAGGTTAAATGGCAAATTTGTTTTTAATAAAGTAGATTTAAGGAATTCATTCTGGCGGATTCCATTACACAAGAATTCTAGAAGGTACATAGGATTTTCCGTAGAGAAAAATCGAGAATTTTAAAGTAGTATCGTTTGGTTTGTCGGCAGAAAAGAAAATAAGAATAAATAAGAAACAGACAAGTGTAGGGACTAAAGAAGAAGCAGTATTTAAGAGTCAGGATAATAGGGATGATAAGTTTATTGTATGTGAGATAATAAGGATGATAAGTATAGATATAGAAGGGGGAGAAATAGGGATGAAGAGTATTAGGTTGGTGAGAAGAAGGACTTGGAGGGTCAAGAAGAGAGTTAGATTTAAATAACTTGATGAACAAAGGATAGAGATAGGTGAATTTTAGTATAGATATAGAAAATAAAGCTAGGTATAGGATAAATATGGGAGATAAGTAGAAATAGGTTTAGGATGAGAATAAAGAGTAAATGTAGGAAGAAAATAAGATAGGTTAAGTATAGATATTTCATATAAGATTAGTGGAGAGTTAGGAATAGAGTAAGAGTAGGATAGGTATATAGGATTAGGTAGGGAGAAGTAAAGTGTAGTGAAGATTAGTTTAAAAGTTAGGAATAGGATAAGTATATAGGATGTATATAGGATTAGATGGATAAGTAGGATGAAGTTAGGGATAATTTCAGTTTAGAGAATTAGGTGAGAGTTAGGAATAAGATAGGGATATAGGACAGGTGTAAATAATTTTTTTGGGATTGGATAAGGTAGGTAAGTTAGATAGATAAGGGCAGAGAGAGATAGGCATTTTTTTGTTGTAAATTTTGTTTGCGGTTTAAATATTTTATATTTGAATTCAAATAAATGGGATTATTTGTATTCAAATAGGGGGAAAATACTCATATTTAGACCAGGGTAGAAAATTAAATAATCACATCAAATAATTTTAATCACCGTGTAGAAGCTTTGGGAAGAGGTACGCGTTATTAAATAAAAGCGTGAAGCATAAAAATTCATTCGGTTCATTAAAAATAAGAGATTTAAATTATTTATAAGACGCTTTATATAAAAGGAAGCAGTATTAGAAAACTTTACGTGTAATTTAATTATCCCTAGTAAAGTAACAAATAAAAATTACGTGCAAAATTTATATTAATTAACTCTATTTTAAGTAACCGGTATTAAACAAAACGTACAAATAATAATTGAATATTTAATTAGGATTCACTAAAAATTAAAGGATATTAATTTTAATTGAAGTTAATTGAACCATTAGTAACAGATAATATCTATAAAAACTCGTAAAAACCCAATAAAATACCATGAAATAAAGCTCTGAGAATTAATAGTATGTTTAAACACCTGCGTATTTTTAAAAAGCTCATTCTGCGTAAATGTTGCAGATAATTAATGGTTACAAAGAATCTTGGAGAAACCGTGGCTTAATATTCACGGGAAGGCGCGATACGGGGTTATTTAACCCAGATAGTCCACATGGACTGAAATAATCGATAATAAAGAATATCAATTTGCACTAATAAGAACAGGGTAGATAGAGACAGATAATATGCGCAAGACCAAGACACATATAGTAAAAAGGCGTGAGTAGAGCAACGTCATGGGGTTGCGATTGGTTGAAAGTAAAGGCAAAATTTGAGAGGTAAAATAACATTTCTGTATAAAAGTCAATTAGTTATTTCCAGACGTTGCAAGCCGTGTCGAAATTTCTGAGATTTAACTGGGGCGAGTGCAAATTTCGTAAAAATCGCATGCCGGGCTGCGGAATGGAAACATAGCAGGCGAAATTCTTTAGAGTTGTCCGTTTTGAGGACTCGACCGACAGACAGGCTAACCTCTATATATATACCCAGGGGAATATGAACAAGCTCTCTTAGATCTTCGACTTGATTCAACGCGTTAAACAGTGCTTTTTAGTTTTCCGGTTTTGATTAAATAATTTAAACAGTTTGCTCTAATATTTTTGTGATAAAAACAGTTTGTTCTTTACGTGCTACAATGAATGTACGTTAGTGCACTTAGAAAAGAAGATACAAGGTAATAAAGTTTAGTATCACTGTACCAATTGGTAAAATTTACTACGACAAATAAATACACAAAAGTAGGCAGTTTTGGCGTATATTGGTGAAAGAAGGATGAATTTCTTTGTTATTTTTCGGGGGTATTAATACTTAAATGGTGCATAAACGTGTCTGGATCCACAAAACAAGGTTCAGATATACACAGATGAGTTCCGGAAAAGCCCTGAAACAACTTTAAATAAATGGTGATGGAGAAAATTTTAAAAGCGTTGAGAATCAGAAGCCGTAAATATAACCCAGTTGGAATGGTGTAATTAACAAAGGGACGATGTACATTGAAGCTACGAGTGCAGTAACCTTCAGGTAAATTATACTATTTTGTTCGAACTTTGATATTTTGGGGTGTGTTGAATAACTTTATAATTGATTTACTTAAAATGGACAGTAGTGAAATTGTACTAACAATAATATTTTAATTTTAAGGTGAAATTTGCTTGTTTAAGTAGAAAGGGTATTTAGTATTGATGTTCTGGATTATGATGAAAATTTGGGTATGTCTTTGAGCTCAATTAGACGAACCTGGTTAATTAACGTAAAGGGTGGTAGATGCTCCTTTGTACTCAGACTCAGGTCTGCATATATTGTTATAGTAATTAGTAGGCATCCTACAAGGACTTTAATTCTGGATGCACTTTAAAATGATAATAAATTTAATTTTGAAATTCTCTGATATTAAAATTTATGCTGAATTTTAATTTTGAAATTTTAATGTATTGTGAATATTGATGTAAATAGAGTAAACGTTGATGTTTGTGGTAGGAATGTGTTTGTTTTTTTTATGTATGAGGATGAAAGTTATCTAGAGGAGCAGCCGAGGCGATTAACGGAAGAAAGTCAATGGACCAACACAGTTAAGGTAATGAATAGCTTTTTGTAGGTTTCACAGCATTCTTGACGCCCAATTCGTGAGGCTCGATTCGAAAAGCGTAGTTCACGGATTTTGTAGGTTTCACAGCATTCTATACATACATATATATATATATATATATATATATATATATATATATATATAAGCAAAATAAATTATGGGGATACAGTCAGATTGGGCATGGATTTAATATAAACTTCTTATAACCATTTCAAGCTTTCGAAAATGTTTATTTTCTTCATCAGGATACTAAAAGTTTATAATTTAACATTTATATGATAAAATTATATAGGTTACTTACGATTATAAAGTTTACAATTATATAAACATTAAATGACATCTATATGACATGGACAGGTTTTTGTTCATACGCGTACATTTAAAAGTTTCTTATAAGTATATGCAAAATTAAAGTTAAAGTTAATGTAGTAAAGATATTAATTAAATAAAGCAACATAGTTATTATAGGTCTTGATAAAAATAAAAATAGAAACTAAAAAGTGTTATACTAGTTTTTAAAAATTAAAGCTAATCGTATTGTACCAAAGGTGTTATAAATTTGTATAGTGTGATAGTTTTATATAAGTTTGGAATTATTTTTATTCTTTATTATTGTTATAATTTATTTTGCTTATACATTATAAAAACAGTCAATATTACTAATTTTATATATATATATATATATATATATATATATATATATTACTCATATTTAGACCAGGGTAGAAAATTAAATAATCAAATCAAATAATTTTAATTACCGTGTATAAGGAATTTCATTAAATAATACGCTTTATTAAAACCTTGAAGCATAAATAAACTCGGTCGTTTCAGTAAAAATAAGAAATTTAAATTATCTATAAGACGCTTTACATCAAAAGAAGCAGTATTGAAAAGCGCAGTGGATAATTTAATTATTCCTAAACAAATGGAAATTACGTGCAAAATTTATATTAATGAACTCTATTTTAAATAACTGGTATTAAACAAAACGTACGGATAATAATTTGTATTCGCTAAAAATGAAAGGATAGAAATCAATTTAATTGGAGTTAATTAAACCGTTAATAACATAATACCTATAGAAGCTTGTGAAAACCCAATAATAGTCAAATCGTAGGAAGGTTATTTAAAATGTTACGTTTGAACACCCTGCGTGTTTTAAAAGGCAATTTCAAGTTAATTTGTTTGGATAAACATGTTGATTCTAAGGATATTGGAAACGATCAGATGCTTTAGCAGGAAATACAGAACACCTGCGTATTTTTAAAAAGCTCATTCTGCGTAAATTTGGCAAATAATTAATGTTTCAAAGAATCTTGGAGAAACCGGGACTTAGTATTTACGAGAATGTGCGATACGGGTTTATTAAACCCAGATAACAGTCCGCGTGGACTAAAATATAATCGATAATAAAGAATCTAAATTTGCACCAATACGAACAGGTTAGAAAAGGAAAGAGAAAATGCGTCAAGCAAAGACACATATTGTAAAAGGGCGGGATTTAAGCAACGTCAAGGGGTTGCGATTGGTTAAAATAGGATGCATATATCAGAGGTAGAACAACAATTTCTGTATAAAAGTAATTAGTTTTTCTCGGACAACTTTGCTAGCCGTGTTGAAATTTTCTGAGATCTCGATGGGGTGAGGACTAAATTCATAAAAATCGACGTGCAGGCTACAGACTGGGAACGTAGAATGAGGAATTCGTTGGAATTACCGTTTTAGGGAACAAAGCGACGTGTCGGCTATTCGCTATATATACAGGCGGGAATATGTGTTTCTCTCTCTTAGACTCTTAGACTCTTAGACTTTCGACGATTCGATGCGTTAAAAGCTCGTGCATCCGCGACTTGATATTAAACAGTGCATTTTAGTTTGATTAAATAATTTAAAGTGTGCTAGTATATTTTAGTGACTCAAAATAGTTGGTTATTTTACGTGCTAACATGAATGTACTTCAGTGCACTTAGATACAAGGTAATAAAAGTTTATTATCACGGTACCAATTAGTAAAATTTACAACGACAAATGTATACCCAAAAGTAGGCAGTTTTGGCGTATATTGGTAATATTGGTAAAAGGAAGTATGAATTTCTTTGCTATTTTGCGGGGTGTTAATGACTAAATGGTTCGTAAATGTGTCTGCATCCACTGAACCAGAGGCAGATATACACAGATGAGTTCCGGAAAAGCCTAGAAACAACTTTAAATTAATGGTGATGGAGAACATTTTTAAAGCGTTGACAACATGAAGCTGTAAATAGAATCCGGTTGGAATGGTGTGATTTACAAAAGGGACGATTACACTGAAGCTACGAGGACAATAACCTTCAGGTAAATTGTACTATTTTGTTTGACATTTTTGTGTGTATTGAATGACTTTATAATTGATTTACTTTAAATGGACATTAGTGGAATTTTTCTAACCATAAAATTTAATTTTAAGATGAAATTTGCTTGTTTAAGTAAAAGGGGTATTTTGTTTTGATGTTCGGGAATAGGATGAAACTTTGGGTAGGTCTTTGAGCTCAATTAGACAAACCTGGTTAATTAACGTAAAGGGTGGTAGATGCTCCTTTATACTCAGACTCCGGTCTGCTTATATTGTTATATTAATTAGTAGGCATCCAACAAGGACTTTAATTTTGGATGCACAGTAAAATGATAATAAAATTAATCCGGAAATTCTTTTTAAAACTGAATTTTATGTTCAAATTTAATTTGAAAATTTAATGTATTCTGAATATTGATGTAAATAGAGTTAACGTTGATGTTTGTGGTAGGAATGTGTTGTTTAATTTTTATGATTGAGAATGGAAGTTATCTAGAAGAGCAGCCGAGGCGATTAACAGAAGGAATCAACGGACCAGGTAATACAAGAGGTTTCACAGCATTCTTGACGCCCAAACTGTGGGGCTCGAATGTTTTTTTTAAAGGGCCAGTACCTGCAAAGATGAGAGGTTACACAGCAATATATATAAAATACTCATATTTAGACCAGGGTAGAAAATTAAATAATCACATCAAATAATTTTAATCACCGTGTATAAGGAATTTCATTAAATAATACGCTTTATTAAAACCATGAAGCATAAATAAATTCGGTCGTCTCAGTAAAAAAATAAGAAATTTAAACCATGTACAAGACGCTTTATATCAAAAGAAACTATTAAAAAGCTCTGCGTGTAATGTAATTATTCCTAAACAAATGGAAATTACGTGCAAAATTTATATTAATTAACCCTATTTCAAGTAACCGGTTAATTGAACCGTTAGTAACATATAATATCTATAAAAACTTGTAAAAACCCAATAAAAAGCAAATCCTAGAAGTGTTAGTTAGAAGTAGGATGTTTGAACACACCTGCGTATTTTAAAAGGCAATTTCAGTTTAATTTGTTTAGATAAACATGTCGATTCTAAGGATATTGGAAACTGTCAGATGCTTTAGCACGAAATACAAAACATGGTTTATTTAAAAGCTCTGAGAATTAATATTATTTTGAACACCTGCGTAGTTTAAATATCACGTACGGCGAAAATTGTGTAGATAACAAATGGTTTCAAAGAATCTTGGAGAAACCGGGGCTTAATATTCACGAGAATGTGCGATACGGGGTTATTTAACCCAGATAGTCCACATGGACTAAAATATAATCGATAATAAAGAATATCAATTTGCACCAATACGAACAGGTTAGAAAAGGAAAAGAAAATGCGTCAAGCAAAGACACATATAGTAAAAGGCGTGATTTAAGCAACGTCACGAGGGTCACAATTGGTTGAAAATAGGATGCAAATATCAGAGGTAGAAACAACAATTTCTGTACAAAATTAATTAGTTTTCTCGGACATGTTGGCGTGCCGTGTGAGAATTTCTGAGATTTAAATGGGGCGAGTGAAAATTCGTAAAACCGACGCGCGAGCGACGGACTGGGAACATAGAATGAGAAATTCTTAAGAATTGTCTGTTTTGGGGAACAGACCGACGTGCCGGCTATTCGCTATATATAGAGGGGGTAATATGAGTTTCGGCCTCTTAGACTTTTGACTATTCGATGCGTTAAAAGCTCTTACATCCGCGACTTGATTGAAGATGTTAAACAGTGCATTTTAGTTTGATAAAATAATTTAAAGTTTGCTCGTATATTTTAGTGATTCAAAATAGTTTGTTATTTACGTGCAAACATGAATGTACTTCAGTGCACTTAGATACAAGGTAATAAAATTTAGTATCACTGTACCAATTAGCAAAATTTACAACGACAAATGTATACACAAAAGTAGGCAGTTTTGGCGTATATTGGTGAAAGACGCATGAATTTCTGTGCTATTTTTCGGGGGTGTTAATAAGTAAATGGTTCAAATACGTGTCTCGATCCACGAAACAAGGGTCAGATATACACAGATGAGTTCCGGAAAAGCCCAGAAACAACTTTAAATAAATGGTGATGGAGAAAATTTTAAAAGCGTTGAGAATTAGAAGCCGTAAATATAATCCTGTTGGAATGGCGTGATTAACTAAAGGGACGATGTACATTGAAGCTTCGAGGACAGTAACCTTCAGGTAAATTATACTATTTTGTTTGACATTTTGTGTGTGTTGAATAACTTTATAATTGATTTACTTTAAATGGACATTAGTGAAATTGTACTAACCATAAAATTTTAATTTTAAGATGAAATTTGCTTGTTTAAGTAGAAAGGGTATTTAGTATTGATGTTCGGGAATATGATGAAACTTTGGGTATGTCTTTGAGCTCAATTAGACGAACCTGGTTAATTAACGTAAAGGGGTGGTAGATGCTCCTTTATACTCAGACTCCGGTCTGCTTATATTGTTATATTAATTAGTAGGCATCCAACAAGGACTTTAATTCTGGATGCACGTTAAAGTGATAATAAAATTAATCTTGAAATTCTTTTAAAACTGAATTTTATGCTGAAATTTAATTTGAAAATTTAATGTATTCTGAATATTGATGTAAATAGAGTTAACGTTGATGTTTGTGGTAGGAATGTGTTTGTTTTTTTTATGTATGAGGATGAAAGCTATCTAGAGGAGCAGCCGAGGCGATTAACAGAAGAAAATCAACAGACCAGGTAATTCAAGAGGTTTCACAGCATTCTTGACGCCCAATCTGTGGGGCTCGATTCGAAAAACGGAGTACCCGGATAGTGGAGGTCTCACAGCAATATATATATATATATATATATATATATATATATATATATATATTGTTGTGAATTTAAAGGGTAAATAGGTATAGACAAGGAAATTTTAGCAACCGTGTATATAGAAATAAGAGCAAATTATGTACACGCCAAATTAATTTAAGTCATATAGTGAGAACGAATGGGATTAAGGTATTTTTATATTTAAATCGGAATGTGAAAATTACATAAGGGATGAAAAGCTTTAAAATACATAAAACTTCAAGGATACACATAATTAATTATAATTTCTTTTAATCAAGCGCATGAAAGCAGAAAAGGAAGCTTGCATGCATAAGAAAATCAATAATTTCTAACACAAATGTATTCGTTTAAAAGCTAACGTTCATTTACACCGATACTCCAAAGCAGAGGATCTAGGAATTGTTATTTTCAAACGGTCGATAATTTCAAGAAACACCTATTGGTTAAAATGTTGCATTCAGAGAATTGAAAACGAACGTTAATATAGAATTCCATAGAAATTGTTTTCAACCGTCGATTTGTATAAGCTAGTAAATAACCCGTACCTTGAGGAGTGAGTGGAATGAACGATTGAAAGTGTATGACTGATAGAGAAGCAGATAGAGCAAGCGTTGAATAGAAGTCACATAAGGTATATACGTGGACTAGGCAAAGGACGTCTACAATATCGATTTTCTGTAACTCAAGTGGGGTTTAAAGAAGACAACAAACATGCATAGAACAGAGATGTATAGCGGATAGGTGGAGTATTGGGACGACAGGAAAGTATATCATTGGTTGATAGCCAACAGTTTTCGAAAAGTGTGCGTACGTGTAAGGTAGGAGAGGATTTCTATGTAAACAGCACGACAGACGGGAGAAATTTTTCAGAATTTAGAATCAGTTACTGTTTCGTATTGATTAAAACTCAAACTATAGTGGAATTGAATTGTGCAGTGCGCTTGCGCCTCTTAAAATAAAACGCGTGCGAAAGTGGTTTTGTGACGAAAATTGAGGACTCTTCTTTCGACCTAGTACCGGGACGGTTGTGCGTGACAAGCTATACACAATAAAGTATAGTGCTTGCAACAGTGCATTCAACTGACTTCCCCGGGGGAATTGCAGCAACATTGAAGAGGACCACACACCAAGGACAATATTGGTGAGTGAATTTATGCCTTCTGTTTGTTTTTTACATGCATACAATTTACGCATTTAAAGCTCGCGTTTTGTTATACCTTCGCCCTACAGTCCACAAAACCTAATAAGACGCGCCAGCACATTATTTAAGTTAATTAATTACAGTTACGTTCAAAATTTTAAGAAGCCGCTTTGAAAATAAGCTTTTCTCTTGAAACAGGTTCCACGGGTAGTTTAGGAATAATATAAATACCCAGGAGAATATATTTAAGCTCTTTTTTTCCTTCATTGAGTTCTGAATATGGGTTCAGACCTACATAAGTCAAAGCTTTCGATTAGAATTTGTGTGTGTTCAGTAATGTTACTTTATACATCTTATTTGAAAGTATAAAAGTTGTAGTAGCGGACCAGAAGTTAGTAAAATGAGTGCACAAGTTAGTGCTTATGTAAATAAAAGGTACCGTTACTACGATTAAGTTATTATATGGATGGATGATTTTGGGGTAAGCAGAACAGAAAATTTTGTATGCGTAATATATGGAATGGAATGTTACTGTTGAGACGAAGCTAGTATCTTGGGAGAAGTACAGTTATTGTATGGTGGGGATCAATGGATCCTGGAATCAGCATAGTAGATGGACACAGCGACAAGGGGTTTCTGGTAGCCATCTCCAGCGAGGGCAAAGAGTGAAGGTGTCTCCAGGTAATAAATTTGAAATTTCTGTTTTTATATAAACATTTGTGGATATTTTGTGTTGTATGGTTGACTTATTGGTGGCGTATTTATTGTATTTAAAAACTTGTTAAAAAAGGTACATGTGCAGGACAATTTAATAATTTTGAGTATTGAAAAAGGGTTTATTGAGGATATATAAAAATTTATTCATGCTATAAATTGTGGTTGTAAGGAGTAAACGGATCTGTAAATTTGTTTTCAAGAATGCAAGATTTAAAAAGCGTGTATAAACAAAACTGGATTATAATGAGCTCACAATACGTCATTCTGAGGTCAAATTAGGGTTACATGTGGGGCCCATCTACTCATATCTACTCGAATATGTTTAAAATCATTTAAAAATCAAGGACTTGAAAACATTGAATAAATTGAGTTGGTAATAATTGTACCAAAACGTTTGTACTCATGTGTAAATAATTGAATTGTTAATATGTGTAAATAAAAGGTTATAGTATTATTTTGATAATTTCATTTGATGGTGTGTGAGAGGTATGTACGTAAAAATAGGTATTCAAGAAGAGGCCGATTGCTGAGCTAGCCAGGGTAAGCAAAGAAATTCGAAGGCGTCCAAAATACAGAGTAAGGAATTTTTTTAATTTTTTTTTTGAAAAATTTTATGTTGGCCCAGGCTTAGTTCCCGAATTTTACTAAGGTACCACGGCAATATATATATATATATATATATATATATATATAGCTGTGATAAGGGGTTGTTTGAGGGTGTACTTTATAGTAAAGGTCGTTTAGAAATGACAAATTACCATAGGCAGCAGAAAACTGCACTTATTTAGTGAAGAATTGAGAAATGGAGATAGTTTGTAAATAGTAAGCAGTCAACACCCTGTATATAAAGTATAAATAGTTTTAAGAGACACAAATAAACATAGGAAGACGCATAGTTAGCGTAGAAACCAGAAAGACATTCATTAGGTAAATAGAAAATATTAAATACCCTGTAGATAAAGTTTTAGTTAATTTAGATAAAGCAAGCAATGATATTTTTCAGTGGAAGCACGCGTATATTTATAAGTAAACGATAAAGTGTAATTAGACACGCATTCAAAAGAGTTCCAAACAATTAGATTAATACGGAGATAGAAATAGAGCTTCAGGTAGCATAGGTAAATGCGTACAAATAGTCAACCATTTTTGATAAGAAAGCAGATTAAAAATTGCGTGAATAACATGCAGATATTAAAATTAAAAGTCGAATTGCATCAGTTGTTTATGAAAAAGCAATTAGATCTATCAAAACACCGCATGTTGATAACGAAGACAGCTGCAAGCAGGTTACAATTATTGGGAATCAGAGAAAATGACATCATAAACTGCTTTAAATGTAATTATTTGATTGGTTATAAATAGGCGACTAGTTCTAGACCATACCCACTGACGGAGTGGGAACTGAATAATATATTAGCAGGTACAGTGATAACGAAGTCAGTTTGCAACTCAACAAAGGCCGAAGTGCGCCACTATGAAATAAAGTGATACGTAATAATTTTAAAAGTGAAAGATAAAATAAGTGCCAAGATGAAAACTATAATTGCCGATTAAACGTAAGTAAAGTTTGGGGAATTTTATTTTAAACTAAAACATATTAATAATAGGGCTTCTAAGTCTGCGGGGAGAAAAATTCAATTTCTAAGTCTGGGGAAGAATAATGCAATTTCTAAGTCTGGGGGAAGAATAATACAATTTCTAAGTCCGGGGAAAATAGACTACGATTTCTAAGTCCGAGGGAAACAAACTACAATTTCTAAAGCCGGGGAGAAAAATTCGATATTTGAGTAAGGGAAGAAAATAAACTACGATTTCAAGTCAGAGGACAATGATAATAAGAACTCTAATCTAAGTTTGAGGAAATTGATTGATAAGAAGTAATAAGTCTGATATGAAACGACAATAAATTAGGGTGCATAAGTTAATGGTAGTCCTTAGGGTAATGGCAATAATTTAAATGCAATGGTTCAAGCGTATATTTCGAATGGGCATGTAATAATCCCACATTGGGGGAAGATAATTTCAAATGGAAGCGTCGATGTGAAGAAAATAGACCAGGTCAGATTTTTAGTTATAAGACATTTTATTTTTCTATATATTTTTTATTTTTAATATTGAATTTGCTTAATATAATATGAATGTGAAAAAGTCAACAAAAAAAGTTGCATACGTATAAAGTGAGTAATATGATAACAGGTTTAGAACGTTCTACACTTCGTTGATAAAGATAATAGGTTTTTTGGTGGCTTTGGGCTTTGAGTAAATAGTATATGATGTTTAATAAATGAAATTTACAACATTAACTAATTGAAAAGTGTATTTCAAATAATTTACAAAAACTGTACATAATATATTGGTTTCATTATGTAAAATCGAATTACCTGAATTTTATAATTCCAAATAAATGCTAGTCGAGGTCATAAGATAAAGTTAATAAGAGAGTGATTTGAAAATTTAAATAGTTCAAGGAGGAGCTACGAGTTGAATAGGAAATTGATAACAAGTAAGGCGGTAACGTACCGAGTACTTGAAACGTTTTAAAATAGCTCTTGCCGTAGAATGAGCAACACCTGTTATATTCTGAATTTGTCTAAGAGAAGTACGAGGATTTTCGACAACTGTTTGTAAAACGCTGTTTTCATTATCTTTTTTAATTTGCCTATTTCTCTTAGACAAGCCAAAACTACCATAATTTATTAAATTATTTTGTAATCTCCGAAACATACATCTGTTTGGTTGATGTTTTTCTGGGTATTTATTTAAATACAATTCAGCGGCTTTAACATAATTCCTTCCAGAAAGAATAAAACATTCTAACATTTGATATTTATCACGGTTAGTAAAGCGATCCATTTCAAGCGCAAATGCTTTGCTTAAATTTCTATGTAAATTAATTAACTGTTTTTTTAAACTGCACTACTTGAAACATAAAATAAAGGACAAACTTTGACGTTTCTCAGATGTTGAGCAATTGTTTCTCTTTGTCATCGTGGAAATTAAAGCCTACTACGACCAAAACATAATTATGTGATTTTTAGTGTTTTGATTCAATCAAACATAGCCATGTTATATCTCTTTGGAAAGGGTTTTTGTCAGCATTTCAAAAATGTAAAAATCCAATATGGCAGCTATTTAAAAATAAAAAGTTGAACATCGTCACGCAAAATCTAGATGCCCTAGACAAAATCTAAGTTGAAAATATGAAGCGCAATGGGTAATTACCATGATGTACCAAATTTGAACATTCAATTTCAATTAGTAGACTAACTACGAGCAAATAAAGAAATAGTCAATTTTTGAAATTTGAAAACCGATCTGAGATACTCTCATGATTATGCAACTTTTGTCCCATTTAACCAAGATCGTATCTCCCACAGTTTCCAAGATCTCCATGTACTGCATTTTATACTGTACACACTCTATAGCACAACTTAATTCACCAAAAATAAACCAACTAAAACCTAGTAAAAATATTCGCATGTACCATTCTGCTACATATTATAATTTATCGTATCTAGTTAAATTTCTACTCAGTGATAATTAAAATATTTAAACGTTAAGTTGAATGACAAATGTAGTCAGATAAGTTAAAGTTATATGTTAGTGATGATGTAAAATAACATAGTTTTATATTGTTAACTTAAGGCATATATAAATCTAGATTTTTATTAATAGTAGTAATTTGTGTAATATTTTAGAAACATATTTGAAAATGGAAAACCCAAACGTGTCATATGTATTAAATTAAAATGATAGATTGATCAGTTTCATTTCATTACTATAACAAAAACACCACATAGGTAAGCTAAGATAGTGCAAATGACCAAATTCCAAGAAATTTAATTAATTATATATATATATATATATATATATATATATATATATATATTATTTTGGTATTTAAATACCTTTTATTTATTTGCTAGTGTGAAAATTTTGACTTTATTTTACGTGCTTTAAATACAGTTGGTCGGTCTACAAAAAAACTATATAAATGTGCCTCGACTATTGAAAATCTCTTTCTCTCAGGGTATCTACACCTAACTAACGTGGGTTCTGTGATAGGTAGATGGTCACGACACTGGCCAAACATCACTACCTTATTATTACTAATGTTAATCTTTTTTACTCGTATATGCCAAATCAACAACAGATCCGCATAGCCTTGTGCCAATTCAAATAAAACTACAGAATGACTTTGACGCTACGAAAAACACAGTACTCACCAGATTTATCCTTAGTTATAGGCCTTTCTGAACTCTGGCTAACGATCTCCGTAGCCGGCTGTCTTCACACTACGCTCCACTTTCACAAGGATGCTTGACTGTACAAATACCAGGTTTTTAAATATTATTTTTATATGTTACGCCCAAATCTGTAAATATTTAAATAAATTTAGAAAAATTTTACGTTCAACTTCCTCGTGCTAATTCTACTCTAATAATCTCGTCTTTCCGCTCTAACACTCCTTCCAATCCAACAATACATAACCTATTACCACTTCCAAATTACTTTTCCAAATCCTATGCCTCTTTTTCCAATTTTCCACTCAATACCTGTCGATCGCTTATAAATACCACTCCTAATTAATCTTCCTGCGGTCTTATAAATCCACTCCAAATCCTATTCAACCTAATTCAAACCACTCTAAATACCAGCTCTTATCCTCTTTCTGTACCGCTCCAATATCTTATCTCCAAATATACGCCGCTAACTTTTCACTCTTCTTAATGCTTATATCTGTTCCCTTTGTATCTCTATAATCTTCATTAATTTAAATCAAGTGCTTTAACTTTCAAAACTATTTATTTTCAACATTAAATTATACACTTTACCGCAGTATCGTCAAACACGTTTTTTTACAAAAAAATTTCAAATTGTTCTCCCTTATTATTTTCACTTAGGTGATCCTGCTACCTTAAAAATTATCATGCCTACTCTTTATATATCTCTAAATTCCAACACCCAATTACATAGTCACAACTAGTGTTGTGTCACTGATACCTATCAGTTATATTTATACATTTATCGATCATATTAATAACTGTTCGATCATTTTCTAATATGATCACGTCGCACTTAAATCACTTTTACCCCAATTTATAGATACTTTCACATAAAATTTTGATAATACAAGTTTGTCCAAAGGTTGATTCTAATAAATAGGTGCCAAAATGTTTCACATATAACCCTGGCTAAGTGTTGTGAACAGTGGAACTCACACAGACGCACCCACCTTTTGGACCAGCAAATTTACTCTCTATTGCTATCATCGTACGACTTTGTATAAATCCTTCAATACTGGGTTTTCTCACGTCAGAAAGTCATTCCTTCACGTATTGGCACCTTTTCTCTGACCAATCCACTTTAAATACTTCAACACTTGTAAAGTACAGCCAAACTAAAATTACGATTAAGTGATCTGGTCATTGGCTTTTTTGGTATATACACAACCTTAAAACAACAAACTACTCTTTATAACCTTATAGATATTACGTACACTTCAAAATATATATATATATATATATATATATATATATATATATATATATATAGGATAAGTTCAGTTAGCATTTGTTACTTTATTTAATTTTACATTATCACTTGTATATTGTTACAATATTTTATGACTTGTTTCGGGCAAATTCCTGTTACCTACAAGGAAACGTGAAAAAAAAGACGACTGTTTATATGAAAAAACCGCAGATATCCTAAATGCTCATTTTGTTACAGCTGCTGAAAATCTATTAATCGACAATGACTTACCTATGTCAAAATCCCTGAAATAGTTCTTTTGCATATCATAATAATTTTATGTTCTTCCCTGCGGACCACTATGAAATTATAGACGTGTTTAGTTAGTTTAAGAATAAGCATTGCTCTGGCGATGACAAAATTCCTGCTAAAATATTAGCGTTATTACCTCTAAAATTAATTAAATATCTTGCAGACCTAATCAATAAATCATTCCAAATAAGGGTATTTCCATCATGTCTAAAGCATGCAATTGTAATTCCTATACATGAGGGAGGTTGTCACTCTGTTAACAATTATAGGCCGATTTCTTTATTGCCAGTGTTCTCAAAACTAATTGAATACTTAGTAAAAACACGTATTACTAGGTTTGCTAATAAGTATAACATTATAACTCCTGCTCAATATGGGTTCTGTGCCAAAAAACCCACAAACGATGTAATTCATAATTTTCTAAACAATATTTACCAAGCAATAAATAAGAAAAATACATTAGTAGCGGCAGCCTTCATCGACATTAGCAAAGCATTTGAATCAGTTAATCATGATATGCTTTTAGTCAAACTAGAATATTATGGTATCAGAAGAATTCCAAACAATTGGTTTAAGTAGTCATTCTTACAGGGAAGATCACAGTCAGTTAGAATCAATGACGGAAATAGACTATCTAATAAATTAGATATAAACCTGGGAGTACCGCAGGGTTCTGTCCTTGGTCCTTTATTGTTCTTGCTCCTCATAAATGATTTTGTCAGGTCTAAGACATTTGCAAATTGCACTGTTTTTGCGGACGACATAAGTCTTAGTTGGGATGCCGCTTCCATAGTTACTTTAGAAAATAATATTAGTGCAGATTTAAAATCTGCATATAATTGGTTTATCATAAATAAGCTGGTTGTCAATGACCAGAAAACGTGCTTAATGGTTTTCAAAAACCAAATTCTTACAGAGAGATTATCAAAAAATGTTATCTTTGCATCCAGTTGTGTCAAATAAATTTTTAGGTCTAATTATTGAAATAGGGCTTAATTGGTCGAAACACGTTACTGATTTAGCTGCAAAGTTGTCCTCTGCTTGTTTTGCTATTAAGGCTGTATCCAACGCAATATCAAATGAATGTGCTTTGAATGTGTATTATGCACTATTTGAATCAAGGATAAGATATGGTACCGCCTATTGGGGTAATTCAACTAGCGAAAATGTAACGACAATTTTCAGATTACAAAAGAGAGCCATGCGAATTATAGCCAAAGCAGCAAGGGATTGTCATTGCAGACCTCTATTTATAAAACTAAATGTTCTAACTGAATGCCTCAATTTTTATTTATGAAACCCATATATTGTTTTTTAAAAAGCAAACAAACTTCAGTGCTCACAATAGTTTCCACAACCATTTTACACGATCAGCCAGGGATATATATATATATATATATATATATATATATATATATATATATATATATATATAGTTATTAAGATGAAATGCAAACCCAATATATATTAAGCATTCATTTGCATTCCAAATGTGGATTATTCTTCTATTAATATATATATATATATATATATATATATATATATATATATATATATATATATATATATATATATATATATAGGCCTAGACCTTCATCTATGCTCATAAAAAAGTTATTTATATACATAGCCCCAACATTGTTTAATAAACTACCTATTAACATTAAAACTTTAAAGAAATTTACAGAATTTAAATCTGCTCTATTGTCTTTGCTGCACAAATGAGGTTACTATTTATTAGATGAGTTTCTAGAGGATAACTTCGAAGATTCATGTTTAATTAATAAATGATCTTTTAATTTGTACACATTTTATATATGTTGTTTTAGTTCCTTTGACGATCTTTTATTAGTAATCTGTTTATTATTTTATTGACAATATAAATTTTAAGATTGGTAGGCGAGGATAAGAAACCTTCTTCCTCTGACATTTATATGCACTCCGCATTGTTGTTATATTAGGATATTTAAGGTAGCAAATGTAAATAAGTTGTTAAATGTGTTGTAGAAGAATTTTTACCATTGTATTATGGGTATGAATAAACTTACTAAACAGTATAATGAGCGAGAGAACGTGTGAATAAAGAAATTGGAGATTAATCCTGAAACTGACTAACGTAGACCTTAGCTCCTGTTATGGTATTGATAATATATTTAATAAAATGATTAACTATGTAAATTCAGATTCTTTATTCTCAGTCAACGTCTCACATCTGACCCTTAGCCCACATGTCAACAGTCTGCCGTCTGATCACACAACTCAGACCAACCTTATAAAACTAACTTAGACCAACTAACTTAGTACTTAACACCCTACTTTCTAACAAACAAGTAATCTTCATCATCATCATTAGGTCTTCAGTCCTCGAACTGGTTAGACGCGTACCATCATTGTTTCCTATTCTGATCTAACCTATACGTTTCCCTGAAATTTGCAGTCTGCATCTATCACTATCTGATCTAGGTCTACATCTACCTCCTTTTTCCTACCTCTGCTTGTAATATATCCCATACTGTTCCAAAAAAATGCCTTAAAACAAATTCTGCCCTTTTATGTCTCCTATTTTTTCCCACAGATATCCTTCTTCCCCTACTATTTCTATAACCTTTTTGTTATTAATTTTGTCTGTCAATGCTATCATCCTAATTCATCTGAAGCACAACATTCCAAAAAGCTTCTACAGTTTTTTTTTTGGTCTGCTTCTCCTACTGCCCCTATTTCATAGACCTACTGTGCTGTGCTCCAAACATATGCTTTCAACAATTTTCCCTTCGTTTCTGTTTGTTTTTGAACAGAGAACTGCTCTTTCTTGTTAGATGCAGTTCGGTTCCCCTTCTATTGTTTACAAATATATACCCTATTTCCCCAATATTCAGTAGTATGTGAAGGGGGTTAAGCAACCTGTGGCTACCAAGATCCTCCAACACTGGAACATTTGCTGAATTAATGCTTCGTTTATAATTGTATATAATAACCACTTTACTTATTTTAAATATTTGAAACTTGTTAATTATTTACCTCTGCCGGGTATTTAAATGTCATTGCATTACCATGTTATTACCTCAAACACCGTGCCTGAGTATTAAGTGCCACGATATCGATAAACTATGCTCTTCGCATGGAACTGCTTATGACATCCTTGGAGAAGACACAAAGTATTGTATTCGCTTTCCGTTGTAGACGGCCACAAAATTACATGTGCTACGCTTCGTCATATTGAAGAGACTATTTTTGTATCCAGTTCTGTACGGCCGCAATGCAACAAATGTGTATCGCTTCGATACTTTGCAATAGTAAGTGTTTGAAGTAACTGTTTGTTTATTATTATCATTTATTTTCGTATACATGTTCCACTTTTCTCTACCTCTGTTAGCTATCAAAATTACAGCAAAAATCAACATAATAGTTTTCCAATATATCCTTTCACACAATCAACATTAGTTGAAGATACTTCAAAACCAATAACTGTAGTTGTGTATAATAATCATCAGGTTTAAGTGCAGTTATTTTTTTCGTCATTGGATTTTCCATCTTGGAATTAGTTGGACACGCACCTCCATTGATTTCTATTCTGAGCTAGCCTGCACATTTCCCTGAAATTCCCATAGCCTACATATTTCACTATCTGTGTGCAATAGTCTAACCTAGGTGTACTTTCACCTCTCTTTCTTCCTATCTCTGCTTCTAATATATCTGCACTACTCCTTCATGCCTTAGTATGTGGCCTATCGTCCTATCTTGCCTATTGTTTACTGTTTTCCACATACTTCTTTCTTTCCCTCCTATTTAGGATATCTTTTGTTATCGGTTTCTTATTTTCTCTTTGTGTATATCTATGGTCAACATGCCTAAACTGGATTTAATGTTATTCCATTCTGTTTCTACTTCCTTAGTATAAGAAAATTTCCAGATATCTTTCAGCAATTCATTTGACTGTTTCTCTAATCTTTCGTGGATATCTTTATCTTCAAGTTTCTTAAAGTCAAAGTGCCTTTTTCTGTTCTTTTATTTAAAAATTTTAAATTTAAGAGTGGTCTTGATAACTATGATGTTGTGGTCAGTGTCTAATCTGCATCTGGGCAACTTCTATAGTCCTACTTTATTGCTAAACCGTTGTTTAACGCGAATGTAATCTATTTGATATCTTCCTATACCTCCTGGCATCTTCCATGTGTATAATCTTCTAGTGCTGTTAAAATAATGTGTTTGTAATGGTTAAATTGTTCTTGTAGCAAAATTCTACATACCTATTTCCCCTGTCATTTTTCGTGCCAAAACCAAATAAACCTACTACTGCTCCTTCCCTACCCTCACCTACGACTGCATTAAAATTCCTGTAATTATTAAATTTTCATGTTCTTTTACATATCTTGGTATGTCTTCGATATCTTTGTAGATCGCCTCTACCTCTTCCTCACTGTAGTTAAGGTGGACATGTACACTTGTATTATTACTGTATTTACCTGTTTAGATTCTAATTTAACCATGAGTACTTGTTCGTTCTTTTATAAGTAGTTTTCTGCACGTTGTCCTAATTTTTTGCATAACTATCCCCAACCCGAATTTCTTTCCTCTGGTCCTGTATGAATTACTCTAGTCTCCACTCAAAAAATCACCCACCTTTGACCAGTGAACTTCACTGATCCCTACTATGTCTAGTCTAGTTCAGCTCGCAAAATGTTCCCTACTCTTCCTTGAAACTTTCTGATCACATCCTCCAAAGTAGTCCCCTTCCGGAGATTCAAGGGAGGGGGGAACTATTTTGCCTTCGCAATCTTTTACCCCAGAAGATGTCGTCGTCTTAAATACAATTTAAGTACGTCGTGAACTTGGGCAATAATGTAGTGGTTTCCAGTTGCCTTCCATATCGCAGTAGGATGTCTTAGAAATGCCATACCGACCCCTACGGTCTCTTCCACTCCAAGTACCGAAAGAGCTGCTGCCCATTTACGGAGATTTATCTTAGTCTGGTTCCTCACTAAAGACCCTACTACTTTCGTTGAACCTGTAGTTTGGCTCCATAAAGCTGGAATGTGGAAGCTATTCCACCCGTTCTAGTAATCTACAACTTCTTCAAGGTGCAGGTCCATTTGGAACGGTTAAATTTGACAACTATTAAAATTTATTACATAGTTTAATTAATATCTTAGTGTAATAAAACTTAAAACATAGTAGTGTTAATTGTTTTGCAAACGTACATAAGATATTTGTGCAAAATTAAATCTAATAAATTATTTACAAATTTTTGTAAAAAATATCAATCTTTAAATGCCAAAAAAGTTGTTTTAGTTTAATATTATCATTGAACCTGATAAAACAATTGGAACTATCATCTCATCGGTTATAAACACTGATACTGTCTTAAAAATTGTCTTTATTAAGTGCAATTATTTTCTTTCAAATATTTTTGACAATCCCTAATTTGGTGGTAAAATAATAAGTGTGCCGAGAGAGCCAATTGCATAGTAAAGATTTCACCACATTCCATACATTGGTAAGATGATACAATAAAATTGCGATGGGTGACTATATGTTTATGAAACTCACTTCGTAGTTTGTTAGCATAATTGCATATCTTACAACGATAGATATCATCCAAGACTGTAGTTTTATCAACCTCAACATTTAAATCGGTGCTAGAATTCGGTGCATATAAATTTTTACTTCCCAATACTGAATCGACACTGTTGCTACGCTTCTGCCGTTTGCTGCTACTATTACTACTATCCAATGTTGGAGAAAACACTTCGTGTTTAAGCAATGCGTGTTTGTTTAAAACACAATCATTTACCATAACCAAAGGCTTGCTATATTTGCACAACTTTTGAATATGTTCTCCAAGTTCATTCGCTGCCATGTATCGATTACACAAAGGACAAACAGATAATTGATTACTGATGTTGTTATTGTCATTGATAACCGAACCGCATTTTGGACAAAAGCGTCGCTTTTCAAAAAGTTCATATGTGACATCAGCATCACACACCGAACAAACACACTTTGCAACAGTTCGTATTGATTGTTGTTGTATAATTAAATTTGGGTTTATTTGTGGCGGAATTAATCTAGCACACCGTAGAATATGTGTTGCATATGTAGGTGGTGAACGAAAATAACTATGACATCGTTTACAAATATAAACATATAAAAATTTGCTAACTGCGTGTTGTTGGATATGATCTTGCACAGTATATTGAGTAAATACTTCCTCTAAATCTGTACAAACAAGACACTTAAACAATTTTATCGGTAATTCTGTAATTCCGTGCAGTGTCCTGTGATGCAAAAACCTCACTTCATCAGTAAAAATGCTATTACAATGTGTACACTTAAATAGCACTTTAATATGAGATAAAAAATGCGAAGAAAATGTTGGCATCTGTGCAAAAATCTTCCCACATCGTCTACCACAACATCGTATACGTACTTGCTTAGTTAAATGAAAACAGACTTCGCTCATATGTTCCTGAAAATCTTGCCAACATAAGAAGTCTCTACCACATTCAGGACATACAAAAGGCGGCTTCTCATCATGGATACGTTCATGAGCTTGTAATGAACACCTTGTTGGTGCTATGTATTTACAGACATTACACCGAAGTGATTGAAGAAGCGGTTGATTTGTTCGTAAAAAATGTTCACTCATTGATACATTTTGAGGTTGCTTACATTCTGGACATTCTTTAAAATTCAATGGCACTTTTGGTAGAACAGCAGGAGTTGGCTCCCGAACAGGTTCAACATCATTACTTTGTGAGATAAAAGTTTCATTAATAAGAGGTGCTTGGAAATCGTTTTTCACACATATAATGTATGATTCGCCAAATTGTAACGTTGTATCGTTAATTTTATTTGATGAAAGTTTAACTTCGTCATTATCGGATAATATAAATTCACAACAAGGTATATTGTAACTGGTTTGTTTTAATGCCAATATACATGTAGTGTCATCATAGCAACAAAATAGTAATTCGTTAGGAAATAGATTAACTATGGAATTTCCCATACATTCATTAACGGGGCTGTAAAATCTGTTATTAACAAATGTGTTTTTATCAACATCTTCATCTACAACATCATAGAGTACAGCAATATCAGGATGTGGCAGGAACCCTCCAAGTCCATAAGGTACCCTTGATACTTCAAGATTAGCTAAATTAATTTGCCCACATGATAGTGTATAATGTTGGCGGGTATGTAATAGAAAAGCACAAGGGTTGTAAAACGTCAATACATCCTGTTCGGTGCAATAGCTGCATTTATATTTAAGTAACAGCCATCGACGGTTCACATGATCCAAAAAAGCATTCCTGGAACTAAATCTGAAACAAAATCACGTGTCAAATTATAATGATTATCATCAGTATTATATTTTTAATAAAATACTTGTCCCAAATAAACGGAACTATTGTAATAACCAATATTTCTTTAAATTCACGACCATGCGGTATCCAGTGAAAGTAAGGTTAAGTATTTAATGTTGAGTTTTTTTCTTTCTTTTGTGGTAATTTATTATTAATAATCAACAATATATATAACACTGTATAATCTGATCTAGAATTATTAATTATTTGCACTGAGAATTAGGATGAATTAAATAATTTGGAGCGCACTGATGAACACATCATTCATCCCACATAACCTTACTTTTGTATTTACATTCACCTTATAACCTTTAATATATTTTAAGGGAATTTTCCTATTAGGTTTTCTTTCTATGTGACCAGCTGAAAGGCACAAGAAAATTTTACGAGGATTTCCAGTAAGCGGATAGAGCCCACGGCAAGTTCCGATGGAAAATGGCTCGTAGTTGAGGAAATCTCAAAAGGCTAAGTGGCTAGTCGAACTATTTGCTCTGGGTAGAACATGAGCTGTGGGTCGGGGTTGGACTGCGACCAAAAATATAAAGAATATGGCGCTACCGAATTTTTCTATACGAAGAAGACCTTACTTAAGTCGCTTGTACAAGGCGAATGCGGAAACCTTTATTCAATTACCGCTATACAATTTATTAAAAACAACACAATCACTAAAGTTTCTTACCTTATGGCTTGACTTTGACCTTTAAACATCACTGCTACACCTGTGAACAGATTAAACAAAGATAGGTGTGTTTATTCGTAGTGTACGGACGTGTATTTCTGTTGCTCTTCACTATCAATTAAAGTATATAAATATTATAATGCCTATCATGTTAAATTGTATTATTTGCGATAAAAGTGCACATAAAGATAGCGACCTTAACTGTGATAAATGTCGGTTACCCGTACATACCACCTGTTCGGGATTATCTCGTGCCGAAGTCCAACAATTATTAATTGCTAGTGATAAACGACGACCTGTATTTCATTGCGATAATTGTGTGGCCGAGAAGGATACCATTAAACATTTAAATGCAGTTATTAACACTCTTACTAAGGAAATCGATAATCTTAAACAGGGCGCTATGCTTGACTCATTATCGCCCGTTTTTGTTGAATCTTTATTGAGCGAACTTGAAGATCGTAACTATAGGTCAAAAAACGTCATTCTATTTAACCTAGAGGAACATCAATCAACAGATCGTAATGCTTGTGTCATGACTGATAAAACAAATGTTACTAAGATTTTGTCGCAAGTTCCAGATGTTGATATGTCTACTATTAAAGTTGTTAGAATTGGTGCAATCGTTACAGGAAAAATTCGTCCAATTAAAATTATATTTAATTCAGAAAAAGAGGTGCGATCTGTGATAAGAAATAAATATTTGCTACTAAAAATTCCACGTTCAGGATTGTTGCTGACTTAACGCCTACACAACGGAAATTTTTAACCAATCTACGGGAAACATTGAATAACAGAATCAAGAATGGTGAGGTAAACCTAACCATAAAATACATAAAGAACGTTCCTAAGATTGTTACAAAAAACTAAGTAGTTGCCAACAAAAATTCTCCATTACCAACTGCAATAATAAGTATAATATAGACCATACTAACTTAACAGATACTTCTTATCAAAGCTTAAAACTAAATTCCTTGCACTGTTATTATCAGAACGTTCGTGGTTTGAGAACTAAAGTAAGTCAATGCTATACTTCAATATGCGCTAGCCATTATGATGTAATTGGTATTACGGAAACAGCATTGCTTGATTCTATAAACAATTGTGAACTGTTTCCAGATACTTACACCATTTTTAGATGTGACAGACAATATGCAACTATCGGCTTAAAGTGGGGAGGTGGAGTGCTACTTGCTGTTAAAAATAAAATCTTCTGTTCTGCTCTTGATCTATCAGACATTACCAATAAGATAACCAACATTGATATTACTGGCTGTAAATGTTTAATTGGTAGCGATGTCCTGTATATTTTTGTAATTTATATACCAGCTACCACTCATTATGTGGCAGTTGAAACATTTTTGGAACTATTTGAGGAAAGGTTTTGTTTAAGTAGTGCGAAGGTATTAATTGTGGGTGATTTTAATTGTACAAACTATATTTCTGCTGATACTAGTGATGCCTATTATAATTTGCTTAAAAGCTTTTTTGATTTGTGTGGATATTCTCAATTTAATGAAATTACTAACAATAACCGTAGACTACTTGACCTGGTGGTAAGTGACCTTAACTGTACTGTTGAACGCGATGAATTACCATTGCTTAATGAAGACGGCCACCATCCCTCATTAAATATATTCCTTTACTACAAACATTCTTATATTAACCATTTTAAAACCAATAAGGGGACTATGAGCTATAATTACAAGAAAGCTGACTATTTAGGCCTATACAATCATCTTTATGCCATTGATTGGATTAATCTCTACCTACTCAATAATATAAACAAGGCCTGCGCCTACTTCTATGAGGTCCTACAGGATATTGTTGGTCGTTTTGTACCAAGGTATGGTAACACACAAAAAAGGAAATATCCTGTGTGGTTCACACCGGAAATAATCAGCACTATTAAACTAAAGAGTAAGTATTTAAACTTATGCAATAAGTATAACCGTCCAGACGACCGTCAACGTTTTAAAGCACTTCGCTCTACTTGCAAAACAGCAATATCACAAGCCTACACTATTTATCTAAAAAACATCCAAGATTCGCTTGGTATTGATCCTAAACAAATCTGGAAATATGTTCGTTCTAAACAAGGTGCTATGCGTATACCTGGATCACTTACTAATAATAATATCGAGTATAAAACTCCGGAAAATATAATGAATGCCTTCAAGGAATATTTTAGCAGTGTATATGTCAAAGCTGACTTGTTAGATCCTCAACATGTGAATATTCCCACTGTTAGCAATTCACAAATTACTATCAATTCCTTAACGTTAGAGGAAGTTGTGAAGTCCATTGAAAAGCTTAAAAATAAATCCATTAGTAAAAAACTATATTTCTGTCGCTCAGCATGGATTCATGGAGAACAGATCTACATTGACACATCTTACTTGCTTAACACAGGATGTGTCCGAAGTTTTAGATGATAGAGGTCAAGTAGATGTTATTTACACGGATTTTGCCAAGGCGTTCGATCGAATTCTTCACAAAATTATTATACAAAAACTTGAGAGCTTCGCTTTTTCTACGAATTTAATTCAATTTTTTACCTCTTACTTGCATAACCGAATGCAATACGTTTTTTACAACGGATATAACTCAGATTACTTTGTTGCCGATTCAGGTGTACCGCAAGGATCTAATTTGGGCCCGCTTTTATTCCTACTCTTCATCAATGACGTCGTTGATCATTTAGACTGCCAGCTATTACTATTTGCTGACGATCTTAAACTGTATGCCAATATTTTGCATGTTGACGATTGCTATAAGCTTCAATTACAACTCAATAAACTTCAGAACTGGTGCAACACTAACTACTTGCAACTTAACACAAGTAAATGTAAAATTATTTCCTTCACTCGTAAACATCAACCAATTATATTTAACTATACTCTTAACAGTGTTATTTTGACACGTGTTACGAGTGTTAAGGATCTTGGAGTGCTATTTGATTCGAAACTATCATTTTCGAACACATCATATCGTCCGCATCTGATGCATTCAAACTTTGTGGCTTTATAATTCGTAACTGTAAGATGTTTACCAACATTCGTGTACTGAGAACGTTGTATTTAACTTTAGTGCGGTCAAAATTAGAATACTGCTCTCTTATTTGGAACCCTCACTATAAAGTTTATATAGCTTTATTAGAAAAAGTGCAACGTAAATATTTTAAATTTGTTGCGTTTGTTGAGACCCATACGTACCCATGCCAAGGTATAAGTCAGACTTTGTTACTATCCAAATATAACGTTCTACAGCTCGATGTGCGGCGCCGAATTAATGGTCAGTTGTTTCTGTATAAAATTATTCAAGGATTTATTGATGCACCATACATTTTAGCAAAGTTAAATTTTAATGTTCCGTCTGTTAATACACGTACAAATATAACATTCTATAATAAAATATCAAACACTAATCTATTATCCAATTCTCCAATATATGTTATATCACAAACATTTAACAAGTTATTTAATAATTACGACATTTTTGCTATGTCGTTCTCAGAATTTTTGGCTTATACTTATACGCACTTTTCACTTGACAGATTGCCTTAGTTTAGATCATTACTTTTACTAACGTACTCTATTATAAAAGTTGTCTATGTATGTGTAAATTTGTATTTCCTTATTTTCTTTCTATGTTAATTTTATCCTGTAATTGGATTTATTCTGTTGGATAATAAAGCAATAATAATAATAATAATAATAGCACTGTTTGTGCATTTATAGCCAAAATTTAAAAATTCAATTCGAATCAACCTTCATTCATTCCAATTAAAAAGAATAGTCTTGACCAAAATAAAAATCTATTCCTTCAGTATTTAGTTATTGTGCTATTTACAAAACATCTTTTTCCTTTAATATAATTTTGATTAATTTAAATTCTTGAAAAATATGTACATAAGTACTTGGTATAATAAGTACTTTTCACCGTTAAAATATGGTCATTTCTATTAGAAATATCTAGCCAAATTTTACTTAAAAATGAGTGAGCCTGAGTTTACTTTCTGAATAATTAACTATATATATGTAACAATTTCGGTTGGTTTGAGTAGCACTACTATAACCTCACAAAAATATTCCACTCAGCTATTAGTGAAATATGTAACGTATAAATTTAATTTCTAATGATTCGAGTAAATCATGTTTCAAATAATTATATCAATTTTCATAAAAGGTAGAATTTAACTTTCCTTATCTCATAATGACATCTTCCGTAATTTCAATGTATTAATAAAAAGATTTAAAAATGAAAAATTAACAGGTTCCTGTTGCTTAATATGAAAAATATATAGTCTGTCATTCACCTAACTTGAAGTTCAAATCACGTGATTAAATAAAAAATTATTTGTCTGCTATATCCATGCTACAGCTGACATACGAAAGCAAATTTACATATCAGATGTTCATCTGACGGAAAAATACCTGCTAGGCGTCTTGCTTCAGCACTTAAATAAAGGAAATCTCCAATTCGGTACAACCAAATTTGCTGCTTATTGAAGCTACAAACCATATCACGACGTCCATATTAACTAATTGATACTCGTCAAATCCACATTCGTACAAAGGTTAAATTCTTAAATTTTCCTAAAATTTCCTACGTTATATGTTGATTAAATTTACGTTGCATGTTAAATAAAATTTTACGTTAAACAAAAGTTCTGTTAACTAAAAGTTGCATATTATTTCAAAGTTGCACTGAAAAATCTTTATTTAATAAGATTACAGAAGCAGTACTACTTACTGTTAACCAAAGGCCCTTCAACCAAAATATCGTCTCATCATCTGCGAGCTATTCTCCAGCAAGTGGGCAACAAAAGTGCCGTCGGAGACGATATTATCTCACGAAAACAATTTTAAATTTCACGTGCTTCCAACACGTAGATTCCTCAAACGTCATCGTCCTTGCGTTCAAGGAACAATTCGACTTCTTCTGACGACAGCTGTATTGGAAGTGATAATCTCACGCGAGTTACCGCTTGACAACAAGCCCAACGCTACAATCGTCTAACAGAAGGAGCTCTAAGAATGACACTAATAGAAAAGTATCTTTTGTCACCGCATAAATTAAAATTTGAATTGAAAGCTAATATTTTATTGGACAATATGTAATATTTATTTAGTGGATTGTGTAGCATTATTATGCTTTACGTTGGTTCTTATTAAGTAAATAGATTAAATATCTGCAGACATAATGATGGAAAATAAAATCGTTACAACCTTTGTGATTCTTCCTGCAGAATTTAAATTTCGGCTTTGCTTCTACACACATCTTTATTTGACTTGTGAGTAACACGTGGATGTGTTTTTCGTACTGAAACTGTAAGTGCTTTTAAATGTTGACGCCACACCATAACTCAATGTTGTCTTACTTGTGTTCTTGCAACTTTGGATTTTACATGTGTGTGATGTAGAGCTTTTTAGATTAGCACAGAATAGAAAAGAAGTTAGAGCTGCATCAAACCGACCTTAAGTAAGGTCGAAAACAAAATGATGAAATGATGTGATGTTTTACAGTATAGTGTACCCCATAATTCTTTTCTACATTTACTGATGAATTTAGAATTATAGCTTCCCTAGCAATAGCGATTCCCAGGAGTTTCTCCACTTTTTTGTGTGAGCTTCTTCTGCTAAGCGATCTACTGTAGGACTATGTATCAATCCTGTTACAAATTTGTCCTTCAAAATATCAGAAAGATATTCGAATCGACAGTTTATTGAAAGTCGTTTTATTCGTGCATACCATTCTAAGCAGGTTTCGAGGTTATCTTGCTGGGTCTTGTAAGTGCTATTCTTTTCCTGAATACATTAATCGGCAAGCTGAATTGTTTCTTTAACAGTTCACAAAGCTGATCATATGTTCTATCTTTAGGAAGAGAAGGAAAACATAGATTGCAGAACAATTTATGTTTCCATTCCTATTAGACTTATTAGCATTGCAACTTTTAGTTCATCATCCCACTTTATTTGTTTTACAGCATCGTGAAATTTTCGTTTGCACTGAATTCAGAAATGTTATCTATGGTAGCCATCTTTGCTCGTTGACAGAGGTTACGCATTTATTTTAATTTATGCAACCACAATTGAATCTCTTGTTTCTAGTTTTTCGATTATATATTTAATTTTTGCATACAAAGTCGTTTTGATTTTTAATGCATTTTTGTTTGCAGTCCGTATTGCATGTGTTCATTTTTATGTGCTGTTGACCTCGTCTGTTAATAAGTAACAGCTGATTTCAGTATTCGTCACCAAATGATAAGTTTGAGGAGTGTTGAGTTCAATAAGACAATTGTAACACTTGCTATAACATTTATTATAATGTCTTATTATGTTAATTAACATTTACACAATAGCCAAATACACTTTTACAATATCATATCCAAAAACGTTATCATAATGACGTGCCAAACCCGAATGCCCCACCTAAACACTATGTGCAAGTATATCAGAAATGCCATGTCTCTTTTGCATTTTACATATGCAAAATTCGCTATATTCGCATAACTGATATCGATGGTTTAATGCAGGAACTCAATATCGAGCATTCTCCCTGTAAGTGGCATTTGTTCATAAAAATATAGTTTAAAAGCTCTGTTATTACATCACCGAAATTTAAAAACATCTATACCAGTTGTCCATTTACTGACAATGAAAGAACCAATGAAAATATGTTGTAACATATAAATTTTCCTGTAAATTTATTTGTTGACGTTACCATTATGCATCTATTATTTAGTCTTTACTCAACACCGTTTATATTATTGATTCATTCGATATTGCATATTTAACAACCAACAAACTTAAAGGCACACTACAATTTCAATTACAATTACAATCTACTACGTATCACGTGGTCTTTACTGATAACATGTATACAAATCTATTCGCATGCTCCTACTTCTTTAAAATATCTAAGATTTTCAAGTTGTTCCGATAGTCACTTTTCGTTTCCTCGTTAAACAGAAAGGTCACTTGGTGTGTTTAAAAAAAACACTCAAGATGGTGAGGGAAATTAAGTTTTCCTGGCAGAGATGCCGTAATAAAGGCACAGTATTTTAAAAGTTGTCTGTGACAACTTGCATATAAGTGTAGTGTACAAACTCATCTTGACGACGGTTTGTTAGAATGTGTAATTATATTAAAATCAAGTATGAAATTTAGTACAGTGCAACTCCGATATAATTTCAATATAACTCCGATATAACTCCTATATAATTCCGATATAACTCCGATACAACTTTAGGTTACATTGAACATATTCAATTTGGGGTTCAAGCAAATTTTATGGAACTGTTTAAAATATAAATGTGTAAGCTATTTTGTTGGACAAATGGTGGATTTTGCTATGCAGCTACACCTGGCATGTTTAGTTGATGAACGACATGTCATTTGAAGGTTATAGGTCATTGCCGCTATGGATAAGACTGTTTAAGTTTCTAAGATAAGGCTACATGCTTAATAGTTATCTTGTTTACTACAATTTAAAAATACCAACATGCTGATTTAATAGGGCCTAAGTCATGTATAATGAAGTTTGAACTTAGATTAATTAATTAACTGATAATATTTGCCAAAAGTTAAGTAAATTTTTTAAAGAACTGTAAAGTCTTAGTAGCGCTACCCCAGACTATTAATTATAAAAAATAATGTCCAAATTTTTTATTAAATACATTTATAATTTAAAATGTTCATTACTTATCTTAAAAGAAAATATAGAGTTATTTTTGACTTCAGTTCATTACTCAGTCATCTTTAAACTCCTCCAAAGTTTGTTAGGAATTTAAAAGGTTAAACTTGTACGAATGTGTATCACGATACCGTGAAAACTAATTGAAACTAAAACAAAGATTTCATGCTTATACTGGTTCGTAAGATATATAGGGTATCTATGTTGGTAGTATTTATGTTTCAGAGCCGCCCTAGTCATCGTTAGTTCAATGAAGAAGACGACCAGATATAAGTAACATATGTGTGACAATCAAACTTTGTATTTAAGGTGGTTAGCGATAATCTAGGTTTCCAAATTTTTTCTTTTCTCGCAAATTGATTATGTCAGTTGCATTAAAAAAAATTTGGGTGGCGTCCATTATCTTGTTTTTTCCAACTTTAATAAACCCACTGACCCAATCTCATGCGACCGTGAGTCAAAAAATCAGTTAGCTAAAAAGTCTTAAGAGTTTTCTTTTACTAAAAGCCAATTTCCATCCTAACCCTACCCTGGGCTTGTTACAGTTACATAAGAATTCTCGATACGTAAAGTAAAAATCTACCATGATTTATATTATTGTGGATTAGATTTAATATACATCACAATGTGTATACTTTTAGATAAAATAAACTACAACTGGTACAAATGGCAGATATCTAGGGATTTACAAGTTATAGTAATTTTAGTGGGACTTCAGGAAGCATTTACAAAATATTGCTGTTTTCTTTGTTTACAAGAGAGTGGTGCTGTGAATAAACATTATGTAATAAAAATTTGGTGGGGAAAGGAGCAAATTTCAATGGGGAACTCAAAACGTTAAGTATATGCCCCTTTTACCTCCTCTTCACACTAAACTTGGAATGATGAAAAACTTTGTGAAAGCTATGAATAAAGAAGATAAAGGATTTAAATATCTACAAATCTTTCTCCACTTGAGTGATGCCAAATTAAAAGAAGGCATTTTTATTGGGCAACAAATTAGCAAATTTCTGGATAACGTTAATTTTACAGAAAAGCTCACCATGCACGAACTCAGAGTTTGGAATTCATTTGTTAGTGTAATGAGGGGATGTTTAGATAACAATGTGAATGGAAACTACAAATTAGTTATTGAAGTTTTACAGATCATTTGATTGAATGTCATTAAAAATTCACTTTCTCCATTCCTGTTTATAATTTTTTCCAAAGAATTTGGGCACTGTCAGCGTCATAATGAGCAATTACTGTGTTTTTGAAAAGGGAAGAGGTGACCTCGACACCCATAAAAGAAAAAATAGAATTAATGTGTTCCAAATAATTTTTTTGATATTTGCTTTCTTCTTAGATGTCAACAATATAAAATACAAACATAGTCGATATACAGGGTTAAAAACTAGTAAACTAATTTTTTCAATAAATGTAAAATGATGTTTGTTTGCACCTTTTTGTATTTAGATTTGTTCGTTTTACTACGATATGCTATTCAGCTTTATGTTACAACAAAAAAATTGCTTTTTTTTGTCAGCAGTGTCATTTGCATTGATGACAGAAAGAAACATGATAACAGGATTACTACCGCAGTTCCTTCTACTTTCAATCAAGCTATTTCAAAAATTATAATCGACAGGTGTCGATAACTACACACAAAATCATAATTTAAATTTTATAACTTTCACGCATTTTACGCGATATAGACAAAATTAATTAATGGTACAAAAAATACAATTCCTATTTTACATTCTTCAATTTGTACTATATTTATTTTTTTAATTTATTTACCCCAATTTCTACTATTATGTGACAACACTACTCAGAACTGTTGTAATCTTTGAAATTGTTGGAATTCAAGTTTATTTTCAATTAATAGTTTCAATGTTACATTTCAATAATTAATTTATTGTTATTTATTTTGGCAAGCAACCTATTTATTATTAAAGATTTTTGTGCTCCAACAAACATTTCAAATTAATTTTGTTAGTATTTCCCCAACGTTGTGTATTCATTTGTCTTCAAGTTAATTACTCTTATAAATTCAGCATATTTTTAATTGTCAAAATAATTCCCTCACACATATTTTGTTGAATAGTGTACAGGATTTGGCATCATTATTAGTTTGTTGGATTAAAAAAATTTCTCATGATTATTCATAGACAGTTGATGATTTGATCATTTATTTCAATATAAAAATACAGAATATAGCAACATGTCGACTGTTTTTTTGCAAAACATCGTAAGCGACAATATTACCGAAAACGCGTTTTTCAGCTCTGACTATGCAGTAAGTGATTGTACAGGATCCTGCAAAAGATCGTATGCGAGTAGGCATCCCAAATTAGGGTAAATCTAATTTTTATATTGTCGTAACGTCCAATTTTATAAAAAAAAACCGGCAAAAAAATGCAAGCGACATGTTGCAAAAGCAAAATATCGTATGTGACAAGAAAAAACGTTGCTTACGATACTTTACAGGTAGCGATTGCATTTATAGACTCAAACCTTAAGCAACATTTTACAGATCTCCGTAGAAGTTTGTAGTTTCAGAGTAGATAAATACATAAAAATGATCACAGAGGTCCATACTTTTCGTCAAATTAAATAGTACTGTTATGCAGGGTGGATTATACCGTCAGTAACGGTTTTTTGTTGAGATGACATTTTACTTTATACTCTCTATAATTATTATGGAATGTGCTTTATTGATGTGCAGTTCTAGCTAAGCTTACACCTTAAAAATTATCATAATCTGGTAAGTTGAACGATTTATCTGAGATACTGAACAACATAAAGATCTACACGTTTTTATTTGCCTAATAGCAGTCATGTGTTAAGGTCTTCCTTATTTTATGGTTATGGCGATGTCACATGGCACACGTATTTTAAATCTGGCTCTCAGCCAGTTAGAGAATAATTCTAAATGCATAGAAAAGCAAAAGTTAACCAAAGTAGCAGAAAGCGCTACAAAAGAACTAAACGACGATGGAATTAGTGGTAGCTCTGTTCTTGTACCTTCATTTAACAACTACGATATGTAAGAAGATAATAAAGAGAGCGATTTATTTGATATTGAAAGCATGCCTGTACTGCTTGTTGACAAAGACCTTGTCACTGAAATTGACGCTGTTGATAATGCTATCCAAGTTCTCGAAGTTAATAAAAAAATACCATTTTCAGAAACTAAAGACAAAAATAAAGCCAAAGCTACCAGTATCAAAAGATTAGTTGATTACGATGATTCATCATCTGATTCTCAATCAAATGATAATCTAAACATAGGTTGTCAGAAAGATAATGCTAGTAGTAGTAATAGCTATAAGCAGAAGAAGGTAAAATTTCAAAGATTTGCATCCGATAATTCATTTTTTGATGATCCTAGTTCGTATGATTCTTCTGGTTCATCTTCTACAGCCGAAGGTCTTGTAGAGTTGAAAACGTTTAATATTGGCAAAAAAAGAAAACTGAATAAAAGGCCATTGAAGCAAAAAGAAAAAAACCTAGGCAACGGTAAGTCTGTTCAACCAAATCCGTGTAGTCATGGCAAATGTCCAAACAATTGCGTGAATAACTTTACCGAACTGCAGCGGCATGACATTTTCGAGTTTTATTGGGGTCTTGGTAGTTTTATGAAGCAAAGAGATTGACTACTCTCTTGCATAACCAAAGTAGAAATTAGAAGAAGGATAAGTAGTTCGACGAGTAGGAGAACCAAAAGTTTTAAATACTTTGTACCATGGGAGGACAGAGTGATTGAAGTTTGTCAGCAGTTTTTCTTACATACTCTCAATATTTCACAAATGACTTTAAGATACACGAAAAATAACTCAATATCTTATAGGAGCACAAAAGCCGATCAAAGAGGAAAGCACTGTCCTGCAAATAAAACACCATTTCTTCAAAAACAGCAAGTGCATGAGTTTCTTAAAAAACTGCCTGCTGTGCCTTCTCATTACTGTCGAGCTAGCTTCACAAAAAAGTATTTGTCTACAGAACTAAGAAACGAATCTTTCCATACAAGATATTTATGCAAGATCGATTAACCGCATACAAGCGAGAAACTATAGTGTCCTTTAAAGTCTTCAGAGACATTTTCAGAAAAGACTTTAATCTGGGTTTTCATTTGCCCAAAAAAGACAAATGTGCATTGTGTGAGATGAGATGTGACCCCGATTGCAACTGTACAGACGAGCATCAAATATCACTCTACAAAGAACACAATGTTGAAAAGAATATAAGTAAAACGTTATTTCTTAATGACCAAACTAAATCAAAACAAAATGGTCAGTTTATCTGTGCCAGTTTCAACCTACAGAAGGTGCTAAATACCCCACACGGGGATAGTATGCTGCTATATTATTCAAGAAAATACTCTATGTATAATGAAACAGTGTATGAAAGCGGCACAAGAAATGGTGTCTGCTTTATTTGGGGAGAATCTGATGGAAACCGTGGATGCAATGAAATTTGTACTATCGTATATAAATATCTCCAAGAAGTGAACAGTAGAGAAAATATTACAGAAATTGCATTATACTGCGATAGTTGTACAGGACAGAATCGTAATAGGGCTCTGATTATTATGTTGCATAAGTTTTTGGAATTATCACAGAATATACAAAAAATTAAGTTAGTGTTTTTACTTCCTGGTCACACATACATGCCCGTGGATTCCGTCCATGCAACGATTGAACGATTTGTAAGAAAGAGAACTATCTGGGCACCCTCTGAATGGCAGACTCTGATAGGTAATGCCCGAGTTGGTCCCAAACCGCTCAAAGTTATTAAGATGGAGCATACCAACTTTATATCTTGGAAAAACCTAGCTCAGCAATTACTTCCAAATAAAACTACAAAAACCTTAAAAGGCGTCAAATTTCTTATAAGCTCAGTTAGAATTGCAACCTTTCAGAAAGGCCAACCCCATGTTAAAATAAAATATTCCTATCGTGAATCAGAGAGCGAGTTCACCCTACCTATTTCTCAAAAACGCAAAGCTTAATTTAAAATATTAAGATAGCCACAACCTACTAAAAGTTTTTTTTGCAGCTAGAGCTTCAAAAAGAAAAAGAAACACAACAACTTCAGATCCAACAGTTTTATTATACTCTAAACCACTTCAAATTAGCACATTAAAATACAAGGATTTAAAGGAACTAGGTAAAAAAAACATTATTCCAATTCGATTTGCAAAGGAATATGAAAATCTAATACATAGTGGAGCTGTAGCGGATGTACTCGCAAAAACAGATGAAGAGGACGAAAAAAAAGAAGATGAAGTTCAATAGTTCTTAGAATTAGTAATATCATTTAATAATTCAGCTTGTCTTTAATAAAATTATTGGTGTTTGACTAAAATTGATTTTATATTTGATACATCGTTAGAAAATGGAAAAAAAACTGTAAGACTTGTGGTTATTGTGGCACATTAAACTAAAATTTTGAATTCCTACACAACATCGTATGTGCATTGTAAATGACAAATTTCTATTACTTATGAAATTTCTTCTTACCAGCAAAACAGCTTAAACACCAAAATTACTGAAAAATGCGACGTTTTGACAACAACAACAGTACGTATAATAAATGACAAGCCCAGATTAATTATATTCAAAATTTCATAAATGTACCATTAGTATTATCAAAAATACACAAAAAACACGCTTCCTGTAAAATTCATTCAATGGCGCTTACGATGTTTTGCAAAAAATCAGTCGATGTAATCATTAATTTTTGCCAAAAACAAGTGTACGGTGATAAAAACTTGCCTGACTTTGTTCAGATACAAGTGACAAAAAGAACAGACACGAGGATGTGCTTATTATTTCATAAACTATCTAGATTTAATCACACACATACAGTTTATCCTACAAAGAGTAGGCTCTACGAGATTAACAAAGTATTCGTTTATGGGATGGCTCATCAACGTTACTATCAAACTTATAATTTATGAGGTCTCTATACAGCTTTAGTTATTAATTATAATAAGCTTTCTATTATATTTAATATGCAGTCAATGAAGTAACTTTGTACATAGTTCGTATATTGAAAGGCAACTAAGTCACAACATTTAATGCACTCTTTTGATTTATAAACTACATTGTTGATCAAATAAATGATAATACATATTTCATGTTGAATAAAATAATGCTAACAATACAATTGGTACTTACATATTTTGACATGCATAACATGGATAGGAGTGACGACCTAACTTTGGTTTGAAGCCCAACCATGCTGAAGGTTGTTTATCAAATAGAACTTTCCATTTCGCTAAATTTGGATTGCTTATTGGTTGCTGTAACAAACAAAAAAACATTTCATTATTAAACAAATACAGTCTGTTAAAATTACATAAATATTGTAAACCCTTGAAATATGGTATTAGTTTAAATATAAACACATATAATATGTAAATTAATACTAGCACATAAAACTGTAGAGGCAATGTTTTTAGAAATCTATTTGGCCAGCGAATGTCAAAGATTATCGATTTGATTAGTTCACCACTGCTAATATTTATTCCCCAACTCAGAAAGCTTGCCTTGTGTAGATTAAGAAAAACGACCAGAAAGGTGACATAACAAAGCTTTTATATAATAATATACATTCACACACTGCTACCTTGATGAAAGAAGTCATTGGAGAGCTTAAATGGGAGGTTCTTGAATGCCCTATATTCTCTTCACACTTGGCTTGACAGTTTTTTTAAATCTAAAACTTATTTCTACAGATACAGAATGAAAAAGAACCCCTGCATTGGTAAACTGTCGTAGGTAATTTGGGTTGACTGCAATCTGTCGCAGTAGTCACTGACAAAAACCAAGTCTGTTTTTAGAATCACTGGATCTTAAAGATTGCACTCGACAGTGCCGTAAGTATTCATGAAGTGTTTTCCATATGACCTTGTTCGACACATTTAACCGATGGCCAACATTATGCATGCCACCAGTTGGATCTCCAACAAACAGTTCTACAATGTGTTCCTAGTAGGTCAGATTCATACTGGTTAATTTCTACACCCTTCGTGACTTCCTTGTGGTTATAGTTAGCCAATATCGTGAGCAACTGGGCCAACAATAAACCAATAACAGAAAATTTTTGTATACACTGCTGAACAAAAAATTGAGGTCAACGTAATAGTTATGATATCTTTGCAAAATTTTCTATTTTAAGCTTATATTGGCCAATTGTAACCGATTGTTCTACACTTAGTAGGTAAATTAAAAATTTAGCGCTGAATGGTAAAGCATTTTTTTTTGTTTTAAAGCAACAAATTTGCATTTTAAACAAAATTCTAAATAAGACCAATATGGGACAAAAAAGGAAAAACAACCACTAATAATGTGTATTCCCTCCTCTTGTGTTAATGACTGCTTGAAGTCGACTACACATATCTTAAATTAGTTTAAGGATTACATTCTGGTTGATGAAGTTTCATTCTTGCAATAATAACTCCCTCAACTCGTGGGCAGTTCTTGGTGCTGGTATAAGACTCGAATACGATGTCCTAACTCATCTCAGACATGTTCACTGGGATTCATGGCTGGACTGAGAAGTGGTCAATCGAAATGCATAACATCCACCTCATTCGGATATTCTATGACAACTCTAGCTGCGTGAGGTTTAGCATTATCATACATAAAAATGAGACGCTCGCCCATAATGATCATGAAAGACAACATGGTCTTCTAGCACCTCAGTAATGTACCTGTGAGGTTTCAGGGAACCATTCTGTATGAAAACCAACTCTGTGCGTGCTTGTGAACTGATTCCTGCCCAAACCATAATTGAACCACTGCCAAATGGAAGTCGCTAGTCAATACAAGTTTGAGCGTATCTTTCTCTAGATCTTCTCCATACTTGCCGACGTACATCTGATCCAGTGAAGCAAAAACACAAGTCATCTGAAAAGACTATCTTGTTCCAATCCTCACTAATCCATGCAACGTGAAGCCGAGCAAAACTTAAATCTTGCAACTTGGTACAGCCGTTGCAATGGTGGACCTGTAGCCATCCTTCTACAAGATAATCCAACAGCGCGATATCTTCTCCTAAATGTCCATTTACTAATGTTTACATCTCTAACTTCTTGAAGTTGATTTCGTAACAAAACTACCGATGCCGTTCTTTTCCACAAACTAGCAGACACCAAAAGTCAGTCATCTCTTTGAGCGGTTACTGTTTTGGTACAGATTCTGATCTTCTAGTTATCAGGTCAGTCTCCTCATAGCATTAGTGTACTTTCTGTACAGCACAAAGGCTTCTACCAACAATTCTTGCAGTTTCACGTTATCCTAGGCCATCCTGTATCAACGCTACAACTCTTGCCACAACAATAGAGTTTAAAGACATTATTACAGATATAATAATTACTACAAACACCACACCGTCCAACTAATAGGTTCACAAACTTTAAGAAACTTTATTTAATTTAATTTAATTTATTTTTCCTACAGGTAAGAATAACCCAATTACAGGAATATAAACTATAAATAGATATAAAAATACAGTTCAAACAAAAATAAATATAACTGACTAGCAAGCATATGTCTGTTGATAGTCAGTCAACTCTGAAGGCTTATACATGGTTTTCACCATTTGTAGTATGACATAAAGTGAATCATAAAAAATGTCACAATCAGCACTTAGTAGATTGTACAGCGCACACATACCATACACTGGCGATTTTAGTAACATATTAGTGCGTGGTGTAGGCAGAGAGAATAGAGTATGCTTTCTGGTGCAACAACTAGGAATTCGTAGTTTCAGATGTTGTAAGATTTCCGGACAATCAATTTCATTGCGTATCAACTTACATAGAAATGTTAATGATAACATGGCTCTGCATGTTTCCAGTGATAGAAAGTCAAACTTTTGTAACAACAAATCGTGACCTTAACCTATGACTGCATAGGAACCTTCTACTTTAAGGTACAAGTATATTAGAAACTTTCGTTGAACAGACTCTAAAGACTTTATACGATAATCATATATAGGTGACCAAATATTAAAGCCATACTCCAATTTAGGTCAAATAAGAGCTTGATATAATGTGATAAGTGTATTTATGTTTCTAAACCACTTACAAATTCTCATTATAAAACCCAGTACCTTAAGCGCTGCATTCACTGTCATATGAATATAAGAGACAAAAGAAAGAGAAGAATCAAACAGGATATCTAGATCCTTAATTTCGATTTGCCTCTGTAGCATCAAATCGCCAACATAGTAAATAAAATCGACTGGCCGCTGCTTTCTAGTGTAAGACATAATGTGACATTTGGTCACATTTAGCGTCAGCTTATTTGTATCACACCACTCATACAGTTTATTTATTCCTGATTGCAGTTTCAGACAGTCAGCACAATTTGAAACTCGAGCATATAGTTTTAAGTCATCCGCATATAACAACTTAAAGCCGACAATTGCTTTACATACATCATTAATAAAAATTACAAATAGAAGTGGCCCCAAGTTAGATCCTTGGGGGACACCAGAAACTGTTTTAAATGATAATGATTTAAAACCATTGTAGACAACATACTGTACGCGATTTTTCAGATAGGAGGAAAATAATCTAATTAGCGAGTCACTAAAACCATACAAACTAAGTTTCCATAAAAGTAAACCACGATCAATACGGTCAAATGCTTTAGTTATGTCAGCATAGAATACATCAACTTGACCATTATCATCCAGGACCTCCGAGACAAATTGCGTAAAAAAGGTTAAGTTAGTAGTTGTAGAGCGCTGCGGCATAAATCCATGTTGACAGGGCGATATGTATTGCTTAATAGCAGGTTGTAATCTATTCTGCAATACCATCTCATAAACTTTTGCACAGTTGGACAAGATGGATATAGGCCTGTAATTCACGATTTGACTCGGATCCCCCTGTTTTAGTACAGGGGATATGGCTGACATTTTCCAACACGACGGGAAGATAGAGGATTTTAATGAGATATTTATTATGCTGCATATCGGGCTTGCCAACACTAATGCACAATCCTTTAATAAGAATGAGGGTATATTCTTGACAAGCAAAAACAGAACTTCTTACAATAATGTCGAAGTTAAAACTATAAATTCAAGTTCGCCCTAAGCAATAAACTTAAGAACTACATCTACTACCCTTAATATAAATCAAATCCAACCAAGCAACATGAACAGTTTTGCATATTACAAGACATTTGAAAATAAACCTCTAGACAATAACAACAACCTGTACTTCCTTTTAATACAGCAAGGGATTAGAAAAAACCGCAAACTTGACACTTAAACCAGCTCTAAGCGACACCAGGTCTTGACCTACATTAACTAACATTGAAACTCCTATCTACGTTAGGAATTTATTCGAATGGTTCTCAAACAATGCTTATACAAACTTTAATAGTTATTTATTATACAAAGGAAAGCTTACTAGATTTTAGCTTGAGGTATGTTTGTCTCTCGAAAGGGAGGGAGACCAAACACCGAAGAGTTAGAATCTTACATTTTTACCTGTGTATAATACACTATTTTTTCAGTGACAGCCAAAACGATGATTTAATATTGAAAAAAATATTACAATATATTAAAGTCAAAAAATCAAACGATGTCAAATCTGAAGTTTCAAACAAGTAGGCTGTTGTACTTATAAGGACAGTTAGACTTGTGTTGCTAAGAAAATCTTTAAAGTAATCAAATATCTGTCAATTTAATACTGCGAGTGGTTTTAAAAATTAAGTTGTTTATATCGGTTGTTTTAAATATTCAGAAATCAGAAATAGATAGTTTTACACTTCACGTCCACACATGTTGCGGTTACACAACAAAGTTATGATACGATGATATGTTACACCCAAATGTTACAAGTATGAGCCCGGCCCGGTTTTAAATTAAATATCATCGTGTTCTTACTTATTTGCACATACCCGGGAAAAAAGAACTCATTTTTTTCCCAGGGAAAAAAGTAAATTCATAAAAAGTGACATTTGGTTCCTGTCAATAAACAATATGTCAAATTTTTTCCTGTCACAGAAAAAATATATTTATTTCACGTAATTTTTTTTCTAAAGCTTTCAAATTTGGAAATACACCAAATAAATAAAAATATATGAATAATATTATAGATATGCATCAACCCAATAATTTGATAAATGCAATCCCTCAAGATATTCACTCGGCATTTAAATATCTTGTGCAATGTTTTATACTAATTTTTATTGAACTTTGTGGATATCAAAAAAACTGTCTTACTGCCAACCATATTTTTTAAATTTTTGTCTATCACCAGGCCCTCTCACTAGTCAGCCAATATGAATATTCACTCAATTTTTGATATCCATTTATTGTTTGACTTGGAACCCCTCTAATGACTTGCCTTCCCTGCATTACAAAAAAAAACAATGTTTAAACCTTTCTACTATAAAATTTTGAATACTACTCAAATATAACAATGTTCTAGTTTGATTAAGTTCAGTATCAGAATATGCTGATGTAAATTGACACTTGACCAAGTTGTCTAATGGATATAAAATAATGAAAAGATCGAACGTGTTTAATTTTCTGACGAGTGTTGAATGTTTCCTCATATATGATAAATACGTACGTAATTCCTTTACCTGTTCTTTACAGAATTTAAAATGTCAATAGCTGATACTCATAGGTCTGCTGCAGAATTGCTTTTGTGACAGTTTGCTTTGTAGTACTCCCGATGTCATCACATGTATTTTTTTGGAGAAGTAGATCAGTTTATTTATGGATGGGTGGTGCTCCTTTATGTAGTTCTGATACATTCAATTAATAATTAACTTTTGCTTGATTCCAAGCATTTGTTAGTAAACTGATAATTTTAATTGTATCCTTTTTGTTTGAAATATAGCATTCCGTTTTTAAGTTTTCTATCAAATCATCATATTTAATAATAACAGGTACTTTTAATACAATGGTAGGTAAGGGTAGGAAAGGAGCGGTTGTAGGTTTATTTGGTTTAGCCACGAGAAATGACAGGGGAAATGGGCTAGTAAAATTTTGCGACAAGAACATTTAACCATCACAAACACATTATTTCAACACGATGCTAGAAAACGATATACGTGGAAGATGCCAAATAGATTACATTCTTGTTAGAGAATGGTTTAGGAATTAAGTAAAAGACTATAGAAGCTATCCAGAAGCAGATATAGACCCTGACCACAACAACATAATTATGAAGGCCACTCTTAAATTTAAAAATCTGAAAAAAAGAAAGGGAAAATTGCACTGTGACTTTGAGAAACTAAAAGATAAAGAAATCCATGAAGATTTGAAAAACGTCAAATGAACTACTGAAAGATATCGAGAAAATTTCTTATACCAAGGAAGTAGACGCAGAATGGAATAACATTAAATCCAGCTTAGACATAGCGGCCAGGCTAGGGCTACACAAAAAGAAAATAAGGAACCATGGATAACAAAGGATATCCTGAATCTAATAGAAGAAAGACGAAAATTCAAAAATAGATCAGATGAAACAGAAAAACAGAGATACAAAACCTTAAAATGGGAAATTATTCGCAAATGCAGGAAAGCTAAATAACAATGGATTGATGAAAAGGACAGAGAAGTACAAACTAAGATGCAAACAAGAAAGACAGACGAAGCATACAAACCAATTACAATTAATTTTAGGGGTAAAAGCAGTACAGCACAAATATAGGAGTGCAAGAAGAAAATATAGAAAAAGTGGATAGATGGCAAGAATATATAGGGAATTCATATGCAGGAGAGGAACTAACTGCCTTAGAAAAAAAAATCAGACATTGAAAAGAATGAGAGGATATCCTATACTTAGAGATGAGTTCGAATTAGCATTAAAAGGTTTGAAAAATGACAAGGCACTGGGTATAGATAAGTGCAAGCAGAAACTATAAAAGCCACTGGACAATCAGTAACAGAACATCTCTTTCAACGTGTAAGCCTGTGGTTCTCAACCGCCGTTCCGCGGAACACTGGTGTTCCGCGAAGCTGTCCCAGGTGTTCCGCGAAAATTTTGAATATAATATAATAAGAAACAGTAAATTTTTTTATTACTATAAAATAAATACTACATAGTTTTGTTAATTATTTGAAATTTAGCAAAAATATTCAATATTATTCTAAATTTTCGCGAACAGTCAATAATATTAACAGTGTAATTATCGAACGACGCAGTTACGTCGTTTGGAGTTACTCCGGGGAATACCACTAAATTTCTAGTGTACTCGATAACGCAGGAGCGCTACGTAGTGTTGATTTCGTGCTGTTTCTCTTTCTTCGTACGTAAATAACAAAAGCGCAATTTCGATCTGCGGTTCAGCCATAATTTAATATAAATATCTAGTTTTCGTGAGTGTGTTTTTATTGTATATATATTTTATATTGTTGGAAATTGGTAAGATGAAATGCAAGTTGTGTAGTTTTAACAGTATTCTTATCTTTTTAGTTGCTTATTTTAGCATTTATACAAGACTTTTAAATCTGAAATATGGACAAATTTTTGAAAAGAAAGACTGAAAGTGAGGTTAATGTTGGGGCGAGTACAAGCAGGTCTTCTTCAATTGAAGGAGATATGCAAGGCAACAAAAATGCCGAAAATAACGTAAAAGATATCCGAATCAGTTCGGCATTATTCGGAAGAATATCTGAAGTTTGGTTTTACATGGAGCGGTAGTCAAGATGTTCCTATTCCGAGATGTATTGTATGTGGTGAAAAATTGGCTAACAGTGCAATGGTCCCAGCTAAGTTACAGCGACACCTTTCAACAAAACATTCTTGTCTAACTGAAAGGTAAAGATTATTTCGAAAGATTGCTGAAAAATCAAGAAGTGCAAGCAACATGCTTTCGAAAGAGCGTTACAATTTCGGATAAAGCGCAAATCGCTTCTTATAAAGTGGCAGAACTAATTGCATTGAAGCAAAAGCCGCATGATATCGCAGAATCGCTAATTTTGCCCGCATGTTTAGAAATTGTTAAGATTATGTTTGGCAATGAAGCGCAGCGAGACGTCCTAAAATTCCCGTTTCGGACGATACGATAAAAGAAGAATTATAGATATGTCAGGTTTTATAGAGAACGCAGTGACGGCAAAATTAATTACAAAAATTTTGCGCTGCAAATTGACGAATCCACTGACATAAGTGGCAAAGCCCAATTAATCGGATTTATTCGCTTTGTTGACGACACTGAAATAATAAATCAGTTTTATTCTGCAAGGAACTTATTGGTCACGCAACTGGAGAAGACATATTTAATTCAGTATCATCTTATTTGGAAGAATGGAAATTATCCTGGGAAAATTGCGCAGGAATCTGTACTGATGGAGCTCCAGCCATGCGTGGCAGTATTAAGGATTTTGTAGTCGAGTTAAAGCAATAAATTCAAATATAGTCTTTACTCACTGCTTTCTGCACAGGAATCTTTGATTTCGAAGAGTCTACCAGCAAACTTAAAGTCTGTTTTGGAACAAGTCGTACATATGGTGAATTATATTAAATCGAGACCATTAAAAACCCGTATGTTCAAACAACTTTGTAACACCATGGAATCCAAATATGAATGTTTGCTTTTGCACTCTGAAGTGAGGTGGCTCTCAAGAGGAAAAGTGCTAACCCGAGTTCATGAGTTGAAACAGGAATTGCTAGTTTTTTTTAGACAAGAGGGTAATGATGTATACGTAAAATATTTGGAAAATGATGCATGGTGTACTAAGCTAGCATATTTAGCGATATCTTCAGCTACTTAAATTCAGTCAATACATCTCTTCAAGGAAAAAATGAAAATATTCTGACATCCACAGACAAATTGCTAGCTTTCCAGAAAAAGCTTTTGCTTTGGAAAAATCGTATTGCTCAAAATCGCAAATTTGATATGTTTCCGTTATTAGCAACAGAAAATATTGTTAACATTAACGAAATGATTTCAAATGTGGCAGAGCATTTGTCAATATTGCAAGACAAAATAACTCATTACTTTCCATCTCTTAATATTGAAGACTTTGATTGGGCGCGAAATCCATTTGGTGAATTTGATATAATGAACCAAGATTTTCTATTCAGGAAGCAGATGAGTTTATTAATATATCAACGGATCGAACGTTACAACTAAAATTCAAAGAAGAAGGAGTGGAAAGGTTTTGGATTTCCATCGAGAATGAACATCCATTTATTGCAAAGCAGCGTTGAATATCTTGTTGCTCTTTTCGACGTCCTATCTGTGCGAACTTGGATTTTCAACTCTAACAAATATTAAAAGCAAAAAGAGAAAGACTTACCAATTTAGAAGAAGAAATGAGAGTAGCGCTCTCTTACATAAGACCCAACCTTGAGGAAATTTGTAAAGGTCGTCAAGCGCAAATTTCTCATTAAAATAAGTTACCATGTAATATATATCTTTATTTCAATTAAATATTAATCTTCCAATTATTTTGTGTGATTTACATTAGATTTACAAATTTTATGATAATGGTGTTCCGCCAAAATCGAGACCACTTAAAAGTGTTCCGTGATCCCAAAAAGGTTGAGAGCCACTGGTGTAAGCTATATGTATGAAACAGGCGAGATACTCCAAAATTTCAAACGTAACATCATAGTAACTATATCAAAAAAAAAAGGTGCGAATAGATGTGAAAATGTTCAAACAATAAGTTTGACAGTACATGTGTCAAAAATATTAACTAGAATTGTACAAAGACGAACGGAAAAACGAGCTGAAGAAGTACTAGGAGAGAATTTGGGTTTAGGCAAAACAGGGGAACACGGAAAGCTATTTTAGCTCCAAAAATGATAATAGAAAATACAATAGAAAAAGGGGAGAGCGTGTATATAGGGTTTGTAAATCGGGAAAAAGCATTTGACAATGGAAAATGGAAAAAAATGTTCTAAATACTCCAAAAGATTGGAATGAGTTTTAGGGATAGACGAACAGTACATAGCTTATACAAAGAGCAAACAGCAATAATAGAATTAGAGCAGGAACGGTAGAGAAGTAAACATTAGGAAAGGGATGAAACAGGGATGTGCCCTATCCCCATTAATTTTTAACTTGTACATTGAAGAGGCAATGTATACTGTCGAATGCAGGAAGACATTTGGAATTACTATGCAGGGACAAAAGATTGATATGCTTAAATTTGCAAATATAGCAGTATTAGCATCTAGCAAGGAAGAGTTAGAGCAGCTCTTAATGAAATGGAAACAGTTCTAACAGAAAGATGCGGTATGAAAATTAACAAAAATAAAAGTGAAGTACTAGTATGCAAAGGAGAGAAAAATAAATTAAAAACTAGAATACAAATAAGTAATTAGAACTTACAAAACGCTAAGGATTTATGCTACCAAGGAAGTCAAATAACGCAAGATGGGAAGAGCACAAAAAATATAAAACAAAGATTAGCACAAGGCCGTGCTACATTTAACAAGAAAAAACAATTACTGTGTTCAAAGACAACAAACATAGAAACAAGGAAAAGATTGCTTAAAACATATGTGTGGAGTACGGCACTGTCTGGCTGTGAAATCTGGACAGTCAAAAAAGTGGACAGGAAAAAGATGCCTTTGAAATGTGGTGCTATAGACATATGATGAAGGTATCATGGACAGACAAAGTTAAGAATAAAAGGTACTAGAAATGATAGGGGAAGAAAGAAACATGTGGAAAACTAAAAAATAGGAGAGATGGGACGATAGGCCACCTACTAAGGCATGAGGGAATAGTGCAGAATATATTAGAAGCAGAAATAAGAAAAAAGAAAGGTAGAGGTAGACCTACGTTATACTATTGGACACGGATAGTGAAAGATGTAGACTGTGTGAATTTCAGGGAAATGTGCAGGGTAGTTCAAAATAGAAATCAATGAAGGTGTGCATCCAACCAATTCGAAGATGGAAAACCTAATGACGAAAAAATAATTGTACTTAAACCTGAAGATTATTATAAGCAACTACAGGCATTGATTTTGCAATACTCTCAATTAATGTTAATTGTGCGAAAGGATTTACTGGAAAACTATTAATTCGGCAAATGTCTAAGTGTTGGGGGATCCTTGGTAGCCACAGGCTGCTTAATCCCCTTCATATACCACTGAATCTCGGTGAAATAGGGCATATAATTAGAAAACAATAGAAGGGGAATCGAGCTGTATCTAGGCTGTGCGAATTTCAGGAAATAGGCAAGCTCAGAATACAAATAAGTGAAGGTACGTGCCCAACAAGTTTCAAGACAGAAACCTAATAACGAAAAAAATAATTGCACTTAAATCTGATGATTATTATAAATAACTACAGGTGTTGGTTTTGAAACATTTTCAACTATTGTTGATTGTGCGAAAGGAATATTGGAAAACTATTAATTCAGCAAATATTCAAGTGTTGGGGAATTTTGGTAGCCGCAGGTTGCTTAATCCGGTTCACAGACTACTAAATATCTAGAAAATAGGGTATATATTTCTAAACAATTGAAGGGAAACCGAACTGCATTTAACAGGAAAGAGTAGTGGCTATGTTCGAAGATACCAAATATAGATAAGAAGAAAATTGTTGAAAGCATATATGGAGCATAGCACAGTATGTCTATGAAATACGGGCAATAGGAGAAATAGACAGAAAAATGGTAGAAGCCTTTTGGAATGTTGTGCTTCACATGTATGAGGATAATAGCATGGACAGACAAAGTTAATAACAAAGGGACTATAGAAATAGTAGGGGAATAAAGATATCTGTGGAAAAAAATAGGAGAAATAGAAGGGCAGGATATGTTCTAGGGCATTTTGAGGAATAGTGTAGAATATATTACAAGCAGAGATAAGAAAAAGGAAGTGGAGGTAGACCTAGATCAAATTATTGCACGCAGATAGTGAAAGATGCGGACTGTGGAAATTTTAAGAAAATGTGTAGATTAGCACACAATAAGGAGCTACTTTAAGAAGAACGCCAATAGAACATTAAGATTCCATTTAAAAAGATAATACAATAGCACATTTCAAGAGCTAATACTTAGCTGGACGGATGTTGGTGGAAGCAGAAAGACAACACACGGTTTCAGACACATGTGACTACTATGCCCAAGGTCCTGGGTTCATATCCCGACACAGTCCGCTTGAAAAATGTTAGGCAGCATTTTTCACAAAAATACGCCCTTGTTCGGATGAGAGGTAAAATGGAGGTCCCTGTGTGAGTGTTCTCACGCACGTTAAAGATCCCCACCTTGCATGGAACAGCAAGGGTTCGGTAAAATTCAAAATTTCCAGGTAAAAAAAAAACTCGCTTCCTGGCCAATGTAGTACCTTCAGGCGGAGCATTGAAAAAATCAAATGTAAGGTCTCACACACAAGCCTGTAAACTTGTCTGTGAGCCTGTACAGGCTTGCGGTTGCTGTTTGCTAACCTGCTGAAACACGATTGTATTGAGAAATAATTATTAGTGTTTTAATTTGATATGTTTATATTATTATTGTTTCCATTAGGCTAGATATCGTAAATACTAAAAATGTACTTTTGATTCATATTTCTATTTTTTTTTTCATAACTTCCGATTGAATCTGAAGTTGCAATTTATATTGAAATATTATAAAGGTCGGTCACAGTATACATTACGTGACCTCAGTCAGAGACATCTAACTTGCAATAAATACTTTCAAATACGTTTGTTATTTTAGACAAATCAACAGAAAAAATGTGGGTTTTTGGCGGTATATGCATAAAAAACGAGGTTTTTGAACCCAATTTTGAGGTTATGTAATCCTATTAGGTATTATTTTAATTTTGCTTTAAATATGTTTAGGGCATTCATTGTGCTATAATAAAAGGACAAAACACATTTGGATAGTTATACTGATAATCTGCTTTGAATACAACTAATACAAGGTTGGAATATGTATTGCCAAAAAATTGTTTGCTTAACCTTTTCTAGAATGTGTTAGGAGTATAACTTACTTATTTTGATTGTTTTACTTTCATCACAAATACATACCACTGAGTTACACGCTGGAAAAAAATGCTTGAGTTTTGGTTTTGCCATTAATATATTTAAACTATTAAATACTTACGTTTTCGTACTATTGTTGCTCATTACCATTTTTATTATAAGAATTAATTTCTATTTTTGTTTTGTGAAAGATTAAATCATATTGCATAATTATATTATTCTCCATTCTGAGATTTTAGTGCATAAGAATAACAAGGATGTGCAATGAATGATTAGGCAAAACGTTGTTGAATATAAATAATGCCAAGGCGAAAATTGAGGTTTCAATTTAGATTAGTAGTCAAAATGTTTTACTACCAAGACAAAATAATCGAACGGGTGCATGAGCGGAAATAATGTTGAGACGAAAATAATGTTTAAGTTTCAATTTAGGTTAGTAGTTGAAATGTTTTACTACCAAGACAATCGAACGGGTGCATGGACGAACATATAGTCTTAAGGCATAAATAGTGCTGAGGCAAAAAATAGTGTTAAGGTTTCATCTTAGGTTAGTAGTTGAAATGATTTACTACTAAGACAAAATAATTGAATGGGTGCATGGGCCAACATATAGTCTTGAGGCATAAATAGTGCTAAAGCAAAAATAGTGTTGTGGTTTCAACTTAGGTTAGTTGTCGTAATGTTTTACTACTAAGACAAAATAATCGAACCGGTGCATGAGCGAGTATAGTGTTGAGGCATAAATAGTGCCAAGGTGAAAATATTGTTGAGGTTTCTACTTAGTTTAGTAGTCGTAACATTTTGCTACTGAGATATAGTGATCGAATTGTTACATGTGTGAGAACACTGTTGTGATTTCATAATGGGTCACGAGGCGGAACATTTTACTACAAGGCAAAATAATCGAAGATGGGTTCAACACCAACTGCATGGGACTGCAGCATATCTTAGCAATATATCTACGATTATCTTGTTGCAAGTCCCTTATGATAACGACGTGGCCGTATCGAATATACTCATATATATCAATGTCGATGAGAATTTGCATACGCACGGACGAAAGTAATGTTCGGTAATTGATTTGTTTTGTAAAAGAGTTTGGAATAGTTAATACAATAAGTGAATATTAAATGAAAACGTTTAAACAAGCAATTGCAAGAGATACATCATTATAACACAACAATTACAACACAATTAGGAAGCAGTGGCAATTCGCACGTTTGATATTTAATTACTGTGAAGTTTGTTATATTCGTATGGTTGTTGACGCTACAATAGTAACACTATTGTTCGATAAAGAGTACGAATTTATTTTAAAGAAGAAACCATACACTTATAAAATCTGTAAAAACTCTTGTTTTTAATTAACATTTTATTTTATGATCTGCTGCATTAGTTTTCAACTTATAAGCGTTGTCTGTGTTTCCACTCAATAGCCCGCAAAACTTCTATCGTATTATCAATAGCGAAATAAGATTGACAATGTTGGAACGAAAGATTGAACTGAATACAGCCATAATTTTTTTTACAAATTATGCTACGCTAATTACCTATTCAAAAACTTACAATCTGCGTTTAATGGTTATAGATGTTCTATGTGTGTTTATGAATCAATCCTCGAGAGCCTTCGTTGTTGTGGTACGCATTGATATTTAAATTACAATTTCATACTGCAAGGAATATGTTATTGTTCTGTCTCAAATAGTGTCAAAAGCTCTTCTATTTGTCAAAGATTACACAAGGCAAGGTTATTGTTCTAATAGTATCAAGAGCGCTTTGTATATTCATTCGCGATCTACGGTCGCGTGACATTTCACTAAGAAGTAGTTCCAGATTTTGCAATTTAAACCAAATTTACTGAAAAACCCGCAAAATTTTCATTAGTTGGTTTCTAATAATTTTTAATTATTTTTGACAGGTCACTTAATGTAAACCGGATTCCCAAAGGTCTAAAGCGTGCAATTTTTAGTTTTTTATTCAGTCCCTTAACAAAGATAGTGCATGTCAAAAAATGGAAAAATTAAAAAATCTGTTTTTTAAAGTAGTGTATTTTTTTAAGGGTAAGCTTCTTACCATTGGTATTATATAAAAAGTATTTATACTATGTAGTGTAATAGCACAAAAAATATTAAGACAGATAAATTACTCTTTTGGTTGCAACCAATGACTTTAAACTATTAAAAATAATATTAAAGAATACATTCAGCTAGGCAATAATGGTTTTAATTTTAAGGCCAGAGTGTACTGAACTAAATGCGGCCTGGAACAAAAATGGCTGCAGTTTCTAAATGATAAACAATAAAAAAAATTTTCAAGTCCACTAAACATTAGGGAATTCAATCAGCAAATATCAAATTTTTCTGAGATGGTCAAGCAACCAATTATTTTTTCCCGGACTGCTTGGTATGGATTGACCTGTCTACATATAAACTGCTACATACCTCAATGTAGCCTGAAATATAAAAACAAGAATGACCGGGCTCAATCTGCGAGTGGGCACATTAATTTAGAACAAAACAATCATGTAACAGAAAAACATCTAATTAGGCAACATGTTACGTAAAAAAAGAAAACCCACTTAAAAAACACTACCCCTTTCTTATGTCATACTTTTCAAAAGAATTTCTATAGTATAAAATAAAGTGTATGACGGCAACATTTTTTAATCCTTCCTAAATTCCCCACTACTAATTTAGATGGTAACGTCTGCCATGTCTATAAATCCAGAAAAATTTACATCCAAAACTAACTAGGATATACAAAAAAGATTAATTCGATACAAACCAGCAGAAGAAATGAACTGAGGGTTACTAAGTTAACCACCCACAAGTATACTATATGGACAAATTGTTAGTTTGGATACGAAGTGTGCATCTCTTATTTGGCAAAAAACAAAAAAAAATAATTAGTAAAACTAATCAAGCTAATCATAATATTTGGGAGTTTTTTTGACAAACGTTTTCATTTTTGTTTCAAAATTGCACATCGTACCTGTAGGACAATTCTAATATTTATATATAGCAACCAACAATAGTCCTCCATTTCCAAGTTTATTGGCACATAACTACATCAAACGCTGATGTTCATACAAAGCAAACAAGTCATATAACTGCACGTGTCTGTCTCCTTATCTCACACGCCAGCAGACGTGACTCAGCACAGAATCGCCACGGTAGTCAGATCCATTTGCCCAATTACCATAACGGCAACAGCGATCTACAAGTAAAAAACACCAGTTGGCCTGTGGCGACGACCAGTCGGGCCTAAATAAAAAACAATTTGGCCTATAGTTAAGAGCTAAAAGATAATCTTATTGGTATGAGTAAGCCACTTGTCAACAAGAAAAAAAACATGCATCGCTCTTGAGGTACCGGAACGAGTAAATTGAAAATACTACCAAACACAAGCTGCAGAATCAAACTCAATTCGTTTTTGAAAGCAGAAATCAATATTCAAACCTCACGCTATCACAAAATGTCAAGAGGTGATTAGAAACTCAAAACACATCAAATAGTATGATACCTTATTTCAACAAGTTTCTAATTCGTAGCATTTAGGAAGTAATTTTACGTTATCAGAATATGTAGCTAGCCAGCGAAGATCTAAAACAAGGTACAGACTATTTCATTTAGAACAGAAACTTTCCAAATTCTCAGCAAATTAGTTTCCTTGAAAAAATAATAAACGGACTTATTGTAAGAAGGTGAAATATACAGGATGGTATTGGAGTATTGAAAAGTAGAAACAGAATCTATGCGAACGGATAATGAATTAAAAGGAAAAAGGTGTATTTTAATTTATGCCGAAAATAAACGTAACAGAACTAACAACATTCAGGAGAGCATATGAGTCCTTATTAAACGACATCATTAATAAAATGTATTTAAGAATATACAAACTATCAGATTACAGTATACTAGAAGCGGGTTGTAGTCCCTACGGGACTACTTTGAGCGCCTCTACTCGCTTTGTGGACCACTCTCTTTACGCCCCACCATCTCTACGCCCGCCCTCTCTATGCCCCGCCCTCTCTCCGCCCCGCCCTCTCTACACCCCGACCTCTTTGCACCCCGCCCTCTGTACACCCCGTCTTCACTTCCCCTAGTAGAATTCATTAAAACGACTTTGAGAAGTTGAGCAAATCAAGATCACTTAGCTCTAGTAGACTTTGTCGAAATCACTTCGGGAGTCGATCGGGGTCAAAATCACTTCGCTCTAGTAGTCTTTGTCGAAAACACTTCGGAGAGTCGATCGGATCAAGACAACTTCGCCCTAGTGGACTTTGTCGAAATCAGTACCGACCGAGAGTTGATCGGATCAAGACCACTTCATCCTAGTGACCTTGTCGAAATCACTTTGGAGAGTCGATCGGATCAAGACCATTTCGCCCTAGTAAACTTTGTCAAAATCACCTAGGGGAGGCGATCGTATCAAGACCACTTCGCTCTAGTAGACTTTGCCGAAAGCATTTAGTAGGAGTCGATTGGATTTAGATCATTTCGCCCTAGTAGACTTTGTAGAAATCATTTCGGTGAGCCCACCGGATCAAAACCACTTCGCCCTAGTAGATTGTCGAAATCACTTCGGGGAGTCGTTCGGATCAAGACCAATTTGCCCTAGTAGACTTTGTCAAAATCACTTCGGGAAGTTGATCGTATCAAGACCACTTTGCCTAAGTAGAATTTGTCGAAATCACTTTGGGGAGTCAATCGGGTCAAGTTAAGTTCGCCCTAGTAGAGTTTGTTGAAATCATTTCAGAGACTCGATCGAGTCAAGGTCACTTCGCTCTAATAGGCTTTGTTGAAATCACTTCGGGTAGTTGATCGGATCAAGATCAGTTCGTCCTAGTAGACTATTTTGAAATCACCTCGAGTCGATTGGATCAAAACCACTGTGACCTAGTAAACTTAAAAAAAATAAATTCAAAGCTGTATGTAATATAAGTAATGGAAATGCAGCTTATAAATATTTTACAAACATAGCATCCGAAGGGTTTTTTTAGCAATGTTAACAATGTTAGTTACGTAGATATAAAAGAGCAACGGATATTATATACAGTGGTTAAATAATCGATTGTAATAAGTAGTAGTAGTCTTGTTTCCGAACGTACCGTGGTCTGTCAAAGTTATTGAAATCAGCTGATCGCCTTAGTTTAATTCAAGTGCTTCGAATGTCTTTGTATATATATTTACAGCTAATTTAGGCAATTACTGGTTTTACCTTCTTATTTTTACGAATCAACTCTATGCTGCGTCTATCTAACAGTTTATAAGTCTTGTTTTGTGCGACAAATGGAATAGAACAAATAAAATCCATACATGCAAACCAATCAAAATTAAGCAATATTTATTAGTTGTTAATGTAGCCAATGTTACATATGAGCACATTTGCAATAACGTGTTTGCAAATAGCAACTTATGTTAAAGATAACCTTAAGCTGAAGTCTATGCAATCAATTTTGCCATTAGTGATTTAGATTTAAAGGAGGCTTTTCCTATGCTGCAATATGCGTTTAACGTTTCTCAATTTAAATTCAGAAATGAGTGTAATACGTATACGTAGCCGGTATTGAATTTAGGTTTTACACTCAGAAGCTTTGTGTTTCAGCACATATTTGATATTTTATAAGGACTTTTAGTTAATGTAAGCAACCGTACAGTTCTACCTTCTCTGTACATCATGCTGCTTCGTTCTTACCACGTATTGGGTATGTTCGTTAAGACAAAGTTGTCAATTACCGTTAAGGTAGATAAGGAATAATTAATTTATTGTAGACAGTTGTATAGCGGTTATAAAGTTTGTTTGGCTATTTTACGCATATTAGACGCTTGTTAATGTTTAAAAAATCAACAAAATAAAAAAAATCTAATTTAATTGGGTATTGAACTACCGAGGTTGCGTATGGTAGACAGAGGTGTTAGCCTTACGCTATCGAACCGTCTTTTGTAGTAAATCCTTTGGTTGTATACTTGTAGCAGTTGAAGCCTCAAAAGGTATATAGCGTTTTCTAAATTATTTACGTCGACTTGAAATTTTTTGGATGTATTCGGTAATAAACGTCAAATTAAATTTTTAACTTTTTGTGTTTAAAATAGACCGCGTCTATTAATGTGTGATACTTTTTTATAAGTAGAATTAATAATTATAAGTACTATAAAGAAGCTTTAATTTTAGTAATTTGTAAATTGAGTGTGTTAACAGAGTTTTAGATAGTACGTACTCGTGCTACTACGTTTTTGTTCGTAACCTGTTTTGACATTTCTCAAATAAATTACACAAATCGCAGTAACAATTTTAAAGATGTAGAATTTATGATAGATGTAATATTTTTTGGTACATATTAGAAATTTGTTAAGGATCGTATATCAATTTTTGAAACCAACTCGATCGTCTGTTCATCAACGCAAATGTAGCTGTTGTTGGCTCTGCGCGTTTTGGTTTTTAGACCGTAAAATATTAAAGCTTTTTAGTTTTTATACACATATAAGCGAATACGTACCTGCTAGTTGGACAATCCCTGAAAAGTAAACTTTGTAAATAGTTTTTGAGTAAACTAATTCACAAATTATAGATTGTAGATCGCACTGAGGCATAAGAAAAAATAATGTGTTGGTTTATTTAATGCATATTGTTAAATAAATACTATTGCATGTCTTAAAAAGCAACACAAAGGTAAATTAAAAAAAATAATTTTACTGGGAAGCCGAATCACCGAAGTTAGCATTTGTAACCAGCGATGTTAAGCTTGCGCTATCGAGGCGTTGTGTATTGAAGTCGCGTTGGTTGTATATTTACTATGCCTAATGTCTCATAAGAAATACATCGTCTTAGAAGCAAATCACGGTTTATTGTAATTGCTCGGGCGACTCCGTAAACAAACGTCAAATGTAATAAATAATTATTTTTCAAATAAATAGCCCGTGTATATTAAAAAGTCATGTTATTGTATAATAATGATCAATTATCGGAACTAATACGTAATATTGGATGATTTATAATTTTAAATTTAACAAACTTTAAAAAAATTTGTGTCCTCAGATTTTGAAAATACATATTCGTTCGCTTTCGTCGACTTTCACTACCTGTGTTTGACGTTTCTCGAGGTAATTATACAAATTTTGATACCTGTTTTAAGAAAATACTATACCACCAGCTTGCAAACTGTTAATAATTCAGGTTTTAGAATACGAATAGCGTTGTTTGGTATAAATTAGATATTTTTTAACGCCCAAATACGAATTTTAGAAACCAACTCGGTCTTTCTTCTCTCTCGTACCAACGCTAACGAAACACTTGCCGACCTCGTCGCACGGCCCGTTCGGTTTTTTAGATCGGAAATTTTTGAGGGATCCAAGCTTTTTTAACACGTTAACGAATACGTCGCTTCAAATTAATCTTTTCCCGGAAAATCCTTATTTCTCCGTAATTTATCGGGTTTCCGCGATAAAAACCGACCTATGCAACGCACGCAAAAATTCTCCACCTAACCACCACGCCCGCACCTCCAAATCCGAAACCCTCAGACGCAAATCCCAAAAAGCGATCGATTCGCGCCTCTCAACTTTAACACAAAGACGGGCATACAAAACTTATAGTTATTAGATGATTCAACAAGAGAGTTATGCTAGCAATTACTCATTCGGAAGGTTTGCATCGCGAGTGGCGTAATCCAAATGAGTAATGGCCATAACTCGCGAGTAGAATACTATACTTTTCACACGACTACACACATCTTCATTATCAGATATTTTCTAAATGTTTTAACTAATATCGCAAACACTGACAAGTAAAAATTTACTTGTCAAAGTGTAACGACCTACTCTGCATGATAAGAAAATTATACCTCTCGGATTATGCAAAATGAAGGTATGTGTACTGATTGGTTAAAGGTGCTGGATTGTGAATTCATATACACCTACAGGAGTACTATTATAAATCCATTTTTAAATGTGTAAGAAATGCATTACTGAATAGGGGCGGGAAAAAGTACTACCGGTGTGATGACACGCAGCTTTTAAAATCCTTTGACCCAATAGAAGTTAGTTTATCTTCAAAACAGGTGAATTTCGATTTGAAAAGAATACATAAATGGTCCCATGGTTCATGCACTTTGTTTAAATGCAAAAAAGAGCTGTTTTATTTTAATTGGTAGTACACAGATAAGAAACAAAGTAAAGCTGCATAATTTTACGACTCTACATATTGATCACCATGAATTAGAACAAAAAGAAACCTAGGGGTGTTTTTCGATGAGTCTTTAAATTTTACTAAACATGTAAACATAAAACTTAGAGCATTATATTTAAAACTAAAATCTTTATATAGGTTAAAATACACTCAGAGAAATTAAAGTACATGCTGGTCAAATCACTACTTTATCCAATATTAGATTATTGTATCATAGTCTACTATAGCTACCTTTCATTAGAATATAGGAATAAATTACAACTAGCGCAAAATGCCTGCCTCAGATTTACTTATAATATTTGCAAATTTGATCATATAACACCAATATATCTGAATAACAATATTCTAAAAATGGAATATAGAGTTCGGCTATTTTTTGCTTTATTTTTATTTCAATTATGTCATAACAAACAATCTTAGTATCTTTGTGATTATTTAATACAAAGGCAGCATATTCATAATGTTAATGTAAGATATTTAGATAGCTATAATATTCATCTACACAAAACTGTTAAATTTGAATGTTGTTTTGCTTATATGTCTCTAAAGTTATTAAACTCAAACGAAACTCATGAGCTGATGAAAATAAAAACAACTGAGTCATTCAAAGAAAATTATAAAAGATATTTGTTAGGTATACAAAAAGAAAGGTCTAAATAAATTGTTGTATAGCATTTTACTGTTATCCTAGAGCTTATATAGTATGTAAATTTCTGTGTATATTGTATTTGGTTGGAGGTATGGAAGAACACTTTTGTGAATGTCCTCCTTTTGTGTCTTCAATGTATTTTTCTAACAATACAATAAATATCTATCTATCTATCTATAACTTTTTTTTTTTTTTTAATTTCACTTTCATCCGCTTCCACCTTTACAGTTATTAGCGGAGGTTGGAAGTATTATTTATAATCTATGGTACAATATATGTTTATCTTTTATATATTTTATATACGATGTTGGATTTCTATGTCTTTAAGATAGTTCAGCAGTGGTTCAATATTGGATGTGTCTCTCAGGATAGTTTGTACATCTTGTTGTATGTTGTTTGTTGTTTACTAGAATTGCCACCCCTCCGCTAGCTATATGTGTGTTTAGTCTGTCCTTGCGCTATTGTATAAAATTGTATGTATTTATGTTTTGATGTTCTTTGAAGTGTGTTTCTTGTAAGCATATGTAATGAGGTTGTGTTTCTTCAATTAGTTTTGGAATTCAGCTTTATGGGATTGAAGTCCATTACAATTCCATTGAATGATGTTCATGTTATTGATTATCGACTGAGGAATCAGACATTTCTGACTCAATTTGTTGTTCCTCCATTTTTTAGTTATTCTTGTTATTGTTGTTTTATTTTTTGTCATCAGTATTGTTTTGGATTTCATGCATCATTTGTATGAGTTGGTTTGTATCTTTGGTATAGTTTTACTTAATTCTAGTATTTTTTGTTCCGATCGTGTTTTCTAGAAAGTCCTGAAATTGTCGAATGAGATAATGTATTTGGCTGGATCACTTTCTATGATTTCCTTTATTGTATTGTGTTTTGGGGATTCAGTTTGTTCCAAGTTCTTCTTTTAATTGTAGGATCCTTTTTTGTTTTTGTTTGTCCGTTTGGTTTGTGATAAATTCGACAGGGTTGATTCTTGGTTGGTTTCTTGTTTTTTCTTTTGTGTTGCTTCTCTTATTTGATGTTCAATGTAAGTTTCATTTAGTTCTTCTGTAGGTGTACTTTCAGGTGACTGATTTGGTCTTTTATTTCTTATTGTTTCATTTAGGTTTGTTATTTGTTCAGGTTGTTTTGTTTCACTCTGTATATTATGTTCCTCGCAGCTTGAGGTTGAATGGCCCGTTTGTTTACATGTATAGCAGTATGTTTCTGTAGATAAAAATAGTCTGTAGGGGGTTTCTTCAAATAATACTATTATTGATTCTGGGATGTTTAAATTTGCAGTTTGTTTAACATAGATTTGTCTCAGCTAAGTATGTGTTTAAATTTTATTTCTGATAATGCAGCTTTTATAAATGACATCTTGCCTGTTAAAGTTATATTTAGCTTAATAAGTGCGTTTTCTATTACATTGTGTGGTATGGATGGGCTAACATTTGAAATAACCACTCATGGTCGGCGTTAGTAATTTACGTATTTCCACTTCTGTGTTATTTACTGTTATATTAGGATGGTTGTTTACAAACTGGTCAGCATCTTCTTTTGTAGATAAATAAATACAGATCCGGTTGTTTGCTATTCTTGATGCAAAGGTTATATTTTTAGGATCTATTATTTCCGTGATTGCATTTAGATAATCTTCTAACTTCGTGTTTGGCAATGAATTTCATATAATCGCATTTTCTTTTGACGGAAACTGCTTGCAGATGTTTGTTCATTTGGTGCTTTGCTTTTACTGCATTCGAATATGTCCCTTCTTTTATTGTCTGATGGGCGAGTGGGTTTTTGTTTGGCTGGTTGAATGATTTATGGTTGAGGCTGTTATTGTTGGTAAAGGATACATTTCAGGTAGTTTTGGTAAGTGGTTTGGGTTAGGTTTATTTAATGTAGCTGTAATAAAAGGAAGAGGAATGTTTAGAAAACAATACCTGTTTTGGTTTTATCACTTGTTAATTTGTTATTTCCGAGGTCGTATTTTATTATCAACGAATTAACTTAGAACTGTACTGTTGAACATACGGTCGCGGAATATCTATAACTTTACTTTTTGCACAAACAAAATATACAAAAACATTTTTGTCAAAACAATGAAAATAAACAACAGATGCATAACCTGCTTCTGAGGCATTGCAAAAGGCGTGTAGCTCAATGCTCTTTAAGTCTTTACAAATCAACCGACGAGAAATTTCCAACTTGGATAAGAATGGAAGTTGCAACAAATACTTGTTCCATTGACGAGTAAGTTTTTCAGGAGACTTGGCATTTCAATTGATTCCCAAAGTCCATAAACGCCGAACGAAATGTTTAATAAAAAATGTAACAGGAGTTAAGAAACCTAGGGGATCGAAAATTCTAGCTAATGTCGAGAGAATGTTCCTTTTTGTACAAGGACGCTCATTAATTTGTATATTGTATGAAAAAGCATCTGAATCGGAACACCATTTGAGCCATATCACCTTTACTAGTGGAATTTGTTCTTCTCTAAAAGTCAGCGGTGATTGTTCGATTTGTGAATTGGGTATATTTGACAAGACAAGGATGGAATTACTATTCCATTTTCTAAGTTCAAAAACACCAAGCTTACATACATCAGTCAGTTCTTGAACTAGCCCGTTGGCTTCTTCAACAGTTTCACAACCACTGATGATGTCATTTACATACGAGTTGGACGATAAAACAAGTGAAGCGCGGTGGTAACAAACCGCTTCCAATCTCGCTAATTCTTGGATTGTACGAAGAGCAAGAAAAGGAAAAGCTTTTATCCCATAAGTAACGGTGGTCAATCGATAATCAACAAGAGGATAAGATGAATCAAATCTCCACAAAATACATAGGAAATCTCGATGTTCTGGTATAATCTCGATCTGGGGATACATTTGTTGGATATCTGCCGTGTAAGCAATGTTGTGAATCCGAAACTGCAATAGAAGTTCAAAAATATCTTTTTGTAGTGATTTTCCCTGTAACGTGTCATTTAGTGAAATACCGTCTGAGGTTTTTGCACTTGCATCGAACACAACTCTTAATTTAGTTCTTGTGCTCTCTGGCTTTATTACAGCATGATGCGGAATGTAATAAACAGGACTACTATCCAACGAAAGAAGAGGTACAGGACTCATGTGCCCTGTGTTTATGTAATCTTGCATGAAAAGATTGTACGGCGCTCGTAAATACGAGTCATTCCTGCAAACGTCTTTCCAACTCCAAAAAGCGACGTAAAGCGATTGCACGAGAGTCAGTAAAAATTGGTTCTGGCCCTTTAAAAGGAAATGAAACCATAAACCGACCTGCATCGTTTCTAGAATATGTTTAAATATTTTCACACAATACGTTTTTTGCATTTTCCTGTACGTGAGCAGGAACACTTTTCAGCTCCCAAAAACGAATTAGCGTTTCTTCTATTGGTTCCACATAAGCACACAATGCAGTAGAAATAGTTTCTGAACAAACTACTTTTCCAGTCACGATCCAACCAAATTTGGTGCGAATGGCCACCGGTTCGTCTTGTTGGTCGATCCGAGATTCATTCAACAAAATTTGTGCGAAAATGTCTGCTCCTAACAACAAATCAATTTTCGCAGATTCAAAAAACTTTTGATCAGCTAATTGTAATCCATCGATATGATCCCAATGGCGTTTCGATAAAGGTGTGACCACATATTTCCTGTAAAACAAAAAAATCTTAAATTGAATTTGGATTGAGTTTCAGCCTGGTTACAAGAATGAATACGACACGATAAGCTACCACTGATAGTAAGTAGGTGCATTCAATCCCAAACGTTGAACTTTTGCTAAGCTTTTATGCTTCTGCAAAAAAAAAGCCTTTGACGACACTTTTCTATTATGAAATTTGACATACTCCCATTATCTAAGAGTGCCTTAACAGTTTGTAGTTTTCCAAAACCATTGATAATCGCTACCTGAGTAGTAGCTAACAAAGTTGTTGTATTACCAACTGAACAAGAAAAGAATGAACTAACTTCAGGCCTCTGCATCGAAAACGAAGAAGCTTCACTTGTTTCATTCCCTTCAACCATTTTTTTTTGTATGATCTGCTGATGTAGTAGGAGAGGTATTTGCATTCTCAAAATGCAACAATGTGTGGTGTGGTTTACGACATTTTTTACAAACAACCTTTGATTGGCAATTTTTGACCCGATGCGAACTACACAAACAATTTAAACAGAGATTATTCTTTTTAATGAAATCAAATCGTTCCTGACTGGATTTACCAAGGAACTTTTTGCAACCATAAATCAAGTGCAAGTCATTACACAATATGCATTTGTTAGGTGACGTCGTAGATACAAACGTCCCACGAGTTGAATTTCGTTTATTCCAAGTTGAAGACTCACTTTTATTTTTAGTCGCAAAGTTGACGGTTTTCAGTGCTTTTTGAGACATCAAATCGTTTATCTCTAAAGCCTTACACGATTGATCTAAGAATGCTCTTAATTCTTCAAAACGTGGTATTTCACTTGTATTTTGCATTTCAAAACGTTTGGCAGTGTCTGAATCTAACCTTTGTAATAGCCAATTGAAAAGAACAAAATCAAACAGATCGACATTTTCAAAAGTTTTTAAAGTGGCACAGCTTTCAATGAATACGTTTAATAAGGACCGTAAACTGTTCGACGCAGCAGAATTCAATTTGGGAACCTTTTCCATGCAATTTCAATAATTTGTAACAATTAATCTTTTATTTTCATAGCGATCTATAATAATTTTTAAGGCAATACCGTAATTTGTGTCACAGACCAATAAATGTTTAACGAGTTGTTTAGATTTGTCAACTAAACTGTTTAACAAAAAATAGAACTTTTCAATAGGAGAAAGTTTTTGATTTGAATCGATCAAAGTACGAAACGAATTGTAATGATTCAAAATCTTCAATTTTCCCATTAAAATTTATTAATGAAATTGTCGGCAAGCATATGTTGTTTGTGGCTGACTGAATTATCCACCATGGCATGGTATGGTATATATTTGTTTTTTTTTTCTTAATCTTCTTTGAGAATTAAACCACTCATAGTTTTTAAAATTATCTTTATTTACGTTTCGATCCATGACCTAGGATCGTTGTCAAAATAATAAAAACTTCAAGTTTGACATTTATGACATAAATTGAAGGTGACTTTGATTTATTGATGTTCGAAATATTTGATTTGAGTATACTAAGCAAAAATTTTTAAAGTTTAAAAGAATGCTTGCCTTCAATTTGTGTTACGGCCTGGGACCGACTTTTTTTAGGTAGCCAATACGCTTAACGTGAAATCAGCTGATTAATTTTTATTGGTGAATTTTATATAAATTCAATAACTTGGGAATTGGAAAACATTTTTTAACATGTTTCTATTTATACAATTGAGAGAATGGTTATTAAAGAAGTGTGCGATTGCATTATTGAAAGGCTTAAGCAGTCGTTTTTTTATATTTCTTTTGAAGGGGAAAATCATTATGATTTAGGCTACCTCTTTGGTAGATTTTAACATGGTTCTGAGGCGACCTTATGGTGGGTTTATACTTGTCAGATTCCAATGTTGTTCTATGAAGGTTGTATATGGATCTGAGGTGACCCTATGGCGGGTTTACACTTGTCAGATACCAATACTGTTTTACAGGGGTTGTTAATATGCTTCATCATCATCATCATCATTGGATCTTCATCTCAAAACTGGTTGGGCACATACCTGCACTTATTTATATTCTGAGCTAGCCTACATAGTTCTCTGAAATTCTCACACAGCATTTATATAGCTCGTTTCCCTTCTATTGTTTTCTAATTTTATGCCTTATTTCACTGAGATTTAGTGAAGGGGGTTAAGCAACCTGTGGCTACCAAGATCCCCCAACACTTAGATATTTGCCGAAATAATGGTTTTTCAGTTAATATGCTTATTGTTATATAATTAGTTATTGTATGTATAAATAGAATTCATGTATGTAGGCTGTATTTCATGTTAATATCGCAAGGAAAACCCAGGAAAAACTTGCAATGCTACCTAGATATTGTGGGCATTTGATCTTTATTTGTTATTTCTTTTAGTAATGGAATCCATTGTTTACTGAAAGTTACGGATTTGTTTGCAACGCAGTTATTTTTATGTAGGGTTATATAAGCAGCTTCTTTGATTTTGCGTTTTCGGTGGTTTTCTTCTTTGTCGATAATTTTTGCGTCCTCCCATTTTATTTTATGACTGGAGTCCCATGCAAACGAATGCATTTAACACGAAATTTTACACAATAAAAATGTGTTGTTTAATAGAACTAAATAAAAAATTAGGACTATTATTGCTAATTTAGTATATTATTACAACACTATACAGTGTTTGCTCAATGTGAAACCTTATAAATGTGATGTGCAATAGTATCATGATTAAAGTGACCATAATTTTTTTATTGAAAAACGGGACGAATTTCTAAATTCTTTTAAAAATTAATAAAAATAGATAATATTTTACGCAACAAATTTTATTGGTTTTATTATAAGTAAAATAGTAAAAAATACATTTTTGTTAATGTTATGTACTAAACAGAAAACCAGTAAAAGTATTAATTAATTGTTTTATATTTCTCTGACGAAGATATTCTTTTTAACAGTTCAGGAGAAGACTTTAAATAAGCGTAAAACTCTTGACATGACTTATTTATATTAACCTTAGTTATTAAAATAGCTTGTAAAATCACTTGTAACAGTTTTTTCAGCTGTCCATATTTGATTCATTAAAGAGAATATTCTCTCAACTGGAGCATTGGTTCCAGGTAGACACCATATATATTCAATAAGTATGCAAAAGTTTTTATGATTTATATTATTATTTTTAAAGTGATTAAACAATTCAACCCATCGGTTTTCTACTGGTAGATTAGCATTATTCCATTCTAAAATTTTTTGTTCAGTTATATAATTCGTAATAAGAGAAAACTCATTCAATATTTCCGAATCTTTATCGCGTTCTATGAATTAAAATTAATAGGTCGATTACCAGTTCAATGTCGTTCCATTCTGGTATTTTCGTCAAACAAGCCCAATCAAAAATGTCCAAATCTTGATAATGAGATGTCCATTGTTCTAAGTAATCAAGACAAGTTTGATAAAAATCAGAAGCAATTTTCCTTACAAATTCTTTGTCAGCTTCATCTTTTTCTTGTAACTCGGCCACTAAATTTCTAACAGCGTGTAGAACAAATTAAGTCTTTTGTTTTAAAATTAAATTTTCTTTCAATTGATGTATTTGTTTTGCAACTTCAAGAGCGGAAATATTCTCAGCCTCAATTTTTAGAATAGCCTGATTAAACGTAGCTGTTTGTGCGTGGATAAAACACAGAAATAGTTCAGACTTTGGGTCTTTGAAAAACGTTTGCAAAATCTTGGGACACTTATCAACACAAAAAATAACCCTGAAGAGGTTTAAACATTTTTAGAACCCGTTCCAGTGCAGGCATAAGCGCAAGCCATCTTGTTTAACTATATTCTAATAACTTTTTATATTCAGTATCCACATCATCACAAAACTCTTTTAAACTTTGCACCCTAACAGTGTAAACATAAAAAAAAAGAATATATTTTTATAATAACATATTCGACGTCAAAAATGGAAGGCAATCTGCTGCAGTTTTAATAGTGTTGTGAAGTATATGTGCACCACATCCAATGCCGATCAATTTACGATTAAGAATCGAATTTAGTTTACTAAAAACATTATTTACACCATGGCTTTTGAGAACAACCGAAGTTACAGTTTGTGTTGTCCCCACAAAAAGCTAGTAATTTCTCAGATATCTTATATTCCTGTAAAACATTTACTAAATATTGCACAATGATTTCCGATGTTTCGCAGTGCTGTTCTTGAAGGTCTAATTTTTTAACTTGTACACCGCATACGGCTGAAAGTAGCGGACCAAAATAGGAAATATTTTGATAGATCCGTGATTTGATGCATCCGTCGAACTGGAAATACACTTAGCTTCAGTTAAATCCACTTTTAAATCTTCAGTTGCTGTGTGCATAACAATGTTAGTGATAATTGCTTCCATTTTTGTACGGGCGCATTGAAATTTCGGTTCAAAACAACTGAATCAATTTAGATGTACAATCATTTGAGCGGAAGCTGCGATTCTCTGCAATGGTGTGATAAGCCCATAAACCTTCTGTTGCAGCAACTTCCATATCTTTCGTGCTTGGCTGATTGCTATTCTTAAAAAAGTTTAATACCGTTGAACTTAACGCTGCCGCACGGTCCGAATTTTTATGTTTTTCCAATCTCAAATGTTGTTCAATATCACTGGCGCCACCATGAGACACATTAAATTCTGTTCTGCATTTTTCACATTTTACATCTGATGGTGTATTTCGTTGTTTTATAAATGGATATTTTGGTTGTAGATTAATATCGAATGTACATTTGTGTTTGGGCTATTTTAATATCCACCTTGGTTTTTGGATGTAAAATGCCACTTTTCTTTCAGTACAATATTATTTCAGCTGCAATTGGATGTTTTCGTTGTTTTGTAAATACATACATATTTATAAGTTCTTAACATTTTTATACTTTTACAGACTGATTGTACATCATCATCATTTTGTTTTCGACCTTACTTAAAGTCGGTTTAACGCAGCTCTAACTTCTTTTCTATTCTCTGCTAATCTAAAAAGCTCTACCTACCCTTCACAACCTACATTTCTAATAATTTGACTAATATAGCTTGGTCTAGGTCTTCCTATATCCTTCTATCTTTTTCCTATCCACCTGGCTCTACATAGATATTAGCAACCTGATGGTTGTTAAAGAGCTCTAACATGTTTACATGATTACCATTTATAAGGAAATAAAATATTACCTGGTTATCCCCTTCAAAAAAGGAAAAGTGTTAAATTATATGTTATGGTAAGGCTTAAGCAACGAATCGCTACCAACATGCCAGACCGCTAACTAATTGTGAGTTATGTCATGATGACATTTAGTTAACTGATTTTTATTTTTTTTTGTTTTGTTTTCAAACTCACTTAAAGTCGGTTTGATGCAGCTCTATATTCTTTTCTATTCTGAGCTAGTCTAAAAAGGTCTACATACCCTTCACAACCTAAATCTCTAATAATTTGACTAATATAGCTTTGTCTAGGCCTTCCTACTCTTATTTTTATTTGGTAGTCTATAATCTAAGACTTTACTAAATAGTCCCTCATGTCTTAACTGGTGCCCTATCATTCTATCTCTCCTGACCTTCAATTGTTTCCACATACAGGGATACTCACATATCCTTCTATAAACTTCCTCGTTTGTTACTCTATCTGTCCAACTAATCTTTAACATTCTCCTATAACACCAAGTTTCAAAAGCTTCTATCTTTTTCTTATCTACTTCTTTAATTGTTCAAGTCTCACTACCATATAGTAGAACGCTCCATACGTACGACTTTAAGAAACTTTTTCTATTATCTAAACTAATACTATTAGCTATTAGTATGTTTTTCTTTTTTAAAAACATTTTTCTAGCTTGAGCTATTCTAGCTGCTATATCCCTTCTGCTACATCCGTCCTTTGTAATTATACTACCTAAATAGCAAAATTCGTCTACCTCCTCTAACTCGGTATTACCTATTTTTAATTTTGGTTTAGAACTAGGCTGTAACTCACTTGTCATTATCTTTGTCTTTACCGAGTTAATTCTCATACTATAGTTACTCCGTAATATCTCATCTAAAATATTTAAAAACTCTCCCAACTCTTTTCTAGACTCTGCTATAATGGCTATATCATCTGCAAAACGTAACATGTCTACTTTCTGTCCCTGTACACTAATACCTATATCTTTTCTCTCTCTAGCTACGTTTAAAGCTACCTCAATATAAACATTAAAAATCAAGGGAGATAGTATACAGCCCCGTCAAACACCATTTCTAATCTTAGCTTCCTTTTCTATTTCATCAAATTTAATTACTACGCTTTGGTTTTTATATAGACCGTAAATAATTTTTGTATCCCTATGGGAGATTCCTATTTTTTATCAAAACCCTGAACATAACAATCCAATGAACCCCATCAAATGCTTTTTCTAAATCTACAAACGCAAAATGAGTCTTTTTATTTTTTTGGAATCTTTTTTCGATAATTACCCTAATCATTAGTATCGGTTCTCTAGTCCCTCTGTCTTTGCGAAAACCATATTGGTCTTCGCCTAAATAATTCTCAGTCAAAGCTTCTACTCTATTTTTAATTATTATTGTTAGTATTTTGGAAGCATGAGAAGTTAAACTAACCGTTCGAAAATTCTCACACCTATCAGCTCCTGACTTTTTTGGGATTGGGATAATAATATTTTTTTCGAAATCTATTGGAACCTCACCTGTGTCATATATTACATTTACTAGTTCATATAATCTGTCTAAAGTTTTCTGACTTGCATATTTTATTAATTCTGGAATATCGTCTATCCCTGGCGCTTTATTTAGTTTAAGATTCGAACAGCTCTATCAAATTCCTCTCTTAATATTGAGAACCCTATTTCTACATCCTCTTCTTGGTTGTTCTCTAACTCATCCATATCGTCTCCCTTATATAAATCTTCTAAATATCTTTTCCATCTGTCTGCTACCTCAACTTTATTTATTAGAAGCTCATTATTCTCGTCTCTAATACCATTATATTTTTTCCTATCTTCCCCAAAAAACTTTTTAACTGCCCTGTAAGCCCTGTCTGTCTAACCTACTCTCAAATCATCTTGTATTTCCTTACAATTCTCCTCCATCCATTTATTTCTAGCTTTTCTACACTCATGTACTATCTTATTTCTAACTGTATTATATTTTTGCTTACTTTCACTATCCACTTCTCTGAAAGGTTTAAGCTTTCTTCTATTCTCTATTAAATCTAATATCTCCTTTGTTACCCAGGAATTTCTTGCTTCTATTTTTCTCTTACCTATAGTCTGTGTTGCTGTATCATGTACAGTCAGTTTTATTTCTTTCCATCTATTTTCTACGTTCCCTCCTACAGCTATCTCTTTGCTCTTATTATCTAATACTTGTTTATATTCCTCTTTTACCCTACTATCATTAAGCTTACCTAGATCCCATTCCTCTCTTTTAACCTTTCTCAAATTTTTGAATTTTAGTTTACACTTCATTTTAACCAAGTTATGATCGCTATCTATGTCAGTCCCTGGATAACTACGACAGTTTGTAACTTGGTTTCTAAATCTTTGTTTAACTAAAATATAATCTATTTGGTATCTAGCCCTATCACCTGGCGCTTTCCAGGTATATCTTCTCTTAACATGTTGTTCGAACAGGGTGTTTACAGTTACTAATCTATGTTCCTGGCAAAACTCAAATAATCTTTCTCCTCTATCATTTCGTCTGCCATACCCAAATTTTCCTACCATTTTTCCCTCACTACCTTCTCCCACTGACGCATTAAAATCGCCCATAACTATTAAATTCTCATCTCCTTTTACTTTTCTCACCATACTATTTATATCCTCGTATACCTTTTCTACTTGCTCATCCTCGTACTGAGTTCTTGGCATGTAAACCTGTACTAAAACAGTGTCTGCGGGTTTTGTACTCAATCTAACCATAATTATTCTATCACTAAATTGTAAGTACTCTAACTTTATGCCCTAATCTTTTACCTAACACTATTTCTACCCCTGCCTGTCCATTAGTTGAAGAAGTTGTAATTATTCTATAATTATCTTTCCAAAAGTCATTACTATCTGGCCATCTCACCTCACTAATACCTAAAATGTCCAGTTTTTCCTTTCTCATTTCGACTAATAAATTCGTTAACTCTAAGTAATGACCTTACATTCCAAATCCCTATTACTAAATCGAACTGTTGTTTTATTTTCTTACGATGACGAGCCCCAAGTACCCCCTCCCAGAGATCCAAATGAGGGAGTATTTAACCTCCGGACACGAATTTTACTTGTGAGCTCTCCATCATACATATTTCGTGTTTTAGGCCACGCATACCTGGGAAATATTGTGGTAGGTTCCCATATCTTTCCACAACGCAGTTTTTAAAGATTTTAGCAAAAAGCCGTATCCGTCACGGCCAACCCCCAACAAGCTTGTAAATTATTGGGGATCGCCCGAGACCAACCGACCCTCCTCCAATATCTTTTAGCCAGCAAGGCTGCTGCCCCTTGCTGCGCCTTTTAATCGTCTCTTACGATAAGCAGGCTTACTATAGTAGTATTCTTTATCCCCTACTATAGGGAATTGTACATATATGGCTAAAATTATCTAAGTTATATTAATATAGTTGTTAAAAATTTGACGTTTTTTGATTGATGTATTTTGCAATTTAATGTGGATCATTCCATAATTCAATCCCAATAAATAATTAAAAATTCCTTACTTTATTTGTTAAAATAATTGTAAGCAAATAGCAATCCAAACTTAAGTAGCATATGTTGAGTTATTTAGTTTGTAAACAAACAAATGACGTTTCCTGCTCAATTGTAAATAAGGTAAATTTAAGACCAGTTCTTGTACTATCAAGTTTGAGCAAGGGGTAAGATATCTATCTGTGGCTTTGGACTTTCACGTAACATAATAGGTATATACTCGTATGTAACCTACCGCATGCAATGCAGAATTGTCGAATCAAAGTGAGCCGATTCATTTGTAATAAAGGATTTGGATCGCACGGCTCTCAGCTGGGAGTCGGTTCAAAAGAACGGGTCGTTCGCAAACGACTCATCTCTACTTAACAAGTTTTAACTTGTAGGCATTGACAATGCTGCATTGTATGTAGAAAACTATAATAGTACTGATAGTTTCTCTATTGAAAACAGATATTCATTTATTTAGGGCTAGGATCTTTAAAACGAGACATTTTTGCATCTTGAGCGATATGTCGAGGGACAACGGGATAACATATTAGAAAAGGAAACTGTCCTGTTGAAATGGACGTATGGTCAGTATAATCATGATCAACTTTTTATCTGTAAATTAAATCTATCGCTTGCAAAAAACACTTCATTACTTTAAAACTCTTTCTTTTTATTAAATACTGAAATGAAATAAAATAGTGAAAAACATTAACACACACACACACACACAATGAATTAGTTAAAACAAATAGGCATCAAATGAAGGGTTAAATATACTTACTCGGTAAATGTTGAACAATTCAGTATCTCTAGTGTCACTTCCTTGCGGATCACCAGGAAGTGTAGGTACTAGCACAACTTCGTCTGACATGGTATGTTTTAAAATAAATCAAAAAGGTTTTATATTATAAACGTTTAAAATTGTAAAGTAGCTTAGCTCAGAATAGGAAATGGTGGAGGTAGGCGCCAATCAGTTCCAGCACAGAAGACCTAATAATGAAGATGATAAAATTGGAATATAAGTCTACTTATGATATTCACATACCTCAAATATATAAATTAAAAGTGAAACTTGATCTTTTTTATTGATTCAAGGCGTTTTATTTCTAAATACAAATTAATATTGGACTAATTATACACCAACAATCAAAGAACAAACATAAATAAATTGCCACCCGTTCCCGCAAAATATGTTTAACAGCGCTAAGGCGACCTGAGATAAAACTAACTGTAGATTTCGCGCTCTATTCAAATTCAAATTTAAATAATATTTTTCAATACTAACAACGTATGCAAATAACTTTGTTTTGGCATTAAATTAAATAGTGCTAATAATTCAAAGCTATTAGCATTTTAACCAAAAATTATGAATTATTAATAACAAACTGATGAAACTTTGTACATTAGAATATAAACTGATAATGAAATACAAACACAAACGATATATAATGCATAAAGCATAGAATTGTACGGCTGTTAAATTTGGACAGTAAGAAAAATGGCCCGAGAAAACAACGTTTGAACTGTGGTACTACATACCTATTATGAAGATATCGTGGACCCAATTACGATGAAAGAGGTACTAGAACTGATAAGGGGGGAATAAACATTGGAAAACAAAGGAAAGATAAGATGATAGGACACATACTAGGATATCGGGGAATACATGAGTTGAAACACCATTATCCTACTGCAATTTAATGATGCTTCCTTGCAATTATACCAAATTTGAAGCATTACGCGAACGATAAAAATTAGAAATAAAATGCAAAAATACTCACCACAGCATTAAATGTATCATGCACAGGATAAAAAAATATGAAGTACATTTTATTCGATTTCAACTAAAATGTGGCATTACTATATGATTTACTCAATTCTATAAACATTCGTTGCTAAGTAACATTTGAATACTACAACTAGATCTCTAATGACAGTGTGGCACTCTATATATGAATCAGTTGGCTCGCTTTGGTATTAAACAGAGCTAACTAACTTTTGTTTCTCTATGGTGTTAACCATAGATAACTAGATTACTGTATGTTCTCTATGGTATTAACCCAATCCACGGTTTCTTTTATCTTTAAGGAGACTAAACCTAATCCGAAAAGAAGGCGCGCGCCCTCAATTCTAACAGCATCAAATAATCAAGTGATTTAGTAGTCTGTAATAAAGTGCTATCCAAAATAAAAGTCCGTGCGCCATCTCGTGTCTGCACCGAAAATTATAGATTATAACACGTATAGAAACCTGTTAATATTAAATTTTGGAAAAGGTGGCAAATATAAATGATTTCATATTGTAAATTGAAGTTGCGAAACACAGTGTTTTTAATGTACCACTGTTCTACTGATGCGTATTAAATCACACACATTTAATAACCCCTTTTGATATGAGGATTTTAATTTAAAAACTAGTTCTTTTTACAAAAATTTATGGACATAACAACAGCAAAATAGCCTAGCACACTGTATTTTACAGAACAGTATTAACAATATTAAGAGAGGAATTTGATAGAGCTGTTAGGTATCTTAAACTAAATAAAACGCCGTGGATAGATGATATAACTGCCGAATTAATAAAATATGAAGATCAGATAACTTTAGACAGATTATATGAACTAGGAAAAGTAATATATGACACAGGTGAGGTTCCAATAGATTTTGAAAAAAGTATTATTATCCCAATCCGAAAAATGTCAGGGGCTAATAGGTGTGAGAATTTTAGAACGATTAGTTTAACTTCCCACGCTTTCAAAATACTAACAATAATAATTAAAAAATACAGTAGACGCTTGGACTGAGAATTATTTAGGCGAAGACCAATATGGTTTTCATAAAGAGAGAGGAAGTGGAGAACCGATACTAATAATTAGGGTAATTATCGCAAAAAGGCTACAAAAAAATAAATAGACTCATTTTGTGTCTGTAGATTTAGAAGAAGCATTTGATAGGGTTAAGTGGATTGTTATGTTCAGAATTTTGCGAAAAATAGGAATTTCTCATGATAGAAAAATTATTTACAGTCTATATAAAAACCAAAGCGTAGTAATTAGATTTGATGAAATGGAAAAGGAAGCTAAGATTAGAAATGGTGTTAGACAGGGTTGTATACTGTCTCCCTTGATTTTTAATGTTTATATTGAGGAAGCTTTAAACTTAGCTAGAGAGAAAAGAGATAGGTATTTGTGCATAGGAACAGAAAATAGACTTGCTACATTTTGCTAGATAAGGGTTAGGAGAGTTTTTAAATATTTTAGATGAGATACTACACAGAACAGTCAAGCTAGAAAAATGTTTTTAAAAAAGAAATATTTACTAATAGCTAATAGTATTAGTTTAGATAATAGAAATAGTTTCTTAAAGTAGTATGTATGGAGCGTTCTATTATACGGTAGTGAGACTTGGACAATTAAAGAGATAGATAAGAAAAAGATAGAGATTTTCAAACTTGGTGTTATAGGAAAATATTAAAGATTAGTTGGACAGATAGAGTAACAAGTGACGAAGTTTATAGAAGAACAAGTGAGGAACCCTGTATGTCGAAACAATTAAAGCGATTGTGATTGATATAATCCAAATATATCAATTATGGCCAAATAATTGACTCTTTAATTAGGCTTTTGAGATATCATTGCTTAAAAATCATTCGAGTAATTTTACATATCAAACATTCGCTATATGCACTTGTATTCATAATAGACCTTTCACACTCATATCTCAATCTCTTGAATTAAGATTCGAACTCGATTGTACACTACAACAATAATTCACCACATAGCTTTACCGCCTAATACAATTGCCAACGCATTTATTTCAGTTACATATTAAGTTGCTTCTTTTCACTAATCTACAATCAATTGAAATAGACAATAATTGCCCATTCAGTATTAGAGCAATTTCGAATGGACCTGCACCTTGCCGAAGTTCTAGATTACTAGAACAGGTGAAATTGCTTGCGTGTTCTAATGAGCCAAACTACAGGTCCAACCAAAGTAGTTGGGTCGTTAGTGAGGGACCAGACAAAGACAAGTCCCCAAAGGAAGACAACGGCTCTTTCAGTACTTAGATTGGCAGAGGCTATAGGGGTCGGTAGGGCAATCTAAGATACACTACCGCGATGTGGAAGGCAACGGGAAACTACCACATTACCTCCCAAGTACACAGCGTACTTAAATTGTAATAAATATGACGGCATTCTCTGGGGGTAAAAGATTCCGGAGTAAAAATATTCTCCCATTCGGACCTCCGAGAGGGTACTACTTTGGAGGATGCGATCAAAAAATCCATAATAAGAGTCCGGAACATTTTGCGAGCTTGAGCGTAAAATGTTAAAAGTATGAAGCAAGTAGGTAAGCTAGAGAACCTAAAAATGGAAATGAATAGGTTACCACTAGACATAGTAGTGATCAGCAAAGTTCGGAGGCAGGAGGTGGGGGATTTTTGGAGTGGAGACTTCAGGGTAATTCATACAGGAGCAGAGGAAGGAAATTTAGGCGTGAGGATAGTTATGCGAAAAAAGATATGATCTGTGTAGAAAATTACTTACAAAAGAACGAAAAAGTACTCAGGGTTAGATTAGAATCTAAACCGGTAAACACAGTAATAATACAAGTATACATGCCCACCTCTAGCTACAATGACGAAGAGGTAAAAGCGATCTACAAAGATATCGAAGACATATTAAGATACGGAAAAAGACACAAAAATTTAATAATTTCAGGGGATTATAATGCAGTAGTAGGCGAGGGTAGAGAAGAAGGGATAGTAAGTTTATTTGGTTTAGGTACGAGAGACGTTAGGGAAAATAGGCTGGTACAATTTTGCAACTAGAACAATTTAATCATCACAAACACATTATTTCAACATCATGCTAGAAGATGATATACGCGGAAGATGCCAGGAGATATAGGAAGATATCAAATAGATTAAATACTTGTTAGACGACGGTTTAGGAATCAAGTAAAAGACTGTAGAAGATACTCAGAAGTAGATATAGATACTGACCACAACATCGTAATTATTAAAGCCATACTTAAATTTATAAATTTGAAAAAAGAAACGGAAAAAGGAACTATTACTTTGAGAAACTAAAAGATAAAGATATTCAAGAAAGATTGGAAAAAAAGTCAAATGAATTGCTGAAAGATATCGGGAAAATATCTGATACTAAGGAAGTAGAAACAGAATGAAATAACATTAAATTCAGTCTAAATATGGCGGCCAGAGATATTCTGGGGTATACCTACACAAAAAGAAAATAAGAAACCATGGATAACAAAAGATATCCAGAATGTAATAGAAGAAAGATGAAAATACAAAAATTAATCAGACGAAACAGAAAAACAGAGATACAAAGTCATAAAATGGGAAATTATTCGCAAATGCAGGAAAGCTAAAGAACAACGGATTGATGAAAAATGCAAAGATGTACAAACTAAAATGGAAGTAGGAAAGATAGATGAAGCATACAAACTAAATAGAATCAATTTTAGGGATATAAAACTGTATAGCAAAAATATAAAGGACTGAAGGAACGTCATTATACAAAATGTAGAGAAAGTGGGTAGATGGCAAAAATATATAGGGAATTTATATGCAGGATAGGAACTAACAGCATTAGAATAGAAATAAGACATTGAAAATGATAACTTGAAATATCCTATACTTAGAGATAAGTTTAAATTAGCAAGAAAGGGTCTGAAAAATGGTAAGGCGCCGGGTACAGATAAGGTGCAAGCAGAAACTCTAAAAGCCACTGGACAAGCAGTAACAGAACGTCTCTTCCAACTTGTAAGCTATATGTATGAAACAGGCGAGATACCCAAAAATTTCAAACGTAGCATCATAGTAACTATACCAAAAAGGAAAGGCGTGATAGATGTGAAAATTTTCGTACAATAAGTTTGACAGCACACGTGTCAAAAACAATAACTAGAATAGTACAAAGACGAATGGAAAAACGAGCTGAAGAAATACTAGGAGAAGATCAATTTGAGTTTAGGCGAAACAGGGGAGGCTATTTTAGCTCTGAGAGTGATAATGGAGAAAACAATAGAAAAAGGGAACAGCATGTGTATAGGGTTTGTAGATCTAGAAAAAGCATTTGACAATGTAAAATGGAAAAAAATGTTCGAAATACTCAAAAAGATTGGAATGAGTTTTAGGGATAGACAGATAGCACATTGCTTATACAAAGAGCAAACAGTGGTAATAGAATTAGAACAAGAAAATAGAGAAGTAAATATTAGGAAAGGAGTGAAACAGGGATGAGCCTTGTCCCCCTTAATTTGTAATTTGTACATACAAGAGACAATGAATACTGTCAAATGCAGGAAGACATTTGGAATTAATATGCAAGGACAAAAGATGATATAGCTGTATTAGCATCTAGCAATGAAAAGTTAGAAGCTGCTCTTAATGAAATGAAAACAGTTCTAATAAAGAGATATAGTATGAAAATTAACAAAAATAAAACTAATGTACTAGTATGCAAAGGAGAGAAAATAGATCAAAAACTGTTAATGAATAACTTTAGAAATTGTTTGAAAACCGCACGAAATGTGAGTACAAAATGTTTAACCTAATATTACGAAATTGGTGTAGTTAAAACGAAAATACACTCACCTGAGAAACTTTCACTTTCAACACAAGCGACTTTCTGCAATTAGTCACCACATAAACTGAAAATTGCCGGCCGCATTTTCTGAAGTTTGCAAGGCAACACCTTTTATGTCCATCACGTTGTACACCAAAATAACAAGTGATAAGATGCACTTGTTTTTGACAAAATATGTTGGTGGGAGTGATAACGTCCCAACACACCAATTTTATAAACACGAAAAATATAGGTATATAGGAATGAAATAAATTGTAATTTATAAAATAAAAAAATAATATTTGAATTTGAGTAATGAAATTAATCAATCCCGAACAAAAACAATAATACAAATAGGTATCGAAAACTTACAAGAGGTTAAGGATTTCTGCTATTTAGAAAGCCAAATAACGCAAATAGTTCAAAAGATATAAAACAAAGATTAGCACAAGGTCATGCTACATTTAACAAAAAAAGGCAACTACTGTGTTCAAGGACAACAAACATAAAAACAAGGAAAAGATTGCTTAAAACATATGTGTGGAGCACAGCACTGTACGGCTGTGAAGCCTGGACAGTAGAAGAAGCGGACAAGAAAAAGGTAGAAGCCTTTGAAATGTGGTGCTACAGACGTAGGATTACAATATCATGGACAGACAAAGTTAAGAATGAAGATGTACTAAAAATGGCAGGGGAAGAAAGAAATATGTGGAAAACAGTAAAATAAATAGCAGAGATAGGATGGTAGACCACATACTACGGCATGGGGGAATAGTGTAGAATATATTAAAAGCAGAGACAGGAAAAAAGAAAAGTAGAGATAGACCTAGGTTAGACTACTGCACACAGATAGTGAAAGATGTAGGCTGTAGCAATTTCAGGGAAATGTGTAGACTAGTTCAGAATAGAAATCAATCGAGATACGCTTCTAACGTCGCAAGATGGAAAAATTAATGACAAAAATAATAACTGTACTTAAACATGGTGATTATTATAAACAACTACAAATATTGGTTTTGCAATATTCTCAACTAATGTTAATTGAGCGAAAGGATTTAATGGAAAATTATTAATACGACAAATGTCTAAATGTTTTTGGGATCCTTGGCAGCCACAGGCTGTTTAACCCCCTTCACACACCACTGAATGTCAGTGAAATAGGGCATATAATTAGAAAACAATAGAATGGAATTGAGCTGTATATAGGCTGTTGGGAGAATTGCAAGGAATTGGGTAGGCTAGCTCAGAACATAAGTAAGCTGAAGTACAAGGCCAACCAGTTTCAAGACATAAAACCCAATGACGAAAAAATAAGTGCTCTTAAATCTGATGATTATTATAAACAACTACAGATGTTGGTTGTGAAATATTTTCAACTAATGTTGATTGTGCGAAAGGATAAATTGGAAAACTATTAATTCAACAAAGGTTCAAGTGCTGGGGGAACTTGGCAGCCAAAGGCTGCTTATCTCCCCTTCACATATCTTACATGTGACTTTTAAATTCTCCACCCGAAGGTACTACATTGGCCAGGAAGCAAGTTTTTTATACCTGGAAAATTTGGAATTTTGCCGAACCCTTACTGATCCAAGCAAGGTAGGGATCTTTAACGTGCGTGCCAACACCCACACCTCTTTCACATACCTTACATGTGATTTTCCGATGCTCCACCCGAAGGTACTACATTGACCAGGAGGCGTGTTTTTTTAACCAGGAAAATTTGGAATTTTGCCGACCCCTTGCTGTTCTAAGCAAGGTAGGGCTCTTTAACGTGCATGACAACACTCACACACGGGACCTCCATTTTACCTCTCATCCGAACGAGGGTGTATTTATGTGAAAATGCTTGCCTAACATTTTTTAAGCAGACCATGTCGGGATTCGATCCCGGGACTTTGGGCGTTCCTTCACATACTACTGAATATCGGGACAATAAGGTATATAACTGTAAAACAATAGAAGGTGACCGAACTGCATCAAACAAGAAAGAACAGTAGCTATGTTCAAAGACAACGAACATATATACAGGAAGAAAACTCTTAAAAGCATAGTGTGGAGCACAGCACAGTACATCTATGAAATAGGGGCAGTAGGAAAAGCAGACAGAAAGAGATAGAAGCGTTCTGGAATGTTGTGCTTCAGATGCACGTGTCTGGTAGCATGGACAGACAAAGTTAATATCAAATAGGTTGTAGAAATAGCAGAGGAATAAAGATATCTGTGGAAAACGAAAAAAATAGGAGAAGTAGGACAGGATACGTTCTAAGGCATTTGTAGGGAATAGTACGGGATATATTACAGGCAAAGATAGGTTGAGATAGACCGAGATCAGACTTTCGCACAGATAGTGATAGATGTAGACTGCAAATTTCAGAAAAATGTGTAGGTTGGTTCAGACTAGGAAACAATGAGGGTACGCATCCAACCAGTTCTAGGACTGAAGACCTAATGATGATGAAGGAGTCATAAAACTTCTTCAACAGGTTTTTAATAGTGCAAAATGGAAGTCACCAAGCTCTTTGGGACCTAAGGGTTTTCCTTCAGATTATTTCGTTGTGACCACCAAAATAAATTGAATGAAATGAAGTAAACTCTTACAACACTACGTACACAGGAGTCTGTTAACGTAGCTTGGACCCTCTTCACATCCACGCCATCAGGACCACCTCATAGAGCACATAATGCCAATATGCACACAGGGATTTGGAGATATTTAGCCATCTGCTCTATCAAATTTCTGTCAACTAATGACGTGCCCGTATGCATGAGTTCACAGATTATCCACCTCTTACAAATGCAAAGGCTTTGTCAAATTGTTTAAAGTTTGTAGGGCAAAATTTTACAACCTTGAACACAATCCGCCATTGCAGGAGGTTTTTTGCGAGAAATTTGAATGTGAATAATAAAATCTACTATAAGATTTTTAACAGTAACCTAACCTAAATACTATTTTCGCATACCAGAATACACACAAACTAAGACTGCTAACATTTTTAACAGTAAATAATTTCTAACAGTAACTTACCCTCAACATTTTTTGGTACACCATCGAAATACACGTTCAAGATCTGTGAATTTATCAAATTTATCAGTGCAGTAGTCGCCTGCATAACTTTTTATACCAATAGGTCAAACTTTTCTTGATATACACTATTTTGTTTATTTTTATACTGAATCGAAATCACAGATTATCCACCGGTGGTTAATCTGTGTCAAAGTCTAATATCAAATTTTCTGATACCTATGTATACCTACACAAAATTGAAATGGTCCTGAATAAGTATTTTTGTTGTGCCTTTTGCTTGATGCTAGTATAAAAGATTTGCCCTTTCTTCAGTTTAAAATGAATTTAAAAAGATTTTTGTGTTAGAAAATGCATTTTATACTATATCTGGTTTTTAGCTTCTGTTATGGTTCTTTTAGGTCGTCCTTTAGAGATTTATGATGCATTTTTCTATACTATTTTCTGTTGTTTGTTTTAAATTATGTATATTGTTTGACGAAAATTCTAAGCTTCCCCACAAATTTTTATTTCAAACATTTCTATTTTGTTATGTATACCAGTAATATTTTTAAGTTTTACTCATTATGTATTGTAGCAATTTTATTTTCCACCTAATATATATATCTGTATAATCAATCCTTTTATTAAATATTAAATAATATAATACATTATAATGTTATCCAATCCACTTAATTTAATAACATCGATTGCCCAATAAAGTAATAGCAGTTTGTTTAAATTAAAAATTAATTTCTACGGAGACAATATAAAAGCTTTTGTTTGGTATCCTTCTTAAAGCCCCCTCTACTCAGGAACCGCTAGGTATCGCTGTTACCAGGCGGCAACAAGCTCGGCCGGCACTTCTAACACAGCTGGGGTTCAAGCAGGTCGATAGTTGTTCTTAGGAGCGATGTCCGTGATTGATTTTTGGTGTTGGAAGCGCGCACGATGGAAGATTGCACGTACAAGCCATCTTCAAAAATTGTTTTGGATGGTCCATTTTTTTTGTTGAAACCAGTCGTGAAGAACGATGAAGTTTTTGTTAAAAGACCATTAGGAACATGTAACTTTGGAAATAATTTATTTTAAAATATATTGCAACGTAAATTATAAATATGCAACTTTTCTGAATGGTATTCATGCGAAAATTAAATGAAAACAATTCTATTCTTGTATAATATGGAATCACATTTATAATTTATTCAAGTTAATTACAAACAACATTTGCTTTCTTGTGGTGTGAATTACGCCTGGAACATCTGTAAATTGAAACGCAGATAATGGAAGCCAAGTGACGTGTTTTTCAGTATGCAGCGCAGCTGTTTGTTTGGAATGGAATTTTCCGTTGTTAATACATACGTCAGCTTTCAAGCAAGTATTTAGGTGCAATTTGGAGTTCTGGTATGTACAAAAAATTATGATTGTATGTTGTTTGAACTGTCGACGTAGTAACGAGATAAATTTATTTTAACTGACTTGTGTTAACTTTGAACAGGTCAAGGACAGACCTCAATTATATTTTTCGTAGTCGTACGATATGAATCTGTAATTTGTTCCTACAAATTCTTTTATTAACTCAATGAAACATCAGAAGATGTCACTACTAATTAGATAAAGTAAATTCTTCTAACTTTGAACCTTTAGAAATTAAATTTCTACATTTGATATTTTATGAACAATTATCTGTAATTATTTACTGTGAAATTAAGGTAAATTTACCATAATTAACTCTTTCTATAAATAAGCAATTTTATGCTTTGTCAATCTGTTATATAAACTTCATTAAATAGTAATTGGTATGGATATATTCAGTACCATTGTAATTAACTCTTCCTAATTTAAATTAACTTATAAAGGAAGACATATTTTTGTAAAAATTACTTTATTGGATACCAAAAGAATAGATTCTTATTTTCGGACTAAAGACTATCTTTTATTTAAGAGGAGTGAAAGTCGATTCTGATTGTATTTAATTATTTTTGAGTTTGAATGCACAAACAGTGCTTTTCTTTGTTTAATTTGTTCACAGGTGCAATGGAGGATTGCTAAGGTCAAGGTCGAGCCATAAGGTAAGATACTTTAAAGATTAGGAGGTCTTTAAAAATTATATAGCGGTTATAGAAAAAAGGTTTCCGCATTTGCCTTGTACAAGGGACTTGTATTAGGTCTTCTCAGTATAAAAAAAATACGGTGGCGCCTTATTTTTATTATTAGTGGTTGCAATTACACCCCGACCCACAGCTCATTCTCTACCCAGAGCATATAGTTCGACTAGCCGCTTTGCCTTTGAGATTTCCTCAACTTAGAGCCACCTTCCATCTTAATTTGCCGTGGGCTCCATTTCTAATTATCGGAATTTCTCGTTAAACTAAATCGGAATTTAAAAGGCTTCAGTATGCCGAATTGAGACAATGAGTAAAACTGGTAAATGTTGCTAAGAATAAGTGTAACAAAACATAGGTCATTTGACATAAAAATTTGTGGGGAAGCTTAGAATTTAAATCGATAAATATATATTAATTCACCCCACTTTGAGAAAAAAACGACAATACCGTTCCTATTAAATTAGGCGATTGGTAAATGTTTTGATAATTTTTGACAAATATCGAGACTTCAAATCCTCCATAACACTTTCGTAAAAGGCGCAAATTTTTTGTAATACATTTTTTGTTTACTTTTTTATCATCATTATGTCTTCAGTCCTAGAACTTGTTAGACGCATACCATCATTGTTTCCTATTCTGAACTAACCTACACATTTCCCTGAAATTTGCATAGTCTGCATCTATCACTATCTGATCTGGGTCAACATCTACCTCTTTTTTCCTATCTCTGCTTGTAATATATCCCATACTATTACCCAAAAATGCCTTACAACGTATTCCGCCCTTCTATTCTCATTTTCCCCAGATATCCTTGTTCCCCTACTATTTCTATAACTTATTTGTTATTATCTTTGTCTGTCCATGCTATCGTCCTCATACATCTGAAGCACAGCGTTTCAAAAGGCTGCTACCGTTTTTCTGTCTGCGTTTCAGACTGCCGGTATTTCATAGGCATATTGTGCTTTGCTCCACACATATGCTTTCAACAATTTTCTTCTTGTTCTATGTTTGTTGCCTTTCCTCATAGGCGCTGTTCTTTCTTGTTAGATGCAGTTCGATCACCTTCAATTGTTTTACAGTTATATGCCCTATTTCTCAGATCTTCAGTGGTTGTGAAGGGAGGTAAGCAACCTGCGGCTGCCAAGTTCCCCCAGCACTTAACCATTTAGCGATATAATATATTCTCCAATTTATCTTTTCGCACAGCCAACATTAGTTGCAGATATTTCGCAACCAACAACTAGTTGTTTATACTAATCATCAGATTTATCTGCGCTTATTTTTTCGTCATTAGGTTTTCCGTCAAAACTGGTTGGACACGTACCTGCACTTATTTATATTCTGAGCTAGCCTACAGTTCCTGAAATTCTCACACAGCATGTGTATGCAGCTCGTTCCCCTTCAATTGTTTTCTAATTTTATGCCCTATTTCACAGAGATTCAGTGAAAGGGGTTAAGCAACCTGTGGCTACCAAGATCCCCCAACACATTTGCCGAAGTAATGGTTTTCTAGTAAATCCTTTCACACACTTAACATTATTCGAGAATATTGCCCAACCAATTCTTGTAGTTACTTATCATAATCATCATGTTTAAGCACAGTTATTTTTTCGTTATTAGTTTATCCATCATGGGATTGGTTGGATGCGTACCTTCATTGATTTCTATTCTGGGCTAGTCTACACATCTCCCTGAAACCCCTACAGCCTACATCTTTTACTATCTGTGTGCAGTAGTCTAACCTAGGTCTGCCTCTTCTTCTCTTTTTTCCGATCTCTGCTTCTAATATATTCCGCACTATTCCCTCATGCCGTAGTATGTGGCCTATCATCCTATCTCTCCTGTTTTTTACCGTTTTCCCCATATTTCTTTCTTCCCCTACCATTTTTAGTACCTCTTCGTTCTTAACTTTGTCTGTCCATGATATCTTCATCATACGTCTGTAGCACCACATTTCAAAAGCTTCTACCTTTTTCTTATCCGCTTCTCCCACTGTCCAGGCTTCACAGCCGTACAGTGCTGTGCTTCACACATATGTTTTAAGCAATATTTTCCTTGTTTCTATGTTTGTGGTCTTTGAGCACAGTAGTTGCTTTTTCTTGTTAAATGTAGCACGACCTTGTGCTAATCTTTGTTTTATATCTTTTGTGCTTTTCCCATCTTGCGTTATTTGGCTTCCTAAGTAGCAGAAATCTTTAACCTCTTGTAAGTTCGTGTTACATACTTGTATTCTCGTTTTTGATTTATTTTCCCCACCTTTGCATACTAAAACTTTAGTTTTGTTAATTTTCATACCCTATCACTCTGTTAGAACCGTTTCCATTTCATAAGAGCAGCTTCTAACTCTTCCTTGCTAGACGCTAATACCGCTATATCATCTGCAAATCTAAGCATATCAATTTTTTGTCCCTGCATAGTAATTCCAAATGTCTTCCTGCATTTGACAGTATTCATTGCCTCTTCTATGTTCAAGTTAAAAATCAATGGGGATAGGGCACATCCCTGTCTCGCCCCTTTCCTAATGTTTACTTCTCTATGTTCCTGCTCTAATTCTATTACTGCCGTTTGCTCTTTGTATAAGCTATGTACTATTCGTCTATCCCTATAACTCATTCCAATCTTTTTGAGTATTTCAAACATTTTTTTTCCATTTTACATTGTCGAATGCTTTTTCCAGCTCTACAAACCCTATATACACGCTTTCCCCTTTTCCTATTGTTTTCTCCATTATCACTCTCACAGCTAAAATACCCTCCCGTGTTCCCCTAAATCCAAATTGGTCTTCTCCTAGTATTTCTTCCGCCCGTTTTTCCATTCGTCTGTGCACAATTTTAGTTAATATTTTTGACACGTGTGCTGTCAAACTTATTGTTCGAAAATTTTCACATTTATCTGCACCTTTCTTTTTTGGTATAGTTACTATGATGCTACGTTTAAAAACTTTGGGTATCTCGCCTGTCTCATACATATAGCTTACAAGTTGGAAGAGACGTTCTGTTACTGCTTGTCCAGCGGCTTTTAGTGTTTCTGCTTGCACCTTATCTGTACCCGGTGCCTTACCATGTTTCAGACTCTTTAATGCTAATTCAAACTCGTCTCTAAGTATAGGATATCCCAAGTCATCATTTTCAATGTCTGATTCCTGTTCTAATGCAGTTAGTTCCTCTCCTGCATATAAATTCCCTATATATTCTTGCCATCTATACACTTTCTCTACGTTTTCTATGACGTTTCCTTGTGCGTCCCTTATATTTTTGCTATACGGTTTTATATTCCTAAAGTTCATTCTAATTAATTTGTATGCTTCGTCTGTCTTTGCTATTTCCATCTTAGTTTGTACCTCTTTGCACTTTTCATCAATCCATTGTTCTTTAGCTTTTCTGCATTTTCGAATAATTTCCCATTTTATGGTTTTGTATCTGTTTTCCTGTTTCGTCTGATTTATTTTTGTATTTTCATCTTTCTTCTATTAAATTCAGGATATCCTTTGTTATCCATGGTTTCTTATTTTCTTTTTGTGTATACCCCAGAATATCTCTGGCCGCCATGTCTAGGCTGGATTTAATGTTATTCCATTCTGTTTCTACTTCCTTAGTACCAGATATTTTTCCGATATCATTCAGCAATTCATTTGACTTTTTTTCGAATCTTTCTAGAATATCTTTTAGTTTCTCTAAGTCCAAGTGCTTTTTTCCGTTCCTTTTTTTCAGATTTTTAAATTTAAGTGCGGCCTTCATAATTACGATGTTGTGATCAGTATCTATATCTGCTTCTGGGTAGCTTCTGCAGTCTTTTACTTGATTCCTAAACCATTGTCTAACAAGAATGTAATCTATTTGATATCTTCCTATATTTCATGACATCTTCCACGTATATCGTCTTCTAGCATGATGTTGAAATAATGTGTTTGTGATGATTAAATTGTTCTTGTCGCAAAATTCTACCAGCTTATTTCCCCTGTCGTTTCTCGTGCCTAAACCAAATAAACCTACTAGCGCTCTTTCCCTACCCTCACCTAGCACGGCATTAAAATCCCCCGTAATTATTAAATTTTCATGTCCTTTTACGTATCTTAATATGTCTTCGATATCTTTGTAGATGGCTTCTACCTCTTTGTCACTGTAGCTAGAGGTGGGCATGTATACTTGTATTATTACTGTGTTTACCGGTTTAGATTCAAATCTAACCATGAGCACTCTTTCGTTCTTTTGTAAGTAATTTTCTACACAGTATCCTATCGTTTTCCGCATAACTATCCCCACACCCAAATCTCCTTCCTCTGCTCCTGTATGAATTACCCTGAAGTCTCCACTCCAAAAATCTCCCGCCTCTGGCCACCGAACTTCGGTGATCCCTACTATGTCTATTGATAACCTATTCATTTCGATTTTTAGGTTCTCTAGCTTACCTACTTGCTTGATACTTCTAACATTCCACGCTCCGACTCGCAGAATGTTCCAGACTCTTATTTTTAACTTTCCGATCGCATTCTCCGAAGTGGTCCCCTCCTGGAGATCCGAATGGGGGACTATTTTAAGTACGGAATCTTTTACCCCAGAGAATGCCATTATGCCGAAGTGGTCCCTTCCTGGAGATCCAAATGGGGGACTATTTTAACTCCGGAATCTTTTACCCCAGAGAATGCCATCATGTTTGTAACAATTTAAGTACGCCGTGTACTTGGGAGATAACGTGGTGGTTCCCCGTTGTCTTCCACATCGTTGTAGTGTGTCTTAGACTGCCATACCGACCCCTATGGTCTCTGCCAATCTAAGTACCGAAAGAGCCGCTGCCCTCTTTCGAGGACCTGTCTTAGTCTGGCCTCCTCACTAACGACCCTACTACTTTGGTTGAACGTGTAGTTTGGCTCTTTAGCTCATTAGAACACGCAAGCCATTTCACCTGTTCTAGTAGTTTAGAACTTCAGCAAGGTGCAGATCCATTCGAAATTGCTCTAATACTAATTGGACAATTATTGTCTATTTCAATTGATTGTAGATTAGTGAAAAGAAGCAACTTAATATGTAACTGAAATAAATGCGTTGGCAATTGTGCAAGGTGCAGGTCCATTCGAAATGGTACTTTTTTATAATGAATAGAAATCTCCTCAGAATTTTAAAATTCCAAAGATTCACACACAGCTTTTGAGGTTCGTTGAACATGTATTACCTGAAGTCACACATATTAATGTATAATGTAGATTTGCATAATAAAACATATTTGAATTTATTTCTAATTAACACAAACAATTACAAAAAGGTAAATTAAAAATAATTTTACAAAGAACATTTATAAATATCAGGTTATCATAAAGTAAGGGATATATTTTAAATTATGATAACTTTTTAACAAATTAAGTTAATAACAAGAGATAAATGAAATCTAATTGCTTATGAAATGGGATTTAGTATGCCCAAAACAGGTTATGGCAATTGCTCAATATGACCTCCATTTTGTTGTTGTAAGATCACCATCCTTACCTCCAAATTGTACACAGCATTTCGTTTCATTTCTGGTTGAATTGTACCAATTTGCTCCGTAATACTGTCTTTTAATTCTTGTAGCGTAGTTGGTCGTCTTCTAAACACTAAACTTTTTAAATAACCCCACAGCCAGTAATCCGCTGGGTTTAGATCAGGTGATCTTGGTGGCCATGAATTTACGAAATGTCTGCTTAACACGCGATCTTGAAAAACGTTGGTTAACAATTCTTTGACTGGTCGAAAAATGTGCGGGGGTGCTCCATCCTTCATAAAAATAATGTTTTCAATTCCGTAGTGCTCGTTTTGCAGCTGTGGAATAACATAATTTTGTAACATTTGCAAGTATCGTTCACCATTTACAGTTACAGAAACGGCTTGTCCATTCTGCATTTCCTCGTAGAAATACGTACCAATAATAAAATCAGCTGTAAACCGCACCAAACGGTGACTTTCTTGTCATGAAGACCTTTTGAACGATTTGTTGCGGATTTTCTGCAGACCAGATTCTACAGTTTTGAGTATTGACTCCACCATTCAGAGTAAAATGTGCCTCATCTGTCCATAAAATACGGGATAACCATTCGGGTTCAATTTCCATCTGGGCCATTACCGCAAAGAAAAATCGCACTAGTAGCCAAATCTGCGCCCTTTAATTCAAACAGCATTTTTCAGTTTATATGGACACATGTTTAGAATTTTGCGTAAAATTTTCCAAACCGTGGTATACGGCATTTGTAACGCTGATATCGCATTTGCACTGCTGATTGCGAGTGAATTGCTTCTGGCTATGTCTTGATTTTCATGAAGAACCTCTGCAACTTGGACATCACTAATTATTGGTCTTCCTGATCTTGGTAAGTCAGTTACAGACCCTGTTCTTTCAAATTTTTGTATAAAATTGCGTACGCTTTCATTTGACAGGGTCCCGCCTCAAACCCATTCTCGCATGAAATCTTCGTAATCCAGCGGTGTAATTTCTGCCGGATTCATAATAGCACTGAACTAAACCAATTCTTGTTTGTAAATCCATGTTATTACAGTTGAGTCGTTTGAACTCAACGTTTACTTGAGTTTTAATTTCAAAATAAAACTTCAAATTGAATAATTTCGTTTTGACACTAGTGTCAACAATTGTTATGACAACGCTTTTGTTTCTCATAGATACGGTAAAATCCCATTCATTAAGCAACTAGATTTCGTTTATTTTATGTTACTAACTTAATTTATTAAAAAGTTGTAATGATTTAAAATATATCCCTTACTTTATGATAACCTAGTATATTGATAATATCTATACACCATTATCATCGTTAGATCTTCAGTCTTGGAGCTGGTTAGACGCATACCTTTGTTGTTTTCTATTCGGAATTAACCTACACATTTGGGTGAGATTCCCTCAGTCTGCATCTTTCACTATCTGTGTGCAATAGTCTGATTTAGGCCTACTTTCTTAAGAAACCTGCTCAACAAGAGCTTGATTGACATTTTGTTCTTAAGTCTTTTATTTCGGCCTTAATTTTTTGTTTACTTGGTGTATCCGAATAATGTTGCTGGTGTTGGTGACCCAATAGATGAAGGTGGAACCTTTCAGGATATATTGTCTACAAATAAAAAAACTTGTAGTTGTGCATATCTCATATGGATAAAAAGGATTAACTAGCGTGATTCGAAAACAAATGATTCCCTGAATGGAAAGAACATAAAGATCTTCTGCACCCAGAAGATTTCCACCTAATCGGATTAATAATAACAAAATTATGGCAAGTTAAAGGTGCCATAAATTGTAGATTGTGCATTTTAAAGAAATTAACTAATAAAAGACAAAATTGACATTTTAAAATTGCTTAACTTTTTTGTCATTAATTCAATTAGGTTGAAATTTTCCGAGACTGAAAATTTGTAATGTATGTAAGTTGTATATGAGAATATATATATTTTTTTTATTTAAAGTAGGTAATCCTAATATTACAATATTACAATATTACGAAAAAATAGCACTATCATTAAAATCGTATTACTTGATGTTGACGGCACAGATATATCCACATAAAAGGAAGTAGCTTCTTTTGGAAATATCATTTTGGAATCATCTATGGTATTAATTGTAATATCTGAAATATAACATAATAAGTTAGAGGCAAAAACAAAGAACATGTTAGTTGTTACTAGATAGAATTACTATTTTTTTGTGGTTTATGTTCAAATTGATCCCGTAGTACTTTATTTTATCAAAGACAGTAGGAATTGCCTTAATAGTCTTTTGCGAACTTTAGTGGTTTTCGAGAAATATTTTTCTAGAAAATGTTTCTCACAGAGTTTATAATTTTTATACAGTTTGTCTGAATCCATTGCCAGTAAATCGTTCCGATTATATGCTGCTAACCATTTCTCACATCTGTGGAAGTAGAAATATTGCAATGAGCAACTAAAAGTACAGATTATCCAAAACAAGCTATGCTGTAGGCACAGATTATCCTATATTAATGATAAATCAGTGTAGGTACTCTTATCTTCCTCGATCAATTATTGGAATCAGAACATAGAGATATTGTTTGCAGATTTTATGGAACCCCTTCTAAAAGCACAAAATGTGCCATCTTTTTATTTTTTCCGTCCATATTCATTGTTAAACGTTAAAAAAAGAATACAATACGAATCGAAATAAAAATTTAGGTTAACCAGAAGCAAATTTTATGTTGATTAGAAAACAGATAACTTTATCTATGTTAGAAAAACGACTTATTTGAAGCATGCGCAAAGCAAAACAATTAAGTGGGAAACGCTAATCTTCACGTCTGTAAGAGGTGGATAATCTGTCGTTGCGTTCTCATAAACTATTGTCCCTCCCCCACGATTTCTTACATCTTACTTGTGATTTTCCAATGCTCCACACGAAGATACTGCATTGGCTAGGAAGAGAGTTTTTTTTACCTAGAAAATTTGGAATTTTGCCGAACCCTTGCCGTTCCAGGCAAGGTAGGGATCTTTAACGTGCGTGACAACACTCACACGAACCTCCATTTTATCTCTCATTCAAACACCTGTGTGAAGTTAGCTGCTAAATGTTAGCTGCCAATTTACGAAGTGACCCGAGTATACAGTGGCGGAGCATCCATAACTTTGCGTCTATATAATTTAACATGCACTTTCAATCAGGTTCCAAATAAGTAATAAATCAGCACGATATCTTAATTTTTACAAACGGCTACAGAATATGGCAATACAAGTAATTTTTACATTTACACATTTAACCAATTATAAACCCACGTCCAGTATATAAAAATATCTTTGAAAATTCGTCAATAGAAATAGTGCAAGGGAATCAAGATCCGGCCAACAGATAATTGTTGATACATTCTATCTCTAACAATGCTATGGCAGAAAGTTACTGGCAAAAGCCTAAATGTACAAAAAATTAATTATTTTTATTATGCAATTTCGAAAACTGAAAATTTGTAAATAAAAATGGCGCAAACGTATCCAGATCCGACCGACCGATTATTGTTGATACATCCCATCTCTAACTATCCTATAGCAGAAAGTTACTGGCAAAAGTCTAAATGTACAAAAAATGCTCCTAAATCAGATGATAGACTGTACAAAATTAGAGCTTTGATTGATTATTTCAATAATAAAATGTTAGAAGTCTATTATCCAAGCAGGCAACTCTCTCAACGAGTCGATGGTATTGTGGCGAGGGACACTTGTCTTCGGACAATACATAAAGAATAAGCGCCATAAATATGGTATCAAACTTTATATGTTGACCGAGCCAGATGGAACAATACTAAAGTTTGCTGTATACACCGGAACACTTGATGATTTTAGAGGTAAAGGTCATGCGGCCAATGTAGTACTGCGCCTAATGTCAGAAAAACACCTATGTGAACTTAGCACCCGACTATACTAAAAAAATTTTTTATATATGAATTCGATTAAGCTCAGTTTGTACCAGTTTGTACCGCTTTATATTTAGTTTGTACCTCAAAGGGGTGAATGTTACAGGGGGGTAAAAAAATCATCAGCACCCAACTTGGAGATACAGAAAATTTCTAAATGCCATTCGATTAAGCATCGTTTGTACCCGTTTGTACCACCGTCTGCTTAGTTTGTACCCTTAAGGAAGTGTTTGTGCCGAATTTTCAAAATAGGGGTAACACCTAACTCCGTCATTTTTAGAAATATCTTAAATCCGCAAGCGGGTGCTGTTTCAATATCGTTTGTATCACTGCCAGTTTGGTTTGTACCCTTAAGGGGGTGTTTGTACCGAATTATTTTCAAAATAGGGGTAACATCTAAGTCCACCATTTTTAGAGATATCTTCAACCCGCAAGCGGGTGCCGTTTCAGCATCGTTTGTACCCTCGCCAGTTTCGTTTGTGCCCATAAGGTGTTTGTACCGAATTTTCAAAATAGAGATAACACCTAACTCCGCCATTTTTAGAGATATCTTCAACCCGCAAGCGGGTGCTGTTTCAGCAAAAACAGTGGACTTAGGTGTTACCCCTATTTTGAAAATAATTCGGTACAAATAGTTGCAAACGATTCAGAAACAGCACCCGCTTGCGGATTTAAGATATCTCTAAAAATGACGGAGTTAGGTGTTGCCCCTATTTTGAAAATCCGGCACAAACACCCCCTTAAGAGTACAAACGAAACTGGCGAGGGGCACAAACGATGCTGAAACAGCACCCGCTTGCGGGTTGAAGATATCTCTAAAAATGGCAGAGTTAGGTGTCCTATTTTGCGATAGCCCTGTAAAGGTACAAACGAAACTGGCGGGGGGTACAAACGATACTGAAACAGTACCCTTTTGCGGGTTGAAGATATCTCTAAAAATGGTGGAGTTATGTGTTACCTCTATTTTGAAAATAACTCGATACAAACACCCCCGTAAGAGTACAAACGAAACTAGCGGGGGTACAAACGATGCTGAAACGGCACCCGCTTGCGGGTTGAAGATATCTCTAAAAATGGTGGACTTAGGTGTTATCCCTATTTTGAAAATAATTCGGTACAAACACCCCCTTAAGGGTACAAAACAAACTGGCGGTGGTACAAACTGGTACAAATAATTCTGAAACAGCGCCCGCTTGCGGATTTAAGATATCTCTAAAAATGGCGGAGTTAGGTGTTACCCCTATTTTGAAAATTCGGTACAAACACTCCCCTAAGGCTACAAACGAAAAAACTGTGGTACAAACGGGAACAAAGTATGCTTAATTGAATAACATTTCGAAAACTATGTTGATGATTTCTGTATCTCCAAGTCGGGTGCTGATGATTTTTTTTACCCCCCTGTAACTTTCGACCCCTTTGAGGTCAAACGAAATAAAAAGCTGTACAAACGGGTACAAACTGAGCTTAATCAATTCATATATGAAAAAAATTGTTTAGCATAGTCGGGTGTTAAGTTCACATAGGTCAGAAAAGCTAGATGCAGGCCATTCATTATTTATGGATAGCTATATAATAGTTATAATTTCTGTTGTACATTATTGAACCAGAAAAGAACTGTATGGGAACTCTCTGGCTCGATCACAAGGATAACCCTGTTGATGTAAATGATTTGGTGCAATACACAAACAAAAGAAATCAAGTGAGACAAAAACCAGAAGCCATATTCAAGTATAAGAAGTTTGTGGGTGGCATAGACAAGCAAGATCAGATGATCTATTATCCTTGTAGCAGAAAAACGCTTAGATGGTACAAGAAATTGGGCATCCATATTTTGCAGATGTTGCTGGTGAATTCATTTTTATTGTATAAAAAATATGAAAACAGCATGACTTTCGATTGAAAGTAATTGCACAACTTGTTCCACCCAAAGCACCAATACCACCAAGTCTAGTAGATGATCATCTTTCAGAAACAATCCCGATTCCACCAAATAAAAATACACGACCTCACAGACGATGTCAAACTTGTTATAAATGTGATGGTGTAATAGCCGAATATCCTAATAATTTATAGCTATTATATTGAATTAAGTTTTATGCCTTTAAAAGGTGAGTGACTTATTATAGGAAGTGCAAAGTGCGGAATTGTACAGTAAGACAATCAATAGGAAGTACATGTGCAACGAACTCTAGGCTAGATGTAATTGGAATTATTAAGTAAGCATAATTGCATAATTATTGTTAGCAGTTAAGAACTAATATAGAATAAGAACATTAAAAATCCAACCCTAAGATGTAACGGTTGTACTGCACCTTAAAGTGTTAATTAAATTAAATGTGAAATGGTCTTCGACTTTGTTTCTAATCACCTCTACTAAAGACCCCAAGAGAACACTACAATAAAAACAAAATAAGAAAAGATACTACTTTTGCCCAAAATGTCCAACTATGCCGACACTGTGTTTAGGTGACTGTTTTAGAAATGTCCATGATAATTTATAGTTTGATTATCACCTTATTTTTTTTATTAGCATTATGCTGCCTTTACTATTAGCATCTATAAACCAATACTGAACTATTTGTTTATATATTAGTGGTTTATTTCAATTTTTGTCTACTATATACTTTTTTTTATCTTCTGTATAAAATTTTACTTTTATACGAATGTATATTTATAATCCGAATGCAAGCCATACGGCAACATCTACATAACAAATATACACTCACGCACGTATGCATCCATGCGGGTACACACACATACGCACCCTCACACGTATGCACGCACACAAATAAATGCAATAAACGATACTGAGATTTCAATAAACGTAATATTCACAAGATACGTGAAGCAACATTGTATGTGACGCAAAAACGTGACATCAGCATTATAACAATAATTTATTACATAATGCTAATAACGCCTTTTCGCGTCAATATCCCTGTTATTAAAAATTTTTATACCATTTAAAAAATATATAAAGTCTATCATATAGTAGGTTTAAGTAAGTGTAATTGATACAAAAATTACTGTTAGCCTGGGGGGTTGTCACCTTCCAGTGATCAGCAGTGAATGTGTTAATGAGTAGACAACCATGCGAACAAATATTTTGAGCTACCAGATCAATGACAAGCACCTTTTTCACAGTTTAAAAGAAATTCTAAATAGGTTACATCGCATCCAATTTATAGAAGACTCGAAAATCGAATTGGAAGATTGTTTCAATTTTCCAAGAAATACATTGCTAAATTTAGAATATACAAATGTCTTGCTTTATCCAATGAATGACGAGGATATACAAGATACCGTTTTAAAGTCCCAAAATGATGCTATAGCTATTGCTCAAAGCATGGGAATTAAAAATTGCTATAATGAAACTTTAACTACAGATATACTGTCAGTTGACATAGACAGTGATGTAGTAGACGATGCAGACTGTGATGAACTGAATGACAACTATGATATTGTAAAAGAATACACATTGGGTACATCATCTTCATTCACTTGCAATGACATAGAAGATATTCTCATAGGAAGAAATTTCTGATAGTGAATTGGAGGCGTTGTTAACATTTAGCGGACCTCTTAATCTTAAAGACTTTTCAGGACAGGTAAATCCCACTCAAATTTAGAAAGGGTACATTTTTAAACGTCCTATTAGAAGACGAGACATCTAAAACCGTAAAGAAATCATCTCTTTGTTGGATATTTAATAAAAATTCTGTAAAGCTCAGTTCAGACAGAGTAGCAAGATTTCAGTCCACTCAAGTTAGAAGCACAAAATCGCAAGTTCCCAAAGGGTCTATTTTTAAGCTCGTAAAAGTCAGAAAAAAACAAAAACAAAAGTCATAATGAAACATCCGAAACATCTTCAGATTCACATGAACGCATCACTTTGAATGATTCTACACAACTTAAAACGAATTTGATGAAATAACAGACTGATATACAACCTCTAAAGATATTTAAAGAAGAGTGCTACGTTGTAATTTATGAAAAGCATGGGTACCATAGGACGTATTATCGGACCACTGGAAAATTGTTTTGTTAAAATTAAATTTTGAAGGAGGAATTATATACGTTTATTTGGCCAAAATCGGAAGACTTACAAAATGTAAAAATTATTCAAGTGTTTTATGGGACCAATAAAAATGGCTGGGTCTCAACCGATATCTTTGTTGAGACCGAACAGGCTTAAAATAACTTTTGTGTTTAAAGAGCACAGAAAAACCCTTAGTTGAGTATTTTATAAATTTACATGCTACTACTATGTTTATTATATAAAAAATAACAAAATGGAAAACTGTTTTTTTCTTGTGATTCAGTGGTTTTAATTAGAAATAATAATAATAAGTTTAGAGTTACGTTTGTACTCGCGTTGACTCACGTTATACATTTGTGATGTTGGTTTCTTTTATTATATTTTATTAGAAAATGTTGCTATTTAGCGTATCTTAAGAATGTATTTTTGAAATATACTCCAGGAACAATTCCAAAATCTTTATTTAATAAAATTTGCAGTGTGGTTCTATCGAGGGTTCTATATTGCCCCCCCCCCTCCCTTTCCCTACTTTTGAACAAAAATGATAGTTCCGCCGAACAAAAACAGGGATAAAGGGATTGATTTATTGTGCTGCTCTTTGACAGAAAGAAATTGGATATATCCTAGGCGTCGCTGCAGGTGCTTTGAGCTTAATATAATAAAACTGAAAAGTGAGTTATGTATAAGGTCTTTCAAAATCTCAGCGACCTGCGCAGAAATCCCAAATATTACTGACAAAACTAAAGACCAAAATGAAAATATAGTATTGTGGAATGATACTCATGGCTCCAACAGCGTTAACGTTACTGCAATATAATTTTAAAATGGATGTTACTACCATATGAATATTTTTTATACATTTTTCATACTAAAAAATATTTGTTCTGTACTACACCATGTTGCGGGTTATATTAATATAACAAAAAGTCACGTGCTTCTATTATGAAAGTGGCTCATCTATATTAACCTTATCTAATCTATGTTCTTAACTTACCACCAAGTCGATACTGCATATTCTAGACACGTAATTTTGACATTTGCGATTCCTGTCTATTTCTGTTTTCTGTTTAATTTACTTTTGTTAATAATATTTATAAAACAGTCTTTTTAAGACTACACTTCGTTGTTTATTTTGAAATTGTAAGTAAACGTTTTTAAATTTAATATTTCTTGAGTACATATTTTTTTTATTTTAGGTGTAAGATTAGACTTCATTATGAGCAATTAAAAAAAAATTGTTCATAGCCAAAGCCGTGAGATTATATATAATCTTTACAATTATATGAAAGAGCAGAAGGATGCTGGCCAAGATATGATTTTACTGAATAATTTGAGCAAAATAGTGTCTGAAGCAACTGGTGTTGGATTAACAACTGTTAAGAAAATTATTAAAGAAGGCAAAATGCAGCCAGTTGGTGCCAAGTTACAATTTACCTCACCAAGGAAAACCATCAAGAAAGGTAGTCCAAAATATATGTTAGATGAATTTGAAGAAGAAATTGTGTGCACAATTATTTATCGAATTCCGAATACACACCATAAACAACCTACAATGCAAGGCTGTATTTGAAGCTTTCAAATCTGAAGCAATTAATTTCTGTGGAAAAATCAATTCGTTTAGACGATTGGTGCATAAAATGAGGTTTCGTTAGAAGAAGTGCCAAAACAATCGCAAAGTCTTAATTGAAAAACCAGAAATTCGAGCAAAATGAGTCGATTTTTTTACGAAAAGTACAACAATATCGATCAGAAGGAAGAAATATTATATATTGTGATGAAACCTACATGCACAGTTCACATACTGTATCGAAGTCGTGGGACGGTGGTTCACATCAATGTTCAAAAGCACCATTGGTTAAAGGGAAACGTTTAATTATTATACATGCTGGTGGCAGAAAAGGTTTTGTTCCGAATGGATTGCTAATTTTTAAGTCTGGACTTAAAACTGGTGATTATCACGATGAAATGAATCATAGAAATTTCTGTAAATGGTTACAAGATAAATTATTACAAAATCTTGGACCAAACTCTGTGTTAGTGATGGATAATGCATCATATCATAATGCGACCGAGGAAACGAATCCAACTACGGCTTGGAAAAAAGAAGACATGAGATGTTGGCTACTGAAAAGAAACATACCTTTTCAGCTTAAAGATACAAAATCAAAACTATATGCAAATATTAACCAACATAAGCCTCCGTGCAAGCAATACTTTGTTGATAAAATTTTAGCTGAACATGGTCATACAGTGTTGCGATTGCCCCCATATCATCCGAAAGTCAACCCTATTGAAAAAATATGGGCAATGGTAAAAAATCATGCTGCTGCAAATAACGCAACTTTTAAGTTAGAGGATGTATTGAAGTTGGCTGAAAATAAATTCAATACCGTTGGTCATCAAGAATGGGCAAATGTTTGTTCTCGTATAGAGAAAACAGAAAAAGAATACGTTAGTAGGAAATATATAATAGACGACATAGAAGAACTAACAATAAATGTTAACTGCGATAGTGATTCTTCAGACTTGAGTTTGCCTGATGATGATAGTGATGATGATTTTGGTTGCAAATCATTACAGTAACGTGCAATATGATTGTGTATGCTATAAGACATTTTCAATTTGTTTGTAGTGCATATTGTTATTCATTTAAATAAGCAACATTATTGTATTACTTATTAATATTAATAACTAATATTTTACTTAGGTGTCTGATCTACATAATATATTTAAGGTTTTTTTAAATTTATTTGAAATCATTGGACGAGTTGTATGAAAATTTCAATCATGCTGTCTAAACTAATTATTATGACTATATAATGTAGATAGCTCAGGGTGAAGTTCAAGCAGTGCATACAATTACTACTTCGCCCTAACTGTTTAGTGTTTATTTAACGGAAATATTTGTATAAAAATAACTTTTTGTAGAGTAGTATTATTATCTCATGGCGAGTGACGTCACATGCGCAATAGGTTCAATTTAAACTTAAACTTCAAAATTCACAATGCTACAGTACAACCCACAAACATCTTGCTAGCAATGTGGATTTGATACGTCGTCACGAATATCCCATTTATTACGTTAAGTAAAATATTGTTTGTAAGGACCCCGTTCATGCTGGCGGTATCTAGAAATTCATAAATATATGAAATAAATCACAGACCTTCATATAATATCGGAGCTTTTACTTGTTTTTACTTATAAACAATTCTAGGTTCGTGGTTTCTTTATCCGTAAATATTTGCTGTGACAACAGTGCACATATTCAGCGGATCCCAATACTGTATATACCGAATGTGAACCGTAACTTGTTACACTACATTTGAATGTTTATCTGGTCGGTAAAACAGTTTACAAAATATTACACTTAGGTGGTGGTACATTGAAATGGCGATAGATGGCTCTTAAAAGCCTGTAATACAGTTACCAAAGTTCATAAGATACACCATGACGTCACTAATAATTTATATTGCGCCATAATTAAGAGAAGTTACATAAAATTTGAACAATGTAAATTAGAGGATTTACTCACGTGATGAATCCGGTATCCCGGCAGGAAATCACGCTACGGTAGCCTCGGCTGCGGTGTTGCTGATAGAGCTCGGACATCGGGATCGTGGGTCGCTCCAATGGCCTCGAGGTGCAGCAAATTTACCTATGTAGGGAATAGACAGGAACAGGTTAATTAGGGACGACAACAAAGATAATTAAGGCAAGGGAATCTACATAGATACGATAAGATATCACACCCGCACGACTGTTACACTTGAAAGTTCGGCAAAACAGCCTCGATTCCAAGGCGCCACGGAAACACGACCCCACTCTTTGTCTACTATTGCCCTAACCCTCTAGGGATATGCACTACTTGCGCAACTCACTACTATGACGATCGGAAGCTCTGCCCAGTCTATTTAAAATTTCCCGCGTCTCGCGTATTTGAAAATATGGCGGGAAAACTTCCGTACATTAAAAACTAAACCTAACATAAAATGTTAAAGTGCAAATTCGATTTGCACGTAACAATCGCGACAAAGCCACAAAAGAAAAAACTTAAAAAAAAAAGTCTGTTAGCACAGTAACAGCTTAAAATCTAAGTCCTAACTACCCTACATAAACCCTAACTTAAAACCTACAAAATGTTTATATAAGGCGCCACCTGGTTTTTCGACCGATAACACGTCTACCGAAGTACCAGGAAACGGAATAGGTAGCCCGATAGTCTTTGACTACACTAATTACCGACAGCACAAATTTGTCGGGGAGCATGAAACACTACTTAAACTAACACGGGTGCGACAAGTCGCCTAAACTATCTAAGTCTATCTAAACTTATCTAACTAAAGCTAACATAAAGTTCTTATATGCAAACACACATGAGTGTTGCATTGAAACTATTCTTCCTTTGGCAAGAATTGCCCAAATTTAAAAAATGTTCATGAGAGTGCGTCACTTGCACTCCAGCAAATTTTGTTACTGGTACTTTGGTTTCCTAATGATGCACATTTAAAACTTGTCCATGACATAGTTGTGAATCAACAAATTTACCACCTACTAAATCCTTATATGCTAACCTAACAAATTACATTTCTAAATCGGGTTAGCTTTTTCACTTAAATTTCAGAAAGATAATTCCCACGTCTGGTCATAGATACCACACGTTAGGACGATAAAAAGATAAGATAAGATCTCAAATTGATGTTAAAGATAATAGATAAGGTAAAGATATTAAGCTTAAGTTGTTATCCTCAAAGGTAATGAATAAGATAACGGTATTAAGCTTTAGTTATTTTTTTTTTGAGATACTCGATAAGATAACACAATATTAAGTTAAAGTGATTATAAGAGATAGTAGGTAACATGAATTTAACAGAAGTTATTACTCAAGATAACCGGTAAGATAACGCGAAATAACTCGAAGTCATTCCTAACGGTGGTCGGTAAGATAACGATAAATTAAACCAAAATTATTACTAACAGTAATTGGTAAGATAACGATACTAAACTAAAGTTATTACCAAAGGTAATCAATAAGATAACGATATTAAACCTAAAGGTATTATCGAAGATAATAAAGAAGACAAAGATATTGGCCTAGTTATTACCCAAGACAATGATAACAACAAAGAGTGGCTCCAGTAGAGCCGTTTAAATGGGATTGACCCGTGCCCTCTAAAAGAGAAACCTGTGAAGCAGGTCCGTCATAAGAACAGCACGGGGACCGGCAAAGACCTTTGGGTGCATTCCTGCACCGCGTTGATCGATATCGGTGAACTATCACCCGATATCCACTCGGTATATAACGATATACACATTCACTCACACATTCACACACTCATACATACCTTCACTGCCAGAGCCTATGCACTGACAGCGGCACCGCATGACCCCACGAAAGATTCGCAGAGGCATGGTCCAGGTGTCTGTGAAAACCTCCCGCACAACCACACGGTGACTAACAGAAATGAAAAGGCAGTAGAGATAGGAAAGGTAAAAAAAAGAAGGAGGTTGGTTTTTTGGAGTGCATAAGAGGCACCTCCAGGTAGAAGAAAGTAGAGGAAGGGCTCGCATTGAGCAAAAGCGACAGAGGGAAAGGTGGATAGCAAAGCGCTACTCAACCAACAAGTGTGGTCAGCAGCTCGGAATGAGGGAACATCATTCTTATGTGGCAGACGGGTGTTCCGGGACAAGAACAGGTCCACCGAGAGAAGAATAAGGCATAGCGGAGATAGCGGGTTAAGAAAAAGTATAGTTTTTGGACAAGCGTCCGAGAGAAGTTAGAGAGTTGTCCCTATAAAACACAGCGTAGTCTGAGGGACCACCTGCGATATTAATCCGACAAGATAAGATATACACTTTTTTAAAATTCACTAGACTCCTAAGAGAACTAGTACGATAATTTTCCTAACGAGTGCTTCGACTACGATAAGAAAATCAGACAAAGATAGACACGACAACTTAAAAGTATCCTCATAGATACAAACACACAAAAACAAACTGTTTTAAGGTAGTTTTTAAATCGGTAGCACCCTAAACACATAAAAATGCCCAATTCCAAGCAGTTAAATACAGATACACTGTCCCCATATGCTAAAACAACCGAGAATTTAATAAGATAACAATAAGAAGCGATAGCGTCTCACCACAAAGTTCAATAAAAAACAACGAAAAAAAAAAAGTTTATAAGTTATGTAGATTTAGTAGAAAAAGGAAGGAATAATGTTGTAGTATAATGATGTAGTATAATGTGGGCGATTGCAATAATTCAGAGGAAAAAAACACACGGAATAGACAATCCTAGCTTTTGCAACTGCGAATATGAACTATTTCTTTCAATGGCATAGACTGCATGTTCTATGTGAGCCCAAAGAAGAAAGCATTCACTCAACATCAGCTAAAACCAATCATAAAAATTCAATGAGTTATTACAACCAAAGTTACGACAATTACCACACAATTAAACCATATAAGAGAAATACTAAAGACCGAACAATATGCAGTAGGAAAATTTCGAGGTTGATTAAATAAAACGACAGGGTTATATTTGGGGTGTAGAGAATGAAGTGATATATGAGTAACGGTATGGTCAAGGAAAAGTCAAACCAGAAGCAAAGGGTTTAAGGTAAATGAGTTAAACGATAAAACGAGGTGTATAAGAGAAGGAATAAGTAATTAAAGATACTAATTGATGGTGAAAACAGAAAAATATTAGGAAAATCGTGAGGAGAATGGAACGTGAAAAACTTAATTAGCATTTGGGTCAGCAGAGAATGGCTTAAGGTCTTTAATATGCCACCTGCCTTGGCGTTTCCTTCAGTATCCTGAAGTTCGTAGATAAGGGGACTAATAACACGTGTGACTTTACAAAGAATGAATTTAGGGGCCAATTTTGAAGAAAATTTCTTAGATGCATCCGATAAGACATAGTTCTTTTCCAAACTTGTTCGCCCAAGGCAAAGGAAATATTTACACGCAAGTTATAATGGTCCTTGCTCTTTTCGTAAGCTTTTAACAAATTTTTCTAACGTCGTTAAAGATAGAAGGTAATGACTGTTGGTCCTTGTCCCAACGTCTTTATCGTCAAATTCAATTACGTTAGTATCGTCAGGCACTAAACCATAGTAACTCCCATCGATTGGGGTATATCTTCCAAAAACAAGAAAAGACGGAGTGAATTGGGTTGCTTCGTGTTTAGATGTACGCAAAGCTTGGGCAATTTCAAAGATATGTTCATCCCATGTAGTATGGTCTGAATCAATATAAGAAGAGATAGCGGTAATTAAAACTCGATTTACTCTTTCGGTAGGGTTTACTTGGGGGTGATATTTTGCGTTAAACCAAATTTTTTGTACCATGTAACTTTTAACGAAATTCTGAAAATCTTTAGAGATAAATTGTGCACCATTGTCACAAAGGATAATCTGGGGGACACCAAAGATAAGAAAAACATTTTGTTCTAGAAATTTAATTATTGCTGCGGAGGTAGCTTTACGTAAGGGTTGTACCATAACAAATTTAGAAAACCAATCGGTAACGACTAAAAGATATTGATTGCCTCTTTTCGATCGAGGGAGAGGTCCTAATAAGTCAAGCGATATTAATTGAAAGGGATAAGATACACGCTTAAAGTTACCCATTAAACCAGGGCGAGCGTCTTGTGAACTCTTATGAGAGCCACAAATTTTACAGCTTTTAATGTAACGACAAACAGATTGCTTAAGTGTGGGCCAGTAATATAATTCAGATATTTTGGCGAGAGTTTTTGTAACACCAAGGTGTGCAGCTAAGGGATCGTCGTGACATAATTTGAGCACCTCACTGCGATTTGCAGTGGGCATGACCAGTTTCCATTCAGGTATATTCGATATTTTATGAGGGGACGAGGATACAAATTTATATAGTCTATTATTAGTTACACGGAAGGTAGGAAATTTGTCGGGATTTTAAATGTGAAACGTTCATTGAGAATAAAATATTCAAGACACGATATATAAGGTATGCGATATTAACGGAAATCAAGAAGTTTAACCACAAGGTTTTCTTGTGAAGGTAATTAAGATATTATTAGTTCAATATGTAAATCCATAATGCAGTTTTTTAGAAAGTAACATAAAAGTTTCAAAAAACCTGTCTTCCAAAGTTAAGAAAGCAACCAAAGTTATATTTATAATAGATAATCTTGTAATAACTGTATTTAAAGACATAAGGTCAGGTAAATACTTATTTGTAATACTTACATGTATAAAAGTATGTTTCCTTAAGTGATAAAGCTGTTTAAATAACATCTGTTAAAACATTGCATGCTTATAACTGAAATTAACATAACCTAAAAACAAAGAAGAAACCCCTAAAGTTCATAACCTCACCATGTTGAAGGCGCCATCTGTTACCCTTTTCAGGAAAGTTTATACGGTCGGTAATGCAGTTAACAAAATATTACACTTAGGTGGTGGTACATTGAAATGGCGATAGATGGCTCTTAAAAGCCTGTAATACAGTTACCAAAGTTCATAAGATACACCATGATGTCACTAATAATTTATATTGCGCCATAATTAAGAGAAGTTACATAAAATTTGAACAATGTAAATTAGAGGATTTACTCACGTGATGAATCCGGTATCCCGGCAGGAAATCACGCTACGGTAGCCTCGGCTGCGGTGTTGCTGATAGAGCTCGGACATCGGGATCGTGGGTCGCTCCAATGGCCTCGAGGTGCAGCAAATTTACCTATGTAGGGAATAGACAGGAACAGGTTAATTAGGGGCGACAACAAAGATAATTAAGGCAAGGGAATCTACATAGATACGATAAGATATCACACCCGGCACGACTGTTACACTTGGAAGTTCGGCAAAAACAGCCCCGATTCCAAGGCGTCACGGAAACACGACCCCACTCTTTGTCTACTATTGCCCTAACCCTCTAGGGATATGCACTACTTGCGCAACTCACTACTATGACGTATCGGAAGCTCCGCCCAGTCTATTTAAAATTTCCCGCGTCTCGCGTATTTGAAAATATGGCGGGAAAACTTCCGTACATTAAAAACTAAACCTAACATAAAATGTTAAAGTGCAAATTCGATTTGCACGTAACAAACTGTCATTGTCATTCTCGCTCTTATCAAGGTCTTATTGTTTTAAGTTTTCCGTTTTAATATTTGTATCAAGTAATAGTCATCAAAACAATTTTTTTCAAAACTAACTAATAGTTAATTTCTTCAGCAATGTAAGTATTTAAAAAGAATGTTCGTTCAATGATTAATTTTGATATTTTTTAGAGTAATATTATGAATAAGAAGGAGGCGATTCATAGTCAAGGACGACAGATTGTTTTTAATGTGTTTCAATATTTGAAACGCATAAAAGATTCGGGCGCCTCCAACCTGAACAATTTGCAAGAGTGCGTGGCTGAAGCAACAGGTGTGTCATTGCGGACGGTGCAAAGAATTGTAAAGGAAGGTACAAACAAACCACCCTGCAGCAAGTTCAGTTCACCAAGGAAAACCGTAAATAAACCAAGCCCTAAGTCAACAGTGAATGGATTTGACGAAGAGATTCTAAGAACCGTTATGTATCGGTTTGCAGCAATACATAAACGTAGACCGACTTTGAAGTTAGTGTTTGACGAGTTTAAAAATGATCGCCCTCATTACACGGGAAAATTAGGTTCGTTCAGAAAAATTGTTGTAAGAGCAGGGTTTCGTTGGAAGAGAACTGTAGATAACAGGAAAATTTTTGTTAAACAAAGCAATATAAGGGCAAAGCGCACCATATTTTTGTAAAATCTTAGTAAGTATAAAGAAGAGGGCAGAAGCATTGTGTATAACGATGAAACATATCTGCACAGTTCTCACAGTGTAACAAAGTGTTGGGATGACGGCACCACCAAGGGTTTGAAATCGCCAGTTTCAAAAGGGAAGCGTTTGATAATTGTTCATGCAGGTGGAAAAAATGGGTTCGTTCCAAATGCAGAATTAATATTTAAGTCTGGTTTGAAAACTGGGGATCATCACGATGACATGAATCATCGCAATTATAAAAAGTGGCTGCAAGAAAAGTTAATACCAAATTTGGAACCAAATTCAGTGTTTGTGATAGACAATGTGTCATATCATAATGTTCTTGTGCATCCTAATCCTACTTCAAGTTGGAAGAAAACAGATATGCAGAAATGGTTGAAGGAACGAACTATCCTCTTTGAATGTAAGGAAACCAAGCCTGAATTATATTCCAAAATTAAGGCACATAAACCTGTTCATCAGCTGTTTGTAATTGACCAGCAACTGGCAGAACATGGTCATGTAGTATTGCGTTTACCTCCATATCACCCAGAACGAAATCCTATCGAGATGATTTGGGCGTTACTTAAAAACCGTGTCGCGGCATGTAATGTAACCTTCAAAATAGATGATGTATGGAAGTTGGCAGAAGAACATAAAAAATATTGGAATCAACGAGTGGACTGAAGTATGTCTGCACGTAGAGAAAATTGAAAAGGATTATATGGAACGACAAACTTTAATAGACGAGGTTCAAGACCTAATTATACGGGTTGATGATAATAGCGATAATTCAGATGGATACTTATCCTCAGGCCATGAGTCTGATGATGGGGATGAAAGTTTAGGATGTGAACCCATTTAAAATATAATTTATGTAAAATAGTTGAATGATAGTCTTTATTCAGCGTAGTAGAAAATATGTGTCATAAATACATTTGTTTGTACATTATTGTTTATTACTGAGGTGTTGAAATAAAACTTGCTTAAAGAGGGAAGCAGTCTTTATATCAAATTATGTTCAGTAGTGCTGTGACAATCGATCACTTTTAAAGCTGAAACAATCAATGATTGGCTTCCAAAGTGATTGAATCATTTTACATTTTAATCCAATCCTAATCAATTCTGTTAAGCATGTCCATTCTTTGTCTCCAAAAGGGATTCTTATTGACTGTATTTATCTCGGCGCTTCTATCCGATCGTGTTAATCCGCTTCAGTTTGGCGACATAAACCAGTTTTCGATCCGATGCATCGTCTCCAGTCAATCCATTAAAACAAGCGAATTGTACTACTCGATCGGATCTGAATTCCGCATTCGACGACATTATGCAGGCTTGACGATTTAAATAATCGATGATTATAATATCAACAGCACCTGATCAGGCCGGTGTAGTATATCTAACTTCAGTCGTATAAGCAATATTGCTTCTGTTTAGTCAGAAAGGTTAAGATTATTAATTATTCAAGGAATTATTTTATAGCTAGATTATCGATGAAGTGCGTGCAAAATATATTAATTTAGCAAATATTTCTAAACTATAAATGAGGTTATGTAAAAAATATATAACCTGACAAGATGCAGACCTTAATTACCTTTCTTTTCATACTATAACTGTCCCTCTTCCTTCAATTCTACAGCACCGAATTGTCGATTCTATGATCCATTAAAATAAAGCACGAGATATATGCAATTTATAATAATATTAATATAACAAATGATATAAAAACCTTTTGGTATTAATTAAAAATTGTTTTTGTTTTGTTTTTGTTAGTTACAACACCATGAGTGTCATTGTGTAAACATATTCTTAAAACGTTTTTGTAATAAATCTTAGTACTATTTTCGATGTGGGCATTTGACAGTGTTTATAGTTTGTGTTTAAAATAAAAACGTCTATTGATTTGAAAAAAACCAATATGTAGTACTACCAAATTGTTTTTGTTCTACTAGTGACTATAAGTGATAAAATATCTTGTGTACACTGATCCAATCAATCAATAATCTGGAGTATCACATCTAACAATAAGCTCAGATCATTTTTATAGAAGAGCAAAAATCAACATAAAACTATTTAAAACACATTCCTTGGTTGCTCGACAATTTTTGCTCTGGCAACACTGGACATGCAAGCAGTCGATGTTTTCTAGTCTCACTTTTTTATTTTGATTATTAATATAGCTCCTCCGCGTGCAGGTTTTTTCAAGGTCACCCGCTATGAGATAATAATACTACTATACTACAGTTACTTTTGCTATCCAAGCCTACAATCTATAATGTCTCCATAACTATGAATTTCTTCTACATTGTTAAAACTGTGCTTGATGTTACCGATAGTTTTTCAAGATTCAAACAATAAACTACCTATATTCCAAGTTTTATTTTTAATTGATTGTTCTAATTAAAATCTTTGAAGTTCTGTAGAAATCTACTCTTTGTTAAGGTTTATTGCGCTTTTACCGTACAAGTTGTACGTCAAGCCATGTCATAATATACATTACATTTTAAACATTTATAATAATTAAGGTAAGAGAATAATACAAACAATCCCCTTTATTCTTTTCTATATATAAAACAATTAGAGGCACTACAAAACCCAGTCGGCAGTATTTATAGCGAAAAATTCATCCACTGAGTACAGGCAAAAGAATAGCAAGTTTTTCTTTCAAATTTTTTTAAATTGATGTACATTTTTTATATTTTTTATCGCAGATGGTATGTGATTATAGAGTTTTATTGGAAATATAAAACTACTTCCATAAATCATTTCAAGATGATGCTGCTGAAATCTTAGTGTATTTCCCACCCTAAGTCTGTAGGATGATATCTCATTTGAAGTTATACAATGAGTAGGGAGGGCACTTCTTTATATACATTACTGCATTTAAGATATAAATTGAGAACACTAAGTATTTTGAGTTGCCTGAACAAGTCCCTGCAGGAATGGTTATATTTTTTGAATAACATTAATCTAACTATTCTCTTTTGAAGTATTAATATCTCCCTAGCCTTTCGTGAGTTTCTCCATGCAACTATGCTATAACTTAACATTGAATGGATAGTAATAAGCAACCAGAATTATTTAAGCTAACATCCTCCCGTAATCTCCATATAATAAAGCATTTGACCTTTAGTTTATTTTTCACCAATGCTACCTAATATGATTATACCAGTTACGACACGAATTAACTTCAATTCCTAAGAAACGAATGCAGGACTCCTGGCTCGGAAGTTTATTAGCTGAGCTTTTTCTAAACAAACTATGATCAGGTCACACAGTTGAAAATAATACAGCTGCTGTTTTACAAAGATTTAAGATTAGCCCATTTCTAGAACAGTAAGCCTGCATGTTATGCTTGTGCTGAATCCTTTGATGCAGATTCCACAATGGATTTTATCCACACTTATAAACTCTGTAGGTATTTGAAAAATTCATATTTCAAACGAGGTTCTTAATGATATTTGAAGAATTTTAAGTTCATTTTCCAGTTTTTTTTATTTTGACAGTTTAATCCTCCTGTTCGAAAAGAATAGTAACTTTGACCTTATAGTGAATATTCCATAATTTTTCTTTATATGATTTATTTAATTCACTTAGTCCCAAAAAGTAATATAAAACTCAAAAGTAAATTGCCTTTTATCATAAATTAGTATTAAGGTTAGGTATTTGTTTACACATTAATAAGTTGACATTACATTACGGGTTATTTTAGCGAATCGTGATGTTTTTAGATTGAACTGAAAACACTGTGTTATATCCTTTTCTAAAGGTTTCTCACTTCTCCCATTGTGCATCCCAGGGTCGCTGAGATTTTGAAACAGCTCTAATACCTTATTTGAAAGTATTTTAATTCTATACTATTCTCCTTGTGGAGTTCTGCCGCTTATTCGATTTATGTCACATTAAAGTTTAAAATTTTTTCAAATGAGGTGCCATATAATATTAAGCTCAAGGACCTGTAGCGAAGTCTATAATACCTCAAATTTCTGTGTCGTGTCAAAGAGTAACATAGATGAACATATTTAACCTTGTGTTTGTCCAGCAAATAACTCAAAACGGCTAATAATAAATGAACGGAGTAATTATATACCTAAGGTATTTTTTTCCCATAGAATCTATTATGATAACAAAATAAAGTAGGTTCCATTTGAAAAAGCCGCAATTTTTGACATTTTATTAGTCAATGTCGTGCTACATTTAACAAGAAACAGCAACTACTGTGTTCAAAGACAACAAACATAGCAACAAGGAAAATATTGCTTAAAACATATTTGTGGAGCACAGCACTATACGGCTGTGAAACCTGGACAGTAGGAGAAGGGGACAAGAAAAAGGCAGAAGCCTTTGAAATGTGGTGCGACACACGATTGATGAAGATATTATGGACAGACAAAATTAAGATCGAAGAGATACTGAAAATGGTAGGGGAAGAAAGAAATATGTGGAAAACGGTAAAAAAGAGGAGAGATAGGATGATAGGCCACATACTAAGACATGAGGGAATAATGCGGAATATACTAGAAGCAGAGATAGGAAAAAAGAGAAGAAGAGGTAGACCTAGGTTAACTACTGCACACAGATAGCGAAAGATGTAGGAGGAATTTCAGGGAAATATGTAGGCTAGCTCAGAATAGAAATCAATGGAGGTATGCATCCAACCAGTCCCAAGATGGATAAATTAATGACAAAGAAAGTAACTGCACTTAAACATGATATTTATTATAAGCAACTACAAGCATTGGATGAGCAATATTCTCGAATTATGGTAATTGCGTGAAAGCATTTACTAGAAAATTATTATTTCGGCAAATGTCTAAGTGTTGGGGGATCTTGGCCGCCACAGGTTGCTTAACCCCCTTCAATAAATCTCAGTGAAATAGGGCATAAAATTAGAAAACAACATAAGGGGAACCGAGCTGTATTGCTGTGTGAGAATTTCAGGGAACTATGTACATTAGTTTAGAAAATAAATAACTGCAGGTACATGTCCAACCAGTTTTGAGACGGGAAACCCAATGACGAAAAAGTAAGCGCAGATAAATCTGATGATTAGTATAAACAACTAGTTGTTTGTTGTGAAATATCTGCAACTAATGTTGACTGTGCGAAAAGATATATTGGAAAAAATATTAAGTCAGTAAATGTTCAAGTGCTGGGGGAACTTGGCAGCGACAGGCTGGTTAACCCCCTCCGCAACCACTGAATGTCGGAGAAATAGGGTATATAATTGTAAAACAATAGAAGGGGACCGAACTGCATCTAACAAGAAAGAACGGCGCCTATGATGAAAGACAACAAACATAGAACAAAAAGTTGTTGAAAGCGTATGGGTGGAGCACAGCACAGACACTATGCCTACGAAATACGAGCAGTCTGAAAAGCAGACAGAAGAACAATAGCAGCCTTTGAAATGCCGTGCTTCAGATGTATGAGGATGGACAGACAAAGGTAATAACAAATAGGTTATAGAAACAGTAAAAGAACAATGATATCTTTGGGAAAAAATATGACAAATAAAAGGGCAGAATACGTTCTAAGGCATTTTTGGGGAATAATGTGGGATATATGACAAGCAGAGATAGGAAAAAAGAGGTAGATGTAGACCTAGATCAGATAGTGATAGATGCAGACTGTGCAAATTTCGGGGAAAGCTGTAGGTTAGTTCAGAATAGGAAACAATGAGGGTACGCGTCTAACCAGTTTCAGGACTGAAGACCCAATTTCAATATCAACACAACACTGATATTCATCACTTTGACACTCGCAACAAGGGAAAATTGGTTGTACCTTACCATAGGCTAAGTAGGAGCAGAAATGGTTCTAACTACTTTGGCTGTATTTTTTATAATGCACTTCATTCTAGCATAAAAGATTTGCCTATTTATCAATTTAAATTAAATATAAAAAGGTTCTTATTAGAAAATGCTTTCTACACAATACCTGAGTTTTTAGCTTCAGTTGGTTCTTTAAGGTTGTCCTCTGAAGATTGATAATATAATTTCCATCTTTTTGGTGATTTTTTTTTATTGTATATTCTAATATATTTTTATTGTATTTGACAAATTGTTATTCACGTCAGTGATTCACACATGTTTTATTATAAATAAATAAAAAAAAATAAATAGTCAAATTGCAAAAGGAATTTTCTTGCACCCTGTACATTGCAATGAGATTTTCTTAGCACGATAGAATAATATCAAGTATTGTTTATGTGAATGGTAAAAATCCATTTTGTAAGTTCGTCCGGTTTCTAGATATTCCAATTTATGTGACTGCGTGCAAATATCAAAAATTTTAAAAACTCAAAAATCCTCAGAAACGACATTAGATAGAGATATGGTTGTCATAAAAGTCAAAATAAAATTTGACAAGAAATTCAAAAATGCATAAATATATAGGGCATTACATGTGAAATAATGATGGTGATGTCGACTTCGGGTATAACCGGAAGTGCTAGCGTATTGAAACTATTTTAGACGTGTAGAGCAGCTTCGATAACCCCCTAATGCAAATTTTCAGTTTCCTAGCATTGGTCTTCCATATACAGGTAACTTCCCACTTAAAAAAACACCCTGTACAATTCTTCTGCAAAATAAAGTGCAAATCCAGGACATACGTGACGATTCAAGGAAATTCAGGCGATCTGAAGATGTTAAAATATTTGGAAATACACTTGGAAAAATGAAGAGATCCAAGGAGATCTTGGTGAGATCTAAGGAAATTCGGGCGATACAGAGGAAATCCGGAGGTATTGGGGAGATCCGAGGAAATCCAAGGAAATCTGGGGAGATACAAGAGAACTACATAAAGGAGATCTTTGGTACAAAATAAATGCAAGTAACCAACCCCTCGCTAAAAGTAATCTTGTTCTAGATGGCGATGCATTTCACACGATATTTTACACAATAAAAATGTGTTGTTCAATAGAACTAAATCAAAAATTAAGACTATTATTGCTAATTTAATATATTATTACAACACTATACAGTGTTTGATCAATGTGAAAGCTTATAAATGTGACGTGTATAGTATCATGAGCAACATTTCATTTGTAAATTAAATGTATCGCTTGTAAAAACTCACTTCTTTACTTTTAAACTAACTCTTTCTTTTATTTAAATACTGAAATGAAATAAAATAGTAAAAACTTTAACAAACACACACACAATGAATTAGGAAAAACAAATAGGCATCAAAGGAAGGGTTAAATCTACTTACTCTGTAAATGTTGAACAATTCAGTATCTCTACTATCGCTTCCTTTCGGATCACCAGGAAGTGTAGGTACTAGCACAACTTCGTCCGACATGATATATGTTTTAAAATAAATCAAAAAGTTTTTATATTATAAACGTTTAACATTGTAAAGTAGCTTAGCTCAGAATAGGAAATGGTGGAGGTACGCGCCCAATCAGTTCCAGCACAGAAGACCTAAAGATGATGATAAAATTGGAATATAAGTCTACCTATAACATTTACATACCTCAAATATATAAATTAAAAGTGAAACTTGATTTTTTTTATTGATTCAAGGCGTTTTATTTCTAAATACAAATTAATATTGGAATAATTATACACCAACAACTAAAGAACAAATAGAAATGGCCACACCGTTCCCGTAAAAACATGTTTAACAGCGCTAAGGCGACCTGCGGCAAAACTATTTGTAGATTTCGCGCTCTATTTAAATTCAAATTTAAATAATATTTTTCAATACTAACAACGTATGCAAATAACTTTGTTTTGGCATTAAATTAAATAGTGCTAATAATTCAAAGCTATTAGCATTTTAACCAAAAATTATGAATTATAAATAACAAACTGATGAAACTTTGTATATTAGAATATAAACTGATAATGTAATACAAACACAAACGATATATAATGCATAAAGCATAGAACTGTACGGCTGTGAAATTTGGACAGTAAGAAAAGTGGGCCGAGAAAACAACGTTTGAAATGTAGTACTACAGACGTATTATGAAGATATCGCGGATCCAATTACCATGAAAGAGGTACTAGAAATGATAAGGGGCGAATAAACATTGGAAAACAGAGGAAAGATAAGATGATCGGACACATACTAGGATATCGGGGAATACATGAGTTGAAACACCATTATCCTACTGCAATTTAATGATGCTTCCTTGCAATTATACTAAATTTGAAGCATTACGTAAACGATAAAGATTAGAAATTTTAGAAACAAAATTCAAAAATACTCACTACAACATTAAATGTATCATGCAAAAGATAAAAAACAAGTTGAAAATGCAAGGCATTGTCGCAACGAACTTCCAAATGTAGACTTACTTTAAAACAATTTAAAGAAATTAAAATTATTATGTTGTAATAATTATAAGTATTCAGATAAAATAAAAATTAATTCCCCGGGGGGGTCGGGTATCCGTGGTCAGATTTTGTGGGGGGTACCATATTTCGACTCAGCTATGTTAGAGGAGTCCAAATATGTATCGCACATTAATTTTGGACCTATTTGAAATTTTAATTTTCCCGACGGAATATCGCGGGGGCACGGCGTCCCCGTGGCCCGATTTCAACTGACATCAAAACTTAAGCTCTGGACACCGAGCTTAATCGATTGATGTATCACACATTGATGTCCGACCCTTAGAAAGGCCTCGGACGGACAGACGGACAGACAGACGGACGACAAATCGATTTCATAAACGAACGAAGTTCGTTGAAAATATGAAGTACATTTTATTCAACTTTAACTAAAATGTGGCATTACTATATGATTTACTCAATTCTATAAACATCCGTTACTAAGTAACAATTGAATACTACAACTAGATCTCTAATCAGGGTGTGGAACTCTATATACGAATAACCCAATCCACAGCCTCCTTTATCTTTATAGGAGGCTATGTCACAGATTATCCACCTCTTACAGATATGAACGCTAGCGTTTCCCGCTTAATTGTTTTTTGTGCACATGCTCCAAATAAGTGGTTTTCTAATTAACCTAAAATTACGGAAAAAATAAAAAAATTGCACATTTGTGCTTTTAGAGGGGGTTCCACAAAATCTTCAAACAATACCTCTATGTTCCGATTTCTAATAATTGATCGAGTAAGGTAAATAGCTATATTGATTTACCATTAATATAGAATAATCTGTGTCTATAGCATAACATGTCTTGGATAATCTGTGCTTTTAGTTGCTCATTGCAATACTTCTACTTCCACAGATATGAGGAATGGTTAGCAGCATGTAATTGGAACGATTTACTGTCAATAGATTCAGACAAGCTGTATAAAAATTAAGAACAGTGTGGGAAACCTTTACTAGAAAAATATTTCTAAAAACCACTAAAGTTCGCAAAAGACTATTATGGTAATTCCTACTGTTTTTTGATAAACAAGTACCGGATCAATTTGAACATAAACCACAAAAAAAAGTAATTCTATCTGGTAACAACTAACATGTTCTTTGTTTTTGCTTCTAACTTATTATGTTATATTTCATATATTATAATTAATACTGAAACGAGCTACTGCTACCGCGTTTCTTTAATTTAAAACAAGTAATAATAAAGGTCTTTATTACTCACTGTTCACAAGTCTAATTAACAGTATATGCCTTATTTATAGATGTTTTCAGTCCACTTAACAATGAAGCACTATTACACTAATGAATTTACAAGCACTAATATCTTCTTAAACTAACTTCTTTACCATAGGTCCATTAACAACACTAACACAACTATTTATTTATACACTTCTATTTATTTATGTATACTACAAGCTGCATGCACATTAGACACAGCATATAACATTTATGTATATTCTTGAACTCCTAAAAGCTCAACTACGTTTACTGTACACGATATAATTTATATTAGACATTCAAGTATAGACTGACTCCTGCATTTATTAGCGGCCTTATATATACTCTGAGTTAAAGATATGACTCATCCTCTGGTACTTACTAGAAGCTTCCCGGTCCATTGGAAATAGGCGGCGTTTTGAGCGTTTGATTGCTAGACGGATTCTGGAATCCTGGAGACTATGCAGACCCTACAACGCTTGTGTGTTTGACGGGTTGCCTAATAGTAGCTCGCAACAATACTATAGAAGATTCCAAAATATATTTCCAAACAAAGTTACTCTCTTTTATGCGGATATATCTGTACCTTCAACATCAAGTAATACTGTAGCGGGCTACTACTAACACGTTTCACTAATTTCAAACGAGTAGTAATAAAAGTTTTTATTACTCGCTATTCATAAGCCCAATTAAAAGTATATGCCTTATTTATAAATCTTTTCAGTCCAATTAACAATGAAGCACTATCACACTAATGCTATTTACAAGCACTAAGATCTTCTTAAACTAAATTTTTAACCATAGGTCTATTAACAACACTAAACACTATTATTTATTTATTACACTTTTGTCTATTTATGTATTCCACAAGCTGTCGGTACAATATACAGCTTCACATAATATAAATTTATGTTTACTATTGGACTTCCAAAAACTTAACTATTTAACTTTACACAATATAATTTTTATTCGACATTCTGATATAGACTAAAGTCTTATATTATCAGCGGTCTTATATATATACCTTGAATTAAAATAGATGATTCATTCTCTGGTATGTGCTCGAACATCCCCAGTTCCTGGAGAACATACAGTGCTTACGGCGCTTGTGTGTTTGACGGGTTGCCTAATACTAGCTCGTAACACTGCCCCCTCTTTAAAACCGTTACGTTTCGTAACTGTAAATACATTTTCACGCCAATTCGATGACTGATGACGGTATCGGCAGCTATCTCCTCTAGTGCATCCACCGCGTCGTTGGAAATAACAGTTAACACTCTTTTCTGGTTCTTGGTAGGCAACCGGTTGATAGCAACAAACAAGGACCTGGACCTTAGTTCCCTGGAAAATTACTTCTAGCATATTTCGGACTATCCTCCAATCTAAGCGATCCAGTCCACAGCCTAGCTTGGCCACCGCTAGTCTCGTTACTCCATTTTCCATCATCTGAGCCTTAAGATTCAACAAAGCCTCCCATAGATGTCCATAACTAGGTCTCTGCCGTGAAGAATTTTTGGTGACCAGATAGTAAACATAACGATTTTTATCCTGAAGAACCAAAGCTTTTCCTACAGTTGGCTGATGTTGTACTAATTCAGACACACATCCAAACTTTTTCTTGAAAACAACAGCTATTCCTTTTGACATTGCCAAATCTTGAGCTACGCAATGTGCAAGGGAATACTCTTCTGGTGCTCTAAACAGATCTTGCTGTTTTTGAACAACAACGCCAAATCTCGTCTTAGCGGAACCACCATACGTCGCAATAAAGTTCTCAAAATCTACATTTGGGTCAGGATTAATAACTTGTCGAACACCATGCTCATCATTCGAGCTTTCTTGGTTGTTGCCAGCGTAGGATGTTAAACGGTCAAAGTGTACCACTGTCGGTTTACCACGGGGAGATCTTCTGATCCGGTACACTACATCATTAATTCTTGTTAACACTTCGTACGGGCCTTCCCATTGTCTTTGTAATTTTGGCGACAACCCACGTTTTCTTTGTGAATTATACAACCACACTAAATCTCCAGGTTGATAACCACCTTCTTGTGCTCTCGTGTCATATTGTGAGATCATTCGATCGCTTGCTGCCTGGATATTCTTTCGGACGTTTTCGTGAATGCTATTTGTTCTTTCACGAAACTTGCTAACGTAATCTTCACCTGCAATCTCCTCTCCAGGTTTAAATCCAAACTGAAGATCACATGGTAGGCGCAATTCACGTCCTAGCATTACGCAAGCAGGCGAGTACCCTGTGCTGTCATGTACCGAAGATCGGTACGCCAGTAGGAACAAATGTAAATATTGGTCCCAGTCTCGTTGACGTTCAGAAACACCTTTGGCCAGGTACTTTCCTAACCTCCTGTTTATTCTTTCAACCATTCCATCCGATTGGGGATGAAGTGGTGTGGTTCTAGTCTTCCTGATTTCAAGATGCTTGCAGACGTTCTGAAACAACGCTGATTCGAAGTTCCGACCTTGATCGGAGTGTAATTCCAACGGAACTCCAAAACGACAACACAACTCCCTCACTAGTACATTTGCAACCGTCTGAGCTTTTTGATTAGGTATAGCATATGCCTCAGGCCATTTAGTAAAATAATCCATTGCAACCAAAATGTATTTATTTCCTTTCTCTGATTCAGGAAACGGACCAGCTATATCAATGTTTACCCTCTCAAAAGGATTCCCCACGTTATACTGTTCTCATTAGGGCTTTCCGTTTTGTAACCGGGCTATTTCCAAAGGCACACAACTCACATTTCCGGTTCCACTCCTTCACATCTTCTTTACAGTTCACCCAATAGAATCTATCCCTCAATCTTTCGAGAGTTCTTTTCACGCCAAAGTGCCCTCCGGAAATACCATCGTGCAAGTGCTGCAACATTTCTGGCACTCTGCTTCTCGGCACTATCTCTTGAAGTCATCTGTCAGTGCCATCTTCACATTCCAGGCGTCGTTTTAAGATTCTATTTTTAATCACCAAGGAGTCCCACTGTGCCCAGTATGCTTTCAGGCTCCTACTTAAAATACTAATTTTTTCCCAAGCTAGTCGTTGTCCTCTACTTTTCCACCCAATAATACGTCCCAATTCAGCGTCATTCTCCTGGTCTTCTCGTATTTTTTCGAGTTGCCAAGTGTCATCGGTTACCGTCATTCTATGGATGACACTTATTTTCTCTTCCATCTTGGAGCAATGATTGCAATCTACCGAACAAGGTCTCCTTGACAGAGCGTCTGCATTCCGATGGCTAGTTACTACACGATGTTCTGTGTCAAAGTCATACTCCTGCAGTCGCTCCATCCACCATTTTAGTGCAGCATGGTCTGTTCTCAACAGGAATTTACGGCCGTATAAGCACTTATAAAAGTGTCCTACGGATTTGACGACGGCCAACAGCTCCCTTCTTGTCACACAATAGTTCTTTTCTGGCCGCGACAAGATCTTGCTGAAATACCCAATAACTTTTTCTTGTCCGTCCTGCACTTGAGAAAGAACGCTTCCTATAGCTGTGTTACTGGCATCGGTATCCAACACAAATTTCCCCTCCATCCGTGGATAACTCAAAATTGGTGCTGTAACTAGTAGCCGTTTCAGTTGTTCAAATGCACTGTGGCAGTCATCATTTCAATCATATTCTTGACCATCTTTGGTTAATTTTGTTAACGGTTTGACAATGTTCGCAAACCCAAACATAAAACGTCGGTAATATGTCCACAATCCTAGAAAACGGCGTAGTTGGTGTATATCTGCTGGTGTAGGCCACTCTTGTACCGTTTTTATTTTGTCAGGGTCAGCTCTTATTCCGGTCTCCAAAACAACATGTCCTAGGTATTTCACCTCTTTTCCAAATAGGTGATATTTCTTGGGGATCAATGTAAGGTAAGGTAAGGTAATCTTTGGAATATCTCCTCTAGGTTCTTAAGATGTTTTTCAAAAGACCCGCTTAACACTATCACGTCGTCTAGGTATACCAGACATGTCTTCCAGCACAGTCCACGCAGTATCGACTCCATCAAACGTTCAAAAGTAGCGGGAGCATTGCATAATCCAAATGGTATGACCTTGAACTGCCATAATCCAGTTCCAATTGTAAACGCAGTTTTCTCTTTATCGTTTGGCTTCAAGCCTACGTGCCAGTATCCGCTCTTCAAGTCCAAGATGGAAAACCATTTAGTTCCGGATAGAGTATCCAAGGTGTCATCAATTCTGGACAAAGGATAGCTGTCTTTCTTTGTCACATTATTAAGCCGTCGGTGGTCTACACATAACCTTGTCGACCCGTCCTTTTTCTTGACAAGCACTACCGGGGATGCGCATGGACTATTCGAGGGTTCAATCACTCCCTGTTCTTCCATATCGGTGATAATTTGCTCGGCTTCCTTACGTTTTGCCAAAGGAAGCCGCCTGGGGTGTTGTCTTATCGGTTGCGCATCTCCAGTATTGATCGTGTGCTGCACAACATTCGTCCTTCCTTTCTCACTATCATCCAGTGCAAACACACCTCGATATCGTCCGACCAGTTTTCTTGCCTTGCCCAGTTGGTCGCCGTTTAATCTTTGACACAAAGGTACCAACATATCCAGTAATTTCTATGAGCAACCGTTGGCTGGTTTACCTTTCGTGTCGTCCACACAACGTTTAATATGACATACTGGAATGCAACTTCTCACAATCATGTTTTTCTTCAGGGTCACCGTTTGCGGATTAATGTTTAGCACCCTTACTGGTACCATATTTCGAAACTTTACCAGCGTTCTTTCAATCAGTAATCCATCCAGACCCATTCACGATTCAGTTGCTTCCATCATGCATATTTATCCATCCCGGAGCGTACCATACGGGCGTCCCATTACTATCATTTCCGCCTTTTCGGGTATTTTCATATCACACATCATTCGAACTTGCATCGTCTGGTTACTCGTCCCTGGAAATGGAATCTCATCATCATCTATTTGAAGCACATTTTCTTTCATGTTCACATGAAACCCATATTCTCTCATGAGATCCATTCCAAAGATCACTTCTTCTGTAATTTTAGCTACCAACGCACGATAATTAATTAGTTTGTCTCCAATTGTTAACGTAATGGAAGTCTCTCCGTTAGTAGTAATTTTCTCACCACTTGCCGTTTGAAGATATACCAATGCAGGTAGCACTTTTCCACGACCAACCAAATCTGGTCTTACAATATTTCTTGTCGCTCCTGTATCCACGAGTAATCGGACAACCCTACCATTAATTCTATATCAATATAGATGCTGTCCAGACTTCCCATCGACGATGCAGCACGGATGATAATCCCTGGGGCACTACGTTGTGCTGTCGACGTTCGCCTCCTTACGTCGACTTGATCTAGTTTTCATACTGCTCAACCGGTTGTTTTTTTAGTTGAGTACAGCGTCTTTGTATATGACCAACTTCACCGTAGTTCCAGTATCGCAGACTCCATCTCCGCTGTCGTTGTCCTGCAGGCGTCGCCGTGGATCAATGTAGTACACGTAAGACTACGGATCCCAAGGTCCCGGGTTCAAATCCCGACACGGCCGACTGCTTGAAAAATGACAGGTGAGCATTTTTCACAAAAATTACGTCCTCGTTCGGATGAGAGGTTAAATGGAGGTCCCGTGTGTGAGTGTTGTCACGCACGTTAAAGATCCCTACCTTGCCTGGAACGGCAAGGGTTCGGCAAAATTCTAAATTTCCAGGCAACAAAAAACTCGCCTCCTGGCCAATGTAGTACCTTCGGGTGGAGCATTGGAAATGTAAATGAACTGTCGTTGTCCTGCCAGCCTTTCCGCCTTTTGCTTTTCAAACACACGGTTGATTATTTCTTCTATGCTGTTCTGCGATTGCTCAGGTTCTTCTAAGGCAGACCGACCTTTGTGACTCATCCTGTGTGATGTCTTATTAGCTGCCTCAAATTCAAGCGCATGAGCCAGTGCGTCATCTAACATTTTTGGCCGTGCTAATCTTAGCGCTTGCTGTATTTCGCCATCTTTAACGTCATCCACAAATGTTTGAACAGCCAGTTGTTAGAGGACGCTATCTGGTGCCGTTGCGTATGCCAATCTAACTAATCTGGCAATGTCAGCTTCGAGTTCTTGCAGGCTTTTATTTGTCTTTTGCGAGCGGTTGTTAACTCGTGCACGGTAAACCTGTTGAAGATGAGCGTCTCCATATCTCATTTCAAGCTTCGATGTTAAAGGCCGTAATCATTCTGCTGGTGATCCGGAATCGTCTGCAAGATGCTAAGAGCTTCCCCCGTAGGCCCACTATTAAGGAGATAGCCTTCTCTTTGTAGCACCAACCGTTGGCTATTGCAGCGGCTTCAAATTGTTTCAAATATGCGGGCCAAGGTGTTTTACCATCGAATGTGAGTGGTTTCACTCTAAATTTTTACGGTATTGACTCGCTTTCTTCCATGCTTCTTATTTCTGAGATGTTCTGATTTACAACTTGGTTTGCTAATTTAAGTGGCCTCGTTGTTAGTGAAATCACTTGTTCTTGCAGCCTCATCACATCTTCTTCCATTTTTACCAATTTACTGTCCAACTTTTGCTCAACTGTTTTTACCTGTTCAGTGAAATCTTCTTTCAATGCAATAGAGCTTTCCATTAATCTTTGTTCTAACGTGGCTGTCTTTTCATTCAACTTTTCTTCCAATTTCGCTTAACTTAACTTTTCTTCTATTTTCTCAGCATTTTCACTAAACTTTTTTCCATGTTTCTAGCATTTTAACTCAACCTTTCGGTAAGGTTTGATTCCAGTACAACTGAACTCACTACGTTTTCATTTAGTGTCACATCCAGTTTAGTCAACTTCTCCTCCATTTTTTCAGCATTTTCACTAAATTTTTCTTGCATACTGGATTTAAAATCCTTAAGGTAATTCATTAAAGCTTTCGCGTCCATTTTATTTTGGCTTCCGGTAACTGGCAAATACAAAGTACTCAAATGTCTTTAGACTTAATTAATCACCCAACACAGCTTGACATCAGTGTAGCGGGCTACTACTAACACTGTTACATGCCAAAATTGGCATTGTACAGTTTTAAATATGTGAATAAATTTCCGCTACTATTTCAAATAAACTTGTTAAATTTCCGCCATCCCGGACAGTTGCGTCGGCGCAAAAGAATGCGCAGCCGCGGAGTGATGGGGATGTGCGTGGTTTACGACACGACAGGATTATTAGTCACGAGACGTCAAACGGTAACGTCTACCTGTGTCGCGTTTATTGTCTTTTTTCTTTTTTAGGATGTAGGTTCCTCTATCTTCTTTCTACCTTTTATCGTTCCTTACCTGGTTGCTCCTATCGTACCGCTACAGACGACGAAAGAGGAAAGGCAAATAAATTAGGATCAACAATGGCATGATGTAACCTACCCGGAAACAACAAGGAGATGCCCTGAGATTAACTGCATGGCGCGTTTAAGTGAGTACTTCGTTTTATTTGCATTTTTGAGTGCAAATTGTATCATTGTAAACGTGTTTGGTATGTGATACAATTTGACACGTAAGTATGTTATTATTGTGCAATTTTGTGAAACGTGGATCGTATCAGTGTTGCCAACTGCAGCAGTGGCGCTGAATACGTACACGAGAATGTAACAACACATTTCACTAATTGTAAAACAAGTAGTAATAAATGTCTTTATTACTCACTATTCATAAGTCCAATTAACTGTATATGCCTTATTTATAGATGTTTTCAGTTCAATTAACAATGAAGCACTATCACACTAATGCTACCTACAAGTACTAATATCTTTTTAAACCATAGGTCTATTAACAACACTAACACTACTATAATTTATTTATTACGCTTTTGTCTATTTATGTACAGCTGTCGGTACAATATACACTTTCACATAATAGAAATTTATGTTTACTCTTGGACTTCCAAAAGTTTAACTATTTAACTTTACACGATATAATTTATATTCGACATTCTGATATAGACTAACTCTGTACTTCCGCATCGGTCTTATTTATACACTGAATCAAAAGAATGACTCATAATCCAGTAATTTCTAGAAAGTCCTCGGTCCCTGGAGAATATACAGTGCTTACGTGCCTTGTGTGTTTAGCGGGTTAACTAATAGTAGCTCGTAACAATAAAAATAAACCAAATAGTGTGTATCAGGAAGAGTTTGATGTATTGGTATAAAAAGTTATGAGAGCGACTACCGCACTGATAAAATTGATAAATTCGCAGATCTTGAACGTGTATTTCGATGGTGTACCTAAAAATGTTGAGGATAAATTACTGTTAAAAATTATTTACTGCTAACAAAAGTGTTAACCGTCTTAGTTTGTGTGTATTCTGGCATTCGAAAATAGTATTGAAATCAGGTGACTGTTAAAAACATTATAGTAGATTTTATTATTCACATTCAAATTTCCCGCAAAAACCTCTTATGTAATGGCGGATAAAATTTTGCTCTACAAACTTCAAACGATCCGACAAAGCCTTCGCATCTGCAAGAGGTAATCTGGGGCTTCGTTCTCACAAACTATTGTCTTTTTCCCACGATGTCTTACACCACATATCGTAGGTCGGTGTCTTAAAAGACATGAGAATCGAATCTTCGTGGAATTCACACGTAAAACTTAAATTAAAAATAATGATGGAGGACTTTCCAATGTGGGTTTTAAAAATCCGCTAAATTTAAACAGTAAAATTAAAAGATGAAGCATTATTATAAAAAGCGCAAGAAAATCCTGGGATAATGTTCTGTAATTCGTGAGAACGATAATTGTTTACACGTAAAAATTTAAATTAAAAATGGGAAACATAGTCTTTATTCTTTATTTCCCTTGTTCACCTGTTTAAAAGTTTTAGATATCAAAACAAGACAATTTAATTTAACACATAAGTAACACACTTGTTATATACAGTAAAAATGCATTGCTAGTTATTAATATATAGCTAAACGTACACCATATATGTTCGACTTCATCTATTCCGTTAGATTTTGTGGTTACAACAAGACAATCTGAAGGAAAACCCTTAGTGTATGTGTGCTTGGATTGCGCTATTCTTAAATTCTGTCCAAGAAGTTTAATGACTAACTTAAGCATTGTACTTTCGGACGGTTCTATTATGTATTTCGAGGAGTGTTAAACGTGTGCATTATTATTATTATTTAAAGAGTGTTTTAAACGTGCATGCTGCGTGCTTATTGGTCAGTTAATTAGGAGTATGGTTGCACACTCCTACAAGACTAATGTTATAAGCTCCTATTACTTTTAACAGTAGAAAAAATTGATCGATTGTCGACTTTATGAGTACATAGTAAATAATATTTGTAGGGGTTATGCAGACGAAGTTTAGTCATAGATTATTTTTTATGGCATTATAACAAACACATTTGTACAGGATATCCAGCTACTCCAGGGATAAAATCGTATTTGGAAGAGGTATTTTATTTTCCAGTTTCTTTAATTATTATCAAAATCTAATAAGTGTTCTAAGATATTTTAGCCAAAGGTAATAAAATTTAGGAATCCAAAGCAATAAAGACCTAGGCGGAATAACCGTTTTCCGTGTACGAATAATATTAAAAGGGATTCCTGTGACTAGATAGTTTAGTGCCCTTAATTATGACAAAAAAAAACATTCAAGCTAAGTGACAGCTTTACATAGTTGGTTTCATTCTAGTCATTTTATTATTACTTTCACTTCAAATTGTTCTAGTTTTTTGTACAACTATTTTTGTAGGAATTCCCGCACCACTGCAGTTAGCCCACGCACCCTTGTATTGTTACGGGATACCCGCCTCTTCAGGGCAAATTAAAATTTACTAATGTAGCGTTTACTTTACTCGTATCACCGCTTAAAGTCGTATTTTTAGCATCCATTTTAACAGTTCTTTCACTGAAAACCATATGGTTCCAAGCCATTAGCGGTAACTACTTAGAACAATTTTTCTTTAAGATATGTGACGACATTTATTATTGAACACCCACACTGTTCAATAGAGAATTATGTTTTAAATTCATTGATTTAGAAATAAATCACCAATTTGTTAAGAATGTTATTTAAGGTTCTCTAGCTTTCAGCCAGAAATACGTAGCACAGGTTTAACAGGTTAATGTGCTAAATTAGCACCATAATAGCTTATAGAAATATTGGAAATCAGTTTTATGGTCCTAAATGTAGGGTACTAAATTTCTAAGTTGGGCGGCAGCTATAAAGAGCAATTTATATTCTTTGTTAACTTCTACGTTATGAATGAGCTGTTAAAATAGAGAAATCAACTGTTATGCCTGAACTAAAATCTTAAGCTAATTGATTTCGATGTCGTGTTAAAAATTCAATTTTCTTTTACAAAAATTATATAATAAGCTGGTACGATTCATTATTTTCATATTTAAAATGGATGTATCGACAGCGGGCTGCGGTGACAAATGGTAACGGTCGTGATTGTAAACGTTTTCGGCCATCGTTAAGGTTTATTATTGACAGTTTATATTTTGTAGGTTATTAATTGAAATCCGTTAATAATATAAATTATCAAATAAACTCTGCAACCAAAATAATAATTTACGGTTGCTACATACAATTCAGAGAACATGCCTAATATTGGAAATACACAAATAACAGAAGCAAGGGAAGTTCTTTCTACATTAATAGATTTGTCAAACTTACTATGCACTGGTTTAGATGCAGAAATTCTTACAATATGCGTTCGTTTATGTGAAGCTGGTATGAATCCTGAAGCCTTAGCAACTATTATCAAAGAATTAAGAAAAGAAACTACCAATAATGATGGTTTAGCTTCATATCACGGATTAGAAAATACCTAATTATCTTGTAAAAATACTAATTATTGTAAACATTTTATTACAAAATTTGCAATAATAACAAAATATATAAAAATAAATATATTTATTATAATTCATCTGATATTTTTGTAGCTTGTTGAGCATGCTTTCCAGGATAAACTTGACCTTCTATCGTAACACTTTCGCATCGTTCTTGTTCAACTAGATGTTCCTTAGCTTGCCATGCAAGTGCACCATCTTTGAATAAAAATATTGCTCTGTTGTCGTCTACGAGATATCTGAAATTAAGGTCTTTATTAACTTATGATAATGCAAAAAAAATTAATATATGCCTGCTTAATTTTATAAAATACTAAGTCCACTTCCTTCTGTATTGTAAATGTTCCATTAATATATGTTATATTTTGTTACGGGCATGTTTAGCAGTACGGCACCAAGGGAAGGATCAAAAATCATTAAGCGGCCTAGCTCTAGCTAGCGAGGAGTGTGTGTGTGTGTGTATAATAAAAATCATAGTTTGAATTGCCTAACAGTTCTAAAACAAATCTAGGGACGTAAATTCAGGAATAACAACGAAATCAGGTGGACACCACCACTAATATCAATGCACTAAATGGATATGAGAATCTCATCACTGGTCAAAAAAAACTTTTAATAAGAAAATTATTTCGATATCCTTATTTTGGGTAATAGTAAAATTATTCGTCGCCCAATATGTTTATGTTTATTTTGCAACTACGTATAAGGTATGTTAAGGTATGTGCCTTTACTTTTTTTGGTGAAGTTTTCATAATGGGTTTGTATAATTGTGGAATGTTTAAGTAAAGAGGATTTACAGTATGCACTTAGTATTAGAGGTTATAGGGCCGAAGGTTTAGTCAAAGATTTATGTGTCGCTTTACATAAAGTACTTAGAGCAGGAAAGGAAACTAGTCTAAGAACGTTTGTTAATATTCTGAAATTTTCTGATAATGTTCAAGCTGTTGAAAAAGGTTGTTCTATTTTAGCAAAATCAATCGATACATAATCTCAATCGTGCGAATAATAGTTGTCATGTTGGTGAAAAAAAAGTTGCTAAGGATAAACTCTGTGGTACTAAGGCAAAACCCAAATGTTACAATATATCGAGTTTCGTTTTGTATGCCGATATACAGTGTGTATAGTATAAAATGCAGTACATGGGGATCTTGGAAACTGTAGGAGATACGATCTTGGTTAAATGGGACAAAAGTTGCATAATCATGAGGGTATCTCAGATCGGTTTTCAAATTTCAAAAATTTTTCATAGGTTACTAGATAGAGGCAAAAAACACAAAATTGACGATTTCTTTATTTGCTCGTAGTTAGTCTACTAATTGAAATAGAATGTTCAAATTTGGTACATCATGGTAATTCCCCATTGCGCTTCACATTTTCAACTTAGATTTTGTCTAGGGCATCTAGATTTTGCGTGACGATGTTCAACTTTTAATTTTAAATAGCCGCCATATTGGATTTTTACATTTTTGAAATGCTGACAAAAAACCCTTTCCAAAGAGGTATAACATGGCTATGTTTGATTGAATCAAAACACTACAAATCACATAATTATGTTTTGGTCGTAGTAGGCTTTAATTTCCATTATGACAAAGAGAAACAATTGCTCTAAAAATTTTAAACTCAATTTTCAGTGGTAATAAAAACAGTAAAAAACGTAGAAAATTGAAAATAAATCTGTATTAATCAGAACTTACATAACTATGCATTAACAAAGAATAAATACAAGCATCTAGCATCTATTCAATACAAAATATTATTTAAGCTGTTTTTAGTTGTCATTCATGTTCAGACAATTGCAAATTAACAATCAAGGAAAAAAAATATAACAATAGTCAGCCACATGAATTCATTATTTATTTTAAATGTTCAAATAACCCCCCATTTTGTTGAACACACAACCGACACCTTTTATAAACATCTTTACAAGATCGTCTTATCATAGTTGGAATTATTTTATTTACGGCCTCTTGGACTGCTTGTTGTAATTGGCCTACATTATCATACGTTTTTGAGTACACACAACTTTTTAAATGGCCCCATATAAAGAAATCTAGAGGAGTTAAATCCGGTGATCTCGTCGGCCACTTAATCGGTCCCCGATTTCCAATCCAGTTTTCATTATACTCAGAATTAAAAAATTTCTAATAATCAGAGCATTGTGGGGTGGAGCGCCATCATTTTGAAAAATCATATTTTGCAAAGTAGCGAGTGGAAGCTCCATTAGTCTATCTGCCACATTTCCCTGCAATAAATCTAAGTATCTCGCAGAGTTTAAATTTGCATCATAAAAAAACGGACCTATAATGTACCTTCCAATAATACCAATCCAGACGTTGAATCCCCATTTAACTTGATGTCTAACTTGGCGGTTCAAATGTGAATTTTCATCTGACCAAAAAATTGTATTTTTGCGGTTGAACATACCACAAGTCGTAAATCGACTTTCGTCAGACCACAAAATTGTATATGCAAAATTTGAAGTTTCGTTGCACTTTCTGATGCACAAAGCACAAAATTCCATTCTTCGAATTTGATCTTCAGTACGCAATCCCTGACATGGTCGTTCATGATATGGATGGTACTTGAAACGTTTTAAAATAGCTCTTGCCGTAGAATGAGCAACACCTGTTATATTCCGAATTTGTCTAAGAGAAGTACGAGGATTTTCGACAACTGTTTGTAAAACGCTGTTTTCATTATCTTTTTTAATTTGCCTATTTCTCTTAGACAAGCCAAAACTACCATAATTTATTAAATTATTTTGTAATCTCCAAAACATACATCTGTTTGGTTGATGTTTTCTGGGTATTTATTTAAATACAATTCAGCGGCTTTAAAATCATTCCTTCCAGAAAGAATAAAACATTCTAACATTTGATATTTATCACGGTTAGTAAAGCGATCCATTTCAAGCGCAAATGCTTTGCTTAAATTTCTATGTAAATTAATTAACTGTTTTTTTAAACTGCACTACTTGAAACATAAAATAAAGGACAAACTTTGACGTTTCTCAGATGTTGAGCAATTGTTTCTCTTTGTCATAATGGAAATTAAAGTCTACTACGACCAAAACATAATTATGTGATTTTTAGTGTTTTGATTCAATCAAACATAGCCAGCATTGTCAGCATTTCAAAAATGTAAAAATCCAATATGGCGGCTATTTAAAAATAAAAAGTTGAACATCGTCACGCAAAATCTAAATGCCCTAGACAAAATCCAAGTTGAAAATGTGAAGCGCAATGGGGAATTACCATGATGTACCAAATTTGAACATTCTATTTCAATTAGTAGACTAACTACGAGCAAATAAAGAAATCGTCAATTTTGTGTTTTTTGCCTCTATCTAGTAACCTATGAAAAAATTTTGAAATTTGAAAATCGATCTGAGATACCCTCATGATTATGCAACTTTTGTCCCATTTAACCAAGATCATATCTCCTAGTTTCCAAGATCCCCATGTACTGCATTTTATACTGTATACAGAAATGTAAAAGAACGTTGCAGAAATACCCATTATGGTGCCTCGTGACTGGTTTCAATTCGTTAGAAAGCGGCAAAAAGCCATTTCAGCTTCATGAAATGACTCGAGAGCACATATTGTCATTTTCAAAGTTTGTTCAAGAATATTTGTCTCGAAAGACTATTGACACAGAAGGTAAAAAGAGTGAACTTCCTTAAAATTACATGGATCAGGTATGAGAAAACATTTGCAGTCATTATGTTCCAAGTTTCACTTGATGTGTTACGTTCCTTTTTTCAGCGTAAATTAATTCTAATAATTTTCAAGTAAAATCCACTTTGCTTCTAAAACGAAACTTTATTCAATAAATGTTTAAGTTGTTTAATTCTTTTATAGATTGTTCTGAACTATTGCGGTTTTTTAGTTTGAATATTCCATTAAGGACATTACGTTCTGCAAATTTTTTACATGTTTCTTACCACAGGCAGAATTTTAGTTATTTCATTGCAATTTCAACGATAAGTCGTGAATTTAATATTCATTGTAAATCTGTAGATATGTTTTGTCAATCATACAAATCATTTAAATACTCATTGAATCAGTTATTCACAGTATGTAATTAATAAATTGATGTACAATTAGTAATTAGATAAGGTGAGTATTATATTATTATTATTACTTTACATTATTTTTTTTCTTCTAGTTGCAGTATATGTAAAATCGTTATGTAAAACATGGGTGTATCCCGTTAATTATCAATAAATAAATAAATTAATTAAATATCCTATATATTTTACTTGATAAATCTTTCTGCTAATTAATAATCAATACCCTTTCTAAGAATTCCTTAACGTAACGTTTACGCTATATTCAGACAGTCAATAACGTTGTTCCAAGTATCCGATAATTAATTTTTGTATTTCCCATTGAAAGAATTCGTCGAATTAAAGCTGCGTATTATTTCAATAAACTCGGGTTTTCCTGTTTTGAAGCCTTAACAACGATATTACGTTAAGCTCTGGTCGCTAGTTAAACAAAATTAATATTCACTCTCTTTTCGAACAGCAACATGAAAGCATTTAATATATTTTTGATTGTGTTCGTTGCGTTTTGCTTGATGAAGATTTCGTACATGCAATGCGGCGTGGTGATGTTTAGGGCTTTTAGAAAATTGTATTTTACGCGAAACTAAATTAATTGTTAATTGTAATTGCTCTATTGCTTCTTCTGGTGGCTGTAAAGTCACGATGAATGGTGGTCCCTTGTTATGATGAGATAACCACCCCAAGGCGGGATCACGAACACCTCTCCTCTGCCCCGTTAGTTAAAGATTGCAAGAATTAAGAGGGTGAATGGTTGTTCCATATTTTATTTCTATGGGCTCACAAAACTGGTCGAACCAGTTCCTTTCCGCTTTATTTGTGGACTAAATTTAATGATGGTGGAAAGATGATCGTTATACGTGTGATGGGGTGATCATTAGTTAGATTGGGATAGTAGTTATTAATTTCGTTTTTGGGGAGTTTGTATGTAATCGTAATTTATAACTGTTGGTTTACCTTACATGTAATTTTCCAATGCTCCACCTGAAGGTACTACATTGGTCAGAAAGCGAGTTTTTTTAACCTGGAAAATTTGGAATTTTGCCGAACCCTTGCTGTTCCAAGCAAGGTAGGGATCTTTAACGTGCGTGACAACATTCACACACCGGACGTCCATTTTACCTCTCATCCGAACGAGGGTGTATTTTTGTGAAAAATGCTCGCCTAACATTTTTCAAGCAGACCGTGTTGGGATTCGAACCCAGGACCTTGGGTGTAGTAGTCACACACATACCACTACACCACGGAGCCGCCTGCTGTTGGTTTACCGTGGGTTTTTTTTGTTCTAAATTTTATTAGATTAAGACATTGTACTGCCAATGTGACATAACTGATTTTATAGTTATAACCATTAAGAGCTGTGGTTTTTAGGGTTGCGTTGGTTTTTTTGTTGCTGAATAATTTAGGGGGAGATACCTAAAAACGACAGCTCGCTATTTCAAAACTGTTTTCTGTTCATCGTGTATATATGGATAACTTCAACGTATGGATTGCTAATTTTTGTTTGGGTACTCATGTGTTATTGTACATTGGCGGCTCCGTGGCGTAGTGGTATGTGTGTGACTACTACGCCCTAGGTCCCGGGTTCGAATCCCGACACGGTCCGCTTGAAAAATGTTAGGCGAGCATTTTTCGCAAAAATACACCCTCGTTCGGATGAGAGGTAAAATGGAGGTCCCGTGTGTGAGTGTTGTCACGCACGTTAAAGATCCCTACCTTGCTTGGAACAGCAAGGATTCGGCAAAATTCAAAATTTTCCAGGTAAAAAAAACTCGCTTCCTGGCCAATGTAGTACCTTCGGGTGGAGCATTGGAAAATCACATGTAATGTTATTGTACATTTTTTTTTAAATTATAGGTTTCTTCTTTGTGGTATATTTTGTGTTGAGTATGAGTGCGTGAGTGTATAATTCTTTTCTCTATTTTATTTCAGGCTCTCCTTTACGGGTTTATTTGTACAATACCCCACACACTCGCCGATTGAGCCCAGTAATACTGTTTCTTTTTGGTCTTTTGTTGTAGGCTCCGTCAATGTACGTAACAGATGATACAATCTTTAGTGTACTCGGTTTGAGACGATTGAAAAGGGGCAAACCACTGACACCCATATTGACGAAATGTTATGATGGAGCACTGCTCATCGATCCTCTAAAGAAAACGGTGCTGCTTAGTCTTCTTCCACTTATTCGTTCTGACTGTCACAGTTTTTACATAAACCTGAAAAACAATTCCCGAGTATCAGAATTACAAGACCATGACTAGGAAGATAATGAATGAGATTTTGTGTTTTGAAATTTGCTTAAATAAAAAGTAGAAAATTAGTTTGCTATTTTGTATATAAATATTATTTAGGAATTGTTTGGTCAAATTAAGGTGGTATTCTGTTAATCTAGCAGTCACAAAAATCACCAAGAAACGGGATTTTTTCCAAATTATGATTGTGTAAAACAAGCAAAACAGTTGTGCTAAAAGCTAAAGTCATTATTTGATACAGTTTTTGATGGTCCAACAGCCTTTTTTAAACTTATTAAAACCATACCAGCTACTATTATGTCTTTCCACTATTAAGAGTTACCCACACTTACCTTCATACACGAATGGTTTCCTACAAAAAAACCACAATCGGTCCAGTGAAAAAGATGACTTAGACAATATAAATATCGGTATGGAGTCATTGTAAGCAAAATGTGAATTTTCTCAATAAAAATGACTGAGGTAAAACACGATATGTCAAACTTATCTAAATATTTTTGTTATCCATGAAAATTTTGCAGTGACTTTGTAGAGGGGAAGCAAGTATTTGCTTTAATTAACTTGCCACATTAATCTAAAGAAAATCATAATTTCGTCGATCCACAAACTTTAATAAGCGTCTTTTGAAAATTCACGTTTTTAACATATTGGTTTTTATCTTAGTACCTTACATTACATGTGATATTCCAATGCTCCACCTGAAGGTACTACATTGGCCAGGAAGCAGGTTTTTTTTACCTGAAAAATTTGGAGTTTTGCCGAACCCTTGCTGTTCCAAGCAAGGTAGGGATCTTTAAATTGCACGACAACACTCACGTATCCCTATAGTAGGGGACAAAGAATAGTACTATAGTAAGCCTGCTGATCGTAAAAGGCGATTAAAAGGTGCAGCTAGGGGCAGCAGCCTTGCTGGCTAAAAGATATTGAAGGAGGGTCGGTTGGTCTCGGGCGATCTTCAACAATTTACAAGCTTGTTGGGGGTTGGCCATGACGGATACGGCTTTTTTCTAAAATCTTTAAAAACTGCGTTACGGAAAGATATGGGAACCTACCACAATATTTCCCAGGTGTGCGTGGCCTAAAACACGAAATATATATGATGGAGAGCTCAGAAGTAAAATTCTTGTCCGGAGGTAAAATACTCCCTCATTCGGATCTCCGGGAGGGGATACTTGGGGCTCGTCATCGTAAGAATATAAAACAACAGTTCAATTTAGTGATAGGGACTTGAAATGTAAGGTCATTACTTAGAGTAGATAAGTTAATGAATTTATTAGTCGAAATGAGAAAGGGAAAGCTGGACATTTTAGATATTAGTGAGGTGAGATGGCCAGATAGTAATGACTTTTGGAAAGATAATTATAGAATAATTACAACTTCTTCAACTAATGGACAGGCAGGCGTAGGAATAGTGTTAGGTAAAAGATTAGGGCATAAAGTTAAAGAGTACTTACAATTTAGTGATAGAATAATTATGGTTAGATTGAGTACAAAACCCACAGACACTGTTTTAGTACAGGTTTACATGCCAACAACTCAGTACGAGGATGAGGAAATAGAAAAGGTATACGAGGATATAAATAGTATAGTGAGAAAAATAAAAGGAGATGAGAATTTAATAGTTATAGACGATTTTAATGCGTCAGTGGGAGAAGGTAGTGAGGGAAAAATGGTAGGAAAATTTGGGTATGGCAGACGAAATGATGGAGAAGAAAGATTAGTTGAGTTTTGCCAGGAACATAGATTAGTAACTGTAAACACCCTATTCGAACAACATGTTAGGAGAAGATATACCTGGAAAGCGCCAGGTGATAGGACTAGATACCAAATAGATTATATTTTAGTTAAACAAAGATTTAGAAACCAAGTTAAAAACTGTCGTAGTTATCCAGGGGCTGACATAGATAGCGATCATAACTTAGTTAAAACGAAGTGTAAACTAAAATTCAAAAAATTAAGAAAGGTTAAAAGAGAGGGATGGGATCTAGGTAAGCTTAATGATAGTAGGGTAAAAGAGGAATATAAACAAGTATTAGATAATAAGAGCAAAGAGATAGCTGTAGGAGGGAACGTAGAAAATAGATGGAAAGAAATAAAACTGACTGTACATGATACAGCAACACAGACTATAGGTAAAAAAAAAATAGAAGCGAGAAAACCATGGGTAACAAAGCAGATATTAGATTTAATAGAGAATAGAAGAAAGCTTAAACCTTTCAGAGAAATGGATAGTGAAAGTAAGCAAAAATATAATACAGTTAGAAATAAGATAGTACACGAGTGTAGAAAAGCTAGAAATAAATGGATGGAGGAGAATTGTAAGGGAATACAAGATGATTTGAGAGTAGGTAAGACAGACGGGGCTTACAGGGCAGTTAAAAAGTTTTATGGGGAAGATAGGAAAAAATATAATGGTATTAGAGACGAGAATAATGAGCTTCTAATAAATAAAGTTGAGGTAGCAGACAGATGGAAAAGATATTTAGAAGATTTATATAAGGGAGACGATATGGATGAGTTAGAGAACGACCAAGAAGAGGATGTAGAAATAGGTTTCTCAATATTAAGAGAGGAATTTGATAGAGATGTTCGGAATCTTAAACTAAACAAAGCGCCAGGGATAGACGATATTCCCACAGAACTAATAAAATATGCAAGTCAGAAAACTTTAGACAGATTATATGAACTAGTAAAAGTAGTATTTGACACAGGTGAGGTTCCAATAGATTTCGAAAAAAATATTATTATCCCAATCCCAAAAAGGTCAGGAGCTGGTAGGTGTGAGAATTTTAGAACTGTTAGTTTAACTTCTCATGCTTCTAACAAACGAACAGACGTTGAATATAAAATACCTTGAAACGCAAACTCTTAGAAATGTTATTTTAAAACGTTCGTTAATTAGGCACAGGTGCATGTTTTGAAAAGTCATGTTCCCCTTATTTGTGTAGATAAAAGACAAGATTCGAGGTATATTGTGCAATCGGTCAGACGGTTCGCATAAATGCTAACCAAAAATTTCATTAAAACGCAGAAGGGATGGACAATCAATGATATGCTTCGGAATGAGACAGGCATAATAGCATTTCACTTCGAAACGCACGTATTCAGTCCACATGGGTTAGATAGCACGCAGACAGTAATATCGATTTTCTACCACTTAAGTGAGGGTAGAAGAAAACATCTAATATGCATAAGAGAGGAATAGAGTTATATAGGCGGGGTTTTTAAGACGTCACTGAAAGTATCATTGGTCGGTCGAAATAGTTAGTTTTAAAACAGACAAGCATGGGAAAATTGAATGCGAGTTTTTCGGAAAATATCGTATCAACGAGCTAAATTTCGAAGATTTTGAAAACGGTTATACCAAAATTTGAAAAACGAATTAGTTGAATCGAGTGTTTCGCGTTAGGAGGGTTTGGAGAGGTTACACTCAGAATCGTATAAATACGAGAGAAGAGTTATTAAGTTTCTCTTTTGACTTCGCTCTTTGACTTCATTAATTTGCATCGGTTACTACGTACAGAAATCCACCACGAGCTTGTAAGTATTTAAAATTTATAAATTGAATAGTACAGTGTTGGCCTCATAGTTTGAAACGCGGATAGTGTCGAGTTTAATTTTAACTGAGGTGCAACAGATATTTTAACAAGCTCGTAAAATAAAGCAAAGTAACGTAAATTAAATTCTGCAATAATAAAAAAGTGTAATATACTTGGATTTGGATTTGGATGAATTTTGAATGAATAGCATGCAGCACAACTTAGATGGTGTTCATCTATAAATAGCTGGAGACGGCAAGCAGAGCAGAACCATGAGACCGAGGATGCAGGAACTCAACTTCATCGTCAACGGAGTTGGGATCTTCAAGAAACTCCAGGTAACGCATTAGAATTTGCTGTTTTTTTGAAAATTGAAAATTATTGTGATGTGTGAGAGTGAACTTTGATGGTATTTTGCATTATTTTGCGTATTGAAAATAATACGTATAACTAACTTTGATTATGGTATTTGAATATAAATCTAAAGATGTATATAAAGCTTATTAACATTCCTCGTGAATTTAAAATTTTATTGTTACGAGTACATGGGTTTTTTGTATTTCTAGTAAGAGTATGCAAAGTAAAAAGCATACATTAACAAAATAAACTGGGTTATCATAAGCTCACCATCCAGAGTGTACTAATTAGAAATAATTATAAATAAAAAAGAAAAATAAGGTATTATTCAGAGCCCATTTACTCCTGTTACATTCAATGTGTCTGATATTTCAAGTTAAAATTCTGGACTTTACAAAGATAGAATTTATTGAGGTGTAACTTGAGCACCGAAATGTAAATAATCTTGAATTATTATTTGTAAAGAGTATGATAGTAAATATAGGTATCCAAAAGGAGGCCCAACTGAGCTAGCCTGGGAGCTGTTGAAGAAATCAATTAAAGTGATGGAGCAGGAATCTGGGTAAGAATTTTTTTTTTTGAAAATTCTCCTTTTTGTGAAATTTATGACGATTTTTGGTAAATTAATAAATTCTCGAATGTTTTTTTTTACTCTGGCGAGGCAGTATAGAGGTTTCACGGCGATTTATGGCGCCCAATTCGTGAGGCTCGACTCATATAGGCTTACACGGCAATTTATGGCGCCCAATTCGTGAGGCTCGATTCATACAGGCAGTACTCGGCATATATATATATATATATATATATATATATATATATACATACATATACTAAATAATTTCATGCCTAAATACAATTTCCAATTACTGTGTATAATGTATACCAACCTTTCGACTTGTATATGGCTGTTCCAAAGATTTGATTGCCATAATTTTGTTAATTCTTCAGTTTCATCTTTAGTTGGATTTCCACTTACTGAAACAAATGTCATCAATGTTCGACCCTTTTTCGTAGACGAGAGTAGTGACTCTGGATCATTCACATTTAACTGGTCAAAGTCCATTGATGGTAGTGGTCGCAAATGTTCTGGTAATTCATCTGGTTCTAACGGATCTTCATCTTCCTATAAAATGAGATGTAACTTAGTTATACATATAAATGTATAGAATAATAATAATTAATCAGAATCCTCTGAAGCTAATACTACCAAAAAAGTTTTACAAAAAAGCTTATCTATCGAACTGCTACATTACAAATTATAGTTTGAAATATGTTTCAAATAATCACTTCCTGGGCAGTACAACATTTGTTTTGTTCGTTTAAAATACTAAAATAGACAGAAATTAAGCTTAACTATTGATTGCAAAACATAAAAAGTTTTAACTAAATTTGGATATCATTATCCAAATGCAAGCATTTAACGACTGTATCTACTATGAAAATTACTTGCTCAAGAACTAATAAACAACCATGATGCATGCAGAAGTCAGAAAAACAAACCAAAGGAATATTTTCATAATGCAGAAGACCCTAGAATAAAATTCTATGTACCCAAGATAATTTATCACACTTGTAATGTTTTGACATTATGGGGAAAATTAATCACAAATGTACAAAGTTATTATTGATACACCCTATAAAATGGATTTCACGCATAGCTTATCTTAATAAAACTTGATGTTTCAATTCTATTGATTTTAGAAAATATTTTATGAGGGCAGTTAGTATAATAAAAGCAATAAACTTAAACTATGAAATCTGAAAGTTATTTATGGTAAAATACACAATAGGATAGAACTTAGGTTCATAAATTATTTTAAAACACAAAAAGGGTATAATCAAATATTTATTTCAATAAATTTTTATACTGTGGTCATGATATTTAAGAAAGCTTAGAATTATGAAACAACAGTAGTTTATTAATATGCATCGCAAATATAAAAGAACTTTTACAAATTCAGTTAAATACATTAAAGTCAAAGTTAAATAGTTGCAGTACAAAGAAACTCCAGACACTTGAACATTCCTACAATGTAATAAAAAATTATAGACGCTGTGTTTGCAAGTTCACAAATATTAAATTACATATTTTTTCCTTCAGTTTAACAAGGGTTACAATGTATTTATCACGTTGATTAAGAAAAATGCATCATAGACACGTAATTCTTGTGTGAGGAGAGCATACAGGGTCACGCCTGACTCACATAGTATATAAATGTGATACAATAACAGTCCCCACCACACATTAAAAGCAGGAAGGACAAACAATAAACAAAGTAGGAAAACAACAAATTAATTACCTGTAAGCCATAGACAAAAACACGCGAAAAGAAATTAGTTAAATACACCCCTATGGTTATGAATTAACAGGTGAACAGTAACGTGAGCAGATCCCGTGCATTTTCGACTTTACCAAAAATACAAGATTTGGATGAATTAGTTTCAAGCAATAAACAAATATTGGAAATAAAAAATATCCTGATGGCAAACTAATGTACAACTCCTAACTCTATGGAATTCCTTTAGTCACACGAATATGGTGGATCCTTTCTAGTTAAAACTGTTGACACCTCTGGTAATGCTCATACACTATATTTGATTTTACCAATGCTTCACCCGAAGGTACTACATTTGCTAGGAAGCGAGTATCTTTTTACCTGGAAATTTTGAATTTTTGTCAAAACCTTGCTGTTTCAAGCAAGGTAAGGATGTGCAAGGAATGTGCATGGCAATACGGGACCTACATTTTAGCTCTCGTGTGAACGAGGATGTGTTTTTGTGAAAAAATGCTCGCCTAAAGTTTTTCAAATGGAACGTGTTGGAGTTTGAATCTAAGACGTTAGCCTCAGTAGTCACACACATACCAACTAAGTCACATAGTCACCAGTAATGCTCAAATATCTAAGAGATATTATTCCGGAGGCCATAAATTACGTAGAAGAATTCTATGGAGACAAATTTGCTGTGTTATGAGCATTACATTGCAAGGGCACTGGAGGAATGATGTCAGGGGATGCTATTTATACCGACTTCTCAGAGGCCTTTGATACAGTGGACCATGGGTTGTTAATATGTAAACGGGAGATGTTGGAAGTACATGGCTCTCTCCTACACTGGCTTACAGATTACAGGTTATTAGAGTGAAGTTATACTTTTCCCCAGCTATACCTGAACCTCAGGAGTACCACAGGGGTCACACCCAGGACCTTTGCTCTTTAACCTTTTCATAAATGATATAGCGTTAACGATTTTACTATAGTAGTTTTTTGCTTTATGCAGATGACGTTAAGCTATTTAACACAGTGGTTTCCATCGAAGATTGCTTGTTGCTTCAGACAGACTTATATTCAATTAGTGATCGGTGTAAAGAAAATGGTATGAAGTTTAATGTAAAGAAGTGTTATGTAATAACCTTTAATAGAACTCGAGCACCAGTTGTTTTCATCAATGAGCTTACCAATACAATCCTTATCTATTGTGATAGTGTACTAGATTTGGGAATAACTTTTACAGAGATACAAAACCATAAAATGAGAAATTATTCGCAAATGCAGGAAAGCTAAAGAACAATGGATTAATGAAAAATGCAGAGGTACAAACTGAGATGAGAATAGGAAAGACAGACAAAATATACAAACTAATTAGAAAGAATTTTCGGGATATAAAACCATATAGTAAAAATATAAGATGCGAGAGTAAACGTCATTATAGAAAATGTAGAGAAAGTGGATAGCTGGCAAGGACATATAAAGAATTTATATGCAGGAGAGAAACTAGCAGCTTTAGAACAAGAATCAGACATTGAAAAGGATGACGAGATATCCTATATTTAGAGATAAGTTTGAATTAGCATTAAAGTGTCTAAAAAATGCTAAGATGCCGGTTACAGATAAGGTGCAAGCAGAAACTCTAAAAGCCGCTGGACAAGCAGTAACAGAACGTCTATTCCAACTTGTAAGCTATATATGAGACAGGCGAGACCCCAAGATTTCAAACGTAACAGCATAGTCACTATACGCGGATAAATGTGAAAATTTTCGAATAATAAGTTTGACATCACACGTGTAAAAAATATTAACTAGAATTGTACAAAGACGAATGGAAAAACGAGTTGAAAAAATACTAAGTGAAGATTAATTCGGGTTTAGACGAAACAGGGGAATACGGGAGGCTATTTTAGCTCTGAGGGTTATAATTGAGAAAACAATAGAAAAAGGGGAAAGCGTGTATATAGGGTTTGTAGATCTGGAAAAAGATTTCAACAATGTAAAATGAAAAAAAATGTTCGAAATACTCAAAAAGATTAGAATGAGTTTTAGGGATAGACGAATAATGCATAGTTTATACAAAGAGCGAACAGGGGTACTAGAATTAGAGCAGAAACGTATAGAAATAAATATCAAGAAAGGAGCGAAACAGGGATGTGCCCTATACTCATTAATTTTTAACTTGTACATCGAAGAGACAATGAATACTGTCAAATGCATGGAGTTACTATGCAGGGACAAAAGATTGATATGCTTAGATTGTAACATGTAAAAATTGCTAGCTAAAATATTTGTCGATATTACTGCTACAAACCCGATAATTTAATATTTATTCAATAACGTTTTACCCATTATGGATTCTAGTACTCTTGTATATTTACTAAACCAATAAAATTTAAAGCACTCTACTACCACAGCTGATCACATAATTACAAACCATTTCACATGTTCCTTACTCGTATGTTATGATATCTAAGATTTTCAAATCGTTCGTTGACTCGTGACAGATGGTCACTCTTTGCCATCTTGTCAAGCCAAAAGGTCACTTGCACTGTTATCAGACAGGCGAGATGAAACAGGAAACCAAGTTTTCATGGCGTAAACGCCGAATTAATACAAGCACTTGTAGTTAAAAGTTGTCTAAGACAACTAACTCATGAAAAAGTAATTTGATCTTTGCAACGTGTAACTTCCATTACGTACAAAAATTTTACTGAAGTAATATGGTTATGTTCAACTTGGTTGATGTTTAAATTAAAATTTATCATCATGGAATCTATTTGGTACTTAAATTGTAAGCAAATTTGTTAGAAAAAATATTGGACTTCCGGTCCGTGCCTACACATGCCAAATTGTTGGATTGCACTATGTGCTTAGAGGTTAACAGGTCGTTGGTACCGATTGATAAGGCCATTTAATTTTTTGAACTTTTGGCTGTATGTGCTGTATTTTATGCCATATAGATATATGCATACACATAGTGGTTGTAAATTACTTTATGCTCTGTTATATGCAAGCACTTAGCCAAACGTCTGCAAATAATTTAGTAGCATACTTGGTAAAAAAGAGGCTTACCCTCTTTAGGAGTATAATATTTATGATATATAGAATGATTTTATTTCATTAGTCACGTGCTCAAATTTATAAATTATTCCTTGCCAACTATGTATGAATAGATAAAAAGTATAGATAAATCATTGTTACGTTTGAAAAATTTAAAGTTAAAACTAAATTTCGAATGGACGTGCACCTTGCCGAAGTTCTAGATTACTAGAACAGGTGAAATGGCTTGCGTGTTCTAATGAGCTAAAGAGCCAAACTTCAGGTCCAACCAAAGTAGTAGGGTCGTTAGTGAGGAACCAGACTAAGACAGGTCCCGAAGAGGGCAGCGGCTCTTCGGTACTTAGATTGGCAGAGACCATAGGGTCGGTATGGCAGTCTAAGACACACTACCGTGATGTGGAAGGCAACGGAAAACCACCACATTACCTCCCAAGTACACAGCGTACATAAATTATAATAAAATGATGGCATTCTCTGGGGTAAAAGATTCCGGAGTTAAAAAGTCCCCATTCGGATCTCTGGGAGGGGACTACTTGGAGGATGCGATCGGAAAGTTAAGAATAAGAGTCGGGACCATTTTGCGAGTCGGAGCGTGGAATGTTAGAACTATGAGGCAAGTGGGTAAGCTAGAGAACCTAAAATCGAAATGAATAGGTTATCATTAGACATAGTAGGGATCAGCGAGTTTGGTGGCCAGAGGCGGGGGAATTTTGGAGTGGAGACTTCAGGGTAATTCATACAGGAGTCGAGGAAGGAAATTTGGGTGTGGAGATAGTTATGCGGAAAAAGATAGGATACTGTGTAGAAAATTACTTACAAAAGAATGAAAGAGTACTCATGGTTAGATTAGAATCTAAACCGGCAAACACAGTAATAATACAATATACATGCCCACCTCTAGCTACAGTGACGGAGAGGTAGAAGCCATCTACAAAGATATCAAAGACATATTAAGATACGTAAAAGGACATGAAAATTTAATAATTACGGAGGATTTTAATGCAGTGGTAGGTGAGGGTAGGGAAGGAGCGATAGTAGGTTTATTTGGTTTAGGCACTAGAAACGACAGAGGAAATAGGCTGGTAGAATTTTGCAACAAGAACAATTCAATCATCACAAACACATTATTTCAACATCATGCTAGAAGACGATATATGTGGAAGATGCCAGGAGATATAGGAAGATATCAAATAGATTACATTCTCGTTAGACAACGGTTTAGGAATCAAGTAAAAGACTGTAGAAGCTACCCAGAAGCAGATATAGACACTGACCACATCGTAATTATGAAGGCCGCACTTAAATTTAAAAATTTGAAAAAGAAACGAAAAGGCACTTGGACATACAGAAACTAAAGAGAAGATATTCAAGAAAGATTCGAAAAAGGTCAAATGAATTGCTCAAAGATATCGGAAAATACCTGATACTAAGGAAGTAGAAACAGAATGAAATAACATTAAATCCAGCCTCGACATGGCGGCCAGAGATATTCTGGAGTATACACAAAAAGTAAATAAGAAACCATGGATAAAAAAGGATATCCTGAATTTAATAGAAGAAAGACGAAAATACAAAAATAAATCAGACGAAACAGGAAAACAGAGATACAAAGCCATAAAATGGAAAATTATTCGAAAATGCAGGAAAGCTAAAGAACAATAGATTGATTAAAAGTGCAAAGAGGTACAAACTAAGATGGAAGTAGGAAAGACAGATGAAGCATGCAAACTAATTAGAATCAATTTTAGGATATAGAACCGTATAGCAAAAATATAAGGGATGCGGGAGGAAATGTCATTATAGAAAATGTAGAGAAAGTGGGTAGATGGCAAGAATATATAGGAATTTATATGCAGGAGAAGAACTAACTGCATTAGAAAAGGAATCAGACATTGAAAATAATGACTTGGGATATCCTATACTTAGAGATGAATTTGAAATAGCATTAAAGGGTCTGAAAATGGTAAGGCACCGGGTACAGATAAGGTGCAAGCAGAGACTCTAAAAGCTGCTGGTCAAGCAGTAACAGAACGTCTCTTCCAACTTGTAAGCTATATGTATGAGACAGGCGAGATACCCAAAGATTTCAAACATAACATCATAGTAACTACACCAAAAAGAAAGGCGCAGATAGGTGTGAAAATTTTCGAACAATAAGCTTGACAGCACACGTATCAAAAATATTAACTAGAATTGTACAAAGACGAATGGAAAAACGGGCTGAAGAAATACTAAGAGAAGACCAATTTGGGTTTAGGCGAAACAGGGTGATAATGGAGAAAACAATAGAAAAAGGGGAAAGCGTGTATATAGGGTTTGTGGATCTGGAAAAAGCATTTGACAATGTAAAATGGAAACAAATGTTTGAAATACTCAAAAAGATTGGAATAAGTTATAGAGATAGACGGATAGTACATAGCTTATACAAAGAGCAAACAGGAGTAATAGAATTAGAGCATGAACGTAGAGAAGTAAACATTAGGAAAGGGGTAAGACAGGGATGTTCCCTATCCCCACTAATTTTTAACTTGTACATCGAGGAGGCAATGAATATTGTCAAAGGCAGGAAGACATTTGGAATTACTATGCAGGGACAAAAAATTGATATGCTTAGATTTGCAGATGATATAGCGGTATTAGCATCTAACAAGGAAAAGTTAGAAGCTGCTCTCAATGAAATGGAAACGGTTCTAACAGAGAGATACGGTATGAAAATTAACAAAAGTAAAACTAAAGTACTAGTATGCAAAGGAGGGAAAAATAAATCAAAAACAAGAACACAAATATGTAACACGAACTTACAAGAGGTTAAGGATTTCTGCTACCTAGGAAGCCAAATAACGCAAGATGGGAAAAGCACAAAAGATATAAAACAAAGATTAGCACAAGATCGTGCTACATTCAACAAGAAAAAGCAACTACTGTGCTCAAAGACCACAAACATAGAAACAATGAAAAGATTGCTCAAAACATGTGTGTGGAGCACAGCACTGTATGGCTGTGAAGCCTGGACAGTGGAAGAAGCGGACAAGAAAAAGGTAGAAGCCTTTGAAATGTGGTGCTACAGACGTATGATGAATATATCATGGATACAAAGTTAAGAACGAAGAGGTACTAAAAATGGTAGGGGAAGAAAGAAATATGTGGAAAACGGTAGAGAGATAGGATGATAGGCCACATACTACGGCATGAAGGAATAGTGCGGAATATACTAGAAGCAGAGATAGGAAAAAAGAGAAGAAGAGGTAGACCTAGGTTAGACTACTGCACACAGATAGTGAAAGATGTAGGCTGTAGGAGTTTCAGGGAAATGTGTAGGCTAGCTCAGAAGAGAAATCAATGGAGGTACGCATCCAACCAGTCCCAAGATGGATAAATTAATGACTAAGAAAGTAGCTGCACTTAAAGATGATATTTATTATAAGCAACTACAAGCATTGGATGGTCAATATTCTCGAATTATGGTAATTGCGTGAAAGCATTTACTGGAAAACTATTATTTCGGCAAATGTCTAAGTGTTGGGGGATCTTGGCAGCCACATGTTGCTTAACCCCCTTCAATAAATCTCTGTGAAATAGGGCATAATATTAGAAAACAATATAAGCGGAACCGAGCTGTATTGCTGTGTGAGAATTTCAGGGAACCATGTAGGTTAGTTTAGAAAAGAAATAAGTGCAGGTACATGTCCAACCAGTTTTGAGACGGGAAACCCAACGGCGAAAAAATAAGCGCAGACAAATCTGATGATTGTTATAAACAACTAGTTTGTTGTGAAATATCTGCAACTAATGTTGACTGTGCGAAAAGACAGATTAGAAAAAATATTAAATCAGTAAATGTTCAAGTGCTGGGGGAACTTGGCAGCCACAGGCTGCTTACCCCCCCTTCGCAACCACTGAATGTCGGAGAAATAGGGTATATAATTGTAAAACAATAGAAGGTGACCGAACTGCATCTAACAAAAAAGAACGGCGCCTATGATGAAAGACAACAAACATAGAACAAAAAGTTGTTGAAAGCGTATGTGTGGATCACAGCACAGACAGCATGTCTACGAAATACGAGCAGTCTGAAAAGCAGACAGAAGAACAGTAGCAGCCTTTGAAATGCTGTGCTTCAGATGTTTGAGGATGGAGAGACAAAGGTAATAACAAATAGGTTATAGAAACAGTAAGGGAACAAGGATATCTTTGGGAAAAAAATATGAGAAATAGAAGGGCAGAATACGTTCTAAGGCATTTTTGGGGAATAGTATGGAATATATGACAAGCAGATATAGGAAAAAAGAGGTGGATGTAGACCTAGATTAGATAGTGATAGATGCAGACTGTGCAAATTTCAAGGAAATCTGTAGGTTAGTTCAGAATAGGAAACAATGATGGTACGCGTCTAACCAGTTTCAGGACTGAAGACCCAATGATGATGATGACGAAAACTAAATGTCATTGCTTATCTTGTTTACAATAATTTTATCTCAAGATGTTCAATTTACGTGGCCTCATTCCAGAAAAATAATTTTAAATTAAGATTAACTAATAAATTTTTGCATGTTGAGAAATTTAAATGACATGTACAGTCTTACGTAGCGCTACACCGGACTATTAAGTATAAATCAAATATTGTTAATAAAATACAGAATTCAAATTAAGATTCAGTAGAATTAAAACTTAAAATTTAGCTTTACATCTTCTGAGTAATGCAGTAATTATATTCATAAGAATTTAACTTTTATTGAATTGCATTTATAATGTATATAATTGTTTAAATGAGAATATAGAATCAATTTTTTTCTTCAGCTTATTATTTCATGAATATTTAATTTCTCCCAAAGACTGTATGACCGTTGAAGGAATTCATTCACTAAAAATGCATATAACGATTCAGTGATAACTATTTGAAACAAAAATAAGGACTTCGTGTAGATACAGAATTATTAGATAAATGATATCTTTGTTAGTTGTAATTATGTTTCAGAGCCATCCTAGAATTTCGTTAGTGCAGTAAAGAAGTAAGTAACGTATAGGTGGTATTCAAACTTAATTCCTAAAAAGGTTAGAGAACATTTAGGTTTCCAAATTTTCCCTTTAAGCAAATTGATTTAGTCAGTTGCTTTATAAAAAATTTAGGTGGTGTCCATTATCTTGTTTTTTCCAACTTTAATAAACTCACTGATCCAATCTCATGCGATCGTGGGTCAAAAACTTTGTTAACTAAAAGTCTTAAGAGTTTTCTTTTTCTAAAAGCCGCTTGTCATCCAACCTTACCCTGGGCTTGTTACAATTATAGAAGAATTCTCAATAGGTTTAGTAGCAGATGATATAGCGGTATTAGCATCTAGAAAGAAAAAGTTACAAGCTACTCTTAATGAAATGGAAACAGATCTAACAGAGAGATACAGTATGAAAATTTACCAAAATACAACTAAAGTACTAGTATGCAAAGGAAAGGAAAATAAATCAAAAACAAGAATACAAATAGGTAACGAGAATTTACAAGAGGTTAAGGACTGCTTAAAAAACTCTTAAAATGCTACTACTACGACCCCACGAATTGGCGTCATTAATTGCTGCAAGCTCAGGATCTTAAAACAAAACACCTTGCCACGACTGCTTAGCTGCTTCCTGAAAATAAAACTAATTACTCAAAATAAAAACGCGCAACAGTACATCGCCTACCTTTATTAACATACCAGACATAAAGTACATACTAATATAAAAATTAGACTCCTTGTTCATATATTATTTACATTTTATATACACATTTCAAATGTGTATTAATTAATTTACTCTTTCAAATCTCTGATAAAAGATATATCTCCCCCAATATTCCCTTAACAGTACATTTCGTTATTCATAATTACCTCAAATATATATTTCCAGTTAATAAAATAAAAAAAGCAATAGGGCTTTACCACGTTTCTGACTTTAACTCTGGTTTAATACGAGCTCATAATAAAACCTTACCTTTCGTGCTAATTTCTGCACATCAATAATCAAAAAGACCCTCTTACCTTGTTACGTGCCAAATTGGCACTAAACATTGTTTTAGTTTAATTTGACATGCGGAAGTTTCGCGCCACAAATTCAAAAGACTTGGCGTATATTTTCGTCACGCCAGAGGGCGTTTGTGCGAGAATTAGATACGACCTTGGAGTAATCCACGACCCTAGAACAAGCCGGAAGTCCATGCTCCGCCAACAGCACCGGAGCAAGCACCATCTTTAATCACCCCGGAGTGGAGCCCTGAGATACCGTCCAAGCGATTTGGATGTATGTTAGGCGTACCCCCCGTTAATTGCCTTAAAAAGGGCTCTCAGTAGCCCTGATGGACTTCAACAGAAGCCAACTTTAACCCAGGGACATATTCATGTGAGTATTTTGCTGTACAACCTATTGTCTTAAATTTATATTTTCCGATAATTGCGTATTAAATTTGTGCATTGGTGACGTCATTGACAGATGAGCGCGCCGAAATCTGTAAAAAGATTAGCGTTACCAACCGCCCGTGGCGTCGCTTTTTCCGCGCTTGCATGATGTATTTGTGAATTTAAAATGTAAGAATTGACTTTAAACCGTAAGAACCTTGTACATAAATTAAATATTACAGATGCCATGCATCACTCATAAATTCCCACATAAAATACAATCAACCTAAGTCAACTTAAATTGTTCAATTAGAAACTTATCTCTGTTTGTCCTTTTCATACATAAATATTATACACCTCAATGCACAAAATCATTAAGCATCAGTTTATACACATATACAATGTAGAAATATCAGTTACCTGGATAATTAGCTTAGTGTGTAGGGGCTTTAAATACTAAGGTTTGTACTTGTTTCTTGAACTGTTTAACTGTTACGTTGTATACGTTCATTTCAGGAAACTTTGCATCAACTTTATTGAAATTGGCAACTAACTTATTAATAAATGCTCAAAAACCGTAAGTGGTATGGTTTTGACGCTCAAATAAAATCTGTCGAGAACGAGTGTCCCGAAACGGTATTCTAAACATTATTTCTGTCAACAATTGTTAAGGCGGCTCCGTGGCGTAGTGGTATGTGTGTGACTACTACGCCCTAGGTCCCGGGTTCGAATCCCGACACGGTCCGCTTGAAAAATGTTAGGCGAGCATTTTTCGCAAAAATACACCCTCGTTCGGATGAGAGGTAAAATAGAGGTCCCGTGTGTGAGTGTTGTCACGCACGTTAAAGATCCCTACCTTGCTTGGAACAGCAAGGATTCGGCAAAATTCAAAAAAAATAATTTTCCAGGTAAAAAAAACTCGCTTCCTGGCCAATGTAGTACCTTCGGGTGGAGCATTGGAAAATCACATGTAATGTCAACAATTGTTCAGAATCTATGTAACCATTTATTATTCTGTGTAAAAAATCAGTAGAGCTGCCTGTCTACGCATTTCAAGGCTTTCTATATCAGCAAGTTGTAATCTCACATTGTATGTAAGGTTTTTGTAAGGGTATCATAGTTTCCAAAGCAGAAACTGCACGAATATGTTCTGCACTCTCTCTAAGCGGTTCTTGCTAGAGTTATAAATTGGCGACCATATAATGCAATTGTACTCTAAGATACTGCATACTAGACAGTTATACACTGTTTTTATTGCCTTAGCATCACTAATAGTTTCACAATTTCTTCTTATAAACCCTAGCATTTTGCAATTATGTTATCTATGTGATAATTAAAGTTGAGGTTTGGATCAAAAATAACTCCCAAATCGTTTATCCCATCAATGGATTCCAGAGCACAATCATTGATTTTGTACTCATATGTTAAAGGCTCTCGCATTCGATAGAAACGCATTACTTTGCATTTTGTTGTGTTTAGCTTTAGGTGATTTGTATTGCACCATTCAATTAAACTGTTAATGTTATTCTGAATATTGTACTCTAAGATACTGCCTATTAGACAGTTATTTTGGAAGGTAGATACACAAGATAACTGTCAGGCTACGTTACCACTTCTCTTTTGGTACATGTACCAAACATTCAGTTCCAAAAATGCGTAGATATTCCAGACTATCATATTCTTTACCTCACCATATCTCAATCGGAGGTTTATGTGCAACGGTAGATTTTCCTACCAGATTTAATACGTGGACAGCAGTTGCACATGCTTCAGCCCAACAAACTTTTGGCATTCGTGACGAAGATAACATCGAACGAGCAAGCTCAACAACTGTTCTGTTTTCTCGTTCTGCAATACCGTTCAATTGAGGTATAATTTCGATAAAATACCATTTGTCGTAAGAATATTACAAACTTCTTGATTGTCGAATTTACCTCCACCATCCATCCACTTTAATAGTGCGCCCATAAGTATTTGTCTCATTTATATAGACATTTAGACAACTAGCAACCTCATTTTTCTGTTTCATAAAATAGAGTACCCTGTATTTTGAAAATTCATCTTTAAAACAAACATAATAGCGATATTCTCAGAGGCTTTCACGGCCGGAATCATTATAATTATTTATGGTTCCGGGTTTAGACCGTGTCATTTTATAAATTAAGGTCGACGTTTCGCCCACTTTTGTAAGGGGCTTCATCAGAACAAGAAAATAAATAAGTAATAAAATAAAAATAGTAAAAATATAATATTAAGTAGACAAGTTAAAGTGTAAAGAGAAGAGTTACTCCTGAACTAGCAGACTCACTAGCCCATTCATAGCCAAAAGGTATCTTGTGGCAAAGTAACTGGTGAAAGTAGCGAAAGTGGTGGTTTATATAGGGCGAGAACTTGATGCATGAGTGATCATGAATAGAGAAGAGTGTCGTATCGGATCAGTGAACGTCACGGTTCCGCTGTTGTGAACATAGGCTTGTTTTCCAAATAGGGGAAAGGTAGTAGCCATTGTCTTTGTTTAGATTATTAAAATTTTTATTGATTTCTATAGATTCTCTAATTTTTCTATTGTAGAAAAATGGAATTCTGGCAATCAGTTTTGTCTTGTCGAAGTATGGTCTGTTTCATGTTGGTGTTCGGCCACCGCTGAGCGATTGTACTGGCTTGTTCTTAAGCATCGCTTATGCTCGTTTAGTCTAGTCTGTACTGACCATCCTGTTTCTCCTATGTATACTAAACCGCAACTGCAAGGTATACTATATACGCCTGGGGTTTTAAGATTATTTTCAAAATCTTTTGGGGTTGGTAATATTTGTGAAATTTTATTAGTGGGTTTATAGATTGTTTTGATGTTGTGTTTATGTAGAATTTTGCCAATTCGGTCTGTTACTCTGTGTATACATGGAAGGATTGCTAAAGATCGTGTATTGGGATTACAGTGTGGTTTGGGGGTTCGTGTAGGATGCGGATACCGGTTTATTAGTTTGCCGATATCTGAGTTACGATAGCCGTCTCTTATAAGACTAGTTTTAAGATGGTTGTGAAATCTTAATTGCACAGTGGACTAGAGAGTTAATTACCGATGATTTTTGTGAAGGATAATGATGTAACGACGCATGTAGGTATCTGTCTTTGTGTGGGTTTTTGATATACAGAATGACCTAATCGTCCGTTAGGTTGGCACTCCACCAGAACGTCAAGGAATGGCAGAGTTTCGTTCTTTTCAATTTCTATAGTGAACTTAATATCTTTATGTTGATTGTTTATGTGATCTAGAAAATTATTGAGCGTTTGATGTCCATGGGGCCAGATTACAAAAGTGTCATCTACATAACGGAGTCAAGTTTTTGGTTTAAGGTCTGTGGATTCTAGAGCCATGGATTTCAAAGACTCCATGAATGTTGTAATGGCTAAATCCTCTGCTAAAGGAAGATTAAAAAAAAATATACATATATTTTTCATTAACAAAACATTGTAATAATAATAGTTGCATTTAGAATAATGTGGAGTACAGCTCTGTGCAAAATTTAAAATAAAGGTAGTTAGTGGAAAATTCCCAAGTAGAAAGTAGCATTAGTCATTGTTTAAAGATATAACAGGTATAGCAATAGTCTATCCTTTCTAGGAATTTGAACACCCAGGTTCTGGTTTGTGAATGGCTGAAAGAAGTGGACTGATTATTCTTTTAAACTTTTATGAATAGTTTAAAGTAACATTCTAAGTGCTTACTGGTTTCTGAATAGCTTGGGGATGATTGTGTGTATGAAAAGACAGGGCACTTGTACTTGAGACTTGGGTGGCACAGTATCAATTTTAGTTGGTGCTGGCTGCATCCACCTGAGTTATATTATAATTAATACGTGAATACGTACCTTACACTATTAATTAAAGTTTGGGTAGTTATTTTTAAAACTTAAACAATTGCAGGGTGCAAATCAGTTGGTGCTTGTGAGCACATTCTAACAATAGATCCATTACTTCTTGCACTTAAGTTCAATCTGTAGTCAAGAAGTCATCAATTTAAACAAAAGTCCCGTTAAAGTTGGCAGAAGAAATAAGAATAGGAAGCTCTCAATCAGCAGTTGGACCTCCTATAGATTAAATGTTCTGTTTAAGAAGAAAGCACAATAGTTAGATCACCATATGAAAGAAACCAGAAGCCATTAATTGTAAATAGTTAAGTATAAGGGTAAGTGAATATTTTAGTTTTATAAGACAATCTTATTGGCCAAAAGATCAGGGATTTGCTTACATTTTTCCGTTATATATATAGTCCATAGTTAAAAGTTCATTTCTTTGTTGTAAGAGTTAAAGTTGGACTCTGTATTAAATATATGTGCCATTAAGTAGTTTCAGTAACTGAACCACATCAGATAGAATTTATGTTGAATTATTAGACACAGGTGGAGTGAAAAGCTGCTGAGGGAGCAACCTAAGAAAGAGTGTACAAAGAGGGACAATCTTGAGAGTTGTGTGAGGACCCACCCTGAATAAATCCATGCTTTCTGCTGAGTTATACTTTAATTAAAATCAATCATTGCTCACACCATGTGTTATCTGTAGAGAAAAACAGTAATTATTGAATAGTGCTTTTCTCTTTGTGCTTTTATATACATTATTATTATATTTTAAAAAAAGAAAACTTATGATATTCTAATAGCCATTACTTGCAGATAGTAGTAATTGGAAACGGACATTACAATGTGTTGGCCACAATAGGGGATAGAGGTGAGCCCATTGGTGTGCAAAGTTTGTTTTTAAAATTGTCCATCGAAAACAAAATAGGTAGAAGTTAAGCATTTTCAATGAGCGTGGCCAGGTACTCAAATTCGTTTGCTTGAGGTAGGAGTTGTTTAATAATGGAGACGGTGTTTATGACAGGTACGTTTGTAAATAAAGATGTTACGTCAAAACTGACTAGTATTATCATTAGGGCCTAGCTCAATATTTGCAATTAGTTCATGAAATGAGTGGAGTTTAAAACATTAGTAGGGCTGTTACCGGAATAAGGTTTTAATTTGCTAGGTATTTTGCCAGATGGTAGGTTTGCGAGTCAATTATACTAACTATCGGATGGAGAGGGACATCAGGTTTATGGACTTTAGGAAGGCCGTACAAGCAAGGTGGTTTAAATTCGCGAGGTATTATGCGTTTTTGGATAGTTTTGGCTATCGTAACTCAGATATCAGCAGAGTAATAAACCGGCATCTGCATCCTACATGAACCCCCACACCACGCTGTAATCCCGATGCACGATCTTTAGCAATCCTTCCATATATACACAGAGTAACAGACCGAATTGGCAAAATTCTACGTAAACACAACATCAAAACAATCTATAAACCCACTAATAAATTTTCACAAATATTACCAATCTCAAAAGATTTTGAAAATAATCTTAAAGCCCCCAGGCGTATATAGTATATCTTGCAGTTGCCGTTTAGTATACATAGGAGAAACAGGACGGTCAGTGCAGACTAGACTAAACAAGCATAAGTGATGCTTAAGAACAAGCCAGTACAATCGCTCAGCAGTGGCCGGACACCAACATGAAACAGGCCATACTATTAACTTTGACAAGACGAAACTAATTTCCAGAATTCCATTTTTCTACAATAGAAAAATTAGATAATTCATAGAACTCAATAAAAATTCTAATAATCTAAACAAAGACGATGGCTACTATCTTTCCCCCATTTGAAAAACAAGCCTATGTTCACAACAGTTGAACCGTGACGTTCACTGATCCGTTACGACACTCCTCTCTATTCGTGATCACTCATGCATCAAGTTCTCGCCCTAATTAAACTACCACTTTCGCTACTTTCACCAGTTACTTCACCACAAGACACTTTTTGGTTTTGAATGGGCTAGTGAGTCTGCTAGTTCAGGAGTAACTCTTCTCTTTACAGTTTAACTTGTCTACTTAATATTATCATTCTTATCTTTATTATTTTGTATATTTTTTATTACTTATTTTCGTTTCTTTTCTTGTCCTGATGAAGCCCCTTATAAAAGTGGGCGAAAGGTCGACCTTAATTTATAAAATGACACAGTTCCAACCCGGAACCATAAATATTTATAACGACTCCGGCCGTGAAAGCCTCCGACAATAATATCACAATGTCAAGTAGTTTTAACTAATGTATATGTTGAGTTCTCTGTTCATCAAAGCTTTACTACAGGTCTAATTCATTATAATTTAATGAACAGAACTATTGTTACTTGTAAAATGGATAAATTGCTACGTCCTGAGAAATTTGGCGTAGATCCTAATTTACAGACTGCCACCCAAGAATGGAAATACTGGTTTCAAACATTTCAAAACTTAATTGATTTCCTGATTTTTCCAGCAGAAGTTCCCAAGGCAGATCTTTTAAAACTAAGTATATTCGTAAACTACGTATCTCTGGCTGTATACGAGTACATCTCTGATTGTTCGTCTCATGAACTAACTATAGAAAATTTAACTAAAATATATGTTGAAGAAGTAAATTAGGTATTCAGTAGACATGTCCTCGTGACGCGCAAACAATGATCTGGTGAAAGCATCGATCGGTACTTGCAAATATTAAAATCTCTTGGAAAAATTGTTTATTTAAATCGGTTACCGTTGAACGAATAAATTAGAGATACTTTTATAAGAGGATTATTTTCAGGTGACATCAGGCAAAGACTTCTAGAAAGCAATACTTTATCTCTTCAACAAGCACTAGATAATGCAAGATCCCTAGAAATCGCTCAAATATAATCAAATCTCTATAAAACATCGCCTATACCTACTGTTAACAATGTTTCATTTGAGTCTCAAAACGAAAACAAAAATTCACAAGTAGAGGTAGCACTGCAACGCTTTGAATCGTCCAAAAGATGCTTCTTTTGTGGCCGTACTAGACACTATAGAAGTATATGCCCCGCTAAAAACACTGTAAATTATGTAATAAAATGAACCATTGGGCTAATGTTTGCAAATCTTCAAACGCTAAACTAGTGACTGTGGGGACTATTTCATCAGCAGTAGATGGGTCTTATGTTATGGCTGCTATGCACCCAAGTCTAACAAAATCGTCTATTAAGATTAAAGTAAATGGTAAATTTACTGGTGCCTTGGTGGACACTGGTAGTTCTGAAAGTATAATAAACTCAGCCATTGTTAAAGGAAGGAACCTTCCTACTGTTCCATTATCCGGAAAGGTCTCTATGGCTTCATCTTCCTTGGTTTCCGAAGTTCAAAGCTTTTGTGTAATCGATTTAGAAATCCAGAAATATTTGTATGAGAACGTTAAACTGCTGATTTTAGATCAGCTTTGCTCCGATGTTATTCTTGGCCATGATATCTTAAAGCAACATTCTTCTTTAGAGCTGCAGTTTGGTGGAGAGAAAACTCCTATTGGAATCTTCCGTTTAACTGCAATGAAAGTGTCAGAAGCTCGCCTTTTTGAAAAGATGGATCCTAAGTGTCGTCCGATAGCAACTAAATCTAGAAGATACTCGCAAGAAGATGAAAGGTTTATTGAATCTGAAATTTGCAAACTGTTAAAAGAGGGCGTAATTGAAAAGAGTCAGTCTCCATGGAGAGCACAGGTGCTAATTACATCAACAGAAAATCACAAAAAGCGTATGGTGGTGGACTATTCACAGACTGTAAATAAAACTACTCTTCCAGGTGCTTTTCCACTACCTAGGATAGATAAAATAGTTCAACAAGTTGCCCTATATAAAGCGTTTAGTACCATTGATCTTTGTGATGCCTACCATCAGATTCCGATCAAACAATTAGATAAGTCATATACAGCTTTTGAAGCATGCTGCCGTTTATATTACTTTAACAGAATACCCTTTGGCGTCACTAATGGTGTTGCTGCATTCCAACGAGTAACTGATAGTTTAATACTTCAGGAGAAACTTAAGGAGATGTTTGCATATTTGGACGACATAACAATATGCGGTCGAACTCAGGAAGAGCATGATGAAAACCTACAAATTTTTTTAGATGTGGCACTAAAATATAACCTTACAATAAATAAATCAAAGTCAAAATTCTCCTTGGAAGAGATACAAGTGCTAGGGTACGTTATTCGAGATGGAACTATCAAACCCGATCCTGATCGTCTTAGGCCACTTATGGATCTTCCAGAACCACACAATATCTCATCTTTACGTAGAACACTTGGTTTGTTCGCTCACTATTCTCAGTGGATTCTACGTTTTTCAGAGAGGATTCAGCCTTTAGCTCACAGTAATGAATTTGCTATATCTGAAGAAGCTTCAAGGGTTTTTAAAGAATTAAAAGAAGAAATTACTTCAGCTGCTATCATTTGTGTAAACGAAACTGACCTGCTAACAGTAGAAACGGATGCTTCCGAATTTGCCATTGCAGCTACCTTATCACAGTGCGGTAGACCGGTTGCATTCTTCTCCAGGACTCTTACTGGTAGCGAGAGACGTCACTCTTCCATTGAAAAAGAGGCTTATGCCATAGTAGAGACTCTTCGGAAATGGAAACACATGCTGCTAGGCAGGCAATTTCAACTTATTACTGATCAAAAGAGTGTTTCTTTTATGTTTGATGATAACTCTCATGGAAAAGTTAAAAATGATAAAATACTAAGATGGCGGCTTGAATTATCTCCATTCAAATATGAAATTCTCTATCGCCCGGGCTCTAAAAACAGAGCAGCTGATACGATGTCTAGAGTTTGTTCTGCTGTGGGTAGCAAAGTTGACACGCCAATTACACATACATCTGTGTCACCCAGGTATTACCCGCATGTACCATTGGTTGAAGCTCAAGAACCTCGCAGTCTCTGTAATGCCTGACCTAGGCTGGCAGTTCAAATTTTGTTTTTTTTTAAATTTTATACTATTAATATACTCTAAAATACTATTGAGTATGGGACTGTACTTATAATATCCTTAATACTTAGTTTTATTTGGATTTAGGTTAGTTGCCATGATATTCAGTAGAAAATTCCAGTGCTCTTGTTAGAAATGAGTAATAATTTTTGATTGGCTAGCCGCTAGTCGACGCCAGGTTAATTCTCGCCATTTTGAAAAGTAATAAATAGCGAAGAAATATGCAAGCAAGAGCTTTTTTACTGTTGGCCCTTGGCGGTTGGAGCGTTCTGCCTTGCAGAAGTTCGCAAACATTTGCGAATTTGCTTGAAATTAACAAGCAAAAGGATGTTAGGTGATTAAACTAGAGCTTGTTGTGTTACAGGAATCCATAAACTCTTGTGAATGTGTTAAATTTATTAAAAGAATAAAAAAACATGATGGTTTTGTGATGATTGAGCAGCAATTGTGGAGGAACAGAGTGTGGGAACAAATCACGAATGAAATTCTTGGAACAGTGAACATAATATATTTAGATTTAAAAAAATTAACGAAATAATTGCCCCTTAAACTACAAGCTTTTAATAAAATGAGACTGGACTAATTAACATATGTGAAGTTACTTGTGGAAAGAAATGTAAAAATAAAAGGATTGGTTAATTTGCAATACATGCTGTTTCTGATTCATTAAATAAGTGCTCATCATTAAATATATAAATGTGGAAAATCTCTCCAGCAACCCTTGATTCCTGATAAGACTGCCTATATTTCGCTAACTTCGTGGAAGATGTCGTCAAATATCAGGCAATTGGCAATACGAATTGTTGTATTTAAATGTAAGTAGTATCAGGATACTGGTGAGTAATATCTAGGAATGTATTCGTTGAATTTTGGCCAAAATATTCAGGTCTTAATTAGTATATATTTGACAAAGTAGAGATTTAGTTGTTCATTGATAAATTGTTTATGATGCCCCTAGCAGAATTAGTAAATAAATGCCATTTGTTTAAGATGAGGTATTTAGAGTGTATTTCTTTACATTGGTCTGCAAAGAACAAATACACATTTTACAAACGCCTTGAGGAGATAAATTGGAATTTCTCAATTAAAGATGATGCAGAACAGAATTTTGAAACCTTCCACTCAACTCTGATTGCTACATTTGAAGAATCATTTCCCTTACGAAAAATATCAGGTACTGCAAAGAATGCACATGTGTCGTGGTTTAATGAAAACCTAAGAAATATGCGCAATATTTTACAACTATTGAATGAATTATACTTAAAATTCCCAACGGCTGAAAATAGATGTAGACGTAACAATTACAGATCAAAATATCGCTGTTCAATAAAAAGCATTAAAATCAAGCATAATTCTAATATTATTAAAAATCAAGCAACTGTATTAAATCTATGTGGAGGTGATAAACTCCAAAGATTAAACACAAAAGAAAATATAAACTCTACATTAACAGCAAATGATTTCAACAGTTATTTCACTACTGTAGCCCAAACCATAATTGCATTAATTGAAAAAGGAGTAATACTGTGAATAACGCCAATGCCAATATAAATGATCAAGATAAATACAATTATTGTTTCTCTTTAAACTGGTAACATTCAATGAAGTCAGAGACATAATCAATTCATTAAAATGTAAGACTTACACTGATTATTATGGATTAAATACAAATATAATTAAATGTTGTAAAAACTTATTGATCGCTCCAATCACAAAAATTATCAATGCATGCATTAGTTGCAATATTTATCCAAATGCACTAAAGGTAGCTAAAGTTATCCCGATATACAAAAAAGGTGATCCTAATAGTCCAACGAACTACCGTCCCATATCCCTGTTACCAATCATATCAAAAATCTTTGAAAAGGCCCTTAATAATCAAATTGTAAAGTATTTTGAAACAAACTATATCTTCTCCCCTAATCAGTATGGTTTCAGAGCTAACAAGTCAACTATCGGAGCAATATTACAACTAATTAGTGAAATTACTACTTCTTTTGAACATGGAGAATTTTGCATGACTTCCTTTATCGATCTTAGTAAAGCTTTTGACTGTGTATCTCATGAAATTCTGTTAAATAAGCTGAATTCTTATAAGTTCAGTAAAACAGTTGTTCATTAATCGAATCGTACTTAAACAACAGAAGTCAACAAGTTATTTATAAGGGTATTAAATCGGATATAAGCGTAATAAAACATGGCATACCGCAAGGTTCTATTTTAGGTCCGACCCTATTTTTAATCTATATAAATGACCTATCGTCTCACCTACAACTGGCAAATTCAATCTTTTTGCAGACGATACAACTCTTATAAACAAGTCATCATCCTGTATAGACCTAATAAACAAAAGTGTAGTAACACATCATTCTGCAAATCAATGGTTTCTATCGCATAAATTAAACTTAAACTCTGATAAGTCTCAACACATGCTATTCTCCTTAACAAACATAGTTTTGTAAATCAAACTGCTATAAAATTCTTAGGGTTTATATAGACCCTAAACTAAAATGGAATGAGCATATCAATGCAACAGCATTAAAACTAAATACATCAATTTACTGCATTCGTTCCTTAAAAATTATGTTACTGATGATGTAATTCTTGTTGCATATTTTGCACTATTCCACAGTCACATATCTTATGCAATATTGGCCTGGGGACATTCACCATGTGCAAAGCGATTATTTTCATTACAGAGGAAAACTGTGAGAATAATATCCAATTTAAGTTTCAGAGAAAATTGTAAAGAATATTTTCGAAACTAAAGATACTTACTTTGCCCTCACTATATATATTGAATTGCCTGATTTATGTACATAAGAACCTGGATAATTTCACAAATAATCGAGAATTACAAATACACAAACATTACATACGAAACAACAATACACTTAGAATCCCATACACTAGGCTAAGTGGAACTAGATACTCAGTAAATTACCATGCAATAAAATTATATAACTGTCTACCACAAAATATTAAATCATTACAGCATTTACAATTTAAAACAAAAATAAAAGCATTTTTAACAAAGCAAGCATTCTACTCACTTGAAGAGTATTATAATAGTGACCTCAATTTCTCTTAGCCAGGGGCCATATACTATAGTAATTTAAGTTTTAATATATATACTAACAGGACATGTGTGTTGAAAATACACTATTTTATTAATTAAGAGCCATATACTCTAGAACTATAGTATATGTTTTTAATCTATGTATTTTATAGGACGTGTGCGTTAAAAAATGTAACATTTTATTGAGCACGAATAAATCTATCTATCTATCTATCTTTATATATAGCTGTGTGTTAATCTTTAATTGCAGAACAGGTGGATCATTCGCTGTTGGAGCAACAATCAGGTAATGTAGGCATTAGTTTCAATTCGGAAGTTAATATTAGTTTCTAACTGAAGTAATATAGAATAGATTTATAGAGCAGATGTTACATCTCCTTGGATGAAGTTCGTCACATGACTGGTTCATGTCAAATATGCTCTGAAGTCAAACCAAGATTTTTAAAAAATCAAGGCACTTTGATTAAATCAACTTCACCTTTTGAAAGGCTTAATTTAGACTTCAAAGGACCACTTCCTACTTGTACTAGGAAACCTTATATGCTAACTATTGTCGATGAATTTTCTAGGTTTCCGTTTGCCCTTCCCTGTTCGAGCATGGCGACTTTGGAGGTTATTAGGTGCCTTAAGAAACTTTTTGTCGTTTTTGGTAATCCTTCTTATATTCATAGCAATCAAGGTGCATCTTTTATGTCCCAAGAACTAAAAACGTTTCTTAATTCCGTTAGAGTAGCCACTAGCAGAACTATGCCATGCAATCCTCCTGGCAATGGTCAGTGTGAACGTTATAACGGTATCATCTGGAAAACCATTAATCTTGCCCTTTGATCCACAAATGGTGGTGTTACAGAGGCTGTGCTGCTTACATCAAAAGTTCCTTTTTCACTAAAAGTAGGTGAACAGATTTCATATTAACAAGAACTATACAAATAAACTTATTGCTTGTGGCATGATAAGATAGCAGCATATGGCTTGTATGATTATAAAGTTCAACTTTATTAACATTATCTATAAACAAAACAAATGCCATTAACCTGTGTATATGTTAGTGTAGTGTTTTGTGCGCAACGCTGCGCTAAGATTGAAAATAGTAGGCAGGACGTTTTTGGTTACGGGGGATGGTTGTTTTTGTTATTTTTAAGTTAGTTACGTCAAATCGGTTTAAGAAAATTGGGATGTTACTTTTATATTACCGAAAATAAAGAAGTTCCTGAAGTTCCTTTTGTTATTTATTATATGACAGCAATCCTCATCCACCCCAAATATTAATAGGTTATGGGCCCAGGTACCAGATAACCACGTGCGATTATAGACAGAAAACGATACGATAAACGCAGACATGGATGCTTTCATAGATAATTTGGGAAACGACAATTACCGAGCTTGGTCCCTACGAATGAGAAGTATACTAGTGACGAAAGGTCTAAGCGATGCTATTAAGGATGGTTTTGAAGCAAGCAAGGACGGGAAAAATGCAAGCGTCGACGAAAAATGCTTTGCTTTAATCATGTTGAGCGTGAGCGACAAAATTTAAACTTAATAGAAGACTGCAAAACGTCTAACGAAATGTGGAAAAAATTGGACACGTCACATACTAAACTCGATAGCTACCACGCAATATTAATGTTGAAGAGTTACGTGAACGATAAAAAACGACCGGACGAGAAATTTGATGAGTACTTTCATAACAAAGACGAACTTAGAAGAAAGCTCAATAAATACGGAATTACGATAGATGAAAAAATGAGTATTGGTGTAATGCTCATAGGACTACCAAGCGAATATGAAGCTATTGTGCGAACAATAAACATAAACGATGCGAATCTCAAGTTAGAACATATCTGAACGAGACTAAACGAAGAAGTGAGATTGATAAATGCGAGACGACCAAATTGGAAACGCAAATGTGTGTTTGTTTAAGCAGAACGTCAAATATCATCATAACGATCAAAAGACAACGTCACCGAGCACGCCAAACGTCAAGAACGCTAGAAACGAGATCAAAACTCCAAATGAACGTAAAATTAAGTGTTTCAGGTGTAATACATACGGCGATCATATTGGTAGATGCTGTCCTAAATTTGGCGACCAAATCTACGATGAAAATAGAAAAGTATGTCCGAATAAGCGGGAACGAGACACGATACAAAAACGAGCATTTGCATTGACCCTGGTGCGTTAACAGTAAAAACGAGTCAAAACGAGTGGGTTTTAGATAGTGGGGCTACAGACCACATGACGACGATCTACAAAAGTTTTCACAGTTGAAACGAGTAAGCAAGACTGTAATCTGTGCTGGAGGAAGTAATTTAGAGTGTGAAGGAAAAGGCGATGTTTCTATTAAGTGGTCAGATAAAATGGAGGAAACAGTCAAGTATTAAATGACGTATTGTATGTTCCAAATTTAAAGGAAAATCTATTATCGGTGTCAAAACTATGTGACGTAAATAAAATGACGCTCATAAATTCAAAAACTATGCAAGTGGTAAGCAACGCATAAACAAAACTATTCTTACAGGATACCGAACGGGAAATGTTTACGTAGTGGCGGAACATAAGAACGAAAGTAATGCGCGTGCAGTCCATACAATAACCTCTGAATTATGGCATGCAAGACTCGGGCATCCCAACAACGCGAATATCAAAATTAACAAAATTGTACGATATTGAGCCAAAGAAGCATGATCAATGTAACGTGTGTGGAATTTGTAAAGTTAAAGATGGTTTCTATCCAAAGCATGCAGAAAACCGTAGGAAGAAATGTTTAGAATTAATACATAGCGATGTCTTAGGTCCGATAGAACCAGTTTTATTAGGTGGGAATCGTTACTTAATCACTTTCACGGATGACTTTAGTCGTTACACGACCGTATACGTGATGAGAAATAAAAGCAAGTATTAAGCAAATTTAGAGAGTTCAAAGAAGAGGTAGAAAACAAATTTGATGGTAAAATTAAGTCGCTAAGAACTGATAATGGAGGAGAGTATGTTAACAAATTTTTCAATGAATACTTACGAAACAATGGTATTCAAGAGAACTATCAGCACCATATTCTCCAGAACAAAACGGTGTCGCCGAACAATGAATCAAACCCTTATGACGATAACGAGATGTCTTATAAACGATAGTGGTGTAGATGGAAATTTTGGGGCGAGGCGTTTTAACAGCATGTTACATAAAAATCGAAGAACTACAACAGCAAACGATGGTGAAACCCCATTTAAACGATGGAATGGTTACGATGCTCATGTAAAGCATTTGAAACGTTTTGGCTGCAGATGTTGGTACGTAAATACAGAGCATAGAAGCAAATGGGCACCAAAAGGTACGGAAGGAATATTTTAGGCTACGACTTAAATTCCAAAGCTTTACCGAATATGGAATAGACTGAAACATGGACGATAATAAGTAGAAGCGTAAATTTTAATGAAAACGAATTTACTTTCAGAATTAGAGATGAAGATAAACACGAAGGTGTTACTGCCAGAGTTAACTGGAATAGAGCCCTAATTTATTTAGAAAACGACGAGGAAGAGTGTGAGAGAGACGATTCAAGCAAACCTGAAGACGAACCATCAGTAAGTACAAATGACACATCGAAGCGTGCAAGGTTTCCAAGAACATGAACAAGCGATGAACGAAAATGAACAAGGTTCGCAAGAACACAAACAAGCGGACGAAAACGAATTAGACAATGCAGGTTTACAAAACGATGACGGTATTCCAACGAGAAGTGGCAGATTTTCAAAACCACCTCTACGTTTCAACGACTACGAACGAGATCCTAAAAGATGCTTTCGTAGCGAAGCAGTAAGAAATGAAGAACCTAAATCATTTAAACAAGCTATAAGTAGCAACGAACGCGATGAATGGCAAGAGGCTATTAACGGCGAGTTTCAGAATTTAGCCACAAACGAAACATGGGAAATTGTTAAGCGACCGGTAGACAGAAGAATTTTTAGAAGCCACTGGGTGTTTAAAAAGAAATACGATCAGAATGGACAAGTAGTTAAGTATAAGGCAAGACTAGTTGTTCTTGGAAACGAACAAATACAGAACATCAATTATGACAAAACGTTTGCACCAGTTGTAATGAGAAAAACTATTCGAACACTATTGGCACTAAGCGTAAAAAACGATTGGCATATCGAACAGATTGATATAAATTGCGCCTATTTAAATGCAGAAGTTGAGAGTGACGTGTATATAGAAATTCCAGAGGGTTTGGAAACTAATGAACAGCGAGGACGATACGTATGCAAATTAAAGAAAAGCTTATATGGATTACATGAATCAGGTTTACTATGGAACAAACGATTGAACGATTTTTTGATTAATCAAAACATGATCCGCTGTCAGTCAGATCCTTGCGTATATTTTAACGAAAACGAAATTTAGTGATGTCTGTTTACGTGACGACGTAACTTTGCATGGCGAAAAGAACGAAATCACAAAATGAAAACCAAATTGGACACGGAATTTAAAATTAAAGATTTAGGTATAGCAAAGAGATTACTTTCTTGGAACATAACTAGAAAAAGTAACGAATTAAAAATAGATCAAGCTGATTATACGAAGCAGTTGCTGTTGAGCGTAGATATGAAAGACTGCAAACCCGTAAGTACGCCGATTGACACAAACGTTAAATATTCAAGAACGAAGGAGATGTAGACGAACGTTTGAAACTTAAGTATCAACGAGTAATTGGCAGTTTGATATATTTAATGACAAATATGAGACCAGATATTGCGTTCGCTGCCACGTATTTGAGCCAATTTACATCGAATCCCAACCAGGAACACTGGAGTGCTGTAAAACGTATACTACGATATTTACAAGGAACGATAAACTACGGGATTACGTATAAAAAGCAACCAGGAAATCAGATAGTCACTTATACTGATGCAGACTGGGGGAGCGACAAGAACGACCGTAAATCGTATAGCGGGCACGTAACGACGGTTCTTGGAGGAGCTGTAACATGGTTGAGCCGCAAACAGCGATGCGTTGCTCTAAGTACGGCAGAAGCAGAATTTGTTGCACTATGCGAATGCAATAAAGAAGCTACTTGGATGAAGAATTTCTTGTGTGAATTAAGCGAGGTAGATTGCAAGATGCCGTGGAAGATTAAAATCGACAACGCTGCTGCAAAGAAGAGAGCTGAGAACAACGTGACGAGTGACCGAAGCAAGCATATTGAGCTTAAACTTTTTAGGATACGAGACGACATAAACGATGGACGATTGGAGCTACAGTATGTGCCAACTGAAGTAAACTTAGCTGACATCTTTACGAAAGGGCTTGCATATCCGAGAATGCGAAAATTGTGCACCGACATTGGAATCAGTTTCATGGACGAAAACTAGATTCAGGGGGAGTGTTAGTGTAGTGTTTTGTGCGCAACGCTGCGCTAAGATTGAAAATAGTAGGCAGGACGTTTTTGGTTACGGGGGATGGTTGTTTTTGTTATTTTTAAGTTAGTTACGTCAAATCGGTTTAAGAAAATTGGGATGTTACTTTTATATTACCGAAAATAAAGAAGTTCCTGAAGTTCCTTTTGTTATTTATTATATGACAGCAATCCTCATCCACCCCAAATATCAATAGTATAAACAGTGCAACAAAATGCCATGCTGCTTTCTATGTAATGAATCAGACAAAGTTTTCAGCTGTGATAAATGCCAACAGCCCACATGTGATTCCTGCAGTGGTCTTACATCCTCCGAGATACGCTGTCTTGAATTAAAACGAAGAACCCTTCTTTTCCACTGTAAATCTTGTCTTTCATCTACTGATAGTAATCAAACATTAGAATATGTTATGCAATCTAAATTTGAAAAGGTCATAAATGATATAAACAATATGTTCGAAAAATTTAAAGCAGAACTAGTGGAAGTGACTTGTAAAACAATTTTGACTGCCACCAGTCATTTCAGTGTGTCCAATAAAGCACTCACTGCAACTTATGCAAGTGTAATCAAGGCTCAACCAGTGCTAATTATCAAAACCAGTTAGCACTCAAGAAAGTAAGGACACTAAGTCCGAGATCAAAGATATTATTAACCCTGCAGATATTGGAGTAAATGTTTCAAAAATTCGTGAAGCATCAAAGGGTGGCATCATCATCGGTTGCATAAATCAGTCAGACCGAAATTTAATACAAAAAAATATTGTTGGCAAGCTAGGCAGCAAGTACAATGTTCAAGCACCTAGTTTCAGAAAGCCAAAGGTGCGAATTGTCAACATAAGCAGTGATGATATAGATGCAGATAATACAAAAATTTCTGAAAAGTTAATTAAGCAAAATAAGCTTAACACTGAAATAAACAATTTCCATCTGAAAATCATAAAGGTAATTAAAAACACAAAACATAATAATTCAGTAGTAATTGTTGAAGCTGATCCACAAACACATGACCACTTATTAAAAATTGAAAAAGTTGCAATTGGATGGTCTATGGGGATTATCTATAATCATGTAAATGTTATTCAATGTTATAACTGCCTAAAATATAACCATGTAGCACAAGACTGTAAGTCTAATGTAACTTGTTCATTATGCTCTGGAACACACAATTATAAGAATTGCAGTGCAAGAGTTATGAAATGCTCCAACTGTTTATATGCGAAAGCCAAGCTCAACTTGGAAGTTGATGATACACATACAGCGGTAGATAAAAAATGTCCTTGCTACCTACAGGTACTAAAGAAGGAAGCTGCTAAAATTGAATATTATCAACAGATATAGCAACCACAGATAATTCATACAATGAATAACCCCCGAGTGTCCCAATGTAATGTTAAACAAAGTCATAGATTTTTAAGTCTCTGCCTTATAAATATTAGATCTCTTATTCCATGCTTCGATGAATTTGAAGCTTTTATACACACTCATGGTTATGATATAATTGATATCACAGAGTCCTGGCTTCCTACTGAATTTCCATCCTCATTAGTGCATATTCAAGGATATAACTTAATTAGAAAGGATCGTTCAACTAGAGGTGGTAGTTTATGTTGGTATATTAGATGTAGTTTGCCTCGTAAAACAGTAACAACCGACTACATTGAACATCCTACTATGAATCAACTTCAAATCGAATAAATTCAATGTTGCAGCGGGTCTTATATACAGATCCCCAAGTACAAGTTTGGCATGCCTCAGTGAACTTGAAGTAGTTCTGTCTCACATTTGCACTAAATTTGACAATGTTATTTTAATAGGGGATGTTAATATTGATTTTACCAGTACAAACTTTAGCTTCAAAAAATTAAGCTCTCTACTCGGTACTTTCAAACTAAAACAAAATGTAAAGGAATCCACTTGTGTCACAGATACTTCAACAACCTTAATTGATATTATATGTACCAGTCCCAACATGAATGTTACTTTATGTGAAACACTTGACCTTCACAATATAACAGACCACAGAGCTGTTGCTTGTCAGTTTGATTTAACTATACCTAAAAGATCTATGCATAACAATATATATATATATATATAATATATATAATTGCATGGGACACCGTTGAATTAATAACTTCATTAGATGAAAAAGTAGGTTTTATTAATGAAGCTATTACATCGCTATTTGACATTCATGCACCCATACGCACGATTCATAGTCAAAAAAAGGCCCACCCTTATATTACTGCTACTATTAGACAGATGATACAATTAAGAAATGCAGCATACAGAAGATACCTCAAATCCAAAAATAAAATAAAATTTCAGTACTACAAGGAGCTAAGGAATTACACTACGCAAGCTATTAAAAATGAAAAGAAAGCTTACTTTGAGTATCAATGTAAATCTAATATAAACAATCCTAAGAAACTATGGCAAATGTTTGACAGATGTCAAATTCACTCCAGAGAACGAAATCAAATCTCACCTGATATTCAAAATGCAACTGCGGTAAACCATTTCCTTATTAATTCCATTCCACAACAGACAGTACCTGCAGAACAACTCAAATACTATTGGACACATTTTTACCCAAAAGCAACTGATTTTTTAAGTTTTAATCAGGTAACTACAGAATCAGTGGTTAAATTTGTCATCATCATTAGGTCTTCAGTCCTAGAACTGGTTAGACGCGTACCATCATTGTTCCCTATTCTGAACTAACCTACAGATTTCCCTGAAATATGCACAGTTTGCATCTATAACTGTCTGATCTAGGTCCTACATCTACCTCTTTTTTTCTCTCTGCTTGTAAAATATCACATACTATTCCCCAAAAATGCCTTATAACGTATTCCGCCCTACTATTTCTCTTTTTCCCCAGATATCCTTGTTCCCTACTATTTCTGTAACTTATTTGTTATTATCTTTGTCTGTCCATGCTATCGTCCTCATACATCTGAAGCACATCATTTCAAAAGGCTGCTACCGTTTTTCTGCCTTCGTTTCAGACTTCCCGTATTTCATAGGCATACTGTGCTGTGCTCCACACATATGCTTTCAACAATTTTCTTCTTATTCGGTTTGTTGTCTTTCCTCATAGGCGATGTTCTTTCTTGTTAGATGCAGTTCGATCACTTTCTATTGTTTTACAGTTATATGCCCTATTTCTCCGACCTTCAATGGTTGTGAAGGGAGGTAAGCAGTCTGTAGCTGCCAAGTTCTCCCAACACTTAACCATTTGGCGATTTAATATATTTTCCAATTTATTTTTTAGCACAGTCAACATTAGTTGCAGGTATTTCGTAGCCATTAGGTTTTTCGTCTCAAAACTGGTTGGACACGTACCTGCACTTATTTATATTCTGAGCTAGCCTACAGAGTTCCCTGAAATTCTCACACAGCATGTGTATTCAGGTTAATCTTCTTTGGGAATTAAACCACTCATAGTTTTTAAAATCAACTTTATTTACGTTTCGATCCATGACCTAGGATCGTTGTCATAATAATAATAAAAACTTCAAGTTTGACATTTATGACATAAATTGAAGGTGACTGATTTATTGATGTTTGAAATATTTGGTTTGAGTATACTAAGCAAAAATTTTTAAAGTTTAACAGAATGATTGCCTTCAATTTGTGTTGCGACCTGGGATCGGCTTTCTTTAGGTAACCAATACGCTTAACGTGAAATCAGTTGATTAATTTTTATTGGTGAATTTTATATAAATTCAATAACTTGGAATTGGAAAACATTTTTAACATGTTTCTATTTATACAATTGAGAGGATGGTTATTAAAGAAGTGTGCGATTGCATTATTGAAAGGCTTAAGTAGTCGTTTTTTTATATTTATTTTGAGGGGGAAAATTCATTATGATTTAAGTTACCTCTTTGGTAGATTTTAACATGGTTCTGAGGCGACTCTATGGCGGGTTTACACTTGTCAGATACCAATGTTGTTCTATGAAGATTGTATATGGATCTGAGGCGACCCTATGGCGGGTTTACACTTGTCAGATACCAATACTGTTCAACGGAGATTGTATATGGTAGCCTTATTGTGGATTTATACTTGTCAGATCCCAATGCTGTTTTACAAGGATTGTTAATATGCGCATTTTTATGTAATTAGTTATTTTATGTATAAATAGAAATCATGTATGTAGGCTGTATTTCATGTTAATATTGCAAGGAAAACCCAGGAAAAAATTGCAATGCTACCTAGATATTGTGGGCATTTGGTTTTCATTTGTTATTTCTTTTAGTAATGTAATCCATTGTTTACTGAAAGTCACGGATTCGTTTGCAACTCAGTTATTTTTATGTAGGGTTATATAAGCAGCTACTTTGATTTTGCGTTTTTGGTGGTTTTCTTCTTTTTCTTCTTTTCTTCTATTCAGGAGTATGTGTATTCAGCTCGTTCCTTTCTATTGTTTTCTAATTTTATACCCTATTTTACTGAGATTCAGTGAAGGAGGTTAAGCAACCTGTGGCTACCAAGATCCCCCAACACTTAGACATTTGCCAAAATAATGGTTTTCCAGTAAATCCTTTCACACACTTAACATTATTCAAGAATATTGCCCAACCAATTCTTGTAGTTACTTATAATAATCATCATGTTTAAGCACAGTTATCTTTTCGTCATTAGTTTATCCATCTTGGGATTGGTTGGATGCGTACCTCCATTGATTTCTATTCTGGGCTAGCCTACACATCTCCCTGAAACCTCTACAGCCTACATCTTTTACTATCTGTGTGCAGTAGTCTAATCTAGGTCTGCCTCTTCTTCTCTTTTTTCCTATCTCTGCTTCTAAAATATTCCGCACTATTCCCTCATGCCATAGTATGTGGCCTATCATCCTATCTCTCCTATTTTTTACCGTTTTCCACATATTTCTTTCTTCCCCTACCATTTTTAGTACCTCTTCGTTCTTAACTTTGTCTGTCCATGATATCTTCATCATACGCCTGTAACACCACATTTCAAAGGCTTCTACCTTTTTCTTGTCCGCTTCTCCTACTGTCCAGGCTTCACAGCCGTACAGTGCTGTGCTCCACACATATGTTTTAAGCAATCTTTTCCTTGTTTCTATGTTTGTGGTCTTTGAGCACAGTAGTTGCTTTTTCTTGTTAAATGTAGCTAATCTTTGTGCTAATCTTTGTTTTATATCTTTTGTGCTTTTCCCATCTTGCGTTATTTGGCTTCCTAGGTAGCAGAAATCCTTAACCTCTTGTAAGTTCGTGTTAAATACTTGTATTCTTGTTTTTGATTTATTTTTCCCACCTTTGCAAACTAGAACTTTAGTTTTAGTTTTGTTAATTTTCATACCGTATCTCTCTGTTAGAACCGTTTCCATTTCATTAAGAGCAGCTTCTAACTCTTCCTTGCTATACGCTAATACCACTATATCATCTGCAAATCTAAGCATATCAATTTTTTGTCCCTGCATAGTAATTCCAAATGTCTTCCTGCATTTGACAGTATTCATTGCCTCTTCTATGTACAAGTTAAAAATCAATGGGGATAGGGCACATCCCTGTCTCACCCCTTTCCTAATGTTTACTTCTCTACGTTCCTGCTCTAATTCTATTACTGCTGTTTGCTCTTTGTATAAGCTATGTACTATTCGTCTATCCCTATAACTCATTCCAATCTTTTTGAGTATTTCAAACATTTTTTTCCAATTTACATTGTCGAATGCTTTTTCCAGGTCTACAAACCCTATATACATGCTTTCCCCTTTTTCTATTGTTTTCTCCATTATCACTCTCAGAGCTAAAATAGCCTCCCGTGTTCCCCTGTTTCGCCTAAACCCAAATTGGTCTTCTCCTAGTATTTCTTCAGCTCGTTTTTCCATTCGTCTTTGCACAATTCTAGTTAATATTTTTGACACGTGTGCTGTCAAGCTTATTGTTCGAAAATTTTCACATCTATCCGCGCCTTTCTTTTTTGGTATAGTTACTATGATGCTACGTTTGAAATCATTGGGTATCTCGCCTGTCTCATACATATAGCTTACAAGTTGGAAGAGACGATCTGTTACTGCTTGTCCAGCGGCTTTTAGAGTTTCTGCTTGCATCTTATCTGTACCGGCGCCTTACCATTTTTCAGACTCTTTAATGCTAATTCAAACTCGTCTCAAGTATAGGATATCCCAAGTCATCCTTTTCAATGTCTGATTCCTGTTCTAATGCAGTTAGTTCCTCTCCTGCATATAAATTCCTATATATTCTTGCCATCTACTCACTTTCTCTACGTTTTCTATAATGACGTTTCCTTGTCGTCCCTTATATTTTTGCTATACGGTTTTATATCCCTAAAATTCATTCTAATTAATTTGTATGCTTCGTCTGTCTTTCCTATTTCCATCTTAGTTTGTACTTCTTTGCACTTTTCATCAATCCATTGTTCTTTAGCTTTCCTGCATTTTCGAATAATTTCCCATTTTATGGCTTTGTATCTCTGTTTTCCTGTTTCGTCTGATTTATTTGTGTATTTTCGTCTTTCTTCTATTAAATTCACGATATCCTTTGTTATCCATGGTTTCTTATTTTCTTTTTGTGTAAACCCCAAAATATCTCTGGCCGCCATGTCTAGGCTGGATTTAATGTTATTCCATTCTGTTTCTACTTCCTTAGTTTCAAATATTTTCCCGATATCATTCAGCAATTCATTTGACTTTTTTTCAAATCTTACTTGAATATCTTTATCTTTTAGTTTCTCAAAGTCCAAGTGCCTTTTTCCGTTCCTTTTTTTCAGATTTTTAAATTTAAGTGCGGCCTTCATAATTACGATGTTGTGGTCAGTATCTATATCTGCTTCTGGGTAGCTTCTACAGTCTTTTACTTGATTACTAAACCGTTGTCTAACAAGAATGTAATCTATTTGATATCGTCCTATATCTCCTGGCATCTTCCACGTATATCGTCCTCTAGCATGATGTTGAAATAATGTGTTTGTGATGATTAAATTGTTCTTGTCGCAAAATTCTACCAGCCTATTTCCCCTGTCGTTTCTCGTGCCTAAACCAAATAAACCTACTACCGCTCCTTCCCTACCCTCACCTACCACTGCATTAAAATCCCGCGTAATTATTAAATTTTCATGTCCTTTTACGTATCTTAATATGTCTTCGATATCATTGTAGATGGCTTCTACCTCTTCGTCACTGTAGCTAGAGGTTGGCATGTATACTTGTATTATTACTGTGTTTACCGGTTTAGATTTTAATCTAACCATGAGTACTCTTCGTTCTTTTGTAAGTAATTTTCTACACAGTATCCTATCTTTTCCGCATAACTATCCCCACACCCAAATTTCCGTCCTCTGCTCCTGTATGAATTACCCTGAAGTCTCCACTCCAAAAATCCCCCGCCTCTGGCCACCGAACTTCGCTGATCCCTACTATGTCTAGTGATAACCTATTCATTTCGATTTTTAGGTTCTCTAGCTTACCTACTTGCTTCATACTTCTAACATTCCACGCTCCGACTCGCAGAATGATCCCGACTCTTATTTTAACTTTCTGATCGCATCCTCCAAGTAGTCCCTCCCGGAGATCCGAATGGGGGACTATTTTAACTCCGGAATCTTTTACCCCAGAGAATGCCATCATTTTATTATAATTTAGGTACGCTGTGTACTTGGGAGGTTAATGTGGTGGTTTCCCGTTGCCTTCCACATCGCGGTAGTGTGTCTTAGACTGCCATACTGACCCCTATGGTCTCTGCCAATCTAAGTACCGAAAGAGCCGCTGCCCTCTTTCGGGGACCTGTCTTAGTCTGGTTCCTCACTAACGACCCTACTACTTTGGTTGGACCTGTAGTTTGGCTCTTTAGCTCATTAGAACACGCAAGCCATTTCACCTGTTCTAGTAATCCAGAACTTCGGCAAGGTGCAGGTCCATTCGAAATGGGGTTAAATTTGTAAGAAGAATTAAAACTAATGCTCATGGTATTGATGGTATTAACCGTAAAATGCTGTTACTAATAATGCCTTTCTGTGTCAAGACAATCAATCACATTATCAACTTTTCACTACAGTCTGGTACTTTTTCTGCTGCATGGAAGCTTTCGGTTATAACCCCTATTGCCAAAAAAGCACTAGCTATGAGCTACTCTGACCTACGGCCGATCAGAATATTGCCTATCCTATCAAAAGTCATTGAACATTTGGTATATATTCAAATAATGGAACATATCAAGCGATGTAGTATATTACCATCACTTCAGTCAGGCTTCCGAACAGGATACAGTACTGCTACAGCACTAACCAAAGTTGTCACTGATTTAACAACCTCAATTGACGAATCAAAGGTTACGTACCTAGTTTCATAGATTTCAGTAAGGCTTTTGATGTTATCAATCATGATCTTATGGTAGCAAAGCTCCACTACTATGGATGCAGGGCAACTGTCCTTGATAGGTTTACAAATTACCTATTGGACAGGTATCAATCTGTTAAACTAGTTAAACATCAATCCCAGTTTCTTCGTATACCTCAGGGTGTACTACAGGGAAGTATTCTGGGACCTCTCCTGTTTGCCATCTATACAGCAGACCTTCCTTCAGTGTTATCTTCAGCATGCAAATACCATATGTATGCAGATAATGTACAGTTATACATATCGAGTGACATACTATCTGTCAATAACACCATTATCCAATTGAACAAAGAACTTTCTGCAGTCTGCAAGTGGGTGCAAAATAATGGGCTAATCCTGAATACAACGAAAACTGAGGGCTTGCATGTTGGTTCAAAACAAACTGTAAACGGGCAGGCATGCTACAAAAAATAAATCTGAAAGTGAACAATACTGTGATTAATATCAGTGGTAGTGTTAAATATTTAGGGATAACGTTGGACAATGAACTCAATTTTGAAAGTCACGTCAATAAAAAAATAGCAGTATGTTATTATAAAATGCGTACCCTATACAGATACAAGCACTTACTAAATTCTTATATTAATTGGAGACTTTGTAACAGTTTAGTTATTTGTCATCTAGATTATTGCAGCGTTGTATATTATAAACATCTGACATCTTATCTTAAGAACAGAATACAAGTGTTGCAAAATGTATGCTTTAGATTCTCGTTTGATATACAACGCAGGATACATGTAACACCCTATTACAACTCAAAAGCGATACTTAAATTTGATAGAAGAACAGATTTATTACTGGCCACTCTCATATATGTAATCATAGTCACCAAAGAACCAAATTACCTTCATGAAATATTACAACCACGATCTAGCTTACATCGCCTAACTCTGAGAAACAATACTAGTCTTACGATACCTGCACATGTTACTGCTACATTTAAATCTTGTTTTGCTTATGTTGCTCCACTGATATTTAATAAGTACGAAGAATTATTTGATAACAAAACTAAAAAAACAATTCGTACAAAGTTTCATAATAGTCTATGGGACGAACAGAAAAGAACTTAATATTAGAATATACATATATCTACCTACTTGTTTATTATATTTAATATTAATAGTTATTTTATATTTTATACTGTAGGGGAGGAATTGAAAACCAGCTTTGCTGAATTCTTCGCCCGTTGATGTAATTTCTTCACCAATAAACGTTATTCTATTCTAAATTTAAAAGCTAGTTAGTGGGAAGAGGTAATGCCCCAAGTGCTTCACTCAATCAGGTCGTCATTGTGTACTGCTACAAATTCTATTCCCCTCGAAAAGATGTTTATACACGCGAGGCGTTCAACTAATGGAATCTCCTTAGCATCGTGGCTTTCTTCCCCGGGTCCGGTTCTACTTCGAAAGTTTGACAGGAATAGTAAATACGACGCTTTAGTTATGAGTCTAGTTCTGACGTTGAAACTTCACAATTTGTTGCTAACGATGGACTGCCATCTGAGGTATCACTTGCTGAAAATGCATCACCAAAGAATCAAGCGGGCTTGGCTTCAATAGAAGCAGACGTTGCTATACGTCAAAGAAGGCATCCATTGTATTTAAGTGACTATATTCGATAATTGGATAGAAAGAGGTGTTAATTAAATACTAATGTAAGCTCCCCTGCCTAAGGAATAACACTTGGATAGGTTTTGCAGCAATTTATTTATATTATAATACAATTAGGTGAATCTCAACGCAGACGATGTTATACTCAAAAGCCGCGCGGGAACTAACTGACTGGCGGCGCTGCATGCAAGCAGGTTCACTGTTACGCCATCTAATGACGCTTACACTTTAGTTAGCTGTGTTATTTTGTCTTGCATACTGTCAGTTAATGTCAAGTAGTTTTAACTAATGTATATGTTGAGTTCTCTGTTCATTAAAGCCTTACTACAAGTCTAATTCATTACACGAGTTTACCATATTTATTGCACGGGCGCTTTTTCTTTTGTTCTGCAATAAATTTCTCACGCCTTTTCTTATGACTCGAGGAAACAAATTTTTCTATTTTGCTATTTGCTGATTTAGCCTTAATCGTAAACGCAGACCCTGAATCATATGATTCAATTTTTCGCAGCTCTACTGCACAAAATTTTCCAGTCAATAGATGTAGTTTTTGTTTATCTTATGGAACAACTTCCCAAATATTCCAGAAATCTATATATAGCGAGTCCTTTTCTAATGCTGTTAGAATGCGTGCGATTAAAACGGATTCATCTAGCTCATTCTGCTTACCAAGTTTTAATTCTGCCTTTAGATTTTGAAAAGTGTTCGTCACGCGTGCAATGAATTGAGCCACATCTTCTACAGAGGTTGGTGCCATGTTAAATAACTCTTGAAATAATCTGTCATGCCTTGCCTTTGAGTGTTTGTGCGTTCAAACCAAGCAAATAATTTTGTCCACATCACGGATGCTGTGGTTGATGATAGAACCAAATCCACAAAGTTGTTGCCCAGAATACCTATTATATTGTTACTGGCAGCTGCATTGCTTGTAACCCAACTTTCATATTTGCCTTTTTTGGCATCACTACCAGTTTCTAAAGTTGGACACTCTTCCGTTTCGTCCACGATGCTGTGAATTTATTTTGCACAAACAACATTTGCATTTGCCACTTTTATTTAGGCCATCCAGAGACTTCCAATTTGTCAATGTGCAATTCAATATCGGACATCGAAACACTCATTTTGTTGAGAAAACAAGACAATTTGTTTTCACAAAAAAAAAGTCAGAAATTTCAGCGCATGTCACTGTATATTTTTAAAGGTGGAAGATATTACTTTTACTTATTTTATGCATGCTCACGTATCTGGGTCCATAACCTGATGTTGTTTTTTAATTGCGATAGCGTAGAATAATAAGTACACTTGAAAACGGGTTTTATTGTCAGAGTTAAATTAAAAACACATAAAGCAAAATTGTTTTCAATACTAGTGTCAAATTTTATCTTATTACAGACGGTTATCACTTTTTTATATATAGAAGCATCCAAGCAAGCTGTATAAAGTTAAATACTCAAGGTCCATTTTCAACATAGTGGGAAATATATGAGATGTTTAAAAAACCCCGATAAAGTATAAATACATGTAAAATGGGACATATATATAGCACAGGAAGGATTCATAAATAGTCGTTAGGATTTATATGTCCCTGTGGGGCTGAAAGGGTTAAACTGCACCTACGTTTAATGGATCGTTTTCCTTAAATTGTAAATAAGCAACCTACTGAAAAATAGGGTAGTGTAAACTTATACAACTATGATATAAATAAATGTATCAGATAGAGAATTACCTCCCATTGATCAAATAACATTTCCATATCAGCATCCGAATAATCACGTATGTCTTTCTTTGCCCAGTTTGGTTTTTCATTATCGTTGTGTTTCTTTGTATTGACCGGTATCACAATGTAATACAAACCCAATAAAAACAATAGCAACTTATACATTCTAATAATTGTTAAGTTATATATACATATACAAATATTGCAGTTTAATACTATAACCTAAAAAAAAAGGTATTTATCACCACGCTTTTATTAACTATATACAATAATCAGATAAGAAAGTATAGATGCACAAGATACAATAAATTTGTTCAAAAATAACAGCAACTTCTTCATTTTCAATGTATGCATATAAAACATGTTATACCGTTGATTGAGGTATTGGTTATACATTCATAACGAACCTTTTTATATTTTTTAAAATTTAAATCTATGCAAATTTAAAGTAACGTAAGTAGGAGAACCCAGCAAATAAAAATTACAGAGGCTAATCCAAGAACTGGTTAGTTAGCTTTTTCCAGTAGAGACTTGAGACGCCGTCACATTTAGCCACCATTGTTGTCTCCACTTTATAACATGTAATTGGTGATTCTTCTTGCTGTTTCTCTATGCTACAAACCCACTTCGACAAAATGGTCACACGAGCGTCTCCCAATAGTATGGATTTGGCACTTGATCTTGATGTGATGATGACATTGCATTTGTAAATTCACATTTATAATGTAACTGCTAACAATTACTCAGATGCGGAGGTATATAATATAGGTTACTGAAATTTTTGTCGCTTCTAATTGATTGGTTGAGTATTTGACAAAGTTAAATCAGCAAACAAAATATATGTTTAAAATATCCAAACTTGATTAATAAATTGGTTTGCAAAAATATAGGTGCATACTCTTCGGTTAACTGCATTTATACCAATGTAATTTAACCAGTAACATTTAAAACCTGCTGCCGTCAGTAACATATTATACAGAGGCGCTCTTTGAATTGTCAATTGAAAATGCAGCAATAGAGTAATTTTTGAAAGTTTTCTACCTACAATGCTTCTACTAGAAAACTGAAATTTTTCAAGAACTAACAATTGTTTCGCTATCACATTATTTCACACATATTTTCGATTAATATAATAATTTACTGTGCATTTTTGATTCAAAGTTGTTATTTATTCGTCCATTATCGTTTAGCATGACTATAATTTAGCTTCTACTATCATACTTTTAGTATTAATCAACTTACCATGGTTTTATTTCATTTGTAATTTATCTCATTACAGCTTAATACACTGATAACGAAAATTTAAAAATCAAGGTTTTGAAATGTTTGTTTGTTTTCTAAAAATGACGATGTAATCAGATTTATTGTAAAGAGTTTGTAAAATGTCGAGTAGTTTTTCTAGAGTTAATGAAAAGGTTAGTGTATATGTAGATTTAGCTTTAGATTGCCAATGAACTTAGTACACACACACACAGAAGTTCAGAAAGTGGTTTTAAAGTTTTTATTTGTACAACTCCATAAAAATTTGTCTATATATTTATTTTTCTAACAACCCCTTCACATTTTGTTTTTCACAACTAACTCCAGTTACTTGATATGTGAAATTGAAAATCAGTAACTCAACAGTTTTCTCCATTATTATTTTTGTATTATATGAATTAAAATTTTAAAGGAATCCGTTTTAATTGGAGAGAGATGTTATTGTTTTGAAAAAGACTCGTTATACGTTCAAGCCTGTATAATAAATGATCATTATAAGGAATGCTTAGACATAGCAGTCATATGATTAATTAACCTATCACAAGACGTCGGTCAGGTGATTCCATTAGTGTTTTGCGTTTTATCTACAGTATATTTTTTATATTATAAATTTATTAGTGTCTAGCTTTATTATCATGGCTTTACATTCAGCAATAAAAGGAAAATTAATATCAGTTATAGGGGATGAGGTAGTCTATTGACATAATTTCTTTATCAAACAATTCCGTTTTTTAGGATACTTGTGTTGGATTTTTACTAGGCGGAGTTGGAGAAATCAATAAAAATAGGCATGCCAATTTTTTGGTTGTCGATAAAAGTGTGTAAGTATTTTATTTTTCTTTTCTTTACTAAGGCTTTTGTTTAGATACTGCTGTAAGTGAAATCGAAGATTGCTTTAGGCGTTTCTTAAAGCGAGATGATATCGATATAATCCTTATTAACCAAAATATAGCTGAAATGATTCGCCATGTAATTGATAATCACACTCAACCTATACCTTCAGTGCTGGAGATACCATCCAAAGACCATCCATACGATGCTAGTAAGGATTCTATTCTTCGTAGGGCAAGGGTATTATGTGCATAGTAAAATAAGTTATATTAAAAGCAATTGTTTTAGGGTATGTTTAATCCTGAAGATCTTGTTCGTCAGTAAAGTTCTGATAATGGTTGGCACAATAGTTTGATAGTGAATAACTGGAGTATTAGTAGTAGAATTTTTAATGTACATACATTCCGTAATACTTCTTAATTGTTGATAGTTTATCTCTGTAGCTATTAATTGTCCATTGAAAAATCACTGAGAATTACAGAATTTTGTTATAGTTTTAGTTTATAAATGACAATGGCTGTAATTCTTTAAGTATTATCTTTGTGAAAGTTAAGATTTTTTTGACTTCAGTGTTGTGTGACGGCTTGACTTCTGACTATTAAAATTTATGTCGATTTCTAAATTTAACTATTTGAATTGTACTTGGAACAAGAATCGCAGTGAAAATGATGCGTATCACGGTCCATCAACGAAAATTTATAATAGATAGATACTCCGTGTTAATAAAAAAGTCTATGATCAGGACGGCCACTAAACAGGAAGAACAAAATTTGTGCATAATTCCAGGTTTTCCAGACAAAATTTTAAAAATTTATAGTCCATATTTGGTACCATCCAAACACAAGTACTAAGAAAAATATGCCTATTTTCAGTTTTCAATATTATATTTTATTCGTAATACTACATAATTGAATACACAATTATTAAAAATTTGATGCCAACATTAGTCATACAGAAATTATGTAATATATTTATACATAGAAACAACCAGTGTAGCTGAAAAAATTATTAGCAAAAGCACTGGCAATTGTGATGCTTATCTAATTGTATTTTGCTGCTAAGAGCCTTAATTTGACAATCGATGTCTTCGCTTTCCTTATTCGCCTGTTCGATTATCTTTGCCTTTTTGCACTGCAAACCCTTTAAAATAGTCCTGTTTCGTTTGCGCTCTTCTTGGACTTTTTCACTCTCCCCTTGTAATGCTTTATAATTTTGAAGTGCTTCCTTGTATCGTCGACTAGCATTGTGTGCAGCATGAATAATGCCCTTTGTAATTATTAGGTTGTCCAAACCACCCTCAGCAGCCACCACATAATATACAGTTCTAAGCCCAATCGAAGATTCTTCTTTCAGATTTTTCACCATGCATTCTTTGTTAATCGAAAAGCCCTTTCCACTTGAGCATTGCCGTGGGACAAAATTAGTACTATTTTTAAAATCGGTCAGTTCAGAAAATTCTGAACCATCAGACCCTTGATAGAGCCTCAACCCAAAAGTTATCTAATCTCTTTCGTTTTCAGTTAAATTCCAGAGGCGTGTTGAAAGTAATCACATGAAACTAAAATCCTGAACTGCCGTGTTACCTGATCTGCTCTTGAGCTACTGATCCAGTTGTGATTGACAAATGCTTCTAAAAAGTTATCAAAGCGTTTCGAACCCTTCTTTAATGGCTACTTTAGGATCTAAGCTTGTACAGCGTAGTTCAGCAAACTGTAGTGGGAAGCGATCGATTATTTTTTTTATAAATGCTTTCATACCTTTTTGGCATCTCTGCGAAGCGTGTATACGTCAATTTCTTTAAAATTTTGTATTTTAGATATTTCCGTTCTTGTTAAAAATCCTAGGTCTATTTTCTTAAATGATAGAAGATTATCTTCATTCTCCAAGTCGACATTTAGTTTAATTTTGTCAGTTTTAACAAATCGTTTCATTACATCTCTGGTTAAATTGTTTAATGCAGTGTGCAGAAACGGTACCTACGGCCAGTTACACTGAAATTCTCTTAAAAATGGTTCAGAATCTGATGCTAATGTTTTAAAGAATGCTATTTGTGATCCCACCATGGGATCTTGCATGCATTCTTTTATTTGCTTATAACTTGTTGACGATGAACTTCTTATCTTTTTATTATTCTTGAACTCAATATACATTTTTATTTTTGAAAGAATGTCAATGACTGTTTGGGCAACTTCGGAGTTTTCTAGCCATCTCACAGCACAAAACTTCTTTGGAAATGTTTTACTGTTTGTTATTAGGATAAAATCACCTCGTCGTGCAGGTGAATCCTTGAAAAAGTTATAGGGAGATCTCAAAAACTTAACTGCCCCATCCTGTGGCAAGTGATTTCCATTTGTTGAGGTAATCATTTGTTCGACGTTTAACATCATGTATAAACCGTAACCTTGGTAGTTTTAACGCATGGAAACTAACATCTTAATGATAATATTTAATTATGAATTTAAATTTTCAAACTGCGCTTTAGATTAAAATTATGCTTTATAAAATTGTTTATCTAACAAAATCTATGAGTTTACATTATGAATAATATAACCGTGTACCTGCTTCTTACTCATGACAATATTTAACAAAGTTTAAGATCACTAATTTAAAAGATCTTATTACAAAACCGATTTTGTAAACCTGTGAGTCGTTTAGTCAGTACTGAAAAGATGACAAAAAGCTCATAATTGTGTTAATGATATTTATAGTGCCCATTTGCTTTAGAGGCATTCTTTTTAAATGACCAAGATTAGTAATATAAATACACAAAATTAATGGAACATTCAGAAAATTTATAGTAAATATCTGTCAAAATAAATCAGAAATATTTTTTAGTTAATATATGTGTTGATATTTAAGAGCTTTGATTTCTTCATGAGCTTAGAAAAGGTTAATTACACTCATAGAAGCACTTAAAAAGTAGTGTTTATTCTATCCATACTTATCTTTGAATTCTATGAATATATAAATATAAACCAGAAGTGCATAAATTTAATAAGTAAAGTGTCCATGCACTAACACACCAAAAAAAAATACCATAGATGCACAAAACTTGTCTGATTTATTGATTTTTTATTTTGAGGCACACTGCTGTCTCCAATATTATTTTATTTCAGGATAAACTTAGTACCATCTAAAAATACAAAATCTTGTATTCCAATAACAGAATATATTTGTTGAAGTTCCTGTATTTTTCTTAGAGATATTTCTTGTTTTTACACCCTAACTAAGTACAGTAGTGCCCTACCCATCCGTATTTATTTAACAACCCCCTGATAGTCTCTAAACCGCTGAAGATAGAGTTCAGAGCTAGTGCGGAAGTCTTCAAAAGTCAGTTATGTTAATACGGATAAAACTACATCTGCTGCACGACTTTTGTAAGAAAAAATAAAGATCTATTTAGAAAGTTGCACTAATGCCCAAGGCGTGGAGCAAGAAAAAGTTTCACATTGACTCATCAAAACTTATTACAAAACATGTACACTGCCACACGTATTGACCAATTCGTTCTTAAAGTAAAGAGATAAGCCATATACAATTAGGTATCCCACTTTTGTTCTGTGTAACTCCATTTTCTTTGCTATTTGGCTGTTGGAGAACATTATTTTTAAAGCTTCAACGCCTTTTGATGCACTTCTGAAAGATGTGTGTAACATTACACATTGAATTGACCAAATATTTCGGCTTTGGTTACTTCCTCATTAAGCAAGTATTGTTTCATTCCAGATTCTCCTAATGGTGTAGTCCACATAAGAGGTTGGATCTGTTGCTAGTTGTTCCGCATTGTGAAATACTTTCCTAGGTCGATACGAGATGTTCGTTACTCGTCGTTCTAACCTCAAATAAAGTAAAATCCGGAACATAAACAAGTGTTCTATATTTTGATGCGTTCTACAGAAGAAAATAACTTGACAAATAACTTTAACAATAACTACGATAATACATTTATAAATATGTAAAACCGTGCTTAATTATATCGCTTTCAAAATTACAGTTCGATGACATTGACATTTTTTTTTGATACCGGCTGTGGCTAACAATACTAGAAGCTAATCGCGTTTGTATCGTATGTAGGCGTTATATTTTCAACACGCATAGAGGCGAATGCGTAGATGTTAATATCGATGTAAGGTCTAATGATATTGTAGCTGCATGGTCAATATTGAAAAATGCACTTAATGCAGAAGATGCAGTGACAGAATTTACCTTTTGTTGATGTTTTTGTCCCTTCATATGACTAGTGAGAGCTTGACGTCCCATAGACGAAAGAGAAATAATTGTTGCATGGCATACACGGCACTTGGCCGAATATATATCAGTAGACACCCGCTGAATCCATGGACTAAGCTCGCGATCCTCAAGCCATTTGTCTTGAAAAGCTGTCTTGCTGTGTCAGTACTTTGACATTTTAATTTATATCAAACAATGTTGCTTACTGATTTTTTCGTTTCTGGAATTGAATAAAAAAAATGGGTTCAAGAATAGGAATTTTATAATATATGGCTATAACAGAATTGTATCATTTCTGTTCAGACAAAATTAGGTAGTAGTTCTCTAAATATCTAATACTTTATATTTTGTGATGTGTTTATTCATCTCTTTAACTGCACTTAAAAATTAGAATATCCACATCAAAGATATTTGGGGTAGGAGCTTTTAAAAATGGAATAACAAATATTTAGCGTAAAAGAATCCTGAAATATTTCAGGCACTAATGCACTTACCTGTAAACTTCCTTTGTGTAAATTTATATGTTGTAGTCAAAACCAGTTTTAAACGCTCAATCTGCTCATCACAAATCATAATAGTCCAACTTTTGTAACATACAAGAATGTTTACGGTTTTACACAAACACAAAACACTTTGTACTACCACTATTAAATACTTGTTATACTTTTGCACGGCAATTGTTATAATTTTACGCAGTATAGTTCCCGCAATTTTATAACATATACCGACCACGCTTTTGAGTGATGCAATTGCTACATAAGTCAAATTTGCAAGTACAATTTAAATAAAATCAAACTACTCGCATGGTGGCATCTCGGAAATTCATCTCATGGTCCCACAGTGATTTGCAGGTTGGGTTCCGTTACGCCATTGTTGAATTCAAATTCTCATTTGTCCTACATGTAACTTCTGCACTCGTAGGGGGTCGGAAGGATTAGGTAACAGGTACACAAAGGTAAGGTACAAGGAACCTACATACCTATTCCTAAAAAGAAAAGACACACCACGCAGATAGATGTTACTTCATCGAGGGCTCGTGGCTTATGTCCCGCTTTTGACAGTCATGCACTTCTCGCTTCACTCTGCGCAGGCGCAACTGTGAGCGTCGCCGGAAGTTGACGTTATTTATTTAAAAATACGCGGAACTTAATTTATAAATTATAACCAAATCTAAAAATACTACATTGCCTTTTGGCATGTAAATATGCTGCTCAGCGTTTGCTTGACAAATGACATTAAAACGACAAGAATTATTTGGCACATAATACACATGCGCGAATGTCTTGTATAGTAAGGTTGAGAACGATACAAAAAAATCGATATTCGATACTGAATTAAATAGCATTTATATAGGTTTTGTAAATTTGACGCCTGAAAAAGTCATAACAGAACACTAAAGCAAAAATGCCCAGTTTGAGCATTGAATTTACGCATAATTCACGAAAAATCCCGCATATTTCCCGCTTTTGCGGGATTTCCTGGTGAGTGGCCACCCAGATGATAGTGTAGCATTTCTAAATTGAAAGTCGCTTAGTTAATGAGATTAAAAAAACTGAAGATTAAGCATTGATGCCTTTTGTTTAGGGGATACTCATTAGTATTTGAAAATTTGTTGATCGGTCAATTTTGATATGCAGAATAAAAATTCAACAAACTTCCTTTGTTGATCATGTGAGCTTGGAAGAATAGCTAATTGTGTTATAATTGTCTTTGGAATTTACTTATACACAATTATTTTACACTTAGACGAGAATTTAAATCAGTCGCTTTAAGTATACAAAATTAAAATTTATAAGCTTTATTTACTTGCTAACTTATACCCACAAAAACGCAATAGTTAAATTATTTAATAGGGTATGTTGTGTTGCAGTTGCACCGTTTCTGTTTTAGTGATTTTAGAGCGTGTATGTGCTATTTCCAAATTTATACGCTGTTTTTGTGCATTTTTGTTTTTTGGCATTTTATGTTATTGAATAACTGTGGATCAAAAAGGTGTACAAGGACTAAGAGTCGGCCAATGTGAAAGTAAGAAAAATGAATTATAAAGTTCTGGCAGCAAATACCAGCTCTCATCATCATCACCGTGCTGGCATAACTCCTCTGACGCAGAACACGTAGACTAGCAAAAAGTTAAAAAACACATAGAATAAAAGCGGTTAAATCAACTGGATGGAAAAGAAATGTACAAAACATTAAAGTGGTGAGGGGTTGAAACTTCTAAATCTGTGACCTCATGTAAAACTGTATCCTAACTTAAACAAGGCAATAACTGCAAACACTAAAAGAAATGTTTAGACTAACTTTCTACAAATTAAAAACAAGAAATAACTTCAGCTTTTAATGACCTTGCCGATCAAGAAAAGCATGACTCGTATTTGTCAAGGTTAATAACAGTCATTACTGTTAAAAGATGCCCTAAGAATGAAGGAAGCAGTAATTTACCAACTTTCACTTTCACATGATACTTTGTCAGAATAATTTTTTTAACTAAGCTTGTTTTCATTTGTTTTAGTTGAAAATGGTGTATTCGAATTAGCTGTCTATAAGATGGCTTTATGTTTTGTCCACAGCATTGTCAAAAAGTGCCTGGAACAATTTGCATGTCACCTACATACTCGCGTATCACCTGTTCAAGTTAAAAGAGGTAGGCTTTCTAGTAGACGTAACTTAGTTTTGGAAAATATAAGAAAGTAATTTTGATAGTTGTATGTGATTGAAATGAACTTATTGAGAGGAAAATTAATGGATGTTTGATAATAATAATAATAAACAAACAGTCAGTAATTCTATCTAAGTGCGCGGCATCCATAACATTTTAATTTAAAGTTTGCACCGAATCGCCTTATGTAGTTCGATTCCTTTGGAATTGGCGTTTGCGCGGAAGGAAGAAACAAGAGAGGTTTTTTAGTTCAAGACATGGTTGGTTATGGTTAAACGTGATAGCAATAAAACTAATTGTTAACCCTTTAATTATTATGTATTTTCATGTTCACATTATGCACTAACGTATTTAATTCAATACTGTTTATGTTACATATACTAGCTATTCTTAAATTCAACAATATACCAAATTTATTTATCAACGTGTTAGCTTATAGTGTAAACATAACAATGGAGTCGATATCAAACAGGCTGCTGCTAACCTTTTTTTTTATTTTTTTTTTTTAATAGTAATAGTAATATTTATTTAAAGTAGGTAATCCTAATATTACAATACATTAGAATATAAAATAAAAAGAACATGCTTTCTTAATTTAAGTAAATATAAATAAAAATACAATAAAAAACAAATAAATAAACAATAAAAAGTGTGAAAATTATAATTACTCCTACCAAGTTTAGGTCATTTGGTTTATTTTATAAAGTACTTACATTTTAGTTAGATTTTAGTTTTTTCATTAATTCTCGTTTAAAAGATGTCATTGTATTACAGTCGCGAATATCTTTTGGTAAAGTATTGTATTTAATCAGACCTTTGAAGAATATTGAATTCATAGTCTTTTTCAATTTGGTCCTTGCAACATATAAATTGCCTTGTGACCTAGTCTCGTGGTTGTGTATTTGGTGGGCATAAATAATAAACTCATCAAAATAACTTGGCATTAGTCCATTGATAATTTTAAAAATAAATATCATTGTTAAATATTCAATTTTTTCAATAACCGATAACCATTCTAGGGTGCTTAACATTTTTTGAATGTTAGTCCTTTTGCTACATTCCAGTATGATTCTTAAACCTCTGTTCTGTAGTTTTTAGAGTACTTAATTTATTTTGGTCAAATAAATATAATATTGTTGCGCAGTAGTCAAAATGTGGTTGAATGATTGTTTTGTAGATTTTAGTTCTTAAAGACAATTTAGGTGCTAATCTTGAGAAGAAATATAGTTTTTTTGTAATTTTATTTTTAACATAATCAAAGTGATTTTTAAATGTTAAAGTATTATCCAACATAATACCTAAATACTTAGTTTGTTCAACAATTTGTAATATTTCATCCCCAATCTTCAATGTAATAGCATTTCTATCAAGTTTATTTAATTTATTAGTATTTCCAACAACCATTGCCACAGTTTTGCTTGTATTAAGTTTCAACTTGTTTATTTGAAAGTATCTAGAAATTTTATCCAAGCTATTATTCATTTTATTTGTTGCTCTTTGTATATCGGACTCTTTGATTACAAGTAGGGTATCATCAGCATATAGATTAACAAATTCGCATTCGTGGTCAATACTCTGAAAATCATTTAAATACAAAATAAATAACAACGGTCCTATAACACTTCCTTGAGGGACACCATTTCTTACTAGCACTGAACTAGATATTGAATATCCTACTTTTGTTCTTTGTCTTCTATTTGATAGGTAGTCATCCAACCATTTTATCACTGTTCCACCAATGCCGTAGTGTTGTAACTTAGTCAATAATAATTGTCTGTTTATTGTCTCAAATGCTCTTTTAAGGTCTAAGAAAACAGCAAGTATATACTCATCTTGATCAATGTACTGCTTCCACTTACTAAAAGTTAACTGAATAGCAGTTTCACAAGAGTGCTTAGATCTAAAACCTGATTGATTACAATCCAATAACTGGTTACTGTCCACGTAGTTTATTAATTGATTATATACAGCAATTTCTAATATTTTTTCGATACAAGGAAGTGTGTTTATTGGCCTGTATTCGCTTGCTAATGTGGCATTTTGAACTTTAGGAATAGGAATTACTGTACTACATTTTAGCTTGCTTGGAAAACTGCCAGTTCTTAAGGAGGAGTTGACCAGATGAAGAAGAACATGCCCAATTGTATCAAAGGTTGCCTTAATTACTTTTGTGTTTACTGTATCTGACCAGTTACACTTGTTAGGTAGATTATTCACAATTTTTTTTATATCATGTAAGGCTAACAATTTAAATTCAGTAAATTTGACATCGTGGCTACATAATGGGTTTAGTCGATATAGATTATTAGTGTCTGGGATACTCCTTACAATATCTTCAATGCTGTTCACAAAGTAGTCATTTAAATGTTCAGCTATATCCTTTTGTTCTCTCATAATGATTTTATGGTGATTATTTTCAAATTGTACTCTTTGTATGTCACAATTATTTTCTTTATTACTAACCAACATTTTTAATATTTTCCACATTTTAGTGCTATCTCTTCTGTTATTGTCAATTTGTTTTTCATAAAATTCTTTTTCTTTCCTCTTCAATAAATTAACAAATTGATTTCTACAAGTTTTATAATCTTTCCAGTTTACAGCACATTTATTGATTTTGAATTTTTATACGAAAATCCCTTTCTTTAGCTTTGCACGCACTTCATTGTCATACCACTTTAAACAGTTATGTGATTGAAATTTGCTTTGAATAGGAGCTTCATGGTCTAACGCATGTGTAACATTATTTATTATATCATTCAGAATTATATCAACATTTGTGTTGTCAAATTTCCATGTACATTTTAAAAGTCTTAGGTTTATTCGGTGAATGGCTGCATCGTTTAGGTTTCTGAATTGACTTATTTGGTTATTACTATTATAATGTTTATTTTCTTTAGTAATTGCTACTGATATAATATTGTGATCAGTTATTATTGGTGTCGGATGTACAATAGCCCAGACTTGTTTAGCATTAGTTAAGATATAGTCAATTAATGTTGAACTATTTTGTACAATTCTAGTAGGCTCTGTAATTAATTGCTGTATACCATTTACCCTAATGAAATTACTTAACTTTTTTACATAGTAATTACCCTTATTTTCATAATTTAAATTGAAATCTTCCGCTATAATACATCGTAGGTTCATATTAAATAGGTTTTCACTCCATTCTTCAAAGTTATTCAGAAACACTGCATCACTTGCACTTGGGGAGTGGTATAACACTCCTATGATTCATAGTGACCCAAATAATAGCACTTTCACAGCTTTACACCAATAATTTGGCTCCAATACATATTCTTTGTATGTTTTAAAATCAATGTCCTCACGAATATAAATTAACACCCCCCCCCAGTATGCCTGCTAATAGAGTCACATCTTACTAAGATATAATTATCAATTGCAATTTCTTTGTCTTCCACATTACTAGTTACTCTACTTTCTGATAACAACACTATCATAGGATTATAACACATCACATCAGCCATTAATTGATACTTATTAGACATTATACTTTGAACATTTAAGTAGATTATGCGAGAGTTGAGTATTAATGACGAATTGCCATTTAGTTTTTTGAATTTCTATCTTTATTTACAATTGTTGGTTTGTTAATATATTTAATTGTTTTTGAGGTATCTCCATTTTCAGTTATTTCTTGAAGTTTCTTTTTAACATCCAAATAATATTGCCGTTGTTTCGGTGTTTGATCTCCAAATATCCGAACATTTTGATTTGGTAATTTTGTTCTATTTCTTAAAATAGACATTGCTTCATCCCGAGATCCCGTTAAAACCTTAATTGGCCGATTTTTGTTTTCCATGCGCTTACCCAGTCTAAAGGTTTTAACATTATCTAAATCAATATCAAAATTCCCAAGTAATTTACCAACCGTGGTTTTATCTTCTGCGTTTCTTTCAGTGTATGAATTACCATTTGATTCTTGAACATTCAGTATTATAATATTTCGTGATCTATTTTGCCTATCAATCATTTCTGCTATTGTCTCTTCACAACCTATTGCACTTTTTTGTTTTTCAAGATCTTCATTTTGCTTTTGTAAATCTTCTATTTTTTGTTCAAGAATACTTAATTTATTTAAGAATTCTGGAATTCTAAATAAACCCTTCTCACATCCATCACATAGAAATATTAGTTTGCGCTTACTAAGCTTCAGACATCTAATTTCTGTCTCAGTTAACTGAGCACAGTCTTTACACAGATGATTACTGCAGTGATCGCAATCAAATAAGTTATCTGATTTTTCTGAACACTTATTACAGTTTTGCATCTTAAACAATAAATCTACTGTAATCAGAAAAAGAAATTATTTAAAATACAGTCCAGGTTTATTTATTTTAATTATCCACACAGCTGGTGAGATAACAAACAATCACTAATTGCATGTAAGATACGTAGGTCACAAGTAGAATAGTTTTGTTTAAAACCAACATTTTAGCAGCCGCTTCTTTACAAAAGTATATACACTTTCATTCCTAAAATAAACGAGTCGAACAGTGGTGACCCCGACGTGATCTTATAGTGAAAGTGTTAACTTTAATATGAACCGTATATAACTTGCACCGACGCGATTATTTCTAAAAACCTTGAAGTTTACACGTTATAAATACAGTGAACTCGTTAAATTAAACTAAATTTATGAAATACAATTTAATCTCATACGATCAACTATTGTTTGCAGTGCATTGTTTACAATGGCTACAAGTGAAGAACAGTAAAGTGTCTATTAAACTACCACCATTCAAGAAAACATCCTAAAATATGGTTTCTCCAGTTAGAAGCTCACTTTTCCAATTCCAATGTCACAACAGATTTAACTAAATACAACATCGTAGTAGCAACAATCGAAACAGAAATTCTAGTTTATATTTCTGACGTTGTGCTGAACTCACCACCTACAGGTAAATAAAATATTTTAAAACAGCGTTTAATTGACAATTTTGCTGATAGCGAAGAGCGTCGCATTAGTAAATTATTAACTGAAGTAGAAATTGGGGATCTTAAACCCTTACGATTACTACAACCGCGTAGAAATTTCAGTTCCAGCACAATATCCGATGATTTTTTAAAATCATTGTGGCTACAATGTCTGCCTACTCAAATTCAAACAATTTTGACTGCTAGCTCTGATAGTTTAGACAAACTTTCAATTCATCTTCATTAGATCTTCAGTCCTAGAAATGGTTGGACGCGTACCCTCATTGTTTCCTAGTCTGAAGCAACCTACACATTTCCCTGAAATTTGCACTGTCTGCATCTATTACTATCTGTGTGCGAAAGTCTGATCTCGGTCTACTTCTACCTCTCTTTTCGTATCCCTGATTATAGTATGTACTATTCCCCAGAATTGTCTTAGAACATATCCTGTCCTTCTATTTCTCCTATTTTTTTCATTTTCCACAGATATCTTTATTCCTCTATTATTGCTACAACCTATTTGTTATTAACTTTGTCTGTCCATGCTATCATCCTCATACACATGAAGCACAACATTCCAGAAGGCTTCTATCTCTTTCTATCTGCTTTTCCTACTGCCCCTATTTCATAGATGTACTGTAATATGCTCCACACTATGCTTTGAACAGTTTTCTTCTTGTATCTATGTTCGTTGTCTTTGAACATAGCTGCTGTTCTTTATTGTTTAATGCAGTTCGGTCACCTTCTATTGTTTTACAGTTTATACCCTATTTCCCTTATAATCAGTGGTATGTGAAGGGAGGTAAGCAGCCTTTGGGTGCCAAGTTCCCCCAGCACCTGAACCTTTGTCGAATTAATAGTTTTTCCAATTTATCCTTTTGCACAATCAACATTAGTTGAAAATATTTCACAACCAATACCTGTAGTTGTTTATAATAATCATCAAATTTAAGGGCACTTATTTTTTCGTCATTGGGTTTTACATCTTGAAACTAGTCGGACTTGTACCTCAGCTTATTTATGTTTTGAGCTAGCCTACACCATTCCCTGCAATTCTCACAACAGCCTATATACAGCTCAATTCCCTTCTATTGTTTTCCAATTATATGCCCTATTTCACCGAGATTCAGTGGTATGTGAAGGGACTTAAGCAGCCTGTGGCTGCCAAGGATTCCCCAATGCTTAAACATTTGCCATATTAATAGTTTTCAAGTAAATTGAGAGTATTGTAAAACCAAATTTTGTCGAAAATCTTAAACGCATTTTTGACAAAACACGTCCAGTTCCCAAAAACAAATGTACTTTGCGAAATATATTTATTCATCCAGATTTGCAAACAGCGTCATGTTTTCATACGCAATATGGTACTTAAACCATTGCAACAACCATACAATGGACCATATAAAGTTTTAAATAGAAATACTATATGGTTCATAGTAGAAAAAAACGGCAAATCAGACAAGGTCTCAATAGACCGGCTCAAACCTTGCTTTTATTCCATCTGAACCTGATTCATTCCAATCAAATATGAGGAAACCCAAGAGACTTCTCTAAAAAGAACAAGTTTCGGTTGCACTGTTTCGCTCCGCTCAGGTATCGTTAACACTAGCGGGGGAGTACTGTAGCGGTAAGTGATTCTATCTTAGTGCGTGGCATCCATAACTTTTTAATTTAAAATTCGCGTCGGATTGCCTTATCTAGTGCCGTTCAATTCTTTTGGAATTGGCCTTTGCACGGAAAGAAGACAGAAGAGAGGTTTTTTAGTTCAAGACACGGTCGGTTATGGTTAAACATGATAGCAATAAAACTAATTGTTAATCCTTTAAATATTATGTATTTTCATGTTCACATTATGCACTAAAGTGTTTAATTCAATACTGTTTATGTTACATTTATTAGCTATTCTTAAATTCAACAATATACCAAATTTAGTTATCAACGTGTTAGTTTATTGTGTAAACATAACAATGGAGATGATATCAAACAAGCTGTTGCTAACCTTGATACGTAGGTCACGAGTAGAATAGTTTTGTTTACAACTAACATTTTAGCAGCTTCTTCTCTACAAAAGTATTACACTTTCATCTCTAAAATAAACGACTTGAAAATATGATTTTGTATGCAATTAATGTCTAACGTTGTATGTAAATAAGCTTGCACTTATGCTTGTTGGTTCTATGATAAACACAACCTGTTGGTACATAAAAATACATCTTCACTCTGCGGCAACTGAACAAAAAGTCACCGTTTTGAATATGAAACACGTGACACAGGATACGTCATGCACTCAGTGTGTGATTTTCTTTTGTGTAAGGAATGGACAGGTTAAAGAGGCGAAACAATAGTTTTCCGAAGCGGGTGTCGCACTATTCTTGTGAAGAAGGCAGTAAACTGTATGCACCTTAGGAAATTCGTATCTGAAATGTATAAACAAACAGAACAAACTTCTGTTTACGCCAAAAATCTTCTACGGTTTTGATGGTAGATATTTCCATGACAATTTTAATATTTGTTTCGGCAATGCACTAAAAGATACATGTAAAACATGTGACAAGCTGTAAAATAAAATTTAGAACGCAGACATGGAGGAAGAGAAGAAAAAATTTAGAAACGCTAAGTTATGTTGAGTGGTACTTCAAGTTAAAAGCAAAATAAAAAAAGCAAGAGAATCGCAAAATTGACATTTTGTTCAATCAATCAATTTATTAGTTCATAAATATACCATGCAGGTGTTGAACATGTCATTAATACTATAAGTACAAATAAATATATATTTATTTCTGTGCTTTTAAACTAACTAATTCATGCTCCACTATTTGGGCATCATTATTTCTGTGATTAAATCTGGATGATTTCGAGCCCTACCGTTGGGAGCCATTATTGCTGTGCTTAAACTAATTCGTGCCCCACTATTTCTACTAACCTGCCTGAACTCCAAACTAAATCCACCAAATTGCTTCTTACTGCTTTTCCAAGCTGATCTTCCTCGGCTAGCTTTGTGCACTACTTCCTATGATATACTTACCCCAACTACACATTCTTTCAACACCTTTATATTACACACAAGTATAAAAATAAAATAAGATCCTTGGACAAACATACATCCTTTTATTCGTATGACATAAATCTCAATATTTACGCTTTTATATTTACAATAAAATATTTCACCCTTTTCTTCAATCTAAATTGTTTGTGAGTTATTACACTTCAACATTTTTATTTCAAAGTAGATGGGCCTATCGTGAAACCCTAAATTTACCTTTTCTTGGTCTATGGTGAGATCAGTATAAATATTTTTCCCTGATGTGCATAAAATATTGCATGGTCAAATTACTCTAAACATCCATTTACTCTTTACATCAAAAATTATTATTCCTGTTTTTACCCATTCAAATAATAATAGAAAATTGTCTTTTATATACAGTAATCAAATTAATTTTTAGTTCATAAAATTTTCACCACATAATTCTAAACACACATAGTTTTATAACACAATATCGGCACCACAGTTCAACAATAAAACAAAATTCGTTACCTGGTGTGTTCCTCAGACGCACCACCTTCTTAGATGACCTCCACCAAACTCATGTTCTTGGATTTCCTCCAATTTCTCTCCCCTAAATGGACAGCAACTCCATCTCAACTTGTTCATCCAGTTCCCCCAGCTATTAGTGAATGCTTTCCATACTACCATCTGTCCAAATCCAAATTTTGCCTCCGTCTTAATTTAATGTGCCATCAGCACTTTCGTTCAAGAAATACTGGGTCGCTTACCTCAGTAGCATCCTATTTTTACTCGTACAATTATTTATAATAATTTATTTTCAGCCCGTTTAACTTGTTAGCACCAACTCGTGCATTTATAATACTTGTAAAAATATATGGCGGACTGCACTATGTCGCAGCTTTTAATTTTGAATTAAGATGTCTTCTCGATGCTACTTTGTGTACTCGAAGCGAATCAGAAAATTAAGAGATCTCTTACACCCCTGGCAAGAGCTTTTATAATTTTCAAACCCCTTCTCTGGTCACGTATTTCCACTGTCTTTGCTCAACTATCGCACCCGCCATAAACAATTCTCCAAATTTCTGCACTCAAAACACAGCGAATTTTTAAAACTCAGAATTTCTCTCGTTCCATCACGGCTTTATCACGAAAAACTATCTACTAGTTGCAACCGTCGACGAGTACCCAGAAAATCATTCCTCTCCATTTACTTTAACCACATCTAAAAACGCCCATTGTGCTCGCGTCTATATTTTCCTTGCAGTCATGCGTTCATAACCACTATTTTTTGTCCCACTCTTGTTTTTCTACTTTCATAGAGCCCCACTATTGACCTGCTGTCTACGGTTACTATTCCCTCGGTAAATCTGCGCCTTGAAAATCAATACCGTTGACAAACATCTTGCCTCTTTGTTTCACACATTTGTTTTTAAAATATACTCGTCAGTCACGCACTTAAAAACTGCTTATCTTTTTACCCGCTGATGTATTCTCTATCTCCCTTAGTTGCAGTCTAACGATTCTGTCCCTTAAAAGTGATTTTTGCTTCAAAATAACATACTGTTCGTTAACCTGGCCTTTCCGTTGTACAATACTTCGAAATGTTATTGTAACGTCTTCCAGCTTCCATAGAAATATTTATTTAGTTGAAGTTTTTATTCCCTGAACTCGACCGTTTTGTTATGTTATTTTATAGTCTTTTACGAATTAAATGAACGTACTTTTTAGTTTACGATACTAAACAAATATCCGTTGTATCAATTATTGATTTTTATATACCACGAAGGTTTAATATTACACATGTTTGCTTGCCATAGTCAACCTTGTCTTACGTTAATGTATACAAATTATCGATATTTACCTACCGTGAAGCTTTAGTATTATACAAGGTTGTATGCAATAGTCAACCTTGTCATCGATCCTACTTGTCTTTGCATTAAATTAATGTATACAAATTATTACATTGAAGCTACATAAAAATATGTCATTTAACACTAAAAATTTCTGTATGTAATTGTCTGCTTTGTCTTATACTAAAGTATGCAACTTAGTGATTTGAAGCGTAATAAATAAATTATTATTTTTCTATCTACTTGGCCTATTTACACACGTTGACCTTAAACCTACACAGTAATATATATATATATATATATATATATATATATATATATATATGTGTGTGTGTGTGTGCGTGTGCGCGCGTGTGCGTTTCCAAAAACTAAGAATGTTAATTTAGTACACATCTCAAGCCAAGGATCAATTGGTATGATCAGATAAATAATCTTGAATTAAGGCCATATTTTTTTGTATTTTAGGGAAAACCTCTCAAAACGTCAAAGTAATCCCGGTTTACAGTATTTCGTAGCATTTAATGAACTTCAACTCAATTTTATTCTAATTACATATACTTTTGAAACATATATTTAAATTTTTTTTACAATGATCTGAGATTACATGTTAATTTTACTATATATTTTATACAAAAACAGTCAATTATCGTTATAAATACAGTTCTTAGGTATATCATTATAATATTAAGGCAGTATATTTGCATTCAAACAAGATTTAAATACTTATTTCGTATTTGCAAAAATTAAACAACTTAAAACAAATTATATTGATAAAGTACCGCAGTAAAGTTTAATCTTCATGCGCTGCTAGGAATAATTTTTGGCTTAAAAATGTTGCCTCTGCTAAAAAAAAAGATAAAATATTGAAAAGAGAGTAAAATTGAACAGATTTTAACACAATTACTTTTGCATAAAAGTCCAGTTACACTACAATTTAGCGAAAATACTTTATTTATTCTTATATAAAGATACGACAACATTTGTGACTCATCTAATATGTACGTTCAATCCAATTTGATATGAATTTAACAATGCAAATTTTGTTTTTAAAAAGAAAACATTTAAAATTTGTTATTGCGAATGTTTCTGTAAACTGGTCGATCACAAATTATACACATTCAAAGCAGCATGTAATACCTTATTCTTATTAAACTAAGGGCCAAATTGTCTTAATATTTTATAAGTACTCTATTATCAACATAAATAAAACAACTGTATTCCAATGCCAAAATACTAAATCGGGTTTTTTATTCAAAATCAAAAAATTAGAACAATGAACAAACATCATCGATTTTTACAAAATCAACCTAACCATATGAAGGTGACTCCAGTGCTGTTTTTAAGCATTGTAATAAAAAGGGCATACTTTCAATTACAATAATAATTATTATTAAATTACATGACACTCACATTGTAATATTATTTTAAAAACTTCTCGATTTTATGCATTTTCAAATTGAAATATTAATTTAATAAAATTTGAAAAAAAATAAAAAAATTGTTTGTAGAATGTGACAATGAAAATTTGAAATAATAGAATAACTACTAGAACAATATGTAATGCCTTGGCGTTATGGGAAATAAAAACCAAATGCATAAAGAGGAAAATTAATCACAAACAGATAAAATGTATTGATGTACTCTGTATAATGGATTTCATAAATGGCTAATATACTGCTACGTTAACAAATTGGACTCAAAAAGTCCCAAGACATAACCTGAAATATGTAGTTATAATCATTAATCATCCCAGGGATTACTCAATATTAGATCATATTAAGTTACAAGAAATTACACGAGTAAAATGTAGGTCACAGTAAATCACAAGAAATTAAATGAGTAGATTAAAATTTGTCATTGCCCTTTAATATTAAGCTGAGCCTTTTTTTTTCTTTATTTTTTTTTAATGGGGAGTGAGTCAATTAGTGAACAAAACCTCGGTGGACCCACGTGCTTTACTATATTCACGGCTTAGTCTGGGAATTACCCCAAGGGTGAGCAATGAGATTGGGCGTGGATATAGGGTGGGCTCGACTACAAACGGGAACACAAAAAGTAAATGGGCGCCACTGCATCTATATGGACAATAAATAAAACTAAAGTATCCTACAGGAAGACGCAGAAACCTATAGGATATAATGATTATCAAAAAGCATACAAATTAAAATAAGCAATACCTCTGGAAACCTCTTGGACCTCTGCTTCAGCTTCTGCGATGTCTGACCTGCAAGAAAATGTCACACAAAAAAATAAAATATAAGACACTGTTCGTGTCTTACGACAACAAAATATTTCGGTCTTTATAGATCGGCTGTCCTGAATTCAAAATCTCAACAACACCTTACCTGTGAAAATATACTCTACAGAAAATTACTTACTCTGTTTCTATTACCTAATGCTGTATCAACTTTTTTCTAGTTTCCACATTCAAAATTTTGTTTATCTAATTTGGATATTATAAATTTCAATTAGTGAAATAGAAAGACGAAAGTTTTAAACCAAAGTATAATCTAAATGTAATTCTCTTTGTTGCAAAAATTATATATATAAAAATCTGATAATCAATATAAAAAAAGTTTCAAAAATCTCTGAATTTTTTCCTCTACATAGAGAGATCTTAACATTATTAAAATCTTTAGTACAGTCGGGTTCTTAAACATCCATAAAACAGATCTGTTCTGGCTTACAAAATTTCTCTAACGAATTTATTATACAAAAAGTTCATATGGCTCAAACATTATATGAAATTAAAGAAAGTTAGTTCGTCATATGTTAGAAGCAGCATTGATATTCTACTCATCATATGGCATATTGTAGTTAAACATCTTTCGATTAAAAGTGAACTTTATACTTATTTTTCTCAATTAACATGTGCATTCCTTACGTGCTTTGAACAACAACTTTAAATTAATTATTCTAAAAGTTCAAAAATTTCTCTATGTCAAAAAAATTTAGTTCTGAACAAAAAGGTATTTGACCTATTAGGTTACTAGGATATAATTCTCTAACTGATTTTTATTTGGGATTTAAGCATAAACATATCTTGCAAAAAAAATTTAACATTAACATTCGTTTAACAAAAGTTTCTTATAATTTGGAAAACGTTAAATCAAAGCTTTGACCGTAATTAATACATAAAATTAATTCACTCAATAAATAGTTTTATAAGTACCTGGATGGTTTTGTTTTAACTGCTTGATGGTGATGCTGCAAAACACTCTAGACCAACCAAAACAACATTATACTCCATCTTATTGAAGTTTTAAAAAAGGTACGAAGTTGGCATTTGCTAGATACAGCATTCTTACATGAACAGCCCCACAGACAGCTTCAAAACGAGTGATTCCACAATACATAATTACGTTCCAATAACATTACATAGAATTCTACTCGACATACAAACCACTTGAATTCTCAATTCTACCATTCTCAACGTGCTTTCTTAAAATTTTTATTCTTTAGATGAGCATACTTAGATGTGTCTACTTAGATGTGCATTAACGGACTTCACACCAGCACGTGTTGTTACATTCTCTTCTTCATTGTCCGGGGCGGCTTTACAAGAGCGCCTTTTTAAAGCCCCCCGCCCCCAGGACAACCTTTACACCCTCTTCGATAGTAGGACAATCCTAATGCCCCACTTGGAGCTTGGAAAACTCCGCGTCTTAAAAACGAACCGTACCTGCTCGTTGTTGCCTGATCACAAGGCTGAAATGATTAGCATGCCAATTGTCATATTTCTTATAAGATACTAATAAGTAATTCTCAGTTATGAAAAGGAAATATATATAAAACAAGAAGCACACTTGCTCAGTATCATTAATAGTTACAATTCTGCATTTTGTCTCCATTTTAACAATTGGTGGATTTCGTCTCGATACATATCAGTCCGCTATCGTATTATTTGGTGCATTCTGTCTATGCAACAATATTAATTAAACATGATATTTCAATTCTTTTGGTTTTAGAAAATATAATTTCAATTAGGACAGTTAAAGCAATAAGAAATGAATTTTCTTAAAATATATTGGTACAATTTAACACCATATTAAGATAATGCATGAGTCATTTAGTAGGATATACGTCGCAACAATGAAAACCGCTGAAATGATAATTCCCATTAATCTAGAATGTAATAAATGTGTGATGAATTCAGAGCATCATGCAATAAACTCAAACCACGAAATCAAAGTTATTTATGGTAAAATACACATTAGGATGTAACTCATATTCGCAAATTAATTTCAACCACAAAAATGTAAACCAAATATTTATTTCAGTCAAGTTTCACAGCAAAATCATATCATTTAAAGAAAGCTTTAGAATTAAAAAGTAAATAACCGTGAACTGACTAATAGCAATGTCACATACCATAATTATTCCAAATATGAAAGGGCTTTTACAAATTTTAGTTCATCATCATCATTAGATCTTCAGTCCTGGAACTGGTTAGAACTAACCTACACATTTTTCTAAAATTTCCACAGCCCACATCTTTCACTGTCTACGTACAATAATCTAATTGAGGTCTACCTTTACCTCTCTTTCTCCCATCTCTGCTTGTAATATATCCGGCACTATTCCCCAATTGCCTTACAACTTGCTCTGTCCTATTTCTCCTATTTTTGTTTTGTTTTTCACAGACATCTTTCTTTCCCTAGTATTTCTAAAACCTCTTTGTTATTAACTTTGTCAGTCCATTCTATCATCATCATACATCTGATACACCACATTCCAAAAGGTTTATAGCTTTTTCCTGTCTGCTTCTCCTACTGTCCGTCCTTATTTCATGACTATACAGTACCGTGCTCCACACATATGCTTTCAACAATTCTTTCCTTGTTTTTATGTTTGTTGTCTTTAAATATTGCAGCTGCTCTGTAATGTTAAATACAGTTTGATTCCCCTTCTATTGTTTTCTAAATATTTACTCTATTTCATCGATATTCAGTGGTATGTGAATGTGGTTAAGCAACCTTACATGTGATTTTTTAATGGTCCACCCGAAGGTACTACATTGGCCAGGAAGCGAGTGTTTGTTAACCTGGAAAATTTGGAATTCTGCCGAACTCTTGCTGTTCCAAGCAAGGTAGGGATCTTTAACGTGCGTGACAATACTCACACACGAGACCTCCATTTTACTCTCATCCGAACGAGGGTGTATTTTTGTGAAAAATGCTCGGCTAATATTTTTCAAGCAGACCGTGTTGGGATTCGAACCCGGGACCTTGGGCATAGTAGTCACACGCATACCAACTACATCATGGAGCCGCTTTTGGTTAAGTAACCAGCAGCTACCGAGACCTGCCATCACAGATCTTAACCATTTGCAGAATTAATAGCTTTCCAATACAGTCTTTTGCGCAATTAACATTAGTTGAGCATATTACAAAACCAACACCTGTAATTGTTAATAATAATCATCGGATTTAAGTGCAATTATTTTTTTTTATCACTAGGTTCCTGTCTTGGAACTGATTGGACGCATACCTCCATTGATTTCAATTCAGAGACAGCCTACACATTTTCCTGAAATTCCTACAACCTAGATACATTACATGTGATTTTCCAATGCTCCACCCAAAGGTACTACATTGGCCAGGAAGCGAGTTTTTTTTTACCTGAAAAATTTGGAATTTTGCCGAACCCTTGCTGTTCCAAGCAAGGTAGGGATCTTTAACGTGCGTGACAACACTCACACACGGGACCTCCATTTTACCTCTCATCCGAACGAGGGTGTATTTTTGCGAAAAATGCTCGCCTAACATTTTTCAAGCGGACCGTGTCGGGATTCGAACCCGGGACCTTGGGCGTAGTAGTCACACACATACCACTACGCCACGGAGCCGCCTTACAACCTAGATACAGCTTGGTTCCCTTCTATTGTTTTGTAAACATATACCCTATTTCAACAATATTCAGTGGTATGTGAAGGGGGTTAAGTAGCCTGTGACTACCAAGATTTGCACAATCAACATTTTTTAAAGAATACTGCAAAACCAACATAATCATCAGGTTTAAGTACAGTTACTTTTTCTTGTCATTAGATTTTCCATCTTGGGATTGGTTGGATGCGTACCTCCATTGCTTTCTATTCTGGGCTAGCCTACACATTTCCCTGAAATTCCCACAGCCTACATCTTTTGGATAAGATTTAAATATACATAAAAAATAAAAACAGCTTAATTTGGTTTATTGATTGCTCACTGTACTATTGGTACAAAACCCTAATAGTGCGAGCTCGACTTGCTCTTGGCTAACTTTTTTTTATACATCGGCAAAAAAAAATCAATAAACCTAATAACTATAGGTGCTATAAATAAAATTTTAAGCAAAGCTTTGTTTAATTTGAATATGATAGAACATTCCGCTTTAAATATACCACATTTGGAATACCAAGTGGAGTACCCTCTAGGTCATCTTTTACTTCATATGAATTAGGCCCTTTTTTGGCTAAAATAGTAGCTGAACCGAAATAAAGCAAGAAAATTTTTTTTTTTTCCTTTTCTTCACTGCAAGAGTGTGGGTGTGTGCGAACTCACACCTTATCGCCAGGCTCAAACTGTACAAACTTTTTGTGAATTCGTTCATGTTGTAGTTCACGCTTTTCTGCTTTCGACTTTAATTTGTCATAAGCGAATGTGATTAGCTACTCTCGACTACATATCGGTATGGATACAGCCGGAAAAATGACATTTTTTACAAATGAATTATCACTTTCACTTCCATAATGCAACTCCCAAGGGCTAAAACCCATAGAACTATGCACTGCTCTATTAAGATAGACCTTCACCTCGTCTAATAGAATTGCCCATTTTGTGTGAAGCATATAACAAATTGATCGTAACAGACGTCTAATTTTTTGCGGTTTACCCTTTCCGTCATATTACCCTGCGGATAATGCACGGAAGTATGACATATTTTTATCCCATTCTCTTCTAAAATGTTTTTCCACCGAATGCTGAAAAAATGACTACCATTGTCGGTTAAAATCATTTGAAATATACCCAACTTCTATAAAATATTTATTTCTTAGGGAGCGAAGTATACTAGCAACGTTACCTCATTTTAAGGAGCAAACTGTTATCAATTTGCTAAACGTATCTATGTTCACCAGCAATTGTGTCATCCCTGACCATGACTGAAGGAGAAGGTCAAGACATATAATTTTATTTGGAGAATCAGCAACCACACTATGGTATTCATCAACTTTTTTTTTGAAATTTTCGTTCGCTGGCACAAGTCGCAGCCAGCAATTATTTTCTTTATAGTATGTTTCATCCGAAGAAAATAATCACGAACCAATATTTTCAAACACTTTTCAGAGCCGAAATGGCCATTGTCCTCATGTTCTTGTAGTACTAGGGGAAGAACATGTCTGGTAAGAACACATAATTTAAATTGTGGAGAGTACTCAGAACCTTGTTTAAACAGTAACCCCTCATGGACAAGGAACCAATCACCATACCGTTTTGGTACTTTATTCTTGCCTAATTCGGCTATAACTTTTAAACAAAAGGGATCATTTATCTGATCAACTGCAATACCTTGCATATTCTTTTTTACCTCCTTAAATAATTTTGATTTACGTAAAACGTTAATTTCAGCCATAATCGGTGTCTGCAGCCCTACTTTAATTTCACCTATTGGGTAACACGATAAAGCATCAGCGGTGACGTTGTCTTTACCCGTGCAATACTCTACATTAAAAGCATATTTCTGCAAATATAATACCCAATGCGTCAGCCGCGAATTTAGCAACCTACATACCATAAGGAAAGAGAACGACTTATGGTCAGTAACAACAGTCAGCTTTTGTCCCAAAATAAATACTCGCTATTGCTGCAAGCAGTGCACCACAGCCAAAGCTTCTTTTTCGGTAACGCAGTATCTTAGTTCCGGACCGCGCAGCGTCCGACTCGAGAATGCGATAATATCACGATCACCTGATTTGGGGTTAATTTGAAAAAGACACCTCCCAATCCCTTCACTAGAAGCATCAGTCTGAATACTAAAGGGAACTCCCTGTTATAGTGCATGCGCGACTGTTATAGTCTAAGGTATAACCGTTAAAGTCCCGCGCGCGCGTGTTCAGAGCTACTACGATAGTTGGCAATACATACTAAAACGTACATAATATTTCGCAACAAGATATTACGTCATAATTACGTCTCAAATTGTATCACATACCAAAAATGTTTACAATGATACCGGAGGCGCCTTTAAGAAAAAGATAAAATGTACTCACAAAATAATGTAGAGCTCTTCACGACCTTGCGGTTATTCTTGCGGCAGGAGCCATATTTATTTCCATTTTGGTCGTGGTTCGGGTTAGCCATCGTTGAAATCAAATTAATTCGTCTTCCCTATTCTTGTTTGTAGCGGTACGATAGGAATAAGGTCAAGGCAACGATATCAGGTAGAGATAAAAGGGAACCTACATTACCTAAAAGAGAAAAGACAAAGGCACGCCACAGATAAACTCACTATTCGACGTCTCGTTCCCTAATCCCTGTCGTGTCGGAAACCGCCACTTACTTCCTCACTCCACGTCTGCACATTCTCTTGCGCCGACGCAACTGTCCAAAGTGACGGAAGTGTACAAGTCTAAAAATATTTGGCGCAAATTCACTCGCAAATTAAAAAGTGTGTAATGCCAATTTTTGGCATGTAACATCCCATGTGGGGGTGTTTGAGAAAAATCATCGACAAAAATGCGGTTCTTAACTCATCGAATGCTTTTTGCTGCTCACGTTCCCATTCCCATTTAGAGTTCTTTTTTAGCAATTGCAATAAGGGGATAGTCAATCTAGCAAATCTTTCAACAAATTTACGGTCGTAATTAACCACACCTAAAAATCCGCATATTTGTTTTTGATTTCTAGGTACTGAAAATTTTTTTATGGATTCTATTTGTGCCGGATCTACATGTATCCCAACATCGGTTATCCAATGCGCCAGAAATAAAACCTTTTCCCTTGCAAAACAAGATTTTTTAATTTTTATGGTAATACCCGCATTTTTAAATTTTTCGAATATAAACTAAAGATGAATCAAATGTTTCCACTTCTGGCCCTAAAATCTTGCTCAAACCTCTAATGAACCATCCTACCAAGGTACTGAGGCCAAACGGTAGCACATTAAAAACAAAAGTGTTGCCTTCATAAATAAATACCGTATATTGTCGATGTTCCTGTTTGATGCCAATTTGCCAATAGCTTGCAGTCAGGTCAAACGTACTCAATCGCTGACCGCTTGTAGTAATCTAGAACTTCGGCAAGGTGCAGGTCTATTCGTAATGGTTAGCTAGTATATAAAACTTTTTTAAATGAAACGAAGGATGTGACAATTGTTTTATTCTATTTTTTAAATTAATAATTAGATTTATTTTTTGGTGGATGCTATGATTTGAGTGGAAGTTAATATATCTACCAGAATTTGTTGGTTTCCTGTACCAATCTAATATAATAATGTTATCGCTGTTTCTAATGACTTTCATATCTAAAAAGGGAATGCTGCGGTCTTGTTCCTGTTCCAATGTGAACTGTATATGTTTGTTAAATTTATTAAAAAGTTATAAAACAATATTAACTTCGTTGGTAGGTACAGAGCAAATTACATCGTCAACAAATTTCTTGATAAGACTGACGGTGTGGGTAATAAAGGAATGACTATCAAATAGAAAATTCATAATTATGGTAGCAATAATGGGGCTGAGGGGAGACCCAATTGGTGTTCCTTTAATTTGGAGGTAAAATTTACTATTGAACGAGAAGTAAGTATTGTGAAGAATAAAATTTAAAGTTTCTAAGAACAAATCTAGAGTAAAATTACAATTAATCTCAATCTGGTCCCACTTCTGTATTATAATGTGTCTTAACAAATCAATCGGGATACTAGTAAACAGGGACACTATTATGTACTATTGGTACAGGAAACCGACAAATTCTGGTAGATATATTAACTTCCACTCAAATCATAGCATCCACCAAAAAAAATAAATGTAATTATTAATTTAAAAAATAGAATAAAACAATTGTCACATACTTCGTTTCATTTAAAAAATGTTTATATATTAGCTAAAATAATGATAAACAAGGGTACCCAAAACCACTAATAAATAAACTGATCTTTTATTCCAATAACATAACAAAAAAACTGACTATCCAAACACAAAGCACAATCTTCAAAAAATTTCCTCTAGTCAAAAACCTAACTAATAAAATAGTTAATATATTAGTGGATTGGTCTATCACTATAGCTCGGTATAATCCATTTATGGTAGGAACACTTTTCTCCAAACTAAAAGACAGAACTCCAATGCTGAACAATTCTAATGTAGTGTACATGTGGAGATTATAACCAAATTTACATAGGCCACACCACTGTGGCTGCGGAGTAGAATTGTTCAGCATGAAAGTGACTGTAAAATTTCTAACAATTCCTGTGCCCTAGTGTTCCGTACCAAACAAACTGGAGAAGTAACTATTTTAGACAAAGAAGCCAGGCACAAAGGTAAACTTTTCCTAGAAATGGCTCACATCTAAAGATGTCTTTGATTTCAAGTCTAATGCGAATAATTTAAACTCGATATATTCGTATTTGTTAAATTTTAGAATTTTCAACAACAGTAACAATAATTCGACTTGATCAACGCGAGTGACTGGGTAGTATATTAATCGTAATAGTTTTTCTTTTGTTTGTGTTCATTAATTGTTTAAGGAGCGTGTCGGATCTAATGAATCGGTGCCATGTAACTAGTGCTTATCCATCCTCATTCGATTGGATTTCCCACGTTTCATGTGTTGTCCCAATTATACAAGAACGCTAGTTCATGTTGAACTGGTACGTGATAAATATTCTGTGATAAATGTTTCTAGCATACACTTGTTTACTTTTATTGATTGACGTTAAATGTTTTGTTTAAATATTTTAAATGTAAGGTAATTATAGTGTTGTTTTATATTCGTGTTTTACAAATGTGTCAGCTATACCCTAAATCTGCTAAATGTATATTTATTTATTTCTAAACTATTTAGTACTCATGTTTTGTAAGTATTTGTAATTTCTTATTTATAGTTGATGTTCATAACTTCTCTTACACAGGACTCTGATGAAGATTTAAAAAATAAATCGAAAGCTTGGCGAAAAACAAAGAGTTTGATCAAAAAATGGACCAATACACCTGTTGTTACATTATATATATATATATATATATATATATATATATATATATATTGCCGTGGAACTCCGCTTTATACAATTTAGTACTCTCTCAAAAACATTCGAGCCCCAACGTTGGGCCGTCATAAATTGCTGTGGAACTCGGGTAAAATCTTCACCAACAAAAATATTTTCGAAAGTTTTATAAAATTTTCAAAACTCGAAAATTCAAAATTAAATAATACACAAAAAAAATATTGCTTACCCGTTTCTTCTCTTCCTCGGTTGAATGGCCTTCTTCAACTGCTTCCGGCTAGCTCATTTGGACTTCCTTTTGGATATCTATAGTCACTCTCATATTCTATCATTCACGCACACTCCCAATAAAACCACCAAATACAACAAACATACAATCTTTTATTTATTACTATTTACAAAAGAAATTCAATATTGTCCATATTTCATTGTTCACGTTACACTTCAGTAAATTTTATTTTGTAACGTCCTGTATTTTATTTTTAAAAACATCAAACACATCAAATGTACCTGGAGTAAATGGGCCTTGACTAATACCTTCTCTAAAATTCCTTTATAATTTATTTATTAATTTTTTTAATCTAAGTAAACTCTGGGGGTAGGGTGAGCTCACGATACCCAGCTAATTCTGCATAATGTATGCCTAACTACTTTGCACTAAAAAAACAAAACCATGTACTCTTCACAAAAATTTCTCGTTCTGATGGAACGTTTAAAAGCTTTATAAACACCTTCAAATTTCTAGTTGAATACCATAATAAAGTTATTTACATGTATTATGTTCAATACGCAAATAATCCACACTACCTTGAAAAACACTCTCATACGTCGCCCAATATTTACAGTTTATAAGAATCACAATTTCAAATCGTTACCTGGAAATTTCTAGAAGATCTCCGCTCTGTAGATGATGGTAGGTATTTTTTCTATCTGATCTGCAGGCCGTTTCTAGCTGTTACTAGACGAACTCCATCTAAGTTGAACTGCTTCACGCTACCTTCACGGTGCAACCAAATTCCAAATTCCATTTCAATTATACGTCTTTCACAAATATTTATTGTAATCTACGTTACTTAAACGTCCCGACACGAGTTGGTTAAAAATTATAGGTGATACCTCAATTAAAATAAGTAATCTTGGCACACTAACCGCGTACTAATCAAGAGGCTACCACCATGAAATATAATTTAAATAATTTAATAATACTTACAACTCGTGTTAACTTTCATACGTTGTTTGGGACGATCGAAATAATAAGGGCACAAAGTTAAAAGAGAAGAGAGCGAGTGCTAGCTCTCTAGAGTATTTATATCCTTCCAATGTAACCTCTCCTGGCCACATTTATCCGAAATCCCCTGTTAACAACAACACATTCTTACAATTTTGCACTCACCCCGATTTTCAAATCCGCGAATTTCAGTACGTCGTTATAATATTTTAAGAAAATTACGCTACACTATCCTCGTGTTTATATCAAGTCAAACTAACATATCGATCAATCGTAGACCCACTGACGTTTCTCAAATCCCTCCTATCCTACCGTTGTCTCATGCTTATGCGTTTTCCACGTCTCTTTCTAACCTGGTTTGAGTGGTAGAAAATCAATATTCTTGTTTGTGCGCTGTCTACCACACGTGGACTTACTACGTGATTTAACGAACCCCTCATTAGCATTTCCCGCGAATATAAGCGACGGTTTATCCGATATTCTCCGTACCCGTTTATTATCTACAAAATTGTAAGTAGAACTTGTCATTTAAAAAATACGCAGGTGTTCAATCGTAACGCTTTAAATAACACTTCTACGAGTTGGATTTTCCACGTATTTCAACCCTACTGATATATTTGTCTGTTAGCAACGCGTCTCACCTTGGTATTATTGGGTTTTTAAACGCTTTTATGCATATTATACATAAATAATCGTTCAATTAAATTCACTTTAATTAATAAATTAGTGGCATTGGCTTCTACCATTTAATTTCTTTGCAAACCTACTAAATATTTATCATTATTTGTAAAATTTCGTTAATACCTGATACTTAAAAATGAATTAACTAATATAAATTTCGCACGTAATTTCTGGTTGTTTCTTTATACAGGGTGTTTTGAAATTGCTTCGTTTATATTTATTTTTGGTCTTTTAAAACTACTATAATATATATATATATATATATATATATTGCTATGATAAGGGGGTAGTTTAAGGGTAGTCATAGGGGTCGTAAGATGAATGTAAATATTATTAACTTTAAGAAAACCAAACAATTCCACCAGTAAATAGGAGTAAATCAATTATTTTACATAAAGTCAATAGCGAAGCACACTGTATATAATTCATAACCAATTTAATTCATAAGGAAGAAGCTCATTCTACAATAATTAGATACTATTTAGCAAAAATAATAATTTGTACATCGTATAATACGTTCTAAGTTAAATATACAAGTTCAGAATTGGAAAGAAACGAGTAAAATAAGGTTTTGAACGCATCGAGTTTCATCAAGGTAAACACGTAATCGGTGAAGATAAACAACCTGGCATACTAGCTATTTAATAAGATCATTAAAATAGCAACACATAAATAAGTAAATGCATTCAAATATGTCATTATTAGAAATATGAATACATGACAAAAGACATTGTATTTTGATAAAATCCTACATATTTGGAATAACAAACAAAATAAATTACAGGCGGTCCTCGATTTGATAAAGTTTGAACTATAGTCGACACAAACATAAAAACGTGACAAAAATGCAAAAAATTTGGACTTTCTACGAAATATTCTGCACGAAGTTGAATGACTACGTGTGAGATCAAGTGTCTGAATAAGAATCGGTACAAGGAAATTTTAGAAATACCGATTTCTGCAAAGATAGGTGCAAAGTACAATGCGTGATCAAGAAACACACGATGAGCACCAATTAGAAAATTGATAGGTGGAGTCTATAAATACTATGGAGACCTTGCAAACATTCAGTATCTGTTCAACCACAGCAATAACCACGTCAATTGAAAATTAAATATTACGTAAAAGGTAACTTAGTGAAAGTTAATAATTTATTATAATAGTGAAATTTAAAGGTGCAAAATAATACAATGAGAAATAGCCGTTTTGATCTTAAAACGTAAGGTAAACTATTAATTGAATTTATTGTAATATTGAAAAATTTAGGGCTGTGTGTGTACGTCTGAGTGTACCTCTGATTGTACCTCTAAACAAACCTCCAGTTCTAAATAAATAGCTACAAACAGATTTTAAGGAAATCTGAAATAAACGTACAAGGAAACACAATAAACGTCAAGATACTCAAATTAAACCGCAAGTAAATTCCAAGAATTTGAGGGGAAAATTCAAGCAACAATTAATTAATCATTCTGGTCAACAAGTGAAAAAACTACGCTAATGAGTCAAGCTGTAACAATCCATTGATATTCAGAGGCAGAAACAAGCAAGGAAAATGCAGGTGAGAGATTTTATTCATTATTAGTGTAAGTATGTTTTTCAATTTTAACAATTAATATTTGCTATATCAAATATCTGTAAGGGTCATCAAAATCATTTGAGAATTTGAAAAATAGAGAAAGGATCATTTGAATGCTCCAAGGTACTTAAAATTAATTACAGTATTTTTATTGTCAGGGAACATAAATTTTGGTGGAATCAGATAAACATCAATATTTTATTCAGGGGCAAATTTTTGAATATTAAATAAATTAATAATTTATAGACATAAAAGTGTACTTATTATTGATTATTATATTGTGTAATTTTGGATTGCTGAATTTTCAATTTCATTTATATTAACAGAAAGGGGTTAAACAATCTTTAATGTCGAAACGTAGGGAATTTCACAGCAATTTATAAAGGGCACCCAACTAGAGGTAAGAGTCACAGCAAATTTATGGGACGCACAAACTTAGTGAATTTACAGCAATTTATATGACGCCCAACATTGGGGCTTGAAAGGAATTTCGAAGCAATATTTTTAATCGTTATTTTATGTGAATACAAAATATTTAAGAAATTGTATTAAACAAGTGACTGAGAACAATCCATATATGTATATTTTTGTAATTTCTGTTTTATGTGAATATTGGAATTTAGATAAAAATTAATTTGATGTAATTAAAGAATGTATGGATTATTTGTGTACTATGTAAATCCTCTGGGATATGTTGGATAAATAGTGTTTTTTCTGTGACGGGAAAAAAATTTGACATTAATGTTTCTTGACAGGCAACAAAATGTCACTTTTTATAAATTTACTTTTTCCCCGAAAAAAAAAATTAGTACTTTTTTCCCCCGGGTATTTGCAAATAAGGAAGAGCACAAAGATATTTAATTTAAATCCAAGTCCACACTTGTAACATTTGGGTGTAACATAACATTGTATCATAACTTCGTCGCATTCAAAACAACCAATATAAACAAGATAAGTAAGCAATTTTTGAAACCACTCGCAGAATTAAATTGACAGATATTTGATTACTTGTTTGAAACTTCAAATTTGACATTGATTGATTTTTGATTTTAATATATTGTAATATTTTTTCAATATTAAATCATGGTTTTGCCTGTCACAGAAAAAATAGTGTATTATACATGGGTAAAAATGTAAGATTTTAACTCTCGGTGTTATGTCTCCCACCACTTAGCATCGGGAGACAAACACAATGTCGACCTTAGGTTATAAAATGACACGGTCCCAACCCAGAAGCATAAATGTTTATAAACACAACTCGAGCTAAAATCTAGTACTTTTCCCTTTGTATAATAAATAACTATTTCTTAGCGGGTTGGTTTCCCTTTTTTATGACATGATTTTACTAAAGGTTTTGTAAATAAATTTTCTCTTGTTTTTTTTTCTATTTTTTTGAGACCTACCCCACGTTTTGACTTTCTAGCTAGCACGGCATTCTTTAAATTAATTTTTTTGTTGCGGTACTTGGCGCCGGCTATTTTCGTTGCTTACGTTACCTTTTTTCTTATCCACACAAAATACTGTAACAAGTTGGCTTAGTAGCTCGTAATATATGTTTTTATACCGTCTGCACTTAACAAATGGTGCACGATACAAACCCACAGCAATGACAAAATTTTTTAATTAAAACTTGCTGCAAGCGAGAATTGAACTTTAAATTTCATATTAATAATTTTTTACGAAGTTGCACAGTTTCTAATGGTGTAACTAAGGATTACGTTTACTTTTTGTAATCATGTGTTAAAATCTATCGATAATAAAATTAATTACAAACCCATCATTTTATAATAGCAGTTTGGTTTTCTCGTCCATTGAACTCCAAAATAGTAAGCAGGAATTCCAGTTAGCGTAATTAACAGACCCACTCCAACTTCTAAAGGAGCTTCAATACATGGTATAACAATAAGAAAAAGGCATATCAGAACGAAAAGAATAGGAATAGCAATAGGAACTTTTATGGGCCTATCCATTTTTGGTTGTGTCCATCGCATGTATAAAAGTCCAGCTACAGAAACCATCACAAACAATGATTCCACAATAGTGCAATACGTAATTAATTGATGAATGTCATTTATGCTTAACATAATTATTGATAACATATTCTACAATAGAAACTTGTCAGCATATAGCAAATTTAATGAATACTTACAAGAAATAATAATGAAGGTATTGGAGTAAGTTTGGTAATGCTTAGATGCGAAAGTAGTTCAGGAAAATGTCCATTGCGTGCTCCCACATACAACATTCGCGAGGCCGTCATTATATGAACACTTAATCCACCAAAAGCTGCTATGGCTACCATTACAGGAATTATCCATGCTGCTTTACCCAGAACTTCATTACCAAACGTCTGAAAATAACAAATGTTATTTAAATAAAATACAAGTTTGGAAAATATAAGGTCTTGAACAGGACTCGAACCTGTATTTTAGTGTTTCTAGGGCCATACGTTTTCCAATTACGCCACCGAAACCGATGACAATAATTGGAAAATTTACAGATTTAAATCGTGTACACAACTATAGATCAACCTAACTTTCAACTACATTTAGCATTTTTGTCAGTCATATCTGACATTGTCTTTGACTTGTCAGTTGACAGGAAACAACACTCAAAATTATGGCTATAAGTCAAGTATTAAATATATAAATATTTCAGGTAGTTAATTACAGAAGGTAAGTTGATAAATACTATCGTATTACAGTGAATAAGATGAAATAATAACTTAGACTTTTATGCAAAGCCCAAATGATCATTTCAAATCGAGCTGGAACTGAAAGATGGATATAAGATGACGGACAGGACTCGAACCTGTCTCTTAGTCTTTCTAAGACTATGCGTTTACCAATTGAGCCGTTTATTTTGAAAGTGGCTTAAGTCCATTTTCATCTTTTATCAAGTTGGCACTTGTGACATTTATAATTTATGTTGAACTGTCAAAAAAATAAATCGGTATTGAAATATACTTAGTACATTTGAAAATTTTATATCACGTACATTTTCAAAATAATATAAATACTGAAAATTCTAATTTTGAAAGTGACCTAAGTCGACTTTTTATTGACGATGTTAAAAAGTGCGGCCCAAAATGTTGAAAGCAGTGATAAAGGTAATTTAAATTACGTTTTGATATTAAACTGAAATTTAAAATATAATATTTAATTTAAAGAAATTATTAAAACCCATGGAAAAGGATAAAATAACAAGATTTCTTGATTCTGAAAGTGAAGAGGAATTAAACTCATACAACAGATTTAAAAAAAGAAGGAGAATTTTAAAAGTTCATTCTTCAACAGAGGAAGAGGAAGTAATTGAGAATGAGAATTTACAAAACAGCACCTTCAAAGAAGGATTCAGAGAACACAGAAGTGGTACTTATATTCAGAAAATTCGTAAAATTAAACGGAATTCAGGGAAAAGATACGATACACAATCGGGAAAAATTATTCCTGCCAAAGTTTTTCAAAATGAAAATTGCCAATGCCGAAAAGACTGCTTGAAAAATTTAAATGAAACAGAAAGAAAACGTATTTTCGAAATGTTTTGGAACTTAGGAGACTTTAATAAGCAAAATATATTGCTATACGAAGCGACCGGACGCAGTGTTGTAAAAAAAGACGTCAGAGAAACGGAAAAGGTTCATGTAGAAATGGGAGTTTTATGTATTGGTTAAATTCTAAAACAGGCAAAGTTGCTGTTTGTAAAATTTCTTTTTAGATACTTTTCAAATAAGCGAAGGATGATTGAAACGTGTATTAAAATCTAAAAATGTTGGCAACGATTTACGTGGGCGTTTGCCTGGATCGTCGAGAAAAATATGTGATGAAGCAAATATGATTGTTCAAAACCATATTAACAGTTTCCCGAAATTTGAATCCCATTATACTAGGGACCATAATCCCGACAGAAAATATCTTCATCCTGAACTGACTATAAAAAAAATGTTTAATTTTTATGAGCTTCACTGTGAAGAAAATAATTTAAAAGCAGTTAATGAATGGACTTATAGAAAAATATTCAAAAAGGATTTTAATCTACATTTCCACCAACCATGCAAAGACACATGTCAAAGATGTGATCTATTAAACATTAAAGTCAAAGCATCAGAAAACCATGAAGAACAGAAAAAATTTATGGACGAACATGATATTCATTTGAAGCTAGCAGAATCGGCTAGTAATGCGTTAAAACAAGATCAAGAGCGAGTATCAAGTAATCCATCTCATTATTTTGGATTTTCATTCGATTTGCAGAAAGCGTTACCATTCCCAAAGTTAACTACTTCAGTAGCTTATTATAAATATAACATGTATATTTTAAATTTAGGCATACATAATTTCCACAACGATAATGTATACATGTACGTTTGGGATGAAACAAAAGCTTCTAGAGGTTCCCAAGAAGTGGCTTCATGCCTCTTGAGACACCTAAAAACCCTGAAAGGTGAAAAACACATCATTGCATCATATAGTGACATGTGTGGAGGACAAAACAGAAACATCAAAATATCTTTAATGTGGTTAAAAATTCTATCGATGGGAAATGATGTGGAAATCATAGACCACAAATTTTTAATATCATGGCATTCATTTTTACCTAATGACAGATTTTGGCGTTATAGAAATGTCGTTAAAAAGAAATCAGTTATTGTATGTGCCACAAGATTATTATAATATAATTAAGAAATGTAGAAAAGGTAATACTTTCATACTAAATGAAATGAAACAAGAGGATTTTATATCAACAAGACTCTTGGAAGAAGCAGTTTACAAAAGATCCAAAAATACCAACGGAGAAAAAATAAACTGGCTTCAAATATGGTGGGTGCGATTTTTAAGAAATGAATCATATAAAATTTTATACAAAACAACCATGGATGAGAACGCAGAATTTAAAATTCTTAATTTATTGCCACGTCGGGGTAGACCTAAAAAATTTGGGAATATTGTATTGCCATCGTTATAATTATAAAAGTATAAGAAGCATCACATCACTAAAATACCGACACATGATGGACTTATTGCGGTATATACCTCCGGAACACCATAACTACTTCAAATCACTCCCGCATACTGAGAATGTTAACGAATAACTTGTTACTAAATTTATTTCTATTATCTAAAAATATAAATTAAATATTTTTTTTTCTATTTTTTAAGCTATATGTAACGGACTTGCGCTCTTTCACTTTTTGTAACAAAACAAATTTTTATTTTGAAAGTGACCTAAGTCCTTTTAAGGTAAGCAAGTCATATTATACACTTAATAATAGCGACTTTTTAGTAGGATGTATAAAATTCAATCCCTTAAATGCGATTTAACATTGCAAGTCAACCATATATATCTTACATATATTTTTAATTTTGTAAAAACGCAAAACCTTAAGTATTTCAAATTAAAGATAAATGGACTTAAGTCACTTTCAAAATGAACGGTTCAATTATGCCACTGAGACCGATGACGATAATTGGAAAATTTACAAATTTAAATCGTGTACACAACTCGTAAACCTAATTTCCAATGCCAAACGTTACTACGTGCAGTGATGTAGCCTAAAAAAACCAAAACGAAACAATATTACCGGGCTCAATCGGCGAGTGGGCGGAGATTATACATATAAGCCAGTAAAGGAAAGCCTAAAAAATAGAAAAAAAATATACACTCATTCATACTCAAAACAAAACACCAAAAAAGAAACCTATAATTAAACACAATATGTACAAGGTATCGTAGTATCAAAAAGAAACAAACAATCAATCCTTACACCCTAAACTTAACAAAAAAATATCAAAAATAAACAAATCATTTTTTACATGGTGAGCGGCCGGTTTTAGGTTACTACCCTAGATTAATTTTCAACCAAAAAAAGAGAAACGAAATGACCCCTCTAAAACCAACAGCTCTAAATCAGCATGGTAAATCTAAAACTAAGTCTTTAAACCATTTTCACATTAATAAGTTGTAATTTTTTAGTTATTTAAAACAAATAGTAATGCCTTAATATAATGGCAATAAATACCCAAAATAGTTTGTGTGGTACACGTTGGAGTGTATAAATCGGGACAGCTCCAGAACGTTTCCCAAAGCGTAAAGCTTAGCAAATGGACTGTAATTGTATGCAATTGGAGGTTAGGCGCGAAAAACAGTAACATAGGTCAAACCGTAATTAATGTTTTGCTTACCTTGCAATGTTGTTCACCAATTTACTCCCGCGAAGATAGGTGTTGTTTACCGGTCGACGCACTTGGTCGGGCAGCAGCACTTATGCACTCGCGGTTATAGTTACTAGGTGTTGAGTCGGTGAAACGATACGAGAGAGTGTCATGTTGGTCAAGCGAAAAGGCTTTATCGCTCCGCCATATGTGTAGCACAACAACAATATACGATAAGGCCATCTATACTGTCAATCGCTGACCTCCAACTGTATGAAGTTTTAACATACACCCCACCCAAAATGGTAAATTTTGTTGTATACCGTGAAATGAATGGGAGAAAAAATAAAAATAGAAATTTAAAAAAATGTTTAAGTATGTATAAATTATTCGAGTACTCTGCATTTTGCTTCCTGCATTAAAATATAAAATAAAACATAATTTGTAGAGAAAGAAGAAAAAAAATAAAAATTGCATGTTAGAATGCTGAATTACTTATGGTGGAGGAAGTGGTACCACCTTGTTAATTGGGCGGACCGCTTCGCCTGTGGGTGTTTTTAGCCTTACAACTCTTGTTACACCATCTTTACCCGGTAAAAGCTTCGCCACTCTCGCCAAAGGCCAATACGCCGGGAGTGAATCGGGAGTAAAAAAAAGTACTAGATCCCCTTCTTCTATGGTTTTGGAAGGGGTGTTCCACTTAGGCCTTTGCTGTAAGCTGTGCAAGTAGCCTATGGACCAGCACTTCCAAAAGCTCTGTACAAGTTGTTGGGACATTTGCCAACGACTAAGCCGATTCGCAGGAACTTTTTGTAGGTCCACTTCACACCGCGTAATTAAAGGCCCACCAGTTAGAAAATGGTCCGGAGTCAAGGCATCCGTGCCTTCGTTAGGTGACGTTGTAAGTGCGCAAAATGGACGGGAATTTAAGATTCCTTCTATGCGGGTCACAGCTGTGCTAAATTCCTCCAGAGAAAGTGTCGTTCTACCCACTATTCGTTTCAAGTGAAATTTAGCACTTTTGACGCCGGCTTCCCAAAGCCCCCCAAAATGGGGTGCATAGGGAGGGTTGAAACACCAATCAATACCCCTAGAGGATAAGTAGTGCGCAATGACGGGGTTAGCTTGATCAAAATGTTTATATATTTCTAACATGTCCCTAGCCGCCCCACGAAAATTTCGTCCCTGATCGGAGTATATGTTCGTGGGTAACCCGCGTCTGGCTATAAATCTATCTAATGCAGCAAGGCAGGCTTCCGATGTTAAAGCTGTGACAACCTCCATATGAATGGCACGTGACACCATACAAATAAAGAGGGCAATATATGCCTTTTGAAATTTTGTCGATCGCAACGAGGATAGCTTGATTGTAAAGGGACCGGCAAAATCCAAACCGGTATGCGTAAAGCATCTTCCGGGTTCGAGGCGATAAAGCGGAAGATCTGCCATAGGAGGCTGAATAGGCTCCCCTTGGAAGCGATAGCAAGTCAGGCAGCGAAATATTCTACTTCGAATTAATTGACGGATACACGAAATCCAAAATGTACGGGTAACTAATGATTGAGTTAGCCGCGGACCCGCATGACCTGAATATATGTGATAGTAATCACATATTAATACAGCTAACCTGCTGGTTTTTGGGATAAGGTAGGGATGTTTGCTAGTTATAGAAAGGCTGGAATGGCGCAAACGGCCCCCCACCATGACTAATCCCGTGGGAGAGAGAAAGGTGACAACGGACGGTACATTTTGTGCTAGGTTGCCCTTTTTCTAGTAAGACGATATCGTCGTATATGTGCTCGTACTGAGTAATTCTAATGGCAAATGTGAGAGCGCTACGATACTCAGAAGCATTTAACGGACCAGTAGTCCTTGCAATATTACGTTTGCGTGCAAGGCAGTTAAACGTAAACCTTTTAACGTACGCAAAAGTTCGTTGAACTTTTAGCAAGTTCGAGGACCTTTGTAGTACTACCAAGTATTGTTTCACATCAACAGTAGAGACGAGTGCGTATTGTACGGCTTTAAACCCGTCTGCAATATTGTGTGTGTATTTATCACTTGGCCAATCACAATAATCGCGGTATAAAAAATCAGGACCCTGCCACCAGAGTGTACAATTCAGTAGTTCGGATGGCCTCAATCCTCGGCTTGCAGGATCGGAAGCATTCGCAAAACTGGGAACGTATCTCCATATGGCTGTGGGTTGATTTTCATGAATTTGCACCACTCGGTTCGCAAAAAATAATTTTAACTGATAAGGTGGCGTACAAATCCACGTCAGTGTGTTTGTAGAGTCACTAAAGCATATTGGATCTAGTAAATTGATGGTGTCAAATGCTAATGCTATATGTTTCATTAGTTTTGCCAAAAGACATGCCGCTCTAATTCAAGACGAGGAATGGTCCACGTTTTCAAAGGGGCTACACGGGTTTTGGAAGCTATCAAATGTACATATATTTTTCATCAACTTCTAATCGCAGATACACAACAGCGGCCATCGCTACGGAACTGGCGTCGGAGAATCCGATTAAACGGGCTTGACTATTGCCGATTTTCCAAATAGATCGTGGTATTGTTATGTATTCGAAGTGGCAGTTCAATTTGAATTTGCTGCCATTCTTGAAGAATTTCTGCGGGCAATTGTTCATCCCAATCCACCTTTTGTAGCCATAGGCGTTGCATAAGGCATTTGAGAAGAACCGTAAATGGACTTAAATAACCATTAATATCGAATATGCGTGCTATGCGTGACAAAATTCCTCGCTTAGTAGGGATGTCTGCAATATTTGGAACTTTACATCTAAATGTATCGGAACCCATATCCCAACAGAGACCCAGAACATCACGTGTTGTCAAAGTAGGATTAGAGTTCGGTAGATTTAGAACGTCCGTCTCCGACTTATCAATAACTGAAGTGTGTGAACTTCCCCATTTTCCTAAGTCGAAGTTACCTAGTTTTAGTAAATTGATCAATTCATTTTTTAGATGGAGAGTTTCTTCTACAGAATCGGATCCAGTCAAAATATCATCAATGTAAGTTGATGATCTAAGGGCTCGGGAAGCCCGAGTGCAGTGACCCTCGTCTTCTACCAACTGCTGTAGAACACGAAGGGCAAGGAAAGGGCTACAGGTAGCGCCAAAAATAACGCGGGTATGTTCATATTCCGTTAAAGGTTCACAAGGGTGAAACCTCCAAAAATATGTAAAATTTTCTATCTTCTGGGTGAACGACTATAGATCTAAACATTTGTCGAATATCGCAAGTGAGTGCGACTTGAGGTATTCGAAATCTTGTTATTACAAGACCAATATCAGATTGTAATTTGGGGCCCGGTAAAGAATATCATTGAGACTTGTACCATTAATATCCCTATCGGCAGGACTAAACACGACTCGAACTTGAGTACTAGAGGGCTTAGTTTTAACCACGCCGTGGTGAGTCATGATATATAAGGACTGTTTTACAGCGGGAGTGAGTTGTCCCTGCGATATATAATTAGCAATATTTTCTGAATATAATTTATAAAAGTTTTTGTCGCGTGCAAATCGAGCTTCTAGTTTTAGAAAGCGATTGGTAGCTAATTCTCGTGTTGAACCTAATGTTCGGGTGGTGTTTTCCATGAACGGTAGTCGAACCACATATTGGCCTAACTCGTTTCGTATAGTAGTGGACTTGAAGTAATTTTCACAAGCCACGTTTTCAGGCGACATTGGCAGCGTAAATGGTATTTCTTCAGCTTCCCAGAAGGCACGAATGGTGTCGCTAAGGGACGGTTCTTCCGAGATGCTAGTGTACAACGCAACCCCTGAAAACGGTTGACTTAAAGCTGGTACATCACCCATAATAACCCAACCAAACGAGGTAAGAAGCGCCGATGGCTTGCCTGTTATACGCAACGAATCGTTGGGTGTGGCATCTAAGACAGCTTGAACACCTAACAGCATATCGACCGGAGCGGATTTGTGAAATTCAGGATCCGCCAATTGTAGGGACGAAAATTTGTCTATTAAATGCTTAGATAAATTTGCTATCGGAAGATCTGCGGTAATACGAGATAAAACAACAGCCTGTAAATTTAAAGAAACATTTTGATCATATATTGATGTAACGTTACAGGTAGCAATTCCATGAACCTTTTCTAGCGGAGATTGGCCTACTCCACGTATTTCAAAAGGACATTTCTTGCGTTTAAGACCTAACTTGTTAGCTAAAGATAATGTGATGAAATTAGAATGCGACCCTTGTCTAAAACCAAGCGACAGCGATGCCAACTACCGTCACAGGCTAAAATTCGTACCTGCGCCGTGGCTAAAAGCGCAACGGTTCCCTGTTCATTTGCACAGGAATGAACAAGAGAGACTGGAGCAGGAAAATGTTCAGCCGAATTAGCGGCACCTGAAGAGTGTCCTACCGCGCTTTGTGGCGGAGTCGGAGTACTGCATGAAATTGGTGCCTCGATACACAGTAGCGTATGGTGCATTTTACTACCGCACCGTTTGCACTGATATTTTGACTTACAAGTCGAAAGAGGATGTGGTGATAAACACGCAAAACATCTATGATATTGCTTTACCATGTATTGCCTTTCTAGAGTGGATAAAGCTAATAATTTTGGACATCTGTAAAATTTGTGGAACTGATCGTCGCAGGCAGGACAGGGCTTAGAAACGGCCTGCTTTGCATTAAATCGTCGTGAAGTAACTTCCTGTGTGGACATTGTTACACGCTTATTGTTTACAGAATTTGTATAATATGGTTGAGGGTTAGCCCTTTGTGGTGGACTAGACACATTTTTGATGGTGGTGTATTATTGTTACCGCTCACCAGTGCTAAGATAGAACATTTGTTGCGTAAATATTTTATAAAATCGTTAAATTTCGGAAATGTTTGATTTAAGTGTTCCTTTTCGAATTCTTGTCTCGACTTCGGGTCTAATAAACCGAGGAAAAAATAAAATATGTAATCGGCCAACTCAGGTAGCTGCATGTCGATAAGAGCTGTGACGTTGGCTTGCAGAGTTTCACATAAATCACTAAGAACTTTTGGGGAATCCGTCTTTAGTTGAGTTAGTGAAAATATTTTGGATAAATAATGATTAGCAATTATTCGTTTATTAGTGTAGCGTTGAACTAAGAGATTATAAACAACCATATAATTTTCTGGAGCAAATCGAACAGATTGTGCTAGCTTTAATGCCGTCGCATCCAAATAAGTAAGCAAATATGTGAATTTTTCGCAATCATTAAGTGTGTTATTGTTGTGAATAATGTTGTCATATAGAGATTTAACGCACCGAATTTCTCGGGTCACCTCGAAATATATCTATTTTTATTTCTGGTAAATGAACATTAGATCTGGTATTTCCAGAAATATCAATAGTATTTACATTGGGCGTTGTGTTTGGAGCGACATAGCGCGCCGCATTAGCTAAAATGTCATAGTACATAGTATTGAACGTAGATTCTAGATTAACGGTATCCGTAAATAAGGTTTTATAAACGTCAGAGAGTGACGATAATTCATCTAAGACATCTAAAAAATTTGTTCTTACGTCATCTAGCTGACTAACACGAGCTTTAAATTGATCAAGATTAGTTGGTAGCGTTGAAATTAAATCATAACAATCTTGCAAACGTCGCCAGTACCTTTCTTTGCGATTTGTTAATCGTTTAAAATCAAAAATAACTTCACGTTCTGGTTCCATATTGTACCAGGTATACTCGTAACAAATTGAAAACACAAATAACTAATGGAAAATGTAACGCAGTTGCAAAGCCTTAAAGGTAAACACAGTACTCGTGTAGAAGATTAATGTTGGTACAGGTTTAAACTAACATAAGTAAATTCAGAACTCTAAGAAATAAAGTGCATTAGGTACGTAATATTTACAAACAAAAATGTAAACAAACAGTTTCGTTAAAGTCTTTTGACTTATTTTGTTATCTACACAGCTGATTGATAAGCGTAGTAACAAGATGTTAATGAACTACAAACTTTAAATAAATTGGAACAAGTTTTGAACACCTGTGATTCTAAATGCAAAGTACTCGTTTATTGATAATAATTGAAATTTAAAATCTTTAATAGAAATGATGCATTTTAATATTCAAACCCACTTTTAGAAAATAGTTTTGAAAATGAATTAATGTAATAATTTAAATTTTAATGATCCCGCTAATGAATTATATTAATTTTGACTATAATTCAAAGCTTATTTGTTCAGTAGGACCACTTTTTGTGATATGAGGCTCAGGAGGGCCGCTTTTTGTGATATGAGGACCACTTTTTGATATGAGGCTCAGAAGGACCACTTTTTGTGTGGTACACGTTGGAGTGTATAAATCGGGACAGCTCCAGAACGTTTCCCAAAGCGTAAAGCTTAGCAAATGGACTGTAATTGTATGCAATTGGAGGTTAGGCGCGAAAAACAGTAACATAGGTCAAACCGTAATTAATGTTTTGCTTACCTTGCAATGTTGTTCACCAATTTACTCCCGCGAAGATAGGTGTTGTTTACCGGTCGACGCACTTGGTCGGGCAGCAGCACTTATGCACTTGCGGTTATAGTTACTAGGTGTTGAGTCGGTGAAACGATACGAGAGAGTGTCATGTTGGTCAAGCGAAAAGGCTTTATCGCTCCGCCATATGTGTAGCACAACAACAATATACGATAAGGCCATCTATACTGTCAATCGCTGACCTCCAACTGTATGAAGTTTTAACATAGTTCAATAATTTTTGTATAGACGAATTAAATTTGGAAATGCATGAGCTTAAACAGTAAAATCCAAACCGATATGGGCTCAACGTAAGTAGTGAAGAAAACACTCACCCTCGAGTTGCTGCCGTCTCTAATAACGGGGCAGAAGAGAGGTGCGCGTGATCCCGCCTTGGGGTGGTCCTCCCATCACAACCCGGGGCGACTATTCATCGTGGCTTTAAGGGCCACCGGAAGGAGCTATAGCAATTACAAGTAAAAATTTTGTTGAAAAGTACAATTTTCTAAAAACCTTAAATACTGATCACGCCGTATTGCGTGCGCGAATTTTCATAGCGAAAACGATACGGAGAAAACTAGAATAGATTAAACTCGATTAAACTCGAAAACCCGAGTTTGTTGGGATAATACACAGCGTCAGTTCGACGAAGCTTTCGCTGGAAAACACGTTATTGACTATCTAAATATAGCTAAACTTTACGTTAAGGAATTCTTAGAAAGGGTATTTATTATTAATTAGCGGAAGGATATAACAATAGAAATCGAATTTATACAACCGGATAATGAATTAGCAACGTACAGGGTTATTTTAAATTTACCACATAAATTTTCGTTTTTAACGCCCAAAGGGATTTGGGTTGAAAATTATTGTACCGCGTATTTATTATTAATTATGAATTAACGATTTTATTTCACAGTAGAAACGGAATTTATTCGAGCGGGTATTAACCAGGGATAAAATAGGGTAATTAGTTTATGCTGAAAATAAACGTAACAACGTAATTGAAAATTAGGTTTATGTATAGTTGTGTACAAGTTTGAAAATTTTACAATTTCGTCATCGGTCTCGATGGCTTCATTGGTAAATGCATGGTCTTAGAAAGACTAAGATACAGGTTCGAGTCCTGTCCGTCACCTTATATTTTCCATCTTTCAATTTCCAGCTCTATTTGAAATTATCATTTGGGCTTTGCATAAAAAGTCTAAGTTATTATTCATCCTATTCACTGTATATATATATATATATATATATATATATATATATATATAGTCCTGTGATTGGGATTGGGTATATATATATATATATATATATTTTCCATCTTTCAATTTCAGCTCTATTTGAAATTATCATTTGGGCTTTGCATAAAAGTCTAAGTTATTATTCATCCTATTCACTGTAATATATATATATATATATATATATATATATATACCCAATCCCAATCACAGGACTATATATATATATATATATATATATATATATATATTACAGTGAATAGGATGAATAATAACTTAGACTTTTATGCAAAGCCCAAATGATAATTTCAAATAGAGCTGAAATTGAAAGATGAAAATATAAGGTGACGGACAGGACTCGAACCTGTATTTTAGTCTTTCTAAGACCATGCATTTACCAATGAAGCCATCGAGACCGATGACGAAATTGTAAAATTTTCAAACTTGTACACAATATATATATATATATATATATATATATATATATATATATACAGGGTGAGTTTTTAGTGTGGCAACGGTCAATAACTCCGTTATTATAAAAGCTACGTCAACCAAATTTGGAGGCATATTAGGCATGCCTAAAGTGCATATTTTAAAAATATTTGGAAGCATACAGGGAGTTTCATAATTCCAGGGCATATTAAACTTATATTTTTTAAATGGAATACCCTATATATTATTACATTTTTGAAAATCCCATGAAAAGAGCTTTAATTTGATATCAAATTGTACCTGACTATTCCTTTTAGTTTTTGAGATATTCAACTGTTTTTAGAAAAAATGACCCCTATTAGATACATTGCCACTGCACTAATACACAACTTATGTTAATTTTCAAGATGCAGAAAATTTTACCATATACCATAGTATATTTGTAAATATCACTTTTTTGAAATTTCTTCTCAGTATACAGGGTGTGTCAGGTTTCGCAAAATGCAATTTTTAAAAAAAATTTTAAATGGCACCCTACCAATTTTATTGCTACAATGGATAGTTCATTAAGAGTCCTTTCATTTTTGTTAAGCATTCCCTATACCTAAATCCATTACTTTCTGAGATATTTTTGATTTTCTTCAAATTTTATGAATGTTTTTAATTTACATAACTAAAAATAACTTACTATTGGAGAATATCATAAAACAATTAATACATTTTGATTAACAATCAACTACAGTTATCCAATAACAATTTTTACTAAAGATATAACAACCTACAATAATACGCTATCAACAGAATTCTTCCAGATCAACAATATGCATTTTATAGAAAATGTTCAAGCAGGAAATCAGGCAGGCTTTGAAAAAAATAACTATTATATGTAAAGTGTCACTTAGGTTTATTAATTGTAGTGTGTTGTCATTTAACAGGATATCTCTCTTGGTATATTCTTGATGCAAGTAGGAAATTTGTTAAACTTGCTCCCAATACCCAAATCATATTTATTTGTTCTTCCACTGTGAAATTCATTTTGAAAACTCCTTCAAAGATTACATTTAAAACAGAACTGATAATGTGTTAAATGACAACACACTACAATTAATAAACCTAAATGACATTTTGATTGTAATTATTATTTGTTTCAAAGCCTGCCTGATTTCCTGTTTGAACATTTTCTATAAAATGCATATTGTTGATCTGGAAGAATTCTGTTGATAGCGTATTATTGTAGGTTGTTATATCTTTAGTAAAAATTGTTATTGGATAACTGTAGTTGATTGTTAATCAAAATGTATTAATTGTTTTATGATATTCTCCAATAGTAAGTTATTTTTAGTTATGTAAATTAAAACATTCATAAAATTTGAAGAAAATCAAAATATCTCAGAAAGTAATGGATTTAGGTATAGGAATGCTTAACAAAATGAAAGGACTCTTAATGAACTATCCATTGTAGCAATAAAATTGGTAGGTGCCATTTAAAATTTTTTAAAAATTGCATTTTATGCGAAACCTGACACACCCTGTATACTGATAAGAAATTTCAAAAAAGTGATATTTACAAATATACTATGGTATATGGTAAAATTTTCTGCATCTTGAAAATTAACATAAGTTGTGTATTAGTGCAGTGGCAATGTATCTAATAGGGGTCATTTTTTCTAAAAACAGTTGAATATCTCAGAAACTAAAAGGAATAGACAGATACAATTTGATATCAAATTAAAGCTCTTTTCATGGGCTTTTTAAAAATGTAATAATATATAGGGTATTCCATTTAAGAAAATATAAGTTTAATATGCCCTGGAATTATGAAACACCCTGTATGCTTCCAAATATTTTTAAAATGTGCACTTTAGGTATGCCTAATATGCCTCCAAATTTGGTTGACGTAGCTTTTATAATAACGGAGTTATTGACCGTTGCCACACTAAAAACTCACCCTGTATATATAGTATTTAACGCATATTTCACCTGCAACACTACGGTGACCCTCTTCATGAATTCTTATTATCGTTTTGATATTGAAACAAATCAAAGCAAAAACTGCTTTTTAGTTTGTGTTCATTAAAATTACCCTGTGATGGTTAGTAACTTTTACCATCCCTATTGTCTGGTCAATTCTTTTAAAAAATGATTCTAATATTTCAATACTTTACACGTCCTGCAACAGAATGCTCCTCTGGATTTCTGAACTAAAATGCTTGGCTAGCGACACCACTAAAGTTTTTCACTAACTTTCCTCAACAGAAACTCTGTCTCCATTGCTAATTTTAGAAGATAATTTGCTCTGCTACCTATAAATCCCCAGTATTTTAATTAAAGAAATAATCGGTGCTCATGATCTATGTTCCAATACTTTTGTTGGCTTAAATTGTTCTTTAAAATCTACAAAAGGACTCTTTTGTGCTACTGCCCATAATTTTAAACATTCTAACGCAAGCTTTATTTTGGCTGATTGCGTTCGACAAACAACTTCTTAATTTTGTGCAAAAATTGCATTGGGTGTAAAATGCCATTGGGACGATACACCAATTTCGGAACCTCACAGTGTAGTTATTGCTTTCATAGGATTAATAAGCTATGCATTTACGGGATGCTTATTTTCATATTTTCATAGAAATTTTCCTTTTGGTTGTTCATTATTGGGATTTAGAAACTATCGTGTATCTAAAGAATTTCGATGTATCTTAATATACATACCACTGCAATAGCATCTGATGCCATCATAGTCGAGGGTGTTAAGACAGACAAATAAGCAACATTTGCCAATACATAGATTGCTGTTACCAAAGGTATGGAAATATATATAGCTCGTGGAAGATTGCTGCAAATATTAATGACAAAAACATTTTGTTGAATAATTTTACTTACACAAATGGGTTTTTTAATTCTTCTGTCATAAAGTTGAGGTAGTTCCTACAAAATGATAATTACTAATAAAAATATCAAGAATGATATAATTATAGGATAAAACTAGTGTAAAAAGTTCATGCGGTTTTTGCCAATGGCATACATTGGCAGTCCTGTTAAATTATCGTTCAACAAAAGAATTTCAGAAACTGAGAATTGCAAAGATAACTAAATTAAAAATGATAGTCATTTAGAAGTTGGTCTCAGGGGATACATATGGAAAAGTCAGCACAAAATCAAATTTTAAAATATTTAAAAATTGAAAAATTTTGAATTTTTATTTCGTATATTGATTTGATTATTCTATGTAATTTCAATTACCATGATTACTCATTGATAACTGGAGGCCTAAGTGCGCGTGGCTTTGTCACCCTTCCCAATTTAATCAATCAATCATTGATAACTGATGGTGAATACTATCATATTTAAAATAAAAAAATTCTTGAAATCAAATAATGTACATAAAATGTCCATCAAAAAAAGTATTTATTATTAATACAAATTTTTGGACCCATTGGTGTTCATTATCACATTAAGATTATGTTATAAAATAATCAGCATACAATATTAACAGAAATAAAAAGCAATACTCGCCATCCAGAATATGAAAATATTCCTGAATAAAATGCTTTTGCAATTTGACTAGGATTTGTAGTGCTGTTTTCGAAGGCATTTTCAAAATGTCTAATATTTCCTAGGCTCATCCAAACTGCTCCTGCCAATATTATTATCACTAATGCTCCAATTTTGCAAAACATGAAAATATTCTGTATTTTTGCTGTTGCTTTGACATCGTAACCATTTAAATAAGTAAGAAAACCTAAAAAAGTAACCCCTTATTAAATTTAAACTTAACAAGTACTTAAATTATTTTGTTTACTGTCAGACATCTTTTTAACTAATTTTTACCAAAATATATTAAGCAAAAGATGATTAATATGCAGTTTGGATTTCAGTAAATTAGCTCAATTCAATGAGTCGTGTGATATGTGGATTTAATTGAAACTGACAAAATATACCAAATGATTGTATAACTTTGAGAACTTATTTGGTTTGTACTAATACAACTAATTTTTCATAAATTTGGCATGTTTCACATCAATTTTGTACTGTATCATTATTTCAATCAATTGCCGTTTTTAATAATAATATTTTTTTATACAACAACATGGGAATTTATTTATAATTCCAGTTACAATCTAGAGTTTATAGATGCGTACTTTGATGTGTCCTCTGGCTTCATCAAATTTTATTTTAATATTAGGATTAGAGGATTTTTAAATCAAACAAGGGAAAGCCTTTTTCCCATCCTAAATTTAATTAAGTTATTACATATAAGTTTTATGATTATAAATTCTCAGGTCTAAAGGAATATGTGGTGATCATATTTAACCAATAAGAAGCGTTTTTATGGTGGGAAAATTAACAATATTTGTGGAAAAAACGCACCTTAAATGGGGAACTTGATTTCCAACTACCAGACAATAATGATGTATTGAACACAAATGCATACAGTGCTGTGAAGTGTACATTTTTTATTCCTTTACCGCCCCTGATTATCTTGATATCTTCATGTGTTCCCAGAAGTTGTAGGTACAATGATACACTTCACCGCAAGAATTTTAACCAAACAAAGAAATAGAACATCATGTAACTCTGATTGATTTGAAGACTTTCAATGGTAATTTCTGACTGGAAGCAACGAACGGAGAATGCTTTGGCTCTAAGTATTAAGCCAGGTAATCCTTTGGTCTTATTTCTAATTGCTTATATGTACAATTTGATGGCAATAATTAACAACATGGATGTCGTAATATCGAAACTTTAACGTATGAAAGTTTCTACACATAAAATGTTTTAATGTTTGGTTAGCTCTTTCTATTAACAAATTTTTTCCGATTACATCATGCATATTTTAAGGTCGTCGTCCTACTACTCTCTAAATAAAAACAAATTCCAATATTTATACTAAAAACATTATTCAATTTTGCACTTAAATAATATTTTTCCACTGTACTATCTTTATAAATTTTGACATTTCAGAATATTATGGTTCCATCACCTTACATAACCTATTGCATAATACCTCAAAATAATAAAAATATGGTGGCTTCCTTTGAGCGACAAGTGTCTTGTTAAAATAATTATTTTTAATACAGTTTGTAGCACGGCGGTTTTGAGTTATTGGGCGCCTTTAATATTACTTATATTTATTGAAACTCAATGAATAGGGTCATGGAATTCGGGCTTGAATCAATCAAAACTATTTTACAATCTATCTTACAATTTTAAAAAGGCGATAATTCTTACAATTAAATAGTCGATAATTACAGTTAAAAAGTCGATAAATACATCGCGCAAGCGTGATGAAAAAGCGACTCCATGGGCTGTTAGTAACGCTAACCTTATTACAGATTTGCGCGCCCAACTGCCAATGACGTTACCAATGCACAATTTATATTGCGCAATAATCGGAAATTTATATAAATATAAGGCAATAGATAATACAGCGAACAAATTAGATAATGGACTACTTACATCAGAAATCCGAACGTCCTGCGGGGTTGAGCTAAAGTAGGCCTCTATTAAAGTCCATCGGGGCTCCATCCCGGAGGGATTAAAGATGGTACGCCCGACGCTCTTCCAAAGCGTTCGGACCGGCTCCGGCAATCATAAGCTCGTTCATTCAGGGTCGTGCAGTACGGTTCGCCTACGGCTCAAATTGTCACCTACCTATGCAGGGATCGGATAAGGAAACATGGTAAGGGCGACAAACAAAGATAATTAGGCAGGATATCTACATAGGTAAAGATAACGATACGTTACCGAAAAACGTCCACTTCACTCGAAGGTTCAGGCAAAAAAGCTACGTTACAGAGAGCAGAGGAAAACCCCACTTTTTTCTCCTACTCCACTCGCGTCGCGCGATCTCGCGCAACGCACTGTGACGTAACGGAAATACGCGCCCCGAGTCTTTTGAAATTGTGGCGCGAAACTTCCGCACATCAAAATTATCCTAAGACATGTTTAAGGGCCAATTTGATTGGCACATAACAACTAAACGTTTAATAGTGTTCGTGTGGTTTTGTTTACAAGTTGAATATTAACAAAATAGCAGATGTTGTTCACAACTACCAAAAGCAATAATGTTAGTTATTGAAATTATTAAATAATTACAAACGGTTAACATAACACAATGCGAACAGTAATAGTAATTTCAAAAATAAATAATACAATAATTTAAATTAGAACGCGAGAGTCGTTGAACATAACCGCAATCTGCAAAGACCTTTGGCATCATTATCTTGTGTTTAATACGTACGATAGGTGTGGCGTCAAAAGTTTGCTACACTATAGGCGTATATACAAGGCGAATGAAATAGTAAATAATGTTTTTTTACAATCTCCCCCCTTTGAATCCCACGGCCGTCCTGGGTGGGATCCAAAATTAAAACTTGTTAATGGACATAGCAGCACTATTGATTTGGCGCTGATTACATAAACGATTACTTCGGCGCAAATCACTATCTGCAGCGGCACTTTTCGTAACACTAACATTCGTACTATCTGTCACTTCGGGTGAACCATCAAAGTTTAAATTTTCAGGCGTTTCTTCTAGAATGCGGGTTTTCCGTGTTCTCGGACGACCTCTTCTACGTATGGGACGAATGGGTTAAGGCGACGAGTTATCCTCATTGGCTATAAAGCGACGTAGAGTCGAAACATAATAATTATATAACGGTTTGGTAGGATCATCTATGTGACTGATTTGGTAAGAGGTAGAAGATATCCTCTTCTTTACCAAATAGGGACCATCGCGACGCGACGCAAACTTAGCAGTATAGGCGTTGCTTGCTTTGCTGGAAGCATGCACATCCACTAAAACTTTATCACCAATGGCATATTCATCAGCATCTCTCCGATGACGATCAGAATATTGTTTTATAATCATTTGGCGGGATTCTAATTTTTTCCTTGCACGTTGTAGGCTATAACTTACGAGTTTCAGGTAAGGCGTAATTTTTGCTACAAATGTATCATTTTCTACGACAGTGCGGAAATCATGATGTACATCAAACAGAGTACGTATTTCTTGCGAAAAGTTGAAATAACTAGGAGTAAAACTGGTACTAGCATTTTTAGCACTATTCATCGCAAAACGAATGCTCCGTAAAGCATCTTTTCATTGAATGTGATTCAGGCTAACAAAAATAGACAATTGTGTCTTTAAATCACGATTTCGTCTCTCAGGGTGATAAACCAGTATTAAGCTCTGTTTAAAACCCAATCAAAAAGCTACTATTTGCATTACATTACTAACAAACTGGGTACCATTGTCACTAACGACACGGTGTAGCGTGCCATAGCGTAGAATGATTTTATCAATAAGGCACCTGGCACAAGCTTCTGCAGTTGCTTGTACTAAACGGACTAATTCTATCCAACGAATGGCCGTATCTTGAACAGCAAAAATCTATTTTTCACCACTTTCCATTTCGGGCAACGGTTCAAATAGATCAATGGTCAATGTTTCAAATCGGCGTGACATTGCTGGGGTTTGCAATAATTCTGCAGGCCTCAAATTACTGACCTTATATCTCTGGCATTCGATACATTTTCGAACGTGTTGTGATATCCTTACGTATAGTGCACCAAAAATATTTACTGGCGACCCGTTGCAAGCTTTTCTCGACATCATAATGACCAGCTAGCGGAGAATCGTGGAATTCATGTAAGACATTCTCGATATCAGCACTAGGGATCTAATTGCGCATTTTTGGAATCTTCTTCCGGAGTGTACCGATAAAAAATACCACCAATCATTATAAACCCTTTATCGGCCCATTTACAAAAATTGTTTTCAGGCGACCTTTTATTTTCAAAACAGTCGATAATTTTTTTTACATCCAGATCTGCAAGTTGTTTTTCTCGCATTTCCTGCATCGGAACTGAAGGAAGTGATACACTGATCGGAGTAACATCGATTGGTTTTTCACAACAGTTAATTTTGGTAGGACGGGATAAAGTATCCGCGACCACATTTGTGCAACCTATTAGTGAGATGAGAGGGCCAGATAGTAATAACTTTTGGAAAGATAATCCTAAAATAATTACAACTTCTTCAATTAATGGACAGGCAGGGGGTAAGCATAGTGTTAGGTAAAAGTTTAGGACGTAAAGTTAAAGAGTACTTACAATTTAGTGATAGAATAATTATGGTTCGATTGAGTACGAAACCCACAGATACTGTTTTAGTACAGGTTTACATGCCAACAACTCAGTACGAGGATGAGCAAGTAGAAAAGGTGTATGAGGATATAAATAGTATAGTAAGAAAAGTAAAGAGAGATGAGAATATAATAGTTATGGGCGATTTTAATCCGTCAGTGGGAGAAGATAGTGAGGGAAAAATGGTAAAAAAATTTGGGTATGGTAGACGAAATGATAGATGAGAAAGATTAGTTGAGTTTTGACAGGAACATAGATTAGTAACTGTAAAAACCCTATTCGAACAACATGTTAGAATGTTGTCCCTGTATAATGATTCCAAATGTGTTCCTGCATTTGAGAGTATTCATTGCCTCTTCGATGTACAAGTTAAAAATGAATGGTGATAGGACACATCCCTGTCTCACCCCTTTCCTAATATTTACTTCTCTACATTCCTGCTCTAATTCTATTACTGCTGTTTGCTCTTTGTATAAGCTATGCACTATCCGTCTATCCATAAAACTTATTCCAATTTTTTTGAGTATTTAGAACATTTTTTTCCATTTTACATTATCGAATGCTTTTTCCAGGTCTACAAATCCTCTATATACACGCTTTCCGCTTTTTCTATTGTTTTCTCCATTATCACCTTCAATGCTAAAATAGTCTTCTGTGTTCCAAATTGATCTTCTTCTAGTATTTCTTCAGCTGGTTTTTTCCCTTCGTTTTTGTACAATTATTGTTAATATTTTTGACACATGTGACATACGCTGTCAAACTTATTGTTCAAAAATTTTCACATCTGTCCAAGCCCCTCTTTTTTGGTATAGTGACTATGATGTTACGTTTGAAATCTTTGGGTATCTGGCCTGTCTCATACATATAGCTCACAAGTTAGAAGAGACATTCTGTTACTGCTTATCCAGCAGCTTGTACACTTTCTGCATGCACCTTATCTGCACCTAGCACCTTACCATTTTTCAGATGCTTTAATGCTACTTCAAACTCATCGCTAAGTATAGAAGATTCCAAGTCATCATTGTCAATCTTTGATGCCTGTTCTAATGCTGTTAGTTCCTCTCCTACATATAAATTCCCTATATATTCTTGCCATCTAACCACTTTCTCTACATTTTCTATAATGACGTTTCCTCCCGCATCCCTTATATTTTTAGTATGTGGTTTTATGTCTCTAAAATTCATTTTAATTGGTTTGTAAGCTTCATCTGTCTTTCCTATTTCCATCTTAGTTTGTACTTCTTTACGCATTTCATCAATCCATTCTTCTTTAGCTTTGCTTTATTTCCCATTTTATGACTTTGTATCTCTGGCTTGCTGCTTCCTCTGGTTTGTTTTTGTATTTTTATCTTTCTTCTATTAAATTTAGGATATCCTTTGTTATTCATGGTTTTTTATTTTCCTTTTGTGTATACCCTGAGTATCTCTAGCTGCCATCTCTAATCTAGATTTAACGTTATTCCATTCTGTTTATAATTCTTTAGTATAAGAAATTTTCGCGACATCTCTGAGCAATTCATTCAAAATGCCCTTCTCCATTCCTTTTTTCAAATTTTTAAATTTAAGTGCGGCCTTCATAATTACTATGTCGTGGTCAGTGTCTATATCCACTTTTGGGAAGCTTATAGTCTTTTATTGAATTCCCAAACTGTTGTCTAACAAGAATGTTATCTATTCGAAATCTTCCTATACCTCCTTGCATCTTTCACATCGTCCTCTAGCATCATGTTGAACTTTATTTATTTATTATTATTACGTACTCAACAGGAATAACCCAATTATAGAGGAACGATGCATACAGATATTTTATAATACATATCTATAGTACTAACTAGAATATTACAACAAGTTAATTAACATGCTACTTAACTTCTTGTGAGACAGCCCAAAAATATCACACTGATTTGCTATATTATTGTACAACCTACACATTATGTATAGTGGTGAATTAATCAAAAGATTTGTCCTAGGGTTTCTGCTAGATAAAAGGTACTAGGTAACCAAGTGGGGTAAGTTGTTACGTGCCAAAAATTTTGGCACTAGACATTTTTTTAATCAAGTTTTAATATGCGGGAATTTCGCGCCATAAATTTAAAAGACTGGTTGCGCGTATTTCCATCACTTCAGAAGTGCATTGCACCGACGCGTGTGGGGGAAGAGAAAGTGGGGAATTTCCGCAAGACGCTTGGGGACTTGCCTCTGAAACGCCAAGAAGAGCAGTTGGTCTGGTGTCGTATCGTATCTTTGCATTATGTAGATTTCCTTTGCCTTTTTTGATTATCGTTCCCCAAACCCGTTCCTTATCGTACCTCTACATAGGAAGAAGACAGGGAATCTGGATACAACCTGGCCTAACAGCAGCTGCTAGCCTGGAGCAATCCTGAGGAAAGCCACGAGCCACCATCAGGAAGTCATTCTGGAGGAAGCTTTACCTATTCACGTCAGTACCCCTTAGGGGACTTGTAAATGTATATATATATATATATATATATATATATATATATATATATATATATATAATAAAAGACAAGTTATTTGCAGTCCGCAATAAGAAATTGTATATATATATATATATATATATATATATATATTTTGGAAATACGTATTGTAATAATTTGCATACTGTGTGACGTCATTGACAATTGGCGCGTAATTTCCATATTAAGTAATATCGTTACCAACTGTCTTTTGTGTCGCATGTCCCCCGTCGACGGGGCTGTAATAAAGTCGGAACATATATGCTAATGTACTGCAAAACATGTGAGTTATCTACCTTGCCATTTACTAGTTTATGCAGGTACAATACAGCGTTTACATTTCTTCTGGATTCCAATGTTTGTAAGTTAAACAATCCCAGTAAGTTCTTTTTTGACATATTCCAGTCATAATGCTCTGTTGATTTATAATAAATGTATCTTAGAAACTTATTTTGGATTCTTTCTATATTGTATTGATGACTTTTGTAATATGGACTCCAAATAATTGATGCATATTCCAAAATACTTCTGACAAATGTTACATAAAGACATTCGATACACTGAATAACATCGAAATTCTGTGTATTGCGGATTACAAACTTGTATGCTCTGGAAGCTTTATTAGCTGTTTGTGTCACATGTTTATTAAATGTAAGGGCTGTGTCAAATATCACTCCTAAGTCATTCATTTCATTTACACGCTCAAGTACTGTTCCGTTCATATTGTAGTGGTATGTATAGGTTTCTTTTTCTTGTGAAAGACATAACACAGCACTTATTTTCATTAAAATATAATTTGTTTTGCACAGACCATCTTCATCACCATTTTGTTTTCGACCTTACTTAAGGTCGGTTTGACGCAGCTCTAACTTCTTTTCTATGCTGTGCTAATCTAAAAAGCCCTAAATACCCTTCACAACCTAAATTTCTAATAATTTGACTAATATAGTTTGGTCTAGGTTTTTCTATATCCTTCTATCTTTTTCCTATCCAGCTGGCTCTACATAGATATTAGCAACCTGATGGTTGTTAAAGAACTCTAACATGTATACATGATTACCATTTATAAGGAAATGAAATATAACCTGGTTATCCGCTTCAAAAAGGAAAAGTGTTAAATTATATGTTATGGTAAGGCTTAAGCAACAAATCGCTGCCAACATGCCACACCGCTACCTAATTGTGAGTTATGTCATGGTGACGTTTATTAAATTATATGTTATGGTAAGGCTTAAGCAACGAAACGCTACCAACATGCCAGACCGCTAACTAATTGTGAGTTATGTCCTGGTGACATTTAGTTAACTGATTTTTTTTTTGTTTTGTCTTCGAACTTACTTAAAGTCGGTTTGACGCAGCTCTAAATTCTTTTCTATTCTGAGCTAGTCTAAAAAGGTCTGCATACCCTTCACAACCTAAATCTCTAATAATTTGACTAATATAGCTTTGTCTAGGCCTTCCTACTCTATTTTTATTTGGTAGTCTATAATCTAAGACTTTACTAAATAGTCCCTCATGTCTTAACTGGTGCCCTATCATTCTATCTCTCCTGACCTTCAATTGTTTCCACATACAGGGATCCTCACCTATCCTTCTATAAACTTCATCGTTTGTTACTCTATCTGTCCAACTAATCTTTAACATTCTCCCATAACACCAAGTTTCAAAAGCTTCTATTTTTTTCTTATCTACTTCTTTAATTGTCCAAGTCTCACTACCGTATAGTAGAACGCTCCATACGTACGACTTTAAGAAACTTTTTCTATTATCTAAACTAATACTATTAGCTATTAGTAAGTTTTTCTTTTTTAAAAACATTTTTCTAGCTTGAGTTATTCTAGCTACTATATCCCTTCTGCTATGTCCATCTTTTGTAATTATACTACCTGAATAGCAAAATTCATCTATCTCCTCTAACTCGGTATTACCTATTCTTAATTTTGGTTTAGAACTAGGCTGTAACTCACTTGTCATTATCTTTGTCTTTACTGAGTTAATTCTCATACTATAGTTACTCCGTAGTATCTCATCTAAAATATTTAAAAACTCTCCTAACTCTTTTTTAGACTCTGTTATAATGGCTATATCATCTGCAAAACGTAACATGTCTATTTTCTGTCCCTGTACACTAATACCTATCTCTTTTCTCTCTCTAGCTAAGTTTAAAGCTTCCTCAATATAAACATTAAAAATCAAGGGAGATAGTATACAGCCCTGTCTAACACCATTTCTAATGTTAGCTTCCTTTTCTATTTCATCAAATCTAATTACTACGCTTTGGTTTTTATATAGACTGTAAATAATTTTTCTATCCCTATGAGAGATTCCTATTTTTTGCAAAACCCTGAACATAACAATCCAATTAACCCTATCAAATGCTTTTTCTAAATCTACAAACGCGAAATGAGTCTTTTAATTTTTTGTAACCTTTTTTCGATAATTACCCTAATCATTAGTATCGGTTCTCTAGTCCCTCTGTCTTTACGAAAACCATATTGGTCTTCGCCTAAATAATTCTCAGCCAAAGCTTCTACTCTATTTTTAATTATTATTGTTAGTATTTTGGAAGCATGAGAAGTTTAACTAACCGTTCTAAAATTCTCACACCTATCAGCTCCTGACTTTTTTGGTATTGGGATAATAATATTTTTTCGAAATCTATTGGAACCTCACCTGTGTCATATATTACTTTTACTAGTTCATATAATCTGTCTAAAGTTTTCTGACTTGCATATTTTATTAATTCTGCGGGAATATCGTCTATCCCTGGCGCTTTATTTAGTTTAAGATCCCTAATAGCTCTATCAAATTCCTCTCTTAATATTGAGAACCCTATTTCTACATCCTCTTCTTGGTCGTTCTCTAACTCATCCATATCGTCTCCCTTATATAAATCTTCTAAATATCTTCTCCATCTATCTGCTACCTCAACTTTATTTATTAGAAGCTCATTATTCTCGTCTCTAATACCATTATATTTTTTCCTATCATCCCCAAAAAACTTTTTAACTGCCCTGTAAGCCCTGTCAGTCTTACCTACTCTCAAATCATCTTGTATTCCCTTACAATTCTCCTCCATCCATTTATTTCTAGCTTTTCTACACTCATGTACTATCTTATTTCTAACTGTATTATATTTTTGCTTACTTTCACTATCCACTTCTCTGGAAGGTTTAAGCTTTCTTCTATTCTCTATTAAATCTAATATCTCTTTTGTTACCCACGGTTTTCTCGCTTCTATTTTTTCTTACCTATAGTCTGTGTTGCTGTATCATGTACAGTCAGTTTTATTTCTTTCCATCTATTTTCTACATTCCCTCCTACAGCTATCTCTTTGCTCTTATTATCTAATACTTGTTTATATTCCTCTTTTACCCTACTATCATTAAGCTTACCTAGATCCCATCCTCTCTTTTAACCTTTCTCAATTTTTTGAATTTTAGTTTACACTTCATTTTAACTAAGTTATGATCGCTATCTATGTCAGTCCCTGGATAACTACGACAATTTTTAACTTGGTTTCTAAATCTTTGTTTAACTAAAATATAATCTATTTGGTATCTAGCCCTATCACCTGGCGCTTTCCAGGTATATCTTCTCCTACCATGTTGTTCGAATAGGGTGTTTACAGTTACTAATCTATGTTCCTGGCAAAACTCAACTAATCTTTCTCCTCTATCATTTCGTCTGCCATACCCAAATTTTCCTACCATTTTTCCCTCACTACCTTCTCCCACTGACGCATTAAAATCGCCCATAACTATTAAATTCTCATCTCCTTTACTTTTCTCACTATACTATTTATATCCTCGTATACCTTTTCTACTTCCTCATCCTCGTACTGAGTTGTTGGCATGTAAACCTGAACTAAAACAGTGTCTGTGGGTTTTGTACTCAATCTAACCATAATTATTCTATCACTAAATTGTAAGTACTCTTTAACTTTATGCCCTAATCTTTTACCTAACACTATTCCTACGCCTGCCTGTCCATTAGTTGAAGAAGTTGTAATTATTCTATAATTATCTTTCCAAAAGTCATTACTATCTGGCCATCTCACCTCACTAATACCTAAAATGTCCAGCTTTTCCTTTCTCATTTCGACTAATAAATTCGTTAACTTATCTACTTTAAGTAATGACCTTACATTCCAAGTCCCTATCACTAAATCGAACTGTTGTTTTATATTCTTACGATGACGAGCCTCAACTACCCCCTCCTGGAGATCCGAATGAGGGAGTATTTTACCTCCGGACAAGAATTTTACTTGTGAGCTCTCCATCATATATATTTCGTGTTTTAGGCTACGCACACCTGGGAAATATTGTGGTAGGCTCCCATACCTTTCCACAACGCACTTTTTAAAGATTTTAGCAAAAAGCCGTATCCGTCACGGCCAACCCCCAACAAGCTTGTAAATTATTGAGGATCGCCCGAGACCAACCGACCCTCCTCCAATATCTTTTAGCCAGCAAGGCTGCTGCCCCTTGCTGCGCCTTTTAATCGCCTTTTACGATAAGCAGGCTTACTATAGTAGTATTCTTTATCCCCTACTATAGGGATACAGACCATCTTACAGCAATGGAAACATCATCCTGCAAATTTATACAACTAATAGGTTTCTCTATTCTTGTGTATATTTTTAGATAATCGGCAAACAGCAAAATTGATGAGTAGTTAATCACTTGCGTCAAACTATTAATAAATATTAGAAACAATAATGGTCCTAGATTGGACCCTTGCAGCATTCCAGAACTTGCAGTAAATACCGACGACTTATGACCCCTAACAACAACTGTTAGTTCTCTATCCTGAAGGTATGATTTGAAGAATGATACTAGATTTGGATGAAAACCAAATTCCTTTTCAAGTTTACCTAGAAGAATATTATGGTTCACTGTATCAAATGCCTTAGCGAAGTCCATATAGATAACAACTACTTGTCCCTCATGATCAAGAGTATGCATTATAAACTGTGTAATATTCATTAAGTTGCTAACTGTAGATCTATTCCGCATAAAACCATGTTGAGATACCGCGATTTTATTAGAAATAGAGTTTATGATGTGCTTATACATAATAGACTCAAATATTTTTGCAATCACTGATAACACCGCAACTGGTCTGTAGTTCTTGTTTTCTTTATCTCCCTTCTTATGCACTGGGCAAATTTTAGCTCTTTTCCAAACATTTGGAAATGTTTTGGTTTTTAGACTTAAGTTAAATTAGACAGTAAGCGAATGTGTTTGTAATGGTTACAATGTTTTTTTGCAAAATTCTATTAGCCTATTTCCTGTCTTTGCTAGTGCTTAATCCAAATGAACCTACTACTGCTCCTTCTCGCACCCTCACCTACTACTGCATTAAAACCCCAGTAATTATTAAATTTTCATGACCTGTAACGCATTTTAGTATGTCTTCGATATCTTTGTAGATTACTTCTACCTTGTCCTCAATGTAGCTAGAGGTGGGCATGTATAATTATTTTATTACTGTATATAACGGTTTATATTCTAACCTAATCATGCGTATTCTGCTAAAAAAAATCCCCCGCCTCTGGCCACCGAACTTCGCTGATCCCTATGTAACACCCAAGAACATTTTTAAATTAATCCAAATTTTAAATGAAATGTTCTGCCAATCACAAATAATTCTAGCTAAAATGTAACCCATCACTGACCAGAATTAATATAGTTACCCAATCCTAGTTCGACTTCGGGTGACAATTGACAACTTAAATGAACATAACCTATCAACTGATATCTAACATCCCTTGAAATTTAGAAGATTTTAAATTAAGGCACCAAAGGAAATGCTAGTTTGTTCTAGATAATTCGAAACCGGAAGTGCGTAATAAAATGTTATTTTTCATGATATCTATAAAAATATTAACAGGAAATACTGTAGAATATTGCAGAATAACTTAAATTTAAATATAGGGTAGCTTCAATTAGCAATGGCAATAATAAAAGTCTATTTAAATCATTAACCTAAAAGCACATGTAGGGATGATGTACGATTGTGAAATATGTAAGATTTTTGATTGGCTAGAACAGTCACGTGATCAAAGGTATATAAATATGGGAAGTGGAAAAATTCACACACACGAAATACACGACACACAAAGCCTCACCAAGACACACAAAAACAAAAAATATAAAAGAAGGCACGTAAATGTGAAAATAACTAGCCCGGAGCTAGTGCTGGTTACGCTGCAAGGCAGCGTAGCAGTATTGGTTATATGCCTGTGTAAATTATAGTAATGTTTAGTGAATAAATACAAGAAAACACAAATAAGTCCGGCTCGTAAAGGAAAAGTAAGTCGTAATAAATTTAAGTGTAATCAAAAAACGAAATGGTTCAGCTGTAAGGCGGTTAATGGTAGAAAGTGCAGGTTTATTAACTGCAAAGAAAATGATACTTAAACACACCGATATGGTTCATTATTGATTGATTGTGGAAGTTTGATTCCAAGCCAAGTTGGTACAGGAGTAGAGAGATATCAAGAGTTTCAAGCACAAAATTTATCAACACCCGTGTTAAGCATTATCAACCTTGGTGAGGATAAGTTACCTTGGCGGTATTGTAGAGAGTGGAACAACAGTGGGTATTGCATACCCGAAACAGGTATTGAGTGAATCTTTGAATAAATGGTTCAAGAGAACGGTGGTGTATATGCATGCATACACGTGGGGTTGAAAGTATGAACTTTTATATAGCTATACATATGCCTTAACATGAATATGTTAAGTTGCTAGATTAAGGTTGGAATTTTTGGACATTATTATTAACGTTACCGCTCATTATTATGAATTTTGTGTAAAATATCAAGAGTGATTGGCTATGTTTAAGTTGGAGCCAATTTGTTGTAACTGTAGAATTTGCAGTGCTTACTACAATATATAACCACCCGGCTTAAAGTAACTTTAGTTAAGTAAGAGATATTGCTTTTATTTCATTCAAGTATGTCGATATAGTAAATGTAAATAGTTATATCACCATATTAAAGATTACTAAATTCAGTACTTGATACGAATATTGAGATATATGTTACAATTAAAAGGGGTTTGTTGAAATACAGTTAGGTACAAATATTTTGTAAACTTTTGGGTAAGTTAACTCACCAGTATCGGTTTCAGAATTCTAGGCCTAACCACCCTGGGGCATGTCCATGTATTCTCCGCTGTAGAGTAGCCTAGGCATTTGAGGAAAGTAGAGTGAAGACCATTGGGTCAGAAATAGTTGACAACCTTATGGAATAGATAAGTGGACCCTTGTATTGCAATTTTAAACCATAAAAAGTGATATAGAGTTGGCATTCGATTATACATGTATTAGGTAACTCGTTCCTTGTTTCTTTGACTGCTACATTGGACAGGAAAGAAGGGTGAAGTGTTACTCCTACTGTGTCTAATGCTAACCAATCCATATCAATTTTCAAGTTAATTAGCTTACTTACTTGCTTCAACTTCTGACATTCCTCGCTCCAACTTCCAAGATGTTCCCGACTCTTCTTCCAACTTGTCAATCATATCTGCTGAAGTAGTACCCTCCCAGAAATCCAAATGGGGAACTATTTTTTACTCTAGAGGATGCCATCATCTTAAATAACCATTTTATGAACGTTATATACTTGGAAGGTAATGTGACGGTTTTCCATTGCCTTTCATAATGCAATAGTGTTTTAGAATGCTGCACCGACACCTTTGCTCTGTGCTACTCTCAGTATCGAAAGAGCTACTGCCCTCTTTTGGGGACCTGTCTTAGTCTGGTTTCTCACTACAGAACCCACTAATTTGGTTAAACCTTTAGTTCGGCTCTTTAGATCATTAAAACTCTGTAGCCGTTCCACCCGTTCTAATAATCTAGAAATTCTTTAAGGTGCGAGGCCATTCAGAAGGAGTGGATAAAGGTAAGCTTGATTTATTCATTGAGTTAATTATTCATTTTGTATTGTAATATTTGTGCAATATTATTACGTCCTCTGTATGGTAATGCAATGAATTATATTACCTTCATATTTCCCTAATTGAATTGACAAGTAGCAATCATGTCATCTAATTCATCCTTCAGAATTTTGTTCATATCCAGTGACATAACATATGTTTTTTTCCTAAAAGATTTTACATCACCTGTGCTAATGTCTATAACTATCTTGTCTGTACATCCCAATCGATCGATGTTACTAATTTCATTAAAAGAATATATCACCTCTTGAGCTCACAAACACTGAACATCCGAAAAACCATCTAAAGCAACCAAACTGTCATTATGACACATAGGCATTGACAACTGACCCATTTACAAAATACTATTTTCTACATCACCTTGAATATACCATGAATTATTTTTAAAATCAGTTATCAGATCAAATAATTTTTCAAAATCGTTGCCAAAAATAAAAGTGAGGACAAGAAGGCACAACAAAATAACTTGCATAGTGTATTTAACCATAAAAACTTGTGTATTTATATAACTTGCTGCACTTTTTGGCTGCATCAAATTTTATTTAAATATTAGGATTAGGGGGTGTTTGAATCCAATAAGGGAACGCTTTTTCCTATCATTAATTCAATTAAGTTATTATGTTTAAAGTTGTGGTTATAATTGCCAACGAACTGGAGGTAAAGAACTGTATTCCACATAAGCATGCGTTTTCCCACATCTTGAACAGAGTACATTTATTATGGTTAGTCAATGAGGAGCGTTGTATGGAGGGGACATTAACAAGCTCGTAGGAATGACCCATTGTAAAAAAGGGAACTTGATTATCGTTTATCGAACAAGATCCAAGTAAAGAACATGGGTGCATGTTAATTTCGGGAAAAATATTTCGTTTGCATCCTTACCTTTCTTTAGATTTCTGTAGATTTCACACATTTCGCCATCAGAATTTGGTTAAGCATTGGAAACTGACTCCCACACTACTCAGATCCTTGAAGACGAACAAAGGGTGCCTTTGGTTTCAGCTATTAGGCAGGTAAGCCTTGGCCTATTTTTTACATTGTTAGCTTTACCCGTTTGATGGCAATAATTGCAACCAAATTTTGGGTGTATTAAATTATACTTGATGTCATGGATAAAACGTAATAAACTTATACAGACAGATTCCTTATTTCTTATTAGCTAAACTAAATTTCCAGTAGTAATACTCAACTGCTAATAGATGTTTGAAAATTGGTTTGAAATTATTTAAAAAAAAATAAAAGATATGTTTTGTTCCGAACCAGTCTACTGTATTTTTGTCATTTTTGGAATGTGTATTTTGATGAACATATTCAGCTGAATTTATGACCCTAAAGACTGATTTTGCTAGAAAATTTTAGTAGCGTTTTAGTTAAATTATCATAATGAAAGTTTGTGGTAACCAACTAACTCTATAAATACTTACATATAGTAGCAGCAGCTATGCATGTAACGGCCATATCTGGTAGAACACAATTAGAAAAAAATGGTTGAATAACATATTTGGCAAAAGTAATTCCTATAATAGCATTAGTAGTTGGCCTAAAAATCTTCTACTAGCATTTAAGAGTCGCAAACTTGATAAAATTACTTACACAAATATTAAATTTGCAGCCCATAAATATAAAAATGCAGGTAAGGGTCCAAACGCTTCATTTATATATGCATAGTCTCCTCCTGATTTAGGTATTGCAGTTCCCAATTCTGCATAACACAGGGCACCTATTAATGAAAGAAATCCACATAAAATCCATATAACTAAAGAACATCCTACTGAATCAACTTCTTGTATAATTCCTTTAGGTGATATAAAAATCCCTACAAAAAAAACTTATATTAAGATAAATATTTGACAAAATTACAAAAACCATCAATCACTTGCAAATATTATAGCTCTCATTTTGTAAGCTGTATTCGCAAATATCTAAAGTAATAACAAAGATTGTACAACAAAGACTTATTGTTCAGGTAAGAATCAAACTTGTGACTACACATACTGGTTGCATGATCAGTTTTTTCAAAACCACATGGCCCTCAATATAAATAATTCTATAGAATATATTGTCGATAAAAACTATAGTTTAAAACTATTGGTCATGAAGAATTTTATTTATCCAAAACATTGGGCATGTTTATTAAAGCATAATATTGAATGCATCAAATTTATGCACAGCACCGAAGCGCTTCAGTAAAGCATATAAATATTCCGCTTTAAAGCAGGGAAAGCAATTCAACGATAAACAAACACCTAACATCTGCCAGTAAAGAGTATTAACCTAAAAAATTATTCATTTTGCTTTTGTCAACTAACCACTAGAAATGGAGGAAACAAGTGAACTAACACTACAATGGGGTGAGATTCAGATAATATCCAAATTGTCATTGTTGCGGGATCAACAATGTAGACCTGCACACAGTTTTTAATTTCTGATGTTAAAGGCAAAATAATTTAGCCTTGAATTTAAAAACAGAATGGTTGTTATAGTTTTTATTGAGTTTTTTTGAAAGGTTGTAATTTGAAATAAAATATAGAATTATTTTCGAAGTTTGAATTATTAAAAAACCGTCTTACCGTTAATCAATCTTTAGAAAATGCAGTATTACCACGAATTTATGATTCAAGAGTCCATACGGTTAGTATTGATTTCTTGAAACGACAGTCATCCTCTGCTAAATGTTCCATTATGGTTTATCTTTATATGTTACTTCAAGTTTGCCTCAATAAAAATGCATTATCATCCACGCACAAAAATTATTGCCAACTACACAATTTACTGATTAATTCCTTAAGTTCAGAAGTGTATGCAAAGTTACTATTCAAGGAACACAAAGCATTCTAGAACTGCAGTGCTGTAATTCCCTGAATGTGCCCATTGTTACATACAGTTTGTCTAAAAAATCAAGTACATATTTCACAGAGTTGACATCAACTGTAAACAACAAAACTCACGAAAAAGGTAAGGTAAGTACTCGAAGAAGATTAGAAGTGCTGTTATCTAGAAAAACATGTCTTAATCAGTAATTTTGTTTGATGTCACCTAATGTCAATTAATTTCCTGAGGATATTCTTCACTTACTGTAGAGAACCTGAGCAGTGTTTATAGCAAAATTAATTGTACGTTAAAAAGATTCTCTTCAACATGCGTGAATACCAGCAAAAGGGTTCTTGAAAAAGTTGCTTTAGTTTTAAAGTTTTGTTACTGGTTATGAACATTTAGTAGCCAAAATATGTATCCCGTTTAAAATAAAATACACTCAAGAAGTTTTTATTATATTTATTTTAACTTGCACAGGAAAGTTCTTAATCATCATTTGACATCTTCTTTTGATAAAATATTCTACTACTTAAGAAACCTGAGCCATTCTAAACATGTCATAAAATGTATGTTAAATTATTTCAAATCAAAAATATTTGTACAGAAGGTAAACCGTAGAAAGTGCTCTACCTCATTAAAATTTTAAACAGCAAGTTTTAAGAAATGGGTGCATAATTGTTAGTGTTGTGAGCATGCGTTTGGTAAAGTACGGTCTGCAATTTATTGCAGATTCAACCAAAAAGAAGTGTCTATCTTCCAAAATAGCAACACAAATAAAACAAACAAAGAAAAACCTAAAACTATACCATCTTAGAATGAGGAAATGCGGTTGTATTTGTCTACTACACCAAATTAACTGTACTAGCACAAACGCATTTTAAAATTGTAACGCTACAATGCTCACAGGACGTTGTATAACAGTAATAGAATGAAGAAGTAGGAGCGAAGTGGAATAAAAAAGACCTTTTTCAAAGTTGAACTTTTATTTTTACGACTTCAAAATCGTGGAAGAAATAACAAAGCCATTCCCAGCACTGCAATGATACGTAAAGAAAGCAAAAATATATATTTCAGATAACAGCGAAACCTTCCTAGAATGCAAGCAATGACAAGGGCACAATAAGCTAATAAATTCAATTGAATTTCGTTGTTCGCATGGGAAAGCAAAATGTATTTTGAAACATGTCTGCGATTTATGCAGTCAGACATAGTGACAAGCAAATAAAGTTGCTTGATCTTTTAGGAAAGAATACAGGTTTGTATGATTATCGATCCACGCTACGGAGCTACAACAAAATAACTTAATTAGCAACCTGAGTTTAGAACCCATAAAATTTGAGCGACTGAACAGGTGTAGATAATAAAATAGAATTTCACAGAAAACGAGCAGATAACAACCCATTAAAGTATTTAATAAGCGAGAAGCTTTTGTACAAAGCATTTGTTTTCGAACATGTTTCGGAGAATATTGTATTTGAAAATAAGAAGCGCGTATTTCAAGGGAGAAGAAATTATTAAAATCATTTGAGGAGCAAACATTTCAAAAAATTATAAACGGTTATAGGATATATTCCATGTACTAAGAAACATTTTTATACAGGACGTATTTGTTGAGTTTGTATAATTTGAGAATAACATAAAAAAGGTTTAGATTAGCGGTTTTAAATAAGGTGGTTGCAATTTAATGCAGAATCACTCAATTTCGAAAAGTTACCGTAACAAGTAGTATGTAAAACAAGCGTACATAAGTCAAGAACCAGAATACCAACAGGAAATGAGAACAAAAAGTTAAGGATTTCTGCTACCTAGGAAGCCAAATAACGTAAGATGGGAAAAGCGCAAAAGATATAAAACAAAGATTAGCACAAGGTTGTGCTACATTTAACAAGAAAAAGTAGATGGGTTCATAGTTTTGTCTTAATAGTAAAACATCTACAACAGCAACATAACTGTTCGGTCTTTTTTATTATTTTATTAAGTTTAATTTGAAGACGACTCGCTCCTGTATCCTATTAATGTAGACATTGGAAATATGCATCCTGAATACCTCACCCCTTTTATCACGAAGGTTACGCGTGATCAGGTTCGAACCGGTAGAAACTTGTTTTGACCTGCCTGCACCCCTAAATAGAGTGTAAGAACGACAGTCGTAGTTAATCGTTCGAAACGGTAAGACGTTATTAAAGCAGCATACAATTCGGTATGTTTTCGAAGCTCGTTTTGTGGTTCGTTATGTAAAACATTAATAGTCGGGTAGTGTTCGGAATAAAGGGTGTAATTACACAAGTGCTATTTATGGCCATAATAGTGCGAACTTTGTAAGTGATAATAAACTGGTCGTTTAATGGATATTTCGTCTCGGCTTGCAGAGGAAGCATTACCACATTGTTAAAAATACAGTCCACAAATTGGTTGGTTACCAGCAAACTTCGTCCTTCGACAGTATCTCCAGGTATGTACATTGCTATATTCTAGCTACAACCTCATAGGTACCTACAATAACCTTATCACTATTATCGAACATGTACATGTTTAGGTATTTTTCTTAGTAGAAAAACATTCCTAATGTAACTTAAAATCAACACTATTTTTGCACATGTACCCTTTCAGTTATTATGTCTTAGTAGTAAAATATTTCGATTACTAAACTAAGTTGAGACCTCGACACTATTTTCGCACATGTACCACTTTGGGTATTTCTTCCTAGTAGTAAAACATTTCTAACGGTAACCAAACCTCAACACTATCTATGGACATGAATCCAATGTATTATGTCGCCTTAGTAGTAAAACATTTCGACAACAAATCTAAGTGGAAGAAACTTTTTGGATAAAATATTGAAAGGAGGGGAAAGTTTAAAGTTAAAAAAATTTACAGAAAAGCGCTTCGAAGGGTTGATATTTGCTCGAGAGATAAAAATTTTTGTATATATATTAAAATGAAGGATAATATGTATAAACGAGTATATAAGGGATTAAGGAAAAGTTTGTAATTAAAATATAGATAAGTTAGGATAAGATTGTGAAATGAAAAACAAACAAAAGATGGGTAGGCTAGATTTTATAAAAAAAATTATGAAGGCAAAGGTGGTAACCAAGGTAATAATAGAGAGAACAATAAATAAGTGGACAGAATATTAAAAATTTTTTGAGTGAAATAACTCTCAAACACTGATTTTATAAAAAGGGAAAGTGTTTAATTCGAAATAATTAGAATAGTTAAAGAAGACAGTTATATATTGATATTCAAAGAAAATAGCTGTACTTAGAACTTTAATAAAAAATTTTTGAAAGGATGTCAAATTTGACAAATAAAAAAAATTAATATTTTGCTGGTGAAACAAGGTGTTAAATTTATTAAAAACAGAAGTTGTCAAATGAAGTAGTGTGGAGGAAAAGAAGATACCACGAAAGAAAGGTAAACTTATGCCAGAGAAGGGACAAGGAAAAGCAAGAAAAACATCAAAATTACTTACAAACAGGACAATTAAGTAAAGTATCATTTATTTTATCGTTTTGAATTTGACATTTCAAGAGAATTCGTCAGAAATTAAAATTTAATTCAAATTTGGAGTATAATTAGATCCCGTAAAAATAGTAAAACCACGGGTGTCTAATTAGAAATAAAAAAAGTTTCATAAAATCTTCATCAATCTAACCTCATAAAATTTTGAATATTTGTCAAAATTAAGTGTCAGTCAGATTATTTAAAACAAAGATATAAGTAATATTAAATTCACTAATCCATTTTGAATTTCTAGCAAAATCACACTACTCTACCGAAAAGCTCTACTAAAATATACCGAAACATTAAGGAAATAAATCAACCAAATTTTGAAAATTGAACCTAAGGAATTTCAGGGGAATTAAAACACAAGAGGTGTACTGGAAAGCAATAATTCAGAAAATAAGAACATTACTTTACGTGAGTAATCAAACTTTAATTACCGTAGAAATCACAACTGTCAATTTAGGTAATAACAGATCAAATAAAAATATCCAATTGTACATAATTTGTGTAGCACATCAATGTTTAATTATCCTTCGTTCTGATATTGATTAATAGGGTATTGGTCTAAATAATTGAGTTATCATGTGGACACCCCAGAACCCTCCTTGAAGATAAGATCATCAAGTCTACCACTGAGCTAAATTTGATATAGATACGGGCATTTAGATTTGGTGAATTATAGGACTACTTTAAGCATAACTATAAAGGTATAACAACTTATACGTAGGACAACAGAAGATACACGACATAACATAACATATAAAAAAGTGGCGTACAATAGCAGGAGCTTGAAATTACAAGTAAGATGTTTTGATACATCAGACACATCGGCAATACAGAACAATAAACATTGGTGGGGCCTTTTTTTTGTAGTTATACACAAGGATAATTACACACAGACACAACATGAGCAAACAAGAAAACTATTACACAAGATCAGGAAAACCATACGGCAGAAATATGAATACAATAAGAGCGATGGAAAACACCGAAGACACACAAGACAAATCTGATAACAGTGACAATACCAACACACACATTGAACCAAACATTGACACTACAGCCACTACAACAGATAACACAACAGGCAGAAGAGGACAAAATGATGCAAAACGATGTGATACTGATCTTCTTGAGAGAACTAGGAGAAAAATTAGAGGAAGTAAAAGACAACCAAAGGGAACTAAAAGACAACTCAAAAATTTGCAAACAGACATCGAAAACATAGTAGAAAAACGCATAGATAACCTAAAATTGGAAATCACTGAACAGATTCAAGAATTAAAGACAACAATAAGAAATGATGTAAAAGATAGCACAAGAGAAATTCGGTTGGAGATTGATGGGAAATTCGAAGGACATGTGGACATGATAAGAACACAAGTGACAGAAATGCAGAAGGAAATCCATGAATGTGAAGCTCGACAAAAAGCACAACATCTACAAACGATGGTGACCATTCAGAAACAAAAAGAAGATGAAATAAGATTGAGAAAAGAATCACAAGAAGACTTAAACAATACAACGAGAGAAAAGATGGACCTGATCGAGAAGACAGTGACGTTGGTACAACAAAGGATCAGTAACGTAGAACAGGGACAAACAAGTACTTGAACAAACACACACGAATGGAGACTAAGCTGGGAATCACTACCAAAATTCAAAGGAAGAAAATCTGAACAACCAATGACATTCTTAAGAAAACTTATGAAAACACGAACGAGAAATAAACAAAATTCAAATAATTAATGCAACACTAACCGGCCATGCAGAAAAATGGCAGAGTATTGTAGTGGGCACATGTCTACAATGAGATACGGTGCCACCAATATTTAAATAGTGCGGGTTTTAAGTGGCGCAAGCCGGAACTAGTTGGATGAAAGGAGGGTGGGGGAGCGCAGAATGGGACTTGTGTTTTGGCGGCCACGGATGTTAGTATTATTATTATTTTTATATACACGTAGGTTAGAAAATGCGAGAATCTTAAGTTGCTCACAGTTCTGTACTTTATGAATAAAGTTGTTTTAAGTGTTTGAAGATCGAGTGTGTTTTCTTTTTAGTACCAATTCTTATTAAAGGACAGGAGATAAAAGAGGAATGCTTCAGTATCATAAAAGAAAATTATAAAACATACGAGGAATTTAGAAATTTATTCATAGAACAATATTGGAGTGAGACACAACAAACAAAAGTTAGAATGGGTCTGATATCAGGGAACTACAACAAATATGGTGGAACTAGAGACGAATACTCTATTGAAAAATTTAACCAAGCACGACATCTGACACCAGTTATGAGAGAATGCGACATCATTTAATTATTAGCAAGACACATGAATAATGAAATACACAGAGCTGTTGCAACACAAAACATAAAGACATTTCGAGAATATTTAGAGATCATCCGCAATTACGACATGTTAAGACAAATAGAAGACAACAAACACCAACATTGGCATCAAAATGAAACCACAGTAAAAGGTGGGCACAAGAGTGACTTATTCTATGGCGATAAAAATACTGAAAATAGAAGATACATAGAGTAAACGCCAAGATACGATAAAAATAATTTTAAACCACAAGTACGAAACTATAGACAACAATATGGATACAACAACCAGAATGGGCCACAGAAAAGACAAGAATATTGGAATCGAAATTTGTTACGTGCCGAAATCGGCACTAGACATTTTCAATTAAGTTTTAATTTGTAAGAATTTCGCGCCATAAATTTAAAAAAACGTGCGCATATTTCCGTCACTTTGGACAGTGCGTTGCGCGAGATTGCGCCGAGGCGGTGTGCCAATAAGGATGGAAGGGTGAGTTCCGGGATACGTGACGGGACTAGCCACCGAGACGTGAACAAGTGAGGTTGTCTTGTATCTTATCGTGTCTTTTTTTTGTTATGTAGGTTCCTTGCCTTATCTCTGATATCGTTCCTTATAAACCAGTTTCTTTATCGTCCCTCTACATACAGAAGAGAGAAGATAAATCGAATTTGGTTTCGACCGGGCTCAAAGAATTCCCATGCCCGAAAGATCAACGAAGCCGTTGCCAACATCATGGAATAATTCTGCAAGAAGCCCTGCAATTTATGTAAGTAGCATTTTTGTTTCCTATTTTTATGTGATGGAGTAATTTTGTATAATTGCGTGACGTAATCTTTTATTTGCGCGTCAAATCGCAATTATCTAACATTGCTACCAACTGACTGTAGTGGCTCGCGTACCGCACCGGCGGGGGTATAATAGTGGCTTTTTGGTAAACAGTGTGCAAGATGGAACACAAGTCGATGTAATTTATAGGGATTTCTCAAGAGCATTTGACAGTATTTGTCATAAATTATTAATACATAAGTTAAAGGCAATAGGAGTGAGTGGTCCTTATCTTGGCTGGATAGAATCATACCTACATGGTCGTCGTCAGCATGTCAAACTAAGCGGTGTAACTTCTAAAGAAATACATGTATTCTCAGGTGTACCGCAGGGATCATACCTTGGTTCGATTCTCTTTGTTATTTATCAATGATATAGTGTCTATTTTTAGTCAATCCAGGTGTCTACTATATGCAAATGACCTGAAAATTTTTGCTACTGTCAGAAACTTACAAGACTGTCAAAATATTTAGAATGACATTAACAGTTTAATTGAATGATGCAATACAAATCACCTAAAGCTAAACATAGCAAAATGCAAAGTAATGCGTTTCTATCGAATGCAAGAGCTTTTAATATATGAGTACAAAAATCAATGATTGTGCTCTGGAATCCGTTGATAGGATAAACGATTTGGGGGTTATTTTTGATCCCAACCTCAACTTTAATTATCACATAGATAACGTAATTGCAAAAGGATTTAAAATGCTAGGGTTTATAAGAAGAAATTGTGAAACAATTAGTGATGTTAAGGCAATAAAAACAGTGTATAAGTGTCTTGTACGCAGTATCTTAGAGTACAATTGTATTATATGGTCGCCAATTTACAACTCCAGCAAGAACCGTTTAGAGAGAGTGCAGATCACATTCGTGAAGTTTCTGCTTTGGAAACTATGATACCTTTACAAACCCTTACATACAATTTTTTTTTTTTTTTATTTATTCTAACATTACAATTAGTCTGCTACCTAAAAATTACAGCAAACCTGTTACTCCTAAGAAATCTAACAGAATTATTTGCTACCTTAAATTATATTAGTTAGTTTTATATTATTTGCGTTTGGAAATACTCGTGTGTGTGTGTTTGTGTCTGTGCGCGCGTGTAGGTGCGTGAGTGTGTGTGTGTGTTTCTGTCTTTGGTAATGTCCTTGGGACTGCTTTCCTTCCCAGCTTCCGACCATCGGCAGCCGGAAATCAGAAACCGAGAAGTTCGCATTCCTGTACGTGTCCTGGCCGTCGGCAGCCGGAAACCAGGGCAACCACGTACAGTCCCTGGTGTGTGTGGCGCGTGTGCGTATATATCTGTGTCGTATGCGTCTGCGTGCAGGTACGTGTACGTGCGTGTTTCTGTGTGTTTTGGTGTGTTTTGTCGCGCCAGTGTGCTATAATGGTGTGTGTGTTTATTGTTTTCATGTTTGTGTGTGCGTGTGCTTATGTCTGTGGTGAGGTCCTTGGGACTGTTTCTCTCCCGGTTTCCAACCGCCGGTAGCCGGAAATCAGAAACCGAGAATACGCGTTCCTGTACGTGTCCTGGCTATCGGCAGCCGGAAACCAGGGAGGCCACGTACAGTCTCTGTTGTGTGTGTGTGTGTGTGTGTGTGTGCTTGTGCGTGTGCGTGTTTGTGTGTATTTTGTCGTGCTGATGTGTTGTAATTATGTTGTCAGAATATTTCCTCTGTAGTAATTTTAGTTGCGCTACAACATTGGATATATAAACATTACGTTACTGAAGCTAGGGTTAGATTTCTTTAAAGCAATTACGAATATGGTTAGTATTTTCTCTTGTTTATTTTAGTTAGTTGTATTTTTATTTTAGATGGTTAGTATTGAGACCTTATCCTACTAGTGTTAGTATTCTAATGCTAGTAAGTGTTCTGGGGGAAACTTGTGTTTGAGGTACGTTTGCCGCACTTTTGCCGTTTTCACTATTTTCACTTTGTTTTCACTGGTATCACTCCCGGTCGTCAGGATTCACGAGCCTTCTGGTAGATCTTCAGGAGACACGTGCTTCCTGGTATGTCCTTGGGAGAATGCCGCTTGTTTGTTGTCGGTTCCCATGTGTGTTGGGTGGATTGTGCTTACGTAATGCAAGTTCGATGCGTTACGTCAAACTTCTGTGTTTCGTGTGATCTGTGTTTGTGGTATTTGTGATGTGTGGGGTTTGTATGGTGTTTGTGTGTGTCCTGTCAGAGTCCGTTTGTGTACCTTTGGTGTAGTATAGTAGTAGTTTGGTGAGTGATTCTGTTTAGGTAAGGAAATATGTTTTCGTTCCAAAGCATGTCCGAGAGGGGTATGTCCCGTAAGATTGTCCTGTCCATTCCTAGGTCCTGTTGCAGTTCGGCGCAGTGGAACACCAGATGTTCCGGTGTCCCCACCTCACCACATGTGCAGTTGTTGTTGTCTTGAAGTCGAAGCGGTTCCTGTAGGTTGGATAAGGACCATGCCCGTGAGAAAATGAATGAGCCCTTGTGAGGGGACCAAGTGGTGACAGTTTAGCCTGTCTCGGATGTTTGGAACCAGTGCGTATACCCTCCTCCCATTTGTGCTCTGGTTCCATCTATCTTGCCACTCGGTTAGTATTGTGTCCTGAATTTCCTTTTTTATCCGAATTTCTGATGTTACTTTTAGGATTTCCCGGACTTTTCTGGTTGGTTGTTTTTAACCAGTATGTCGCCGCTCTTCCTGATATACAGATCAAGAGGAAGGACTCCTAATATCACATAGAGGGCGTCGTGATACGGTCCGGTATGCTCCAGTAAGTCTTATTAGTGCCCCTTTGGGCACTGTTGACTTTGTTTGGGTTTTACTAGATGTAATCTGATTGCCCAGGCGCTCGCTGCATGACTTATTATTGCTGCAAGTACGCTAGATAAGTATAATCTTACACAGTTTAGGGGATATTGTACGTACGTTGTGCAAGAGTTGCTATGCATTGCATAACTTTACTGGCACCTGCAGTCACTGTGGCAATGTGTTTTCGTAATTCAGTTTTTCATCAAGGGTTAGCCCTAGGTATTTGGCCTCCCGTGTTCTTCGTATTCTGACTGTGTTCAGTTTAATGATAGGGTCTCTTTCTAGAGAACCTTTAACTATCATATAAGTTGTTTTGTCATGTGCTATCGTCATCTTATTTGCGTTGCACCATTCTAGGGCTTTGTTCAATGCGGTGTTTGCATTGTGCTGTAGTTCATTTCTGGAACCTCCTTCCACCACCAACAAGATGTCGTCCGCATAAGCTACTACGGATCTCACCTCATTTGCGGTTTCCAGCTGCTCCAAAAGCTCCTCAGTCGCAATGTCCCAAAATATGGGACCGCAGACTGACCCCTGTGGGCATCCTTTGGTGATTGATTTTGTGATGTTTTAGTACCAGATAATGTTACAAATCTATCCTGGCAATAGCTTCTGAAGGTATGATGTAGTTGTTTTGGACATTGTATTTCGATTAGCCTATGGAACAGTGTTGGCCACCATAAGTTGTTGAAGGCTCCTTCTATGTCTATCATGATTAGGGCCACGTATTTTTATTTGAAGTTGTTGCAGAGTTTATGGCTTTGTTTACGGCGTCTTCGGTTGATCGTCCTTGTCTAAATCCGTACTGCGCCGGGTGCATGCCTTTCGTCTTCCGATGTTCTTGCATTCTCGTACACAGTAGTCGCTCGAAAGTTTTCCCGAGCGAGTCTAGAAGGCAGATGGGGCAATACGAACCCGGATTTTTCGGGTCTTTTTCTCGGTTTTTAGAGAGTATGATTACGTCTGCTTGCTTCCAGCAGTTTGGAAACTTTGTTTGTCTTAGACATTTGTTGTACAGTTTAGTAAGTTTCGGTGTGAGTTTGGTGTCTAGTGCCTTTGTGATTTCTGCCTGGATCCCGTCTGGCCCAGGAGCTTTTTTGTTTTTACTTGAACGAATAGCGTGTCTAATCTCGTCTTCAGTGAAAGGTGTTACGTCGTCCTGTGTTCTATTCCATGGTGTATTCCCATTCGCGTTTTGTTCGGTGACTCTTTGTCGTTTGCGTATTTGTTCTTGTGTGTCCTCTTCCCAGTTGTCATCAGGGAGGAGTGTATGTAGTAGTAATGTCGCGGTTTCAATCCAGTCTTTGGTTTCTGTTCCGTCGGGCTTGGTTAAAGTCGAGTACGTTGTCGGTGGTGCAATTTTTCCTGATACTATCTTGTACGGTACCCCCCAAGCATCCGTCTGCAAATGTCTTTCGACGAAAGTGTCCCAGGATTTTCGTTTCATGTTGTATAGTTCCTGTTCGTATGTCGCCTTGCGTTGTCTGTAGTTGGTCAGCTGGAAGGCCTTTTCTGCCGGTGTTAGGGCGGCTTGATAGCGTCTCCTTGCCTTGCGAGCTTTGCTTTTCAGTATCTGGACCTCTGTGGTCCATTTTAGCGGTTTTTGTGGCGCAGTTTGTCTTACTGTTTTTAATGTTTGTTTCATAGTGTCTTTAATTGTTCTTGTTAGGGCTTGGGCGTAAGCGTGTACGTTGTCGTTGCGTTGGATATCAGGGGGCGGATTGAAGTTGTCCAGTAGTCTTTGCCAGTTGGCATTTTGTATATTGTATTTTAGTCTTTTTTTGCCCGTTTCCGCATGTAATGGTATGTTATCCTTGTTTATGTCAAAAGTTATGAGGTTGTGATCGCTTATTGTTAAGTTGTCATGTACCTTCCAGTTTTGTACGTGGGAGTACGCTAGTCCGTTTGCTATTGTGACGTCAATGTTACTCTCTGCTCCTGCGCGATGGTTTCTGTGGGTGGGTGGATTGAAGGACAGTTCATCACTTCAAGCTGTAGCTCGTTGATCATGTCCTCTACTCTCTCCCCACGCGCATCAGTGTTGCTACAGTGCCACATTGGGGATTTTCCGTTTACATCAGCCATAAAAAGTGCGGGTTGGTTTGAGTATGTACGTGCAATGTTTTTAATGTTGGTGATGTATGGATCGGGGTCCAACCGAAATTGGAAGTATGTGTTGGTCAGTATCCAGTTGTGTATGTTTTGTCCCGATATTTCTAGACAGACGTTGTGTTCGTTCGTGTATCTTTGTATTGTGGTTGCTTGTATGTTAGGGTTGAATATTATAGTGGCTGCCATTGGTCTATCTCCTTTACATATCTGCCTGGCTGTCGTTGGCATTCCAGGTAATTTTCCGTTTTTGCAGTATGGTTCTTGTATACAGATTATATCTAGTCGTTGTGTTTCGGCCAGGTGCCTGATTTCCTGTGTTACCGTGGCGCTACGCATGGCGTTTAGCTGTCCAATTTTAATTGTGGTTTCCCTATGCGTCTCAGTTTTTGTTGTTCCGTTTCTCGTGTTTGCAGTCGGTATTGTTGTTTGGGATTGAGCGTCGATCTCAGCTGTCCGTGTTTCCAGTAGGTATGTCTTAGTTTGGATTCCTCGATAATTGTTGGTTGTGTGTGTGTTATTGTCCATAATCGGTTTTGTGTATAAGTCTGTCTAGTAGCATTTTATACGTCGGACAGTCCTTACATACAATGTGAGATTACAACTTGCTGGTATAAAAAGCCATGAAATGCGCAGACAAGCAGTTCAACTCTTTTTCTTACACAAAATAATAAATGGCTACATTGTAACATGTCAATTCACTGTTCTCTTGCCATGTTACATTGTGGTCCCACTTCCTTCAATATAAAAGCATTTCTTCATCTTAATTTTATATTAATACCATTTACAATCACAAGTTAGTTTTGATTTGTGTAATATTTGTCTTTAGTATTATTAAATAATACACTATATACATCTATCTTTAGTTTCAATTTAATCTTCTTTCTTTTGTATAAATAATATCAATAATTAAGATCAGATGTAATTTTCCTATTGGTTAACCTTTGAATAATATCCATAAATACATAACTGGTGTATATATGAATCTAGCATTCAGGATAGTTTTCTTGTTTTGTCACTCTCTCAAGATGTGTGGTTATCTTTAAATCAGAACAAATTTTCGTTTGTCTTCATATCTAACGGTCTTGTGAGCACATGCCGTTGTCCGATAAAGATGTCCTTTCTAAGGCAATGATGTCGTACCTGATATGTAAAAGGTGTCTTTTCTTTTATTCTTCCTAACATACATAAATATCGTTTTAGAATACAAGGAACATGATTATGAAGAAAGTGTACTTGAATAACCCGTTCAAAATATTAATGAATGGTAAGCTGATTATAGATAAATTTTTAGACTGTTCCTCGTGGCGTATTGCAATATTTCGTTTTTGTAACACGTATATTTTCTAGTGTCCTCCCGTAGCATATCATCTGGTGGCATATCCTCCAGTAGTATATTCCTTTGGTAAAGTATTGTTACGGGACAATTTAGCACTACGACACTAAGGGACGGATCGGGACCCGTGAGCGGCCTAGCTCTAGCCGGTGAGGGGTAGGTCAGACAAAAGTCGTAGCTTGGGATTGCTAAATGCCCTAAGATGACAATTATAATGAGATGTGAATTCGGTAAAACGTCAAAAATCGGGTGGGCACCACCAGTAATGTCACAATGCTAGATGACAAAAGGAGAATCTCGTCACTGGTCGGTAGACTCCTTGCAGCTCAATATTTAACATAAAATTCTCAGAACATCTCGCAGAGTAGAGAGGTTGAATTCACCCTACTAACATAAACTACTTACTAAAATAATGCACGTAGACAACTTTACTTAATTCTATTAACAAATCCCAACGACTGAAATAAATACATGGGTTGGTTACATAAACAAATATGGCATATACATATATGAACAAGTAAAAGTAAACATTACCACAAGTAATATTGTCGATAAAGTAAATGGCATACAATTATTATTACTATAAGGTGTACTGGCCAGTAAAGCAATGTGTAATAAAATTAAGATGGAGTTGAGTGCACAGGACACCCCCACTTGCTCTACTTACACAGTAACTAATAAAATGTTTGAAACGTAATGCTTAGGACGCCGTGTGCATGCAACTCTACGCTACTAACTTAACTGCATCAATAACTTTCAATTCAAAATGTAAATTGTGATCTTAATCCAGCAAATATGTAATCATAATAATTTTGAATAAATGGAAGTATCAGTACAACTGTCTTAAATATTACGTTTAATTGGAAATAATATGGTTTAACTATTTATACTGATTAAATGTGTTTGTTGTTCGCGACAACGGTAAAGTATCAATAAAGCGCACACACTTTAGGACTCGATGATAAGGGATTAACACGGGTTGTGCTTAATTTAATTGCACAAACGTTCAATATTATAATCGATGTATTTGGGGCTGCACTGTAAAATCTACGAATACAGTCGCTTACCTTGTAAGGTGGATTGTACCAGTCAACACTATGAGGGTGTCGAGTTTTCTACTTTCAAACACGTGACAATTAATCTATTACTTGATCCCCAACAACTGGGTTATATTACGGGCCAACCGCAACCGTAACGAGATTTCCATCCATCCTCCAGACAGTTACTCCCAAATTCATTGGCATTAATTAATACTTCTAAAACGTAAACAACAAAAGAGGATGCCTCAACCTACAACAGAATGATTAACCACGTGCAGCACGTGAGAAGATCGACAATCAAAACACGGCACTTGTATTATAACTTCCACTGAACCACCAAAATAAACGATCGAGTAACTGAATAAATCCGCTCTAAGCGATTTGTTTTATCTCACCAAAACTCGACTTGACAAACTTCCCTTCATAAACGTCACAGACCTCGCCCTCTTGATTACCTCCAAAAAACTGTCGAAATTATGAAGGGATGTGCGGGCAATGCGCTCTTTGTTATATTTTAAACTGATGAATTATTTACACAAACTAATTGACTTTATATACATATTTCTCTAATATAAGGTAACAAAATAAACGGAACGTTACAGTATCTAATTATCTGTGCTAGGCTATCTAAGCCTATGCATTAATTTTATTACCTACAAGTATTATCTTTTATCGTACAAGAATGTTATGTTGACGTTTTATGTACCTTCTAAAATAAATTAAATGTCCGTTGATGAAACATATGGCTGTGGAACAAACAAGGATTGGCTTTTACAAATTTGAAGTTTGAGGTTAACAACCAAATAATTAACGATGGTGTTCTTCTCAATAAACCGTAAGAAGATCCCATAGTTCTGAACAAGCCGTAGGCTCAAAGCTTAAGTATACGTTTCTTTCATATATCTTGAATACAGGTACGAGTTTATCTTATTTATTTTTGTGGCGGAACAATGTGCATGTGGTACATTTTAAATCTCAAATATCTAGAAAAATAATGCATGTAAAATATAGTCACACTTTTACTTACCTATTATTTTAACTAATTTAATATTATCTTTGCTTTCCTATATAACCTTATAAATTGTAAACAGAGAAGCTTTCATGAAATATTTTGTTGTGCATATTGAGGTTATGTTCAAATTAAATGTTTAATTAGAATTCTCTTAACTAATGTTAAATACAACAAAGCGTATTTATGATTTCCTTTTAAGTAGAACGTTTAACCAGAAATTGTGTCTAAGTACAATAATAAATTTGGATTTTCTAATATCTTATCTGGTAGAATTTGAAACAAATTTTAAAATTATGAGAGTGTAGATATATACACTACACTTAGTGATTTTTATGTATGAAAATTTCGTTTTAAGAAAATAACGATATATATTTAATTTTTGTATTAATGTTATGAAGGCCGCACTTAAATTTAAAAATCTGAAAAAAAGGAACGGAAAAAGGCACTTGGACTTAGAGAAACTAAAAGATAAAGATATTCAAGAAAGATTCGAAAAAAAGTCAAATGAATTGCTCAAAGATATTGGGAAAATATCTGATACTAAGGAAGTAGAAACAGAATGGAATAACATTAAATCTAGCCTAGACATGGCGGACAGAGATATTTTGGGGTATACACAAAAAGAAAATAAGAAACCATGGATAACAAAGGATATCCTGAATTTAATAGAAGAAAGACAAAAATACAAAAATAAATCAGACAAAACAGGAAAACAGAGATACAAAACCATAAAATGGGAAATTATTCGAAAATGCAGGAAGCTAAAGAGCAATCGATTGATGAAAAGTGCAAAGAGGTAAAAACAAAGATGGAAATAGGAAAGACAGACGTAGCATACAAATTAATTACAATGAATTTTAGGGATATAAAACCGTATAGCAAAAATATAAGGGACACACAAGGAAACGTCATCATAGAAAACGCAGAGAAAGTGGGTAGATGGCAAGAATATATAGGGAATTTATATGCAGGAGAGGAACTACCTGCATTAGAACATGAATCAGACATTGAAAATAATGACTTTCCTATACTTAGAAACGAGTTTGAATTAGCATTAAAGAGTCTGAAAAATGGTAAGGCGCCGGGTACAGATAAGGTGCAAGCCAAAACTCTAAAAGCAGCTGGACAAGCAGTAACAGAACGTCTCTTCCAACTTGTAAGCTATATGTATGAGACAGGCGAGATACCCAAAGATTTCAAACGTAGCATCGTAGTAACTATACCAAAAAAGAAAGGCACGGATAGATGTGAAAATTTTCGAACAATAAGTTTGACAGCACACGTGTCAAAAATATTAACTAGAATTGTGCAAAAACGAATGGAAAAACGGGCGGAAGAAATACTAGGAGAAGACCAATTTGGGTTAAGGCGAAACAGGGGAACACGGGAGGCTATTTTAGCTCTGAGAGTGATAATGGAGAAAACGATAGAAAAAGGGGAAAGCGTATATATAGGGTTTGTAGATCTGGAAAAAGCATTCGACAATGTAAAATGGAAAAAAATGTTTGAAATACTCAAAAAGATTGGAATGAGTTATAGGGATAGACGAATAGTACATAGCTTATACAAAGAGCAAACAGCAGTAATAGAATTAGAGCAGGAACGTAGAGAAGTAAACATTAGGAAAGGAGTGAGACAGGGATGTGCCCTATCCCCATTGATTTTTAACTTGTACATAGAAGAGGCAATGAATACTGTCAAATGGAGGAAGACATTTGGAATTACTATGCAGAGACAAAATTGATATGCTTAGATTTGCAGATGATATAGCGGTATTAGCGTCTAGCAAGAAAGAGTTAGAAGCTGCTCTTAATGAAATGGAAACGGTTCTAACAGAGCGATCATCATCATTTTGTTTTCAACCTTACTTAAGGTCGGTTTGACGCAGCTCTAACTTCTTTTCTAATCTGTGCTAATCTAAAAAAGCTCTACATACCCTTCACAACCTAAATTTCTAATAATTTGACTAATATAGTTTGGTCTAGATCTTCCTAAATCCTTCTATCTTTTTCCTATCCAGCTGACTCTACATAGATATTAGCAACCTGATGGTTGTTAAAGAACTCTAACATGTTTACATGATTACCATTTATAAGGAAATGAAATATAACCTGGTTATCCGCTTCAAAAATGAAAAGTGTTAAATAATATGTTATGGTAAGACTTAAGCAACGAATCGCTGCCAACATGCCAGACCGCTACCTAATTGTGAGTTATGTCATGGTGACGTTTATTAAATTATATGTTATGGTAAGGCTTAAGCAACGAAACGCTACCAACATGCCAGACCGCTAACTAATTGTGAGTTATGTCCTGGTGACATTTAGTTAACTGATTTTTATTTTTTTTTTGTTTTGTTTTCGAACTTACTTAAAGGCGGTTTGACGCAGCTCTAAATTCTTTTCTATTCTGAGCTAGTCTAAAAAGGTCTACAGAGCGATACGGTATGAAAATTAACAAAATTAAAACTAAAGTTTTAGTATGCAAAGGTGGGGAAAATAAATCAAAAACAAGAATACAAGTATGTAACACGAACTTACGAGAGGTTAAGGATTTCTGCTACCTAGGAAGCCAAATAACGCAAGATGGAAAAAGCACAAAAGATATAAAACAAAGATTAGCACAAGGTCGTGCTACATTTAACAAGATAAAGCAACTACTGTGCTCAAAGACCGCAAACATAGAAACAAGGATTAAGATTGCTTAAAACATATGTGTGGAGCACAGCACTGAACGACTGTGAAGCCTGGACAGTAGGAGAAGCGGACAAGAAAAAGATAGAAGCCTTTGAAATGAGGTGCTACAGACGTATGATGAAGATATCATGGACAGACAAAGTTAAGAACGAAGAGGTACTAAAAATGGTAGGGGAAGAAAGATATATGTGAAAAACTGTAAAAATAGGAGAGATAGGATGATAGGCCACGTACTATGGCATGAGGGAATAGTGCGGAATATATTAGAAGCAGAGATAGGAAAAAAGAGAAGAAGAGGCAGACCTAGGTTAGACTACTGCACACAGATACTAAAAGATGTAGGCTGTAGGGGTTTCAGGGAGATGTGTAGGCTAGCCCAGAATAGAAATCAATGGAGGTACGCATCCAACCAATCCCAAGATGGATAAACTAATGACGAAAAGATAACTGTGCTTAAACATGATGATTATTATAAGTAACTACAAGAATTGGTTGGGCAATATTCTCGAATAATGTTAAGTGTGTTAAAGGATTTACTGGAAAACCATTATTTCGGCAAATGTCTAAGTGTTGGGGGATCTTGGTAGCCACAGGTTGCTTAACCTCCTTCACTGAATCTCGGTAAAATAGGGCATAAAATTAGAAAACAATAGAAAGGGAACGAGCTGAATACGCATGCTGTGTAAGAATTTAAGGGAACTATGCAGGCTAGCTCTGAATATAAATAAGTGCAGGTACGTGTCCAACCAGTTTTAAGAAGGAAAACCAAATGACGAAAAATTAAGCACAGATAAATCTGATGATTAGTATAAACAACTAGTTGTTGGTTGCGAAATATCTCCAACTAATGTTGACTGTGCGAAAAGATATATTGGAAAATATATTAAATTGCTAAATGATTAAGTGTTGGAAGAACTTGGCAGCCACAGGTTGTTTACCTCCCTTCACAACCACTAAAGGTCGGAGAAATAGGGCATATAACTGTAAAACAATAGAAGGTGATTGAACTGCATCTAGCAAGAAACAACAGCGCCTATGAGGAAAGGCAACAAACATAGAGCAAAAAGAAAATTGTTGAAAGCATATGTGTGGAGCAAAGCACTGTATGCCTATAAAATACGGGTAGTCTGAAACGCAGACAGAAAAACGGTAGCAGCATTTTGAAATGCTGTGCTTCAGATGTATGAGGACGATAGCATGGACAGACAAAGATAATAACAAATAAGTTATAGAAATAGTAGGGGAACAAGGATATCTGGGGAAAAAGAGAAATAGAAGGGCGGAATATGTTCTAAGGCATTTTGGGGAATAGTATGGGATATATTACAAGCAGAGATAGGAAGAACGAGGCAGATGTAGACCTAGATGAGATAGTTATAGATGCAAACTGTGCAAATTTCAGGGAAATCTGTAGGTTAGTTCAGAATAGGAAACAATGATGGTACGCGTCTAACCAGTTCCAGTACTGAAGACCAAATGATGATGATTAATGTTATTAACTAAACATCAATATATAAGTTGTATTAAGGTGTTTTTTTAGTCATGTTCTAATTTGCATCCCTATAACTTGTCTGGGTAAAATTTAACTTTGTTCCCTAAACCCCTGAGATATACCGCAGCCACAAACAGTCGACGCTAGTCCCGCCAGATTTTTATTTAGACTCTGTTGTACACCCATTCCTACCTGTAAAAAGAAAGGGTGCAACATAGATTCTGAACAATTGTTGACAGAGATAATGTTTAGAATACCGTTTCGGGACACTCATTCTCGACAGATTCTATTTGAGTGCCAAAACCGTACCACTTACGGTTTTTCAGCATTTATTAATAAGTTAGTTGACAATTTCAATAAAGTTGATGTAAAGTTCCCTGAAATGAACATATACAACGTAACAGTTAAACAGTTCAAGAAACAAGTACAAACCTTAGTGTTTTAAGCCCCTTACACACTATACTAATTATTAATATTATTTTTATCTTCTTTCTATTTATTATATTGTTCTTAGTATATATGTTAATGCATCATTTGGGTTTTGTTCTGTGGCTGTACAATAAATAAATAAATAAGTTGGCTAAAGAAGATGCATGGAAATTTATTGCGCTGGAAATAAAATTACCAGATTAGATAACAGCTAGCTTTTATGAAATCGTGCAATAAATAATTCTTTAGTTGCTACTTGCATGACACGGTGGATAGCAATCCGCAACAGATTTTCTTAAGAAAAGAGGAAGCATTTGCCATCTGGTGCTGGTTCTGGTTCAAAAATTAGTGTGCTTAGAAAAGTGCGCTGATTGTTGGTTAAAACATATTGCTGGCATTTTTGTTTGAAAGGACCTTACAGTTAAAATCCATGGTTAGCTTGTGAAGTGAGTATTCCATGCTGAATAGCATGTTAGCAACATATGACAACGTCGACATTTCACAGTATATGAAACTGCATGCGTTTTTAAAAAGAAAAAATAATTGCTACACCCCAAAGAAGTCGAAGATGTTTACGAGAGAAAACGTCTGCTGCTTTATAAAGGATGCACCAGATGAGATATATCTGTTGTTTAAGCTAAGGTGTACTTTTTCAATTTAATATGCGGAACATTTTATAAAATGTTAGGTTGTAGGCAGTGGCCGTGATTGGTATCGCTGGAGTATGTTGTACGGACAAACTCTTGAAATTACAACTGCAAGATGTCCAAGACAATACCGATTTGATAGTTATTCACCTATGTGTAATATAAAACCACATCTCACATACCTTTACCATTATCAATAACGATATACATGGAGTTCGATATCTTCCAATTGAAAGGAAATATCTTGCTGCTAGAAATATATGCTCTGCAAAAGTAATGAAACAAACAAGATTATTTTTGAAATTTTTTGCAGAAAAGTGTTTCAATCAACTTATAGGAAAGAATACGTTTTCCAAGATTCCCTCAATTATAGCGACCTTTTAAATCTGCCAGAACCACTTCTTTATACACGTCATGCTTTTCGACACGCATTAGCCATGTTGTTGGCTAATTCAGGAGGAAATATACTTAGCCTGACAATCATCCACAATAGCAGAAGGATATATTGCAGATTTCCTGGAATGTAAAAATGAAGCAAGCTACGGAGAGAATTTTTAATGGAAATGCAGCCACAATCTCTACAAAATCAAAAGCAATTAAAAATCAAAATTACTTGGCAAATACTATCAATGCACCACAATCTTTATTGGATAATGTTAATATTTCTAAACGTATTATTAATATAATTGGCTCTAATAATATGTTCAGTTTAATAAATGTTGCTAGCTGCACAAATTTAGTTCCTCGTATTGGTTTTTAAAAATATTAAATAATTCCCAGCGTTTGTTTAATTATTTTCTAAGTTAAAACAGTTGTTGGATATTAAATGTTCACTGAGGTGTTTTCTATGGTTTTTTTCCTACTTCTGAGGGCCATTTCCACCACTTCGGTTTAAGTACTTGACTTGGTAAAGTGTTATTTAAGTTGCCAAATTTACATTATCCAAATGGCATCAACGTTTTCAATAATATAATGTAAATTTGACAACTTAAGAGACGCTCTACTAAGTCAAGTATATAAGCCGAAGCGGTGCAGCTTGCAGCTGTCCCTAAGTCATTAAACATTGGTTTAAATAAAGTTTAAAATTCAACTAAAAATAGAGAATTATTTAATGTAGGTTTAAACGCGTAACCATGGATTTGTATCCATGGCTTCTTTCATTTGGATGACAATCACTTACATCCCAAGGGAAGTAAGTAAAAATTTACATCCCGCTTCACAGCCATCCTAGTAAAGCAACTTATGGAAGGTGTCTCAGCAACTTATTTTTTACGGCTAAGGTAGGGAAAAAATATGATTTGTTATCCTCCAAGCAAAATGGCAAATCTACCAAAGTCAACGGTTTGCAAATGATTCATTGAATTTAGAGGGCAAATAATGGATGAAACCATTTAAATTTTCGCGGCTTTAGTAGGCGCCATCTAGCGTTAAGTTACCGAAGGACCGACACGTTTATTAAAATTCTTGTACCAAGAAATGAGCCTAAGGTTTGTTTCGCTATCGTAAGGTTTATTATACTGTGATCTAGTTTTGAGGTATTACACGTAAATCAAGATTTCTGTACAATTTTATTTATAAAACGGTAAGATGGCGCTTGCACCTAAATTAAAAGCTACGGTTTTTATTCCCTAAAATATGATTATATTATAGTACCTATATATACGTCTACTGTAGTATTTTCTTTCTAAATGTTTTGGATTGATAATTACGTTGTTTATAAATTACAAATCAAAGAATTACTTGCTGTGTGTTAATTGGATAAAATTTAATAGATTAGAAACACACTAACCACGGAGATAATAGTTCATTATAAGTTCGATAGTACTAGTGGAATTTTCCTTGTATTTATATAAAAGTAAATAAACGTCTTTGCTGTTCCTAACAGAAATTATGTAATTTTGATAAACTAATGCAACTGTCACTCAGTAAAACGTGTTAAAAAATAAGTGTACATACATAATTTTACAAACACTTACCTGAACCAATAATAACTCCTATTATAACAGCAACCCCTTCAAGCAATCCTAATGCCTCTTTCATTTTTAATTTTTCTTCAACTGGTACACAATTTGAGGCTTTCGGGTGCACACTGTCAGTAGAAGGCATTTTGAATATTTAAAAGATTCCTGTAAAAGATATAAATAATGACTCAAAAGACTGAATTATATGCATACTTACCTAATATAAATAACTAACAAATTTTCTTTTATTAAAGCGTTATTATTGACCACTAAATACCGGCCAATTGATAGTGCACTAACTGAAATTAATTTAATGAATCCAATTAATTGGTGTAAATGAACCCGTTCTTTAAGAGAAGTATATATTTGTGTAAAGAGCATTTATTTAACTACAAGACGCAGAAATTCCAAAGATCCTTAGTAAAAATACTATTAAATTATAAAGCGAGTACTTCAATGGACTGCAAACATTAAAGCATAGACGTTGGATAGAAGTTAATACATATATGAACTTCTAACTCTAACCCCAACCCCACATAATGCGCTTACACATACTCCGTCTCATTAAATGCAATTCTATTACATAAAGATTACCACTATCAATTATATCTTTCCTTAATATACTTTACGTATGTACGAAGATTCAGTTATTCAACGATTACGTGTGTAACTGAATAATGTTATTTTCTACACCGCGCTTTCAGAAGGCGTACAAAATTGCTAAGATTATTGATTTCCACTAAAAGCTATACTACCCTTGCCATTGGTGGTAGGTAATCTGATACTGTGCATTTCAGTTCAGTAGGGTGTCGTATTTATAATACCGTGTAACTTGTTTAATATAGCATTCAAATATTGCTTATGGAAGTTCAGTTACATACTAATTAAATATTCACAGAAGAATAATGTAATAAATAAACATATTGACCGTTTATTTGTTAAACTAACAAGTAAATATGATTAATATAAATATAAGTAGTCAAAACCGGCCCAAGTAAACATAACCCCTAAGAAAATGAGTTCTGATTGCGCTTTTGTCGAGTAAAAGGAATAATCACATAATCAAGTTTCATTTTTAAGATGCTTACATCATCATCATTAGGTTTTCAGTCCTGGAACTGGTTAGACGCATACCCTCATTGTTTCCTATTCTAACCTACCCTACTCATTTACCCGAAATTTGCACAGTCTACATCTATCACTATCTGATCTAGGTCTACTTCTACCTCTTGTAAGATATCCCTTAATACTCCCCAAAATGCCTTAGAACGTATTCTGCCCTTCTATTTCTCCTATTTTTTTTCCCACAGATATCCTTGTTCCCCTACTAATTCTATAACCTATTTGTTATTAACTTTGTCTGTCCATGTTACCATCCTCATACATCTAAAACATAACATTCCAAAAGGCTGCTACCGTTTTTCTGTCTGCTTTTCAGACTGTCCGTATTTCATAGGCATACTGTGCTGTGCTCCACACATATGCTTTCAATAAGTTTCTTCTGGTTCTATGTTTGTTGTCTTTCATAATAGGCACTGTTCTTTCTTGTTAGATGCAGTTCGGTCCCCATTTATTGTTTTACAATTATATACCCTACTTCTCAGACATTCAGTGGTTGTGAAGGGGAGAAAGCACCCTGTGGTTGCCAAGTTCCCCCAGCACTTAACCATTTACCGATTAATTTTCCAATATATCTTTTCGCACAGTCAATATTAGTTGCAGATATTCCACAACCAACACCTGTAGTTGTTTATAGTAATTATCAGATTTATCTGCGCTTTTTTTCCTCATTAGGTTTACGGTCTCAAAACTGGTTGGACCCGTACCTGCACTTATTTATATTCTGAGCTAGCGTACACAGTTCCTTGAAAATCTCATACAGCATGTATACAGCTTTGTTCCTTTATATTGTTTTCTAATTTTTTGCTCTATTTCACCGAGATCCAGTGAAGGGGGTTAAACAGCCTGTTGTAACATTATTTTATAATGTTAACTAATAAACAAATTAATTAATTAATTAAAATTCAGTAACTTGCATAACTTATAAACAAGAACTCCACAATTAATTACTTTCATATTTTAGTTAGGCTCCCTTATAATAAAAGACCAGGTTTACAAAGCTAAACTATTAGAAATTTCAGCGGCAGGTCATCATAATTTAAAGCTCTACCCTTGTATATCAAATACAATAACTCTCTTAAGGTTTAGGTCGGTTACAGACTGACAAATCTGATAAAATTAAAATGGAATAGTACTTTTTAACGTAAATAAAAAAAAGCAATTTTCTGTTGAAAAACTTAATCTTCTTAATATATTCGTTGATTGATAGCGGGTTATAGAAAACGAAACATTGTAAATAGCGAAAACGATTTCCAATTTGATTTGTTCAAAGATTGCAAGTAATTTTAAGTAGTCTGAAGACATCCATTGTAGTTAAAATCCATTACGGCTCAAGTGGGTTAACCGGTCTTTTGTTAATGGCAGATTACTGTCGCCAACGGGTGGCATGATCCACATTTCAATAATTAAAATTTCGAGAAGATACAATATATTTAAACCCTTAGAAAAATAATTGCTTCCGTGACCCTCATCTTAAAAGGGGTTGGATTTGGTTTATAAAAACTTGTTTTTTTGGGGAGGTTCTGTTCAGTCATTGGATAACAGAAATATGACATAAATAATGGTTAGAGTAGGAATTAATCTATATAACTTAAGGCTTTAGTCAAAAGCCACCGAGTTTTGCCAATGGGGCTGTCCGTGGTCAAGAAGTAGAAAGAAACGTAGTTTGCGGGTAGTGTTCTCCGGCATCACAGATATAATATTTCACTTAGTACCACGATAGTAAAATTTGGAAAGGAGTAATTAACTCTTCCAGTTCGCGAGGGTTACGCCCGTATGTTCGCGGATTTATAGTGATACAAGGCAAATAATAAAAAGCTTGTAGGCGTGTGACGCACAAGTTAAGTGATATTGTCAATAAGATCCTGCCGGATTCGTGTGCCATTCAATTATTTAAAAATTACAAGCTACAAGAGCAACAAGCGAGATTCTCTCGCTCAATTTAAGAGCTGTTCTACGTTGGAAAGCAAGCCATCAAACAATGGACAATTTTTAGTAAGTTTGTATAGTTAAGTAGCATGACCCATTTTTAGTTAATTTATTTGTTAGGACGTTTTGGCCATAAACCGTAGGATTAATTTAGTGTAAGATTTATAATATAAGTTTTCTTTCATATACAAGTGTTTGGGAATTACTTATGTACGCAAAATTTTCATAATTCCATATTCACCTATTCAATTAAATTTTTAAATTAAAATCAATGAATGTAAGAGGTTCACGTTTATTGCTCTGTTAATTAAATAGTTTTCTTTGCCGTTGATTAAGTCAATAGATTTTTATATTATTTTTTTATAATGGAAGTTGCATAAGTAGTAAAAAAGTGAGAAATTGATTAAAAGGAACAATTGTCCTCCTTGGGATGACAAGTCTCTCAAGGTTTTACACGAACATTTGGACATTCTCGACTTGTCTGGCGCCCTTGGTAATTGTCATTAAGCCACAATATTTATGAAAGGTAAGTGACAAATTTTTTTGTAGTATTTTATAAATTAATTTAACCCTTTCTGCAAAATTTTAACCCTCTATATGATCCACGACCTTCCGCTAGCTAGCGCCGGGAACCTCCTGTTAATTTTTGTTTTACAGGCCGCCCCCATTTATAATTTTACTGGAAAATACATACTTAGTAGCTTTTCCGCCTGTAACACTGTGGCTACCAAGATCCCCCAATACTTAGACATTTGCCAAAATAATAATTTTCCAGTAAATCCTTTCACACAATTAACATTATTCGAGAATATTACCCAACCAATTATTGCAGTTTCTTATAATAATCATCATCTTTAAGTACAGTTACTTTCTTCGTCATTAATTTATCCATCTTGGGACTGGTTGGTTGCGTTCCTAGATTGATTTCTATTCTGAGCTAGCCAACACATCTCCCTGAAACTCTTACAGCCTACATCTTTCACTATCTGTGTACAGTAGTCTAACCTAGGTCTATCTCTTCTTCTCTTTTTTCCTATCTCTGCTTCTAATATATTCTGCACTATTCCCTCATGCCGTAGTATGCGGCCTATCATCTTATCTCTCCTATTTTTTACCGTTTTCTATATTTGTTTTTTCCCCTACCATTTTTAGTACCTCTTTGTTCTTCACTTTGTCTGTCGATGATATCTTCATCATACGTCTGTAGCACCATATTTCAAAGACTTCTACCTTTATCTTGTCCGCTTCTCCTACTGTCTAGGCTTCACAGCCGTACAGTGTTGTGCTCCACACATATCTTTTAAGCAATCTTTTCCTTGTTTCTATGTTTGTTGTCTTTGAACACAGTAGTTGCTTTTTCTTGTTAAATGTAGCACGACCTTGTGCTAATCTTTGTTTTATATCTTTTGTGATTTTCCCATCTTGCGTTATTTGGCTTCCTAAGTAGTAAAATCCTTAACCTCTTACAAGTTCGTGTTACATATTTGTATTCCTGTTTTTGATTTATTTTCCCCTCCTTTGCATACTAGTACTTTAGTTTTAGTTTTGTTAATTTTCATATCGTATCTTTCTGTTAGAACCATTTCCATTTCATTAAGGGCAGCTTCTAACCCTTCCTTGCTAGACCCTAATACCGCTATATCATCTGCAAATCTAAGCATATCAATTTTTTGCCCCTGCATAGTAATTCCAAATGTCTTTCTGCATTTGATAGTATTCATTGCGTCTTCAATGTACAAGTTAAAAATTAATGGGGATAGGGCACATTCCTGTCTCATTCCTTTCCTAACGTTTACTTCTCTACGTTCCTGCTCTAATTCTGTTGTTTGCTCTTTGTATAAGCTATGTACTATTCGTCTATCCCTATAACTCATTCCAATCTTTTTGAGTATTTCGAACATTTTTTTCCATTTTACATTGTCGAATGCTTTTTCCAGATCTACAAACCCTATATACACACTTTCCCCTTTTTCTCTCCGAGCTAAAATAGCCTCACGTGTTTCGCCTAAACCCAAATTGGTATTCTCGTAGTATTTCTTCAGCCGTTTTTCCATTCGTCTTTGTACAATTCTAGTTAATATTTTGACACGTGTGCTGTCAAACTTATTGTTCGAAATTTTTCACATCTAACCGCATCTTTCTTTTTTGGTATAGTTACTATGATGTTACGTTTGAAATCTTTAGGTATCTCGCCTGTCTCATACATATAGCTTACAAGTTGGAGGAGACGTTCTGTTACTACTTGTCCAGCGGCTTTTAGAGTTTCTACTTGCACCTTATCTGTACCCGGTGCCTTACCATTTTTCTGATCCTTTAATGCTAATTCAAACTTATCTCTGAGTATAGGATATCCCAAGTCATCATTTTCAATATCTGACTCCTGTTCTAATTCAGTTAGTTGCTCTCTTGCATATAAATTTCCTATACATTCTTGGCATCTACCTACTTTCTCTACATTTTCTATAATGACGTTCCCTCCCGCGTCCCATATATTTTTGCTATACGGTTGTATATCCCTAAAATTGATTCTAATTAGTTTGTATGCTTCATCTGTCTTTCCTACTTCCATCTTAGTTTGTACCTCTTTGCACTTTTCAACAATCCATTGTTCTGTAGATTTCCTGAATTTGTGAATAATTTCGCATTTTATGGCTTTGTATCTCTGTTTTCCTGTTTCGTCTGATCAATTTTTATATTTTCGTCTTTCTTCTATTAAATTATAATATCCTTTGTTTTCCATGGCCGCCATGCCAAGGGTGGATTTAATGTTATTCCATTCTGTTTCTACTTCCTTAGTATCAGATATTTTCCCGATCTCTTTGAGAAATTTATTTGACTTTTTCGAATCTTTCTTGAATATCTTTCTCTTTCAGTTTCTTTAAGTCAAAATGCCTTTTTCCGTTTTCTTTTTTCAAATTTTTAAATTTAAGTGCGGCCTTCATAATTACGATGATGTGGTCAGTGTTTATATTTACTTTTGGGTAGCTTTTACAGTTTTTTACTTGATTCCTAAACCTTGTCTAACAAGAATGTAATCTATTTGATATCTTCCTATGTCTCCCGGCATTTTCCACGTATATCGTCTTCTAGCATGATGTTGAAATGATGTGTTTGTGATGATTAAATTGTTCTTGTAGCAAAACTCTACCAGCCTATTTCCCTTGTCGTTTCTTGTGCCTAAACCAAATAAACCTACTACCGTTCCTTCCCTACCCTCACCTACCACTGTATTAAATTCCCCGTAATTATTAAATTTTCATGACCTTTTACGTATCTTAGTGTGTCTTCGATATCTTTGTAGATGGCTTCTACCTTTTCGTCACTGTAGCTAGAGGTGGGCATGTATACTTGTATTATTACTGTGTTTACCGGTTTAGATTCTAATATAACCAAGAGTACTCTTTTGTTCTTTTGTAAGTAATTTTTACACAGTATTTTATCTTTCTCCGCATAACTATCCCCACACCCAAATTTCCTTCCACTGCCCCTGTATGAATTACCTTAAAGGCTCCACTCCAAAGTCTTCCGCCTCTGGCCATCGAACTTCCCTGATCCCTACTACGTCTAGTGATAACATATTCATTTCGATTTTTAGGTTCTCTAACTTACCTACTTGCTCCATACTTCTAACATTCGACGCTTCGACTCGCAAAATGTTCCTGACTTTTATTCTTAACTTTCCGATCGCATCCTCCTAGTAGTCCCTTCCCGGAAATCCGAATGGGGGACTATTTCAACTCCGGAATCTTTTACCCCAGAGAATGCCATCATATTTATTACAATGGAAGTACGCTGTGTACTTGGGAGGTAATGTCGTGGTTTTCCGTTGCCTTCCGCATCGCGGTAGTGTGTCTTAGACTGCTATACCGACCCCTATAGTTTCTGATAATCTAAGTACCGAAAGAGCCGTTCTCCTCTTTCGCGGCTTACACAAAATTTTAATCCTTTTTACCTCGCGAAAGTAGGAATAATTTTTCTTTCATCTACGAGTTTGTAAGTATACATATTTTTAAATTAAATAGTACAGTGTTGGCCTCATAATTTGATACGCGAATAGTGTCGGGTCTAAATTTTAATTTGAGGTGCAACATTTATCTTAAACAAGCTCGTGAAGTGACGTGAAGTAGCGTAAATTTAAATTAAATTAAACTAAAGTACGCAATTATGAAAGAAGTGTAATTCATGTGGATTTGGATTTGGATGCACCGTGAAGGCAGAGCAAACAGCACAACCTAGATGGGGTTCTTCTGCAAATAGCTAAAAGCGGCCAGCAGAGCAGAGCGAAACTACTTTACCGCATCATCAACCGAGTAGAGATCTTCAAGAAATTCCAGGTAACGCTTTAAAATTGTTGTTGTTATAAACTATAAAACTATGAAAATTGTGTGACGTGTGAGAGTGAATTTTGAAGGTATTGTGCATTATTTTGCGTATTGAAAATAATACGTATAACTATCTTTATTATGGTATTTAAATAGAAATTTAAAGGTGTATATAAAGCTTATTAACGTTCCTTCAGGAATTTAAAATTTTTATTGTTACGAGTACATGTTTTTGTTTGTTTGTTGTAAGAGTATGCGAAGTACAAAAGCATACATTATTCATAATTAACTGGGTTATCATGAGCTCACCATACTCCAGAGTATACTAATTTAAAATAAATTATAAATAAAGAAAATACGGTATTATTCAGGCCCATTTACTCCGGGTATATTCAATGTGTTTGATATTTTAAATTAAAATCCAGGACAGTACAAAAATAGATTTATTGAGGTGTAACTTGATTTCTGAAATGTGGATAATCTTGAATTTTATTTGTAAATAGTGGTAAATAAATATTGTATGATGGGTGTATTATTTTGTGGCTTTATTGAGAGTGTGCGTAAACGATACAGAGTATAATAGTGAATCTAGGTATCCAAGAGGAGGCCCAACTGAGCTAGCCTGGTAACTGAAGAAGAATTAAGGTGATGAAGAGAGGGATCTGGGTAAGAGATTATTTTTTTTATTAAATTTTTCTATTGTGTGAAATTTATTTTCGAGTTTTGGAAAATAAATAAAATTTTCGAATGTATGTTTAATTCGTGGGGCTCGAATGTTTTTTTTACTCTACCGAGGCTTTTACCGAAGAACCACGGCAATATATAATATATATATATATATATTGCCGTGGAACTACGCTCTAATTTAATACTTTCTCAAAAAACATTTGAAAATTTTATTAATTTTCTAAAAATTGTCATCAATTTAACACAAAAAAAAATTAACAAAAATAATCCCTTACCCAGATTCCTCTCTTCATCACCTTAATTCTTCTTCAGTTCCCAGGCTAGCTCAGTTGGGCCTCCTCTTGGATACCTAGATTCACTTTTATACTGTGTATCGTTCACGCACACTCTCAATAAAACCACAAAATAATACACCCATCATACAATATTTAATTTACCACTATTTACAAATAAAATTCAAGATTATCCACATTTCAGAGATCAAGTTACACCTCAATAAATCTTATTTTTGTACTGTCCTGGATTTTAATTTAAAATATCAAACACATTGAATATACCTGGAGTAAATGGGCTCTGAATAATACCTTATTTTCTTTCTTTATTTATAATTTATTTTAAATTAGTATACTCTGGAGTATGGTGAGCTCATGATAACCCAGTTAATTATGAATAATGTATGATTTTGTACTTCGCATACTCTTACATCAAACAAAAAAACCTATGTACTCGTAACAGTAAAAATTTTAAATTCCTGCTGGAACGTTATGAAGCTTTATATACATCTTTAGATTTCTATTTAAATACCATAATAAAGTTAGTTATACGTATTATTTTTAATACGCATAATAATGCACAATACCTTCAAAATCCACTCTCACACGTCACACAATTTTCATAGTTTCATAGTTTATAACAACAATTTTAAAGCGTTACCTAGATGAAGATATCTACTCCGTTGACGATGCGGTAAAGTAGTTTCGCTCTGCTCTGCTGGCCGCCTCTAGCTATTTGTAGAAGAACCCCATCTAGGTTGTGCTGTTTGCTCTGCCTTCACGGTGCATCCACATCCAAATACAAATTAATTACACTTCTTTCAGAATTGCGTACTTTAATTTAATTTAATTTAAATTTACGTTACTTCACGTCACTTCACGAGCTTGTTTAAGATAAATGTTGCATCTCAAATTAAAATTTAGACTCGACACTATTGCGTATCAAATTATGAGGCCAACACTGTACTATTTAATTTAAAGATATTTATACTTACAAAATCGTATTCTGAAGCGGTGAAAATACTAAGAGATCGAAGTTAAAAGAAAGTCATGCTAAATCTTTTAGAGTATTTATATGATTCCGAATGCCACCTCTAGGCCACTCTTCCGTGAAAAATCTAATTTAAAATAACACTTCCTCAAATTGTGTTTCAACCGTTTTCGAAATCTCCGAAATTTAGCGCGTCGTTACGATATTTTCCGAAAAATTAACATTCAATATTCCCGTGTTTGATGTACAACTAACTATATAGACCAATAGTATATCCATTGACGTCGTAAAAATCCTGCCTATATTAACGCTGTCCCTTTCTTATGCATATCATATGTTTCCTTCTAACCTTGTTTGAGTGGTAGAGAATCGATATTACTGTCCGCGTTCTTTTACTCCATGTGGACTTGTATACGTGCTTTGTGACTGTCGTTTCTTTGAAACTTGCTTGCTATATATAAAAATAAGGGGAACCTGACATTTCAAAAACATACAGGTGTTCAATTAACCGACGTTTTAACACAATATTTCTAAGAGTTGGCTTTTCAAGGTATTTTATATTCAACGGCTGTTTATGTGTTAGCAAAGCGTTTCACCTTGGTATTACGATTTTTCATGCTTTTATGCGTATTATACGTAATTACTCGTTCAATTAAACTCCATTAAATTAATAAATAAATTGCATTGGCTTCTAAAATTTATTTTCTTTACGAACCTATTTAAATTTTAATCACTAATTGTAAAATTATGGTAATACTTGTTGCTAAAATGAACTAAATGGAATAAATTTCGCACGTAAATTCTGGTTGTTTCCTCTATACAGGGTGTTTGAAATTGCTTTGTTTATAGTTAAATTTAATCTTTTAAAACACTACAATATATATATATATATATATATATTTCCGTGTCCATTTTAGCCCAAAAATTGGGTCGTCATAAATTGCCGTGGATCTTACTAATCTCTGGACCTCGCCAGTTTTCAAAACATTAATTTCAAAAATATAAAATTTTCACAAAAATTTTCTTACCCGGATTCTGCTTCATCAAATTAATTTCCTTCAGCAGCTTCCCTGGCTAGCTCAGCGGTGCCTCCTCTCGCATACCTAAATTTACTATCATTCTCTTAAGCATTCACACACCATTCAATAAAATCATAAAATAATACAACAATCATATAATATTTATTTACCACTATTTAGAAACAATAATTCATAGTTATGTACAGTTCGGTGCTCTAGTTACACCTCAAAAAAAATACTATCTTTGTAAAGTCCTTGTTTTTAAAATTGTAATTTTAAATACATTTATTGCAACAGGAGTAAATGGGCCCCAAATAATACCTTATCTTTATTTATTACTGAACACTGGAGTATGGTGAGGTCGTGATAACCCAGTTTATTAATGTATGCTTTCCACTTTGCATACTATTACTACAAACTTACAAAAAAACCCATGGACTCTTAACAATTAAATATAAATTCATTAAGAAATTTAATAGGCTTTACGTGCACCTTTTGTTTTATCTTCAAAATATCATAAGAATAGTCAGTTATACGTATCTTTTCCATACGTTAAATAACAAAAAATTACCATTAAAGTTCACTCACATATCACAAATAATTTCAACAGTTTATAAAAAAAACAGCAAATTCAAATGTGCTACCTGGAAAAGCTTCAAAATTTCATCTCCGTTTAAGATGCTTTTGTATACCAGAACCCCACGTCTTCGTGATTATGCGCGTGGTTCCACCAGCTATTCATAGGTGAAAACACAATCTAAGTTGAGCTTGTGCTGCCCTTTCCCTATCAATTCCAAATCCATTTATATTACACTTGTTTGCTACTGTATTATTAATTTACGAGCTTGTTAAAGTATTCGTGGACCTCAGTTAAATTTAAATTACTCGCCACTATTCGCGCTACTAATTTTAAAGGCCACAAATAATCTAATACTATTTTACTGAATTTGTACAAATTTTTAATACTCACAAGTCTCGTCGGTTGATTATTATACATTGTTAAGCAATGCAAAATTAAAGAGAACCCTATTAATTTTCTTCCCGTATTTATACCATAACAACGGGCCCCTTCTTGGCCACTCTTTACGCGAAATACTCAATTGAAAATAATATTTCCGCAAATTTTGCGTAACCGTCTTCCAACTTCCAGAAATATTCCCTTGTCAACACGCTATATCATACAAACTATCACATCCACCTGTCGCGTGTTTGTCTGTTGTAAAACTACCTATTTCAACCAATGACCTAGTCCTATGACGACATAAAACTCCGCCTGTGATATTGTATCTCCGTCTTATGCATTTTGGATGTCGCGTTCCACCCTTACTTGAGTGGTAGAAAATCGATATAGCTGACCGCGTCCTATGGAGTCCACGTGGACTGAGTTGCTTTGCTTTATGAAATCGAATGTTCTTATACTCCTCTTTATCTGTATCGTATTATTAATTTTACATCCCTTTCGCTCTTTAAGAAACTTTTGTTAGTTTTTATGCGAAGCAAACGGCGGTTGAACAATATTCTATGAAACTCGCCTTGTTATGTTCACATATAAGCAGAAGATGATCTTTCCAACATGCAGGTGTGCCTAATTAATGATCGTTTAAAATAACAATTCTCGGAGCTTCTTTTCACGGTATTTTATACAACAGATGTCTGTTTGTTCGTTACGAAAGCTTTTCGCCTTGGGATCATTAATTTTACATGCTTTGATGCGTTTCTGACGTTATTGCCCGTTAAATTAAACTCAATTAAATTAATTATGCGTTCTATTGGCTTATAAAACTGTTTTTCTTTAAGAACTTATTACTTTTTAATCCCTAATTATAACAATACGGTAATCCCTGTTAATTCAAATTAAATAAATGAAATAAATTTTGCGCGTACAGAAATAGTTCCTTTCTCTATACAGGGTGTTTTGAAATTGCATTATTTACCCCAAATTTTAACCCCTTAAATCCACACTACAATATATATATATTATAATGTCTAAGGGAGCTACTAAGAGTTATAAGGGTTGTTTAGTACAAGGTAGTATATGCCAAACAAAAATAATCCACATATTTGATCACATAAACTTAAAAATGTATGTTTGCCGTATTTTATGTATACTAAAATACCATTCAAAAATAGTAGTTGAAATTAAGTGCCAAAAGGTAATTTTAAAATGACTAAGTGACGTAGTAAGATGTGCAGTGCTCAAGGGTTTATGCCGAGTTTGAATTTTAAAAGCCTTTGAAAGTACATTTGCCGTCCAAAAGCCGGATGCGTCTGTGAATGTTTACTATCAACATGCATCCAGGGTCAAGTGTAATTTATTTTGGTCTCTTTTATATAGAATCAACTTTTGGACAATATTTGTAAACTCAAAATTATTAGTTATAACAACGTCAAATGTGATTGGTGGAATGTAAAGATTTAGGACATATATTAGAATTTAATGTGATTATGAAATTGTATAAAAGACATGAACTTTGGTATGTGCGACACGAACGTAGTTATTTGTTATGAACTTTGAGATGTAGTAGGCTAAGAGAGTTAACATGGTCGCCTTAGAGAGTAAACAAGGCAGATTATTTTCGAACCAATTTTGTAAAAAGACGTGTTTTACTAACTGTGCTAATTTGTATCCAGATATTTAAAAAGTAAATAAAAGTAGTTGTTTTAAAAGGAGTTTCAATTGAATAAAGTGGTAAAGAAACAAGCATCGAAAATATAAAGTGAAGAGTAGTGATTGTGCGACGGTAAATTATTGGATTTGGAGAGTGGTTATATAGATTTGAAGTGATATTGGAGTGCGGTTTAAAGGTAGAAGGACATCGAGAGTGGATATACATAGAAAGAAGTTGGATATTGGAGTGCGGTTTAAAGGTAGAAGGACATCGAGAGTGGTTATACATAGGAAAGAAGTTGGATATTGGAGAGCGGTTTATAGGTAGCAGGAGAATTGAGCAAAAAGAAATAGGAACGAGTAGATTGGGATCAGATACGGAGAAGCGGACGGATTTATAGAGAAAACAAGGATTCGAAGCGGAGATTAGCACAGGGGAAGTTGTAGCACTGGTTTTTCTAAATTCTAAATTTGGGTTAATCATTTCAGGTATTGGGGAGCAGTTAAAATTCAAGGACACCTGGAGGCGGCACGGAAATTCAAGAACATCAGTGTGAAGACGCATACGGCGATAAGGATTTTGAGTCAGCAGTCAGAGAGGCATCAACGGAGTATAGACCAGGTGAGTGTTGAAATATATCTTAATACGTCAAAAATAGGCATACAATTTTGGTAGTAATTTAATTTGGCATAAAGCAACTTTGATCTTATTAGAAATTTTGGCATATACAAAAGTAGAGTATCAATTTTAGTAGTAAAACAAAAGAGTGCACTTTGGTTGGACTTAGCACATCTACTTATAACGGAACCCACTATAAGTAGTTGAACACCCTGAGATTAAGAGCTTAAATAGTCGAGGCATTGCAATAAATAATTAATTAAAGAACCAACCAAACGTTGCAAGTACGGGGCGTGCATTAGGTGTACACATTTTAAAAATTTATAAAATAAAGAGTGAGTAACTGACAAGTAGTGAGATTTAATAATAGTAAAAGGGAAAGTAGGACATATAATATAGGTTTATGCCCAAAGTAGGGTAGAATAATATATATATATATATATATATATATATATATATATATATATAGCTATGTATAAACAAGAATTGGAATTATCGTTCTCCGACGTTGGGCTGTCATATAAATATTGCTATAAACTGGATTTTATCTTGAACCTACCTTGTCGACCAATAACAAAATTTGATACGTTACCGCCTTACTCGTTATCAATTTCGTATTTAACTTATAGCTCCTCCTTGATTGTTTAAATTATCAAATCACTTCCATTAACTTTATCTTATGACCTCGACTAGCATTTATTTGGAATTATAAAATTCAGTTAATTCGATTCTATATAATGAAACAAATATTATGTACATCATCATCATCATTTTGTTTTCGACCTTACTTAAGGTCGGTTTGACGCAGCTCTAACTTCTTTTCTATTCTGTGCTAATCTAAAAAGCTTTACATACCCTTCACAACCTAAATTTCTAATAATTTGACTAATATAGTTTGGTCTAGGTCTTCCTATATCCTTCTATCTTTTTCCTATCAGCTGACTCTACATAGATATTAGCAACCTGATGGTTGTTAAAGAACTCTAACATGTTTACATGATTACCATTTATAAGGAAATGAAATATAACCTGGTTATCCGCTTCAAAAAGGAAAAGTGTTAAATTATATGTTATGGTAAGGCTTAAGCAACGAATCGCTGCCAACATGTCAGACCGCTACCTAATTGTGAGTTATGTCCTGGTGACATTTAGTTAACTGATTTTTATTTTTTTTTTGTTTTGTTTTCGAACTTACTTAAAGTCGGTTTGACGCAGCTCTAAATTCTTTTCTATTCTGAGCTAGTCTAAAAAGGTCTACATAGCCTTCACAACCTAGATCTCTAATAATTTGACTAATATAGCTTTGTCTAGGCCTTTCTACTCTATTTTTATTTGGTAGTCTATAATCTAAGACTTTACTAAATAGTCCCTCATGTCTTAACTGGTGCCCTATCATTCTATCTCTCCTGACCTTCAATTGTTTCCACATACAGGGATCCTCACCTATCCTTCTATAAACTTCCTCGTTTGTTACTCTATCTGTCCAACTAATCTTTAACATTCTCCTATAACACCAAGTTTCAAAAGCTTCTATCTTTTTCTTATCTACTTCTTTAATTGTCCAAGTCTCACTACCGTATAGTAAAACGCTCCATACGTACGACTTTAAGAAACTTTTTCTATTATCTAAACTAATACTATTTGCTATTAGTAAGTTTTTCTTTTTTAAAAACATTTTTTTAGCTTGAGCTATTCTAGCTACTATATTCCTTCTGCTACGTCCATCCTTTGTAATTATACTACCTAAATAGCAAAACTCGGTATTACCTATTTTTAATTTTGGTTTAGAACTAGGCTGTAACTCACTTGTCATTATCTTTGTCTTTACTGAGTTAATTCTCATACTATAGTTACTCTGTAGTATCTCATCTAAAATATTTAAAAACTCTTCTAACTCTTTTTTAGACTCTGCTATAATGGCTATATCATCTGCAAAACGTAACATGTCTATTTTCTGTCCCTGTACACTAATACCTATCTCTTTTCTCTCTCTAGCTAAGTTTAAAGCTTCCTCAATATAAACATTAAAAATCAAGGGAGACAGTATACAACCCTGTCTAACACCATTTCTAATCTTAGCTTCCTTTTCTATTTCATCAAATCTAATTACTACGCTTTGGTTTTTATATAGACTGTAAATAATTTTTCTATCCCTATGAGAAATTCCTATTTTTCGCAAAACCCTGAACATAACAATCCAATTAACCCTATCAAATGCTTTTTCGAAATCTACAAATGCGAAATGAGTCTTTTTATTTTTTTGTAACCTTTTTTCGATAATTACCCTAATCATTAGTATCGGTTCTCTAGTCCCTCTGTCTTTACGAAAACCATATTGGTCTTCGCCTAAATAATTCTCAGTCAAAGCTTCTACTCTATTTTTAATTATTATTGTTAGTATTTTGGAAGCATGAGAAGTTAGACTAACTGTTATAAAATTCTCACACCTATCAGCTCCTGACTTTTTTGGGATTGGAATAATAATATTTTTTTCGAAATCTATTGGAACCTCACCTGTATCATATATTACATTTACCAGTTCATATAATCTGTCTAAAGTTTTCTGACTTGCATATTTTATTAATTCTGCGGGAATATCGTCTATCCCTGGCGCTTTATTTAATTTAAGATTCCGAACAGCTCTATCAAATTCCTCTCTTAATATTGAGAACCCTATTTCTACATCCTCTTGTTGGTCGTACTCTAACTCATCCATATCATCTCCCTTGTACAGTTTTTGTAAATTATTTAAAATACACTTTTCAATTAATTAATGTTGTAAATCTCATTTATCAAAAATTATATACTTTTTAATCAAACCCAAAGTCACAAAAAAATCTATTATTTTTATAAAAAAGAAGTGTGGAACGTTCAAAACCTTTTATCATATCACGCAATTTATACGTATGCAAGTCCTCTTTTTGTTGACTTTTTCACATTTATTTATATTAAGCAAATTCAATATTCAAATAAAAAAATAGAAAAAATATGTCTTATAACTAAAAATCTGACCTGGTCTATGTTCTTCGCATTGGCGCATCCATAATCAGCTAGTATTTTCCATGCATTAAGCCATCCATTTGAATAAAATTTATTTTCCCCCAATTCAGGATTATTACATGCCCATTCGAAATATTGTCTATCCACACGCTTGAACCATTGCATTTAAATTATTGCCATCACCCTATGGAATACCATTATTAAACTTATACTTATGCACCCCAATTTATTGTCATCTCATTCAGAGTTATTACTTCTTATCAATTTCTCCAAAGTTAGAATACCATCTATTCTCCCCGGACTCAGAAATTGTATTATTATTCTCCCAGGACTCGGAAGCCCTATTATTATTGTGCTTTAGTTTAAATAAATTCTCTAAAATCTACTTACGTTTAATCGGCAATCGTAATTTTCATCTTCGCACTTATACAATTTTTCACTTTAAATTATTACGTATCTCACTTTATTTCAGAGTGGCGCACCTCGGCCTTTGTTGAGTTGAAAACTGCCTTCTTTATCTCCGTGCCTGTTAATATATCATTGACTTCCTACTCCGTCAGTGGGTATCGTCTACAAACTCGTCGCTCATTTTAACCAATCAAATCTTTGCATTTAAAGTAGTTTCTGATGTAACATTATTTGCTTTCAAATAATTGTGGCCTGCTCGCAGGTGCCTTGTTATCAAACATGTGGTGTTTTGACGAATCTAATCGCGTTTCCATGTTGTACATAAACAACTGATGCAATTCGACTTTTAATTTTCATATCTGCCTGTTATTTACGCAATTTTTAATCACCTCTCTTTATCACAGTTATTAACTATTTGTACGCATTTACATTATGCTTCTCGAAGCTCTATTTCTTATCTCCGTATTAACCTAATTGTTTGGAACTCTTTTGAATGCGTGTTTAATTACACTTTATTATGTTTACTTATAAATACGCGTACTTCCACTGAAAATATCTTTATTTGCCTTACCTAAATTAACTAAAACTCTATCTACAGGGTGTTAAATATTTACTATTTACTTAATGCATGTCTTCCTTATTCCTACGCTAACTATGCGTCTTCCTATGTTTATTTGCGACGCTTAAAACTACTTATACTTTATATACAGGGTGTTGACGGCTTACTATTTACAAACTATCTCCATTTCTCAATTCTTTACTAAATAAGTGCAGTTTTCTGCTGCCTATGGTAATTTCTCATTTCTAAACGACCTTTACTATAAAGTACACCCTTAAACAACCCCTTATCACAGCAATATATATATATATATATATATATATTGTCTTGGAAATTATAGGTTAAGAAGGGTAAATAGGTCTAGATAATAAAATTTTAACAACTGTATATAGAAAATAGAAACGATTTATTTACGCGCCAAATTAATCAGTTTAGATAGTGAAAACGGACGGTTATTAACATATTTTGTATTTCTAAATTGGAATGTAAAAATTGCATAACGGGTAGAAGCTTTAGGGTACATGAAAACTCAAGAATACGCATAACTAGTTGTAATACAGTATTGCCCGAAATAAACAGTACTGAAACTAAGTTGGCGGTTTTTTTATGCGTGCGCTGTCACACTCAAAGTTAGCTAGTATAGACCTGTCAAGTAAACCTCAAACAAGTAATTAGTAGGGCCTAATTGTTAAAAATGGTGTTAAGTACAGAGGAGAAAGTGTTTCTGGTAGAGCATTATTTTCGATCATACGGAATCGGCCGACGTAATGGTGCAAGTTTGCTATACGTGTCTGATCAATTCACACAAAGGTTTAATAAACGTTCTCCAAGTAATGCTGTATTTTGAAGGTTATTGAAAAGTTTAGAAATACAGGTAGTGTATTGTGCCAACGAAAAGGAAACTCAGGGCGTCCCAGGACAGTTAACAACAACAATAACCATGAACGTGTTTTGAGCAAATCTTAGAAAATCCGAAAGTCAGCCAGGCAAGGACAGCGTTACAACTTGATTTAAAAGAACTTCCTTTCAAAGAATCCTGAAGGAGCTGGGTACATTTTCGTATGTGATTCAGGTACATCAACAACTACATCCTAGGGATTATCGCAGTAGAGTGGAATATTGCGCCAGAATTCTCGCGTTACAGTATGAAAATCCTGAATTTTTGAAAAATGTTTGGTTTTCAGACGAAGCACATTTTCACTTGTCAGGCTATGTGAATCGTCGCACAAATCGATTTCTGGGCTTTGCCAGACCCGATGAGGTTCAAGAGGTTCCTTTACATAGTGAAAAAGTGAGTGTCTGGTGTGCTGTTTCCGGACACGGAATCATTGGTCCGTACTTTATCGAAGAGAATGGTAGGCAAGTCACACTTAATCAACAGAGGTACAGACAAATTTTAACACGATTTATCCCTGATCTACGTCAATTCTTTCGTGCACGTAACTTGGCATTTCGAAACCAATTTTTTCAGCAGGACGGGGCAACTTGCCATACTGCTGCCGCAATTCGTCAATTTCTTCAAGAACATTTTCCAAGCAAATTCATATCACGATTTACTGACTTCCGTTATCCTTCACATTCTCCAGACCTCACACCTCCAGACGCATACATTTGGGGCATGGCTAAAAATGCCGTTTTCAAACGGGCACCACAAACCATCGATGAATTAAAGGATGCCGTTAGAGTCTTCTTCGCAGCCCTGAGACAACCCTTATTCAATAACATGACCAGAAACTTAGAACATCGTTATGAAGTCTGTCTCGAACGAGGAGGTGCACATTTAGAACATATAATAAAGTGTCAATAATATGTATTTTTTAAATATACAAAACAATTACAATTTCAGTACTGTTTATTTCGGGCAATACTGTATTTTAAATCAAGCGCATCGGATAAGAAATGGAGCTTTCGAGTATAGAAAATCAATAATTTAAACGCATATTTCCATTTAAATAAACGAAACGTTCGTTATACAAATCCTAAGAAATTCGAAAACTTGGAATTATTATTTTAAACGGACGAGTTGCTTCAAAGAAACACCTGTTAGTTAAATGTCAAGTTCAAAGAACTAAAATATATGTTGGGACAAAAATTTTATAGAATTGTTTGCAACGGTCGGTCCGACAAGCTGCTAAAATAACAAGTGCTTTGAAGACTACGTGAAATAAAAGATCTATAATATAAAACAGACAGAGAACACGTTTATAAAACGTTGGTTACAATACACGTCTAAAATACGCAGTCGATTTGAAGGCCAACAACAATATCGATTTTCTGTAGATTGAGAGGGGTTCTAAAAGAAACAATAAATATGGGTGAAACGAAGAAAGGTAGCTAGAGCGTTGGACGTATACACCGGAGGAAAGCAATATTATTGGTCGAAGGCTAGCACTTTTGAGAAGCTCGTGTTCGTTAGATGTTATTGAGCGAATTTAATGATAACAGCACGGTAAACGTGGAGTTTTTCAGACGTTAAAGTTCGTTACGAACCAAATTTTGAAAATCGGTTTTGAAAACAAGCGTTTTGATGAAAAAAGGGTACGTAAGGGGTATTTAAAAGCGTATAAATACACGGGGAGATACACGCTTAGATCCCTTACGTAATTGCTATTACGTGCTCTTACGTTGTACTGATTGTTGTTTATTTGTTGAAGTAGCATACAACATCCTATTTTAAAGTGTGTAAAGCTGTTAGTAACCTACCGGTAATGTATTAAAAGTGTGATTTGCACAAGTGGGCGCTGGCTTACAATAGGTGCTGTTACTACACGATACAATCTAATGATAGGATGGTACTTGTGTAAATGAATCAAAAAGTTAGAAACAAGTATGCGTGAAGTGTAGTGAGTTTGGAAGGTTGAGTTTGGTCGAGACCATTATCCGGGTAGAAATACTAAGGGGGTTGCAGAGATTCGGATAGCTAGTGAACATGAGGTGGATCCTGGTATAATCACAAAGTGTATGGACACATCTTCAGAGGTAACGAAGAAAGAAGCTTACTCCAAGTAAAGAAAATTAATTTCTTGCATTTGCTTGAACATTTGTGCTTGAGTGTTTTGACTTATTGGGGGTGTATTTTATTATCATAAAACTCATTTAAAAGGGGTATATCTAAAGGACAATCGATATTGATTATTTAAAAATGTTTATTAATGATATAAAAATGATGTTGTAAGGAGTAAACGGGTCTTTAGCTTTATTTTAATTAAAAATGCGAGGTTTAAAAGCATTTAGAGTAACTGGGTTATACTGAGCTCAAAATAGACCAGAATAAAAATGAATTTAGGGTTGCACGACGGGCCCATCTACTCGTCTAAAATAAAATTGTTGAAATATATTAAAATCCTGAAATTTTAAAAAATTTAAAGATTGAGATGGTAACAGTTTTTATCAAACTGTATATACCAATGTGTAAATATTTTCTTACTAATGGAAACTTGTAAATAAAAAGGTTGTATGTCTTGTTGCATTATTTAAGTGGTAATTTCATTTGACTGTGTTTGTGAGAAAAAAATGTACTTAGGTTGGTAGATATTCAACAAGAAGCAGATTTCTGAGCTAGGCAGGGTGTGCAGAAATAAGGCGTTCCAAAGGTATTGTAAGAAATTTTTTATTAATTTATTTCAGAAAATTTTATGACGGTTCAACGAAGGTGATCCCGATTGTTCTTGAGATCCACAGCTATATATATATATATATATATATATATATATATATATATATATACTGGGTGCTTCAAAAAAATGTATACACACTTTAAACTATTGTAGTTTTCCGCACTACAAGGCTAATGTTATATTTCTTCGCCAGGTGCCAGCATAATCGTCCCTCTATGTTATATTATCAGTTGGAATTTGTAATATCAACATGGCGGACGTACGTTTGAGTTTTGAAGAACGAAAGCAGGTTATTAAGTGGTACTGGAAGTTTGAGAATGTAAATGAAGTTCAAAGACAGTGGAGAAGGAAGTATGATACAGAACCACCTGCAAGATTAACAATTACACGCATACGAGACAAATTCGAAGTTCATGTAACAGTGTGTGATGTGCATAAAGGTCATTCAGGTCGGCCTCGAACAGCTACAAGTGATGAGTCATCAACAACAGTCTTGGAACTGTTTCAACGCTCTCCTAACAAATCTTCAAGGCAAGGGCACGTGAAAGTGATGTAAGTGCTAGCAGCGTGCTACGCATTCTGAAGAGAGGCAAGTATCGTGTTTACATTCCAAGGCTGGTGCAACAGCTAAATGACGACGATCCAGATCGAAGGTTGCAATTTTGTGAATGGATTCAGGAGATGGTGATACGTGAACCGGGATTTATGGGTAGCATCATTTGGTCGGATGAAGCCCAATTCAAACTTAATGGAACTGTCAATAGGCACAATTGTGTTTACTGGTGTGAAGAAAATCCTCACATTACAATTGAAAAAGCTGTAAATTTGCCTGGTGTAAATGTGTGGTGCGGTTTGTCTTCAAGGGGACTCATTGGACCTTTTCGATTTGAAGGCACTGTAACTGGTATTAATTACCTAACAATGCTTGCTGATTCCATATTTCCTGCCATTCGTGCATTATACAGTAATGATGATTTTATTTTCAACAAGATGGTGCTCCGCCGCACTATCACAGGGACGTACGAGCTTACCTGGATCAAAATTTGTCGGGCCAGTGGATAGGACGCAGGGGCCAATCGAGTTTCCAGCACGCTCTCCAGACCTTACACCACTGGATTTCTTCTTGTGGGGCACAGTAAAAGATGAGGTGTACAAACGTAAACCACGTAACCTAGACATTCTTTGGAATGAGATTCAAGCAGGGTGGAGAGAAGTCTCATTGGACGTTTTGATACGATGTACAGAATCTGTGGTGACTCGTACTCAGAATTGTATTGATGCTGCAGGTCACCAATTTGAACAGTATTAACATTTGTTATTTATGTTTCATTTACATTGGACTTTCAGCTTTCTATTTTCCTGAAATTTAACTTTGTAGAACGGTAAATAAATTTTCTATGGAAGTTCAAAGTGTGTATACATTTTTTTGAAGCACCCAGTATATATATATATATATATATATATATATATATATATATACATATAGACTAATGATGTAATACTTTTGGGATAATGTCGCTCAAAAAATAAAAACAGCATACAACGTTTAATGATTTGTAATTAATCGTACGTTTCGGTGTATAATTCTCACCTTAATCATCGAACTATAAGAAAAAATTATTAATATTCAGCAATAGCATATAACGAGCAAGTACTTACAATTACTTCACAAAAGTTATAATAAAGACGTTTAAAAAAAAACTGCTTAAATACTATATAAAATTAAAACTTAAAACATGTCTGGACTATAAACTTCAAATAATGTCACATTTCAAATGATTGACAGATGGAACAAATAAAAGAGTGAGTGTATATAAAAATGTGAAACAACTAATGTTTTATGGTATAAAAATTGCTGTTGAGGGGCGTAATTTAAATAACAAATCGTAATGAATGTAGTGATAAATAAAAGTGTTATTGTGATATGAAAGAATACTAAATAAAGTCAAATAGAATATTTGTTAAAAGAAAAAGAAATAATAATAATAACTGTAGTTAGCTAAATAAATTGAACATTATAATCTGATTATTGATAGAATCATGAAATTGAATGGTATGTCAATAATAAATATATAAGAGGATGGAGATATAGTATAATCAAAGCTAGCAAAAGACAGGTTCACTGTAAGAAATAGTAAGATAGTAAAAGTCAACAAAATATAAAAATTGATTGATGAAAATATAGATTTAAAGACAATAAAAATTGAAATAGTTAATTGTGGATAGAATTTGGACTCTAGAAAGATGTAGAACGATTATTTGTTTTGTAGTTAAAAGTATACAAATATGAATAAACAGCATATAAATTATTAATATCTTCTTTATGGTTTATTGGTTTATTCTGTTGATTAATATGAAAAGATTCTAAGAAGAGTCTTTTTTTGTAGTTGTCTTCAGTATCTATAATCTCTACATCATTATAGTTGACCTTATGACGTGTGTTATAAATGTGTGAAGAGAGTGCACAAGATGTCTTCCCTAATTTTGCATCGCTCTTATGTTGTGTAAGACGATTGCGGAGCCATTGTTTTGTTTGGCCTACATACGAGGCATTACAACTACAATTAATCTTATATATTAAGTTGCTACGCAGAGCTTTCTTAGTTTTTTCTTTTAGTTGGGTAAATAAGTTTCCAATAGACTTTCCCTTAGTATTAACAATAACAATCTGAGGATGTTTAAAAATTTTTATTAATAATGGTGAAAGGTTTGTAATATACTGTAGTTTTTTATATATAAAATCTGTTGGTCTATTATTTATGGGTGGTCTGAGTATATTAGAATATAACAATTTGGATATAAGTGGTCTTGGATAAGCATTGTTGACTAAAATATTTTCTAGTTTTTTTAAATTTTTATCAATAAAACATGGTTCACAAATAGAAACAATGCGGTGTTTAAGACCTAAGATTGTATTGATTTTTTGGTGTATACTATGGTTAGAGTGGTAATTCAAATATCTTCCTGAATTAGTTGGTTTTTGGTAAATATCAAAATTTATCTGGTTTTTGTAATTGCGAATAACAAGGGTATCTAAAAATGGAATTGATTGGTTTGATTCTAATTCAGAAGTGAAATTTAGATGGTCATTATAATTGTTAAAATGTTGAAGAGTGGTCTGTAAATGTTGTTCAGGAAGTGAACAAAGAATGTCATCAACATATTTGACGAGGAAAACCATCTTTAGTCTAAATTACTTACGCTCAGTATAAAAAAGATTTCTTTATATATATATATATATATATATATATATATATATATATATATAAATTGTTGATAATTTCTTGACCATCTGTAGTACAATAATAATCAGCAGTTCCTGGATTTTGGTCATCAAAATAATATGTAATTTATAGGTACAATATCTTTTGTCAGTATAATAAAATAGTTAATAAAAATATGGTATAAATTACATCAGTTTCTTTGTTAAGACGCGTTATACTGACAAAAGATATTGTACCTATAAATTACATATTATTTTGATGACCAAAATCCAGGAACTGCTGATTATTATTATATATATATATATATATATATATATATTGCTGTGTTAATAAAATCATTTAAGGGTACTTAGGACCAATAGTATAGCGCACTTCATATAAAATACATAAGGGCTCAGAAAACGACACAGCTTTCTGAAGAAAACAAGAAATACGATGATTAGGCTAGAAAGTAAATCACAACGCCCTGTATGCGACACGCATGGATAACGCAACATTATTACGTCAAGGATCCTAATTCAAATAAGCACGTTTAAAAATGCGTAAGATGGCAAACGCATATAATTTAAGGCATACATTGTATTAAGTCTACGTGACTGGAAAATTAAAATCGACACCTGATTTATTGGAAACAAACATGGTATGGCAATTAAAATTAAAATTCACCAAATTTATTTGAACAAACAATGATTTACTTATCTAGAAGTATGAAAATCCAAGCGAATCAACACTATTAACTCGAAACAGTACATGACAAGAGTAACGCGTTGATGTTAATATACAATAATAATACCATGGGATATTCGAAAATCTGGTATGAAAGTTTATACACAAACAACGAATTTTGCGCTTGTCAATAGATAGACGGTGCATTTAAATATTACCTGATTTGTAAACAAATCATTTCTTCATGAAGTAAAGCATAGTCATCGTCTCTGAAAACAAAAATATCCACGTAAAGTAATTAATTGTGAAATGTAAAATAATACCACTGAAAATGGAAAATTGATGGGTTTGCCGTTTTATCCTCAAATCAAAAGCGACTTTAAATAATCACTGGAGACAAGTTTAAATAATTACTGAAAACAAATCTAAATAATTACAAGAGACAACTCCAAATAAATACGAGTAGGTAAGTAAGGCCAGTCTGACTTTAAAACGGTGCACGCGAATGTTTTTCCATGTAACATACGCTTGCACCGTTTTGAAGCCAGACCGGCCTTATATTACTTTCAATGTAACATACGTGTGTGAGTTCAAAACACACGTATGCTACGTTGAAAAATGTAAGTGCGTGCAGAAAAAATGTGGAGCTGTTTTAAATTCGGTTCTCTAGCGAGAAGTTATAAGGTAGGTCAGATGCACAATATTGCATCTAATTCAATTGTATTTAATTAAAGTGGATTCTGATTTATGTTTTTTACTTTTGTTTAGAGGCTGCAAATATACATGGGTCAGTTTGACATCAAAACGTGTCCACGCGTATGCTACGTTGAAAAAATGTAGATGCGTGCAGAAAAATGTGGATCTGTTCTGAATTCTAAGCGAGAAGTTATAAAGTAGGTCAGATGCAAAATATGCTAAGGCCGGTTTGAATTCAAAGTGCGACCACTCTGCAAATACACACAGGCCGCTTTTAATTCAAAATGTGTTCACTCTTGTGATAGGTTGAAAAGTGGGTTGGCAAAGTACGCAGATGGTGGTAATCTGCTATATAAGGAGATTGCTCCTAATAATAATTTAATTAGTCGAAGTTTACTGCATATATTTACATACAAACATGTATATAATTGATATTCAGGGATTTAAATACAAGAAAAACGAGTTTGTGTGCAAAGAAATTGCGGTTTTGGACTTGTTGGAAGGTGTTTTTTGACATCAAATTTTTAAACTGCCAATGCAGTCCAGTTGTTTGAGCCAAGATCATATAAAACATAACGACTGGGTGACAAGGAATATTCATGGTCTTTCTTGGGATGAATCTTCAACAGCTGGAATGGTGTCATCATATACAGCGCTTTATTTGAAGCAAATTATCAGACCCGGTGAAGAAGTATGTGTGAAGGGTCTAGAAAAAAAGAAATTGATTGAAACCTATACAATGCAAAACGTTGTAACTGATATGCTTGCACCAGGTTGTCCTAAGCCATCGGAGTTAAAAATCAACAATTGTTTACTATGTAACATCCATTGTTATAGACACAGCAATAATAGTCTGCAATGTTCAAAACGAAATACCTTGTTATTAAAAGAATGGTTTAATAATAATAAAAAAACAATAGAAAGATTATGTCTGTATTATTTATTTTAATTTAATTTTACTATGTTAGTTTTATTAACTATTATTATTATAATAACTTCTAGCAAACATTATTTTTATCGATCCAGCTATTGTGTACGTTAGAGAAGCATGCGCAGTTCCTTATTGTGCTAATGGTGTTATTTGCAAATCTTGACAGGAAAGGTGACACATAATTGTGTTATCGTGAGTTTTACCTGATGTAAATCTTCATCCCTCACGCCTTTCGCCTTTCCTAAGTAAGATGTTCTTTAACCTCACTAAGTTACCAGACTTTGCAGGTAAACTTGAAGATATTGGACCAGGGTGTGATTCTAATTCTGGTCGTGTCAAGCCAGAAGTTTCCTAGCATGGAACCTCTAAGTCTGGTGAGTGTCAAACAGGAACACAGTATGTGTGCCACCATCTGGTCATCTTGTTGATACCCGCGTCAGATAAGGTCATCAGACGAACCCATTCTGCGTAGGTATTTCTTGAAATTGCCATGCCAGATCAGGATTTCCACTAGGAACCATAGTTTTTGTCTCGGCAGGTTAATGCAATATTTTCCGTTTTTGGTCGCAAAGGACGTGATACACAATTTTGCCTGTCGGCAGCTAGTCAAGCTAGCCTATCTATTTGTATGAGGGCGGAGGGTTGTCAGTTTTAGTATGGAAACCACTGCAGAAAGCGATATGGGAACCGACGGCTCAAGGCCGATAAAGCTCTAAACTGAGCCCCGCTTCGTCAAATCGTCCGCTTGCTCGTTACCATGCGCCCCCCGAGTATTTTTTGATCCAGACTACCTGGAAGACATTAGTGCAAAAAATAAGCTCTAACGTGTAGTGGCACGGTAGTACCACCCCTGAGATGAGCTTCCGCTTATTTTGGGCAATTAGAGCTGATCTACTGTCGCATGAAATGTGTATTGTTTTATTATGGATTCCACGTTCCAAAATAGCAGATGCACCATGCATGATGGAAGACAATAGCCACCAAGCCCGATGAAAGTCACGATCATCCGAATAGATGCCTGCCCTTAAATTTTCCTTTATTTAGGATCCATCCGTGAAGATGTCTGGTGGGGACGCGCCCTCAGGGTCGATGAAAACACTGAAGTGCTTCCTGAATATTATTATAGGTGTAATAGAGTCCACCACCCCATTTAAAAGTGGCATCGTGCACGCCGCCTCCTTCAGGATGCCGTGATGACTACGTCAGCACCTCTTGTCGCTCAACAACCCTTTGACCAGCAGACTTATTTTTGCCCTCAGAGCCATCTCCTCCACATGAAGATCAAGCGGAGTGAGGTCGAGAATGGAGTCTAAAGCTGCAGAGGGTGTGGATCTCATCGCACCCGTGTTGTTTAAGCAGGCTAGTCTTTGAATATGTATGAATCTTTTTGCTACATATGCCAGGCTAGTCCTGGGTCACCAAACTACTGCACCATAATAAAACATAGGTCTAACTACCGTGGACAACAACCACAGAATAGCCTTCGGGAAAAGACCCCAACGTTTATCTATGGTTCGTCTGCTGTGCCAGAAGACTTTTGTAGTTTTTGTTTGGAGGTGTTTGGCCCAATTCAGCTTATTGTCAAATATGATACCTAGATAGTTGACTTTGTCCGAAAGAGTTAAATGGATTTGGAAGAGTAGTGGCAATACCGTTAACATTAACTTCCTTTTGTTGGTGAACAGCATCGGCCCCGTCTAGTTGGGGTTGATGATCAGGGAGTTTTCGACGCACCATCGTTCTGTTAGCTTAAGAACTGTTTGAACTAAGTTGCACAGCACTTGTTCGAATTTGCTGACTGTCACTATGACTACATCGTCCGAATATCTTATGGTGTAAAAGCCCACCTTGTTAAGACGTCGGAGAAGGCTGTCCAATACCAGATTTCAAAGTAGTGGGTGACAAGACGTCGCCCTGAGGACGGCCTTTTCTTACCGTCCTAATGATTGAGGTGTCGCCTACACTAACATGTACCCTACGGTATCGCAGGATTTGTAGGATTAGTTGCCGAAGAGTTCAGGCCCGCGTTTCTGCAGGGCTTTGTCGATCCTTCTGAAGGTCGTTTCACTGAATGCGCTTACGATATCGACAAAAACACCTAAGACTGTTATCTTGTTGTTGAGGAATTTGTCAGTCCGACCTACAACTTCATGAAGGGCAGATTCCGTGGATCTCTCTGGTATGTAAGCATGCTGATTAGGATGGAGAGGAAAAAACTGTATTATTCTCTTTCTCATATAAATGTCGCACAATCTTTCCAGTGTCTAACATAAAAGACGTTAGACTGATTGGACAATACGATTTCGCCTGGGAATAGTCATTCCGCCAAGGTTTGGAGATAAAGACCATCTTGACATCTCTCCAGCCATTAGGAATGTATTTAAAGGCTATACAGTTCCTAAATAGTACCTTACATGTGATTTTCCAATGCTCCACCCGAAGGTATTACATTGGCCAGGAAGCGAGTCTTTATCTGGAAAATTTGGGATTTTGCCGAACCCTTGTTGTTCCAAGCAAGGTAGGTATCGTTAACGTGCATGACAACACTCACACACGGGATCTCCATTTTACTTCTCATTCGAACAAGGGCGTATTTTTGTGAAAAATGTTCAAGCGGACTGTGTCGGGATTTGACCTGGGACCTTGGGCGTAGTAGCCACACACATACCAAGTACGCCATAGAGCCGCCTCCCCTAAATAGTATCACTAGCAATGAAAGCAGCCCCTCTATGTCCCACTGCAGTATGACAGGTAAGATACTTTCCAGACCAGAGGATTTAAACGGTTGGAGGGTTGAAATGGCCCATTTTACTTTCTCTTTGTCCACCACTCGGTCCAAAACCACCCAGTCTGCCTCACATAAAGCAGACGTAGGTAGGTGCACCGCGGGGCTGGGGACAAGAGGTACACTCCCAGGGAAATGTGTTTCTGCAAGTAGTTCCGCATTTTCCTTCCCGCTATCCGTGTACCTGCCGTCTGAGTATTTCATACAGTATGGTAGGTGACGGTTGATTTGAAAAGTTTTCTTGGCAGACTTTACTGAATTACAGATGGTCTTCCAGGAGTCCCTGTCGTTATCTAATTTCAGTTTTGTATTGTCTCAGGTGGTGTTTGTAAACCTCCCATTCAATTATACTCCTGGTGTCTCTTGCCTTACTAAACAACTTGCCTGCAGTTTTATTCATCCTCTGAAGCGCATCGCACCACCAAGGTACGCGAGATCGAGTGGAGGCTGTCCTTACAGGACTTGCTCGCTCAAATGGTTCTATAAAAATAGATTTGTAGAAAAGCAGATTTTTTGCTTTATAGTCGTAGGGTTAGTAACGTTTTGCTGTGTCAGAAGCCACTTAGGAAGTCCATCCACAAACACCGACTTGTTGGTGGCTTTTGGATTTCTGTATTTTTTGCAGACAACTTCTGCTGTCTTTATTTTGACGTTCAATCATTAATGATCGGACAGGATCCCCTTCGAGATCATCTGCCAATTCGCGATACGATTAAATATGCCTGCCGTAGCAAGCGTGATGTCGATTACTTTCTGGCAGCGAGATGTCGCAAATGTAGGTTCTCTGACCCAGTTTAAAATCTCCAAGTTTTTACTCAGAATGTATTCTATTAACACCCTTCCACGAGGGTTAGTATCAGATAGATAGATAGATAAATTAATTTATTGTTGTGGACTATACCTGGGCCAGAGCCCATACTAGCCGCACATTATAGGTAATTTACATCAATTTAAGAACTTAGAATAAATAGTTCAAAGACAACTGGGGTTCTTGAAGTTTTGGTGAGGGGAATTTGTGCCTCTACCTTAGTCGTCGACTGTGCACGTGGAGTGGGGCTGATTGTGTGCATAGTACGAGTGTAAGTGTGATGTGGTAGTGAATTGCAAGAGTGTATATTAAGTGTGTTAGTGCCGCCGGTTGTGGGTGGTCTGTTTCGTTAAAAGGATTTAATTTAAGAAATGGTTGAATTCTTGAGGGTAGTTGGTGACTAGGAAGTTTATGTTAGGAAGTGGGAAGAACGGGTCAAAGTTTGAAAATTGCCTGAGGTTGATTTATAGTAGAGAGGTTAGGGGACAGGAGTATATCAGGTGTTGTGGGGTTTCTAGAGATTGATTGTTGCAAGGGCAGTGAGGGGAAGGAGTTAAATGGAATTGATGAAGTTTATTATGGAAGTTACTATGGCCGGACAAAAATTGCATTGTAGGGAAATTAGAGAAAGGAATGTGTGGAGGGATGTTTGTGATATCAGAGAAGATATCAAATGTATATCTGCCGGTGGTGGAGTGGGACCAAAGATCTTGCCTGGAATGGAGTAGGAAGTTATGTATTCGGGATTTTATGTCAGTTTTAGGGAGAGTACGGTATTCGTCATAGTGAAGTGTTCTGTCGTGTAGGATGATTGATAGGTTATGTTTGAGGTTTCGGATTTGGAGTGAGGAGTTTATTTGGATTTTGATCGGAGGGATTTGAAGCAAGGTATACAAGGACGTTGTGGAAGTGGTTCTGTACGCTCTTGAGGTGTAGAGTAGAAAAGGTCTTATGATCGTGTTGAGCGTAAGCCTAGAGGAGGAAGGTGTAAGCGGGAGCCAAGAATCTACTGCGTATCTGATGATCGGGATTATGATGTGGTTAATGATTAGTCTTCGTGTTGGATTGGTGAGGTGGACTGACTTTGGGAGTGCGTGAAGTAGATTATGGAGTATGATTTGTGTTTTGGTTCGAAGTTTGGAGAGATGGGAGTTCATTTTTAGGTGTGTGTCAATGTGGAGTCCAAGGTAGGGAGCTGTTCTTGAGAGGGGAATTTGTGTGTTAAGGATGTGAATCTTTTGTTTTAGATGGGGAAAGTGGTTGTCTGTTTAAAGAGGACCAGGATTTAATTGAATTAATTAGGACAGCAACGGTGGATTCTATGGAGGCAGGGAAGTTGCCGTGGATAAAGAAAGCTATGTCATCGATGTAAGCGAAGGTGGTGTTTGGAATATTTAGGTCTAAGAGAGAATTGATTGCGAGGTTCTATAGGTAGGTGATAAACGGGAACCTTGTGGACATCCTTGTGAGAGGTTTAGTAACCAAGTGGAAATTGGAGGTTAGGATGGCTGTTCGTAACGAGAGGAAGGATTTTATTAAGAGGTAAAGGTTGGAAGGGAAATTGGCTTGTTTAAGTTGATTAAGAAGATTGTGCCACCAAAGGAGATCGAAGGTTGAGTGGAAGTCGAGATTTAAGGAGACTACGTATGTATAAAGGGATGTTTGGACCGTTTGAATTAGGGAGTGGATTGTACGTTCAGCGCTATGCCCTGAGCGAAAGCCGTGTTGGTTAGGTGAGAATAAGGAATGACGTTCTATGTGTGAGTTTAGTTTGTATAGGATGGTCTGTTCAAGGAGTTTGCCAAGTGTTGGAAGGAGTGCAATAGGTCTGTAGAATTTAAAGTCTTCGGGAGGCGTATTGGGTTTGAGTATAAAGGAGATTGAAGCATATTAAAATGGGTCAGAGAATATCCCAGAGGAGAGGCATTTTTGTAATAGTAGGTGTGTGGATTCTTTAATGAGGGGCCAGGATTTCTGTAGGATTAGGTTGGGGATGAGGTCTGGGCCGAGGGCTATATAGGGGTTTAGTTTGTTAACGAAGGAATCTAAGAGGGAGAGTTCAAGGTGTGTGTCTGGGTCCGTGCCTGGTTAGGTTAGAGTGTTGTTAATTATGCGTTGTTGCGTCAAGAGGGGCCTAAGGTATTGCTGTATCTAGGAGGGTAAACATTGTTTGCTTAAATGTGGAAGGTTTGTAGTTGAAATGGCTGTAAGGATGTGTGTGGACGGAAGTTTGATCAGTTTACGGTACGTACTCTAGGGATTTGTGTGTCGATCGTGAATTATGTCAAGGTAGTGCTGTTTTCTCGTGGTGTTAATGAGGATTTTGTATTGTCGTCTGTCAGTGGTGTATTTGTTAGATAATGTATTAATAGCAATGGGGTCTGCATTGGTATGTTTCGCTCTTTGGAGTCTGGGTCTAGTAGTTGCAAGTGAGCGTCTGGCATGAGTGAGTTGTTGTGTCCACCACGACGTGGCTCGTGGGGTGTAATGTTTCCGTGGAATAGGATAGGATAGGAAAACGGTGATGATTGAAGCTGGAGATTCTAGAAATAAGGTGTGTTCTGGTGTGTTCTGGGGGGAAAGATTGGGTAAGATATTAAATGTAATTGGATTATGATCGCTAGATTGATGGATGTGAGAAACTGTCCAGGAGCTGAATAGGTTTGAGGCTGGGGAGTTGGTGAGAGTAATGTCGATGTTGAATTTGCCGTATTGGGATTTCCAAGTAGGGATACGGAATGGGGAGTTGTGGATTCTAAGATGGTGTTGGAGTGTAAAGTACTCTAAAGTAGTGCCGTTTTCGTCAGTGAAATCGTTAAAACATAGTGTGAATTTGGAATTGGCGTCAGTAGATATGATGATTGGTTTGTCTCCAATATATGTGGTCTAGTTGGTGTAAATAGGTATTAATGTCTGTTTTGTATTGGAAGTAAGAAGAAATAAGAAAAAAAAATGGTGCCTGATTTCCAGAGAACTTCAATTACTGTAATTTGGGGGGGTGGATAGGGTGGTGTGGTAGGAAGCGTCAATTAGGGGGTCTGTAACAATGATGGCGGAGGTGTAGCTAGGGTCAGGCGGGCTAGGGTAAATATAGGTGCGGGAATTTGGTAGGTTGTTAGGAATTTTGTTTTGGACTAGGTAAGGTTCTTGGACTAGAGCGATTTTGTATTTTGTGTTTTTGGAGTATGTGGGACAGGTCTAGGGTGGCGGCGCGAGAGATGTTACAAATGTAGGTTTTCTGACCCAGTTTAAAATCTCCAAGTTTTACTCAGAATGTATTCAATTAACACCCTTCCACGAGGGTTAGTATCAGAACTACCCCATAGCGTATGATGTGCGTTTGAGTCGCATCCTATAATAAGGTGTTTTCTCTTGATTTTCACAAATGGTCGATGTACGCCATCAACTCCAAAGGAGGAGGATCTGATTCAATCGGAATTATGCCGAGATCAGAATGATCTTAATGATTGCACCTATCTAACAACTAATCTGAACGGCCGTGACATTACGGCCACTCAGTTGTAGCAAGAAGAGAGCGTTTATGTGCCTGGAGATGTAGATACATGCCCTACACTTAGCTTGATTTCTTGCAGCGAATATAGATCATTTGAGGCTGTCCAATCCAGAAACCCCAGTGTGAGCCACCCAGGGTTCCTGAATGAGGGCAATGCCCTGTTTGTTGCTCAGGAGTTTGCTTAGATTGCTAGCAGTCGCCCGGCAGTATTGCAGCTTTGCCTGTAAAATGTCAAATCCCGCTATTGTTCTAAGTAAGATTGCATTTTAAACACCACTTTAAACACGCCTTGCTGCACTCCTCTGCGAGCCACTCCACTAAAACTGGGTCGGAGTCAGTGGTTTTCAACACAACAGCTATGGTTGCCAATGGTTAAGCTCTCAGAATGCAGTGGCTGCGGTCGGAGAAAATATTCAGAGAGGAAAGCTTGTATTGCGCTTCCCCTTTGCTTTCTATGATCTCCTTAGCGTCCACTCTAATGCCGAGAACTACCAACTTCCCGCGAGGTTGTTCCCTAGTGGCGGTGTGGAAAACACACCACCTGGAAGTACCCGCCCATGGGTTCTGTACCTGCAAACGCCCTTAGACTACATCCATGTCTTCCAGAGGACCAGAAATTCATAGCGCCGCCTTCAAAAGCTTGGGTAGCCGTTCCACCTGAACGACCGCAAAGCGTGCAGGCTTCCCACGGTTGTGTGTTGTGGGCGAACAGATGATCGTTCAGAATCTTTTCAATTGCTGATTGCAAGACCACAGCTTCGGTCTTGGTGATTTTGCGCCAAGGGTTGTTACTGTCAATCACGGTCACGTGGAGGTGCGTTGCGGCTGCGTCCACATAACCACCACCGACAGCCACAGCCACAGTAGAGCTACCCTTACACTCCCTTTTCCGTGGCCTTGCCAGAGGAGGGGTATCATTGGACCTGGTCTTCTTGTTGCTTACCACCTTTATGGCTTCTGCAGGTCTAGGAGTGGAAGTAGACGGTGTAGAGGTAGGGGTTGTGTGACGGGCTGCAGATTGTGCAGGCGCGGATTAGCTTTGTAACTAGCTTTATCCCCGGCAGCAGTCTGCGCCGTCAAACGAGTCTTCCCCCTCCTTTTCTGTTCTGCTCCGCTGATTAGCTTCTTCTGTGGGGGCTGTTGTTGCCACTCCTCTGGCTGGCTATTATCATAGATTGGAGTTGCTGTTACTGATGTGGCAGTTCCCGGGTGATCTGCAACCTATCTCGAGGGGTGTCCGAGAACGCACCTTCTAGATTAACTACACTTATTAAATCCATGCTAAAACGAAAAGCTTTATCCTCCTAGCTTGCCACCCCCCGTGGAGCACAAATGGCATTCCAGAACCGACACCAGGGCTAGCAAGATGATATGGCTTCCTTAGGATGGGTTACGTGCGAGCCCCCATTCTACTTTGTGACGGCACACATGCAGGATATGCCACGCAACCGAAGTACCGGTTGCGCGTCCTCCAAACCATAAGAACTCATCCAGTTGGCGGTCTAACACGACGTCATAGCCGACTGATCGAGATGGGCTAGCTTCAACCCACGGTCTAGGTGAAATCCAGGCCAAAGTGGTGTGTTGCCAGACTCCAAGGAACTGACTCCGCCTCAGGTGTGGTTTAAACACCAGGATCTCATCATTCAACCGACACAGATCGCCTCGCCCGACACAAACACGAGGTGGTATTACCCTGTGCAGACTGCTGCCGCCCAAACAGCAGTAGGGATATCGGTGGTTTGGTTCGCGATGTAGGATTCGCCTAATCATCACCATGCAGGGTATAGTCCGCACTGACGTACACTCATTTCCAGTATGTTGTGGTTTTTAGGCCACTCAACGCTCTGGATTCACACGAGTGCTAGGTTTATTCTGCCATAAAACCTGATGCAGCGTTGATTGCTCGATTGGTGACACTAAACCCTTCCTATCCACCACTTGAGGACGCGCCCGATGGGTAACCAATAATCACATGGGACCGCCTTGCACTATTCCTAAGTTCTCTTCAAAAAGTTTGATGGTGATATCTTTTTTTTCAAAAGATTTAACATTTATTGTATTAGTCAGGTTCAGGGGATTTTTAAAAACCCCGTACGGGGAAATTCCCAGCTTATTAATGTGTTAATGCAGACGTACATGAAAAGCACACAAAGTTTTGGTTCTCATGAAAGTCCGGTCATTGGCCTATCTTTGTAGTCTGAGAACATGCAACAATTGCATTTCTCTTACCTTGTTTGCCGTTGTACCTGCCAATGGGTGTCAGAGCAAATATATCGAAATAAAAGACTCGCCTACCGACTTTCTACGAGTGTAGACGTGTGAGTAATGCTTCGATTTATCGACAGGTGATTCCCCCTTTTCGTTCCTATCCTATCGTTATCGTATCGGTACTTCGTCAACGAGGGCTACAGCCAGTCAAACACAGGACGACAGAAAAACACCGTGAAATTTCGAGAGAGAGCCGTTTCGCCGCTGCATCAGGAGCAAGATATTGCGAGTAAGTGTAGCCCTAATAATTTAGCAACACGTTTGGTCGCCCTGAGGAATTTAACCGCCGAGTAAATTTGAGGTTGTTTATGTGGATAAAATACTATCTCACCTAGCTCTAAACGTGGGTGTTAAGGCGTAACGCTACTTAAAAAGAAAACAAGTAAGAAGCAACTTACTCTAGCGTTTGGTGCTTCTCTCATCTCCTGGGTTTGTTTGTATTGTACGTTTGGACGGTTCTATTATGTATTTCAAAGGGATGTCGGACGAGTCCATTATTGTGCGAAGGATGTTTTTAGCGTGCATGTTATTTCTTTGCACGCTGCGTGCTTATTGATCACTTAGTTAGATGTATGGTTGGATGCATACTCCTACATAAATATACGTGTGAGGTGTAACGTGATCCATTGATTTAACCATGAATGTAACAAGAAACAATAATAATTTGTTTGTGAAATATTTATTACAAAGCGTACAAAAGATCTACTTTCTAAAACCCAACAACATTAAAATAGCCCAAAAAATTTCCATAATATCCACATACAAAGTTAGTGCTCCAAAAATATATTCCTCTGGAGATAATTCAATCCTATGTCCACCCATAATCATTTGTGTATCATACATGAGGTACTAAAGAAAATGGTGCATATTAGTGTAAAAAATATTAAACGACCGAGGTGGATTACCAGCGAAAACAGCAGTGCTATTAATCCTGAATATATCATAAATGCTAACCCTAGACCAATTGTTACTGCCAAGATCATAACAACAATGCCAAATATCATTATCGCACAGCTCAATAGACACAAGAATTTTCCACATGTAGTGATATCACACTAGAACAAAAAATATATCAGATACCTATCTTTAATAATTTAATCTGCAAAAGGTGTTTCAAACTTAATTAGCTAAAGTTAATTATTGCATTTTCATAATTGGAGATAATACTCTTTAATTGAGATTATGGTTGCATTATTTTATACCAAAATATGAATTGTTTGTTAGCAATTTGAAGGGAGAGGGAGACAGCAACAAAAACGAATTTTGATATATTGTAGTTCGTCAGATTCGTGTATTTCTTTCTTTACAACATGCAAATAAAATTTATTGAAATAATAAACATGATTTAAATTGCTACGTTTCCGTCCCTTACTTGATTAGCTATTAAAGTTTAATCATGCATATTTCTATCTATAGGTTTTCACTTACGGTTGGTTCATGGCTTCCTGCAGCAGAATTTACCTTTCAGTGTTTTTTCTTGTTCTGTTTCCAGGGTACTTAATGACGTTATTACTTGCGGATATAACCCTAGTGCCCTACAGGCAAAAGCAAGAGAGGTGTGATACATCACAAGTGAGTACTACATCACAACACACCGATAACACATCTGAGAACACAGTCACGTCCTTTAATTCCCGGTACTAAAACGTTTCACGTAATCATTTTCATTATTCCAACACTCATCCGTCACTACCGGGATTGACTTTTTCAAATCCGCTGATGTCTTACAACCAATTAGAATAGAGAAACTCGACACTTCAATAACGTGTGCTCACATTACATTTCCCGAGAGCGAAAAAAATCCCCCGAAGGTATTTTAACGTCCTTACACGTATTCTTACAATGTAACTAATAATTTATAAAATAACCAGGACTAGATTCAGGAAACAGAAAGAATTTCTTTCATTTTTACGCAAAATGCTATAGATTTACAATAAACATAAAAAATATAAACTCAAATATCCAACAAATAAAAAGGTATGTTAGGGGTTAATTCACTTAACACGTAACAATCGCGGCATTACTATTAAAGAAGACAGAGCAAAAGTCCTCTTGTTCGCATAAGTTCAGTCAATTACTTATAATCTAAAACCCTTAATAATTAAACAAAGTATTTTTTAGGTGTCACCTGATTTTTCTTAAAATACACCGCAGTAAATCAAGAAATGAAAAAGAAGAAGTAGCTATTAAATAATAGACTACCTCAATGTTGCACACTTAGTTAATTTTTGTCGCAGTTTTCGTTAGCAACACATTTTATCGAACTGCAAGAGACTTCCTTAACTTAATATCTTACAACTCTAAACTGAATTCTAAATATTAAGATATAACTTAGTTTAACTAGCTACTTTTCAATTTTAATAAATATAAAATTTCAGTATATAAGACAAGATTTAACAAAAAAATGCTTACAAAAATACAGGTAAATATCCAAATCTTATTCTGCTTATTAGGCATTTGAATCAAACAATTTTTCAATAATTTTCCTTAACAAATTATAAAGCTAAAGTTAGTTAAGTTTTTTCTTTCAACTTTTACTTTTCACTAAAGTTATATAAATCCTGGTTTCAAAATATCAGTTAATTAAAATTTTGTCCAATTACAAAAACAAAAAAATTATTTCCAAAGACAAGCTTAAAATAGAGATATAATTCCGAAACAATTTCCAAAGGTAACACCGAGATAGAAGTAAAATCCCAAGGCAATTCCCAATAATAAACTTATATTTGATTTTTTCCGATGCTTCACCCGAAGGTATTACATTGACCAGGAAGCGAGTCCTTTTTACTTGAAAATTTAGAATTTTGTCGAATCCTAGCCCTTCCAAGTACATGGGATCTACATTTTACCTCGCATCCGAACGAGGGCGTATTTTTGCGAAAAATTCTCATCTAATATTTTCCAAGCGGAACGTGTCGGAATTCGAACCCAGAGCCTTGGACTTAGTAGTCACACACGATCCAAATAAGCCACGGATATATTTAAAACTAAATTCAAAGGGTGGTCCAGTAGAACCGCTATAAAGGTGCTTTCTAGTTCCTAAACAAAGGTTCGCAAAGCGGCGCTAGTGCTGTTGTATGCACGAGGGACCGACTTATCGTGGGGGCGGATCACATGTGCCCCAGGGATGGAATCGATTAAATATGCCATTTGCAAAAAATTGACAACCACAACATTACCACCGTTTAAGGTGACGCTCGACTAAAAACGAGGTCCACATAACATGGCCCAATGCCGTGGGTTGCTTGGTATCCAGACCCAACGGTGACTAACAGAAAAGCAAAAGTAGATACATATAGGAAAATGTATTAAACAAAGGAGGTTAGAATCAGATGGATGCCATATTAGCTTCCGAAACGAAGAGATATAAAGAAGGGCTCGTAGAGTAGAAGATTGTAGATAAGGTGGATAAAAGTGCTACTCAACTCGCCAAAATGGAGTCAGTAACCCGGAGTGGGGGAGCACCACTCGTATGTAATAGACAGAAGTTGTTATAATAATACAAATTAAAGTATATATACGCTTTACTTGCGTCGTCAATTATACACAATCTGGACGTAGTTTGTTCGTCCCCAAATTCGATTATTTGCATTGTCGTCACGTGTAAAGCAAACAAATAACACTAAACCAGAGGCTTACCTGGTTTTTGCTAGAATCAAAGGCCGTCTCCGCTAATCTTTAATTCGAGTAACCGTCGGGTAGTCTCTTCTTCGTGAAGGAACACGAGATAAATTTAAAATAGAACAAAAAGGTACGGGAATCTGAAAGGGGGCACGGGCACTTCGTCCAAAACTAACACGAACACACGTACGATCTCTTCGATCGCCTATAATAAAGTTTCTTGCTTTAAAATGCCTTGCTCCTACGAGTCTTTATATCTCCTCTATTCTACGCTTCTCAAGGTTAACAGTGTAACCACAACACATTCATTGGCTTAGAAGTGCGATCTCATACAGTTTATATGCCATAAATCCTGGGATGATTGTCATAGAATTCCTAAGAAACTAAATTCATAAACTTCACACATAAATATTTAATTTTAGGACAAGCAAAAAGTTTTTCATGTTCAATTCAAAAAATCCCATAAATCTATATATTAAAAAATATGGTGCAGCCAAAAGGCGCAATGTAGTCTTTGGAATTTAAGACAAGCCCGCCGGAAGAAAAATAAGGTGAAGAAGGAGATAACGAGATGCGAAAAAATTAAGTTTCTAAAAAAGCGTCCTATAAAGATAGTAAGGTATACTTCCTAAAGGCTACAATGTACTCGGTACCACTTGCCAAAATATGGAGTAAGCTATCGGATAAGCTACAAAATAGCTGCAGTTTAGTTTATAATAATTTACTACAGTACGTGTATTGGGGGAATGGTAATACAAAGAAATTGACGGGCTTGCAAATTAAGTTGTCCGAAAAAACCAGAGGAAAGGGAAAAGTTGATAAAGTATGTGCTTTCCGCTTTTAGTTTTAACTATTTATCTGTAAATTATTTGGAAATGGTAGAGGAGGAAGATAGCTAAGATAAAATAAAAATCTTACACAAGTGCTACATTAAAGCAGGTAGTACATATTTTACACAATCTGCAACACCATAATCTACAATTCCAAAAGAAATAGTCATTTCGGAATTGGGATTGATAGATACACCTAACATTCGCCCAGAGGTTGTACGACAACGCGCAAATATTGGTGGTAAACTCTATCCGTTTACGCTAAAAGAAATTACCCCATTATGCATGCCATACGCTGTAAGTGGAAGGAAAAGACAACTGGAATTAGAGGAAATTGATGCAAAAAAGACGAAAATTGGACTACATGGAAAACACTACGACAATACGCGAACAATACAAAGATGTGTTAGACAAAGAACATCTTATTAGAGAAAATGAGGAAGAATTAAAAGATTATTTTATATGCCGATGGACTGACGTAGATGCATCCGGGTTCTACAAGCTATATGCATTTGTGATGCAAAAAAGACTCCTTTAGTTATGTAGGCGTCCTTGCGGAAAAGGATGGTACTAAATCCGTATACTTTTTAAAAGGTAATTCTAAAAACGTATTTATCAAAATGACAGATAACAAAGACGAACTAAGGAATGCGGGTTTCGTAACCTTGGCGTCACGACACGCAAAGGGATTCCGCTAAACATTGTATATTTGCCTAGTAAAGAACCTTTCGGATCATTTAAAACCGGGGGCTCTACAACCTATAACGACCATATATTCCCAAAACTGGTGGACATGCAACTACGTAATAGTGAGTGGGAAAATAAGGATTTCCTCTAATATCGACAAGAAGAAGTCGATCAAGCTAACAAGATACGTATGCAGGATATAGTGGGAAAGCTGCGATTAAAAGATTGTCACAAGCTGCAAGAATTACACGAAGGAATGAATCTGGTTGTCGGTGGAATCAAGGACTTTATATATAGAGGCAAACTTCGGTACATTTTGCAATTCGAAAACCTAGACGGTCTCTATGTATCAAACTATTGGCTAGAAAAGGAGATAGAGGACTTGAGTGTCGATTTAAATTTTAAGCTGCGAATAAAATTAGATAAAATTAAAACCACTTCAAACAAACATAAAGAAAGAACTGTTTTCTGTGTATAGCTTTGTATTAAAATTAAGTTTAAATAATTCCATGCTTGGTATTATATATTTTTATATTTTGTTATGTATGTTAGAATAAAAATTTTAGAATAGTATTACATTGCTTTTTATTTACAAAAGGCTGTGACGTTACCACGAAATAGCAGTCGCAGAGAGAGGGATGCGCATGGTCTATGGGTGCGCATAGGCTGGGATGTGTCTGGGCGTACACGAGGGAAGCGGAGGTTAACAGTCACCAAGCATCTAATTCTTTATTTGGGTGGTATCGAGTACTTGCCGGTGTATGTATCCGGAGTAAAAAATACGATTTGTACACGCAGCTTATTAATAAAATTAGTTTATCGAGGGAAGATGACAAAAGGTACATCATTCCTAATAGTACAGCAACCTACGCATGGGGGCATAAAGATATAAGATAGTTGTTTATATTTGTACCGATTTTGTAAATCTATTGTATATATTATTTTAAGATTCCATAATTTTTAAGTTCTTTGCACACCTTCCAAATCCTTCCTGTTTCTATCTCGGTTGACAGAATATACGTGTTACCTCCACGTTGTGTTCGCGGGACACAGCGCTTTTAGATTTCTAGGGAAATGGTTGGTTAAAGCATATGTCTTGGGTAGCGAAAAAAGGTTCTAAAGATGGAGTTAAATAAAGATAGGCAAAAATTAAAGGTTTGGGTTTTTAAAATGCATAACTTTGTATGGGAATGGTCCTATTTAAAATCTATTTACAGGTTTGGGCTCCCTAGAAAAATCTAATATTAGTTGATACCAAACAATATATAGTTATCTTAAAGGAGTGACTACCCCAAGAATAATAAATACAATATACCGCTTGTCAACAAAAAAGTTGTAGGGAAATTTAAAGAGGAATTTAATGGGGGTATAGTGTTAGAATTCGTCGGTACAAAAGCCAAGTCCTATTGTATTGTAAGCGAGAAAGACAAGATTAAAAAGATTAAAGAGGTCTCACGAAGTGTAGTTAAGTAAAACCGCAAGTGCTACAATCTATAACGAGCATATATTTCCAAAAGGGGTGGGCATGCAACTACGCAACAGTGCGTGGGAGAATAAAGATTCTCTCCAATAAGAAATTATAGATTCCATGTACGTAGCACCAGTCATTGGGAAATGGTAGAAATGTTAAACCTATAAAGACGATTAGTAATTGCGGTTTAGAAAAATAGTAGTTTTCTTGGACTAAATAAAATAGCTTTGACTGATTAATGTATATGGTTACATATTCTCGTACACATTCACAAACATCTGCTTACATCCACATACGGACATGGCGATGCCGATAGTTTTTGTTTAACAAATAGTAGGAAAGATACGTTAGGTGTTAGTGTGGAAGCCCATCGGATCGTTGGATTTAAAAAAAAAACGATGTGGCGGAATATATGGTGGTCCCCGTTAGAATAATCGAATGTGGTTAATCGATTGTATTAGCTGTTTAAATATGCGAAAGTGTAAAAGCTTACTTAAACAAAATTTAATTATCAGACAAAAAAGTGCGCAATGTGCTATACTTTTAAAGAAAGTATAGAATGGTGCTTTGCACCGGTCCTAGCAGTAAAAAGGCGACTGACTTTTTCAAGCAACTACAAGAATAGCTGTAGCGCAGAGAAGGGGTATGCATGTATTATACAGAGCACTATTAGTTTACGGGTAGCTCGGATGTGTAATTGATCACGACTTACAGATCCCTCAAAGGTTTAAAAATTCTGAAACCATTGTCGTTTGAAAAATGTTTGGAAATTATCAGAACGGGGACGGGTCGAAGAAGTTAGATGGATGATTGACCGAGTTTTTTCTACCTTTTACAAGGGAATCGGAAGTTAACAGAAATCGAGCATCTAATTCTCTATTTGGGCGATATCGAGTACTTGCCGGTTCTAGAAATAATTACGTGCTACCGAGCGCTATGCAGAAGATTTGGTTCTAGGAAATGAGTAACCTACGAAAGTACGGAATACTTGGTATTAGTGCTAATTGGTTTAGTAATCGAGCGTCTTCGGCAATCTTCGATTGTTTCCAAAGAAAATATTCAAGTCTGCCATTTCCGAAAATATGACGTAGAAGTTATTTAAAATTAAATTGCTTTATTAGTAAGTATCCTGTAGACAACAAGTTTGATATTACCTTAGTAAAGGTTTAAAGTGTTTTATTGAGTTTTTGTTTATAGTAGCACTGCATCTTCCACTGCAAGACTTGCAACCAATTTGTGTGCGTGTGCTACCACCCTTTTGAATTTTTAATATGCACGCGATGCGATTGTTGATCCGTATAACATGGAAGACGTTTTCCAGAGTTTCAACTAACTGCATTCGCACCAACGACGATGCGAACCGCCTGCATGCATTGGCGCTAAATGTACTGGACGAGCAGCAAGGATTGGCAAAAGATGATATCATTTAGTTTCTCGCTGAATCCTCAACTTCGTTCGGCTGTTTTCGGAAACCTTAGGTTTGCATTCTATGGGGTACATAAAGCAGGTACGCAAGAGTAAACTCTTTAGTTATAAGTTAGTTCGCGTACAAGTTCCACCAAAGTCCTATAGTGCGGATTTTGTTTTGTACTAAAATGGAAACAACAAACGTTTTTAAATGCGAGCCATGTCACGTCTACTTTACCAGTAGGGGTGCTTTCAAACGACACCAGAACAAATGTCGTGGTGTAACATCGTCCAGGGTTAAGCTTATACATCCGTTAGCAGCAAAGTACTTAAACTGTATGTCTTGCGGTATCGCTTTTACAAGAATGGACAGCTTACAGCGACACAAGGAAAAACTTCACGGTATGTCATTAAGCCGTAAACGTTCAGCTACGCCAGCTGTTAAAGGGTCTTGTACGAAACAACCACGAATTATGTGTAAAGTATGCGATTTCGAAATGGAAAAGACTACCTATGCCGCACGCTTGAGAAGCAACAGACATAAAAATGCCACAGTTACAGCTACTGGCGAAGATGGCGTAGAAATGGTTAGCACAGCGTTTAACAACCGTATGGCTAGCTATCGCATAAAGAACGCCAGTGTCAACGATGGAGTGTCCGAGTTTCTTTGGAAGCAGGAAGGGCGGTTTATTCGACTACTTAATGAAAAAAGAACACAACATACAGCAATAAAAGTCTGTTGCGAACTCTACGGCGTTTACACCAAAATGGTAGAAGAGACTACCGATGTGAAATCCTTTAACACAAAAAATATGATTATAATGTCTTCTAGTAATCTGGAAAATATGTACGAGGTCTTAAGCGAAACCATGAGAACAAAATCAGAGGAATTTGAAACATGTGGGTCCGGTTGGTCTTTGGAAAAAGTGCTCTATTTAGAAATAAATATTAATAAGTATAAGCCGATGTGAGGAGTTCTAGGTTAAGAATAAAAATTGCGAATACGTATTTAGAAATGTGGTTTACAAAATTTAAACTGTATTAAAAAAAAGGTTTAAGAATGGTTTTTAGATTTTCTTTTAGGTATGAGCTGCAGGAAAGTTATAATTTAGAGAGTGTGTGTAAAATAATAAGGGGTGGTTCGATTTTAAATCTATTGAGAGATTCGGATTCTGCATAAAATTCCAGGTTAGTTTGATGTGTCGTATGTCTAAAAAATTTATAAGGACGGTCAGAAATTGCTAACAGCAAAAAATCTTAAAATTGGGGTAGCTCTCTGGGGGATGATGCAATCTCAGAAATTCCTAGAGATTCGTGTAGCTGAGAAAATTCTAATATTAATTGATACCAAACAAGATAGGTTTATCTAGAAAGATAAAAATGGATAGTTGAAAAAAACTATTTGGTTCAGATGTGGGAGCAAAAAGTAAAATTTAGAGGTTTAGGACTTTAAAAGTGTAACTTTGTAAGGGGTGATCGGATTTTTGATCTGTTTGCAGATTCGAATTTTGCGTAAAATTCTAGACTAATTTGATGTGTCGCATGGCAAAAAAATGTATAAGAATAGTCAGAAATCGCTACCAGCAAAAAAATCTTAAAATTGGAATAGCTCTCTGAGGGATGATGCAATCTAAAAAATTTAAAGAGATTCGGGTAGCTGAGAAAAATCTAGTATTAATTGATACCAAACAAGATAGGTTTATCTCGAAAGATGAAAAATGGATAGCCGAAGAAAACTATTTGTTTCAGATGTGGGAGCAAATGAGGATGTTAAGATAAAAATGCAAGATATATTTATCTCGAAAGATGCAACGACTAGTCTATGAAAACGGAGATTTATCTCCGCATTTCCTCCTAGGAGATTCATCTCCGCATTTCCTCCTTATGAGAATTTGCAGGTAAATGAGGGAGCAAATGAGGGATTCAGAGTTAAATGAGGGAGCAAATGAGGGAACAAATGAGGGATTATGGAGCACATGAGGGAGAAAATGAGGGAGAAAATGAGGGATTTGGGAGCAAATGAGGGAGCAAATGAGAGATTCGAGAGCAAATGAGGGAGCAAATGAGGGCTTCGGGAGCAAATGAGGGAGCAAATGAGGAAGTAAGGCGGTCCACAAGGCGGGAGCAAGGTGGTCTCAGGACCCCCCATAACCAACTGCTGCAATAAAAATTTTGAAATGTAAACAAACTGACAGTCAACAAGGTAATTTGACAAATTTGCAGGAACTTAAATGTACATATGTAAACGTAACAGGCAAGCAAATGTTCAAAAATGGCAACCGTTCTCATTTACTATACCTGTGCAAGAGAGCAAATGTTAAACTAACAATATTCCTATGGTAATTTACATAGAAAAGAAAATTGTACAGGCTCCAAATAATTCTAAATTTACCCTATTAATGAGTATATAAACATTTACAATGAAAATAAGCTGTACTACTTACCGGGGTCACACAAGCAAACGCAGAAACTGCTAAACATACTCCTGCAGTGATACCCATTGCAGTCATCACAATTGATGTTTGAAACATAATTGATATCTGGGCCATTATATATGAAAATGCAACAGTCTAAAATAAATTTACTGTATTTGTTTTAGCAATAAACCAACAGCATATTGAAAATGTACCTAATGTTTCTAATAGCTAGCTTAACCGTGCTTATATATTTTATATAATCTTCTGCTACATCAGAGTATTATTCAAAAAGAAGTATATAAGAAAATAATAAATACTAAAAAATACTCACAAAAAGTCCTAGAATGATAAAATTTACAGGAAAATTTCTTCGTACTTGCACACAACAAACCAAGGCAAAATAAAGAGACATTTGGGCAATACTAAAACATAAATACAATATTAAAGGAGCACTAATAATACAAAAATTGCTAAAATATTTATTTGGGATTGTCAATGTCGCAAAACGCACATGTAAGGAAGTTATGGTGAAAAGATTTAAAATCGGTTTTATGTATTTAAAATAAGAAATAGCTATTGATTTCCATTTGTGTTCGCGTCCGCATCTGCAATCGATCTCTGTGTTTTGGTGTCTGGGTTTGCATCTACGCTGACGTTGAGCCTATGCCTGAGTCTGCACGTGTGTCTGGGTCTGGGTAGTGCTCTACGCACTACTTTTGATCCCGCCTTTGGACATTCTGCTACACTTCATTGTCCAATTACATAACTTGAAATTCTATCGCCCGAACTACTTGTACAACAGAACCCTTACCTACCTACCGTGTCCAACCTCCTTCAACACCAAATTCTACAATCTACACGTAGTAGGAGTACTAGATCCTATGCAACTCCGGCAAACATACATTCGAAATATTTCCGTCTATCTCAAATATTCCTCTATCCACCAGTACAACAATCCACTTTCTGACTGACGAAAAGTTTCGAGTAAAATTACACTCCTTTAACTTCACTTCTTTCCCATTCTGTCCACGGACTTCGCTATCTGGACCTGAAACTCCTGTACAACACATATACACAATTCTTAATCAAGCTCGCTTCAAAACATCAGTTAACCACGATCCCTATACTCCTCTCCCAAATAGTACCTTCTTAGTCTCAAACTACCTAAAGGAACTCAACACCTTCCTTAATGAAATCTTGTTCACTAAACCTCCCACCTGAATTAATCTGGGGCAAAAACATATATCAACAGATACACCGCCACTTTTGCACCCCAGCGTAAGCATCACAACATTACACAAACTACCCAGATCATAGTTCATTAGAACTACACCATCTTTTCAATAAGCACGAAGCAATAGACTATAGAAGGCGACAAACAAATCGTGGAAGGAAAGAAGAACAAAAAAACAAGCACACCTACTAAGGAATTTACATATGCTTAAATAGTATGTACAAAGTAGAATAGGCATTAGTGAAGATAAAATACAAAACAATAACTGAATAAAATAAAGAAACATTGGTCTGCATTTGCGTCTGTGTACGAGTCTCCTTCCTTCTCTGTCTCTGCGCGCGCGCGTATGTGTGTGGTGTTTGTGTGTGCGTGCGCACATATGTGCGCGCGGGCATGTTTGTGCTGTATGCACAATAATTACAATGTGTTTTTTATTTTGCTAACTTTATCACTGTGGGAAAAATGGGTCAAGTAATACAAAGTTGCTCGCTAATAAAGGATAACATTTGAAAGGTAAGAATCGATTATTCTAGCGATGAGTTTAAAGTAATCCGTAAAACACTATCTAAGTTATCACAAATAGTGAGAGATGTGCGTCTAGTTATCATATCCATGTGATATAAGTCGTTGAAAAATAAAAACATATTAGCTACGATGCATTGTAGCAAATAAAACAACATTAATTTAAAATTTAAGTAAGTAAACATTACGGTAGTTATTTTTCCTATTGATTTTGTCTATTTTGTTCTATTTAATTGATACATCTTAATTCTAATTAATCATATAGCATCATACAGGGTCATTACTGGGACCGCATTATATTGACCAGGTTAGTACATGTAGAATATGAAATAGTGAGAGTTGCATACGGTGGCACTGTGTAGGGAAACATATGGAGTTTCAGTTGGAGCTGATATATGGAACTTGTTATAAACACGCTAATTACGGTGAAAGTTCAACTTTCTCGCGTCGATTATCATGCTTGACCCTAGATGTAAAATACTGCGCCAGTTACATATCCCCAATCAATATATATATATATATATATATATATATATATATATATATATATAATAATTATATAATTTATTGAGGATTGCAGCAATTATGGAAGTCTACTCTTTATTTTATAACTCGAGCTTTCGAGAATTTATTTTTCTCTTCTTCAGGAGCAACTAAATACATATAATGGTAAACAAATAAATAAGTTTTGGAAGTTAGATACTTACAAATGCGAGGTTTGACTTAAATTAAAAATATTAATTCTAAATTACAAAAAATTGGTTTTCAAATTTTGAAGGTATAAATGTCAATGTCAATGCGTACTACAAGATTTAGATTTTAGTCATATAAAACACTAACTCCGTGGATTAATTTTAAACATATAACAAGTATTCAAATAATTAACTAACTAACAGGTATAAGTTAATCGCAAGTGTATGTCAGTCTAAATTAGATCATTAGTAAAATTAGTAGGAAGATGTAGTAGTAATTAAGTTACATTCATTCACATTGTATATACATACACAAATATATAGACATACATATGTGTGTGCGTACATAGGCATGTAAATACATTTATATAAAAAATACATAAATATCAAACAAAAGAAAAACTGGACAAAAGAACGAATGTTTACATTTACAAACATAAAGACCTAAAAACACAAACAAACACACCTATATACAAACAACCCACCCTCACATACATACATATAAACACAAACACATAAACACACACGCATACATACACACACATACAGACACAGGCAAACAAAACACATAAATCTAAGAGGTATAGAACCTAATGCGATTTAAAAACTATGTTTGTGGTTCTGTTGTTGTTCTTATTTTGGAGTCTATCTCTAGTAAATATGCGTATATGCAGCTAAGATTATCTATATCTTTCTTTAAGTTTAGTGCTTCTGGTTCTTGTGCAATCCTAACCATTTCTATAAATTTTCTTTTGTAGTGTCTTTTCTACATCTAGAATTACTGCTTCGGTATAATTCATTTTGTGGCCTGTTTCTATACAATGCGTTGACAGTGCTGAAGAATTAACGTTTCTTCTCGTATCACTTTTATGTGAAGTAATTCGTTGATGGAGCGTTCTTGATGTTTGGCCAATATAGTTTTGAATACAATTACAACAAGGAATTTTGTATACTATGTTAGATTTTAGTTCTTTGGAAGTTGCATCTTTAATTTTAGTGTAAAGGCTTCTGCTTAATTTGACATTTTTAATGCTATTTTAATTCTAGGGTTTTGATCAAAAATGTTATCCGTTTGGTTAGATCTCTGATATAGGGTAAGCTTACGTATTTTGAAAGACTATGATCTTGTGTTAGGTTGTTGGTTTCTTCTTGTTGTGTTTGTGGTTTTGGATGCTTTTTGATAGGTGTATTATATATGAATTTTGTTATAAATCTCCTAGGATAACCGTTTTTTTGAAGTATTTCATGAAGGATTTTAAATTCTTATCGATAAAGGATTGATTTGATAATTTCACTATTCTTGTTTTTAAATTTAAAATGGTATTGATCTTCATAAACATGGGATGGTATGACATATAGTTCAGGTATCTTCCAGAGGAAATTGGTTTTTTGTACCAGTCTGTTACGATGGTTATATTGTTCCTTATTAATTTCATATCTAGAAAGGATACAGATTTGTTTGTTTCATTTTCAACGGTGAATTGTATATATTCATCATAGGCGTTGAAAGTATTTAGTATGATGTCCTGTGTGTTGTTTGGTACGGCGCAAATTAAATCGTCAACAAATTTTTTACAAAATGGTAAAGTGAAGGGTAGTTTGGGTAAACATGTATCTAATAATTCATCAATGACATACTGTGCTATTATGGGTGATATAATAGATCCCATAGGTGTGCCTGTAGTTTGTTTGTAAAATTTGCCTTGAAATGAAAAATAATTTGAATCGAAAATAAATTGAATGAGTTCTATGAATTTTTGAAGTGGTATTTTACAGTGGTTTTGAATAATGTTCCATTTTTTACTTATGCTTGAAATAGCACGATTTGATGTTATATTCGTGAATAGTGATACAATGTCCAGACTAATTAGGATGTATCCATTTGAAATATTAAAGTTGTTGATGTATTCTGCAAATTCAAAAGAATCTTTGATGTAATATGGATTTTGAACTTGATAAGCAGAAGTTAAAATGTCTTTTATGAATTGGGTGAGTTTACTAGTTGGAGAGTCAATTGAAGAAATTATTGGTCTTAGTGCAAGTTGAGGTTTATGGATTTTGGGTAAGCCATAAAACTTTGGACATGTCCCATTATATATCATAAGTTTTTTGGCTTTAAGTTTTTCTAAATATCCTGCGTTTAGTAAGTTGCTGATTATTTTGTTTGTTTTCTGTTGGATGGTACTTGTTGGATTTCTGGGTATGGTTTTATAATGTTCTTCGTTAGAAAGTAAATCAACAGCGAGTTCAACATACTGAGCTTTTGGCATTAGAACACTAACATTACCTTTGTCGGATTGAATAAGGATAAGCTCTGGATGTTCTCTAAGAAATAGTTTACATTTTTATATAGATTCACGAAGAAATCATTTTGTTTTGATTCTTATGAAAAAGTTTGTAATGATGTTAGTGATTTTAGTTCTTGTTAAAAGTTTTTCTTTTCGGGAAGTAATTCGTTAATTATTTCTACTTCTGCTAATAATTTTGGAATCGATATATCTTGAATAAACGGTTGGATGCAAAATTTTGGTCCAAGTGATAAGAATGTACGTACGGTATCTGGTATGCTTATATTTGTTAAGTTTTAAACCATTCACTTTCAACTTGAATTTTGTTTCTTTTAATTTCGCTGAGATACTTATATTTATTTATGTTGGATGTTTTAATATTGTGGAAAAGTTTGTTGAATTTTATATTGATTCTACGTTGAAATTCGAACCATGTATCTTCGGGTAAAATGTTAGCGATATTATTTGTGAGATCTTCTTGTCTTTTTTCCAAATATAATAAATTCTGTTGAGTAATTGTAATTTCTAGGTTGATAATTTTATATGACTAAAATCTAAATCTTGTAGTACGCATTGACATTGACATTTATACCTTCAAAATTTGAAAACCAATTTTTTGTAATTTAGAATTAATATTTTTAATTTAAGTCAAACCTCGCATTTGTAAGTATCTAACTTCCAAAACTTATTTATTTGTTTACCATTATATGTATTTAGTTGCTCCTGAAGAAGAGAAAAATAAATTCTCGAAAGCTCGAGTTATAAAATAAAGAGTAGACTTCCATAATTGCTGCAATCCTCAATAAATTATATAATTTTAAATTAATATTTATCAGCAAATAAAACTTGAAGATTATATATATATATATATTATATATATGCATAATTAAATAGAATCATTAAAGCTTAGGTTAGATGCAACAATGTATTGAAGGACAGATTACAAAAGGTTAATAGAAGTTTATAAACCAGACATGAGAACATATGTGAATACTTTGTATTCAAGACGTAACTTGACACTGCAGGTGCAGGTCACAATAGATTGTAAGAAACTTATTGTTAGAATTACTTTGTATTCTATAAATGAATAAAAAAAATAGCAGACATGAGCTCTGCAATTCCCACAAGCAATGTGGTTGTTGGTTGTTCAAGGTACTCTTTAGCTTAATTAATTAGTGAAAGTAATTTTAATTGTTAAAAGCGTTAATGAATATAACGCAGCCATTTGTTAATTTCCATTGTAATTTCTGTTTTAAATAAATTTGTTAAAAGTGTTTTTGGAAGAAACTTTTTTAGAAGTCGCTTTAAGAGGCCCAAAATTTAAATCGGCTACAAATTTGGCTGCATGAATGATCATCGCGAGTAAAGCCTACAAGATAATAAAACAAACCAGGAGCTTACCTGGTCTTTACTAAAGCCAAAGCGATCTCCTGTTTCTCAGACTTGGGTTTCCAGTTAGCGTTTTTTTAAATGTTTCCAAAATATTATCAGCGAAGCACGGAGATAGTTTTTTAAGCAGAGGGAGAAAGTACAAATAAAGAAAAGAAATCGCTTCGCTGAACATAACCGCACACACGTCTGATATGGTTGAATTCCGATGGTAAAGTCTTTCCTATAATGTGACTTCCTTTTCACGAACTATAGCAACTCCTCTATTTTTCGCTTCCCACGCCACATTCTTTTAGCCTGGAAATGTAAACGTATGCGGTTTGCATACCATGAATTATGAATTAATTCCTTGGAATTCGTGGGAAACTATCGTAAAACTATAAACTTAAACGACGGGAAAACAGTTTCCCCATGCTGTATTTAAAAATCCTATAAATTTAAATATTAAAATAAAGTGCAAAGCTAAAAAGGCGAAACAAACTTTAAACAGCGTTCATTCCTCATGCGACGCCTTTACGTAAATAGTGAATCAGTCAATCAGACCCAACAATTCGTGTCCATTTAAATGTTGCATGGCACGGTGCTATCCCTGATTGCAACCTTATTCTGCGTTTGATAGGTAATGTCAACACGATGGAACCGTTGTTAAAACGGAAATCTCCAGGATCGTTAAAAACAGTTTGTACTCTGGAGAATGTGGAGCGAGTGGTGGTAATAGAACTGCGATAAACGCACACCTAACATTTGATTTTCCAATGCTCCACTCGGAAGTATGTATTGGCCAGAAAGCAAGTTTTTTACTTGAAAATTTTGAATTTTGCCAAACCCTTGCCATTCTACATAAGGTAAGGATGTTTAACGTGTGCGATAACACTCACACTCGGGATCTACCTCTCATTCGAACGAGGACGTATTTTTGTGCAAAATGCTCGCCTAGCATTTCTTAGGTGGTCCGTATCAAGAAACGAACTCCGGACCTTGAGCTTTAGTCACACACGAACCAACTAAGCTACGGCGCCACCTAGTGGTAGAAATGTGTGACATTCACTTAGAAATAATTATAACCACATTTCATTTTCGTGTTTTTGTATAAATAAAGTGCACCAATAGGATTGGGTTATTCCCTTAAGGAAATATAAGTTTTAAGCTTCTATAAATTCTAACATAAGAAAGAATTATTTGGCATAATATTCAATTCATAGTCAAAGCTTATAAAAATGCAAATGTCAGTTTTTTAAAAAGGTTAGGCGTGATGTCATCTTGGAAATTTATATAGTCTAATTTGTTTTGTCTATAAAATATAGAATGGCACCGGTAATTTCATCCATCTAAGAATAAAACTGTCCATTTGCAGTTTTGTGCCGATTTAAATTTTACATACAATCCGAAATACCTAAGTTAAGATGATATAAAGCATAAATAGAGAAATCAACATTAAAGGAACGCCAATTTTGATCCATCCGTCAAAAGTTTGCCGAGAAGCTCTCGGTAGTTAGAAAAAAAAACCGTTTCCTTGTTCAAAAAAAGATTCCGTTTCTAACATCCCGACGCTCAAGTCACTTCGGTAGGGTAAATACCTTGAGTAGAAGGTCTCGATCTAAGCCAAGTGCTTGTGTATCTTCGTCTTTTTTTAGGAGCAGATTGGTCACCAATGGTGTAACCTCTGCGGAGAAATTAAGTTGAGATGTCCAAGCGTTAGTGGAGGAAAGGAAACAACTCCCGATGGTAATTTAAAAATCAAATTTATAAGAAAAACTAAAACTATACTGGTGCAAAGATTAGTACTTGAATGAATTATTGACCAATGTACTTACTAGGGCGTCTGTGATTAGACTAAGTTTTAGCTAGTAGGTTTCCGTTTTTAGTCAGTAAATTTAGAACATATGGAACTTTTCATATTTGTGAAAGTTGGAACGGTGTGAATGTACATGTCATAGAATTAACAAGATTGTAGTAATTGTTGTAAAAAGTGAATATTTATTCTGTACATTATTGTAAACGGTACAGTAACAGTTTTGGCAAAATTAAACTTGTGAATTTTGTTTGAAGCGTGATTAATTATTTCAGACACTATTTAACATTTACTTTCAGAAATCTCCGTGGCAGTTAGCAGGCATAAATAGGTCTACGTCATTAGATTTGGGTTAGATTTAAAATAATGTTTGTTTCAATGAATTTTCAACTTTCAAGTATATTTGCGAGCTTTTCCTCTAGCATCTATGCGAGATTAGGCGGCGTCCAAGAAATTTCCCAATCAAGACTACATTTGATATCCGATAGTATTCTGGAACCCTCATCACACACTTACACCACTCGTCCCACTGAATTAGTCGGCGGAACAAACAACTTATTTTGCTCGTACAGTCAAGGTTTTCGGTACTTTATCGGCACGGAATTTTTAGAGAAGTAATTCACTACATTTTCTGTGAATTACCTGCTAGATATTCTAAGGACCAAAAACTGTACGTAACAAATATTGGAAACTTATTTTTTGCCTGAACTGTGTCGTCGCCGCATTGCGATACATAATGTATTCTGAAAGTTAGGCATACTGGACATTCTTCGACGAATATTTCTGAGAAGAATAATTACCTGTTTTGGTAATGTCACTTGGCCTTCCCGTTCACCGGTCCTTTTAATTTCAGATATTTTGAATGGAAATTTAAAAAATTTCGAATATACATTAACGAGCCGAACACTATACCGAAAGTTAGGGAAGCTATTCGCCACGAAATTAATGGTAATCATAGAGAAATGTTACAAAATTCAGTGCGAAGCTTCAACGAACGTTTTTTAAGTTGTGTTGAAGCAAGAGGTTATTTAACAAATGGAATTTTCGGACAATAAAGTTGAAGTTCTGTGTTCAAATTGCATACTGTTACCATTAAGTCTTCGGTCGTGGAACTGGTTAGACGCGTATGCTCATTGTTTCCTATTTTGTGCTAACCTACATATTTCCCTGAAATTTCCACAGTCTGCATCTTTCACTATCCGTGTGCATTAGCCTGATCTAGGCCTACCTGTACCTCTTTTTTTTCTTAATCTTCTTTGGGAATTAACCACTTATAGTTTTTAAAATAATCTTTATTGACGTTTCGATCCATGATTTAAGATCGTTGTCAAAATAATAAAAATTTCAAGTTTGACATTTATTGTAGTAATTTATAATACTGTTATTAATGATACTTACCTTATTGATTATTAATAGTAGTAGGTTGAGAGATGTCAATGATTGTCAAAAAGAATGATTTAGTAATTAAAAAGTTATCTGATTTACTTAAGAGTTATATTGAAAATAGATGTATTAATTATGTGCAGTGTTTTACTGAATATCTAAAATAACAGGTTACGGGCCCAGACATATAAAAAAAAAATGGCAGAAAGTTTGGTAACTGTCATGAAAAATAATTTTAATATAGAACTGCTAAATATAAATAATTTTCATGGTTGACAGTTTCGAATGCAATCTTTATTTATGGAAAAGGGCGTTTTAGAATGCATAGAAATAGAATTTGATGCAACTAGTTACATAGACGAAAAGATAAAGGTTGAAGCCAAAAAACGAGATAATAAATGCAAATCTTATATCGTGCAGTGCATTGATGATGCTCAAATTGATTTAATAAGAGATAAAGAGACTGCATACAGTATGTGGAAGCATCTTGAAGAAAGGTATGAAAAGAAAGGTATTCCGGGACAAATGTTATTACGTAAAAGGTTAATGAGCATGAAATTAGGAGAAGCAAAAGATCTTGAAATGTTTTTGGCGCAATTTGATGAAACAGTACGACAATTAAAAGTTACAGGAGCAGATTTAAAAGAACAAGATTTAGTTTGTACCTTATTAATGGCGATGCCACCAAACATGGAAACCGTAATTGCGATTTTGGAAAATATGCCTTCAGAAGAATTGAGTATAAATTTAGTAAAAACAAAGCTACGAACTGAAGTAGAAAGAAGAAAAGCTGCGTCTGAAATTGAAACAAACAAACTTGGACAAGAACACAGTAAACCTGCAGCATTTTTAAAAAATAATAGTGGTGTATGTTACGCATGTGGTGAAAAAGGGCATTATAAAAGAGATTGCAAGAAGAATAACTATAAAAATCAGACCTACAGAAGTGGACATTTTAGAAGTAGAGGTAACTACAGAGGAAATTTTAATAATCAAAGAGCAAATATCAATAACCAACGATGGAATTACTCGAGAAATTATAGTAATCAAAGAGGAAGATACAGAGATCAACCCAGCGGTAGTAGAGGAGATTATAGTAATCAAAGGGAAATGGAAGAATCAAAAGGTAACTTTGTTGAAAAGGAGGACACAGATAAAGGTATATGTTTCATGACACAAAAAGAAGTTGAAGACAAAACTGTAAGTAAGAAAGACATTTTATTTTATATAGACTCTGGGTGTACTGATCATATGGTAAACACTAGAAGGTATTTTTCTGAGTACATGTTGTTGCAAAATCTTATTAAAATAGCTGTTGCAAAAAGTGAAAATTTTATGGAAGCAATAGGTGTGGGCAACATCAAAATAGTCAGTCATGTTTATAATAAAAAGGTAGAATGTACTATAAAGAATGTGTTGTATGTACCCAATCTTCGCAAAAAATTTAATGTCTGTGAAGCGATTAGAAATGAACGGTGTCACAGTAGTTTTTGATAATGGCGAGGTATTTTTGCGTAACAAAGATAGGTTAGTAGGAATTGGAAATAGAAATAAACTATATGAAATAAGTTTTGAGGTGAATGTTAATGAATGTTTAAGTACTGAAACAGAAAATGAAGAACTAAAATTATGGCATAGGAGACTAGGGCACATTTGTAATGCAAATTTAGAAAAGTTATTAAAAAATAACATGGTTGAAGGGTTAGAAAATTTAAAATTGAGCAAAGTTGAATTTTGTGAGTCTTGCGTTCAGGGCAAAATGAGTAGATTACCATTTAATTCCAGAAATAAAGCTAACAGGATTTTAGGTATAGTGCATTCTGATTTAGTTGGTCCAATAACACCTGTAAGTCATGAAGGTGAAAAATATTTTATCACGTTTATTGATGATTTCTCAGGTTTTGTTCAGGTTTATATGTTAAAAGGAAAAAACGAAGTCTTTGATTGTTTTAAGGAGTTTGTTCAGGCCGCACAGGTTAAGTTTAATTTAAGATGATCAGTTTTAAGGTGTGATAATGGTGGCGAATATATTTCTAGTGAATTGAAAGATTTTTGTCGTGAAAATGGAACTGTTATAGACTATTCTACGCCATATACTCCACAACAGAATGGGAAGAGTGAAAGATATAATAGAAGTTTGGAAGAAAAGGCTAGAACAATGTTAGAAGAAGCAAAATTACCAAAACATTTCTGGAACGAGGCTGTAAGAGTTGCAGCATATGTGTTAAATCGGAGCCCTCATAGTAATTTAAAAGATACTCCTGCAGAAATTTGGAATGGTGTAAAACCAAGTATTCAAAATATGAAGATATTTGGTTGCATGGCTTTCTCTCACATTCCAGAACAATTTAGAGGTAAATTTGATAGCAAAGTTAAAAAATGTATTATGATGGGATACACAAATACAGGATATAGATTGTGGGATATAGCTAAAGAAAAAATAATTACATCAAAGAATGTGAAGTTCAATGAAAATGATTTTTATTATAAAATTAATGTTGCAAGAATAGGCTTAGTGAATAAGGAAGATAAGGAATCGACAGAGGATATCACTGAGATTGACGATCAAGAAAACGAAATAAATATAGACAAAGTCGGAGAAAATAAAAAGGAAAAGAGAAAAACAAAAGTACCAGAGAAATATTCAGATTTTGAAATGTATATGGCATTTAATGCAATTGCGTACATTGAAGATGTTCCACAGAATGTAGAGCAAATAAATGAAAGAGAAGATAAGCAAATGTGGATAACTGCTATGCAGAAAGAGATAGAATCTATAAATAAGAATGAAACTTGGATGGAGGTAAAGAAACCTGAAAATGCGGAGATATTAAGCACAAAATGGATTTTTACGAAGAAACCATTGGAACAAGATGTACAAGATAAATACAAAGCACGGCTGGTAGTAAGAGGTTTTGCCCAAAAGGATACGTTTAATTATGATGAGATATATTCACCAGTGGCTAAGATGTTTACTATCAGAACTTTACTATCATTAGCGAATCAATACAAACATCATATTAAACAAGTTAACGTTAAGACAGCGTTTTTGAATGGGAACTTGAAAGAAGAAATATATATATATATATATATATATATATCCACCAGAGGGAGTGAACTGTAAGAGGGATAATGTGTTAAAACTGAATAAGGCTCTATATAGTCTGAAGCAAGCAAGCAAGTGTTGGAATCAAAAATTTAATGATTTTTTTATTTAGTTTAGGATTTACAAGGTCAAACGTTGTTTACTGTTTGTACATAAAACATGATAAAGAGAGTGTATTGTATTTAGTAATATATGTAGATGACATTTTACTGACAAGTCAGAACTTAAGAGTTTTAGATGAATACAAATGTAAATTTATGCAACAATTTGACATGAAGGATAAAGGAAATTTAAAGAACTTTTTAGGACTTGAAATAGATTATGACTGGGAAAAGGGAATTTTGAAAATAAGTCAAAAAAGGTATGTCAAAGGAATTCTAAAACGTTTTAATTTTGATCAGTGTAAACCGTGTACAACTCCAATCGATTTAAAATTGCGAATAACTGTTGGTGAAAATAATGAATCTCAAAGTAAACCAGTTAAACCTTTAATTGGATGTCTTATGTATTTAATGTTAGGCTCACGTCCAGACATAAGTTTTGCCATAAACTACTTCAGCAGATATCAAGATAAAAATGAGAAGGAAGTATGGGTCGAATTAAAACGGTTATTGAGATATCTTCAGAGCACTTCAAGCATGTGTTTAAAATACGAAAGAAAGTTAAACGATTTACCCATAATAATCTATAGGAACACTGTGGCACGATTTAAATAAAATTAAATAAAAACCCTTAACCACAAAAAATATTTAAATTACTAGATACGTATTTCGACCACTATGTGGTCATCATCAGTAGGAAATCTCTTAAAAAAAAACCATAATAATAATTAGCTGTTGTTCTGGAACACTTCAGAGGATATTCTCTTCACCACATAGGTTGAAGTGAACCTTCCCAACCTATAATTTACTATATTGTTGCTTTAAACACTATCGAGGATATTCTCCTCACCCGCAGGCTGGTGTTCTCAACAACAAACAAGTGAATTGTGACATTATAACTTAAATCTACTTAATTTATACTAATTCTAAATCTACTGAAGCGGAACCAGTTTAATCTTGCTTTCTCATTGGTTGTTGACCAATAGGGAAAGCAAAGCAGATGACTCTATTGGCCCTTTATCGGTGTTTAAGAGGGGTCCTTTATGTTTAACAATTTTAATTGATTCATAGGCATTTAAGGAGGAAAACGTTGGTACCGCTTTTAACAATTTAACATTTTCTAGTTTAACGGGGTGGCTGGTTTCAAATATATGTTTGGCGACCTGAGACCTTTCATATTTACCATATTTGAAGTGAGCAATGTGTTCTTTAAATCTTGTTGTTATATTCCTCTTGGTCTGACCAATATATTTTGAAAACACCCTGGCCCTGCACAACTAATTTCATAAATCCCCGACTTTTGCAATTTTTCCCCTTGTCTTTTGGATTACCTAGCAAATCTTTAATTTTATTAGTATTAGTGAAAGCAATTTTGAAATTACACTGTTTGAATATTTTATCAAGACCCTTTGTGGTTTTGTGAAACGGAAGTTTAACATATTTAACATTATCGTTAGAGGTGGTTGATTGCAAAGTCGTTGATTTACGGATGTTGATCCTATTTTTACACTTTCTAAAAATATTATCTATAATATCAGAAGAGAAACCATTGTAATTCGCTATTTGTTTAATAAGAGCAAATTCCTTATTAAATCTGTTTTTATTTAAAGCGAAATTCAATAATCTATTAATTAAAAAGTTAAATGAAACCATCTTATGTTGTATGCTATGATTGGAGGAAGACAAAATAAAGCGATTTACATTGGTTTCTTTTCTATAAATGTCAAATTCTAATTTATTACCATTTCTAATTACTAATGTATCTAAAAGGGTATTTGTCCATTATTCTCTAGTTCATACGTAAATTTTATGCTTTAAAATTTTGAATTCATTTTTTAAGAAAATCATCAACATTTGATTTAGAAGTGTCAAAAACTGCAAAATATCATCCACGTACCTTAACCATATTCTTGGGAAGTATTTGGAGTTTTCTTTTAACTCGGTTTCAAAACGAGACATAAATAAATTTGCTATGAAAGGTGATAAGCTATTTCCATTGCTGTGCCTTCATGTTGTTCGTACAACTTGTTGTTGAATTGAAAACAGTTCTGGGACATGCAATGCGAAACAAGCTTGATATAGTCCTCAACTTTATCATCATCAATATCACTATCTATAAGAACATCCTTTAAATATGTTAAAGTACGTGGTATTGGAACACTAGGAATAATGAACTGACATCAAATGAAATTAAGATTTCGTTCTCTTCTAATGTGATATTTTTAATTTTATTAATGAACTCTAAAGAGTTTTGTACAGATAAACTATTAAACTTTAAAATCTTAAATTCATTTGACAGCCATCGTGATAAATAGTAAGTCGGTGAGTTGATACCTGAAACTATTGGTCTCATCGATTTATTATTTTTGTGAATCTTTGGTAAACAGTAAAGTTTTGGCATTTCGGGATTTGAAATTGTTAATTTTAATTTTAGTGTGGGCGAAATTAGGTTTGGACATTCTTTCAAAACAGACTCTGTTGATTTAATCATTTTATTTAAAAGAACTTTATTTGTACGTTTTTTGACTATTGGTCTGTAAGGACCCTCAGACAGCAAAGTCTCTACTCTATCAATATAGTCTTGTTTATCCAGAATAACCAACCTATTCCCCTTTATCAGCCTTTAAATAATAACAATTCTTTTGTCGTAAATCTTTAATAATCAGATGATCTTTCCTTGTTTGTTCTGAGACATTCCTTGCGCAAGTGCGTAAGTTGTTCGAAAGTTGAATTTTGCACGCGTTTCTGATAAAGTTTTTTGAATTGTCATCTAATTTTGAAATGGATTTTTCAATGCCAGCAATAATGTCTTCCAAAGGAGTTTTCAAATGATCTACTCCAAATTTTAGGCCTCGATCAAGGAAAGTCAACTCTTCATTATTAAAGATTTTCGACGATTCGTTAACAACTATTGACTCTAATGGAGGTGAAGTAATTTCCAGTTTTTTAGGAGGTACATTGACATTGTGTTTCTTTAAAAGAAACTTCAACTTAGTGTTTTGACTATTAATTTTGTCTAACAATTTATGATTGTTGACTTCAAAAACAAATCTCTGGAAATTACTCCATTCCTGAAAACCGGACTCGGATAAATTGCTCGTCAGTGCTAGGTGCGATTTATACGTTTTCAGTTCCAATCTACTAAGCTTACTGTACAGATATTTGATTTCCAAATTAAGCCATTTATCTTTTGCAAAATTGATTATTGCGTTACTACGTTTACAATTACTGCTGATTTTTACGTTAATGAAATTTGGAAAAACTTTGTGGGCTTTACAACTTTTTAGAAATCGAATATCTGCTTTTACAAAACTAATTTTAAGAGCTAAGCTCTAAAAATATTATCTATAATATCAGAAGAGAAACCATTGTAATTCGCTATTTGTTTAATAAGAGCAAATTCCTTATTAAATCTTATTAAACAAATAGCGAATTACAATGGTTTCTCTTCTGATATTATAGATAATATTTTTAGAAAGTGTAAAAATAGGATCAACATCCGTAAATCAACGACTTTGCACTCAACCACCTCTAACGATAATGTTAAATATGTTAAACTTCCGTTTCACAAAACCACAAAGGGTCTTGATAAAATATTCAAACAGTGTAATTTCAAAATTGCTTTTACTAATACTAATAAAATTAAAGATTTGCTAGGTAATCCAAAAGATAAGGGGGAAAAATTGCAAAAGTCGGGGATTTATGAAATTAGTTGTGCAGGGCCAGGGTGTTTTCAAAAATATATTGGTCAGACCAAGAGGAATATAACAACAAGATTTAAAGAACACATTGCTCACTTCAAATATGGTAAATATGAAAGGTCTCAGGTCGCCAAACATATATTTGAAACCAGCCACCCGTTAAACTAGAAAATGTTAAATTGTTAAAAGCGGTACCAACGTTTTCCTCCTTAAATGCCTATGAATCAATTAAAATTGTTAAACATAAAGGACCCTCTTAAACACCGATAAAGGGCCAATAGAGTCATCTGCTTTGCTTTCCTATTGGTCAACAACCAATGAGAAAGCAAGATTAAACTGGTTCCGCTTCAGTAGATTTAGAATTAGTATAAATTAAGTAGATTTAAGTTATAATGTCACAATTCACTTGTTTGTTGTTGAGAACACCAGCCTGCGGGTGAGGAGAATATCCTCGATAGTGTTTAAAGCAACAATATAGTAAATTATAGGTTGGGAAGGTTCACTTCAGCCTAAGTGGTGAGGAGAATATCCTCTGAAGTGTTCCAGAACAACAGCTAATTACTTTTTTATTACAGGTTTCCTACTGATGATGACCACATAGTGGTCGAAATACGTATCTAGTAATTTAAATATTTTTTGTGGTTAAGGGTTTTTATTTAATTTTATTTTAATTGATTTACCCATAATTTGTTTTGTAGATTCTGATTGAGCAGGGGATTTGTTTGACAGGAAATCAGTAACAGGGTTTGTAATTAAAATATTTGGGAATTCCGTTGCTTGTGTTACTAGGAAACAAAACTGTGTGTCATTATCTAGTTCTGAAGCAGAATTAGTAGCTTTGCGTGATGCTGTTCGTGAATGTTTGTTTTTCACAAGATTATTAAATGACTTCAGTATATCCATAAAATATTTTAATGTGTATGAAGATAACCAGGGCTGTATAGCATTAATTAAAAATCCAGAGAATAACAAAAGAGTGAAACACATAGATCTGGATTATCATTTCATTTGTGATATCATTAATAAAGGATTTATAAAGTTAGAGTACATTAACACCAAAAATCAATTAATTGATATCCTAACGAAGGCTCACAGCAAAGATCAGTTTTGTTCAAACAAATTAGGACTAGGATTAGTAGAATAAAATAAACAAATACAAACTAGATCATTTGAGTAAGAGAGGGAAATGCATTAATTTTATGTTTTGATGTTAAGATTTTAATTTATTGATGTAGTTGAGATACTAACATGTTTTAGAGAATTTAAATTTGATTGTTTCATGTTATAGAATAAGGAAAGTATCAAGAGAGGGTGTAATAATTTATCATACTGTTATTAGTGATATTTACCTTATTCATTGTTAATTGTAGTAGGTTTTGATAGAGAGATGTCAATGATTGTCAAAAAGAATGATTTAGTAATTAAAAGTTATCTGATTTACTTAAGAGTTATATTGAAAATAGATGTAGTTAATTATGTGCAGTGTTTTACTGAATATCTAAAATAACATTTATGGCATAAATTGAAGGTGACTTCGATTTATTGATGTATGATATATTTGTCTGTCCATGATATCTTCAACATACGTCTATAGCACCACATTTCAAAGGATTATACCTTTTTCCTGTCCGTTTCTCCTACTGTCCAGGTTTCACAGCCGTACAGTGCTGTGCTCTATACATATGCTTTATGTAATCCTTTCGTTGTTTCTATGTTTGTTGTCTTTGAACTAGGGCTGGCAAAATTCGAAAAAGTTGTATTCGATTAATCGAATTTTGCAGTATTCGCAAACCGATTAAACCGATTAATCGATTTTCTATCGAATATTCGGTTAATCGAATATTCGATTAATCGGTTAATCAAATATTCGATTAATCGATTAATCGATTAATCGTTTATTCGATTAACTGATTAATGGAATAATCGATTAATCGAATATTCGATTAATCGGTTAACCGATTATTCGATTGTTAACAAATATTTTAGTTAACTAATTGGCTAGTTCATTAATCGGTTAGTCAATCAATCGTATGGTTCTCTAGATAATCTATTAATCGACTAACCGTTTAATCGACTAATCAACTAGTCAAACAAATTATTTCTAACCAAATAATCGTTTGTCTCATTAATTCACTATCGTGCGGGGTAGTCAATTACAAAATCCATCAAGTCGTGTTTCATTTCATTTTCAAGTATCCTCCATCTAATAACAAGATCTTGTCCTGAACTTGTACCATGTTTGGTTGTATTTTTGTCTTCCCTCACGTTATAGCTTGCACACATAGGAAAAAGAAAACTTGGGCTCTATGTACGTAATACAAATAATACGGCTATAATTTAGTTAGGTACTATAAGTTCAAGTTAAAAACAAACTTACAAAATTTTAAAATTATGAACTTGCAGTTTAATAAGCAAGAACTAAATTATAAACTATAATAGTGGACCCACTCAGGTAATCGGAAATCGAACAGCTATTAATACAGGCGTTTCCTTACTATATTATTGTACACTCACGTAGGTAGTTGATTTTAATCTATTAGGTAATCAAACTGAATTATATATACGTCACGGAACATGTTAGTCAATTAACACAATAAAAAATTATTCTTCCAATTGATTCAAGTCAGTTAATCAAATAACAGTGATTATAGGTGTTGTTGGATGTATTTCTAATTTATTTGACAAAAATATATGGTTTGTAATTTTGTGTACAGGTCCGGTTCCTGTACACAGGTCAGAGCACGCTTAGTTTTATTAGTTCTTGGAAGGTTTAGTTTAAAGTAGAATCGAGGGGTTTCCTTTGTATTATAAAACGGACGTTGCTCCTTTTAGGATAAATCTTTTACAACATGTTTGTACTGTTATATTTTAAGTTTACTAGAGCTTTCGTTCTGTAAAGACTTGCCTCTTAATAGAAATAAAAGCAAACCATTTTTCTTTTAACTGTATTTTATTTACCCATTATTTTTAATAGGTGTGTCCTATTGGTCGACTAATCGAATATTCGATTATTCGAATATTCGATTATTCGAATATTCGATTAATCGATTATTCGAATATTCGATTAATCGATTATTCGAATATTCGATTAATCGAATAATCGATTTGTTAGTTTTTAAAAACCGCGATTTTCGATTAATCGATTAATCGAATAATCGATTAATCGAATTTTATTGCCAGCACTACTTTGAACATAGTAGTTGCTTTTTCTTGTTAAATGTTACACGACTGTTGCAGTAGAATTCCAATTTTCGGAGCAGTTGTCCGTCGGATTGAAACTTATATTTTCAGCGAACGTATCGTTTTAAAAAATTATATTGAAACAGTATTACAATTTGTTTTACAGTTATGGTACCACTACTTACTCTGGTCGTCCTTATATTTTCGTCAATACACAGCTAATTCTATATAATTTCACCTAATTAACAAAAAACCTTTGACATATTTTTTTTGTTTGTCTTTTCACGTTTTTCCAAAGGCACCCAATAACCGTAGTTCACTTAAGCGTTACCAGGACGTCTACAATTTTAGTGTATGATTGCGAGTTATGTTATCCCCCATTTGTTATACATATGAAACTAATAAAGATATTAGGAAATATTAGGAAATATTAGGAAAGTGCAACAATGTCATAAAAGACAAATTGCAACAATTTAATTCAGTTATTTCAGTTCCCACGAGTGGAAACGCTACAAAGTAGCAGAAGGATAAGTGACACTGCAGATGTCAGGTCACAGACGGTCGTAGGATGTCACGTACCGAGATTACGCAGAATAAGCCTGCAACATTGTAATTATGAATAGCTTTTAAGATAGCAACTAAGTATTATGAATAGAGTCAAGGGTAAGCGGACATTAGGCCAGCAGGTTCCCACAGAATTGTAAAGAGGTAGGGAGATTATAAAAAGGCCGGGAGCTCCACTCCCAGTCAGTTTATCAACGTTCAGCTTTCACATTGCAGTCCGTCGGTAACTCACTTGTACAACTAATTAATAATTTCGACTTAGAATAAATTAATTCAAGATTGTAATTGTTCAAATCTGTTAAAACAAATAAATGTGTTAAGAATCAAAGAAGTCTTTTTAAAAAGGACCGCTCGAAGCCACGAATCTTAACTTGCGTTGCCAACAACGACCTTGTGCTAATCTATGTTTTATATCTTTCGCGCTCTTCTCATCTTGCGTTATTTGGCTCCCTAGGTATAGTGCCACCAAGCAAACAGGACCCGAAATATATGTGAACTAATTTCCAACAACAACATATGGAACCAATCAGAAAGCGATTTGTTTCAAAGTATACTGCGGGAACAAAACATTTTTAAACAAATTTAAAATTCTATGGAGTGTATTGATAGTTTGAACTCATAAAAACTAACATCTTAAAGAAAATATTTAAAAGTAATTTAGATTTTCGAATTTTATACTAAATTAAATTTTTGCTCTATGGAATTGTTTATCTAAACGAACCGTTCATGAACTTAGATTATAAATAATATCTGAACGATTTGACAACTAAAATTTGCTTATTCATGGTGATTATTCATTATACAGTTGAGCACATTCTTATACTTGATAATTTTTAACAAAGCTTAAGTATTAATTAAAAGACCCTATTACAAAAGTAACTTTATAAAAATGTACGTCGTTTAATCAGTACTGACGAAATGACAGAAAACTAATAATTTTGTTAATGATATTTATAATGCCTATTTACTTTAGAGGCTTTCATATAATCAAGACTATTAATAAAATTTGATAAAATTATCTAAGCACTCACAAACTTTATTGTAAATGCCTGTCAATGCGAAATAGAATTACTTTTAGTTAATATATAAATTAATATCCAAGAACTCTAATTTTTTATAAATTCAGAAATGGTTAATCTCACTTAAAGAAACACTTAAGAAGTTATATTTATTCTACCTAATATATATTTTGGATTCTATAAATTTTCCATGAACCATGAGTGTCTAAATTTAATAAGTAGAGTGTCCATGCACCAATGGTCACCAGCAAAATTCTATAAGTGCACAGAACTCGTCTGATTTGTTAATTTTATTATTTTGAAACGCGAACTGCTGTTTCCAATGTAATTTTATGTGCTTTATTTTATTTCAGAATAAACATTCATACCATTTATGAATACAAAATTTTGTATTCCAATAACAGAATATATTCGTTGAGGTTCTTGTATTTTTCTTGGCGATACCCCTTGTTTCTGTACTTTGCATAAGTATAGTGGCGAACCACCCATCCGTATTTATTTAACGACCCTCCCTGATAGTCTCTAAGAACCGCTGAACATAGAGTTCAGAGTTAGTACAGAAGTCTACAAATGTCAGTTTATGGTAATACGGATAAATCAACATCTTCTGCAAGACTTTTGTTAGAAATATGTTCGACTAGGCGTGTCCTAAGTCTAACATAATGTTGCGAGTTACTATTAGGCAACCCGTCAAACACACAAGCGTTGTAGGGTCTACATAGTCTCCAGGATTCTAGAATGCTTCTAGCAATCAAACACACAAAACGCCGCCAGCACTGTTCATTCTCGTATTCTTTCGAGTTGCCAAGTACCATCGGTTACAGTCATTCTATGGATGACACTTATTTTCTCTTCCATCTTGGAGCAATGATTGCAGTTTACTGGTCAAGGTCTCCTTGACAAAGCGTCTGCATTCCGATGGCTAGTTCCTACCCGATGTTCTGTGTCAAAGTCATATTCCTGCAGCCGCTCTATCCACCTTGCAACTTGCCTTTCAGGATTTCGAAACTGCAGTAACCATTTCAGTGCAGCATGGTCTGTTCTCAACAGGAATTTACGGCCGTATAAGTACTTATAAAAGTGCTCTACGGATTTGACGACGGCCAACAGCTCCCTTCTTGTCACACAATAGTTCCTTTCTGGCCGTGACAAGACCTTGCTGAAATACCCAATAACTTTTTCTTGTCCGTCCTGCACTTGAGAAGGAACGTCTCCTATAGCTGTGTTACTGGCATCGGTATCCAACACAAATTTCCCGTCCATCCGTGGATAACTCAAAATTGGTGCTGTAACTAGTAGCCGTTTCAGTTGTTGAAATGCTCTGTGGCAGTCGTCATTCCAATCATATTCTTGTTCATCTTCGGTTAATTTTGTTAACGGTTTGGCAATGTTCGCAAACCCAAGTATAAAACGTCGGTAATATGTGCACAATCCTAGAAAACTGCGTAGTTGGTGTATATCTGCTGGTGTAGGCCACTCTTGAACCGTTTTTATTTTGTCAGGGTCAGCTGTTATTCCGGTCTCCGAAACGACATGTTCTAGGTATTTCACCTCTTTTCCAAATAGGTGGCACTTCTTGGGACTTAATGTAAGGTTTGCCCCACGTAATCTTTGGAATATCTCCTCTAGGTTCTTAAGGTGTTCTTCAAAAGACCGGCCTAACACTATCACGTCGACTAGGTACACCAGACAAGTCTTCCAAGACAGTCCACGCAGTATCGACTCCATCAACCGTTCAAAAGTAGCAGGGGCATTGCATAATCCAAATGGCATGACCTTGAACTGCCATAATCCAGTTCCAATTGTAAACGCAGTCTTTTCTTTATAGTTTGGCTCCAAGCCTACCTGCCAGTATCCGCCTTTTAAGTCCAAGGTCGAAAACCATTTAGATCCGGATAGAGTATCCAAAGTGTCATCAATTCTAGGCAAAGGATAGCTGTCTTTCTTTGTCACATTGTTAAGCCGCCGGTAGTCTACACAAAACCTTGTCGACCCGTCCTTTTTCTTGACAAGCACTACCGGGGATGCCCATGGACAATTCGAGGGTTCAGTCACTCCCTGTTCTTCCATATCGGTGATAATTTGCTCGGCTTCCTTACGTTTTGCCAAAGGAAGCCGCCTGGGGTGTTGTCTTATCGGTTGCGCATCTCCAGTATTGATCTTGTGTTGCACAACATTCGTCCTTCGTTTCTCACTATCATCCAGTGCAAACACACCTCGATATCGTCCGACCAGCTCTTTTACTTTGCCCAGTTGATCGCCGTTTAATCCTTGACACGAAGGTATTAGCATATCCAGCAATTTCTGTGAGCAACCGTTGGCTGGTTTATCTTTCGTGTCGTCCACACAACGTTTAATATGGCATACTGGAATGCAACTTCCCACAATCGTGTCTTTCTTCAGGGTCACCGTATGCGGATTAAAGTTCAGCACCCTTACTGGTACCATATTTCGAGACTTTACCAGCGTTCTTCCAATCAGTAGTCCCTCCTGACCCATTCCCGATTCAGTTGCTTCCATCATGCATACTTGTCTTTTCCGGAGCGTACCATCCGGGCGTCCCATTACTATCACTTCCGCCTTCTCGGGTATTTTCATATCGCAAATCATTCGAACTTGCATCGTCTGGTTACTCCTACCTTGAAATGGAATCTCATCATCATCTATCCGAAGCACATTTTCTTTCATGTTTACACGAAACCCATATTCTCTCGAGATCCATTCCCAAGATCACTTCTTCTGTAATTTCAGCTACCAACACTCGATGATTAATCCCCCAACACTAAGTGTTGGGGGATCTTGGTAGCCACAGGTTGCTTAACCCCCTTCACTGAATCTCGGTGAAATAAAACATAAAATTAGAAAACAATAGAAGGGAAACGAGCTATATACATGCTGTGTGAGAATTTCAAAGAACTATGTAAGCTAGCTCAGAATATAAATAAGTGCAAGTACGTGTCCAACCAGTTTTGAGATGAAGATCCAATGATGATGATGATGAAACATATTAACAACCCCTGTAAAACAGCATTGGTATCTGACAAATGTAAACCCACAATAGGGTTACCTCACAACCATATACAATCTTCGTTAAACAGTATTGGTATCTGACAAGTGTAAACCCGCCATAGGGTCGCCTCAGATCCATATACAACCTTCATAGAACAACATTGGTATCTGCCAAGTGTAAGCCCGCCATAAGGTCGCCTCAGAACCATGTTAAAATCTACCAAAGAGGTAGCCTAAATCATAATGATTTTCCCCTTCAAAATAAATATAAAAAAACGACCATTTAAGCCTTTTAATAATGCAATCGCACACTTCTTTAATAACCATCCTCTCAATTGTATAAATAGAAACATGTTAAAAAATGTTTTCCAATTCCCAAGTTATTGAATTTATATAAAATTCACCAATAAAAATTAATCAGCTGATTTCACGTTAAGCGTATTGGCTACCTAAAAAAAGTCGGTCCCAGGCCGTAACACAAATTGAAGGCAATCATTCATTTAAACTTTAAAAACTCAAACCAAATATTTCGAACATCAATAAATCAAAGTCACTTTCAATTTATGTCATAAATGTCAAACTTGAAGTTTGTATTATTTTGACAACGACCTAGGTCATGGATCGAAACGTAAATAAAGATAATTTTAAAAACTATGAGTGGTTTAATCCCCAAAGAAGATTAAGAAGAACACTTCTATTTATTTATGTATACTACAAGCTGCATGTACATTAGACACAGCATATAACATTTATGTATACTTCCAAAATCACAAACTACTATTACTTTACAACGTTATAATTTATATTAGACATTCTAGTATAGACTGACCCTTGCATTTTTCAGCGGTCTTATATATACTCAGATTTAAAGATATGACTCATCTTCTGGTAATTACGAGAACCTTCCCGGTCTGGCGAGAATGAACAGTGCTGGCGGCGTTTTGTGTGTTTGATTGCTAGAAGCATTCTAGAATCCTTGCGTGTTTGACGGGTTGCCTAATAGTAGCTCGCAACACTACCCCCTCTTTAAAATCGTTACGTCTCGTAACTGTAAATACATTTTGGCGCCAATTCGATGAATAATGACGGTATCGGCAGCTATCTCCTTTGGTGCATCCACCGCGTCGTTGAAATAACAGTCAACACTCTTTTCTTGTTTGTTGTTATCAGCCGGTTGCCTACCAAGACCAAGAAAAGAGTGTTGACTGTTATTTCCAACGACGCGGTGGATGCACCAGAGGAGATAGCTGCCGATACCGTCATCATTCATCGAATTGGCGCCAAAATGTATATATATTTTTTTACATGTGATTTTTCCAATGCTCCACCCGAAGGTACTACATTGGTCAGGAAGCGAGTTTTTTTTTACCTGGAAAATTTGGAATTTTGCCGAACCCTTGCTGTTCCAAGCAAGGTAGGGATCTTTAACGTGCGTGACAACACTCACACACGGGACCTCCATTTTACCTCTCATCCGAACCAGGGTGTATTTTTGAGAAACATGCTCGCCTAACATTTTTCGAGCGGACCGTGTCGGGATTCGAACCCGGGACCTTGGGCGTAGTAGACCAAAATGTATTTACAGTTACGAGACGTAACGGTTTTAAAGAGGGGGTAGTGTTGCAAGCTACTATTAGGCAACCCGTCAAACACACAAGCGTTGTAGGGTCTGCATAGTCTCCAAGATTCTAGAATGCTTCTAGCAATCAAACACACAAAACGCCGCCAGCACTGTTCATTCTCGCCAGACCGGGAAGGTTCTCGTAATTACCAGAAGATGAGTCATATCTTTAAATCTGAGTATATATAAGACCGCTGAAAAATGCAAGGGTCAGTCTATACTAGAATGTCTAATATAAATTATAACGTTGTAAAGTAATAGTAGTTTGTGATTTTGGAAGTATACATAAATGTTATATGCTGTGTCTAATGTACATGCAGCTTGTAGTATACATAAATAAATAGAAGTGTATAAACAAATAGTTGTGTTAGTGTTGTTAATGGACCTATGGTAAAGAAGTTAGTTTAAGAAGAAATTAGTGCTTGTAAATTCATTAGTGTAATAGTGCTTGTGTGGTATACGTTGGAGTGTATAAAATCGGGACAGCTCCAGAACGTTTCCCAAAGCGTAAAGCTTAGCAAATGGACTGTATGCAATTGGAGGTAAGGCGCGAAAAACAGTAACATAGGTCAAACCGTAATTAATGCTTTGCTTACCTTGCAATGTTGTTCACCAATTTACTCCCGCGAAGATAGGTGTTGTTTACCGGTCGACGCACTTGGTCGGGCAGCAGCACTTATGCACTCGCGGTTATAGTTACTAGGTGTTGAGTCGGTGAAACGATACGAGAGAATGTCATGTTGGTCAAGCGAAAAGGCTTTATCGCTCCGCCATATGTGTAGCACAACAATAATATACGATAAGGCCATCTATATTGTAAATCGCTGACCTCCAACTGTATGAAGTTTTAACATACCCCCCACCCAAAATGGTAAATTTTGTTGTATACCATGAAATGAATGGGAGAAAAAATGAAAATAGAAATTTTAAAAAATGTTTAAGTATGTATAAATTAATCGAGTACTCTGCATTTTGCTTCCTGCATTAAAATATAAAATAAAACATAATTTGTAAAGAAAGAAGAAAAAATAAAATTGCATGTTAGAATGCTGAATTACTTATGGTGAAGGAAGTGGTACCACCTTGTTAATTGGGCGGACCGCTTCGCCTGTGGGTGTTTTAGCTTTACAACTCTTGTTACACCATCTTTACCCGGTAAAAGCTTCGCCACTCTCGCCAAAGGCCAATACGCCGGGGTGAATCTGGAGTAAAAAGTACTAGATCCCTTCTTCTATGGTTTTGGAAGGGTGTTCCACTTAGGCCTTTGCTGTAAGCTGTGCAAGTAGCCTATGGACCAGCACTTCCAAAAGCTCTGTACAAGTTGTTGGGACATTTTCCAACGACTAAGCCGATTCGCAGGAACTTTTGTAGGTCCACTTCACACCGCGTAATTAAAGGCCCACCAGTTAGAAAATGGCCCGGAGTCAAGGCATCCGTGCCTTCGTTAGGTGACGTTGTAAGTGCGCAAAATGGACGGGAATTTAAGATTCCTTCTATGCGGGTCACAACTGTGCTAAATTCCTCCAGAGAAAGTGTCGTTCTACCCACTATTCGTTTCAAGTGAAATTTAGCACTCTTGACGCCGGCTTCCCAAAGCCCCCAAAATGGGGTGCATAGGAGGTTGAAACACCAATCTATACCCCTAGAGGATAAGTAGTGCGCAATGACGGGATTAGCTTGATCAAAATGTTTATATATTTCTAACATTTCTCTAGCCGCCCCACGAAAATTGCGGCCCTGATCGGAGTATATGTTCGTGGGTAACCCGCGTCTGGCTATAAATCTATCTAATGCAGCAAGACAGGCTTCCGTTGTTAAAGCTGTGACAACCTCCATATGAATGGCACGTGACACCATACAAATAAAGAGGGCAATATATGCCTTTTGAAATTTTGTCGATCGCAACGAGTATAGCTTGATTGTAAAAGGACCGGCAAAATCCAAACCGGTATGCGTAAAGCATCTTCCGGGTTCGAGGCGATAAAGCGGAAGATCTGCCATAGGAGGCTGAATAGGCTCCCCTTGGAAGCGATAGCAAGTCAGGCAGCGAAATATTCTACTTCGAATTAACTGACGGATACAAGGAATCCAAAATGTACGGGTAACTAATGATTGAGTTAGCCGCGGACCCGCATGACCTGAATATATGTGATAGTAATCACATATTAATACAGCTAACCTGCTGGTTTTTGGGATAAGGTAGGGATGTTTGCTAGTTATAGAAAGGCTGGAATGGCGCAAACGGCCCCCCACCATGACTAATCCCGTGGGAGAGAGAAAAGGTGACAACGGACGGTACATTTTAGTGCTAGGTTGCCCTTTTTCTAGTACTGAGTAATTCTAATGGCAAATGTGAGAGCGCTACGATACTCAGAGGCATTTAACGGACCAGTAGTTCTTGCAAGATTACGTTTGCGTGCAAGGCAGTTAAACGTAAACCTTTTAACGTACGCAAAAATTCGTTGAACTTTTAGCAAGTTCGAGGACCTTTGTAGTACTACCAAGTATTGTTTCACATCAACAGTAGAGACGAGTGCGTATTGTACAGCTTTAAACCCGTCTGCAATATTGTGTGTATTTATCACTTGGCCAATCACAATAATCGCGGTATAAAAATCAGGACCCTGCCACCAGAGTGTACAATTCAGTAGTTCGGATGGCCTCAACCCTCGGCTTGCAGGATCGGAAGCATTCGCAGAACTGGGAACGTATCTCCATATGGCTGTGGGTTGATTTTCATGAATTTGCACCACTCGGTTCGCAAAAATAATTTTAACTGATAAGGTGGCGTACAAATCCACGTCAGTGTGTTTGTAGAGTCACTAAAACATATTGGATCTAGTAAATTGATGATGTCAAATGCTAATGCTGTATGTTTCATTAGTTTTGCCAAAAGACATGCCTGCTCCTAATTCAAGACGAGGAATGGTCCACGTTTTTAAAGGGCTACACGGGTTTTGGAAGCTATCAAATGTACATATATTTTTCATCAACTTCTAATCGCAGATACACAACAGCGGCCATCGCTACGGAACTGGCGTCGGAGAATCCGATTAAACGGGCTTGACTGTTGCCGATTTTCCAAATAGATCGTGGTATTGTTATGTATTCGAGAACTGGCAGTTCAATTTGAATTTGTTGCCATTCTTGAAGAATTTCTGCGGGCAATTGTTCATCCCAATTCACCTTTTGTAGCCATAGGCGTTGCATAAGGCATTTGAGAAGAACCGTAAATGGACTTAAATAACCATTAATATCGAATATGCGTGCTATGCGTGACAAAATTCCTCGCTTAGTAGGGATGTCTGCAATATTTGGAACTTTACATCTAAATGTATCGGAACCCATATCCCAACAGAGACCCAGAACATCACGTGTTGTCAAAGTAGGATCAGAGTTCGGTAGATTTAGAACGCCCGTCTCCGACTTATCAATAACTGAAGTGTGTGAACTTCCCCATTTTCCTAAGTCGAAGTTACCTAGTTTTAGTAAATTGATCAATTCATTTTTTAGATGGAGAGTTTCTTCTACAGAATCGGATCCAGTCAAAATATCATCAATGTAAGTTGATGATGTAAGGGCTCGGGAAACCCGGGGGTACGAGTGACCCTCGTCTTCTACCAACTGCTGTAGAACACGAAGGGCAAGGAAAGGGCTACAGGTAGCGCCAAAAATAACGCGGGTATGTTCATATTCCGTTAAAGGTTCACAAGGGTGAAACCTCCAAAAAATATGTAAAAATTTTCTATCTTCTGGGTGAACGACGATAGATCTAAACATTTGTCGAATATCGCAAGTGAGTGCGACTTGAGGTATTCGAAATCTTGTTATTACAAGACCAATGTCAGATTGTAATTTGGGGCCCGGTAAAAGAATATCATTGAGACTTGTACCATTAACATCCCTATCGGCAGGACTAAACACGACTCGAACTTGAGTACTAGAGGGCTTAGTTTTAACCACGCCGTGGTGAGTCATGATATATAAGGACTGTTTCACAGCGGGAGTGAGTTGTCCCTGCGATATATAATTAGTAATATTTTCTGAATATAATTTATAAAAGTTTTTGTCGCGTGCAAATCGAGCTTCTAGTTTTAGAAAGCAATTGGTAGCTAATTCTCGTGTTGAACCTAATGTTCGGGAAATGTTTTCTATGAACGGTAGTCGAACCACATACTGGCCTAACTCGTTTCGTATAGTAGTGGACTTGAAATAATTTTCACAAGCCACGTTTTCAGGCGACATTGGCGGCGTAAATGGTATTTCTTCAGCTTCCCAGAAGGCACGAATGGTGTCGCTAAGGGACGGTTCTTCTGAGATGCTAGTGTACAACGCAACCACTGAATACGGTTGACTTAAAGCTGGTACATCACCCATAATAACCCAACCAAACGAGGTAAGAAGCGCCGATGGCTTGCCTGTTATACGCAACGAATCGTTGGGTGTGGCATCTAAGACAGCTTGAACACCTAACAGCATATCGACCGGAGCGGATATGTGAAATTCAGGATCCGCCAATTGTAGGGACGAAAATTTGTCAATTAAATGCTTAGATAAATTTGCTATCGGAAGATCTGCGGTAATACGAGATAAAACAACAGCCTGTAAATTTAAAGAAACGTTTTGATCATATATTGATGTAACGTTACAGGTAGCAATTCCATGAACCTTTTCTAGCGGAGATTGGCCTACTCCACGTATTTCAAAAGGACATTTCTTGCGTTTAAGACCTAACTTGTTAGCTAAAGATAATGTGATGAAATTAGAATGCGACCCTTGATCTAAAACCAAGCGACAACGATGCCAACTACCATCACAGGCTAAAATTCGTACCTGCGCCGTGGCTAAAGCGCAACGGTTCCCTGTTCATTTGCACAGGAATGAACAAGAGAGACTGGAGCAGGAAAATGTTCAGCCGAATTAGCGGCACCTGATGAGTGTCCTACCGCGCTTTGTGGCGGAATCGGAGTACTGCCTGAAATTGGTGCCTCGATACACAGTAGCGTATGGTGCATTTACTACCGCACCGTTTGCACTGATATTTTGACTTACAAGTCGAAAGAGGATGTGGTGATAAACACGCAAAACATCTATGATATTGCTTTACCATTATTGCCTTTCTAGAGTGGATAAAGCTAATAATTTTGGACATCTGTAAAATTTGTGGAACTGATCGTCGCACGCAGGACAGGGCTTAGAAACGGCCTGCTTTGCATGAAATCGTCGTGAAGTAACTTCCTGTGCGGACATTGTTACACGCTTATTGTTTACAGAATTTGTATAATATGGTTGAGGGTTAGCCCTTTGTGGTGGACTAAACACATTTTTTGATGGTGGTGTATTATTGCTACCGCTCACCAATGCTAAGATAGAACATTTGTTGCGTAAATATTTAATAAAATCGTTAAATTTCGGAAATGTTTGATTTAAGTGTTCCTTTTCGAATTCTTGTCTCGACTTCGGGTCTAATAAACCGAGGAAAAAATAAAATATGTAATCGGCCAACTCAGGTAGCTGCATGTCGATAAGAGCTGTGACGTTGGCTTGCAGAGTTTCACATAAATCACTAAGAACTTTTGGGGAATCCGTCTTTAGTTGAGTTAGTGAAAATATTTTGGATAAATAATGATTAGCAATTATTCGTTTATTAGTGTAGCGTTGAACTAAGAGATTATAAACAACCATATAATTTTCTGGAGCAAATCGAACAGATTGTGCTAGCTTTAATGCCGTCGCATCCAAATAAGTAAGCAAATATGTGAATTTTCGCATTCATTAAGTGTGTTATTGTTGTGAATAATGTTGTCATATAGAGATTTAAACGCACCGAATTTCTCGGGGTCACCTCGAAATATATCTATTTTTATTTCTGGTAAATGAACATTAGATCTGGTATTTCCAGAAATATCAATAGTATTTACATTGGGCGTTGTGTTTGGAGCGACATAGCGCGCCGCATTAGCTAAAATATCATAGTACATAGTATTGAACGTAGATTCTAGATTAACGGTATCCGTAAATAAGGTTTTATAAACGTCAGTGAGTGACGATAATTCATCTAAGACATCTAAAAATTTTGTTCTTACGTCATCTAGCTGACTAACACGAGCTTTAAATTGATCAAGATTAGTTGGTAACGTTGAAATTAAATCGTAACAATCTTGCAAACATCGCCAGTACCTTTCTTTGCGATTTGTTAATCGTTTAAATACAACAATAACTTCACGTTCTGGTTCCATATTGTACCAGGTATACTCGTAACAAATTGAAATCACAAATAACTAATGGAAAATGTAACGCAGTTGCAAAGCCTTAAAGGTAAACACAGTACTCGTGGAGAAGCAATGTTAATGCTGATACAGACTTAAACTAACATAAGTGAATTCAGAACTCTAAGAAATAAAGTGCATTACGTACGTAATATTTACAAACAAAAATGTAAACAAACAGTTTCGTTAAAGTCTTTTGACTTATTTTGTTATCTACACAGCTGATTGATAAGCGTAGTAACAAGATGTTAATGAACTACAAACTTTAAATAAATTGGAACAAGTTTTTAAACACCTGTAATGCTAAATGCAAAATACTCGTTTTGTTGAAATCTTTAATAGAAATCATGCATTTTAATATTCAAACCCACTTTTAGAAAATAGTTTTGAAAATGAATTAATGTAATAATTCAAATTATAATGATCCCGCTAATGAATTATATTAATTTTGACTATAATTCAAAGCTTATTTGTACAGTAGGACCACTTTTTGTGATATGAGGCTCAGAAGGGCCACTTTTTGTGGTATCCGGCTCGAAGGACCACTTTTTGTGTGGTATACGTTGGAGTGTATAAAATCGGGACAGCTCCAGAACGTTTCCCAAAGCGTAAAGCTTAGCAAATGGACTGTATGCAATTGGAGGTAAGGCGCGAAAAACAGTAACATAGGTCAAACCGTAATTAATGTTTTGCTTACCTTGCAATGTTGTTCACCAATTTACTCCCGCGAAGATAGGTGTTGTTTACCGGTCGACGCACTTGGTCGGGCAGCAGCACTTATGCACTCGCGGTTATAGTTACTAGGTGTTGAGTCGGTGAAACGATACGAGAGAATGTCATGTTGGTCAAGCGAAAAGGCTTTATCGCTCCGCCATATGTGTAGCACAACAATAATATACGATAAGGCCATCTATATTGTAAATCGCTGACCTCCAACTGTATGAAGTTTTAACATACCCCCCACCCAAAATGGTAAATTTTGTTGTATACCATGAAATGAATGGGAGAAAAAATGAAAATAGAAATTTTAAAAAAATGTTTAAGTATGTATAAATTAATCGAGTACTCTGCATTTTTGCTTCCTGCATTAAAATATAAAATAAAACATAATTTGTAAAGAAAGAAGAAAAAAATAAAAATTGCATGTTAGAATGCTGAATTACTTATGGTGAAGGAAGTGGTACCACCTTGTTAATTGGGCGGACCGCTTCGCCTGTGGGTGTTTTTAGCTTTACAACTCTTGTTACACCATCTTTACCCGGTAAAGCTTCGCCACTCTCGCCAAAGGCCAATACGCCGGGGTGAATCTGGAGTAAAAAAGTACTAGATCCTTCTTCTATGGTTTTGGAAGGGGTGTTCCACTTAGGCCTTTGCTGTAAGCTGTGCAAGTAGCCTATGGACCAGCACTTCCAAAAGCTCTGTACAAGTTGTTGGGACATTTTCCAACGACTAAGCCGATTCGCAGGAACTTTTTGTAGGTCCACTTCACACCGCGTAATTAAAGGCCCACCAGTTAGAAAATGGCCCGGAGTCAAGGCATCCGTGCCTTCGTTAGGTGACGTTGTAAGTGCGCAAAATGGACGGGAATTTAAGATTCCTTCTATGCGGGTCACAACTGTGCTAAATTCCTCCAGAGAAAGTGTCGTTCTACCCACTATTCGTTTCAAGTGAAATTTAGCACTCTTGACGCCGGCTTCCCAAAGCCCCCCAAAATGGGGTGCATAGGGAGGGTTGAAACACCAATCTATACCCCTAGAGGATAAGTAGTGCGCAATGACGGATTAGCTTGATCAAAATGTTTATATATTTCTAACATTTCTCTAGCCGCCCCACGAAAATTGCGGCCCTGATCGGAGTATATGTTCGTGGGTAACCCGCGTCTGGCTATAAATCTATCTAATGCAGCAAGACAGGCTTCCGTTGTTAAAGCTGTGACAACCTCCATATGAATGGCACGTGACACCATACAAATAAAGAGGGCAATATATGCCTTTTGAAATTTTGTCGATCGCAACGAGGATAGCTTGATTGTAAAAGGACCGGCAAAATCCAAACCGGTATGCGTAAAGCATCTTCCGGGTTCGAGGCGATAAAGCGGAAGATCTGCCATAGGAGGCTGAATAGGCTCCCTTGGAAGCGATAGCAAGTCAGGCAGCGAAATATTCTACTTGAATTAACTGACGGATACAAGGAATCCAAAATGTACGGGTAACTAATGATTGAGTTAGCCGCGGACCCCATGACCTGAATATATGTGATAGTAATCACATATTAATACAGCTAACCTGCTGGTTTTGGGATAAGGTAGGGATGTTTGCTAGTTATAGAAAGGCTGGAATGGCGCAAACGGCCCCCACCATGACTAATCCCGTGGGAGAGAGAAAGGTGACAACGGACGGTACATTTTAGTGCTAGGTTGCCCTTTTTCTAGTACTGAGTAATTCTAATGGCAAATGTGAGAGCGCTACGATACTCAGAGGCATTTAACGGACCAGTAGTTCTTGCAAGATTACGTTTGCGTGCAAGGCAGTTAAACGTAAACCTTTAACGTACGCAAAATTCGTTGAACTTTTAGCAAGTTCGAGGACCTTTGTAGTACTACCAAGTATTGTTTCACATCAACAGTAGAGACGAGTGCGTATTGTACAGCTTTAAACCCGTCTGCAATATTGTGTGTGTATTTATCACTTGGCCAATCACAATAATCGCGGTATAAAAAATCAGGACCCTGCCACCAGAGTGTACAATTCAGTAGTTCGGATGGCCTCAACCCTCGGCTTGCAGGATCGGAAGCATTCGCAGAACTGGGAACGTATCTCCATATGGCTGTGGGTTGATTTTCATGAATTTGCACCACTCGGTTCGCAAAAAATAATTTTAACTGATAAGGTGGCGTACAAATCCACGTCAGTGTGTTTGTAGAGTCACTAAAACATATTGGATCTAGTAAATTGATGATGTCAAATGCTAATGCTGTATGTTTCATTAGTTTTGCCAAAAGACATGCCGCTCCTAATTCAAGACGAGGAATGGTCCACGTTTTTAAAGGGGCTACACGGGTTTTGGAAGCTATCAAATGTACATATATTTTTTCATCAACTTCTAATCGCAGATACACAACAGCGGCCATCGCTACGGAACTGGCGTCGGAGAATCCGATTAAACGGGCTTGACTGTTGCCGATTTTCCAAATAGATCGTGGTATTGTTATGTATTCGAGAACTGGCAGTTCAATTTGAATTTGTTGCCATTCTTGAAGAATTTCTGCGGGCAATTGTTCATCCCAATTCACCTTTTGTAGCCATAGGCGTTGCATAAGGCATTTGAGAAGAACCGTAAATGGACTTAAATAACCATTAATATCGAATATGCGTGCTATGCGTGACAAAATTCCTCGCTTAGTAGGGATGTCTGCAATATTTGGAACTTTACATCTAAATGTATCGGAACCCATATCCCAACAGAGACCCAGAACATCACGTGTTGTCAAAGTAGGATCAGAGTTCGGTAGATTTAGAACGCCCGTCTCCGACTTATCAATAACTGAAGTGTGTGAACTTCCCCATTTTCCTAAGTCGAAGTTACCTAGTTTTAGTAAATTGATCAATTCATTTTTTAGATGGAGAGTTTCTTCTACAGAATCGGATCCAGTCAAAATATCATCAATGTAAGTTGATGATGTAAGGCTCGGAAACCCGGGGGTACGAGTGACCCTCGTCTTCTACCAACTGCTGTAGAACACGAAGGGCAAGGAAAGGGCTACAGGTAGCGCCAAAAATAACGCGGGTATGTTCATATTCCGTTAAAGGTTCACAAGGGTGAAACCTCCAAAAAATATGTAAAAATTTTCTATCTTCTGGGTGAACGACGATAGATCTAAACATTTGTCGAATATCGCAAGTGAGTGCGACTTGAGGTATTCGAAATCTTGTTATTACAAGACCAATGTCAGATTGTAATTTGGGGCCCGGTAAAAGAATATCATTGAGACTTGTACCATTAACATCCCTATCGGCAGGACTAAACACGACTCGAACTTGAGTACTAGAGGGCTTAGTTTTAACCACGCCGTGGTGAGTCATGATATATAAGGACTGTTTCACAGCGGGAGTGAGTTGTCCCTGCGATATATAATTAGTAATATTTTCTGAATATAATTTATAAAAGTTTTTGTCGCGTGCAAATCGAGCTTCTAGTTTTAGAAAGCAATTGGTAGCTAATTCTCGTGTTGAACCTAATGTTCGGGAAATGTTTTCTATGAACGGTAGTCGAACCACATACTGGCCTAACTCGTTTCGTATAGTAGTGGACTTGAAATAATTTTCACAAGCCACGTTTTCAGGCGACATTGGCGGCGTAAATGGTATTTCTTCAGCTTCCCAGAAGGCACGAATGGTGTCGCTAAGGGACGGTTCTTCTGAGATGCTAGTGTACAACGCAACCACTGAATACGGTTGACTTAAAGCTGGTACATCACCCATAATAACCCAACCAAACGAGGTAAGAAGCGCCGATGGCTTGCCTGTTATACGCAACGAATCGTTGGGTGTGGCATCTAAGACAGCTTGAACACCTAACAGCATATCGACCGGAGCGGATATGTGAAATTCAGGATCCGCCAATTGTAGGGACGAAAATTTGTCTATTAAATGCTTAGATAAATTTGCTATCGGAAGATCTGCGGTAATACGAGATAAAACAACAGCCTGTAAATTTAAAGAAACGTTTTGATCATATATTGATGTAACGTTACAGGTAGCAATTCCATGAACCTTTTCTAGCGGAGATTGGCCTACTCCACGTATTTCAAAAGGACATTTCTTGCGTTTAAGACCTAACTTGTTAGCTAAAGATAATGTGATGAAATTAGAATGCGACCCTTGATCTAAAACCAAGCGACAACGATGCCAACTACCATCACAGGCTAAAATTCGTACCTGCGCCGTGGCTAAAAGCGCAACGGTTCCCTGTTCATTTGCACAGGAATGAACAAGAGAGACTGGAGCAGGAAAATGTTCAGCCGAATTAGCGGCACCTGATGAGTGTCCTACCGCGCTTTGTGGCGGAATCGGAGTACTGCCTGAAATTGGTGCCTCGATACACAGTAGCGTATGGTGCATTTTACTACCGCACCGTTTGCACTGATATTTTGACTTACAAGTCGAAAGAGGATGTGGTGATAAACACGCAAAACATCTATGATATTGCTTTACCATTATTGCCTTTCTAGAGTGGATAAAGCTAATAATTTTGGACATCTGTAAAATTTGTGGAACTGATCGTCGCACGCAGGACAGGGCTTAGAAACGGCCTGCTTTGCATGAAATCGTCGTGAAGTAACTTCCTGTGCGGACATTGTTACACGCTTATTGTTTACAGAATTTGTATAATATGGTTGAGGGTTAGCCCTTTGTGGTGGACTAAACACATTTTTTGATGGTGGTGTATTATTGCTACCGCTCACCAATGCTAAGATAGAACATTTGTTGCGTAAATATTTAATAAAATCGTTAAATTTCGGAAATGTTTGATTTAAGTGTTCCTTTTCGAATTCTTGTCTCGACTTCGGGTCTAATAAACCGAGGGAAAAAAATAAAAATATGTAATCGGCCAACTCAGGTAGCTGCATGTCGATAAGAGCTGTGACGTTGGCTTGCAGAGTTTCACATAAATCACTAAGAACTTTTGGGGAATCCGTCTTTAGTTGAGTTAGTGAAAATATTTTGGATAAATAATGATTAGCAATTATTCGTTTATTAGTGTAGCGTTGAACTAAGAGATTATAAACAACCATATAATTATCTGGAGCAAATCGAACAGATTGTGCTAGCTTTAATGCCGTCGCATCCAAATAAGTAAGCAAATATGTGAATTTTTCGCATTCATTAAGTGTGTTATTGTTGTGAATAATGTTGTCATATAGAGATTTAAACGCACCGAATTTCTCGGGGTCACCTCGAAATATATCTATTTTTATTTCTGGTAAATGAACATTAGATCTGGTATTTCCAGAAATATCAATAGTATTTACATTGGGCGTTGTGTTTGGAGCGACATAGCGCGCCGCATTAGCTAAAATATCATAGTACATAGTATTGAACGTAGATTCTAGATTAACGGTATCCGTAAATAAGGTTTTATAAACGTCAGTGAGTGACGATAATTCATCTAAGACATCTAAAAATTTTGTTCTTACGTCATCTAGCTGACTAACACGAGCTTTAAATTGATCAAGATTAGTTGGTAACGTTGAAATTAAATCGTAACAATCTTGCAAACATCGCCAGTACCTTTCTTTGCGATTTGTTAATCGTTTAAATACAACAATAACTTCACGTTCTGGTTCCATATTGTACCAGGTATACTCGTAACAAATTGAAATCACAAATAACTAATGGAAAATGTAACGCAGTTGCAAAGCCTTAAAGGTAAACACAGTACTCGTGGAGAAGCAATGTTAATGCTGATACAGACTTAAACTAACATAAGTGAATTCAGAACTCTAAGAAATAAAGTGCATTACGTACGTAATATTTACAAACAAAAATGTAAACAAACAGTTTCGTTAAAGTCTTTTGACTTATTTTGTTATCTACACAGCTGATTGATAAGCGTAGTAACAAGATGTTAATGAACTACAAACTTTAAATAAATTGGAACAAGTTTTTAAACACCTGTAATGCTAAATGCAAAATACTCGTTTTGTTGAAATCTTTAATAGAAATCATGCATTTTAATATTCAAACCCACTTTTAGAAAATAGTTTTGAAAATGAATTAATGTAATAATTCAAATTATAATGATCCCGCTAATGAATTATATTAATTTTGACTATAATTCAAAGCTTATTTGTACAGTAGGACCACTTTTTGTGATATGAGGCTCAGAAGGGCCACTTTTTGTGGTATCCGGCTCGAAGGACCACTTTTTGTGTGGTATACGTTGGAGTGTATAAAATCAGGACAGCTCCAGAACGTTTCCCAAAGCGTAAAGCTTAGCAAATGGACTGTATGCAATTGGAGGTAAGGCGCGAAAAACAGTAACATAGGTCAAACCGTAATTAATGTTTTGCTTACCTTGCAATGTTGTTCACCAATTTACTCCCGCGAAGATAGGTGTTGTTTACCGGTCGACGCACTTGGTCGGGCAGCAGCACTTATGCACTCGCGGTTATAGTTACTAGGTGTTGAGTCGGTGAAACGATACGAGAGAATGTCATGTTGGTCAAGCGAAAAGGCTTTATCGCTCCGCCATATGTGTAGCACAACAATAATATACGATAAGGCCATCTATATTGTAAATCGCTGACCTCCAACTGTATGAAGTTTTAACAGTGCTTCATTGTTAAGTGGACTGAAAACATCTATAAATAAGGCATATACTGTTAATTAGACTTGCGAACAGTGAGTAATAAAGATCTTTATTATTACTTGTTTTAAATTAAAGAAACGCGGTAGTAGTAGCCCGCTACAATAATAAGAACTAAAAGTAGAAAGGTTGCAAGGTTAAGCAGCCTGAGGCTGTCAAGATCCTCCAACACTTAGACATTTGCCGAATGAATAGTTTTCCAGTAAATCCTTTCACACGATTAACTTTATTCGAGACTATTGCCCATCCAATACTTGTAGTTGCTTATAATAATCATCATGTTTAAGTACAGTTACTTTTTTCGTTATTAGTTTAGCCATCTTGGGACTAGTTGGATGCGTACCTCCATTGTTCTATTCTGAGCTAGCCTACACATTTCCCTGAAATTCCTACAGCCTACCTCTTTCACTATCTGTGTGCAGTAGTCTAACTTAGGTCTACTTCTTCTCCTCTTTTTTCCTATCTCTGCTTCTAATATATCCCGCACTATTACCTCATGCCGAAGTCTGTGGCCTATCATTCTATCTCTCCTAATTTTTTTTTACCGTTTTCCACATATTTCTTTCTTCCCCTATCATTTTTAGTACCTATTTGTTCTTAACTTTGTCAGTCTATGATATCTTCATCATACGTCTGTAGCACCATATTTCAAAGACTTCTACCATTTTCTTATCCGCTTCTTCTACTGTCCAGGCTTTAGGGATAGACTCGGGCCGGGCCGGGTCGGGCTTTTAATAAGTCCGACCCAGCCCGACGCAGAAAAGTGACCGGCCCGGCCCGAGGCCCGACCCGAAATGAAAACTGACGGCCCGGCTCGAAATTTTAGGCCGGCCCGACTTTCATTCCGGGAATGAGAAGATATTTTTTTCAGTTGGTTCAACAAGTAATTATCACTCTTTTGTTTGATTTAAGAGTATAATGATTTTGAGCTACAATCAAGATACTTGTGGGACATACCGTAGCATATCATTTGATTTTTGATTCTTTGAAAAATCCTAGAAATATGTAACAAAAGTACAAAATGTTTAGAAATTTTCAATGTTTATGAAATTGTCACAGACGGATTTTTATAGCCTTTTTTTACTTTGAAAAACTGAAACTTTTGGAATTGAACTTTGATCTATAATTTGACTGTCTTTGTTCGTGCCAAAGTTTAAGATTTAACACTTTTGGTTAATTACTGAATGCTAAAAATTAAATAAATTGTTTATAGGTCATAGTATAAACGGTACCAAACTTCATCGGTTAATATCTCAAGCGATTGAAAATTGGTAACTAATGTTATTATAACTTAAGGAACTTGAAAGTCAAACAATATACCGAATGCTTGCTTAAAAAAAGTTGGATTTTCAAATTGTGATATGTAGAGGATATCTTATTCTTTACAAATACATATTATCTGATGAAATAGAAGTAAAATGAAGTAATTGGTTTAGGTTAAAAAGTTTTTAAAAAAAGATTACCAAAAGCTATACAACAGTACATAGATCCTTTTATATACCAATAAAATGTTATTTACTTTATTCTTTTTTTATGGCACGAGTTCGATAATGGCATTATTATACATTTTCCCGCAATAAATAGAAAACTATATCTGCAGCCAAATTCTACTATTCAACAATAAATTAATTGATAATCATGCACGTAGCTAGGGGGTAGGGTACTTAGAAAGCTAACCTTCCTAAATATTCTAGCCCACCCCAAGGAGGGTGTTCAGAAAACGCTAAAAATAAAGTTGTATTTATAAGATGATTAATGGCTGTTCAGCCCCCCACAAAAGGCTAGTTACGTTACTGGTGATAATATCAAAGTATTCAAAGTATGAAATTCATAATTTTATGTATCCTATAACTATAGTCTACGAATAGACGATTAACGTATTGTTTTCAAAAGTTTTATTAAAATCGTTATTTTAAAATACATGTAGCAGCAAATAATTTAACACTTATTAATATATACTACATGGTAGCGTTTAAATAGTTATTTGTATATCAAGGCCGCGAAATTGTTTTTTAGCGGACCGAGAGAAAGTATATCGCATGGATCGGTTGCGACGGAAGCAATATAATCTCGAGGTCGCTAAAATAATTTCGTGGTCTACGTACAACCGTTCATGGTTTTATTACAAAATTTTTTCACTTAACTTTTTAAGCTATAGCAAGAATTTATATGTTTATATAATGGCTTTACATCACACGCTGCTATGGTAATGATATATTTAAAACACCGACAGTATTCTTAAAAAATTCCTGAAAAATGTGAGTCTGCGCTAGTACTACATAGTTCAATTTCCTACACTATTTCAGAGCAAATGTTTTTTCTTTACTCATTATTTTGACATATGTTTAGTATTCTATATCTATAGGTTATGTTTTAAAAATGAATAAAGAATTAATCTCTTTTGTGATTAGGTGACCTATAAACATGTTTAACTATATTGAAAAAGATCAAATAAATTCTATTCACACAAAGATGAACTGTTTTTATTATTTGAGTCTTTCATTTCCACTGATTCAATAACATTTGTATATGTTGTCAAAGTGTTTTCACAGAATACCCTTCGAGTTTACTTCAAGACACTGTTTTTACTTCTTCCCAAGCCTTTTTACACCTTACTTCTGGGAAAAGCATTACAAAACAGCATTCTTGTATTTAGAGCGTTGACGTTTGATATCTTTTTCGTGTTATAAACTTGGCATTATATCTCTAAATTTAATTACGGAAACAACACTACAGAAAGCCATTTAATTTTACAATATCTATACAGAAGGCAGACAATTAAATGTAAGTTTGTACGTTAGGCATTTGGTATGTCAAAATTAAGGTACCTTAAATAAAAGCATTTCTTGTCTGTATTTAAATTAAATAAAAATGTCCTGTATTTTAATACAGTACAAACATTAAACGTGTGTTAATTGCGCATGTGTAAATGTCAAATAAGGGAAAATTATTAAAAAATTGATAAAATGAACGTTGCAATAACTCTCTGGTGTTTTAGGCGGTAGACATAAACTATACACGCGTTTGATAATATCAACGTTCGCCGCATAATTGAAATTTGAAGTATATACATATACATAGTATAAATCGTACAAACTTTTGAATTATGAATAAATCACCTAGTTCGATGTTCCTGGGTATTTTTAACTTGCCTAAAGTACAACATGAGAGACATTAAATAGAACTAGAAGAAAATATTCGGAATAAGAAGTGAATTATAATATCACGTCCCTTTACACTAAACAAGACGAAAAACTGATTATTAATGTGTGCATGAAGATACTACGTGAAAATATAATTAAGAACGTTTACTTACTCAATGTGAGATAGAAGTGAAAGGACAGTGGAATATCTACTCATGCGTTTTTCGGCCCGAAAAGTTCGGGCCAGCCCGAATCGTTTGGCCCGGCCCGAAAAAGGATAGGCCTGGCTCGGGCCCGGCCCGAATAAAGTAGTCAACGGCCCGGCCCGGATTCGAGCCCGAAATCGGGTCGGGCCCGGGCCGGGCCGGCCCGAAAGCCCGAGCCCGAGTCCATCCCTATCAGGCTTTACAGTCGTACATATGTTATAAACAATCTTTCCTTGTTTCTATGTTTGTTGTCTTTGAATATAGTAGTTGCTTTTTTTTGTTAAATGTTGCACGACCTTGCGCTAATCTTTGTTTTATATCTTTTGCGCTTTTCCCATCTTGCGTTATTTGGCCTCCCAGGTAACAGAAATCCTTAACCTTTTATAAGTTCTTGTTTTTAATTTATTCTCTCGTCCTTTGCATACTACTACTTTAGTTTTATTTTTGTTAATTTTCATACTGTATCTCTCTGTTAGAACCGTTTCCATTTCATTAAGAGCAGCTTCTAACTCTTCCTTGCTAGACGCTAATACCGCTATATCATCTGCAAATCTAAGTATATTAATCTGTTGTCCCTGCATAGTATGTCCAAATGTCTTTCTGCATTTGACAGTATTCATTGCCTCTTCGATGTACAAGTAAAAAATTAATGAGAATAGGGCACATCCCTGTCTCACACCTTTCCTAATATTTACTTTTCTACGTTCCTGCTCTAATTTTATTACCACTGTTTGCTCTTTGTCTAACCTATGTACTACTCGTCTATCCCTAAAACTCATTCCAATCTTTATTTCGTACACTATTATCCATTTTACATTGTCGAATGCTTTTTCCAGATCTACAAACCCTAAATACGCGCTTTCTCCTTTTTCTATTGTTTTCTCCATTATCACCCTCAGAGCTAAGATAGCCTCCCGTGTTCTTCTATTTTGCCTAAACCCAAATTGATCTTCTCCTAATATTTCTTCAAGCTCGTTTCTGTACAATTCTAGTTAATATTTTTGACACGTCTGCTGTCAAACTTATTGTTACAAAATTTTGATATCTATCCGTGCCTCTCTTTTTTGGTATAGTTACTATGATGTTACGTTTGAAATTTTTGGATATCTCGCCTGTCTCATACATATAGTTTACAAGTTGGAAAAAACGTTAAGTTACTGCGTGTTGAGCGGTTTTTAGAGTTTCTGCTTCTGCCTTATTTGTACCTGGCGCCTTACCATTTTTCAGGTCCTTTAATGCTAATTCAAACTCATCTCTAAGTATAGAATAACCCACGTCATCCTTTTTAATGTTTGATTCCTGTTTTTGTGCTGTTAATCTCCTGCAAATAAATTCTTTCAGCCATCTAACCACTTTCTCTATATCTTCTATAATGACGTTTCCTTTCGCGTCCCTAATATTTTTGATATACTGTTTTAATTTCCTAAAATTCATTCTAATTAATTTGTATGCTTCGTCTGTCTTTCCTACTTCCATCTTAGTTTGTACATCTTTGTACTTTTCATCGATCCGTTGTTCTTGAGCTTTACTGCATTTGCGAATAATTTCCCATTTTATAGCTTTGTATCTCTGTTGTCCTGCTTCGTCTGATCAATTTTTGTATTTACGTCTTCCTTCTATTAGATTCAGGATATTCTTTGTTATCCATGGTTTCTTACTTTCTTTTTGTGTATACTTCAGAATATCTCTGGTCGTCATGTCTTTTTGCATAGCATAAAAAAATATATTGGTAATAAGAAATAAATTTTTGGTTCAAAATTGTCCAAGTTCTCGTTATTTAAAAAGCATGCGGTCCCCAGAGATGAACCCAGTAATAGACAAGAAGATTAAGCTCAACCTGTTTTAAAAATGACTTTTAAAACTTTCATTTTTTACATCACCGATATTATTTCTCCAATAAATTATACAGGCGATTAATAAGTTATAAACATAAACGTCAAACACTATTCTGTCATATGAATTTTAGGACCAATTCTCGCGTATCATGAAAGCTTTCAAAATTTTCTTTATAGAAGGTTTCGACGTCTATCTATATTTTCCTAAAGTAATCGCCCTCTCAATACCTATTGATTAAGGATAATGTTTCACTACTCATGATCATTAAAGGGAATGAAGCCCTAGTTACGCCAAAAAAATTCCTCCCTTATCGAGCTGATATTTTTTGTTATAAAGAGAAAACGGTTACATTTTTTCAATGGTAGGGAAAATGTTATAAGGCATCGATTCCTTTAGCGGATAAGTTTTCTCCCTAATTATTTTGTTTAGACCGCCTTAGAGATCTCTTACTTTTATGTTTCTTTTTGTGATTCCCGTCTCGTATATCAGAGCCCTATATTTCTTGTAAATAATGATTTCTTACGAGTCAGTGGCACTATACTTTTAGTCCCAAGTCTATCAGTGGTAAAGTAAAATTCCTATTTAAATTATGATGTTATGTTTTTGGTACAAATCCACCTTGTTCTTCCTTCATGTTCTTTCGCTAAATATAAAAATACCGTTAGTGATTGATGGGATTTTATAATTTTCATTTTAGTGCCGAATATCCCTTTTGTCATACTTACACGGCTATGTAGAAGAGATAGAAATTTTCTATCATAAAATATGTTACTTCCTCCCTAAAAATTTAAGATATAAGGTACACAATTTGCACATATAGAAAGAACTTACACAGCGATACACATTCCTATAAAACCACATGTATACAAAAGTTGAATTGTAAGAATAGTGTAAACTCTTTGAACAAATCTATTTCTAATTTCCCGTTCACTAAAAGATTCATTAAATATAGAATTGCGTCTCACTGAATCATTATCGGAATGTCTTCTTTGATATGTGGGCATTCTACTTGCATCGATAGGGACTGGTGGTGGTGGCTGTCCCTGAAAATATAAGAAAGTTAAGTCGCTACAGTAAGTAAATAAGCTATGTGAGTACGAGCGCAAAAATCGACCATTTTTACATGAAATCCGTATTGCAAATTTTTGTACCCTTTAAAGTATGCCGACCAATCACGTAGCGAGTTTATTACTTTTGTGGGTATGTTGACGAATCACGTAAGGCTACGCCCCTTCGGCATACGAACGTAAAATAGACAAAAACCTAAGACCAGTTTTGCAAATTTTGTACTGTTGCAAAACAATGTAACGTCATCATGGCGAGTTTATTATTTTCATGTGTGTGGCATCCAGTCACCTAGGGCTGCCTAATGTTTACTTACATAAACTTTTCAAAACAAAGATACATATTACAAGAATAAGAAAAATGTATTATAACATATATCTACATAATGTATATGCATTGCTCTTATAATTACTACAATATTTATTTAGTTTTACTATATATATATATATATATATATATATATATATATATATTGCCGTGGCACTACGCTCTAAATTAGTACTCTCTCAAAAACATTCGAGCCCCAACATTGGGCCGTCATAAATTGCCGTGGTACTCGGATAAAATCCTCACCAACAAAAATATATTCGAAAATTTTATTAAATTTTCAAATTCGAAAATAGAAAATTTTCAAAAATTTAAATAAGTCAAAAAAAATTTCTTACCCGTTTTCCTCTCTTCCTCGGTTGAATTGCCAATTTTCTGCACTTTCTTCCGGCTAGCTCATTTGGACCTCCTCTTGGGTATCTAGATTCACTCGCATATTCTCAATCGTACACACACTCGCAATAAAACCATAAAATACAACTAACATACAATCTTTTATTTATTACTATTTACAAATGAAATTCAATATTGTCCATATTTCATTGTTCACGTTACACTTCAGTAAATCTTATTTGGTAATGTCCTGTATTTTATTTTAAAATCATCAAACACATAAAATGTACTCGGAGTAAATGGGCCTTGAATAATACCTTTTCTAAAATTCCTTCTTTATAATTTATTTATTTATTTTTATATCTAAGTAAACTCTGGAGTAGGGTAAGCTCATGATAACCCAGCTAATTATGCATAATGTATGCCCTTCTACTTTGCATACTCTTAAAATAAAAAAAACAAAGCCATGTACTCTTCACAAAATTTCACGTTCTGATGGAACGTTAAAAAGCTTTATAGACACCTTCAAATTTCTAGTTAAATACCATAATAAAGTTATTTACACATATTATGTTCGATACGTAAATAATCCACACTACCTTGGAAAACACTCTCATACGTCACCCAATATTCACAGTTTATAAGAATCACAATTTCAAATCGTTACCTGGAAATTTCCAGACGATCTCCGCTCTGTGGACGATGCCGTGTATTTCTTCTATCTGGTTTGCAGGCCGTTTCTCGCTGTTACTAGACGAACTCCATCTAAGCCGATCCGCCAACGCCGCCTACACGGTGTAACCAAATTCCAAATTCCATTTAAACATACGTCTTTCTCAATTAGTTGCTTCAAACCACGTTACTTAAGGTCCCAACATGAGTTGGTTAAAAATTATAGGTGATACCTCAATTAAAAAATGTAATCTCGGCAAACTAACCGCGTACTAATTAAGAGGCTACCACTATGCAATATAATTTAAATGATTTTATCATACTTACAACTCGTGATACTTTGGTACGTCGTTTGTAGCGATCGAAATCTTAAGGGCCTTCACCACGTTGTCCAAAAACATTTATACACTTCGAATGTAACCTTTCCATACCCACCTAACGCGAAATCCCCATCTACAACAACACATTCTTAAAATTATGCACTCAACCAATATTTAATCCCGCGAATTTCAGCACGTCGTTATAATATTTTCAGAAAATTAATATACACTATGCTTGTATTTGTCTCGCATTCAACTAACTATATCGACCAATCGTATATTTATTGACGTCCTACAAGTCCCTCCTATACTATCGTTGTCTCTTGCTTATGCGTTTTCTACGTCTCTTTCTAACCTGGTTTAAGTGGTACAAAATCGATATTTCTGTTTATTTGCTATCTACACCACGTGAAATTACTAAGTGATTTAAATAACCCCTCATTAGTATTTCCAGAAAACGCCTGCGACCGTTTACAATATACGTAGAATCTTCATGTTGATCTACACAAAATAATTGGAACTTGATATTTAAAATTCTGCAGGTGTTCAATCGTAACGAACGTTTTAAATACAATTCTAAGAGTTGGATTTCACCGCATTTCAACCCTACTGATATATTTGTTTGTTAACAACGAGTCTCACCTTGGTATTATTGGGTTTTTACACGCTTTTATGCATATTATACATCAATAATCGTTCAATTAAATTCAATTAAATTAATAAATTAATGGCATTGGCTTCTACTATTTAATTTCTTTGCAAACCTACTAAATATTTATCATTATTTGTACAATTTGATTAATACCCATTACTTAAAAATGAATTAACTAATATAACTTTCGCACGTAATTTCTGGTTGTTCCTTTATACAGAGTGTTTTGACATATATATATATATATATATATATATATATATATATATATATATGCTATGATCTCTCACAATTATTCGTGCCCCATCGTTTGGGCGGCCATATAAATATTGCTATAATACTCCTAGAACTTTCGTTCGCCGACCTTGTGTAGAACAATAACAAAACTTGATTTGATAACGCCGCACTTGGTATCAATAGAGTATTCTACTTATAACTCCACCTCTCTGTGTTTATCTCAATCAAGTTACACTCCCACAAATTTTATTATTCTGCCTCGACTTTGAATTATAAAATGAAGTTCATTCAATTCCATATAATGAAAACAAATATTATATACAGGTCTTTGAAAATTAATAAATTACACTTTTCAATCAATCAATATTATAAGTCATATTTATCTCAACATCATATGCTTTACCATCAATCTAAAGTCACCATAAACTATTCTTTTTATCAGAAAAAGCCTGGAACGTTCAAAACCCCTTTATTATATTACGTACTTTCAACGTATGCAAAAGTTCGTTGCTGACTCTGTTACACTATTTTATATTAATTAAGCAATTCAATATTCAAATTTAAATAAAAAAAAATGTCTTAGAACTAAAAAGATCTAACCTGGTCTGTATGCTTCTTTATTTCCTTCTCGCAACCAAAATTATTGACGCATCCATTATCAACTAACATCAATTAGAATTCTCCATGCATTATTATACCATCCATTTGTATTTAAAATTATTCTCCACCAATTCGGAATTATTATATACCCATTTGAAATATTATCTATCCACACGCTTGAATTATTACATTTGAATTATTGTCATCACCCTCTGGATTATTATTGTCAGACTTAGAGTTTATTTTCACCAAACTTAGATTATTATCGTCCCCCTCTGGATTTATTCTACACCCATGAATTATTCTCGTCGAACTTAGAATTAGATTTCTCGCACCAAACTTAGAGCCCTATTATTATTATTATATTTTAGTTTAAATAAATTCCCAAAATTCTACTTACGTTCATCGGCAATAGAAATCTTCATATTCGTAGCACTATCTGTTATTAAACACTTTTACTCTCAAAATATTATTACGTACGCGAGTTAAGGTTCGGGCCTTTGGAGCTGTGTTTTTAAAAAACAACTTGAAACACATAACAAAATTTATATTTAATTTGAAACAGAAATTACAGTGAAATTTAGAATAACTTGTACATAATAACTTTACTAAAAAATAATTAATTGTACTAAGGTGAGTAGCTTGAACAACGAAGTATGGAGTTTGAAGACTGACTGCCGGGCATTGAGCTCCCGGGCTTTTTATAATAACCTGCCCCTCACACGGCTGTGGGAACTTGCAGATCTCATGTCTGCTTTACACTTTGTTACAATGTATCAATCTTAATTCTAAGTAATTGCGGTATGTTGACCGCCTCTGACCTGCCACCTACAGTATCACTGCCCTCACGGATGCAAAGTTGCATGTCCGTTCACATGAACTGTCGATAACCTCTCTGGGTTATCCTTGTATTACAATGTTGCAATGGACTTATACTTTATTTAAAAATTTCTAATAATTCCTATTAGATTCAATATATTCAATACATATAGATAATTGGAGGATACATAACCCGCGTTACTCTTTGATTCATAGTGACACAGCTTGGCCTTGTTGAGTTGAAAACTGACCTTCGTCATCATGCTCGCTGTTAATATATGGTTGCTATCCCACTTCGTCTGTGGGTTTGGCCAACAAGCCCGTCGCTAATTTTAACCAATAAGGTCTCTCTATTTTCTACACTTAAAGTGGTTTTCTAATGTAACATTCTCGGCCTTTCGAGTAATTGTTGTTTGCTTACATATGCCTTGTTATCAGACCATGCGGTGTTTTGGGAAAATAATCGCGTTTCCATATTATACACAAATACCTGATGCAATTCGAATTTAAATTTTCAAGTATATTTATCTATTTACGCATTTTTAATCACGTTTACTATTAAAAATTGTTAATTAACTGCTAAAATTGCTCTCATTCCACTCGCAATCAGCCAATCAGAAAGATTTTTCCCCTTTTAGGTCTATCATCCAACTATGTTACCCTCGTCTAACTCATATTCCTTGTCTGTTTTAAAATCCCACTACAGCAACATAAAATTGATTATGTGGTTAGCCTCTACAATTTGTCGCGCACTTTAAACGAGTGTTTTATCCAACCTCTGTTATACGACATCCTTGTTTAGCATATGCTAATGGTATCTCGTCTCAACTTGCTTTCAAACCACTTGTTATTTTTGCAGCCTTGGCGTTGACCGTTAACTAAAATTTCTACAGAATTGTTCTAACGTACATTCTGGTTTCTGGAATTTGTTTATTTGTCCGTCAGTCTTTCTATGAATTGTTTTGCCAGTTTCAAATTGTACTTTTCATGTTGTTCAACCCGTAGAATTTCTTAGGATTGGTTTTTAACGAACGGTTTGTTTAGTTAAATGGAAAATATGCGTTTACATTATTGATTTTATATACAAAAGCTCTTCCTTATTATTTGATATGCACAATTTACAACCGTCGAATATTAAAACTAATTATACTCATATTATCTTTAAGTTTTACATACTACAAAGCTTTCACACTATGCAAATTTACCATGACGATTTATTAATACAAAAGTATGCTGTTATCCGTTTGTTGTAAGATCAAAACTAAACATCTATCAATACATATTATGTATGCAAAGTACAAAGATTTAAAACAGTTTATTAATAAAACGCACTTACTTAATGTCAATTTGTATAGATGATAGTCCATGCACAGTCGAATAGACTCAGTGGACTTTTTTTACATTGTTTATTTACATTGTTTATTTATATAATTTTGTTCTTATATTATTACTTTGAATAAACTTATTATTATTATTATTATTATTATTATTATTATTAATTTGGAGCGTAAATAATTTATTTCTGTTTTTTATATACACGGTCCTTACAAAATTACTCTCTTGACCTAACTATGCCTCTTTACATATAATTTACACGATAATATATATATATATATATATATATATATATATATATATTACTGTGGTTTGGTAAGCTTAGTTATGTGCAAATAAGTCAACATTTATTTATTTGTAAGTACCCTGTACATGAAATCAATAATTAATTTAAAACGCTTTAATATATTTGATTGGAGTAAGGTTAGATAAGATAATGTAGGTTTAATTTTTATACGTTAATTTAGCGCAAGGACAACAATTAATTATGAATAAGATCGATGGTATAGTCAAAAATCGTGTACAAATATTATTATCATAAAAGCTTTTCAGTGTAAAAATCAATAATTTAAGCAAGGTACATTTATTAAACGTAGCATAAGCTAAAGCATTCGAGGAACTTTACAAAGTTTTTATTTTAAAACAAGCTACAACCGTCAAGGATTTCATGGAACAGACGTGTGGTAAATGAACAATTCCTATAAAAGCTGGTATACGTTGAGAAAATAGTTCTGGGTAGAATGTGTTAACGGAAAATACAAGGCTAACAGCAACGGTCGACTAGTTGAAAACAGATCAATAAAATTAGGCGACAGACGAAATTTAATATGTAACAGCGACAGATGGAAGATGTCAGGTGGTTAAGTGACAATGACTTTTAAACGTGTGTAAGACGAGCATATTTTAAAAGTGGGACGAAGATGCAACATGTTTGTACAAGGTATTGATTTTTTAAGGCGCACATAAAGGAAGGGAAAAACAACTGTGAACAATATAGTAATAGAGAGACTATAATAAAAACAGAACACATGGGGGAGAAAAAGATACCAGAAATGTGGAGAGAACGTAGACAATTTAGGTAAGAGATTAAGACAAAGCTAGGAGATGTTATTATGAAAGAAGTGCAATAATAGTATGTACGCGCATACGAGAGGCGTAATTGAAGTTGTTTGGGGGTAACAGAAAGGTGGAGATTTCAAAGAAAATTAGAACGGTTGGCAAGTTTACAGCGTTTTTCGCGGTAATGCGGTGTTTGTGTTGAAGATTTCCAAGTTTCAAAAGACGGTTGTATTTTCGTGCACGTTTGTTTGTGGAATTGAGTGGTCGTTGACAAGTTTTCAAAGAATGTTTAACAAAAATACGTGCAACTTAAGGGTTGTGCTTATAAAAGCGTTGTTGGAGGCAGGGTTTGCTCTCTTAGTTTTCAATTCTTCAAAAGATCATTCTAGCTTCAAACCACGCGACTAGTGCAGTCCGAATTTAAATTTACAAGTATTGTAAATGCACAAGTGTGTGCAAGTTAGTATAAAAGGGGTGAACCGTATTAAATTATTTTATTAATTGAAGCAGGATGACTTCTAAGTGGCTAATTATTTGCAAATTGAATGAAGGTGCTTGTTGCACATTGCGTGTAAGAAGAGGGTCTGTAGCGGCAGTCCTGAGCGGTTGTTGATGGTTTGGATGCCCAGGGGGGTTTGAGATTTAATTGCTGTTCCCAATGGAAGGCAGCAATATGGAGTGATCGTGGTACGTGCAGTCGATAGGAGAAAGCATCTTCAGAGGTGGTGATCTGGATGAAGAATACTCTCCAGGTAACAAATTTTTTTTGAAACTGTTATGCTGGTGCTTATTTGTTTAAACCATTAGTGATTTTGAGTTTTATTTTGGTAACAAATTTATGAACCGAAAATTAATTTTATTTACCTATGTAAAGGACATTTTTTAAATGTGAGGATGTAAATGCTTGTATATAATAATTATGAATATTTCACAGATATAAGAGGTAAACGGGTCTTTTGTATAATTTTTTAGTGCTAAAATTTTGCACACAAATATAATAAGGTTTATACTGAGCTCACCATAGACCAGGCAAAAGTAAATTAAGGTTCCGGGATAGGCCCATCTACTTTATAATAACACAATGAAATGTAGACGAACAGAAAATCGTGGGTGTATTAAGTTGATGATTTTTCTATCGAGTAAGAGTATGAAATGTATAACTTAGATAAAGTTTGTAAATATTAAGATTGTCTGACTTAATTATTTATTTGTCAGAATATAAATGTTGTATTTTTTTGTCGAACTATTTTTTTATTCTTTTTTAATTAGAAAAGTGGTAGAGCAAATGAGTAGCTGTGGTGAGTATCCCTGAAGAAGCAGTGAGCAAAGCTAGCCGTGGGGTGTTATTTTGGAAAGCATCTTCAGAGGGTACTCAACTGAAACATCTAGTAATCAAAGCTGGAACTCAAAATTTACTTAGGTGGTAATTCGTGGAGATTTTTTGACAGGTAATTTTATAGTAATAATCAACATAGACCTCAAATACGGGCACGAGGTAATCACAGCAAGCTCCCGAGATACCAGAGCAATTTTATGACGCCCAATTTGTGGGGGCATGATTTCAACAAGTTCCAGGCAGTGTAGGACAGTATATATATATATATATATATATATATATATATATATATATAAATATTATAATTAGTTTTTTACACAAGGTAAGTTGATAAATACTTACGTATTGAAATTAATAAGATGAAATAATAACTTAGACTTTTTAAGTAAAAGTTAGGTTTATATATGGTACTTGTACACGATTTAGATTTGTAAATTTTCCAATTATAGCCATCGGCCTCGGTAGCGTAATTGGATAACGCACAGTTCCGGCAAAACTGAGATGCAGGTTCAAATCCTGTCCAAGGCCTTATATTTTCCTTCTTTCAATTACTAGCTCGATTTGAAATGATCATTTGGGCTTTACTTAAAAAGTCTAAGTTATTATTTCATCTTATTAATTGCAATTATAAAATATAATATATATAGTAACAGGCTTTTTGGTCTGCTGGTTAATAAAATATACTCTTTATTATAAACTAAGCTTTCGGTTTATTTTTAAACTATTATCAAAGATACTAAAAATTAAGAAACGTTAGTATGGGCATAAAATAGTTAAAAACTTACTGACTAATGTGAGGTTTTACAATGAAATCGTTGATATATATAAATTTTGAATATAAGTTGAAAGTGTGGTAAAAAGCTTTTAAAAAGAAAACAGTAATGTGGTTTGTTAATTACATTTGAATGTTATAATGACAATTCCTTTATAATTTTGACACTGTTCGAGATAACTTTCTAGATTGTAAAAGAAATTGGTACAATCTAGAAAGTTATCTCAAACATGTCAAAATTATAAAGGAATGTCATTATAACATTCAAATTAATTAACAACATTACTGTTTTCTTAAAAGCTTTTACCACACTTTCAACTTATATTCAAAATTTATATATCAACGATTTCTGTAAACCACATTAGTCAGTGTTTAACTTTTATGCCCATACAACTTTCTTAATTTAGTATCTTTGATAATGGTTTAAAAATAAACCAGCTTATTTATAATAAAGTATATTTATTATATATATATATATATATATATATATATATATATATATTTATGTCATTTACTTATATCTAAATAAACATATATTTAAATCATAACATTGGTAACTAAAATTCTGAATGAACCTGCACTTTGAAGAAGTTCTACATTACTAGAACGAGTGGAACGGCTTGAGTGATTCAATGAGCTAAAGAGCCAAACTACAGGTTCAACCAAAGTAGCAGGGTCTTTAGTGAAAAACCAGACACAGGTCTCCGAAAGAAGGAAACGGCTCTTTCGATAATTAGATTGGCAGATACCATAGAGGTTAGTATGACATTCTAAGACACATTACTACTATGTGGAAGGCAACGGGAAACCACAACATTACCTCCTAGTACACGGCGTACTTAAAATGTATTTAAGATGATGGCATCCTCTGAGGTAAAAGATTCCGGAGGTAAAATAGTCCCCCATTCGGATCTCCGGGAGGGGACTACTTCGGAGGTTGTGATCGGAAAATTTGGAAAAGGAATCGGAAACATTCTGGGAGTCGAAGAGTGGAATGTCAGAAGTATGAAGCAAGTAGGTAAGCTAGAGAACTTAAAAATTGAAATGGATAGGTCAGCACTAGACATAGTAGGGATCAACAAAGTTCGGAAGAGAAGTAAATATTAGGAAAGGTGTGAGAGAAAGACGTTCCCTATCCCCATTAATTTCTTAATTGTACATCAAAGAAGCAATAAACGCTGTCAAATGCAGGAAGACATTTTGAATTCCTATGTAGGGACAAAAGATTGATATGCTTAGATTTGCAGATGATACAGCGGTATTAGCATCTAGCAAGGAAGAGTTAGAAACTGCTCTTAATGAAATCGAAACAGTTCTAACAGAGATACCGTATCAAAATTAACAAAAATAAATGTAAAGTACTAGTATGCATAGGAGGGGAAAATAAATCAAAAACAAGAATACAAATAGGTAACGAGAACTTACAAGAGATTAAGAATTTTTGCTACCTAGGAAACTAAATAACGCGAGATGGGAAGAGCGTAAAAGATATAAAACAAAGATTAGCACAAGTTCGTGCCACATTTAACAAGAAAAAGCAATTACTGTATTTAAAGACAACTGACATAAGAACAAGGAAGAGATTGTTTAAAGCATATGTGTGGAGCACACCACTGTACGGATGCGAAACTTGGATAGTAGGAGAAGCGCACAGGAAAAACATAGAAGTCTTTGAAATGTGATGCTACAGACGTATGATGAAGATATCATGGACAGACAAAGTTAAGAACGATGAGGTGCTAGAAATGGTAGGGAAAGAAAGAAATATGTGGAAAACAGTAAAAAATAGGAGAGATAGGATGATAGGCCACATCTTAAGGCTTGAAGAAATAGTGTGGAATATATTAGAAACAGAGATAGGAAAAAAGAGAGGTAGAGGTAGACTTAGGTTGAACTATTGTATACAGATAGTCAAAGATATAGGCTGTGGGAATTTCAGGGAAATGTGTAGACTAACTCAGAATAGAAATCAATGGAGATACGCGTCCAATCAGCTTCAAGAGGGAAACCTAATGACGAAAAAAGTAATTGTACTTAAACCTGATAATTATTGTAAACAACTACGGGTATTGGTTTTGCAATATCCTCAACTAATGTTAATTGTGCGAAAGCATTTGTTGAAAAACCATTAATTCGGCATGTCCAAGTGTTAGGGGATTTTGGAAGCCACAGGCTGTTTAGCCCCCTTCACATATTACTGAATCTAGGTAAAATAGGACATATAATTAGAAAACAACAGAAGGGGAACAGAACTGTATCTAGGCTATAGAAATTTCAAGGAACTGTGTATGCTAGCCCAGAATGGAAATAAGTGGAGGTACGCGTCCAACCAGTTTTAAGATGATAAATCTTGTTCGAAAGGATATATTGTAAAACTATTAATTCGGCAAATGTTGGAGTGTTGGGAGATCTTGGTAGTCGCAGGCTGCTTAACCCCCTTCACATGCCACTGAATATCGGGGAAATACGGTATATATTTGTAAAACAATAGAAGAGGAACCAAACTGCATCTAACAAGAAAGAGCAGCGACTATGTTCGAAGACTACAAACATAGAACCAAAGGAAAAATTGTTGAAAGCATATTTGGAAAAAAATAGGAGAAATAGAAAGGCGGGCATGTTATAAAGCATTTTTGGAAAATAGTACAGGATATATTACAAGCAGGGATAGGAAAAAAATAGATAGGGGTAGGCCTAAATCAGACTAATGGCGCAGATAGTGAAAGATGCAAACTGTGAAAATTGCAGGAAAATGAGCAGGTTAGCTCAGAGTAGGAAACTGAAAGTATGCCTCTAACCAGTTCCAAAACTGAAGACCTAATGATGTTGATTGGTAACTAATGTTTATATATTTACTTATATCTAGATTTATTAAATCATTGTTACATTTACACAATGAAAATAACGCGCTAACCACAACCAATATTAAATGATCACATCTTGCCGTCCTGAAAAGTACAGGGGAGATAATGCGGCTTTTTCGATTTTTACAGTATTTTTAGATTTAAACATACAATATTTTAATAGCTCTTAAACAAATGTTGGATACGCAAACCCGAAAGTCTTTTAGATAAATATACGTTCTACCACGTGTGTAAAAAAGCAAACCTTTCTTTCTACAAACTCAAATTTTAAACAACAGCCCCATATTGTTTGGCGCTAAATTGAAATGCCTTAAAACCACCGCATTTAGAACTAGGTGCAATAGTATTTAACACTCGTGTAACCTCAAATTAACTCAGGGGTGAAATTCCCCAAAGTGATAAAATGCGCCGCTAAGTTATTATGGCTATCACCTACACGCGGTATCTTGCTCCTGATGCAGCGGCTTCAACGGCTTTGCACGAATTTTGTGGTGGTGTCTTGTCTCGGTGTTTGCCTGGCTGTAGCCCTCTGCGACGAAGGGCCGATACGATAGGTACTGAACGATAGGATAGGTATGGAAGGGAGAATTCATTTGTCGATGAGTTGAAGCACTACTCATACGTCAACCCTTCCGAGAAGTCGGTAGCTAAGTCCTCTGTTTCGATACATTCGCTTCAAACGAAAATGTCTATCCCCTACAGGAGAGGTTGAAGTTTTCTGACGCACATTGGTGGATACAATGCCGTATAAGGCGTGAGAAATGCAATCTTGATATTCTCTCAGACCACAAAAATAAACCAATGACTTAACTTTCCGCGAGAACCTACATTTTGTGTGTTTTTCAAGTACGTCTGCATTACAACATTAATTTGCTGGGAATTTCCCAGTGCGGGGTTTTTAAAGGAATCTTAAACCTAACTATTACAATAAATGTTAAAGCTTTTCAAAAAAAGCGTAACAAGTGCAGATATTATCTAGTTAAAGACGAAGAAAAACTGTACAGAACCTGCAAAAGTAAACGTTATCCCACAAAAGTTACATTTTCAGCCGCTGTCGTTTGTCCACGTTGAAATCATTCCTAAAATTAGAACTTCGATGGAAAAGTCGGCATGTGGCCTTATGTTTTTTAGAAATCTGCTAAACGGAGCAGCAAAACCGAGCGGCTGAGACGATTGAAACGAAAGTGATTTCTAATATCACTAGAGAAGCTAAAAAGAACATATTTATTGGAAAATTGTTGCCAGCTATTAGAAAAAATGGCCGAGATATGTTCCTCGCAAAACAATTTGTATTCAACAAGGTAATGCTAAGCCACACATTTTTCATGATGATATTGAGTTTAATGAAGCTTCAAATGGAACTGGGTTCAAAATCAAAATTTTATGTCAGCCACCTAATAGCCTTAAATTTATAATTTTTCATTACAATCCAATCGTTGCAGCAACAACTGACTAGATCTATGCTTTTTTAAATGAAATTCGAATATTTTAAATAAAATTCTTGTTTCTCATCAACAATGTATGTTAGAAACCATGAAAGTAAATGGAGGTAGCAAATATAAAGTATCATATGAAAAAAGGCCATTTGATAGGCTTCTAATTTCTGTAAGAGTTGATTTTGGGCTATATGACATGCACAAAATGTCATAATTTCAGTTAAAATCATACAAAATGACTTAGATGTTTTTTAGAAATGATATTTGTGGTTAAATATCATTTTTAAAGTTATCGGACATTTATTTCTGAACAAGAACAAATCGAAATCGGGCACATTTCTGGACAGAGGAAGTGTTACGCTTTTAAAAATTTATAAGTAAACTGTTTAAAAATATTCAAAGTTATTTTGGAGCATTATCTCGATATTACCTGAACGTATATAGGCATTCCAGCAACATTTCCAGTTTGATAATACGTATTTCCTGGATTGCTGACTGGATAATTATATCTCTATTATTTGGAGCATCGTCAGTAACAGCTGTTCTAAATTTGAAAAATGTTGCAAATTTTGGTAAGCGCTTTTTATGAAAATCTTCTTTCTCGTTTATTATCTGGAGTACTTCGCTGCTTTGACTATCAATTTTTTGTTGTAAAAAACGATCATTATCCTGGGTTTAATGTTTTTTTAAAGAAATATCGAAATTGTATAAATACTCACCATAATTGTAAAAATACACATAATCTTTTGACATTTTTGACAACTGTCGCATGTTTATATTAATACACAATAATTAATAATTGGGATTAAATACACAGCATTTTGAAATATTTTTATTCCGCAAACGTGTTTTTGTTTAATTTTTTTATTTTTAAAAGCATTTCGTTTTTTCTGTATTTTACATCCATAAAGTATTTGTGAACTAATTGAAAAATCATCATTCCCTTATAGTTTTTATTATACATTCTAAAATTGATATTTTAACTGATGACAAAAACAGCTAAAACAAATTCTTTCTAACATAACGCATCCAGTTTCAGTCAAAAAACCAATCCACCATGGACAACATTTGGCATAAATCTCATGGAGAATAGTGGAGCACCAGTGACAAATAATAATACAAACTCCAATAATTATTACAACCACACCTATAAAACATCCTTAGGCAACACTAAACAGATCAGTAAAATATCCAAATTTAAACCCAATATTGCATAAAAACAAGATTTTATTTCCAAAGAATTGTTTCACCAGGAAGTTTGCTACGTACCTAGACGAGTTAAGGTTCGGACCTTTGGAGCTGTGTTTTTAAAAAACAACTTCAAACTCTTAACACATTTATTTGATTTGAAACAGAAATTATGGTGAAATTTGGAATAACTTGTACATAATAACTTTAATAAAAAAATACTTAATTGTACTGATGAGTAGCTTGAACAACGAAGTATGGAGTTCGAAGACTGACTGCCGGGCATTGAGCTCCCCGGCTTTTTTATAATAACCTGCCCCTCACACGGCTGTGGGAACTTGCAGATCTCATGTGTGCTTTTCTCTTAATTGTACACTTTATTACATTGTAACAATCTTATTTCTAAGTAATTGCGGTATGTTAACCGCCTGTGACCTGCCACCTGCAGTATCACTGCCCTCACGGATGCAAAGTTGCATGTCCGTTCACATGAACTGTCGATAACCTCTCTGGGTTATCCTTGTATTACAATGTTGCAATGGATTTATACTTTATTTAACAATTTCTAATAAATCCTATTAGATTCAATATTTCAATATATATATATATATATATATATATATATATATATATAGGTAATTGGGGGATACATAACTGACGTAGCCGGAAGAAAAGTAAACACCAGGCTAACTACCAACCGCGGAGAGTGGGGGATTCGCTTACATACCAAAAAAACAAAAAAAAAGTACATCGCCCACGATTATCTATTAACAAATAAAAATAAATAATGAATTCGTACAAAGAAGCAAAAGAAATAAATTCAGAGTTACTATTTCACAGCAAACAATTATATTGTACGGACAATTCAGGAATCTAGATACGAATTGCGCATCTCGCATTTACACAAAATAAAAATTAATCAGTAGAAAATAAACATGTGAGAGCTTTTGTCAAGCGTTTTTAAAATTTAACAATTTAACAATTTCTAATAATTCCTATTAGATTCAATATTTCAATATATATAGGTAATTGGGGGATACATAACTCCTCCCACCGTAAATGAAAAATTAAGGTTTTACTTAATTTTTAAATACATAAAATTCATTATTTAAATTCATTTAAAATTCATTGTTTCTAAAGGTATACTTATCGTTTCTTTTTTTCTCTTTGTTTCCTTAAATCTAGAACTGTTTCCTTCATTCTTATATCTAAGGTACATTCTATAAAATACATATATAATTACAAAAATTATTAAAATGATCAATACAATTGTCTAAACACTTATATTATTATAATGTAACTTTGGCGTTTTGAGTTCACTTAATTGTTCTTTATAACTTTCCACTAATTTCACGGCGTGGTTGAGGTCGTCTAGGTCTAGATGCTCTAGCTTCATAGGTTTCTTGACTATTTCTTCGTCTTCTTGTTCTATCTTGAACTGTAGTTCCGGTAGGTTTGCAAGTTTCTTTGTTGCTATGGGATCTTGATAAACTCTGATTACTTCGTCTTTCAATTTCACATAACAGTCTTCTTTGAGGGTAATTAGTTTGCTTCCGATTAATGCTTGGTTATTTTCATCTTGGTTGCAGTGGATGGTTGCTATTACTTCTGTTGGGAAAATGGCTATCCATTTGTTTTCTGTAACTTTTTGAATTTTCATGTTAGTTATTTGCACTTGTTTGGCTTCACAGTTTTCGTAATGATTTGAGAATTTTAATAGTTGTACTTCACAAGGGCTGTCTTCTTGAATGGTTGTTGTCGTCATCGATTGACATAAATATTGGTTTGGTGTTACTTCAGTACATTTCTCGTTTGTATAACCATATCTCAGTTCATTTAGGGATAGGAATTTGGTTTTGGGTATGATTACTTGGTATGTGCTAGTAACTTTTGTTGGAAAAGCAAATAAATGATAATAATTATAATTGTTACTTTCTACTATCGGGATTTCTATTAAAAATATTATTTCGTTATTCTTAATGTTGCTAAGATTTGTTGCATTAAAGTAAGGGTTGATTGTGTTTTGCATACTGCCTAATTTAATTGGTAGTATACCGGGGTTGTTTTTATATGTTATATTATTAATTGGTTGTCCGTTCTACCTGGGTGGAGGTTGACGGTAAGGGTGATGATTGTCCATCTGAAGTGACAGGGTGTCTTAGGTTTTTCAAATGAATGTACTTTGTTATTTTACCGTTGTCTACTACTGCTATGTTTTTGTCTGATATTTTCTTAATTTTAAATGGTCCTAAATTTCTGGGTGCTGTTTTATGTCGCTTGCTTTGAAAGTTTTTCTCATACACGGTTTGTCCTATTGAAAATTTATTTGCGTCGGTATTTTTGTTTCGGGTTGTGGTGATAACTTCCTTATCGTTTTCTAATTTATCTTTTACCTTGTCGTAAGTTATTTTTAGTTTTTGTTTGTGGTCTTTCGCGTATTGTTGATATACTTCCTTGTTGTAGTGTATGTCATAGGGATTTCGTGAATCTGAATGTCCTAAGGTTAATTCTAAGGGTGTAAAATTTGTTGATGAGTGAATTGTGTTATTATAGGCGATTAGTGCGTATGACATTAAATTGGTTATATGTTCCTTTTTATAATTTATTCTTAATAATCGAATTTGCTCTAACAGGGTTAAATGTAGTCGTTCAATTAGTCCGTTTGATTCAGGGTGGTTTTCTGTTATGAAATGAATTTTTATTTTGTGAAGTTCTAAAGTGTTTTGTATGGTCTCATTTTTAAATTCGCTACCATTGTCTAGAGTTATTGCTTTGGGTGTTCCGTAAAATGTGAAATATTGTACAAATCCTTGAGTCACGTCGATGCTATTTTTTGATGTGATTGGTATTGCTTGGCCTATTTTTGTGAATGCGTCTACAATTGTTAGATAGTTTTGCGCTTCTACTACTAGAGTATCGGCATGTAGTTTTTGAAATGGTTTGTCGGGTGTTTTGGTTAACATTAAGGGTATCTTTGGGGGTTTCCTATCGTATTTCGCTTTGTCACATAGTTCACATTAGTTAATGAAATCTGTGGTCAAGTCCTTCATGTCTTTAAAATAATAACGTCTTACAAGTTGTTTTATTGTTTCGTTAATTCCACGATGGTTGGTTTTTCCTTCGTGTTGATTCCTAATTACATCGATTATTTCGTCAGGGTCGTCTAATGTTATTAATTTTCTAGTACATCTGATGAGTTCAGGGCCAGAGTTATTGAATAATTTAACGTATAATTCTGAAAATCTTTGGTATAAATGTTCGGTGTTGAAATAAAAATAAAATCGTTTTTTCTCGGTGGTGTATTCTTTTAGAATTTTAATTATTTGTTCCTCATTGTCATCTTTAGTTATTTGAATTTGGTATATCTTTTTGTTATCTACTTTTGTATATTTTACGGGATTTGGGTTATTTAAAACTTCGGTTATTATAAATTGATTGGGTTTCATATTGATTGCTTCGTTTAAAATTTTAATCGCGTTTTTTGGTTCTTCGTTTTGTGTCTAATGTATCGTGTCGATCTCGTCTGGATCTTCCCTTATTTCTTCTTCGTCTACGTTTCCTATAATGGATTCCGTTTCTAATGCATTGAGTTGGATTCTACTTAAAGCGTCTGCGTTGTTGTTATAAATTCCTTTTTTGTATATAATTTCGTAATCGTACTCTTCGAGTCTGATTCTCCATCGTTGTAATTTTGAATTCGGTTCTTTCAGTTTGCATAGCCATACTAGTGGTCTGTGATCGATGTATATGTAAAATTTTCTTCCGTATAAATAAGGTCTAAAATATTTTGTTGCCCAAATTATGGCTAATAATTCTTTTTCTATGGTGCTATATTTCTGTTCGGTTTCGTTTAGGGTTCTGGATGCATAGCTGATGGGTTTATCGCTACCTACTTTTCCTTGGCTCAATACTGCGCCTAATGCTACATTCGATGCGTCTGTCGTCAGTATAAATGGTTTTGTAAAGTCTGGGTATTCTAATACAGGGTGATTCGTTAATATGTTTTTAATTTTGTCTACTGCTTTAATAAATTCCGGGGTGTGTTCAATTTTGTTTCCCTTTTTTAAACAATTTGTCAGGGGTTTGGTTATCTGAGCGTAACCTTTAATGAATTTGCGGTAGTAACCACTAAGTCCTAGAAATCCTTTAATTTCTTTGGTTGTTTTTGGTAATGGGTAATTTAGAACTGCATTTGTTTTGTCTGGATTTGGCATTACTCCTTGGGGTGTTATTACATGTCCTAAAAATGATACTTCTTTTTGTAAAAATTCACTTTTGTCTAATTGTACTTTAAAATGTGCTTGTCTAAGTCTTTCGAATACTTCTTTCAATCTTTCTATGTGTTCTACCAATGATGTGGAATAAACTATGATGTCGTCAAGGTATACAAGGCATTTTTCATTGTGTATTCCTCGTAGTATATTGTCCATGACTCTCTGGAAAGTAGCGGGTGCGTTCTTTAATCCAAATGGCATTCGTTTGTACTTGTAATGTCCTCTAGGTGTGCTGAAGGCTGTTTTTGATATGTCTTTTTCTTCCATCTCTACCTGATGGTATCCTGATGCTAGGTCCAATGTTGAAAAATATTGGCATTTGCCTAACTTGTCTAAAATTTCGGTTATATTTGGTAGTGGATATTTGTCATCTACCGTTTTTTCATTTAACTTTCTATAATCTATTACCATTCTGTACTTTCTCTTTCCGGTTGCGTCTAATTTCTTAGGTACTATTAACACGGGGCTGCTCCATGGTGAGTTGGAGTGCTGAATTATGTCTTGGTCTAATAAGTCTGCTACTTGTCTGTCAGCTTCTTCTTGGCTTGCATGAGGTAGTCTATATGCTTTTGTAAAAATTGGCTTATCGTCTGTTAACTCGATATTATGTTTTACTGTGTTGGTGAATGTTAATGGTATTCCTTCACAATGGAATATGTCGCGGTATTCAAAACATAAGTTTTTAATTGCTCTTTCTTCTTCTTGATTGATATCGGTATTAAAGCGGATGTTAGTTAAATTTTCTCTTAACATTTCGTCATGTTCTATTGGGTTGTATTCTTTTTCTAAATTTTCGTCTATTTCCATTTTGTTAAAATTTAGTTCTTCTACGTTAATTGGGTCTGTCAATGATAATTCTACGGGATAGTCGTTTAAATTTAATATTGTTGTGGTTGCATAATTATCTTTTATCTGCACTAAGGCGGTAGGGGTTTCTACTCCTTGTTGAAATGTCATATGATTTATTATTCCTAAATTTTTGTTAGATTTTACTGGGATTTTTATTTTTCTTTCCGTTCGGGGTTCTATTGTGTATTTTTGTTCGATTTGTGTGTTTTCAAATTTAATGGGGATTTTTCCGTATTTCGTCCTTAATAAGCGATTTTTAATGTCAATGTTGGCTCCTAATTTTCTTAGAAGGTCCATTCCGATTAATCCGTCATATTTGTCGTTAAATTCGAATACACATAATTTATGTTTCATTTTAACATTAAATGTTCTCGGTAAGGGTATATTGGCTACGAATTGGTGTATTGTCGTTTGATGGGCTGTTTTAATTTTAAATGGTTCTCTTTCTACATAATCTAAATAATGTTTTTGTACGGTTCTGGGGCTAATTAATGTTTTTGATGATCCAGTGTCGATTAATAGTCTGAATTTGGCGTGGGGTATTTCTATGTATGGTAGTACTAAGTGATTTATGTTATTTAAGTTTATTAAGTTTGGTCGGTCATGAATTGGTCCATTTGAAAATTTGAGTTCGAGTTTTCTTCGTCGTACTCCTCGTAAGTTTCGTATTGTTCGTCACGTTCGTAAGTTTCTGCATGGTTTGATTCATTGTTCGTAGGTGTCTCAATGTAATTATTCTGGTCAGTGTCAAATTTTTCTATTTCTTGATGGAATAGCTCTTCTGATGTAAAATTGCGTTTCTGATGAGGGTTTGGTCGGATATGTGTTATTTTTGTATTTTGTCTGGTGTTACCAGATGAGGTATCCATTGGTGTTGGTTTATAATAATTATTAGGGTTGTTATTATTCATTGGTGTGTTTCTATTGGGGTTTGCGTTGAATGCTGGTCTTTGTTGGTTTAGGTTTTGATTAAATCTTGGTTGGAATGCGGGTTCCGTAAAAGTTGGGTTGAATGTTGGTTTTGAAAAATGTTTATATTGATTATTAAAATTTGTATTGTTTAAATTTGGGTTATTAATTCGCGGTTGATTTGTTTGTGCGTTAAAGGGTGTGAATTTTTGTTGAGGGATTGTTTGTCTTGTGGCTTGTATGGTTTTTTATTGGTGAATAACTTTTATTCGCGTTGAGATTGTATAGTCTGTTGCGGTAATACATTACATTTTCTTCTTCTATTACTAGGTTCATAGCTTCTTCTAGATTTTGGGGTCGTTGGAATCTAATTTTATCCGATAGTCGTTCTGGTAAAGCGTTTATATACGTGTCCAGTGCCATTTCGTCATACATTTTTGTTTTTAAATGTCTAACGTTTTGATCGGGTTCTTCGATTTTTAATTTTGTTAGAATTAAACTTCTCACGTCTTGGCATTTCATTCCGAATTGGTAGGGGGATTGGTTGTGTTCCATTCTAAGGTTTATTAGGTCTCGTACCAGGCATTTTATGTTACGTTGGTCTCCAAAATATGCAATTAGTAGCTGTTTAAACTCCTGCCATTCTTGTAAATCGTCCCTACTGGCGATTAAGGTTAGTGCCCTTCCGGTTAGTTTACTTATTACCAAGCGTATAAGCAATGAATTCCTTTCGTTATCTCCGGGTTTGTAGAAGGTTTTTAGGAACATTTCGGCTGCTCCAATGAAATTTGAAAGATGTGCTTCCTTGCCATCAAATATCTGAATTGTCTCCAAATAGAGTCGCATGTCTGTGCTACTCATGTTGGTTAAGGGTTGTTTTTGATTTTGGGTAATTTCAAAAAATTTTTTTTTTTGAATTGAGGTTTATTTCGCTATGTGTATTGTTATTTTTGCTTCGGATTTACTAATTTTCCGTTGGGGTTGTGAAATTTCAAATTTTGTAAAAATTGGGGTTGGTTTTACTATTTGTGATGTTAATTTTGCTTTGGTTTTATTAATTTTCCTTTTGGATTGAATAATTTCGAATTTTGTAAAAATTGATGTTGATTTAGCTATTTGAAATGTTAATTTTGGTTTGGGTTTATTAATTTTTCATTTAGGTTAGGTAAATTCAAATTTTGTAAAGATTGAGATTTATTTTGCTATTTTCAGCGTTATTTTTGATTTGGATTTGTTAATTTTCAGTTTAGATTGGGTAAATAAAAATTTGGTAAAGATTGAGATTTATTTTGCTATTTTTCAGCGTTATTTTTGGTTAGGATTTGTTAATTTTAAGTTTAGACTGCGTCGGGTTATTTTTAGAATTGTAGTGGCTGTTATTTATATTTAGTTGCACAGTGCGGCGATGTACTTGTGAGATGTTATACTCGATAATGTTGATTTAATTACCGTAGTCTTGAATTTGCTTGTTTTTATGCAGCTTTTAATTTGTCTTGAGTTTCTGGATGGATGGATTTGTTCTCGGTATATCTGCTTTGTTGTTAATTTGTAATTAATACTCTTTCCGTGGATTTTATTGAGTTGCGTAAACGTACAGTTCGTCTGTCTTGTATTCTAATTATGACTTGCAGGTCAATTACTCTTGTGCTTTATTGTTGCAATTAAATACTAAAAGATGTAGTCTTTGTTATTTAGTCACGTACGTTGAGGTAATTAACACTTACAGGTGTTAATTTCAATTTATAGGAATTACTAATTCGCTTCTCTTACTCGCTAATGCTTTGCATAAAATGTTATGTCTGTTTATTCTTAGATATCTCGGTACTGTTGACTTGTAATCGAATCTCCCGTAATGTAAGTTTTCAGGTTACAATTATAAGCGTTTTATATCTTTGTATGATAACGTTTAGCGTTATTCTGTATTTGTACTGGGATAGTTGCAATTTTATGCTTTTATTATTCCGCGATGGATTTAATTACTTATAATGCTGCTTTTATGGATTAATTACTTGTGGGTATTAATGCAAAAACTGCGTTGCTTTATTATGTCGTGATGGATTTAATACTTATGATGCAAATTGCGTTGTTGAAAGTTATACTTTAGTTCTGAAAGCGATTTCTCTGAGGTTTTAAGTGTATAATAAAGGATGCTTCTTTCGCGAGCTTTGCTTTCTTGGTGGTTTTAGGTTACCGTAGCAGAGTGTTTTGCTATAATTTATAAGGTCAATGGTTTTAAATAATCGTTCCGTAACTGTTTGTTCGAATTAGCTTTGAAATTGATCTGCGTTCTGTTTTTTTAGTTACCTGGTTAAAACGTGCGCTTGAATCGCGGTAGTTAATGTTTCTTATTTGGTGTTAGTGAATGTGCGCCTGTTATTTTTGGATTATTTTTGAGTTCGTTCTAATAATTGTGGTAAGAATCTCTTAAATATCAATTCTCATTTGCTTTTTAAAAGAAAATCTCTTTTAAATTCAAGTCTCATAGATTAATACTTTCTCAAAATAAGGTCTCGTTTTTTTGAAAATAATTCTCTTTTTAACTATTTTCAAGAAAATATTCATAAAATAAAATTCATAAAACAATAATAATAAATGGTAATCAATAATAATAATACTAGCATATATCAATTATAGTTTCTGGTTTAAAAAGGTATAAAATGGAAATGAACTTACCTTAATTTCATCTGTTTCTTTGGTGGCCTCGATCGATGCTGTATCTTGTCCACCTTGGTTTGTTTGTTGGATTTAGACGATTTTTGTTTTTCCTCCAACGTGGTTTGGGTTCTGTCAAAATTTCGAATTAAAATTCTTGGTCTCCAATCTTCCGATTTTTGGATTCTTAGTGCTCTTTTGACATCCGTTACGACTGCGCCAGTTAAGGTTCGGGCCTTTGGAGCTGTGTTTTTAAAAAACAACTTCAAACTCTTAACACATTTATTTGATCTGAAACAGAAATTATGGTGAAATTTGGAATAACTTGTACATAATAACTTTAATAAAAAAATACTTAATTGTACTGATGAGTAGCTTGAACAACGAAGTATGGAGTTCGAAGACTGACTGCCGGGCATTGAGCTCCCGGGCTTTTTATAATAACCTGCCCCTCACACGGCTGTGGGAACTTGCAGATCTCATGTCTGCGTTTCTCTTAATTGTACACTTTATTACAATGTAACAACTTAATTCTAAGTAATTGCGGTATGTTAACCGCCTGTGACCTGCCACCTGCAGTATCACTGCCCTCACGGATGCAAAGTTGCATGTCCGTTCACATGAACTGTCGATAACCTCTCTGGGTTATCCTTGTATTACAATGTTGCAATGGATTTATACTTTATTTAACAATTTCTAATAAATCCTATTAGATTCAATATTTCAATATATATATATATATATATATATATATATATATATATATATATATATAGGTAATTGGGGATACATAACTGACGTAGCCGGAAGAAAAGTAAACACCAGGCTAACTACCAACCGCGGAGAGTGGGGGATTCGCTTACATACCAAAAAAACAAAAAAAAAGTACATCGCCCACGATTATCTATTAACAAATAAAAATAAATAATGAATTCGTACAAAGAAGCAAAAGAAATAAATTCAGAGTTACTATTTCACAGCAAATAATTATATTGTACGGACAATTCAGGAATCTAGATACGAATTGCGCATCTCGCATTTACACAAAATAAAAATTAATCAGTAGAAAATAAACATGTGAGAGCTTTTGTCAAGCGTTTTTAAAATTTCACCTAATACTTTTTGGAAAATAAACTAATCAGTAGGAAAGAATTAATGTGTTAGAGCCCTTGGCAAACATTCCCCCAAATTATACATAATACCGTTTGTAAAATACACCAATCAGCAGAACAGAATATGCGTGTGTTTGTCAAGCATTTTCAACAATGGCATCACACACCTGCAAAACGATAATATCGATTCGCAGTAACAAACAATAGTTCTACAGGGTCAATGTTTCTTATCACGTAACTACACCAAACGCTGATACGGAATATGCTATTGACACACACAAAAGAAAACGAGTTGTATACTTGTATGTGTCTGGATACTTAGCTCGCATACCGTCGCAGATGAGACAACACAGAAACGCCATGGTCGTCAGGATCTGTTAACCATACTACCAACCATAACTGTAGCAGCGATCTACGGACATTAGCAGTTGGTCTACAGAAAGAACGAACCCATTTGGCCTCCAGCTAACAAGAGAATGGGTACGCGCGGGGAAAACTCACCGAATACACGCAGGACACCTCCTTGTTGTTGAACAGAAAGACGTGCATCGCTTTTTGAAATACGGTGACGAATAAAATGGAAAAAACCCTTCGACGCACCAGCTGCAGAATCAAACTCAACAATGGTTCAAAACAACACGAATTATAACTGCCAATTCCTAGCGTAGCAAAGCGCCATAAAACCGGAAAACCCGGGTTTGTATCGGATCGTGCGCGAGTATTATTTCAACAGGTGGTTGCTTTTGCACCATTAAGTAAACCCATTATACGCGGTCGTAATGTTTAACAAATCGAAGGTTACCTAAAAACAAGATGCTATTAAAGAATTTAAGAAATTACGGGATAACTAAAACAAGGCATTTAATTTATAGACATTATAATTTAATTAAGGGCCGCTACTCTTGCGGCCACGTCCCCAATGCTCCACCCGGAGGTACTACACTGGGCCCAAACGCAAAAATATAAACGTGCTCCTAATTATTTTAACTTCAAAATTAACACATCCTAAATAAAAATCTAACAATTGAAACAAAAACTTAAAATAGGGTTTGATTGATGGTATCCCTAACGTTGATTTGGAGTGTGCCCGATCAACAAGACACAAGCAAAAATGAGAAGGGGAGGGATCCGTAATACCGGATAGCAGACGCCGGCTCTGCTTACCAGTGCGACCTGAAGGGTCGACTTAAAACTATCCAAATCTAGCTAGCTAATTTAGAATGGATTCAAATTTTCTAAGAATACGCCAAATGTTAATAGTGAATCCAGCTATTTTACCTGCCCTATAAATTTACACATTTGTTTTCCCTGGTCTAAGTAATTTGTTAGCATAAGTCCGTCCCTAGCTTTCCCTATCATTCCCTAACTGATTTATATTGTAACTACAATCTTCTCGGACAATCTTCCTTCCTATATATAAGCTACTACTAAAAATGGCGGCAGAACGTCAAACAAATAATATCAAGCCACAAACAATAAAAGCAGGCAAAAATATAAATATAAAAATAAATATAAATATTTATGCAAATATATAAATAAACATCTATAAGCAATAAGCGTTGAGCAGTGCATAAAATTGTAAAAAGCATAACCCAAATTATCAGGTGAACTCGCATAAGCATTATACCGGCTAGCGCCATTACGCACAAAACGTGCTCGTTAAATTATTTCAAATCTACTAATTATCATAAATCAATGCTTATGCGAGCACAGCCGTCACAATTTTGTTCTTACCTCGTTAATATATTTCTCCAGCATCCGAAGATCTGGTCGTCTAGATACATTTAAACTTACTGCTATGGGGAAATGGATATACACTGCCAAAGTTCCGGTGGGTATGCACTAATCGTCCTGGGGGTCACAATCACTATCACTTCACTTTTAAGTCCTGGAGGGATGCGCGGTTCACTCTATTTTATTAATTATTTTATTCCTTTGTTTATTTCATTGATTTAATTTAATAAGGGTTTTTGATTTATATGTTCTTATTTATTTATTTGCCCGGATTAAGTCTTAAGTTTTTATTTATTCCCGATTTCCGCGCGTATAAGGTTAGATAGTGGTCATAGAGATTGTATTAGTGGTGCGGGGGTTATCGTGCATATGAACTTTTATAAACATTATAATAATTTTATTTGTTTTTTTTTGATTTTTTTAGTTTTTGTTTTATATTTTATTTTGATTTTTACTTTTTTTTTAAATTATTTAAATACAGGTTTTGGTTACCAAACTCATATCATTTAACGCCAGGTCAAAATCTAAAATTTCCAATCCTCCCCCCTTCCGATTTACGCGACCCTTCCCGCGAACTCTTTAAAGGCTGTCCAGAACGCCTACTGGTTAGCCACTTTCCCAACTTCCTCTAGGCTCTTTGGCCATGCTAGATCTAGGATAGCTAATTTGCTATCAGCTAACCCTCGATTTGCCGACTCAAGCGGGCAGTGGAAAAGCATATGCTCTGCGCTTTCAGCGCCCTCACCGCATTCGCAGCGGTCGTTGTCGGTTAAACCGAATCTTTGTAAATACGCTTTTAGGGCCCTGTGCCCTGTTATCAGTTGCACCATTTTATGATCGAGTTCTACCTCGATATTACCTCTAGCTTCTAAGCTCGGTATGGATTTGTGGGTCAACCTGCCCGTGGCAGCGTTGTTTCACCTCTCTTCCCACTGTCTGATTGACTTTTCGCGCACCTTTCTTTTAATTAGAGACCTCGGTATCGACGAATGTGATGTCCGAAAGTCGCCCGTCGCGGCCTCTTTAGCTAATTCATCAGCCCTATCGTTTCCAACGTTACCATTGTGCGACCTAACCCAACAGAACTTTGAACGTCGAAGCTCGAGCGCCGTATGCGCTATCCTCCAGACGTGCGCCTGGAGGTTTGTTAAGGTGTTCATGTTTGTCAAAGCAGTCAGCGCTGATTTGCTGTCGCTGATTATATAATATTCATCTCTGCCCGTGTGGTTTATGACGTAATCGATTTCCTCTCGTATGGCTACCAATTCGCACTGGAAGACAGTGCTCCAGTTTGCGAGCTTGGTTTGATACCGAAACACCTCCCTTTCCTGCTTAAACACAACATACGCCGCGCCTGCTTACCCGTCATTCATACGTGAACCGTCTGTATAAATTCTGATACCCGTCGCGTCCCGATCACCTTCGACAATCTCGAGTCCTCTAATATCGGCCGGGTGCCCTAACTCTGATATGACAATCTTTTTCTCTAACTCCCTATTGCCAAGATGAATATCTTCGATAATTTCACGTCTCTTCCCTGTATCTACTAACCTTCTATTTCGAAACTCCCTAACGACATATTCGATAGGGAAAGTCCTACTGCACCGCCTCCGTGGAGGTGGTCCTATACGCCCTCGCCGTTTTCACCGCAGTAATGCATTGAACGCTCGTCAATTGACGCATTTCCCGGACTTTGCAACCTTCCGTCCCATACAGATGTTGCGTACAGCATTGCCGGCTCTATCGCTCCGGCATAGACCGTCCTCAGCGATTCGCCCCTGAAACCCCAGTTTATTTTCGCCGCCGCCATAATTTTGTTTGATATTTCGCTGCCTTTGCTTTTAACGTACTGCACGTAAGCTTTCCAATTTAACTTATCGTCAATCTTTACCCCGAGGTATGTAATTGCTTTCTTAAACGGTATTTTCTCCCCTCCTAGCTCTAGCCTAGGAGGTCGCTGTCCCGGTTTCTTTCCGAAATACAGCGCCTCTGACTTCGCCGAGTTAAATCTTAATTTTACCGCCTGCGACCATTCGTGTAGTTTATTAAGCGCCTCGTTCGGTTTTGTACGCATATCCATTAACAATCGCGATCTGACAATTAAAAGCGTATCATCCGCAAACCCAACGATTGATCATCCTGTGGGCAACTTGACCCTAAAGATGCTCTCATACAACAACTTCCAAAATGTGGGACCAGAGCATGACCCCTGCGGACATCCTTTTTCCACCTCACGCGACAGAACTTCACCCAGAATTTCAACCTGTGCCAATCGCCCCGAGAAATAACTTTTTACTAAAGACATCAAGTTTTGCGGACACCCCTTATTTTCCAACTCGCAAACAATCAATGGCCACCAGGCAGCATCAAATGCTCCTGAAATGTCCAAAGCAACAACGACACAATACTCCTTTGCATCTTTCGCCTGTTTTATTTCACCGACAACGAACTCTAATGCGTCGATAGTCGACTTTCCCTCCATAATACCAAACTATCGTTTATTAAAACCACCGCTGTCACGCACTAAGTGCTCAACTCGCGTAGTCATAACGCGATCCAAAGCTTTCCCCAGCACCGGCAGCAGGCTAATTGGACGATAGCTGCCCGGGTCTGACGCATCCGCCTTTTTAGGTTTAGGTATGAATTATACGTTCTGGACTTTCCAGCAACGCGGAAAGACGTCCCTCTCTAGACAAAGATTAAACAACCCGACAAAGACGCACGGGGCTAACAGACACGCCTCCATAGCTGCGTCTGAAGTGATTCCGTCATGCCCCGGTACCTTCTTAGGGTTCATTCTCCTAAGAGCCCTGACGACCTCGTGAACTAGGATTGCCTTTTTCGGCACCTGTTCCTTGCGATTCTGTAGCTTCCCGACGTACTAAATCGTGCGACCCCTCATCCTCCTCGGAATTATCCGAAGGGAAGAGTTTCTCTAATAAATATTCCGCCGTGGTTTTAAAACCTTCCGTATATTCGCCATTTGTCTTTTTTATGTTACCGAGGGCGATTTTCTATTGTTTTGGTTTTAAGGCCATTTGTTTATTACACATAAATTACAAAAATATTTTAATTTATTTGGTAGTTTTATGCGGTTTTAACTCGCTTTACGCGGTTCTTTGCTATAAAAACCTGAAGTTTATTACAAGTGTACTTCAATTACTATTTAATCAATTAAACATTTGTTTTTTTGAGTTTATTTTACTGCACCGGGTTCGAAAAATTAATGTCGCACAATACAATTAAATCAGACACTCATAGGCAATACGCAATGTGGCAATTAAATAACGAGAATTTGTTTCTAGCTCTTAGAGTGGTAACACTGATATTTTGAAAATTTGGTGTCGTAAAGTTCACGAGCTTATACACAAGTCTGCCAAGTTTGATAATGATCGGTGTTAGATTTTGTGCTCTGCGATTTTTTAAAGTTTCTGGTGAAATTTGGTCAAAAACCGGCCAAAATTTTTCGTAGATTGCAAGATGTGTTTAGTAATGACTGCTTATCAAAACCACGTATGTACGAATGGGCTGCACGATTTGCATCATGCCGAGAATCGACTCAAGACAATGTAAGATCAGGTGCCCCTAAAATCGTACACACTAAGTAAAACGTCGAACGTTTGAAAGTGTTGGTGCGCACAGATCTACGCCTAACACTCCGAATGATGTCAAATGGACTCGGTATTAATAAAGAAACCAATTGCCAGATGTTCCATAATGATTTATTGATGCGCAAACTCTGTGCAAAGCTTGTTCCGAAAGTGCTGACTGAAGAGCAAAAAGAATTGTAACGGTCGATTTACGAGAACCTTCGTGAGCTAATTCAGAGTAAAGGACGTGACTGGATGAATTCGATTATCGCGGCAGATTAAAGCTGGGTATATCAATATGACCCTAAGACTCGTCAACACAGCAAACAATGGGTTGAAGAGGGTGGAAGGCGTCCCACGAAAGCCCGGATGTCTCGAAGCCAAATCAAGACAATGCTCATCTGTTTCTTCGATATTAAGGGTATTGTGCATCGAGAATTTCTTTCCAATAGTCCAACGGTCACTTCGATATTTTATATTTAAGTTTTTAAGCGATTGTGCCACACAATGTCTCGTGTGAGGCCAAAATTATCCAAAAATGGTTGGATTCTTCATCATGACAATGCTTCTACCCACACATCATTAAAAGTTAAACAGTTTTTGACCAGTAGGAATATAACAATGCTCCCCCACTACTATACACCCTGATCTGGCTTCATTGGACTTCTAGCTATTTCCAAAGTTGTAGGAACCAATGAAAGGTTATTTGGAGGACATTCAAAGTGCCGTAACGTCGGTTGTAACGGGCATTTTTAATAGTTTAACATTTTACGCTTTTTCTCAACTAGTAAATACCTTTCTGCAATTATTATTTCTATATTTTATTTATAATGAGTGGATCGCTGTTTGTATAAAGTAAATTACTGTCCAACTTATCGGAAATGATAAACCGCTGTAATTAATTATTTAGTAGATATGATGGCTGCATTCATTTATTGCATGTTTCCTTATGTTATTAACAAGTTTAGATAATAGTCGACAAGAGTTTATGGTAACAACGAGTTGATATAAACAGTTTGAGTTTGCTCTTCGATCCTACAGATTAATTACGTTAAAAATAGTGTGTGCTGTTTGCTTTGAAAAGAGTCGAATTGTTTTAGTGATACGCGTAGCTTTACTAATTGTTCTTTTTGTTGCTTTTCTGTTGGAAAAAAAGTGATAGAACTTGTTGACTCGGCCGCACGTGCTTGTTTTACGGAACATTATTTTAGTGATACGCGTTGCCTTACTAATTGTTTTTAGTTGTTTTTCTTGTGAGATAAATGTTTTAAGGAACATTTGACGGACTTGCTTTAGTGATACACGCGCTTTACCCGTTATGGTTTCTTTTAGTTGTTTTGTCTTTTGATTTTTTAAACTGTGTGTGCAATCTAGTTTCGCGGTCCTGTTCTTCTCAGAGTAGTGCATACTTTGGATTATTTAAATACAGTGATACTGTAGTTTCTGAATTTTCTAACAACAAAGAATCTGAAAGGGATCATTACTTGCGCAAATTTCGTTATTTGCGAAATATGGCAGATTGCCGGCTTACAAAGGTATTATTGGAAGTTTCTCACTGCTTGTTGGGATGTTTATGAACATAATATACATCTGGTCCCAGTTGGAATTGAACTAGTGTTGCGGAATATTTCGAAATTATTGTCTTAGGAAATAGAATTTATCAAGGCTACATAGTTCCGACGCGTGATAATGTCTGCTGCTAACACCAGTGAAATACGTAGGTGTGATTAGTGTAACGTGTGATAAGTTCCATCAACACCCTCACAGTCAAGGGTGAAGTGCTTCGTTAATGCAGGACATCGTTGAATCCCACACTTCAGTTGCAAGGAAGCGTTGCTGAAGGACTTTTGTAAGTTGAACTATTTCCTACTGGTTATTACTTTAAATATCGATCTGTTGCTTTACCATATCTTTGTCGTTCTGATACCTTTTACAATAGATTTGCATGCTATTTTAAAACATAGAGGAAAAAAAAGAAAGAAAGAAAAATCAATACTACTGAATTACTTATACCAATTGTGTCTTATCTATTTATCTTTTGTCAACATTTTATCTGATTTATGTTTAATTGGTGTGTGAGGAAACGTTTCTGCTACTCCCCAATATTACCTCACTTTGTACTAAACATTTTTCTGTATTGCTTTTACCGTTGTTATATTATATAGTTTATCTAAACAGTTTCTTTTTTTTACATTCTACAAAGTACTGAATAATCTAGACTTTTCATTGCTGCTATGCTTATTCTTTTTTTTTCAGGTTTGCTTAACTATTTTTCTTGCAGGTATGGTCACTGACTCCTTGCCGCCGCATACATCATAGGTCAGTCTGCTTTCTACAACCCCCCCCTACTCTCCGATTAAGCCCGGTCATTTCTTTGACTTTCTTTGTGTTACGTAACATAAATTTGACGCCCAACGTGGGGCCACGAAATAAAACGTAACACGGTGTTGAAGAGTTTAACTTCTGAAGACTTCCAGGGGTACTTCCAGAAATGGTAAGAACGTTGAACCAAGTGTGTTAGACTCGGAGGAGAGTACTTTGAAGGCATGGGTGTATAAATCATTGTAAATAATAAATAATTTTAAATTAAAAATTCTCATTATTTAATTGCCACACTTCGTCCGCCAAAGCAAAAAGAAATCCCTATAGAAATCCCTAAAGAAAAAACAAAGATTAGCATAAGGTCGTGCTACATTTAACAAGAAAAAGCAACTACTGTGTTCAAAGACAACAAACATAGAAACAAGGAAAAGATTGCTTAAAACATATGTGTGGAGCGCAGCACTGTACGGCTGTGAAGCTTGGACAGTTAGAAAAGCGGACAGGAAAAAGATAGTAACCTTTGAAATGTGGTGCTACAAACGTATGTGAAGATATCATAGACAGACAAAGTTAAGAGCAAAGAGATACTACAAATGGAAATGGAAGAAGGAAATATGTTTAAAACAGTAAAAAATAGGAGAGATAGGATGATAGGTCACATACTTAAGCATGAGGGAATAGTGCGGAATATATTAGAAGTAGAGATAGGAAAAAGTGAAGTAGAGACAGACCTAAGTTAGACTATTGCACACAGATAATTAAAGATGTTGGTTGTGGGAATTTGAGGGAATGTGTAAGCTAGCTCAGAATAGAAATCAATGGAAGTATACGTCTAACCAATTCCAAGATAGAAAACCTTATGGCAAAAAAAGTTGTACTTCAAACTGATTATTATTATAAGCAACTAAAAATATTGGTGTTGCAATATTATCAACTAATGTCAATTGTGTGAAAGAATTTACTGAAAAACTCTTAATTCGGCAAATATCTGTGTTGGGGATCTTGGTAGCCGCAGGCTGCTTAACCCCTTTCACATACCACTGAATGTCGATGAAGTAATATACATAGTTATTAAACAATAGAAAGGGAACTGAACTGCATCAAACAAGAAAGAGCAGCGGCTATGTTCTAAGACAACAAACATAGAAAAAAGGAAAAAAGTTGTTGGAAGTATATGTCTGGAGCACAGCACTGTTTGTCTATGAAATAGGGACAGTATAGGAAAAGCAGACATGAAAAGGAAGAAGTTTTTTGGAATGTTATGCTTCAGATGTATGATGATGATAGCATGTACAGACAAAATTAATAACAAAGGGGTTATAGAAATAGGAGAGGAATAAAGATATCTGTAAAAAAAAATACAAATAGAAGGGCAGAGTACGCTCTAGGGCATTTTTGGGGAATAGTACGGGCTATGCTACAAACAGATACAGGAAAAATAAAGGTAGAGGTAGACCTAGATCAGACTATTGCACGCAGATAGTGAAAGATGTAAGCGGTGTGAGTTTCAGTTAAATGTGTAGGTTAACTCAGAATAGGAAGCAATTGAGTTACGCGTCTAACCAGTTCCAGGACTGAAAACTTAAAGACGATAAGAATAACCTACTTGTAACAGCGAAGCTCGGAGCTCTGTTAACCACGTCCCCTAGATTGAGCTGCTAATGAAGAAGTGCCCAAAGATAACATAGCCGCTTCACCTACTTACAATTAAAAAAGCAACAGTTAAAGAATTTTTACCAAACATATATCTAGATAAGAAGCCAGAAAGAGTGAATTAAACAAAGAACGAGTGTTACAACACCTTTTAGTGCAATTAGATAGTAGGAGAAAAAACAAAAGGAGAAACAGTTGGTTTTCGAGATTGATTAGAGCTGTCAGAAAGTTGTTAGTATTTGTAAGAAAAAACTTTTTGTACGATTATATATGACAGTAGATTAATAAATCGAAGTTACTCTGAGTACTGTTTTATAGTTGAGGTGTTGTGGTACTTGCAAGGTTAGAACAGGATTGACCACGGTTAGTAGTTATATCCTAACAACGAGCAACGTTGGTTGTCTAACTGGGCTACCTCAACATAATAAAACTGTAGCGAATCCGTATATTTAAATAAGTAGAAATTGAAATGGTTTTTAAATTAAGGGGGCACTACATTTCATCATCATTTTGTTTACGACCTTACTTAAGGTCGGTTTGACGCAGTTCTAACTTCTTTTCTATTTTGTGTTAAGCTAAAAAGTTCTACATACTCTTCACAACCTAAATTTCTAATAATTTGACTAATATAGCTTGGTCTAGGTCTTCCTATACTCTTCTATCTTTTTCTTATCTACCTGGCGCTACATAGATATTAGCAATCTGATAGTTGTTAAAGAACTCCAACATGTTTACATGATTTTCATTTATAAGAAAATGAAATATTACCTGGTTAGCCCTTCCAAAAACGGAAAAGTGTTAAATTATATGTTATGGTAAGGCTTAAACAGCGAATCGCTGATAACATGTCAGACTGCTAACTAATTGTGAGTTATGTCATGGTGACATTTGGTTAACTGATTTTTATTTATTTATTTTTTTTTGTTTTGTTTTCAAACTTACTTAAGGTCAGTTTGACGCAACTCTAGATTCTTTTTTATTCTGAGCTAGTCTAAAAGAGTCTACATACTCTTCACAACCTAAATCTCTAATAATTTGACTAATATAGTTTAGTCTAGGTCTTCTTACTCTATTTTTATTTGGTAGACTATAATCTAAGACCTTACTAAATAGTTCCTCATGTCTTAACTGGTGCCTTTAATTGTTTCCACATACAGGGTTCCTCACCTATCCTTCTATAAACTTCTTCATTTGTTACTCTATCTGCCCAACAAATCTTTAACATTCTACTATAACACCAAGTTTCAAAAGCTTCAATCTTTTTCTTATCTATCTCTTTAATTTTCCAAGTCTCACTACCGTATAATAGAACACTCCATAGTACGACTTTAAGAAACTTTTTCTATTATCCAAACTAATACTATTAGGTATTAGTAAGTCTTTCTTTTTTAAAAAACATTTTTCTAGCTTGAACTGTTCTAGCTACTATGTCCCTTCTGATACGTCCGTTTTTTGTAATTATACTACCTAAATAGCAAAATTCATCTACTTCCTCTAACTCGGTATTACTTATTTTTAATTTTGGTTTAGAACTAGGCTGTAACTCACTTGTCATTATCTTTGTCTTTCCTGAGTTAATTCTCATATTATAGTTACTCTGTAGTGTCTCATCTAAAATATTTAAAAACTCTCCTAACTCTTTTCTAGACTCTGCTATAATGGCTATATCATCTATTTTCTGTCCCTGTACAGTAATACCTATCTATTTTCTCTCTCTAGCTAAGTTTAAAGCTTCCTCAATATAAACATTAAAAATCAAGGGACACAGTATACAGCCCTGTCTAACACCATTTCTAATCTTAGCTTCCTTTTCTATTTCATCAAATCTAATTACTACGCTTTGGTTTTTATATAGACTGTAAATAATTTTTCTATCCCTATGAGAGATTCCTATTTTTCGCAAAACCCTGAACATAACAATCCAATTAACCCTATCAAATGCTTTTTCTAAATCTACAAAAGCGAAAAGAGTCTTTTTATTTTTTTTGTAACCTTTTTTCGATAATTACCCTAATCATTAGTATCGGTTCTCTAGTCCCTCTGTCTTTACGAAAACCATATTGGTCTTCGCCTAAATAATTCTCAGTCAAAGCTTCTACTCTATTTTTAATTATTATTGTTAGTATTTTGGAAGAGTGGGAAGTTAAACTAACCATTCTAAAATTAGTAAAGGATGGTGTTCCTCCGAGCGCAAAGCCGCCGCCTTGATAATTCAATTACTGCTTTCTTCCAATGCAACTTTCAATGCATGCAAACGATGTTTAATTATTAGTTATAAAATGACATTGGGAAATAGGCGTTTAGCATCAGCTGTGGTTGGAGGACTGCTACCCAAAATTCTGCGGGGAAATGCCTGGTGTAACGTGTGCGAACTGCATGTGATTGAGTCCATGTACCAAACTCATCTAAAGTCTAGTTGGCATAAGAAAACCGCAACAATCGCAACTGATGGAGACGATGGTGTGGAAATGTTTTGTCCTGGGTATACTAACCATTTAAAAAGCTATCGCATAAAGAATATTAATTGTGATGAGGGATTGTTCGAGTTTTTTCGCAAGCAGAAACAGCGATTTATTCGTTTAGTTGATAAACACTTAAAGGATCATGCTGCGATACAAGTGGTTTGCGGATTCTCCGTTGGCTACCAAAAAATGTCTATTTATGAGGACTATTTAGTTTCCAATCATTTTAAAACAAGATATATTGTAACATCCTCTGCCAACCTAGAAGAATTGTATGAGAATTTATGTAGGGTTGTGAAAGCGAAATCTCAGAACTTTCGAGCCACTCCAGCACCTTGGACTGCTTGGCTTTTTAAGGAGGCGTTAAGTTTATTAATAGATATTAATAAGCATAAAGTTAAACTCAAGAAAGCATGTTAGACTGATAACTAAAATTGTATTCATAAACAATTAAAAGACTATTAAATTTGTAAAATTTATTTATTTTAAGATTGTGACAATATTTTTATTTTATAAGTCGTATTTATTATAAATTGCTGTATTTATTTAACAAATCGTAAAAGTATAAATAGAGATGTTTTACTTCTGTTTGCTCATTTAGTTGTTGAGTGCGAAAGTGTAGACATCGATGATTGTGCAGTCTGGTAGTGGATTAGTTAACAGTGCCATAAATAATTTACCATTTGAGCTCCATCTCCCGAATTATTCGTATTGTGGGTCAGAGACCAAACTAGAAAAACGGTTAGCTCGCGGTGATCCGGGAATCAACGACATTGCTTACTCCAAGTACCCCGACGATTTACGAGCTAGGCATCAGTCAAACAAAATTTTAGAAGAAGGATCCTGAAAACGAGTAAAGTCTAAAAACGCAGAATTTGGCGAAAAAGCTGCAGCTTGGTTTGTTACAAACGCTACGAAAGCTAAAAGAAAAATGGGGATGGGTATTATGAAGAAGAAAGTAACTTTCAAGGGCGGCTTCTTAAAGAAAATAAGATCTGCAATTGATCGAGTGGGGTCTGATAATTTGAAAAAGCTACTGGAAGTATTCGTTCGAGTTGGAAAAAGAATTGTGAAAAGTGCTGGAGGTAGAAACAAGATTAAAATCCCACGCAGTATACCCGTACCCCAAAAAGGCGGGGTTTTACCACTGATATACCGATTTTTTGCCGGACTGTGCTCTAGGTGCCGTAGCAAATGGTGCTGCAGGAATTACAAAAGCGGCGAACGATGGAAGCAATCGCTATAGGAAAGAGTGGAAGCGGACTATTTTTAAAACCTCATAAGAAAGGCACCGCATTATTCTTGAAACCATACAGACAAGGAAAGGGTGCATTCAAAGGAGAGTTCCTACCGCTAATAGCTGCAACCGCGTACAAGACCTTTAAGTCAAAAACTAGGCAAGTTACCTCGAAGAGCTCTTACTGATGTGGATATAAGGAAACACGCATCCAACATTCCTCATTTTCGCGATGTCTTTTCTAGAGATCAGTTAAAAAAGATTAAACCGCGTGTGGTCGAATCGGGTGTGATTAACTTAGATACCACAAGAGGACTTGGTAGCCATCGGGTCGGATATCGAAAAATTAGAAATATCGTGTTATATTACGACTCCTTTGGAGACTTGAGACCGTTCATTTATATTTCCAATGCTCCACCCGAAGGTACTACATTGGCCAGGAGGCGGGTTTTTTGTTGCCTGGAAATTTAGAATTTTGCCGAACCCTTGCCGTTCCAGGCAAGGTAGGGATCTTCAACGTGCGTGACAACAATCACACACGGGACCTCCATTTAACCTCTCATCCGAACAAGGCCGTAATTTTTGTGAAAAATGCTCACCTGCCATTTTTCAAGCAGTCGGCCGTGTCGGGATATGAACGACTTGAGACCGCCAGAAAAAGTTGAAAATTATTTTCGAGGTTGTGAAATTTATTACAACAGTGTACCGGAGCAATCCTATAATACATACAATTGTGGGCATTTAGTGTTAAAGTTTTTTAGTGAAAATGGTTAAAACTGTGAGCGTGTTTGGATACGGTAACGTTATATCAACAGGTCCCATTTATTTCAAATTAAAGCAAGGCGGGGAATACGCTTTGGGTTTGGTAGGACTGTATACATGTAACACTGTGCAAAACGTTCACTCTGGCAACAATGTCTCGTACTTTGACGATCCAGATCAACGCAAAATAATTATTGAACCGGGGTCATACGAATTGGAAGAAATAAACGTATATGTACAGGATGCGTTCAAACACTGGAACAGTAAGGTTTCAGACATTGACGAGAACATTGATAAGTTTTTCAAACTAACTACGAACAATAATACGCTAAAGTGTTCTATACGAAGCAGTCTACCTATCGATTTCAGTGCAAATCGTATCAACAGTATTGGAAGCATTTTGGGATTTACCAACCGCAAGCTTTTTGCAAATGTTTTGCATATTGCTGACCAACAAGTGAACATTATCTCAGTTTCAAACATTTTCTTGAAACCAATGTCACCACCGGTTCGTTTAGAAACAATTTTCTAACTCACAGTATATTTGAATTCAGTCTCTCTGTACCGCTCGGGTATAATTTAGAGAAAGAACCCAATCACGTTATATATTACCCATTAAGCGTATCAGAAATTGATAACATTACCATAAGATTAGTCGATCATTTGGGTCAATTAGTAAACTTTTCACCGGAAACGTATACTTGCGTTAGACTGGAAATTAGAAGCAGCTAAAGAAATGCCCATCGATGTTGTATATGAAGCACGTTACCACATGTGTAGAACGTCAAAGTGCCAAGTCGTTGACTAGAGACTTACTGCAGAAGAAGTCCGTTTTTTTTCAACCAAACTTTGTTTGGTTAATGAGATGGTCTAGTCTGTCGGTCGGTCTGTCTGTCTGTCCGTTGCACGGTTCCCGTGATGTTACAAGACATTTAATATATGATTCTTATCCAGTTTTTTACGCTGAATACGAATACGCTATTCACTTTTCGATATTTCAATTATTAATCAAGATATTCGACTTTAAATACGAATTTTTACACATTACTATTTATTATTTTCGCGTACATTTAAATTTCAAATATTTAACACAAAGGTAAGTAATATTTGTTGACCTTAATGTCTAAGTTTGGTTGTGAGCCGTACATGCGGCTTATATTTTTTTTACAATCGTTAAGATTAAAAGCTATAAACAATAGTTGGCAGAAGTAAACGAAGCTTGAATGTCCATAATGAAGAAAATCTCACACTTGGAAGACTCAAGTACGAAGATGTACCTAAATTGGGTGTGTTTGGAAGTTACAAATTGGATGAAACAATAATAAAAAAAAGATTATTATATCTATCTACCATTCACATTAAACGCCGAAAACAATGATCGGATTTCTATAGAAATTCAAAGCAACGATAACGTCACATGCCCCCACGAAAGTTTTATATTTATTAAGGGGGTCTACAGAGTGGCAGATCCAGCTAAAGCGTATGAGTTTATTAGAAATGCCCTTTACTTTCTGTTTGAAGAAATACAATATAAGTTGGGTAATAATCAAATAATTGATGTCTGTCAAATTCCTGGAATTGCTAGAACCATTAAAGGACTAGTCTCACCTGAAGAATCAGAAACAAAGTCCATCGCGAACACCGGCTGGAAATCTGAATCTATATTCCAAGATGGACGTTTTAGTTGTGCTATACCACTTAAAACCATTTTTGGATTCTTCGAAGATTACAGAAAAGTTATTGTCAACATGCCACATGAATTAATTTTAATCAGGTCCAACTCTGACGTTAATTGCTACAAGTCAGCTGAAAATACTTTAACTTTCGGCATACAGCGCATCTCATGGGAAGTTCCGCATATAACACTAAGCGATTTTGCCAAGGCTTCGCTGCTATCCGAAATGCAATAATGGTAGCATTCAGAAAATGGGAACTACTTGAATTACCTTCTCTAACACAATTAAAGTCGCAGGTATGGAGAATCAAAGTATCGAATGAAACCGAGAAGGCTCTATGGATAATACTAGCGCTTTAGAATGGAAAGTACGATAAGAAGGAGGAAAATGCAACCAGTTTTACAAATGCATATATAACCAACATCAAAGTGTTTTTGAACTCTCAGGCGTTCCCTCAAGGTAGATTAAATTTAGACTTCGAACAAAACGACTACTTACCTGCCTATCTATCCTACGCCACCTTTATGGAGAAATACTACCCCAACAAAACTTCTAATAAATGCTTAATGGATTACAGCAAGTTCAAGGAATCACCCGTATTTGTTATCAACTGTCGTCATCAATTTGAAGGTCTTAAGGATGCAACTGTTGACGAATTAGAAGCATCACGAAATTTTGACCATCGATGAAGGCTTATGCTTTAATTATTCATGATTCAATGTTTGAATATAATCTGTTAACGGAAATTTTTAATAGATTTATCCACAATTAAATAATCTATTTAGTTTGTATATGTTTTTAAATAAAGATTATATAAAATCGCATATTGTTTTATTAAGATAGTAAAAGTATTATATTAACCTCCCTCATGGTGATATGCTCTACCGCTATACCGCTGGGTTTTGGGCGGGCGAGAGAGAAAGCGGGTGGACGGGGAGGGCAGTCGGGTGGGCGTGGTGAGCGGGGCGGGCGGATGGGCTGGGCGGACGGGCGGGTGGGCGGGCGGACGTGCGGGTGGGCGGGCGGACGGGCGGGTGGGCGGGCGGACGGGCGGGTGGGCGGGCAGGACCTTGGTATATAAACAGACATTTTCTTAAACTGGGGTCAGTTGAAATTCAACACGCTTTAGATATGCAAGCATTAAATAAAAATTACACGAGAAATGCTTTGGAGAAAGCTATAACTGAAATCCGGAAAGGCGTATTAAGTGTTTGGTCTGCTAGTAAAAAGTATAATATAGGTAGAACAGCGATACGAGACAACCTCAAACAGCATCGTTCCCAAAAGAAGAATGATGTTGCTGTAGATGTGGAGCAAGAAATTGAACTACCTATACAATTGATGCATATATAACATCCAGTGCAAAGGAAGTTGGTAAACATGGACCTTTGTTTCCATCCAATATACGAGCAAAGCGTGTATGACCTTCTCGCGGTGCTCGCTGAGCAGCTAAATATTTTGTTTAGTTGGCCAAAAACACGCTTTATTTTATTAATAAATTTATTTTATGTATTCTGCTTTTTATTTCATCACCAATATAATACTCTGTATGAAACTGGTTTAAGATTTTATATTTCTGATCCGATAGTTTTTTGTTATGTTTTTGTAAGTTTAGAACCCCAGGTGTTTTGAACTATAGTTAGAGAGACGTTGAGAAGCTGCGGTCGCGGCGCTAAGAGGCGGCGGTGTCAGTGGCGGCGCTGAGGCGGCGCTGCGGTGACGCTGATAGGCGTTGAGAGGCGTTGAGAGGCGCTGACAGGCGTTGAGAGGCGTTGAGAGGCGCTGAAAGGCGCTGCGGCGGCGTCTGCGGCGGCGCTGGGGCGGCGCTGCGGCGGCGCTGCGCTCGGAGGAACATTATCCTCTACTACTATTTATATTCTCGTATACCTTTTCTACTTTCTCGTCCTCGTACTGAGTTGTTGGCATGTAAACCTGTACTAAAGCAGAGTCTGTGGGTTTCGTACTCAATCTAACCATCATTTTTCTATCACTAAATTGTAAGTACTCTTTAACTTTATGTTCTAATCTATTATCTAACACTATTCCTACCCCTGCCTGTCCATTAGTTGAAGAAGTTGTAATTATTCTATAATTATCTTTCCAAAAGTCATTACTATCTGGCCATCTCACCTCACTAATACCTAAAATGTTCAGCTTACCTTTTCTCATTTCGACTAATAAATTCATTAACTTATCTACTCTAAGTAATGACCTTACAATGTAAGTCCCTATCACTAAATCGAACCGTTGTTTTAAATTCTTACGATGCCGAGCTCCAAGTACCCCTCCCTGAGAATCGAATGAGGGGATTTTTTATCTCCGGACAAAAATTTTACTTGTGAGCTCTCCATCATACATAGTTCGTGTTTTAGACCATGCATACCTGGGAAATATTGTGGTAGGTTCCCATATCTTTCCACAACGCAGTTTTTAAAGATTTTTAGCAAAAAGCCGTATCTATCACGGACAACCCTCAACAACCTTTGTAAATTATTGAGGATCGCCCGAGACCAACCGACTCTACTCCGATATCTTTTAACCTCTTGCTGCGCCTTTTAATCGTCTTTTACGATAAGCAGGCTTAATATAGTAGTATTCTTTGTCCCCTACTTTAGGTCTGCACTACATTTACAAATTCGAAATAGGACATAACTCACTAGAATAGCTTATTCAAATACAGATAAATAGTAACCGTATGAACTAGTTCTAAAATTAAACGCATAACGTCTACTATCGATTACCTAAAGAATGAAGATGTGTTTCTTGACAGATATCTTTTTCAGACATGACCTTCAACTGAACTTCTCAACATATAGATGATACGGAGAGCCAAGGACACACTTTGCTTAATTATAATAATAATTAATTAAAAAATATGTACCTTCTAATTCGGTTTCAACTCTTCAAAATGCTTTTTCTGCTTTAAATGAAACAATCAGTTCATACACATTCGTCCCACTGTTAAAGGAATAAACAAAAAAAATGGATCTACAAATAAATGTAAAAAATGTCCCAATTTATCACAATCAATTTAAATTGAGTTAATAGTTTTCTTGGGCATTATAATTTAGCCTCATTATTCACAATATTAACCCTTGCGTTCCACTTCTTCAAAAATAACACATAATAGATTTTAAAATATATCCCTTTCCATTAATTTTTTTCTACGTTTGGTAACATAATTAATACTAATTACGTTACATATCATTTTTTTTACTCTTCAATAGAAACTGGGTTGATCCTAGGACGGATACCACTATTAGCGTTAACGTCCTTTGTGAAACGAAGTGTACGAGGACATAGAAAAATGGACTCTACCTGTCGATAACACTACAGATGATTGATGTATTTTGCTTAACAAGGTTAGGTCTCCTCTGATTTCCAATTTTATAATATCCGGTCAATGGTGGTGGTTATGGTGTTCAAACAGAAGCCGAATCTTTTCATCAATACATTAGAATTAGCACGATAGTTTTAGAGTTTTAATGATTGCGAGGTACATAATAAACCACATCACGCAATTTCAAATAATTTAAGATAAATCGACCACAAATATTTTAACTATCTCCTTCCTTAATCCTAAATAAACATTAAAAAATGAGGGATTGTGTTTAAATTCGAGTTCAATACGACCCGTATAGTTGGTCACACAAATAGTGCACATAAAATCTTAACCCAGACCCACTTTTGGTTTCGTAAATATTGGATCTCAAAGTGAGAGCTGCAATTGTTGGAAAAGAGCGCAATTGATGCGATGTGATAAAATTCCAAATGTTTCATAATACTTTAAATCATAACCCAATCGCAAGTTGCCTGCAAGCTAAGATTAAAAATGGTGTTAGACAGAGCTGTATACAATTTCCCTTTGATTTTTAATGTTTATATTAGCTGCTTTCTATTTACACCTTAGATAAGAATGGCTTAAAATTAGGTTAGGTAAAAATCTAACCCTACCTTACTTCATTTGCATTTGCTTATTAGAAGGTACAACTTAGCATTTTAGCTAACTAACCTATAAAGAGTTTGAAAATAATATTAAAATCAACTGATTCTTGTTAAGAATCAACTTGGTATTAACTGTTATGTTATAGTTGCTTTTATAAATGTGCAATAAAAATTTATATCATACACAACACTCAAAATATAACCTCAATATAAACTTAGGGTGGGAAGTTAGTATCCAAGGTAAATCTATAAGCACCTTATCTGAGGTAAGGGGAATGCAAAAGATCCAACTTTATCTAAGTTCCTTAGTAGTAAAAAGAACGTGTCCTCAACAAAGATTATTTTAACTTGGGTTAGATTATCTTAGTTTTTGGGCAAATAGAATGCAATAAATGACGAAGCTTTAAACTTAGCTAGAGAGAGAAAAGAAATAGGTATTAGTGTACAGGGACAGAAAATAGACATGTTTCGTTTTGCAGATGATATAGCCATTATAACAGAGTCTAGAAAAGAGTAAGGAGAGTTTTTAAATATTTTAGAGGAGATACTGCAGAGTAACTATAGTATGAGAATTAACTCAGTAAAGACAAAGATAATGACAAGTGAGTTACAGCCTAGTTCTAAACCAAAATTAAAAATAGGTAATACCGAGTTAGAGGAGGTAGATGAATTTTGCTATTTAGGTAGTATAATTACAAAGGATGGACGTAGCAGAAGGGATATAGTAACTAGAATAGCTCAAGCTAGAAAAATGTTTCTTAAAAAGAAAGCCTTACTAATAGCTAATAGTATTAGTTTAGATAATAAAAAAAGTTTCCAGGCAACAAAAAACTCGCCTCCTGGTCAATGTAGTACCTACAGGTGGAGCATTGGAAATGTAAATAAACTGTAAGTAACATAGAACGAGCTTTAGGCATTTAGCATAAATATAAATAATTTCGTGCATTTACTATAAAACGTAAACCCTTTTGCACTAAATAACAATCAAAGTTTAAATTAATTAACCTGTGGATTGTAACAATTGATTTTAAATAAAGAACTTTCTAGAATTTGAATAAACATTTTTATTCCAAAAAGCAGCTTGAACATCGAAAAAACCTGCAAAATCCCTGGAATAATCGATAAATAATCAAATATCTTTTGCATTAGTATGCAACCCCGCAAATTATAGTATATGTGAGAACGCGTCACGGATAACTAGCACAAATAAGAAGCTAATAAAATGTTGAAATTTTATACGCTAATTGGGCATTCAGACACCTTACATAATAAAATTCGATATTATTCTGGTAAAATTCTAGAAAATAGACAATTTGTATATAAAGGAGTGCATATTATTTCGATGGAAATTCATTGATCAAATTTGATCCGATGCAGTCGATGCTTAAACTAGATTAAGAAATGTTATTTCAAAGCGCTAGCCGTTACGTTATAGAAGTATGCAGTAAAACATAATTGCGAGGTTGCAATGAATATTGAAGTGATGTTTTTAAACCCAAATTTTATACAAAAATAAATTATTGTTTACGAAAAAAAGAGAAAATTCTTCAATATACAGCTATTTTTAAAGGTGTATTAAGTAATTGAAAAGAAGATTTAACCCTTAAAGTTATTTTGAGAATTTCTGTTGAAAATCAGGAATTTTAATTTGAAAAAACTTGTAAGCTGATTTAGAGATCAACTTACAATAAAATTTTTAATCACGAAGAGCGTTTTTGTGGATTCCGCAAGTAGTATTTTTCTTTATTTATTTGTAACTAATATTAGAGTTTTTGTATCTCTAGCTTAAGATAGTCTTAATAATTTTTTTGTGTAAGAAATTTTTTTACCAGGAGTTTGTGTTCAGAGTTCGAGATACTGTGACCTTTAATAGATTATATGTCAAGGATTTTTCTGGCCAAAACAAATCTTACCAGTGTGGAAATAATTTATAACTACATAAACAATCCTCAAAAGGATAAGTTTAATTTTGTAAATGTAAAATAAGGTAAGCAACAAAAATTTTTGTTTGTAACAAAGACTTCTTAAAAATTATTTTGTTTGAAAGAAACGATGTAAATGCTTTTGTATGAAAGAAGATATTTCATATTGTATAAATGCTTTGTGATATTGCTGCGTTTTATTTCGTTTTGAAAACTCCGTAAATTTTGTTAAGCTAGCCAGGCAAAGTTAAAACGAAGGTAAGTGAACAATTTCAAGTCTACGAAGCAGAAGTATCTTATCATAGCATTCTTTCAGCGACGCTCCCAACGCGAGACCATTTTCACATCATTCTTTCAGTGGCTCTCAGTGCGGCCTTCTCACAGCACACTTTTAGCGGCAAGCCAACGCGAGGCGTCATCGCCGCAATCTTTTAGTGGCATCCCAACGCGAGGTCATTTTCATACACTCTTTCAGTAACGTTCTCAACGCGACCTTACCACAGCACTCTTATACTGGCTCCCAACACGGAGCATTGTCACAGCACTGTTTTAGTGGCTCCCAACACGGGGCATTGTCACAGCACTCATTAAGTGGCACCACAACGTGCGACACTATCACAGTACCCTTTTAGTGGCTCCCAATATGGGCCCTTGTCGCATCACTCTTTTAGTGACGTTCAACGTGGGGCCTTATCACAGCAATATACATATATTTATATATTTATATATGTATATAGATGTGTTAAGGGGTCATATAGGGGTCATAGAGCACCATATCCTATTCACACAACACTGTATAACTCCAAATACTTCTTTTTAGTGTAGAAACACTCTGTATATTGTACTTTAAAGAACTTTATTTATGCTACATAATAATATCCTTAAATTAGTATAGTATGTAAGTGAAATTCTATGAAAATGTAAATATTTTCTTGTTACGAAATACCATTTAAAAACGTGCTCTAAAAAGAATAGAGCATATTATGTAAGTTGAAAACCCGTGTTTCTAAAATCCCTCATTAAAAAGTACTAAATACCATATAAAGCGAGTACTTCCTTAGACCATTTCCACCCTATTTCGTGCATTTTTAATGCTAAACAAAAAAGCATGTATTTTAAAACCAAAAACTACTTCATGTTATAGATTTTTTGAATGTTTAAAATCCATTTATTCGGTTACAAAAACATTCCATATATCAAGTTAAACCACAATTATGGACATTCCAACTAAGAGACTATAAGATGCGATAAGACATTTTAGGACCAATTATTTAGATAAGATAATCCGCGATAACAAGCTATGTTTACATTTATTCCTCAAAATACACTAATTAAGGAGCGATAGTAATGCATTTTGCAACGCAATATATCAAAACTGACAGCCATTTAACTAAGATAGTGTATCAAATTGTGGGCTAGGTGATGCTGCACTTCCCATAATGTGTTTGTGTTGAATATTACATCTTTGCTACTCCTGTCCTGATGAGCCCCAATAAGGGCGAAACGCGTATACAGGATGCCCTTGTGGCTAATATTGAGTCACTCGCCATTAAATTTCATTCTTTGATATTATTTTAGGACTCATTAAGTTTACTTATTCTTTATACATACATATATATATATATATATATATATATATATATATATATATATACATTTCTGTAATATTTGGGGTTTAAAACAGCATTTGTACTCAATTTGGGAATTATTTCAGAATTCTGTATATAAAATACAAATAACAAGGTGAAACGCTTTTATGTAGAGAAAAAATCAATAATTGTACTAAATAATTTTAGTAAGCTAAAAGCCAATTAGCATCATCCTTTAATTATGAATATTAATTACAAATAGCGTGTGTTATATCATAAACATATTTCTACTATTGTATTTAAGAAATATAAAGCATTGTAAATTTCATATTATAAACCAAGGTAACCTTCAAAAGTTAAATGATAGCAAAGAGGTATGTGTAGTTTCTGAAAAGTAGCTTGAGCATTTTAAATCGTTGGCAGTAATTTTCGAATTTGTCTGATTAACAGCAGGTAGTCCTTTAGACTGCTCTGAGCTTAATAGGGACAACTCTCTACCTTCTCTCGGACGCTTGTCCAAAACTCTACTTTTTCTTATGCCGCTGTCTCCGTTTTCGCCTTATTTTTCATTCGGTAGACCTATTCTTGTCCCGGAACACCCGTCTACCATATAATAGTGATTTTTCCCTCACTTCGGGCTACTGACCACATTGGTTAGTTGAGTAGTGCTTTTCTATCCAGTTTTTTCTATCGGTTTTGTCCAAAGCGAGACTTTCCTTTATTTTCTTCTACCTGGGTGTCACTAGTATATTCCAGAATGCTTACCTTCCTCTTTTTACCCTTTCTATATCTCTATTGCCTTTTCATTTCCGTCAGTCACCGTGTGGTTGCGTGGGGGCTTTTCACAGGCACCCGGACCACGTCTCTGGAAATCTTTCGTGAGGTCATGCGGTGCCGCTGTCAGCCCCACGTTGGGCGCCACTATTACGTTTGGCAATACTGATACGGTCCACGTTTCACAATATTTTGCAATAGTTTATATTATGACATAATTACGTGGCAAGTTGTATCAAATACCAAACACGTTCACAATGATACAATTATTATTTTAAAACAAAAATTAAGCAAAGTACTCACTTAAAACGCGCCTTGCAGTTAAATCTCAGGGCCATCTCCTTGTGTGTCCATCACGCCATTGTTAAATGCAAATTTATTTGTCTTCCTCTTTTGTTTGTAGAGGAGCGGCAAGGATACAGATAGAGGTAACGATAGAAGGTAGAGATACGATAGAGGAACCTACATCCTAATAAAGAAAAGATAGCACCACCACACAGATAGACGTTACCGTTCGACGTCTCGTGGCTAATAATGTCGTGTCGCTCCGTGCACTCGCGCCACTCACTCTGCGCCTGCGCATTTCTTTGCGCCGACGTGTCCGGGATGGCGGAAGTTAACAAGTTTATTTGAAAATAATGGGGGAAATTTAGTTACATACTTAACAATTTACATTGCCAATTTTGTCATGTAACAAGAGGTGGAGCAGATCCAATTGTGTTAGAGCGGTTTTCTTCGTTTGTAATGTGGTTATGAAAGATTAATTCATTTTATCCCGTTAAATTTAGTGATCCCAACGACATAATTGAAAAGGTATACCTTTAGCACACAAGGAGCTTGGCGACATCTACTTTGCACTATTCTCAAATTCTTTTCTAGAAGTTTGGTGACTACCTTGAAAAGAGAACAGTTAAGAAATAATTTGCTATGGCGTTTGGAGCTCCTTTTATATCCTTAGTTTGTTTGTATTGTTGTTCGGACGGTTCTATTATGTATTTCGAGGGGTGTAAAACGAGTGTATTATTGTTTGGGGGGTGTTTTAAGCGTGTAAGCTATGTATTTGCATGCTGCGTGCTTATTTGTCAATTAGTTAGGAGTACGGTTGGTTGCATACTCCTACAATTTGTTTTATTTTATATATATTTTATGTTATGATCTAAATAAAGACATAATAATAATAATTCATTAACAAGGCTAGCTCAAGAATTAGTTTCTTATAACATTTTCGTGTTTCATCGAAACCAAACCGAGCGACAGAAGTCGTAGAAGTGCGTGGATTATCTTACACATAAATGTATATTATGGGCCATCTGCTAGGACACGCGCCACAGTAGCACATGCAGTTATTCGACACAGTTGGCAGATATACTTCGCACTTTCGGCGTCAACTTCTTGACAAAATAAATGTAATATCCAAAACGTTACACGATTTACTTTCAATTTAAAAACATTTTATTGTACATTTTGATAAAAATGAGCCTCAATTAACCTGATAGTTAAACGAAATATAATTATTCATGGGCTATTCTTTTTCTGTATCACATATGGTTTATAAAGGGTTGTTATTACATCCCTTTCCGGTTAACCCATAATAAATGTTAAACCTTTTATTTTCTCTTCGTTCGTAATTAGTCTCATAATCGTATCAAACCTCCATCATTTTTTTGAAGATGACGATGGTAAAACTCATTGTTTTACATTTTATGTTCAGGAGGAGTTTACAATTCTTTAGTGATCCTTGTTACTCTGTTTTTAAACAGAAATGAATCTAACTGACTGATTTATTATAAAAAAGTACACGTTCAAAATACTATTACCTGTAAATTTAAATCGTGCTTTAGATTTGCCTTTACTTGCCGTATATTTTTAGCAGCAAATTTGAATACTTCTGCTAGCGATTTAAATCTGGATACAAATGTATATTAGAAAAACCAATTAATATACAATGTAGATGTTTAATAAATAACATACTGTAACAATTTTTTAATAAAAAGAAATGGAAAAAGTACTCGCCATATAACACTAAACATATATATATATATATATATATATATATATATATATATATATATATATATATACAATATTAAGAGGTTTAGAAGTCTTCGGAAAGCCTCGGGATTTACTTGTGAAGCTGAGTAGAACTTGAATAACAATAATTAGAAAGTATTTATAGTTTGAAGAGATCCAGAAGTCTTCAGCGGTCTTCAGGACTCTTCGGAACGCTTCGTGTTCTACTAGTGGGATAACATTGAGTTATAAAGAATTAATGCGGCGTGCCCCAAGTACGGCGCCGAGCGGCGTAACTGGTCAAAATTAAGCAGCCCATGGAGAGCACTGCTATACGTGGTTTACGGTACTGAGCTGTAGCGACGTGCCCCAGGTGCGACGGCGGGCAGCGTTACTGGTCAGAAATTGAGCAGACTATGGGGAGCACTGCCATACGTGATTTACTGTGCTGAACTATGGCGACGTGCCCCAGATGCGGCGGCAGGCAGTGTAACTGGTGAGCACTGTAGTGGAGTTCTACGGCTATGATGAGCACTAAGTGTACTAAATTCTGCTGGGTTCGCAATCGTAATTATATGCTTTCTTCCCCTATGCAAAGTATGTTGAAAAAAGGTTAGTGCAATGGGCATCCAATAGATTTGCTACTTTAGGGTAGCACAAAAAATGAGTTGGAGATCCCGATTTTCTAGGCCTTTGTTCTGTGTTCAGCATTCAGCACGTGTGCACGTGTACCTTGATATAGGATAACATTAAGTGCTATCCGGCTGGATTTTCCGTGACTAGATATTTTGCAACAATTTCTAGTAAAACAATATATATATATATATATATATATATATATATTGCTGTGATAAGGGGTTGTTTAAGGGTGCACGTTATAGTAAAGGTCGTTCAGGAATGAGTAATTAGAATAGACAGCAGAAAACTGCACTTATTTAAGGAAATAATTAAGAAATAGACATAGTTTGTAGATAGTAAGTAGTCAACACCCTGTATATAAATTAGAAATAGTTTTTGGGCGACGCAGGTAAACATAGGAAGACGCATAGTTGGCGTAGGAATGAGAAATAGATGTATTAAGTAGATAGTAAATATTAAATACCCTGTAGATAAAGTTTAGTTAATTTAGGTAAAACAAATAAGGATATTTTTCAGTGAAAGCACGCGTATATTTAGAAATAAATGATAAAGTGTAATTAGACACGCATTAAGAAAAAGAGTTCCAGACGACTAAATTAATACGGATATAGAAATAGAGTTTCAGGTAGTTAATATAAATGCGTACAAATATCTAACCATTTTTTGATAAGAGAAATGATTAAAAATTGCGTGAATCGCATGTAAACATGAAAATTTAAAGTCGAGTTGCATCAGTTGTTTATGGAAAAGCAAGTAATCTATCAAAATACAGCATGTTGATAACGAAAGACAGCTGCGGGCAGGTTGTGATTATGGGGAATCGTGGAGCATTACATCAGAAACTGCTCTAAATGAAATTATTTGATTGGTCAGAAACAAGCAACGAGTTCTAGACCATACCCACGGATGGAGTGGAAATTCGAGAATATATTAGCAAGCACTTTGATAAGAAAGTCAGTTTTGAACTCAACGAAGGCCGAAATGCGTTGCCATCAAAACAAAGTAATACGTAATAATTATAAAAGTGAAATAAAATGAGTGCGAATATGAAGATTATAATTGCCGTTTAAACGTAAGAACGTTTTTAATGAATTTATTGTAAACTAAGACATAAAAATAATAGGACTTCGAGGTCTGAGGGAAATAGACTATGATTCTGATGTTAAGGGAAAAATACAGTAATACAATTTAGATGTCCAGGAGAAAAGAAGAATAATACAATTTTGAAGTACAGGGGTGAAACAAACTACAATTTTAAGTCTGGGGCAAGAATGAGAATTGAAATAAATTGGGGTGTATAATTTAATAATGGTGGTCCATAGCGTAATGGCAACAATTTGAATGGAATCCAGAATTGGGGAAGATCATTTTTATTGGAAGCGTCGATGTGAAAAAAGATAAAACCAGGTCAGATTTTTAGTTATAAGACATTTGTTTTTCTACATGAATTTTTATTTTATTTTTAATATTGAATTTGCTAAATATGATATGCTTGTGAAAAAGTCAACAAAAGAGGTTGCATACGTATAGAATGAGTAATATGATAACAGATTTAGAATATTCTACACTTTGTTGGTAAAGATAATAAGTTTTTTTTGGTGACTTTGGGGTTTTGAGTACATAGTAAATGGTTGTTAATAAATGAAATTTATAAGGTTAACTAATTGAAAATGTATTACAAATAATTTCAAAAGCTGTACATAACATATTGGTTCCATTATATAAAATCGAAATTTACTGAATTTTATAATTCCAAATAAATGCTAGCCGAGGTCATAAGATTTAAATAGTACAAAGGCGGAGCCACAAGTTGAATAGGAAATTGATAACCCGCAAGGCGGTAACGTATCGAATTTTGCCATTGGTAGATAAAGTTGTTTGAAGATAAAGTCCAGTTGATAGCAATATTAAGAAGACAGCCGGCGGAGGAGATAACTACAATTTATAGTGAATATTAAAATGGTGGTCCAATAATTTAGAGTACGTAGAAAATTAATAAGGCGCACAACGAAGGGGATCAAGAATTCCAGTTCATAGAAATAAAAATAACAGACCAAAGAAGGGGCAAGAAAATTCCGCGAATAGTATAGCAATATATATATATATATATATATATATATATATATATATGTATATATATATATATATATTTTCACCTCATGTTCTTGCGTCATATAAAAATTGATTTAATAACGCCATACTCGGTGTAATAAACGTTCTACTAAATGCCACCGCTCTGTGTATTACTCACTAATTTTATTATTATGCCACGGCTAGTCCTTTTTAATCTACACAGAGTGCACAACGTTACGATGATCAATTTTCTTTCACTCCTTTTATAATTACCTGTTTGAATTGATAAAACGAAGTCAATGAACATTTATATAATGAAAGGAAATAATATTTACAATTTTTGAAATTCTATAAATACCACCTTCAATCGATTAATATCATATGAATTATTTATCCCAAAATTTATATACTTTTAATTCAATATAAAGTAACCAAAAACTACACCTTTAAAAAAAAAATCTGGAACGTTCGAGATCCTTTTATGATTTATTTCGTAAGTTTAAACGTATGCAATGTTCCTGTTGACTCTTTGCAAGTTTTGGATAAATTGAATAAATTCAGGATTAAAATTTATATTGAAAAGATTCCTTAAAATTAAATAGATCTGACCTGTGATCTCCTGATGTTGTTTTGTGTTGTGGATCAACACCCCCTTGTTATGATTAATCGAAACCAATGCTTTGCTTTGTCGAACCAATATTTCAGTACGGTTACCCCTTGCTTTCCAAAAATCACCTTGTGCTTTGTTATATATTTCTCTGCATATGCTTTGAATCTCTTTCCTTAAATACCACTTGAAATTCCAGACTTCGGATCATAAATTAGCAGCGTATTAGAGTTGTCCCAGAATTATACCAAAATTAAAATTAGAATTCTTTTCGACGCAGATTAGAAGCTCTATATCATTATAAATATTTAATTTAAAAAACGGCAAAAACTCTTCATGTATTCTTAACACAATTTTTATACAACACTATTTTTACTATATTATAAATTTAATTTATCTTACGCGTAAATTTATGATTAAAAGTTATGTGGATTTAACGTGCTTCAAGTGGAAACTAAGCTGCCTTATCACCGGTGGGTGTTAAATAGCTTTTTACCACTATCTTTGGATTGGGTTTCCAAGCAGTTTTACAGATTGTTTCAACCAACCAGGTTTGTCTTTAATATTCACTGTATTTTTAAGCTGTTTTCTGATGAAACTCTTTTGGATTCTCATTTCATGCTTGTTATTTGCAATCTTTGATACCTTATTATTTGTTATCGTGGCCAGACTTTTAACTTACGTCTGTTGTTTTGTATAGATAATCATCTTGGATAATTGTAAAAAAATAAATGATGTAACTTTAGTGCTGTTTTTGTTCATGTATTTATTTAGACTGATCTTTGAAGGTGCGTTTTCTTATCAAAGCGCATATTGTTCCTTCTTTATCACAAGCGTAATTGCATGAGGATTTATTAGGTTTTGTCTTATCTTCTGCGTCTTTATTTTATAGACTTGTTAAACATTCTCAACGTAGTTTTAATTACATGTACGATTACTTCTCTGCTGAATGCGCGTTCTATTATTGAAAGATATGCTTGCTGGCATTGTTTAAAGTTAATTACGGTCTATATACAGGGTATTAAATGCTTGCTATTTCCATAATGTACAAATTACTTATTTTTCTGCTAAATAAATGCAGTTTTCTGATTCCTATTGCTAATTACTGTTACTACACGACCCTTACTACTCAATACACCCGTAAACAACCCCTTATCACAGCAATATATATATATATATATATATATATATATATATTATCGTGTAAATTATATGTAAAGAGACATAGTTAAGTCAAGAGAGTAAATTTGCAAGGACCGTGTATATAGAAAACAGAGATATATTATTCACACTCCAAATTATTAGTTTTGATCTTAAAACAAACGGATAGTAGCAAACATTTGTATTAATAAATCAACATGGAAAGTTTGCATAGTGTGATAGCTTTGTAGTATGTAAAACTCAAAGATAATACTAGTATAATTAGTTTTAATATTCAATGGTTGTAAATTGTGCATATCAAATAATAAGGGAAAGTTTTGTGTATAAAATCGATAATGTAAAAGCTTGTTGTTATTTAAACTAACAAACGTTCGTTAAAAACAAATCCTAAGAAATTCTACGGGTTGAACAACTTCGGAAAGTGCAGTTTCAAACTGGCATACAGTTCATAGAAAGACGGTCGGACAAATAAATAAATTCCAGAAACCAAAATGTACGTTAGAACATATTTCTTTAAAAATTTTAGTTAACGGTCGAAGCAAAAGCTGCAAAACAGCAGGTGGTTTGAAAGCAAGTTGAGACCATTAGCATAGGGCACACGAGGATGACAAATAACAGACGTTGAATAAAACATTCATTTAAAGTGCGCGATAAGTTGTAGAGGCCAACCACAATATCGATTTTATGCTGCTGTAGTGGGATTTTAAAAAGGACAACAAATATGAGTTAGACGAAGAGAACATAGTTGGAGGTTAAACCTAAAACAGGGGAAATGGTTGGGATTGGCTGAATGTAAGTGGAATGAGAGAAATTTCACGGAGCTTTGTAACTGTTGTGATTACAGCCAGTGGCTCGGACGAAAAGCGGAGTGGAACGTGAAATTCTTGGTTTTGAAAAGATCGTTATAGACAAATTTTCAGAATCAGGTTACGGTGGAGGTGATTTTGATGAAAACGGAGTACTGGAGTGAGGTTCAACGCTTATAAATACACTAAGAGATGTAGATGGGCTCTCTTACTTCTTCGGTTCGCTTCAAACATACATGGTAACATCTACGTTAATTATTTTAAATCGGTGATAAGTGCAGTCCGTTTTAATTTAACTTAAAAGTGTGAAGCACGAGTAGGTGCTTATTTAAACGGTGCTGTAAGTAAATACGTTCGCATAACGAATAAAAGATGTTACTGGGGTAAGCGAGCCTAGTTCATATTTTCTGAGCGAGGGTGCTGATTGTATGGAAAATTTGGAAGCTGACTAACATATTTGGACAATTATGTGGGTAGATATATTGAAGCCGTCTGCAGAGAATTAGATAACGTCTGAATAAGTTTGATGTATATGTAGCAAAGGCAAGTTCGATGGAATGTAACGACGAGGTTTTGGTTGGACCACATCTTCAGAGGTTACGATACAAAAGGCGTACACCAGGTAACAAAATTTGTTCCTATTGTTATTGCTTGAACATTTTGTGCTGTTATTTTGTGCTAGAGTGATTTGACATATTTGGTGTATATTTTAGGAACATATAAGCTAATTTGAAAGTTATATGAAAAAAGACAATTTGAGTTTATTATTTAAAGGTATAAATATATGACGTATAACAGGGTTTATACTGAGCTCATCACAGACCAGAGTAAATTTCAATTTAGGGTTTAAATGTAGGCCCATCTACTTGAACTATATAAAAAAATGTTGAAATAAACTTAAATTCTTTAAATTAAAAGGAGTTAATAGTTGATATAGTAAAATTCCATGAAGATGTTTATATCCGATTTGTAAATATTGAGCTGGTAGCGTAAATTTTTGATTTGTGTAAATAAAAGGTTGTATGTCTCGTGGAATTATTTGAGTAGTAATTTTATTTGGTAGTCTAAGTAAGAAAGAGTAAACATAAGACAGGTAGGTATCTCTGAAGAAGTTGAAAGCAGAGCTAGCCGTGGTAAGCTGATTTAGGGGAGCTTTTCCAGAAATATTGAAATATTTTTTTCAGGAAAAATTGTATGACGGCCCTCGTAGGGGTATAATCCCGAACTCCACTGCATATTTATGGCTCCCAAACGTGGGGCTCGATTAATAAAGCTAATCCCACAGTAATATATATATATATATATATATATATATATATATATATAATTACAAGGGTGAAATATATACAAGGCGTTGTTCGTTCTGCGTCGGTCCGCGGCGTCTCGGTACGCCTTCCTCACAGCGAACCTTCTGAGGTCGTCCGGGTGAACGAGTGTTGGTTCTACGCCATTGTACGGGATTCCTTTGTCGTGGCGCCGCCCATGCAACGCTGTGGCGTCGGCGTCGATGTCGGACGCCTTTGGGCTAGGCAAAACGCCAAAGTGTCGGCGTCGTCGTGCTGCAAAGGGCTCAGAGCAGAGCTGAGGTCTTTTTCGGCGATGCCCCGGGTAGAAGAACCGTCAAGGTCTTCCGGTGGTTCCTCAAGCTAGAAGAAGCGCTAGGGTCTCGACTGTTTCTCCATTAGTCTAGAGGAAGCGCTAGATAATCGAATCCAGTGACGGTTTGGTCGAAATGCAGCTTGTTTTATACTTATTCTTGAGGGTGGTAGGACGACCTGCAGCCAATCAGCGTGCTGCGCAATTTTTGTGTTGGGGTTGTGGTCATTGTTAAAGGGGTGAGCCGTGTTAAGGTATATATGCAGGTGTTGTGACCGCGCGCTCTTCTTATAAAGATGTACATTGTCACGAGACAAGGTCGGTGACATCGCCTCCCCTCTCAAGGGTATAGTCGGGGAAGATGGAGTGGTATATGCTTTTGGCAGCTGGCGGTAGTCACTGTGGGGCTAGTCGTACACCCAATAGTTTGTGGGACCGGCTTGTCTGATGATGGTGTGCTAGCCTGTCCATTTTGTTTCGAACCTGGATCTAGTGGTCGTGGCGTGCTCTGGCCATTACTAGATCGCCGATTGTTAACTGTATTGGCTCTGCTTTTTTGTCGGTATATCACCTTTTAAATCTTAGCTCTTTAGCGGGTATTCTACGAATGCGTTGCTGGCGAGCTTCCCCTTGGTTATTTGCTGAAGTTCCGCTCAAGTCTATGGGCCTTGACAGCTCGTAACTCAAGAGAGCTTGGCTCGGCGCGGTCCCCGTGGCGGCGTTTTTGCGTATGCTTAAGGCGAACAAGATGTCGGGAATGGCGGTGTCCAATAACTCGGGTGGGTGACCTGTAGCAAATACTCTTAATATCTTTCTTAGTTCTTGATTCCGTCTGACGACGGGGTTGGCTTGGGGGTGCCATATCGGTGTGGTCCAGCGATAAGTGTTCCAGCGGCGTAAGGCCCTGTCAAATCGGTTTGAATAGAACTGCCTTCCATTGTCGGACAGTACGGTTTTTGGGTATCCAAATCGTTGGAACACTTCCTTATCTAGGCATCCGATGATCGTAGCAGCGGTAGCTTCAATTACTGCGAATGCTTCCACCCATCGACTGAAAAGATCTGTTGCGATTACTACCGCTCTGCAGTCTTGCCTGGTTAGTACATAAGGGTCCATGATGTCGATCGAAATTACTTCCCATGGATTGGCGGGTGTGTGTGGCCAAAGGGGAGCTTGATGTTGCAAGGCTCCTTTTTTTTGTAGCGGAGCTGACATAGCATTGTCGTACGTAAGCCCTAACTGCGTCGCCTACCTTGGGCCAGAAGTATCGTTCGCCCAGTGCCCTGTAAGTTTCGCCCACGCCGAGGTTTCCGGCAAGTGTGGTGTCGTGGAATGCGTAGAGGACGTCATCTTGTATTGCGGGCGATGCTAATAGGCGGTTCTGGACGGTCCCTCTTCGGTATAGGTATCCGTCTTCTACAATGGAGTCGCGTAGAATTTCTTCCTCTTGTGGTGTTTGAGGTCCGTTGGCGTGTAGTTTTTCCCACGTAACGATCAATCGGCCAATGGCAGCGTTGTCTCTCTGGGTTGCTTTTACTTGGTTGACGAGCTCCGCGAGTTGTATGTTAGCTATTTGTATTCCACTGGTGTGTTCGGACGGTAGCATACGGTTCTAGTCGGTGGAGTCTTCAGGAATTTAGTTATTGTTTGGATGGCGGGAAAGGTGATCACGCAACTCGTTACGTATTCCCGGACAGTGCTCAATGTCGAAGTAGAGCCCATCGGGTAAACTTGGATTTGGCATCTTTGGTGCGATCTAACCATAGTAGTGCTCGGCTGTCGGTGCGGAGAATAAAGCGGTGATCCTTCAGGTAGGGGCGGTATTTCTTAATGGCCCATATGAAGGCTAGGCATTCCTGCTTCTTGATATGGTACTTGGTCTCGGTTTCGTTGAGTTTAGCGCTCGCGTAGCCGATGATGTGCTTGTTGCCATCGACCTCTTGATATTGAACGGTTGCGATACCAAGGCTGCTGGCGTTCGTCTGCAGGACAAACTACTTGTTAAAATCGGGCCGGTGGAGTTTGCAAGTCTTGTTGGATGGCAGTTTGTATGCTCTGGAATGCGGTTTCGGCTTTGTTTGTCCACTGGTAACGTCGTGTAATCTGTAGCAGGTCTGCGAGAGGAGCTTGAACCTCGGCACAGCGTGGAATGTAGTCCCATAACCAGTTGCACAGTCCAAGATGGGGACGTAGTTGACTGCGGGTTTTTGGTCGTTCGACTTTCTTGATTGGTTCGATGTGTCGTGGTAGAGGACGATTGCCTTCAGTGGAGATGATGTGGCCTAAATATTCTAGTGTGTTGACTCGTGAATTTGTCAAGGGCTAGGTGTAGCCTGTGTTGCTGAAGTCTCTCAAATATCAGGCGTATGTGCATTAGGTGCTCTTTCCAATTGCGTGAGTATACGATCAGATTGTCTAGGTAAACGATAACAAATTTTCGGAGATATCCAGGTAGCACCTCTTGGGTCATTAGTTTTTGGAAGCTGGCTGGTGCGTTTTTGAGATCACACGGCATTACTTTACATTGCTAACAAGCGCCATCTGGAGTGGTGAAGACGGTGTAGTGTCTGGAGGTCTTTTCCACGTGTATTTACACTTGTCCAGATTTCAAGTCGATGATGGAGAATACTGACACTGTTCCCAGATCTCGTAGGATTTCATATATAACTGGTAGATGCGAACTCTCGTCCTTGGTGACCGCATTAAGCTTGAGATAGTCCACGCAGAACCTGGGTCGTCCATCTTTCTTCTCGACGATAACTATTGAGGAACTGTAGCTGGATGTGCTGGGGTTTGATGATTCCCAGTGCCAGTATATGCTCTACTTCGGTTGCGATGATATCCTTCTTGGCACGAGAATATCTATACGGCGGTGTGCGGAAGGGTGTGGTGAAAATTGATGTTTTGGTGTGACGATTGGTTGGTTGTGGGTGACGGTCTTTACTTACTCGTTCCCTGTGCATCGTGCGTCGTTGGTGGATCCCAAAATGGATACATCCTCCATCATAATCCAACATGGCCTTGTGCTTTACGAGCTATGGCTGTCCCAGAATGACTTCTTCTACGAAGTTTGTCACTACCATGAATTCCTCAGTTTTGGTGGTTTGCTCAATGCGAAATGAAATGGCTACAATGCCTAGCACGTCCATCTGTAGTTTGTTCCCTGCTAGTTGTGCGACTGTTTGAATTTTCTGGATGTAAGCCCCTTTTGGCACTCGATCCATCCTGTTCAGGCAGCAGGAGGCCCCGGTGTCGAGCACTGCTTGTGGTGATTTCTTGTCTACCTGTAGCTGAATTCTCGGCAGGTAGACATTGACGTAGATTGCGTTTATTACGTTTGTTGCGGCCGAACGGTGTAGTGGAGTGGTTCGGCCGCTGGTCCTCCTGGCGGAGCAATCTCGATGCCAGTGTTGCTGGGGACGGAAGTGGCATCGTGGAAGAGAATCCTCGGACCTTCGGTCGGGCGGTCTACGATGTGTTGTTCTGTTGGTGAGTGCTGTGCGTGTCATCTTTTTGATATTCGCTTCGATTCTGATTAGGCGGGTCGCCATTTCTAGTATCCTAGTGGAAATGTGGCACTGAATCGTGTTTCGAAGTGCTGGAAGCAGCAAATTGGCGAGTAGCTCCAGGTCTTCGTTTACATCTATTTTTAAACGACGGACTTGGAGTGCTTTGGTGCTCAAGAGCGCCGCAACTGCCTGTGTGGTTGTTTGTTTTGTGCCGAAATATTCGGCGGTTAGTTTGGCCTTGATGGTTGAGCTGTCGTACTCGTCTAGGAACAGCTTCCTAAACTGGTGGTAATCAGGTCAAAACGCTTCGTAAGTGAACCACCATGTAGCTGCAGATCCCTGTAGCTGCACTGTTTGGTAGGTAAGTCGACTTCGATTCTTTCCATCTTCTGGAGGAACTCGGACGGGTCCTATAGTGGTGTACCCGAAAAAGTTGGTTTCTCGGTGTTTGCTGTGATAATGCGATGTAGGTCCTCCACTAGCATCTTAACGGTGGTGGTTATTTGAGGTTGGGCTCCACTAAATTATTTCAGTTCCAGAACTGTTGGTTGTGTTGTGCTGGTCTCCCGAACAGGTGGATGTTGTTCGGTGACGTGTTGCATCTCGGCAGACTGGTTTGCGTTGTTGGTCTGGCTCCGTGTTTCAGGCATGTTGTCCTGGGTCCGTTATAGGTTCCTGCCCGTACTCGTCTTCTTCTGAAGACCCTGACTTTGAGCGACATTTGTTATCCGGCTGGGTTCTCCGCGAGTAGATATTGTGCAACAATTTCTTGTAAAACAAATAGGTGTTTGACTTTTATTCGTCAGTTTCGGATGCATTATAACATATACACAACAATTACAATCTAGGAAATAACATATATACAAGGGTGAAAAGTGTACAAGGTGTTGTTCGTTCTGTGTCGGTTCGCGGCGTCTCGGTACGCCTTCCTCCTGAGATCGTCCGGGTGGACGAGTATTGGTTCTACGCCGTTGTACGGGATTCCTCTGCCGTGGCGCCGCCCAAGCAACGCTGGGGCGTCTGTATGGGACGGCTTTGGGCTAGACAAAGCGCCAAAGCGTCGGCGTCGTAGTGCTGCTTCGGGCTCAGAACAGAGCAGAGGTCTTCTTTGACGATGCCCCGGGCTATGCGAAGCGCCATGGTCTTCCGGTGGTTCCTCAGACTAAGAGAAGCGCTAAGGTCTCGACTGTTTCTCCACTAGGTTAAGGGAAGCGCTAGATGATCGAGTCCAGTGACGGTCTGGTAGAAATGCAGCTTGTTTTATAATTATTCTTGAGGATGGTAGGGCGACCTGCAGCCAATCAGCGTGCCGCGATTTCTGCGTCGGGGGTGTGGTCATTGTAAAAGGGGCGATCCGTGTTAAGGTATATATGCTGGTGTTGTGACCGCGCGCCCTTCTTATAAAAATATATATTGTCATGAGACAAGGTCGGTGACAATTACGTGAGCGTTGCTGGTCAGAACGCCGTTGATTTTTGTGAGGTGCTGATTGGTAACACTGAATCCGTAACTGAAAGTAGTTATTAGCTGGTAATCCCTTGCAGTAGTAGGTAAGGTACCTTCGTTCTAGCCCAAAACGTGTAATTTTCCCATGTTAAATCCCATAAGGAGGCTCAAGGTTCGTTCTGGTCATTTTTGTATCAAGTATTGAAATCCCTATAAGGAGGAATTGAGGATCAATTGAGGCCGCCTTTCAGCTCAACACCCACAGTACATGGATGACAGGGGAATCATGAGAACATTTGCTTCAGCATCCACATTTGCTACCCTCATTCTGGACCAAATAGTTTTCTTCGACTAGCCATTTAATCTTTGGAGATAAATGTACCTTGTTTGGTATCAATTAATATTAGATTTTTCTCAGCTACCCGAATTTCTAGGACTTTTTTTAGATTGCATCATCCCCCAGGGAGCTACCCTCATTTTAAGATTTTTACCGGCAGCGATTTGTGCCTGTTCTAATAAATTGTTTTAGCCATGCGATACGTCAAATAAGTCTAGAATTTTACATACAATCCGTAATCTGTAAACAGATTTAAAATATGACCACCCCTTAGCGTTTTACATACATACCCTCTGCAAGATAAAGCTTTCTCCACATTTCCACCCACGAGATAAATATACCTTGTTTGGTATCAATTAATATTTGATTAATATTAGGTTTTTCACAGCGTTTAACAACCGTATGGCTAGCTATCGTATAAAGAACGCCAGTGTCGACGATGGAGTGTCCGAGTTTCTTTGGAAGCAGAAACAGCGGTTTATTCGATTACTTAATGAAAAAAGAACACAACATACAGCAATAAAAGTCTATTGCAAATTCTACGGCATCTACACAAAAATGGGAGAAGAGACTACCGATGTGAAATCCTTTAACACAAAAAATATGGTTATATCGTTTTCTAGTAATCTGGAAAATATGTACGAGGTCTTAAGCGAAACCATGAGAACAAAATCAGAGGAATTTGAAACACGTGGGTTCGGTTGGTCTTTGGAAAAGGTGTTCTATTTAGAAATAAATATTAATAAGTATAAGCCGATGTGAGGAGTTCTAGGTTAAGAATAAAAATTGTGAATATGTATTTAGAAATGTGGTTTACAAAATTTAAACTGTATTAGTAAAAATTGTCTGTAATAAAAAATTTTAAGAATGGTTTTTAAATTTTCTTTTAGGTATGAGCTACAGAAAAGTTATAATTTAGAGGGTGTGTGTGTAAAATGGTAAGGGGTGGTCCGATTTTAAATCTGTTTAGAGACTTAAATTTTGCGTAAAATTCTAGACTAATTTGATGTATCGTATGGCTAAAAAATTTATAAGAACGGTCAGAAATCGCTGCTGGTAAAAAATCTTAAAATGACGGTAGCTCGGGGGGGGGATGGGAGGGGGTGATGCAATCAGAAAAATTTAAAAAGATTTAGGTAGCTGAGTAAAATCTAATATTAATTGATACCAAACAAGGAACATTTATCTCGTGGGTGGAAATGTGGAGAAAGATTTATCTCGCAGAGTGTATGTATGTAAAACGCTAAGGGGGGGTCCTATTTTAAATGTGTTTACAGATTCGGATTGTATGTAAAATTCTAGACTAATTTGACGTATCGCATGGCTAAAAAAATTTATAAGAACGGGCAAAAATCTCTGCCGGTAAAAAATCTTAAAATGAGGGTAGCTCCCTGGGGGATGATACAATCTAAAAAAGTCCTAGAAATTCTGGTAGCTGAGAAAAATCTAATATTAATTGATACCAAACAAGGTACATTTATCTCCAAAGATTAAATGGCTAGTCGAAGAAAACTATTTGGTCCAGAATGAGAGAGCAAATGTGGATGCTGGAGCAAATGTGGTCCTGATTCCTCTGTCATCCATCTACTGTGTGTGTTGGGCTGAAAGGCGGCCTCGATTGATCCTTAATTCCTCTTTATGGGGATTTTAATGCTTGGTACAAAAATGACCAGAACAGACCTTGAGCCTCCTTATGGGATTTAACATGGGAAAATTGCACTTTTTGGGCTAGAACGAAGGTACCTTACCTACTCCTTGCTTTGTTTGTTCTTTCGCAGCGGTGCAGGTAAAATTTTAACTGCAATCAAATACCTCTTCTTAGGATTGCGGGTCGAATCAACAGCCGCAGCAATATGTTTACATGTATCCTTATGACTTTGTAAATATTATTAAACTTAACGATTATAGAGAGGAGAATTGATACAGTGCTACAAGGTTGATTCAACAAAAAGCAGTCCAAGTTCCCAAGATCAAGTCTAGCCGACCCCGACCTTGTAACATAGCAGAGACTGCCATGTTATAAAACATGTACGAAACTGCATTCGAGCTACAGGAAATCATTTAGAAAAATCCACTGTAAAGTTATGCATATTGTAATTTCACCATTATTGTATAAATATTTTATTGCCATTAAAATTTTTGTAATACACGCGAGTGGTGTCTTTTTTCAAACACCCGTTACTAATAACAGTAGTGAAGATTGTACTACCTTTTTGTTTACAATGTGTTCATTTTATTTATATCTAAGCTATTTTACTATAACTAAATTAAACGTGTTCGTAAATAAAACCCTCAGTCGGTGGTCTCAAACTTTATAACATTAAAACTTTAGTTTTAAATTCGAAAGTCTGTTAATAATATTTGGCGCTACTCCCTGAGAAAGGGTGCAGCCGCCCTAAAATTGTTTACAACATTTTAGACACAATTCTCATTGCTACCGCAAGCGGAGGACATTGATAAATCGATACCAAAAAAGGTACAAAAGGGTATCGACGTAAAATGAGTGTGTCAGACCCGCCTAGTTATTTTGCGAATGTATTTGTTTTGCTATAATTGGTTAAGCCCAACCAACCCTTAATCGATCTCCAGTCTCAGGAATGCGTTTATCTTATTCACAAATATCCAATTTATAATTTTCGTCTTGTAGCCAACTAGACATATTTTCTTGTATTTTAGTTTTTTGTTGTGTGCCTAGTAAGGTGTAATAGGATTAAATAACAATGTTAGTCGTCTCGAGTCTCATATGCATTGCAATACCTCTAGCCACTTAATAGTTTGCTAAAAAAAGTTGATTTATATCAGTAGCTCACGAACGTACTATGCCCGCCACTCCTCCTTGTAGTAAACGCCTGACCATAAACCTTCGAGTGAAAAGCTCTACTAGAAAATTTACAAATATAACATCGATGTCTTGAATCACGAACGATGAAGACTTACAAAGATAACGTTGTTACGAAAACTGTATTTGCAACAGTTCTTTATTTTGTATCAGCTCAAACAAGCCTACTCAACAACTCATAGTTGCAATAAAATTTCTAAAAGCTCTCACAACGCTTTATTTCCGAACTAATCGCTAATACTATAAATATTATCTTCTAAATTACTATCGAACCATTACAATTAACTATTCAAGCACGCACTATTATTAGTTTATATTATCATTACAGTAATTTATATCAATACAAGAGTAATTTGTATCGACAGTGATTTATATCATTCATGTACCAAAGCGACAAACTAGAACATATCGTAATCAAAGCTTTAATCGGAACTAGTATTTTAATCAAGACTTCAATTAGAATTATCCTCTAATATCTACGTCAGTAATTTATATACATATCCAATCGCTCTAGATTGTTCTAACACGTACTAGAATTATGTAAATAACATTTCGAATGTACCTATTGTTATCTTTCAAAAGCAAAATCATGTACTTGTCAATTAAGAAATCTCGTGCGATGGGACCTGTCAATTATCTTTTGTGTACACACGCCTGGTTTACGTTCTAATGTAGTTATTTTAGCCAAAGGCAAACTGATGGGCGCTAAGATATAAAAAATCTTCATATTTAAAGTAGTATTTATCAAAATAATAATTTTTTTAAAGCACAAAATTATATCAATTTTTGAAACGAATCTAATTTCTTGATTTTTGATTCTTGTTACCTCCACATTTTTTAACATAGCCTACTTTCAAAAAGTCTCACAGAAATCGAATCAAAAATTATCAATTTGAATAGGTATTCTCCGACAACAGTCGTTTGGTCCTATTCAAACATTTATTCACTCTTTTCTCTGAGTTAGTTAGCAACCATTACCTTGTTATTTTTAGTGATGGTTGTGGCCCGAGACCAGTCTCGGTCTAGGTCTCAGTCTCGGTCTCGGCCTAGACCGAGACTTCAAATGTACGAAGCACGCATTAAATCCACTTTATTCTTTATCGTTTGTTTTTTTGTTTAGACGCAAAACTTGATAATAAACTAATGCGAGACTCTTGGTTGAAAATGCAAAAATTATATATACTTATACCAACGTCACGGTTTACAAAAATCGATAAGTATATAGTAGATGCGGTGCATGAATTTATAAAAATTATCTATAAATTCTAATGGAACTGGAAGCTTTATTGTACCTTATTAAAGGATTTATATTTTCTCATTATAATGTATACCCACCGATCGAATAATAAAAGAATTACAACAGGCCGAGAACAATTTTTAAAGTTGGTATTCTGTCAAACCCGGATTTGCAGGTTATTCTGATTGCGTTATACATATCAAATATTTTAGTGTCATTCACAGTAATAATTTTAATTCTAGTTTGCTCTAATTTCCCTTTTTTGATCAGTTGGTACCAGTCAATTGCTGATTGCCTACTATAGTACAGACGGAAATATTGTGAATATTTTATTACTAGCTACTATCTTCGTCAATACATAAGTATATATATATATATATATATATATATATATATTGCTGTCATAAGGGGTTGTTTAAGGGTGTATTAAATAGCAAGAGTCGTGCAATAACCATAAATTGCGATAGGGAGCAGAAACTGCATTTATTTAGCAGAAAATTAAATAATTCAGGCATTATGTAAATAGTAAGCATTTAACACCCTGCATATAGATCATAATTAGCTTTAAACAATGCGAATAAGCACATCTTTCAAGTATTGTACTAGTATTTAGCAGGAAAATAAGTAATTCATACATTAGGTAAATAACAAGTATTCAACACTCTGTATACAGAGCTTTATTAATTTAAACAATGCAAGTAAGAATATCTTTCAGTAAAAGTACGCTTATTCAGAAGAAGTAATAGTACATGTAATTAAACACGCATTGAAAAGGGTTCTAATCAGTTATAAAACAAATACGAAGATGAGAGATAAAACTTAACAAAGCTTTGTGTAAGTGCGTGGAAACAATAAACATTTTTGATAAGAAAACGCAGTTCAAAAACGCATAAAATAAACGAAAGTAAAATTGAAATTACATAATGTATTTTTGTATAATATGGAAAACGAGATATCTAAACAAAACAACATATGGGCAAGATAACGAGGTATCTATAAGCAAATAGGTATTACACGGAAAACCGATAATATTACATCAGAAACCACTTCAAATGCATGAAATACAAAGACCTTATTAGTTAAGATATCTACGAGACTTGTTGAAAACCCAGCCCACATGCATGTGGGATGACTCTATATTAACACCGAGCAATGATAAGACAGGTCAGTTTTAAACTCAAGCATGGCCAAGCTGTGTCACTGTGAATTAAAAGTCACGCGTAATTTTAAATATTTAATAAAATATCAAGTGATTAAGTGCTACAAGTGTGAAGATTTCTTTTGCCGTTTAACGTGAGTAGAATTTGGGGTAATTTATTTAAACTAATAATATAATAATAGGGCTTCGAATGCCTGGATATTTGTAATATGGTATAATATTTCGAAGGTGTGGATATTTCTAATTGATGGGATAACAATCCGAGTATATGATATAACACTTCAAGTATATGGTATAATATTTCGATTGTGATGACAATAATTTAAATACATGAATAATTCTAATTGATGATAATTAGATTGGATGGTATATTTTTAATAGATTAATATAATATTTCAAATCAGCGTCGACAATTTTGGTACATTTTTGAGTTGCGAGATTCAATGCAAATAAAAGAAAGAAGCACGAAGTAATCTATAGAAAACGAGGGGTTCAATTAAGCAGAGCAGCGATAGACGAATGTAACAGGTCAGATCTAATTAGTTGTAAAATATGTTTTCTATTTAAATTTCAATATCCTATTTATTCAATTTATATAAGAGTGTAACGAAGTCAGCAACAAACATTGCATACGTTAAAAGTACGTAATATATTATAAAGGGTCCAGCACGTTCAGGTCTCTTTGGTAAAAAGAGGTAGTTTTTGGTGACTTTAGATTGGTTTCAAAGCATATAAATTTGGGGATAAATAATACTTATGATATTGATTGATCGAGGAGTGTACTTTAATATTTTTCAAAACTTGTAAATAATATTTCTTTTCATTATATGAAATTAATTAACTTCGTTTTATAATTCGAACAAATAGGTAATCAAAAGGGGTGGAGAAGAAAAAAATTGATCATCGTAACGTTGTGTACTCTGTGTGGAATAATAATAAAAGCTAGCCGTGGCATAATAATAATAAAATTAGTAAGATTTAAATTTAATTAGAAAACACAGAGAGGTGGAGTTATAGAAAACGTCATAACACCGAGTACGACGTTATTATATCAATATATATATATATATATATATATATATATATATATATATGCTGTGTTTCCTGTATTATTGTCGAGCCTCACGAATTGGGCGTCAAAGAATGCTGTGATACCACCAAAATCCGGGTACTCCGCTTTTCGAATCGAGCCCCTACGAATTGGATGCCAAAGAATGCTGTGAAACCTACAAAGTTATTAAATTACCTGGTCCGTTGACTTTCTTCTGTTAATCGCCTCGGCTGCTCCTCTAGATAGCTTTCATCCTCATACATAAAAAAAACAAACACATTCCTACCACAAACATCAACGTCAACTCTATTTACATCAATATTCACAATACATTAAAATTTCAAAATTAATATTCAGCATAAATTTTAATATCGGAAAATTTCAAAATTAAATTTATTATCATTTTAATGTGCATCCAGAATTAAAGTCCTTGTAGGATGCCTACGAATTACTATAACAATATATGCAGAGTACAAAGGAGCATCTACCACTCCTTTACGTTAATTAACCAGGTTCGTCTAATTGAGCTCAAAGACATACCCATATTTTTATCATAATCCAGAACATCAATACTAAATACCCTTTCTACTTAAACAAGCAAATTTCACCTTAAAATTAAAATATTATTGTTAGTACAATTTCACTACTGTCCATTTTAAATAAACAAATTAGAAAGTTATTCAACACACACCAAAATCTCAAAGTTCAAACAAAATAGTATAATTTACCTGAAGGTTACTTGCACTCGTAGCTTCAATGTACATCGTCCCTTTTGTTAATCACACCATTCCAACTGGGTTATATTTACGGCTTCTGATTCTCAACGCTTTAAAAATTTTCTCCATCACCATTTATTTAAAGTTGTTTCAGGGCTTTTCCGGAACTAATCTGTGTATATCTGAACCTTGTTTTGGGGATCCAGACCCGTTTATGCACCATTTAAGTATTAATACCCCCGAAAAATAACAAAGAACTTCATACTTCTTTCACCAATATACGCCAAAACTGCCTACTTTTGTGTATACATTTGTCGTTGTAAATTTTACTAATTGGTACAGAGATACTAAATTTTATTACCTTGTATCTAAGTGCACTAAAGTATATTCATGTTAGCACGTAAAGAACAAACTATTTTGAATCACCAAAATATACGAGCAAACTTTAAATTATTTTATCAAACTAAAATGCACTGTTTAACATCTTGAATCAAGTCGCGGATGTAAGAAAGCTTGTTCATATTCCCCTGGGTATATATAGAAGTTAGCCTGTCTGTCGGTCGAGTCCTCAAAACGGCCAGTTTCTAGAATTTCGCATGCTCTGTTCCCATTCCGTAGCCCGCGCGTCGGTTTTTACGAATTTTGTACTCGCCAGTTGAAAATCTCAGAAAATTTCCACACGGCACGCAAACATGTCCGAGAATACCTAATTAAATTTTATACAGAAATCGTTGTTTCTACCTCTGATATTTGCATCCTATTTTCAACCAATTGTGACCCTCGTGACGTTGCTTAAATCACGCCTTTTACTATATGTGCCTCGGTCTTGGGCATATTATCTGTCTCTATCTACCCTGTTCTTATTAGTGCAAATTGATATTCCTTATTATCGATTATTTCAGTCCATGTGGACTATCTGGTTTAAATAACCCCGTATCGCACCTTCTCGTGAATATTAAGCCACGGTTTTCCAAGATTCTTTGTAACCATTAATTATCTGTAGAATCGACATGTTTATCTAAACAAATTAAACTGAAATTGCCTTTTAAAAATACGCAGGTGTTTAAACATACTATTAATTCTCAGAGCTTGATTTCATGGTATTTTATTGGGTTTTTCAAGTTTTATGCTTATTATTAATAATGGTTCAATTAACTCCAACTAAAATTGACTTCTACCCTTTCATTTTTAGCAAATACAAATTAAATATTCATTATTATGTGTACACTTTGTCTACTACTTGTTACCCAGAACTTAAATCAATTAATGTAAATTTTGCACGTAATTTGTCTTTGTTTCTTTACTAGGAATACTTAAATTACACGTAAAGTTTTCTAATACTGCTTCCTTTTTTATCTAAAGCGTCTTATAAATAATTTAAATTTCTTAATTTTAATAAAACGAATGAATTTTTATGCTTCACGCAGTTATTTAATAACGCGTACCTTTTCCAAAAGCTTCTACACAGTGATTAAAATTATTTGATGTGATTATTTAATTTTCTACTCTGGTCTAAATATGAGTAATATATATATATATATATATATATATATATATATATATATATATATATTACTGTGAGGTTTCGCTCTTAACTCGTACCCCACACTTTGGGCGTCATAATTGCTTAAAATTTACACAGACACCTACTTGTTAAATTTAAAAACTCTCGCTCAATATCACCATATTGAAATCTAAATAAAAATTCACATCCTACAATCACCCACTCAAAAATAACTCAATTCACAAAATATATCACATTCTATTAACATGAGGTCAATATTACATTTACAAAAATGTGATTTCTTTATATACACTCGTATTATCAACAATTTCATAATAATAATAATAATTCAGATCAATAACCTTTCTAAAAACACATTTTTAATTAAAGCAAGAGGGCGTTCCTTACACATTACGTTAACCTTTTGTCTTATCATGAGCTCATAGTAAAACTTTATAAATGTGCTTACTAATTTACTGCACTACCAAATATCAATAAGCCCTCTATACCTCTTTACAAACTCCTGGTTATTTGTAAATTAATTAATTCTTCTTGATTTTTAAAAATAAATTCCAATTTCATTTTAAAGTCTATTAAATTTCGGTTCATAAAATATATATCAGTAGTAAACACACCAAAACACAAATCAAAATAATCACAAATACCATGGAAAATATTAACCACTCAATGTTCTATATAATGGCCTACCTGGTAGCTTTCTTCTGAATGTTGTCCACCAACTAGTCCTTGGAGTTGCTGCCGTCCAGTAGGTCTTCAGTCCATCAAATAGCTCCCTGTTCGAATCACTATGTCTGCCGCTACTCCAAACTATCTCTCCATAAACAATATCCAACCATAAACATCCAATCTCCGAAATTTTGCTTCTTTTATTTCAAATTAAATTTAATACCCAAAAATCGCTGCTTTCATCATCCAAATAATTTTAATCTTTGCTCATTTCGTGCATTCCAACAACACAGTAACAATTTGTTTGTACTTACATACAAGATTAACGTTTACTTAAATAGCTTTTAAATAACTTTTCATCAAACTGTACTAATTCACTTAAAAGTAACTAGATTTGTCGCGAATGACTGATAAAATTAAAGAGAGCGAGGCCCTCTTCGAAAATGGTTAAATAATCACGAATTCACACCTTCTTCTGTTTCTAAATCGCTTTTACCATTCATACCCGTTTCTACAATTTTTAAAATTGTTTGTTAACCGTCTCATATTCCAGCAAAAAAGCTCTAACGGATCTCGGTTTCGCATGAATTTCGATAAGAAAACACACAAATACTCGGTAAAACGTCTCTAACTGTCAACTGCCACTTTGATTCCACGAAAATTAGCCTCAACGGTTTAGTTCATTCCCACTACTTCCACGCCTCCTGACTAGAACAAAACATCTTTCTTCTCGCTTATACCTATAACTTCATTTCACGTATATGCCTCCACCAGCTGAATATTTGCCCTTCTTAATCTAAACCTGTCGCAGGTATATCTATATCCTCCAATCGCCTTGCTTGGCTCCTTTTTTCCGCTTTCAACCGACGCGTGCCTGTTTATAAAATTTTTGAAATTATTGTTCTTCTTCCCCCGCTAAACTAAATTTGTTTAAGTCTCCCTACAACACTAGCTCTGTGATTAACTCTATGCCTGTCGCTTGTATACATACGTTTTTGTTCCATCTTTGTTCTTTCATGACAGTTGTTTTTGGTCCCTTCCATACTAGCTCCAGAATTAAAATCGATATCTTAACAATTATACTGCGTTTTTGTCAGATTTATGTGGTTTTGCTTTGTCCCTGTTGCGAATTGACTACGTTAATTCCAACGGTCGTTTATTTTTCCTGTAACCTATCAAAGCTTGTTTGTATCAATGTTATCTAGAAATATATCTCCTCTTGTTATTTTGCTCTGCTGTTAAACGTTTGGGTTTTACCTTTAAAAAATAAGACTCCCATTTTAACACATATTCAACGCTTTTATATTCCCTTATAATACTTAACTATAAATTAAATATGCTATACTTTTACCCCATTATTATTAATTCTTATGCCCTATATTTAAATAAATACTATATTACATCATTCCTAGTTAAATATGACTCAACTAAATTAACCCTACATTATTATATATTACCTAAGCTCTAAAATAATTGTTTAAAATATCCTAATTTACTAAATGACTAATTTGATTTTCTAATGACCTATGATTATAACTTCTACCTTAACCTATGCCCTTATATATTTCCAATGTACCCTTAATTACACGATAATATATATATATATATATATATATATATATATAGATGTGGTAAAGCCTCGCCTTCGGGTACCACTAAAGGAGTACTGTAATAATGCCCCACGTTGTGGAGCCACTAAAGGAGTACTGTGACAACTGGCCGTTTGAGTGCGTTGGTGAAAGTGTGTATGAAAATGGCCTCGAGTTGGGAGCCACTAAAAGTGTGCTATAAAAATGGCCGCACGTCAGGCGCCACTAAAAGAGTGCTGTGGTAACGCCGCACGTTGTGGTGCCACTAAAAGAGTGCCGTGACATGGGCCGCGCTGAGTGCGTTGATGAAAAGGTGCTGTGATACAGATGCATCAATTTGTAAAACTTGAACTTGTTAACTTACCTTCCTTTTTAACTTTGCTTGACTAGTTCAAAGGAACTGAGGGAGTTTTCAAAATGAAATCAAACACAACAATATTACAAGGCATTTATACAGTATTAAATATTTTCTCTCATACAAAAGCATTTAGAACATTTACAACGTTTCTTTCAAACAAAAATAATTTCTAAGGAGGATATAGAAAAATAGGTTCCTTACCTTATTTTAAATTTACAGAATTAAACTTATTATTTTGAGAATGGTTTACCTGGTTATAATTATTTCTACGCTTGAAAGATTTGTTTTGGCCAGAAAAATCATTGACAGTTAATCTATTAAAAGGTCAGAGTATTTCAAGCTATCAGCACAAACTCTCCTGGTAAAACCCTTTTACATAAAAAATATTATATGATTTACTTTTACTGTTATGTTTTACATTAAATATAAATCAATTAAAAATACATTTAAAAGTGATACTTGCAGAATCCACAAAAATGTTTTGTGATAAAAGCTTCTTATTTTAAATTGACGTCAAATCAGCTTACAAAATTCTCCATAAAGAAGTTCTCATTTCAAGCAGCGATTACCAAAGTACATTTCTGTTTAAATCTTTCTCTTCAATTAATTAATGAAATCTTTAAAAATGGCTTTATCTTGAAGAACTTGTAGCAATTTTATTTTCTACCTAGATATGTTCGTATAATTAATCCCTTTATTTAATAATAAATAATATAATGCATAATAATGCTACTCAATCCATTAATTAAATATTACTTATTGCGCAATAAAGTATTAGCATTCAGTTCAAATTAAAATTTAATTTCCACGGTGACAAAATAAAAGCTTCTATTAAGTATCATTCCTAGAGCTCCATCTATTAGGAAATTAGGTAGTAATGTTGTTACCGGGCAGCAACTCGCTTGACCCGACACTTCCAAGACAGCTGTGGTGAAAGCAGGTCAAGTCGATCCTTGAATCCGAGGACGATGGGTTTTTGCAGTTTTTTGTGTTGGAAGCACGTTTGTTTTAAGTTGTTCTCAGAGGAAATGTCATCTCGGAAGGGCATTTTTGATTTGTCCACTTGTGGGAACAGCCCGCAGATGACGAAAGAATTGTTGGTTGAAAGGCCATGGTAACAGTAAGTAAAAATCTGATTCTGTAACGATATTAAGTAAAAATTTTCAGTGCAATTTATTTTATATATATGGTATTCAATTTAAATTACATAAAGCAACTTTATTTATATATGGTGTTCAATCTAAATTACAAGCATCGTTTGAAAATTCTCGTGGTTTAAATTACATAAAGCAACTTTGAATTAACATGCAGATTGGTAATCAGAAGACTAGTTTAACGTTATTTTTGATTAAAAGCAAGAAAGAAATATAGGTTTTACGCTTTGTTCATAGTGTGCACCTGGTGAAATTTAATTACTCAACATGGAAGCCGAGTAATGTGGAAATTTAGTTTGCAGTCCTATTATTCGTTCAAAATTGGAGATTTCCGTACTTCAATGCTGACGTAATCTCCCAAGCAGGTATTTTTGAGGCAAATCGGAGTTCTGGTATGTACAAAAAAATTGTTTTCGTATGTTAATTGAACTATGGACGTAGTAACTAGATAAATTTTTGTTTAATCAAGTTGTGTAAACTTCTAAATAGGTCAAGGACAGACCACAATTATATTTTTCAATATTAAGCAATAGGAATCTGTAACTTTTACTTACCTCATTCTTTTATTAATTCAATGAAACAACAGAAGATGTCATTACGTGTTAGAGAAAGTCAATTCTTATATTTATGAGAACTTAAAAATTAAATTTCTATGTTTGATATTTCATCAATAATTATTTGGAATTATCCATTGTAAGATTTGTAAGATTAAGGTAGATCTACCCTAATTAACATTCTTGTTGTCAATAAGCAACAATTTAGAAAGCAACTTTATGCTTTGTCAATTTGTTAAATAAAACCACATTCAATGTGATGGGTACTGATTTTATCCAGTGCCTTTGTAAATAATTTTTCATAAATTAAATTAATCATGATATTAAGAAAGAAGGATATTTTGTATAAAAGAACACAATTGAATACTAGAGGAATAGATTTTTATTTTCGAACAAAAGACTATTCTTTTATTTAGGATGAATGAAAGATGATTCCAAGTGAATTTAAAATTTTTTTTAGTATGAATGCACAAACAGTGCTATTCTTTGTTTAATCTGTTCACAGGTGTTGCAGAGGATTACTAAGGTCAAGGTCGAGCCATAAGGTAAGAAACTTTAGGGATTATGTCGTCTTTAATAAATTGTATAGTGGTTATAGCATAAAGGTTTCCGCATTAGCCTTGTACAAGGGACTTGAGTAAGGTCTTCTCTGTATAGAAAAATACGGTGGCGCCTTATTCTTTATATTTGTGGTCGCAATTCAACCCCGACCCACAGCTCATGTTCCACCCAAAGCATATAGTTCGACTAGCCGCTTTGCCTTTGAGATTTCCACAACTTTGAGCCATTTTCCATCAGAACTTGCCGTGGGCTCTTTTCACTTATTGGAAATTCTCGTTAAGAAAAATCCCACTAGTAAGGGATCCTACAAACTTTTCCTCTTGTAATTAATAATTTTCATTTTTTGTTGTAAGTTACGTTTATAACACTGCTTCTTAATTCATTTCAACCTAGCCACTATTAAATTACAATATGCTTACTGAATTTTTGCACAGCAACCGCTTGCGCTTTAAAATAACATTTCAAATCTAATTTCCGAATCGAATGACTTCGTATCTAATCAATGAATGACCTCCCAAATGACTAAACGCTTTCTTTAAATACAAATTTATCTGTTTCTAGAAACTTACTGGAATAGTGTAGAACATAGTGATGTAAGATTCTCGGAAAACCCAATTAACGTCTAAAATCGTCGAGTTGTATAACCTAATTACCGTTCCAGTTATCTGTGACGTGTGTTATTTGTTCTTGTTCCACATATTCAATTATTGCAGAATCCACAAAAATATTCCTCGTAATAAAAATCGTCTTATTTTACATTGAGATCAAATCAGCTCACAAGTTTTTCCATATTTAGAAAAATCTTCATTTAAAACAGTAGTTACCAAAGTACATTATGCTTAACTCTTTCTTTCAATTATTTAATAGAAATTTGTAAATAACGTTATCTTGAGAAACTTTTCCTATTATAATTAATAATTTTGATTTTTTGATGTAAAATACGTTTAAAACATTGTTTCTTTATTCATTTCTAATTTGCAATTATTAAACTACAATATGTTTACTACATATTTCAATTACTATATTCGCATAGCAACAGCTTGCGGTTTTTAATTAAATAACATTTCGTGCTCTAACAAATGAATGAATGAAATCAAATCACACCCAATGAATAAACGCTTCTTTTATATACAAATTTATCTGTTTCCAGAAACTTAATAGAAAAATGTAGAACATTATGATGTAAGGGTTCTTAGAAAACTCAATTAACATCTAAAATCCTAGAGTTTTATGACCTAATTACCGATCCAATTATCCGTGACGCGTTCTATCCGTTCTTGTCCCACATATACTATTATTGAGGCGTCGCATACTAATGTAAAATGCAATCGATTATGTCGGTTATTCCAGGAATTTTACGGTTTATTTTCAATGTTCAAGCTGCTTCTAGGAATAAAAATGTTGACTTATTAATGAGTTATACGAATTTAACGTATTTTTAAATATCGATAACTCATCTTTTTTTACATTCTAGCGAATTCTTCATTTAGAATAAATTGTAATACCCACGGGGTAATTAATAATAACTTTAAATAGTTTTTAATACAAAGGAGGTTCCATTTTATAGAGATATTTGCTTTAGTTTCAGTACACAAAATTATTGATTAATTTTGAAGCTTTTTTAAATACACGTTAATTGTACTTTCTCAAACTAAATGCGTAAAGCTGTACTCTTTTATGCTATTTACAGCAGTTCAATTAATTTTTATCAAAAAATGTATTGATAATTTTTAAATAAAATAAATGGTTTTGTATTTAATCTAAAACGATCGATTTTTACGTTCACACTTATATGCACTTTACGGTATATTACAATTTACATATACAACTTACGTTACTTGCTATTTATTTACAATATGTTTATATCATGCAGGGTTATTATTTATACATGCGCAATTTGCGTTTCTGAATTGTACAGCAATGAATAAAGGTACGCTTGCATTATACAGAATGTAACCATAAATTTACAGAAAATTCCATTTTCCCGGATTATATTATATTTTGGTGGAATTTATTTTTAGAATTAGGATTTCAATGAGCTCTTGTGACCCCTTAACACGTCATTAAATATATTGACGTGATAAGGGGTCACGAGAGGTCATCGAAACCCAAATTCTGAAAATAAATCCCACCAAAATATAATAGAACCCGGAAAAAAGAGAATTTTTGGTAAATTCATGGTTACGCCTTGTATATTACAAGCGTACCTTTATTCATTGATGTACAATGCAAAACGCAAATTGCGGGTGTATAAATAATCACCCTGTATGATATAAACACATTGTAAATAAATAGCAAGCGAAGTATGTTGTAAAAATAATTAATAGTAAGATACCGTAAAACACATTTAAATGCAAATATAAAAATCGATCGTTTTAAGATAAATACAAAGCCATTTATTTTATTTATAAATTATCAATACATTTTTTGAGAAAAATGCATTTGATTTGCAGTAAATAGCATAAAAGAGTAGAGCTTTGCGCATTTAGTTTGAGAAAGTACAATCAACGTATATTTAAAAGCTCCAAAATTAATAAATAATTTTGTGTACTGAAACGAAAGTAAATATTTCTATAAAACGGAACCCCTTTTGCATTAAAAACCAATTAAAGTTTAAATTAATTACCCGTGGATATTGCAATTTATTCTAAATGATGAGTCATCAGTATTTAAAAATACGTCAAATTCGTATAACTCATTAATAAGTAAACATTTTTATTCTTAGAAGGAGCTTGAACATTGAAAATGAACTGTAAAATTTCTGGAATAACCAATAAATAATCAATTGTTTTTTGCAATAATAATATATGTGGGACAAGAACGGATAGAACGCGTCACGGATAATTAGAACCAGACAAGGTGATAACTGCCAAAACCACAGACGTTAATTGGATTTTCGAAGAAATCTTACATCATCAGGTTCCACATTGTTCTAGTAAGCTTCTGGAAACAGATAAATTTTGTATATAAAGGAAGCGTTTATTCATTAGGAGGTCATTCATTGATTAGATTTCATTTATGCAAGCACAAAATGTTATTTTAACCGCAACCTGTTCTATAGTATTTGAGTAGGTAGTAAACATACTGTAATTTAACTAATTTGCGAGGTTGTATCGAATAAGGGAGCGATGTTTTAAGCGTAACTTATAAAGAAAAATTGAATTTATTAATTACAAAGAAAAGGCAAAAGTCCTCAATATAAAGCTATTTTAATAAAATAATTGAAGGGAAGATTTAACCAAAAATGTATTTTGGTAATTGCTATTTGAAATGAGAATTTTTTTATGGAGAATCTTGCAAGCTGATTTGGAGATCATTTAAAATAAGAAGATTTTTAATTAAGAACAGTATTTTTGTGGATTTTGCAAGCATCACTTTTAGATTTATTTTTAACTGTTATTAGGGTATTTGAATCTAGTTTAAGATAGTTCTAATAATTTTTTTATGTGAGGGATTTTTTTTACCAGGAGTTTGTGTTCAGAGTTGGAAATACTCTGACCTTTTAATAGATTATACGTTAAGGATTTTTACTCGCCAAAACAAATCTTACAAGGGTGGAAATAATTTATAACCAGGTAAACGACCCTCAAAAGAATAAGTTTAATCCTGTAAATTTAAAATAAGGTAAGAAACAATATTTTTTTTATCAAGTACTTCTTAGAAATTATTTTATGTTTGAAAGAAACGAGGTTGTAAATGCTTTTGTATGAAAGAAAATAATTCATGTTGAATAAATGCTTTGTGATATTGCTGCGTTTTATTTCACTTTGGAAAACTCTGTAAATTCCGTTGAGCTAGCTAGGCAAAGTTAAAAACGAAGGTAAGTGAACAATTTCAAGTTAAACCAGTTGCAGTATCTGTATCATAGCACTCTTTCAGCGACGCCTCTCAAATGGACGTTACCACATCACTCTTTTATTAGTGGCGCCCAACGTGGAGCGTAACTACAGCAATATATATATATATATACGAGGGGTGACAGGAAAGTAAGGTCTTCAATTTTTTTTTATTAGAAAATGACATTTATTTACAAAGTGTGATACATCGTTAGAAAGGCCAGGGTTTTGGCTATTTTTCAAGATAATCGCTATTTTTTTCAACACTTTTCGCATCCGCGCGATGTACTTTTGTATGCCGATGTCGCACCACTCTGCCTCCGCCTCACGCAGCCAGGTGTTGACCTTTTTTTTAACCTTTGCGTCCGACCCAAAATTCTTCTTTCCTTTTAAGTCCTTAAGAATCGCGCGGCGATTTCTGAACATTTCCGCATCCACTGTCCGAACAATCTCATCCGAGAGCGACGGCCGGCTAAAATATTTTTATATATATATATATATATATATATATATCTTATATACTGTCAAGAAGGGGGTGGGCTTATAAAATGTTTAAATAGGGCTTCGAAACGACTTTGCTAGAATGGGGGTATATTTGGTTTTGTTTGAGTATTTTCTTTCAGGTATTTTTGGTTTATAAATTAACAACAACTATTCCACGTTTATAAATTTATAAAGCTTTTGAAACTGCATTGCATTCAACAACATATACCGGCCATAGACCAGGCTAAGCTAGTTATAAGTTTGCATTGTATACGTATTTTAATTGTTATGGTTGCACGTATATGAAATTTAATTTGGAGTTAGCGTTTTCAGAATCTTTTGAATGTAAAACAAATATCAAAATTGTGTGGTATACTGTACGCTTTTAAAATTTTAAGGAGTTAAGTGATACTACTAAAAAATTTGTAAATGAAGTTCAGTTTGAATATGTTTGTAACAATTAAAGATTGGTTATGTAATGACAGGACGTTTACCGAATAAGACATAAATGTCTGTTACGTACAATTTAAAAGCTGAACCATCAAAGTTTGTTAGCTATTTTCAATATTGTAAAAAGTTCAATATACATAAATCACTGGATTGCAAACCATCTAGAAAATGAATGTATCTAGAGAAAACAACTGTATTATAAATCAATTATTAATAATTATAAATTACATAGTGTGCGTAGAGATAGTTGCTATGGCAACGGAAACAAAAGAAGACGGAATTTATTTTATAATGGACTTCAAATTGATATTACTGAAAAATAGACGTGTTTTTGTACTGTTATGAGTTTTATTACATTTAAAAGTTACGAGAAAGTTTTGAAAGTCAAGTTGTACCTGGAGATAGCAAATAGTAGCAGTTTTACGGCGAATAAAAGTTAATTAAAAGAGGAGTGCTGGTCTGTACCGTTATTGTTTGAAGACGAAAGCATAGTGGAATTGGAGTTATCTGAGTATTTGTATAACATAAAATTTGTAGAAATATTAGTAGTTTTATAGTCTGGAGATTACCAGTTGCTCGAGTTACTTATTATTTACAGGAGGTGCCTGCAGTTGGTCACTTGGCTTCAGGACGGCTGGAAGGCGGCGCTTGTATCTGGATTCCAGGTATTAGTATTTAATATCTACGCAGTGCTTTAATCAAATTTATAAAAGTGGAACTAGTGTTTGGGTATACTTTTGGCATTTAAAATTATTTTGAAAAATCCTTGGATATTTGTTTGGGTGTCTAGTTGAGAGGTGTTTGCTTAGGACGGACCCACCCTAGGTAGATTCCGCCACGTGTTTGACGGCCCTGTAAAATATTTAAGTGCAGCAGCCGTGTAAAATATTTAAAGATAAATTGTGTGGCATAACTCAACAAGGCTCTAAAATAAGACAAGGAGTGACAGATAGATATATTACGCCTATCACTAATAAGGTAGGATCACAGTATATATAACAATATATATATATATATATATATATATATATATATTACTCATATTTAGACCAGGGTAGAAAATTAAATAATCACATCAAATAATTTTAATCACCGTGTATAAGGAATTTTATTAAATAATACGCTTTATTAAAACCATGAAGCATAAATAAATTCGGTCGTTTCAGTAAAATAAGAGATTTAAAATCATGTACAAGACGCTTTATATCAAAAGAAACAGTATTAAAAGCTCTGCGTGTAATGTAATTATTCTAAACAAATGGAAATTACGTGCAAAATTTATATTAATTAACCCTATTTTAAGTAACAAGTAGTAGACAAAGCGTACAGATAATAATTAATATTTAGTTAGGATTCACTAAAATTAAAGGCTATTATTTTTAATTGAAGTTAATTGAATCGTTAGTAACAGATAATATCTATAGAAACTTGTAAAACCCAATAAAATGCAAATCCTAGAAGTGTTAGTTAGAAGTAGGATGTTTGAACACACCTGCGTATTTTAAAAGGCAATTTCAGTTTAATTTGTTTAGATAAACATGTCGATTCTAAGGATATTGGAAACGGTCAGATGCTTTAGCACGAAATACAAAACAGGGTTTATTTAAAAGCTCTGAGAATTAATATTATTTTGAACACCTGCGTAGTTTAAATATCACGTACGGCGAAAATTGTGTAGATAACAAATGGTTTCAAAGAATCTTGGAGAAACCGGGGCTTAATATTCACGAGAAGGTGCGATACGGGGTTATTAAACCCAGATAGTCCACATGGACTAAAATATAATCGATAATAAAGAATATCAATTTGCACCAATACGAACAGGTTAGAAAAGGAAAGAGAAAATGCGTCAAGCAAAGACACATATAGTAAAAGGCGTGATTTAAGCAACGTCACGAGGGTCACAATTGGTTGAAAATAGGATGCAAATATCAGAGGTAGAAACAACAATTTCTGTACAAAATTAATTAGTTTTCTCGGACATGTTTGCGTGCCGTGTGAGAATTTCTGAGATTTAAATGGGGCGAGTGAAAATTTCGTAAAACCGACGCGCGAGCGACGGACTGGGAACATAGAATGAGAAATTCTTAAGAATTGTCTGTTTTGAGGACAAAAGCGACGTGCCGGCTATTCGCTATATATACCGGTGGTAATATGAATTTCGGCCTCTTAGACTTTTGACTATTCGATGCGTTAAAAGCTCTTACATCCGCGACTTGATTCAAGATGTTAAACAGTGCATTTTAGTTTGATAAAATAATTTAAAATTTTGCTCGTATATTTTAGTGATTCAAAATAGTTTGTTATTTACGTGCTAACATGAATGTACTTCAGTGCACTTAGATACAAGGTAATAAAATTTAGTATCACTGTACCAATTAGCAAAATTTACAACGACAAATGTATACACAAAAGTAGGCAGTTTTGGCGTATATTGGTGACAGAAGTATGAATTTCTTTGTTATTTTTCGGGGGTGTTAATAATTAAATGGTTCAAATACGTGTCTGGATCCACGAAACAAGGGTCAGATATACACAGATGAGTTCCGGAAAAGCCCAGAAACAACTTTAAATAAATGGTGATGGAGAAAATTTTAAAAGCATTGAGAATTAGAAGCCGTAAATATAATCCTGTTGGAATGGTGTGATTAACTAAAGGGACGATGTACATTGAAGCTACGAGGACAGTAACCTTCAGGTAAATTATACTATTTTGTTTGACATTTTGTGTGTGTTGAATAACTTTATAATTGATTTACTTTAAATGGACATTATTGAAATTGTACTAACCATAAAATTTTAATTTTAAGATGAAATTTGCTTATTTAAGTAGAAAGGGTATTTAGTATTGATGTTCTGAATTATGATAAAACTTTGGGTATGTCTTTGAGCTCAATTAGACGAACCTGGTTAATTAACGTAAAGGGTGGTAGATGCTCCTTTATACTCAGACTCCGGTCTGCTTATATTGTTATATTAATTAGTAGGCATCCAACAAGGACTTTAATTCTGGATGCACGTTAAAGTGATAATAAAATTAATCTTGAAATTCTTTTAAAACTGAATTTTATGCTGAAATTTAATTTGAAAATTTAATGTATTCTGAATATTGATGTAAATAGAGTTAACGTTGATGTTTGTGGTAGGAATGTGTTGTTTAATTTTATGAATGAGGAGGTTTATAAAATTAGGTGAGCAGCTGAAGCGAAACCAGGATCACAGCAGTTTATGACGCCCAATCGGTGGGACTAGAATTTTTTTGTTGAAAGGATCCAGTTCCCGCATTCAAAGGAGTATATCACAGTAATATATATATATATATATATATATATATATATATATATAACTGTGATTTGGTAGGCTTAGATAGGTGTAAATAAGCCAAACATTTATGTATTGATAGATACTCTGTAGATAGAAATCAATAATTTATTTAAAACGCTTCAATATAGTTAGATTGGGATAAAATTACATATTATAATGTAGTTCTAGTTTGTATATTTTAATTTAGTACTAGAACAACAATTAAGATCGATGATAATGTCGAAAATTGTGTACAAGGGTTAATAGTGTTAGAGCTTTTCAGTATAAGCAAGGTATATTTATTTAATACAACATAAGCTAAAGCCTTTAACGAACGTTACAAGGTTTAAGATTGGAATCACGTTAAAACAATCAAGGATTTTGTAGAACAAAAGTTGGAGTAAATAAACAATTCTTGTAAAGTTAGTTTATGTTGAGAATATAATTTGAGGTAAATTATGTTAACGGACAATGCAAGGCCAACAACAGCGGTCGACTAGTTGAAAACAGAGCAATAAAATTAAGAGACGGGCAATATTTAATACGTAACAAAGGCAGATGAAAGATATCACGTGTTTAAGTGACAAACATTTTCAAGCGCGTGTCAGACAAGTATACTTTAAAAAGCAATGAGCGGGACAAAGATGCAACATGTTTGTGGACGGTATCGATTTTTCAAGGCACACATAAAGGAAGGGAAATATAACCGTAAACCATATTGTAATAGAGGGGCTACAAGCGAGACAGAAAACACGGGACAGAAAGAGATACCAAAAAGGCAAAAATAACGTAGACACTATAGGTAGGAAAGAAAAACGAGGCTGAGAGATGTCATTATGAGAGTGCAAGGGAGATAATTGAATGAACGCGTACACGATAGGCGTGATTGTATTTGTGTGGAGTTGACAGAAAAGAGAATATTCCAAAGGATATTTATGCGGTTGGCACAATTAAACAGTTTTTCGCGGCAATGAAGTGTTTGTATTGACGATTTCTGAGTTTCGAAAGACCGTTGTGTTTACGTGCATGTGTAATTTGTGGAATTAAGTGGCCGTTTGCAAATTTACAAGGAATGGATAACAAAAATACAGGCAACTGAAGTGGGGGGTCGTGGTTATATAAGCGTTGCTGGAGGCGGCATTCGCTCTCTCTTATTTTTCAAAGTCTACAAGAAGATCATACTAGTTTAGAACCACGTGACAAGTGCATTTCGAGATAAAATTTAAAAGTGTTTTTATGCACAAATAGGTGCAAGTTAGTTTTAAACGGTGTGAACCGTAGCAAATCATTGTAATAATTGAAGCAGGATGACTTGTAAGTAGAGAACTTTTGTATTTTGAACGAGGGTGCTTGTTGCACATTGCGTGGAAGAAGAGGTAATGTTTGGATCTGGAGTGGCAAGGATTGTTGATGATTTGGATGAACGAGTTCGAGATGGAATTGCTGTTCACAATGAAAGGCATCTACGTGGAGTGATTCGGGTACGTGCAGTCATTTTGGAGGACATCCACAGAGGTGGTGATCAGAAAGCAGAATACTCTCCAGGTAACGATTCTTTTTGTTAAAACTGTTATGCTAGTGTTGATTTATTTAAACTAGTGGTGATTTGAGTTTTATTTGGTGAAAATATTTATGAACTGAAAATTAATTCATGGATATATGTAAAGGACAATTTTTTTATTGTAAATCTGAAGGTGTAAATGTTCGAATATTATTTTAATGATGTAAAAAGTAAACAGTTTTTTGTATAATTTGGCAGTGCTAAAATTTGTGCACAGAATATAAAAAGGTTTATACTGAGCTCACCATAGATCAGGGGAAAATAAATTAAGGTTCCAGGATAGCCCCATGTACTTTAAACTAACATAATGAAATGTAGAGGAGCATAAAATTGGGGGCGGGGGGGGGGATATTAAGTTAATTTCTTTTAATACCCAGTAGGGTTATAAAATGTTTAACGTGGATACATATTGTAAATATTGAGATTGTGTGAATTTATTATTTATGTTGTCAGAATAAAAGGGTTGTACGTTTTTGTCGAATTATTTTTTTACTTTTTTATTAATTATCAAGGTTGTTGAGAGAATGAGTAGCTGTGGTGAATATCCTTGAAGAAACAGTAAGCAGAGCTAGCTGTGGAATGCCAGTTTGAAAAGCATTTTCAGAAGGTATTTAACCAAAACATTTCGTAATCAAAGCTTAGACTCAAGAATTTATTTAGGTGGAAATTGGTGGAGTTTTTAAAATTATTTTCAGTAAGTATTATAGCAGTTCAAATAGGGGCACGATTAATACAAGAATACAGTGCAACTTTATGTTGACCCAACAGTGGAGCTACTTCTTAAGGTAAATACAGGGCATTTTTATGGACGCCCAACATTGGGGCATCATTTAATACAGGACGACACTGCAATTTTATAACAGCCCAACTGTAGAGCACGAAGAAATCACCAAGGTTTCTAAGAAAGCAGAGTATATATATGGCACCCAAAGTGTGGGGCACGAAGTTATAGGGCTTCCTTCCAGGCAAACCAGTGCAATATATATAATATTTCTTTTCTTCAGTTCAAGAGTATGTTAGGTGTTAAAGTGACGCTTATGATCTGAATTAAATTTACACTATTACAAAATGTAACAGTAATAATGCATCAGCTAACTTGAAGTGGCAGGAGGTGAATTCTATAAAAACAAATGCAATTTTTTAGGTGTGTACCAGCATTAACACTTTTATCAACCTGGAAAAGTATTTAAAGTTTCTGCCCAATAAAAACGTTGGCAACCAACCCACTTGGATTTCGGTTTTTTACTATTTTTGTCTGCTGTATGTACTTTTTTATAGGAATATCTTTAGGTCATCGTCCCGAATACTAATGTAAGTACATTTAAAAATTGTTTTATGTCTAATTGTTTACAGAAATGCTCAAATAATATTATTTTAGAATAGTTTTAAGCAAGGTGCGTTGAGAGAGGTTTTATTTGTTCAAACTGATAAGTGAACTTATGTAAGAAAATCCATTTCACCAAGAAAGTACCCCGTAATTAACAATCCCATAGATTGCACGTTTTCTAGAGAAATCTTAATAAGTAGATTGTAGTTGGTGCCCTTGAAACTTGACGGATTGAAAATCTAACATGGCAAGTGGTAGCATCAACGTAGTTTGAAATCGTACCTATGTAAAATTTTGATCATTATTTAATTTTTTCAATTTTCTGCCATTTATTGCTATAGAAACGCGCACCCGCATTATTGAAGTTGGCCGGTGCATTTTGATTTTGTTACGGGATTCTCGCCCTTTTGGGCTATTCCAAATTTAAAAGTTAATGCTTCAAATACCCGCAACAAACTGCTTCATTTGATAAAACCAAATATGGTACTGCCAAGGTTATATGTAACATTCTGTGTAGTCGAAAATAATTTATGTTGTGGAGCTTCTTAAATGATGCGACTTTCATTGGAAACTTTTTTGATCAGACGTAGCATAACAGAAAAAACTGACTATTTTGCGAAAAAATACCAACCTGTATATATAATACCTCTAGGGGGAACGTCCCAATTGTACCTTTACGTATCAAAGCGGTTCAATCATGTGATCCTACTACAAAAATTGTTAGTAGCCCCTCCCCTTTCGAAAACAATAGACAACCTATCACTATTTAAACACATCAACATGTACGGATTTTGCCCACAAAATCTTAAATCCAGTACAGTTCCGGTTGAAAACTTCTCGCCTACCAACTGCTTTAAATTTTGCGCGGAAGTTGTTTTGGTTTTGTCATGCATCCTAACATTATACTTGTTTACAAAATTAATTTTTAACTAAAATTTGTCTTCTTTTCTCACAAGTAAATTCCTAAGATGTCTCTAAAAGTGCGAATTGAAGGATTGCATTAAATTAATTTTGGTATTTATGAGACTAACGAAGTGAAAATGTTCTTACATATTTTATGTGGTGTCAGGTTTTAAACTATCTACTGACTACACGACACTAAATGAAGATTAACCCGATAACGAATAAGGGATGTTTATTGTTTTTCTGTTGGGCGTTTTATTAGAGCCCTTGTCGGGCAATAAATATACAATAAAGCACTCTTAGATCAAGCAAAGCTATAAAATTAACAACTAATTGGATAATTTTGAAAGTTAACTGCTACTTAAGATGGTCATTTTTTCAATACGGCCACAGAGTTGTTATGCTAACACATACGTATGTAGATAGATATATAAAAATGCTTTTAATGAAAGCTATTTGTATAATAAAAGCGTTTTAACTGTATAAGAATAAGCGCCTTGTGGAGAATGTTTCCAAATTATAAAACAAGAAAATTTTGATTTTGAAATTTAGAATTTTTTACTAAATTTTATAATTTTATAATTCTGATGGGAACGTATTTTAAAACAAAAGTGATATCCTAATAGTTTATCTATAAGTAAACTTTAAGCTATGGATAAAACAATCATTGCTGTATTTTAAAATATTTTATACTGAAATATCTTGTCATCTATAATGGCACACTAAGGTAACAAAACTATATCAGGGAAAGGTGGAACAAAATTTAGATAAGCCCTTGTCACAGACGATTCTCTAATACTTAACTTCCCAAAACTACACCAGAGTTTTCTGAATATAAAAATAGCCCACGATAGTGATAAATGACAATCAGCTAATAGTAAAAAGAAAAACTCCTTGTAAGTCAAACGGCTAACTCTAAAGGTAAGTCGAGCGTTTGTGTATGAGAATGGGGCGAAGGCTAATTTTGTTTTGGTATTGTTCCGTTCCCTTTTTCGAGGAGATATAAAGGGTAAGTGTACTACAAAGTATAAGATAAATATACTTTGGCGAAGCTAGTATCGGCCTTTAAAGGCTGCGGAGTTTGCAAAAGACTGATCTCAGGATCTGATCTCTTGCCAATTAGTTTGTATGCATCGTCTGTCTTTCCTATTTCCATCTTATTTTGTACCTCTTTGCACTTTTCATCAATTCATTATTCTTTAGCTTTCCTGGATTTGCGAATAATTTCGCATTTTATGACTTTGTATCTGTTTCCTGTTTCATCCGATCTATTTTTGTATTTTTGTCTTTCTTCTCTTATATTCAAGATATCCTTTGTTATCCATAGTTTCTTTTTTTTGGTGTATATCCCAGAATATCTTGTTATACTTAACGTCTAAACTCTAAGGTATACTTTTAAAGTCCTGATGCATAACGCATAAGAGCCACTACGACAGTTGGTAACAATAATAAATACATGTATAATGTTGCGTAATAAGGTGCTACGTCATATTAATGTTTCAAAGTACTACATCACATGCAAAAAATGTTTATTTTAATTATAGTAGAAGACAAAAGGTACTCACGTAAACTGTGGAATTCTTTACACCATTGCAGCTACTCTCGCGTCAGTTAAGCATTTTGGGCGTGGGTAGTCCTTTGCCCCCAGTTGATGTCAGATTTGATTTGTCTTCTCTTTTCTGTAGCGGTACGGTAAAAGAATACAGGTAGAGGTACGATAACAGGTAGAGATGAAAGGAAACCTACATCTAAAAGAGAAAAGACAAGATAAAAGGCACACAGAGAACCACACTCGTTGACGTTCAGTTGACTAGTCCTGACGTAACGGAAATCACCACTCCCTTCCCCTCTGCGTCTGCGCAATCTCGAGCGCCAATGCAACTATCTAAAGTGACGGAAATGCACGCACAAGTCTTTTAAATTATTGGCGCAAAATCACTTACAAATTCAGAACTAAAATTAGAAATGTTTACAGGCCGATTTTCGTCTTGTAACAATCTCTGGCCGCCATGTCTAAGCTGGATTTAATGTTATTCAATTCTGTTTCTTATAAGAAATTTTCCCGGATATCTTTCAGCAATTCAAATCTTTTGTGGATATCTTTATCTCTTAGTTTCTTAAAGTCAAAGTGCCTTTTTCCGTTCCTTTTTCAAATTTTTAAATTTAAGAGCGGCCTTCATAATTACGATGTTGTGGTCAGTATCTATACCTGCTTCTGGGTAGCTTTTACAGTCTTTTACTTGATTCCTTAACCGTTGCATAACAAGAATGTAATCTATTTGATATCTTCTTATATTTACTGGCATCTTCTACGTGTATCGTTTTATAGCATGATGTTGAAATAATGTGTTTGTGATGGTTAAATTGTTGTTGTTGCAAAATACTATCAGCTTATTTCCCTGTCGTTTCTCGTGCCTAAACCAAATAAATCTACTACCGCTTCTTCCCTACCCTAACCTACCACTGCATTAAAATCCCCGTAATTATTAAATTTTCATGTCCTTTTACGTATCTTAGTATGTCTTCGATATCTTTGTAGATCGCCTTTACCGCTTCCTCACTGTAGCTAGAGGTGGGCATGTATACTTGTATTATTACTGTGTTTACCGGTTTAGATTCAAAATCTAACCATGAGTACTCTTTCGTTCTTTTGTAAGTAATTTTCTACACAGTATCCTATCTTTTTTCGCATAACTATCCCCACACCTAAATTTTCTTCCTCTGCTCCTGTATGAATTACCCTGAAGTCTCTACTCCAAAAATCCCCCGCCTCTGGTCACCGAACTTCGCTGATCCCTACTATGTCTAGTGCTAACCTATTCAATTTAATTTTCAAGTCCTGTAGCTTATCTACTTGATTCGTACACGACTCTTATTTTATACTTTCCGACCACATCCCTCAAAGTAGTCCCCTCCTGGAGATCTAAATGGGGGGACTATTTTAACTGCGGGATTTTTCTCCCAGAGGATGCCATTATGTTAATTACAATTTAAGTATGCTGTGTACTTGGGAGATAATGTGGTGGTTTCCTGTTGCGTTCACATCGCAGTAGTGTGTCTTAGAATGCCATACCAATCTTTATGGTCTCTGCCATTCTAAGTATCGAAAAAGCTGCTGCCCTCTTTCGGGGACCTGTTTTAGTCTGGTTCTTCACTAAATACCCTACTACTTTGGTTGGACCTGTAGTTTGGCTGTGTAGATCACTTGAGCGCTGAAGCCAATCCACCCGTTCTAGTAATCTAGAACTCCTTAAAGGTGCAGATCAGAATGGAACCATTACACCACTTAAAATTATTCCTGTCACAATTATTCAGTTAATTTCACGCACCTATGAAATTTGTGCTATTGTAGATTCCACGCAAATTCTGGATTAACGTCGATAACAAAAAGATGCGTTTCATATTGTTACGAACTATTAAGCAACCCGTCAAACACGCAAGCTGCATAACCGAAGTATATTCTACAGAAGTCTCGAACCTTCCAGCAAACACTAGAATCTAAGTCATCTATTTAATTATAGGGTATATATATAAGATCGATGATGAGTGTACATAAGTTAGTCTATATCAAAGTGTCGTATATAAATCATTTCGTGTATAGTTAGTTGGTCATTGCGTTTTGAAAATCGTATAGTAAATATAAATTTGCGTTATGTGAATGTGTATATCGTACCGTCAGTTTGCACATAAATAGACAAAAGTGTCATTAATAAATTATAGTGGTGTTTAATATTGTTGAGAAGACTTATGGTTAAGGATTTAGTTTAAGAAGATATTAGTGCTTGTAAATATCATTAGTGTGATAGTGCTTCATTGTTAATTGGACCGAAAACATCTATAAATAAGGCATATACTGTTAATTAGACTTGTGAATAATGAGTAATACTTTTGTTATTACTTGTTCTAAATTGATGAGACGCATTAATAGTAGCCCGCTACACTGGTGTCAGGTTGTGTTGGGTGTATAGTAATTAATTAAAAAAAAACACAAGTCTAAAGACATTTTAGTAGTTTGTATATGCCAGTTACAAGAAGCCATAGTAAAATCGACGCACAATTTTAATGAATTTCCTTAAGGATTTTAAATCCTGTATGGGAGAAAAGTTTAGTGAAAATGCAGAGAAAATGAAAGAGAGGTCGGCTAAACTTGAAGTGACCTTTAGTGAAAACGTAGTGAGGTCAGTTGAACTGGAATCAACCTTAAAGAGTTTAAATACGGTATGGAAGTGACACTTAATGCAAATGCTGCAAAAATGGAAGAAATGTTGAATAAAAATACAGCCACGCTAGAACAAAGATTAATAGAAGGCTCCATTGCATTGAAAGAAAATTTCACTGAACAGGTAAAAACAGTTGAGCAACAGTTGAACAGTAAATTGGTAAAAATGGAAGAATATGTGATGGGGCTGCAAGAACAAATGATTTCACTAACAACGCGGTCACTTGAATTAGTAAACCAAGTTATAAATCAGAACATCCCAAAAATAAAAAGCATGGAAGGAAGCGAGTCAATACTGTCAAATTTTAAAGCGAAACCACCCAAATTTGATGGTAAAACACCTTGGCCGACAAATTTAAAACAATTTGAATCTGCTGCAATAGCCAACGTTTGGTGCAACAAACAGAAGGCTATCTCTCTAACAATGGCCGCACGGAGAAAAGCTCTAAACATCTTGCAAACCATTCCCGATCACCAACAGAATGATTACGGCCTCTTAACATCGAAGCTAGAGATGAGATATGGAGACGCTCACCTTGAATAAGTTTACCATGCACAAGTTAAGAACCGCTCGCACAAGACAAATAAAAGCCTGCAAGAATACGAAGCTGACATTGCCAGATTAGTTAGATAGGCATACTCAACGGCACCAAATAGCTTCCTCGAACAACTGGATGTTCAAACATTTGTGGATGGCGTTAAAGACGGCGAAATACAGCAAACGCTAAGATTAGCACGGCCAAAAATGTTAGATGACGCACTGGCTCATGCGCTTGAATATGAAGCAGCTAAGCAAACATCACACAGGGTGAGTCACAAAGTTCGGTCTGCTTTAGAAAAACCTGGTCAATCGTAGAACAGCATAAAAGAAATAATCAATCGTGTGTTTGAAAACAAAAGGCGGAAAGGCTGGAAAGACAACGACCGCAAAGATAGGGTCTGCGATGCTGGAGCTGCGGTGAAGGTGGTCATATACAAAGACGCTGTACTCAACCAAAAAAACAACCTGTTGTGCAGCAGGGGAAAACTAAAGCAAGTCGACGTAAGGGTGCGAACGTCGAAAGCACAAGGTAGTTCCCCGGAGATAATCATCCGTGCTACATCGTCGATGGGAAGTCTGGACAGCATTTATATCGATGATAGAATAAATAGTAGGGTTATTCCATTATTCGTGGATACAAGAGCTACAAGGACTATTGTGAGACCAGATTTGGTAGGCCGTGGAAAAGTGCTACCTGCATCGGTATGTCTTCGAACGGCAAGTGGTGAGAAAATTTCTACTCACGGAGACTGCCGTAACGTTGGGAATTGGAGACATCTAATTAATCATCGAGTGTTGGTAGCTGAAATTACAGAAGAAGTTATCTTGGGAATTGATCCCATGAGAGAATATGGGTTTCATGTAAACATAAAAGAAAATGTGCTTCGGGTAGATGATGATGGGATTCCATTTCAAGGGACAAGTAATCAGACGATGCAAGTTCGAATGATTTATGATATGAAAATACCCGAGAAGACGGAAATGATCATGGTGGGACGACCGGGAATGGGTCAGAAAAGATTACTGATTGGAAAACCACTGGTAAAGTCTTGAAATATGTTACCAGTAAGGGTGCTAAACAATAATCCGCATACGGTGACCCTAAAGATAGACATGATTGTGTGAAGCTGCATTCCAGTATGCTATATTAATCGTTGTATGGACGACACAAACAATAAACAAGCCGACGGTTGCTATTAGAAATTGCTGGATATGTTGATACCTTCGTGTCAAGGATTAAACGGCAACCAAATGTGCAAGGTAAAAGAACTGGTCGGACGATATCAAGGTGTGTTTGCAATGGATGATAGTGAGAAAGGAAGGACGAATGTTGTGCAACACAAAATCAATACTGGAAATGCGCAAACGATACGACAACATCCCAGGCGGCTTCCTTTGGCAAAACGTAAGAAAACCGAGCAAATTATCACAAACGTGAAAGAACAAAAAGTGATTGAGCCCTTGAATAGTCCATGGGCATCCCCGGAAGTGCTTGTCGAGAAAAAGGATGGGTTGACAAAGTTTTGTGTAGACTGCGGGCGACTAAACAATGTCACAAAGAAAAATAGTTATCTTTTGACCAGAATTGATGACACCTTGAATACTCTATCCGCATCTAAATTGTTTTCGTCCTTGAACTTGAAAAGTGGATACTGGCCGGTAGGCTTGGAGCCAAACGACAAAGAGAAAACTGCGTATACAATTGGAACTGGATTATGGCAGTTCAAGGTCATGCCCTTTAGATTATGCAATGCTCCTGCTACTTTTGAACGTTTGATGGAGTCGATATTGCGTGGTCTGTCCTGGAAAACAGGTCAGGTGTACCTAAGACGATGTGATAGTGTGTTATACTCTATGTCTAAACTCTAAGGTATACTTTTAAATTCCCGGCGGGTACCGTATAAGAGCCACTACGACTGTTGGTAACAATAATAAATACATGCATTGTATGTGTTTATATCGACCAACGGCATTTTAAAACAGTTAATCAATTAAAAATACACTAACCTGTAATGGTCGCCAGTTGCGCTGGTATGAAAAAATGTAGTGGACTGTAATCTATGTCTTGCACGGCCGCCGTGAATTGCATAAACCAAAGTTCACTATTCTGGAAGCGTTTTCACCATTGAAAGTGCCATGGTCAAAGCACACCGAACTGATGTTACGGTCACTCCCGTTGCCAAGCTAATACTGTACTGTCTTGTCCGATGCTCGACTTCGACTGTCTACGAACACAAAGAGGCACTTGCGCGCACACTTTTCAATATCCAAAATTGTATTTATTTGTTATAGGATAGGCGATAAGGAAAGGAACTTTGATAATGTAAATATCAAACCAAAATAATATAAAGTGATCGTATGTCATCAAAAATGCTATAAATTGCATAACATGCATAATGTTGCGCAATAAGGTATTACGTCATATAAATGTTTTAAATTACTATATCACATGCAAAAAATGTTTATTTTGATTATAATAGAAGACAAAAAGTACTCACGTAAACTGTGGAACTCTTTACAACATTGCAGCTACTTTTGCGTCAGTTGAGCATTGTGGGCGTGGGTCATCCCTTGTCCCCTCGTCGAATTAAATTAATTTTGTCTTCTTCTTCCTTGTAGCGGAACGGTAAAGGAATACAGGTAGAGGTACGATAATCAGGTAGAAATGAAAGGAAACCTACATTATCTAAAAGAGAAGACAAGATAACAGCACACAAATAACCACTCAACTCGACGTCTCGTTGACTAGTCCTGACGCGACGGAAATCACCACTTCCTTTTCACTCTGCGTCTGCGCGATCTCGAGCGCGATTGCAACTATGTAAAGTGACGGAAATGCACGTACAAATCTTTTAAATTATTGGCGCGCATTAACTTGCAAATTAGATACTTACAGAAATGTTTACAGGCCAATTTTCGGCTTGTAACAAGCGTTAGGCGGGTCTTTTGAAGGATATCTTAAGAACGTAGAGGAAATATTTCAAGGATTACGCGTGGCAAACTTGCTACAGTAAAACCACGGGTCAGGAAGAAAAGTAAACGTTGGGAATGAAAATGGTACCCGTAACAAAAAAAAAAGGGGGAACCGACGGCTAGCAGTAGTCGTAGATTTGGGAGTGGGCAGAACAAATATAATCAAGGGTTGATAATAAAACCATTTGTATCCTGTAGGCTATAGTATACAATGACAGCACGAATTTCTATCTACAAACCTATAGGTACCAAAAAAAAAGAAATATACTACTAAAGCTCGGTTTATTATTATCAAGTAGAAAATAACTCCTAAGTATATTTTCAATGTTTTATAGGTTAAAAAAAAGGAAAAAATCTTAAGATTATAGTGTACACTCACAGTCAAGCGGAAATATCAGTGACTTAAATATTAAATATTACTAAAGTTCATGAGCTCCCTAACGTGATCACGTAATACAAGATTATCCCTACAGGCAAATCTCTAAAAATAAGGGGATTAAAATTCTCAATTAGTACTCCATACATCCGGCAATTGGTACATAAGCTGTCGCCGTAAAAGGTATTTTCTGATATGGGTTAAGCCCAAAAGCAGCAACTTAAGACAAAAAAAAACAGATGATAATGTGTAAACTACAATAGTACTAATTGCGGCGATATGTTCGCCACTAAGCTTTAGTAGTATTCTGCAGTAGTAAACTTTAAGCACCCAGATAAGCACTTAACCATAGTAACAGAAATACTTCCTGAGATGAATGGTTAACTTATAAATAGCCACAGTTAGTAAGTTAATAAAATTATTCACAGGCAGCCTCCGTACAATCTTTAAGAGAGTTACCGCATTAGTGATGTATTAGAGCTTCAAAAACTCACGCGGGGTTCCAAGTTCCTGTAATCATTCTAACAGTAGAACGGACTTCATCCCAAGTATAATTCCGTATCCACGGAAGTCGTTTACTAAGACATCGGTCTTATAGGCAAAGCAGGGTGTAATCCAATCAGCACTAAAACTAGTTACCACAAGCGATAAGATAAAATAAGGCCAGTAAAACCAACAAGCCTGAGGTGGAAAAGAGTTAGAAGTAACAATAATGAAACCAAACAGCAAATAGTTTTCACAAATACCAAATACACAGGAAGTAGAGAAAATCAGAAAAAACACGTGTATTTGCTTTTCAGGACAGATTGAAAGTGACCAACAAGTTCGAAAATGAACCTTATCAAAATGTGCCACTATTGAAAACAATATCAGACCTTCTTTCAAACTTGAGTTTTACACAGATGTTTTGTTAAGGTAAAGCCAGGATTAGAAATATGAATGAGAGAACCAGATCTATGATAATGGATGAACACAGATAAGAATATGTTGTCTACTATGCAGGTATAAATTTAAAAGCCTAAAGATAGTAATCTGAACATTTATTGAGCTAATAAGCCATAGATGTCCCTGTAATGGGAAAAAAGGATATATTAAAAAAAAAGCAGGAAATTTTTGGTTTGCAATAGGTAAACGTAACAAACCTTACCCTGAGCCCCAAAAAAAAATGTCACCTATTTGAAAAATAGGTGAAATACTTAAGACATGTTGTTTCGGAGACCGGAATAAGAGTCGACCCTGACAAGATAAAAACGGTACAAGATTGCCCTACACTAGCAGATATACACCAACTACGCAATTTTGGGATTGTGCACATATTACCGACGTTTTATACTAGGATTTGCGAACGTTGCCAAACCGTTGACGAAATTAACTGAAGATGGATAAGAATATAATTGGAATGACGACTGCCACAGCACCTTTGAACAACTGAAACGGCTACTAGTTATAGCACCGATTCTGAATTATCCACGGATGGAGGGTAAATTTGTGTTGCATATCGATGCCAGTAACACAGCTATAGGAAGCGTTCTTTCTCAAATGCAGGATGGACAAGAAAAAGTTATTGGGTATTTCAGCAAAGTCTTGTCGTGGCCAGAAAGGAACAATTGTGTAACAAGAAGGCTGTAAATTCCTATTAAGAACAGACCATGCTGCACTAAAATGGTTACTGCAGTTTTGAAATCCTGAAGGGCAAGTTGCAAGGTGGATAGAACGGCTGCTAGAATATGATTTTGACACAGAACATCGTGTAGGAACTAGCCATCGAAATGCAGACGCTCTGTCAAGAAGACCTTGTCCGGTAGACTGCTATCATTGTTCCGAGATGGAAGTACCATCCATAGAATGACAGTAACTGATGATACTTGGCAACCCGACAGAATACAAGAAAACCAGGAGAATGACGCCGAATTGGGACATATTATTAAGTGAAAAAGTAGAGGACAACGAGCAGCTTGAGAAGAAATTAGTATTTCAAGTAGGAACCGGAAGGCATACTGGGCACAGTGGTGATCGAAAATAGAATGTTGAAACGACGTCTGGTGTGTGAAGATGGCACTGAGACACGATTTCAAGTAATAGTGCCGAGAAGCAGAGTGCCGGAAGTTTTGCAGCACTTGTGCGATGGTATTTTCGGAGGGCTCTTTGGTGTGAACAAAACTCGAAAGAATGAGAGAAAGATTCTATTGGGCGAATTGCAAAAAAGATGTGAAGGAGTAGTGCCGTAAATGAGTTGTGTGCCTCTGGAAATGGCCCGGTCACAAAACTGAAAGCTCCAATGAGACAGTATAACGTAGAGAATCCTTTTGAGAGGGTGGCCATTGATGTAGCTGGCCCGTTTCCAGAATCAGAGAAAGGAAATAAATACATCTTGGTTGCAATGGATTATTTTACCAAATGGTCGGAGGCGTATGCTATACCTAACCAAAAAGCCGAGACGGTTACAGATGTACTAGTGAGGGTGTTGTTTTGTCGCTTTGGAGTTCCGTTGGAATTACACTCCGATCAAGGTCGGAACTTTGAATCAGCGTTGTTTCAGAACGTCTGCAAGCAGCTTGAAATTAGGATGACTAGAACTACACCACTTTATCCTCAATCGGATGGAATGGTTGAAAGAATAAACAGAACGTTAAGAAAGTACTTAGCCAAAGTTGTCTCTAAACATCAACGAGACTGAGACCAATATTTACATTTGTTCCTACTGGCGTACCGATGTTTGGTACATGATAGCACAGGATGCTCTCTCGCTTGCGTGATGTTAGGACATGAATTGCGGCTACCATGAGATCTTTAGTTTGAATTTAAACCTGGAGAAGAGGTCGCAGGTGAAAATTACGTTAGTAAACTTCATGAAAAATCAAATAGCATTCACGAAAACGTCCGAAGGAATATTCAGGCGGCAAGCGATCGAATGAAATCTGGCGGCTCCGTGGCGTAGTTGGTATGCGTGTGACTACTATGTCCAAGGTCCCGGGTTCGAATTCCGACACGGTCCGCTTGAAAAATGTTAGGTGAGCATTTTTCACAAAAATACGCCCTCGTTCGGATAATAGGTAAAATGGAGGTCCCGTGTGTGAGTGTTGTCACGCACGTTAAAGATCCCTACTATGCTTGCAACAACAAGGATTCGGCAAAATTCAAAATTTTTCAGGTAAAGAAAACTTGCTTCCTGGCCAATGTAGTACCTTCGGGTGGAGCATTGAAAATACACTTATAGGGGAATCAAATGAAATCACAATTTAACACGAGAGCACAAGAAGGTGGTTACCAAGCTGAAAATTTAGTGTGGTTGTACAATCCACAAAGAAAGCGTGGATTGTTGTCAAAATTACAAAGAGAATGGGGGGGGGGTCCGTAGGAAGTGTTAAAAAGAATTAATGATCTACTGTACCGGATCAGAAGATCTCCCCGTGGTAAACCGAAAGTAGTACACTTTGATCGTTTAAAATCTTATGCTGGCAACAACCAGGAAGACTCGAGTAATAAAAATGGTGTTCGAAGAGTTATTAATCGTGGGCCAAATGTGGATTTTAAAAGTATCATGGCGGTGTATGGTGGTTTTGCTAAGGCGAGATTTGGCGTTGTTGAAAAATATTAAGATTTGTTTAGAACACCAGAAGAGCATTCCCTTGCGCATTGCGTAGCTCAAGATATGCAAATGTCAAGAGGGATAGCCGTTGTGTTCAAGAAATAGTTTGGATGTGTGGATGAATTAGTACAACAGCAGCCAACTGTAGGAAAAGCTTTGGTTCTTCAGGATGGAAATCGTTATGTTTACTAGCTGGTTATCAAAAATTCTTCATGGCAGAGATCTAGTTATGGACATCTATGAGAGGCTTTGCTGAATCTTAATGCTCAGATGATGGAGGATTGGGTAACGAGACTAGCGGTGCCCAACCTAGGCTGTGGACTGGATCGCTTAGATCGAAGAATAGTTCGAAATATGCTTGAAGTAATTTTCGAGAGAACCAACATCCAGGTTCTTGCTTGTTGTTACCAAAGGAGGTAGCTGCCGATATCATCAGCATCGAATTGACGTCGAAGTGTTTTTGTTAAGAAGACTTATAGTTAAGGATTTAGTATAAGAAGATATTAGTGCTTGTAAGTAGCATTAGTGTGATGGTGCTTCATTGTTAATTGAACTGAAAACATCTATAAATAAGGCATATACTGTTAATTGTGCTTGTGAATAATGAGTAATAAAGACTTTTGTTATTACTTGTTCTAAATTGCAGAAACGCTTAAATAGTAGCCCGCTACAATACAACACAAATCAAAGTACACGTCTACACAATGCTGATTGGCTTTCCAACGACAATTCGTAACTAGTTTATGTCGATCGAAATTTTATCGTGCATGGAATCTTTTAACGGTCATTAGATTATGTGAAGTTGTAATGCGATTGTTTTAAACTTTCGTTACGAATTAGTTTTACTACTAATGATGTAATTATTTCAACACCAAATGCAGATATAAAACTTCTTTATCTAGTTTTTGGAAAAAGTATTTATTTATCTTTTGCACTTTTCAACCATGGCGAAGCAACGCTCTACATATTCAAATCAATTAATCTCCAATGCTGTGAATAAATTTTATTGAACACTTCTTTGCATCAGACGATAATAACTGTTAATATTAATAGAATTGGTAATCCTGCCATGCTCTTGAAAAAGGAAAAGTATGTGGCGTAGTAGGCAGACGCGGCAGTCGTAAAAACAATCGGGTAATGTCATGAAAATAAAAACAGTTTATTTTCTATGTACTGGTGTTCTAATAAAATATATTACTCAAATTCCACTAATTTATTTACTTAACATTGGTTATGGGCCCAGGAAAGAGTAATATATATATATATATATATATATATAATATTTATATAATTAGCTTCATTTAAGTTGCAGGAAACACGTGGAATCGTTTTGAGGTTAAGTTACAATTTTCTGCCGCCGCGTTTTTCTACTTAATTTTGAAATGGAATCCCGACTAGAAAATAAACACGGCATTGTACCTTTTGCGGGAATTAATTTCGACAATTGGAAATTTAGAATGCAATCAGTGCTGAAGGCGATGGAGGTGGATGAAATTTTGAAAGATGTTAAGCTGGAGGCGCAAAATGATGCATGGCACAAAAAGAACAACAAAGCGATGATAGTGATTGTGCAAAGTGTAGCAGACTCGCATTTAGAATACGTGAAAGGTATAGAGAATGCTGCACAGATGATTGCTAAGCTGGAATGCATATTTGCTAAGCGTGGCACATGTTCAAAGTTCTATTTGTTAGAGGAATTAATTTCTTTAAAATACGTCTGTAATACAGATTTACAAGATCACTTTGCTAAATCTGATAAAATATTTCGTGAACTGAAAAGTTTAGGAAGCAATTTTGACGAATCGGACATGGCATGTTTTTTGTTATTGTCTATGCCACCCGATTATGAAAATGTTGTGACTGCAATTAGAACGTTATCTGAAAACGATTTGAAGCTGGAGTTTGTTAAAAGCAGATTATTAGAATTCAATGTGAATAAAAACTCTAGCAAAAGTGAAAAAGGTGTTGCATCATCCTTTTCAGCAGAAAAAGTTATAAAATGTTTTAAATGTGGCAAGCATGGCCACATGAAAAGTGTTTGTGGAATTAAATGTTATACTTGTCATAAATATGGACATAAGGCAAATCAATGCAACCAGAAAAGTAAGGATATTAAGAAAAATACAGCTAGCTATGCAGAATGTGAAATTACATGCAGTGGTGAATCTTCAAGACAGTCTATTGCTTTCTGTGCCGCATTAAAACTGGAATCAACAAAAGTAATAGAATGGTATGCCGATTCGGGCGCTACGCATCATTATACGAATGATGAGAGTCTTTTATTTAATAAAAGAAGTTTTGAAGATCTCAAGCTTATTCAATTAGCTGCTCAGGGCAAGTCAATGACTGCAACATGTGTGGGTGATATAAATGTTATATCACTTGTTGAAAATAAGAAAATACCAGTTACTTTGGAAAATGTAATGTGTGTTCCTGGTTTAAGAGTGAACTTGTTGTCAGTTTCAACTATAGAAAAAGTCGGTTACAAGATTGTTTATTGTAACGGTAATGTGTCGATTGGAAAGCGTAAAATGGTTTATGCCTTAGGTAAACGTGTAAATAATCTGTACAAGTTGGCGTTTTATGTGGCTGATAAAACAGAAAGTGCAAATTTAGCTATGAAACCTGATATTGAACTTTGGCATAAACGGTACGGTCATTTGAACTATAATTCGTTGGTAAAAATTAATACTTTAAATTTAGTTGATGGGTTAAATTTTACTGATAAGAAAAGTAAAGAAATTTGTGAAGTTTGTGTGAAATCTAGGCAAAAATGTTTGCCGTATTATTCCAAAAAGACACGGTCCCGTAGAGTGTTAGAATTGGTTCATACCGACGTGTGTGGGCCAATTACACCACTGTCACATAATGAAAATCGCTATTTTGTTACCTTTGTAGATGATTATTCTCGATTTGTAATGATCTATGTAATTAAAAGCAAAGGTGAAGTTTTAAACTGTTTTAAGGATTATGAAGCAAAGGTATCTGCACTTTGTGACAAGAAACCATCAAGATTAAAATGTGACAATGGTGGCGAATATTGTTCAAAATTACTACAAACATTTTGTACTGAAAAAGGAATTGAAATTTGTTACACTCCACCATATACTCCACAGTTGAGTGGTGTTGCCGAAAGGATGAACCAAACATTATTAGACAAAGCAAGATCAATGATCATGCAATCGGGCATGGACAGAACTTTCTGGGAAGATGCGGTGTTTACTGCGGCATACATAACTAATAGAACACAAGCGTGTGTTGTTTATGATAAAACTCCCTATGAATTATGGCTAGGTAGAAAGCCAAATGTTTCAAACATGAAAACTTTTGGGTGCACAGCTTATGCTCGTGTACCAGATTCATTGAGGAATAAGCTAGATGATAAAAGCTTGAAATGCAGATTTATTGGTTATGCTGAAAATGGTTATCGCTTATGGCAAGAAGATGAAAATAAACTAATTCACAGCAGGAATGTAGTATTTGATGAATGCAATTTTAATATAATCAAGCCAGATAAAAATGAATTAAAACATACCATAAATAGCATCAGCCAAGATAATTATGAGAGCGATTATGATGTTGAAAATGGTGCGACTGATCAGGAAGTTAAAAATGATTCTGAAAGACCAAAACGTAATAGAAAATTACCATCCAGATTTAATGATTATGAGGTCGACATAAGTTGTTTAGCATTATTGAGTGAGTTTACAGATATACCAAAGTCCTATGCTGAAGCAAAAGCATCTAAAGCATGGAATTTATGGGAACAGGCGATCAAAACGAGCTAGAAGCATTGAAGGAAAATAAGACTGGGCAGTTAGTTGAAAATCCAGGCAATTCAGAAGTATTGACAAATCGCTGGGTATTTCGTATTAAAGAAGATGGAAATGGACAACAACTTTATAAAGCAAGGTTGGTAGTAAGAGGTTTTGAACAAAATAATTTTGTTGACATTTCTAAGTTGCATGCTCCAGTTGCCAAACTTTCAACATTAAGAATTTTGTTATCAGTTAGTAATTATTACAATTTAGCATTGGAGCAATTAGATGTTAAGAATGCCTTTTTAAATGGTTGTCTTAAGCAAACTGTTTTCATGAAAATACCAGAGGGGTTGGAGGTTAAGTGTACTGACAAAACTAAAGTTTGCCTATTAAAAAGAGCAATGTATGGTCTCAAAGAAGCACCTAAAATATGGAACCAAACAATTAATGATTTTATGTCTAGTTTGGGTTTTATTCGTTCAAAATCAGATTACTGCTTATATAGTTTTGTTGATGAAAATGTGAGATGTTATTTACTCCTGTACGTGGATGATATTTTAATATCGAGTAATAGTACTGAATTTTCACACTTGCTTAAGTCAAAATTATGTCAAACTTTTAAAATAAGGTCCTTAGATAATGTAAATAATTTCTTAGGTTTGAGGATTTTAAAAGACTTAGATAATCATGTTATCACTATTGATCAAATGCATTCAATTGAGAATTTGGTTAAAAGATTTAATGTCATGTTTAAAACTTGCATTAATCTGTGTTAATGCTATACCAATGTGAGAAAAATTTTAGTAATTTGCGAAAGAAATTGTGCATTATAAATTAAATACCAGAAGATTAACCTTACAAAAATTGTAGGATTTTAATGTAATACATGATGTCTAGGCCGGATTTTGATTTCTAGTATTGAAGTATATTTATAGGTCGTTTATAAAAGATTAGTGGTACTGTATATACAGCTTATGATAACTAACCTTGATTCGAAAGAATGTATTAATGGTATTTATAAGTTACGAATTAATATAAGTTAGTTTGTATATTCCAATACGGTTTGGTAGATTATTGCATCAAGAATTTGCTACATGATATTGAAGATGATAATACTTTTCTGTAGTTACAAAGTGGTTACTGTTTCAGAATTATTTGAATAAACAGTATGCAAATTGAGTTCGTGTAAAATGACAATGTATTGTGTTAACTTTATCTAATAACGGCAATCAGTAATTGATGCTGATTTGTGCAATAGCTTCATGCGAACTATTGATTTAAAATTTGTCTAACTGTTGGTGTTTAATTATAAGTTAGCATTTATATTGTTTACGAATGTCAACAAGGAGTGCAATATAAAGCATTCTTGCAGAATTTGAAAATTAATGGTCAACAAGATGTTAAATTAGCATTTTGCATGTTTGACTTAATTATTAAGGGCACTATACAGGTTAATTATATTTGTACAAACGAACAATTAGCAGACATTTTTACAAAATCATTGGGTCAGGTGAAGTTCTCGAATTTTATTAAAATGTTAGGATTATCTTAATAATAATAGTTTCTTGTAGAATGCCAGGCTTGTGGGAGGGTGTTAATATTAATAGAATTGGCAATCCTGCCATGCTCTTGAAAAAGGTAAAGTATGTGGCGTAGTAGGCAGACGCGGCAGTCGTAAAAACAATCGGGTAATGTCATGAAAATAAAAACAGTTTATTTTCTATGTACTGGTGTTCTAATAAAATATATTACTCAAATTCCACTCATTTATTTACTTAACAATAGCATTGTTTCGTGTTACCCACGGGTTTCAACTGCTACTAAACGAGTTAGAAAAAGCAACGAGTAATTTGCAAGGATCATAAAAAGTTCTTAGATGTCATTCGTTTTTAAAATTTATTTGATTTGATTGAATGTCTATACCGGTACGTGATGAAAAAGATTTTTTTAGGTAATGAATCGCGAAAGAGATTCATTAGCACAAAAAATAACCCAGAAGGTAACTTAGTGGCATAATTATAGATTTTAAAAACCCACATATCTGTCCGGATCTTTTGTCAATATTTATCTAAGTATTATGAATCGTATATTTATAGGCACCTTTATAGAGAGAGATGCCTAGAATTTGGTACTGTATTATGGCAGGCTTGATGATAACTAACCATTGATCGAAAAAGAATAATGGTAATCTAATGGTTGCTATTTATTTAGCAGGTACGTGAATTAAACAAGAAGGTCTTGTAATTTAACTCGCTTTTGTGATTATATGCACTCAAAAGAAAATATTCTACTTGAAATTAAGATATAATACTTTTCTGTGTTACAAATGGCACGCGTTTCAGAAGTGGTTGTGAAATGAAGAGCCCGCATTATGCAAATTATAGTTACGTGTCACACAGATGATCGTAATGATTATTTTTCGTGTTTTCAACAATTTGATAAGCTAATTTAAAACGTGCAATAATTACAATGTAACATACGTGAACCGCTGGATATTTGCAATTAGTCTTCATGTCGTACTGAAGATGTTGTTTACGTCTAAACGTTGAGATCATTTAACAAATTCATGAAATTGCGAAGGAAATGTAGTATATGTAAGTTTTTACAATGCTCCACACGAAGGTACTGCATTGAGTAAGAAGCGAGTTTCTTTCTTAGAAATTTAGAATTTTCTCGAACCCTTGCCGTTCCAAGCAAGGTGGCGATCTTTAACGTGCATGACAACACTCACACACGGGGCCTCCATTTTACCTATCATCCGAACGAAGGACTATCATTGTGAAAAGTATTCACTTAACATTTTTCAAGCGATCCGTGTCGGGAATCGAACCCGAGATCTTGAGATCAGGTGTTATATGCAAACATGTCTGATCCACGGAGCCAGTTACATATCCCCAAATTAGGATATACCTGTAATCAAATGCAATTCTTAAATTTTAAGTTAGATTGTTACAATGTATTATTGAAGGACATATTACAAAAGGTTAATGAAAGTTCATAAACCAGACATGAGAACGGATGTGAATACTTTGTATTCCAGACGAAACATGACACTGCAGGTGTAGGTCACAATAGATTATAAGAAACTTATTAAGATTACTAAGAAGTAATACTTTGTATTGAATAAAGAAATAGCAGATATAACATCTGCAGTTCCCAAAAGCAATGTGAGGAGTAAGGCTAGCATAAATACCCTCAGGAGTCTAAGATAGCCAGTCAGTCTAGAGCTTCACAACTTTTACATTATTGGTTGTTCAAGCTACTTAATTTAGTTTAATTAAATAATTAGTTAAAAGTAACTTTGATTATTTTCAATATTTAAAACGTATATAAATATAACGTAACCACTTGTCAAATTTCATTGTAATTTCTGTATAAATTAAAATACACTTGATAGGAGTGTAAATTTGGAAATAAAGTCTCTTTTTAAAAAGAAGCTCCCAAAGGCCCCAAACCTATCTAGCCGCCAAAATAAATATCACATTTAAACCTTGAGCCATTGTTTTCATAGTGTCTTTCTATTCGAAACTTTTATCCGTGGAAAAATGTTATCTATTTTTATTTTTAGAGATAAACAGTTACATCTGGGCTCATTTTACAACTTTTTCTAGAACTTTTATATCTGGTGAAATTGTTACATTGGGATCAACCTTTCACTCCTAATAACTGAAATGTCTCTTCCCATAAATCTTTAAACATACGACACAGTAATTCTCAAAATATTACAGTTCAGAATTGCAACGCGTTTGCGTTACGTGTACTATAAACTAGATAAGAAGATGTCATTATTTAATTTGGAGGGACAGACTAAATATGCACGCTTTATGCATAGTATATTTCAAGGATAATTAATCTTAATTAGGCATAATATTTCAAAATTTTGGTTTTATAAAAGTAATTCACCATTTCGAATGGACCTGCACCTTGCCGAAGTTCTAAATTACTAGAACAGGTGAAATGGCTTGCGTGTTCTAATGAGCTAAAGAGCCAAACTACAGGTCCAACCAAAGTAGTAGGGTCGTTAGTGAGGAACCAGACTAAGACAGGTCCCCGAAAGAGGGCAGCGGCTCTTTCGGTACTTAGATTGGCAGAGACCATAGGGGTCGGTATGGCAGTCTAAGACACACTACCGCGATGTGGAAGGCAACGGAAACCACCACATTATCTCCCAAGTACACAGCGTACCTAAATTATAATAAAATGATGGCATTCTCTGGGGTAAAATATTCCGGAGTTAAAATAGTCCCCAGTCGGATCTCCGGGAGGGACTACTTCGGAGGATGCGATCGGAAAGTTAAAATAAGAGTCGGGAACATTCTGCGAGTCGGAGCGTGGAATGTTAGAAGTATGAACAAGTAGGTAAGCTAGAGAACCTAAAATCGAAATGAATAGGTTATCACTAGACATAGTAGGGATCAGCGAAGTTCGGTGGCCAGAGGCGGGGATTTTGGAGTGGAGACTTCAGGGTAATTCATACAGGAGCAGAACAAGGAAATTTGGGCGTGGGGATAGTTATGCGGAAAAAGATAGCATACTGTGTATAAAATTACTTACAAAAGAACGAAAGAGTACTTATGGTTAGATTAAAATCTAAACCGGTAAACACAGTAATAATACAAGTATACATGCCCACCTCTAGCTACAGTGACGAAGAGGTAGAAGCCATCTACAAAGATATCGAAGACATATTAAGATACGTAAAAGGACATGAAAATTTAATAATTACGGGGGATTTTAATGCCGTGGTAGGTGAGGGTAGGGAAGGAGCAGTAGTAGGTTTATTTGGTTTAGGCACTAGAAACGACAGGGAAATAGGCTGGTAGAATTTTGTGACAAGAACAATTTAATCATCACAAACACATTATTTCAACATCATGCTAGAAGACGATATACGTGGAAGATGCCAGGAGATATAGGAAGATATCAAATAGATTACATTCTTGTTAGACAACGGTTTAGGAATCAAGTAAAAGACTGTAGAAGCTACCCAGAAGCAGATATAGATACTGACCACAACATTGTAATTATGAAGGCCGCACTTAAATTTAAGAATGTGAAAAAAAGAAACGGAAAAAGGCACTTGGACTTAGAGAAACTAAAAGATAAAGATATTCAAGAAAGATTCGAAAAGATATCGAGAAAATATCTGATACTAAGGAAGTAGAAACAGAATGGAATAACATTAAATCCAGCCTAGACATGGCGGCCAGAGATATTCTGGGGTATACACAAAAAGAAAATAAGAAACCATGGATAACAAAGTATATCCTGAATTTAATAGAAGAAAGACAAAAATACAAAAATAAATCAGACGAAACAGGAAAACAGAGATACAAAGCCATAAAATGGGAAATTATTCGAAAATGCAGGAAAGCTAAAGAACAATGGATTGATGAAAAGTGCAAAGAGATACAAACGAAGATGGAAATAGGAAAGACAGACGAAGCATACAAATTAATTAGAATGAATTTTAGGGATATAAAACCGTATAGCAAAAATATAAGGGACGCACAAGGAAACGTCATCATAGAAAACGTAGAGAAAGTGGGTAGATGGCAAGAATATATAGGAATTTATATGCAGGAGAGGAACTAACTGCATTAGAACAGGAATCAGACATTGAAAATGATGACTTGGGATATCCTATACTTAGAGATGAGTTTGAATTAGCATTAAAGAGTCTGAAAAATGGTAAGGCGCCGGGTACAGATAAGGTGCAAGCAGAAACTCTAAAAGCCGCTGGACAAGCAGTAACAGAACGTCTCTTCCAACTTGTAAGCTATATGTATGAGACAGGCGAGATACCCAAAGATTTCAAACGTAGCATCATAGTAACTATACCAAAAAAGAAAGGCGCGGATAGATGTGAAAATTTTCGAACAATAAGTTTGACAGCACACGTGTCAAAAATATTAACTAGAATTGTGCAAAGACGAATGGAAAAACGGGCGGAAGAAATACTAGGAGAAGACCAATTTGGGTTTAGACGAAACAGGGGAACCACGGGAGGCTATTCTAGCTCTGAGATTGATAATGGAGAAAACAATAGAAAAAGGGGAAAGCGTGTATATAGGGTTTGTAGATCTGGAAAAAGCATTCGACAATGTAAAATGGAAAAAAATGTTTGAAATACTCAAAAAGATTGGAATGAGTTATAGGGATAGACGAATAGTACATAGCTTATACAAAGAGCAAACGGCAGTAATAGAATTAGAGCAGGAACGTAGAGAAGTAAACATTAGGAAAGGGGTGAGACAGGGATGTGCCCTATCCCCATTGATTTTAACTTGTACATAGAAGAGGCAATGAATACTGTCAGATGCAGGAAGACATTTGGAATTACTATGCAGGGACAAAAAATTGATATGCTTAGATTTGCAGATGATATAGCGGTATTAGCGTCTAGCAGGGAAGAGTTAGAAGCTGCTCTTAATGAAATGGAAATGGTTCTAACAGAGAGATACGGTATGAAAATTAACAAAACTAAAACTAAAGTTCTACTATGCAAAGGTGGGAAAATAAATCAAAAACAAGAATACAAGTATGTAACACGAACTTACAAGAGGTTAAGGATTTCTGCTACCTAGGAAGCCAAATAACGCATGATGGGAAAAGCACAAAGATATAAAACAAAGATTAGCACAAGGTCGTGCTACATTTAACAAGAAAAAGCAACTACTGTGCTCAAAGACCACAAACATAGAAACAAGGAAAAGATTGCTTAAAACATATGTGTGGAGCACAGCACTGTACGGCTGTGAAGCCTGGACAGTAGGAGAAGCGGACAAGAAAAAGCTAGAAGCCTTTGAAATGTGGTGCTACAGACGTATGATGAAGATATCATGGACAGACAAAGTTAAGAACGAAGAGGTACTAAAAATGGTAGGGGAAGAAAGAAATATGTGGAAAACGGTAAAAAATAGGAGAGATAGAATGATAGGCCACATACTACGGCATGAGGGAATAGTGCGGAATATATTAGAAGCAGAGATAGGAAAAAAGAGAAGAAGAGTCAGACCTAGGCTAGACTACTGCACACAGATAGTAAAAGATGTAGGCTGCAGGAATTTCAGGGAGATGTGTAGGCTAGCCCAGAATAGAAATCAATGGAGGTACGCATCCAACCAATCCCAAGATGGATAAACTAATGACGAGAAAATAACTGTGCTTAAACACGATGATTACTCTAAGTAACTACAAGAATTGGTTGGACAACATTCTCAAATAATGTTAAGTGTTTGAAAGGATTTACTGGAAAACCATTATTTCGGCAAATATCTAAGTGTTGGGGATCTTGGTAGCCACAGGTTGCTTAACCCCCTTCACTGAATCTCGGTGAAATAGAGCATAAAATTAGAAAACAATAGAAGGGGAACGAGCTGTATACACAGTCTTTTGAAATGCTGTGCTTCAGATGTATGAGGACGATAGCATGGACAGACAAAGATAATAACAAATAGGTTATAGAAATAGTAGGGAAACAAGGATATCTGGGGGAAAAGATAAGAGAAATAGAAGGGCAGAATACGTTCTAAGGGATTTTTGGGTAATAGTTTGGGATATATTACAAGCAGAGATAGGAAAAAAGAGGTAGATGTTGACCTAGATCAGATAGTGATAGATGCAGACTGCAAATTTCAGGGAAATCTGTAGGTTAGTTCAGAATAGGAAACAATGATGGTACGCGTCTAACCAGTTCCAGGACTGAAGACCTAATGATGATGAAAAGTAATTCAGATAATAAGTACTAATATTATTTATTTTAAATACACTGTAAACGTGATCATTCAGGCCGATGACTTATTTTGAAACCGCAAATGAAAACAACTGTAAATGTTATAAGACTACGATAGCGTTTCGAAAAGAAAGATAATTAACAATAAACGGTTGTCACACACTAACTTTGTATGTAAGCGTAGATTAGAACTGTTACATTGTTTTAACGGATGCTGGCCGCAATTAATAGGATTTTATAAAGATAGAGAAAGAGAGAGAGAGAGAGAGAGAGAGATGTGATTACCAGTATAATGTAAGTAAGAGCCTCTACATTTGCGGCCATGTACCTAATGCACTACCCGATTGTATTACATTGCGTTTAAACGCGAAAATAAACATGCTTCAAATAAATCTGAATTCAAAATTAATTAATCATGAATCAAAACTAAAGTGGGAGTTTAAATAATGGTATCCCTAGAATTGACTTTGTAGTGTATCTGATCAACAAGACACTAGCAACAGTAAATGGGGGGGATCCGTAATACCGGATAGCAGCCGTTGGTTCTGCTTACCGGTGCCACCTAAAAGGCCGACTTAAAGCCTTCCAAATCTAGCTAAATTAGTATTCACTAATGGATTCGAATTTCTAAGCATACACCAAATTTATTAGTAGCAAATCCAGCTACTTATTCCTATTTAAATTTACCATATCGTCATCCCAAGTCTAAGTATTTTAATCTAGTTTTAGCCTAAATTCGTCCCTTACGTTTCCTATCGATTCCTAAATGACATTCTAATTGTAATTTTCGTTTCTGTAGATACTACAACCAAACAAAAAGCAAGACGCCAAACAAAGCAAATCCAGCGACAAAACAAAACAATAAAATACTTCAATGTACAATACAACCCTAAAACGTAGATATCTAACTAAAGCATTAAGCATATAACTGCATAAATAGGAATAAGTATTACTAAAATTGTTAGATACACTTGCATAGGAATTGTTTCGGATGGCGCCATCACACTGAAAAGTACTCGTTAAAAATTAATTGTACAATTTATTCATTAATATAAATCAATGCTTATGCGAGTACAGCCAATATCTCGAATATAAATTTCTCCAGGATCCGACAAATTGGTCATCTGTATCTAATTATCTTGCTGCTAAGAAAAGATGGGTATTCACTGCTAAGGTACTGGTGGATGTGCACTAAATGTCATGGGGATTCACAATCGCTATCACTTTTAACTCCTAGGGGATGCGTAATTTCACTTCTGTTTAGTTGGTTCATTTGATTGGTTTAAGTTAATTAGGTTTCCTAATTTTGTGTTGTTATTTATTAGTCCGATGTTTAACGTTTTTAAGACATTGATTGATTTACTGTAAATTTTATAATTTATATGTAGATATTTAAGTATTTTGTTTTTATATTTTTTTAATCTCGGGGCATAGCGCTGAACGTACAATCCGCTCCCTAATTCAGACGGTCCAAACATCCCCTTATACATACGTAGTCTCCTTATTCCTAGACTTCCACTCAGCCTTCGATCTCCTTTGGTGGCCCAATCTTCTTAATCAACTTAAACAAGCCAATTTTCCTTCCAATCTTTAGCTCTTAATAAAATCCTTCCTCTCATCACAAACAGCCATCCTAACCTCCAATTTCCGTTTGGTTACTAAACCTCTCACCCAAGGATGTCCACAAGCTTCCCGTTTATCACCTACCCTATGGAACCTCGCAATCAATCCTCTCTTAGACCTCAATATCCCAAACACCTCCACCTTCGCTTACGCCGATGACATAGCTTTCTTTATTCACGGCAACTCTCGTGCCTCTATAGAATCCACCGCTGCCGTTCTAATTAATTCAATTGAATCCTGGTCCTCTTTAAACAGACAACCACTCTCCCCATCTAAAACAAAAATGCTGCTGCTCAAAGACTACCTCATCCCTTAACACATCCTTAACACACCAATTTTCCTCTCAACAACAGCTCCCTACCTTGGACTCCACATTGACACACGCCTAAAAATAAACTCCCATCTCTCCAAACTTCGGACTAAAACACAAATCATACACCATAACCTACTTCACGCACTCCCAAAGTCAGTCCACCTCGCCAATCCAACACGAAGACTAATCAACCACATCATAATCCCGATCATCAGATACGCAGTAGATTCTTGGCTCCCGCTTACACCCCCCTCCACCAGACGTACGCTCAACACGACCATAAGACTTTTCTTACTCTACACCTCAAGAGCGTACAGAACCACCTTCACAGCGTTCTGGTATACCCTGCTTCAAATCCCTCCGATCGAAATCCAACTAAACTCCTCACTCCAAATCCGAAACCTCAAACATAACCTAGGGGCACAAATCCACCTCACCAAAACTCTAAGAATCCCAGTTGTCCTGGAATTATTGATTCTAAATTCTTAAATAGATGTAAAAACTTATAATGTACGACTTGTATAAGCTCTGGCCTAGGTACAGTATACAACAATAAATTAATTTATCTATCTATCTATCTATCAATCTTTTTTAATTTATTGTCTATTTCTTCTTCACGGCTACCTTCAACGCCTTTGTAGTTAGCCATTCATTAGACTTTTTCCACGTTCTTGAGCCATTTTTTCCTCTCGACCTATCCGCCAGCCCTTCGTTATCCATCTCTAGTGTGCAGTCAAACAGCACGTGCTCGGTACATTCTGCCGTATTCGCCGTATTCGAACGGGTCGTTCTCGGTCAATCTGAATCTTTGCAGATAGATTTTCAAGGCCTCGTGCTCGTACTATCTGCACCATCTTATGATCGAACTTCACCTCCATCTTATCTCTATATTCTATGCTCGGTATAAATTTGTGTATCGACCTGCGTTGTTTCGCCTCTTTTCCCACTGCCGGATTGACCTTTCTGCGTTTTTTTAAATGGCGACCTTGGCACCAAAGAATACGATGTTGCGATTTGTTTGTAAAGCGCGTTTTCTCGATTCCAGTCATGCAGACTAACACAATGAAACTTCAAGTCCCGAAATATCAATCCCGAGTGCGCTATCCTTTAGACATTCCCTTGAAGACCTGTTAAGGTGTTCATATTTGCCAGAGCAGTTAGAGCCAATTTGCTATAACTATTGATAGAGAACCTACTTGTGCCTTGGTGATTGATGACGTGCTTTATAGCTTCTCTTATAGCTGCCAACTCGCACTAAAAGATTGTGTTCCAATCCGTAAGTTTAATTTGGAATCGGAACACTTTCCTTTCTTCCTTATACACAACAGACGCCGCTCCTGCCTTTCCATCGTCCATTCGTGAGTCATTCATATAAATCCTGTCCCCTTCTTCGTTTTCATCGCCTTTGAGAAACTCGATCCCCTTGAGATCGGTCCGATGCAATAATTCAGAGAACTTTCTAGTTGCCGCTTGAAGCGAGCGGACGTGTTTTTGTCGAGCTCCCGCTTCAGCAATAACAGTAAGTTTTTATCTAGGGTTTATATTATTTATTGTTGTATTATTTTATTTGAAGCTTTGCTTTTTATTGTGTTTTATTTTTATAATTGTGCCATCAAATTTTAAATACAGGGCAGTAAAATAAAAATTTTAAAACAGAATTTAAACTAAATAAAAACTAAATAAATCGCGTTTTCTTTGTAATTTAAACCAAATCCGCGTTTTAAAATAAACTAAATAAATTTGGGGTTAATAAAACAAAGGTCTACTAAACTGATATTCAAAAATAATTTCGAAATAACTTAAAAGGCATTTTTAATAATAAATTTTAAATAAAAACCGCGTAAATCGAGTAAAAAACCTGGTAAAACAACCAAAAAGTGTGTGAATTTTTTATAGTGCGCGTATAGTCAAATAATAACCAAGGAACAAAAATCTAAGCCCTTTTAAATCAAATAAATATCTCAAAAACTATAAATTTTAAAACAATTTTAATATAAATTTTCCGTAATTTAAGTACACGCGTATTTAAAAGTTTCTTTAAAATCGATTTTGGTGTAATTAAGCGGTGTAACAGTTACGGGTTGTGCTTTGCCTAGATAGTCCTGGGAGAGCTGGTGTTGTCGGGGGAAATCCAGCGGTGGTTGCTTCTGTTTCAGGGCAGCAGTGTTCCCGGGGCCAGGAGGTGCCGATGCCGCGGAAGGTGTCGTATGCTGCAGCTGCTGCGGGTGCAACGCCTACCTTTGCAGTTAGGGTCGACGCCAGGCCAGGCCAGAAGGACGACGTGATGACGACCCTGAAGCAGAGGGTCGATCCCGCTCGAGATGGGTTTGTTGTTGTCGGAGCTCGTAGGACGCGTCGGAGTGGTGTCGTTGTGGAGTGCGCAGGTCGCGACGACGTCAAGAAGCTTTAGTTGAAGGTCGGCGGGAACTGCAAGGAACTCGTGGCGAAAACCATCGAGAAGAAACGTCCACGGGTCGTTCTTCCGAGGGTCGAAGCGGGGCTGAAGAGCTCGTGCGGTTGATTGCGAGCCAGAATCCCCGCTTCGGCGATTTGAAGCTAAAAGACCACTTGAGAGAGAAGTTTAGGTTTGGCGGAAAGGGCCCTAGGGATCCCTTCGCCAACGTAGTCTTCGAAGTGACCCCCACACTTCGAAGGCGTATATTAGCCGATGCTATTAACCTCAGGTGGCGAAGAGTATGGGCCCGGGACCACTTCTCGATGACCCAGTGTTACCGGTTACCGGCTACGAGTACGGCCATCGATCGATGGAATGCAGGGAGAAGGTACAGTGGTGCGGTAACTGTGCCGAGGTCGGGCATGAATTTAAGAATTGCCGGAAGGCAGTCCCCTGCTGTGTGGTTTGCGCCAGGGCAAACGACAGAACTGGCGGTGGCGCGAAGGTCGATACGCGCCACGACGCCAAGTCGAGTAGATGCCCCACGATGCAGCGTCTGAAGAACGCAATCACACGAAACATCGATTATGGACTGTGAAGATAAAACAAAGTCCATAAGAAGCAAGAAGATTAAATCTCGGGAAAGGTAAAGGGGCAACAAATAACTTCGTAAAGTTATTCTCCGAAAATAATATCGACATCGGGCTTATACAGGAACCGCACCTGTATAGCCACAAAATAACAGGTTTTGGGAAGGGGGTTACCGTTTTAAACGCAAACAGCGAACGACCGCGTAGCGGAATAATAATAAATAATGGGACGTGCGCCGGAATAATCCTAAACAATCTGTCGAATGAGTTCATAACCACCGCAGAAATAAAAACGGGATTGCATACGTTTTACGTGATAAGCACTTACTTTCCGCCGATCGATTCCCGGCGGGAGAATCCTCAAACAGAGGACTTAATAAATCAAATTGAAGGAATCCTTCGTAAAATGGGTAGAAATAGAAATTTAATTATCGCGGAAGACTTTAATGCTAAGTCGCCATTATGGGGCAGCCCTATCGAAGACGATAGAGGCTCGCAGGTTGCTGATCTTTTTACGGGATGGGACCTTAGTGTGATATAACACTAATGATTCACCTACGTTTGAGACGCATAGAGGCAGCAGTTTTATAGATATTACTGCAGTCTCGCACGAAATGTTAGAAACGATTTGTAATTGGAAACTAAGGTCGGACGAGGAAACGCTCTCTGACCATAAATTAATAACATGGGACGTTGAGACCAAAACAAGCGCAAACGAGCAGCTAACTATATTTCCGCGGTTCTGTAATAAAAAAGCAAATTGGGAGCGTTTTAAAGAAAAATTTGGCGAAAGTATTCCTGCGCTCGAAAATGAGCTATTTAACTGCCGAGAAGCAGACGAAGTAGAAACACTCGCGGAAAAATTGAACGGCGCGGTGGTAGACGCGTCGTCGTATTCCATGCCGCAAAAGAAAACATTTAAAGACAGCGTACCCTGGTGAACCCGGGAACTAACCACCAAGCGGGCAGAAACGCGTAACCTAAGGCGCCGCTATCAACGCGCCTCGGGAGAAATAAGAGAACAACGCAGAATAGAATATAATCAAACTTACCGCGATTATAAAATATTAATAGAAGAAACGCGAACGAATAAATTTAAAGAATTCTGCACGCAAAACTCAGAGAAAGAACCCTGGGGAACCGCGTAATTAGAGGAAAACAACAAAAAATCGCGCTCAGTAATATAAAGAATACAAATGGCGAATACACGGAAGGTTTTAAAACCACAGCGGAATATTTACTAGAGAAATTTATGCCATCGGATAATCCCGAGCAGGATGAAAGGTCGCACGATTTAGTACGTCGGGAAGCTGCAGAGGCGCAAGGAACAGGTGCCGATAAGGAAATCCTAGTTCACGAGGTCTTCAGGGCTCTTAGGAGGATGAACCCTAAGAAGGCACCGGGGCATGATGGAATCACTTCAAACGCAGCTCTGCAGGCGTGCCTGTTAGCCCCGTGTGTCTTTGTTGGGTTGTTTAATCTTTGTTTAGAAAGGGCGTTTTTCCGCGTTGCTGGAAAATCCAGAATGTGAATTTTATACCCAAACCTAAAAAGTCGGATGCGTCAGATCCGGGCAGCTATCGTCCAATTAGCTTGCTACCGGTGCTGGGGAAAGTTTTAGATCGCGTTATGACTACGCGTGTTGAGCACCTAGTGCGAGACAGCGGCGGTTTTAATAACCGACAGTTTGGTTTCGTGGAGGGCAAGTCGACTATCGACGCGTTAGAGTTCGTTGTCGGGGAAATTAAGCAGGCAAGAGATGCTAAAGAGTACTGTGTCGTTGTTGCTTTGGACATTTCAGGAGCATTTGATGCTGCCTGGTGGCCATTAATTGTTTGCGAGTTAGATCGTAGAGGTTGTCCGCGAAACTTGAGGTCTTTGGTCAAGAGCTATTTCTCGGGGCGTTGAAATTCCGGATGAAGTTCTGTCGCGTAAGGTGGAAAGGGGATGCCCGCAAGGGTCATGTTCTGGTCCCACATTTTGGAAGTTGTTGTATGAGAGCATCTTTAGGGTCAAGTTGCCCGCAGGATGCTCAATCGTTGGGTTTGCAGATGACACTCTTTTAATTGTAAGATCGAGATTGCTAATGGATATGCGCACAAAACCGAACGAGCCGCTTAATAAATTACACGAATGGTCGCGGGCGGTTAAATTAAAATTTAACACGGCGAAGTCAGAGGCGCTTTATTTCGGCACGAAACCAGGACAGAGACCTCCAAGGTTAGAGCTAGGAGGGGAGAAAATCCCGTTTAAAGATTGTATTACCTACCTCGGCGTCAAGATCGACAATAAATTAAATTGGAAAGCGCACGTACAATACGTAAAAAGTATCATCATTTTGTTTTCGACCTTACTTAAGGTCGGTTTGGCGCAGCTCTAACTTCTGTTCTATTCTGTGCTAATCTAAAAAGCTCTACATACCCTTCACAACCTAAATTTCTAATAATTTGACTAATATAGTTTGGTCTAGGTCTTCCTATATCCTTCTATCTTTTTCCTATCCAGCTGACTCTACATAAATATTAGCAACCTGATGGTTGTTAAAGAACTCTAACATGTTTAAATGATTACCATTTATAAGGAAATGAAATATAACCTGGTTATCCGCTTCAAAAAGGAAAAGTGTTAAATTATATGTTATGGAAAGGCTTAAGCAACGAAACGCTACCAACATGCCAGACCGCTAACCAATTGTGAGTCATGTCCTGGTGACATTTAGTTAACTGATTTTTATTTTTCTTTTTGTATTGTTTTCGAACTTACTTAAAGTCGGTTTGACGCAGCTCTAAATTCTTTTCTATTCTGAGCTAGTCTAAAAAGGTCTACATACCCTTCACAACCTAAATCTCTAATAATTTGACTAATATAGCTTTGTCTAGGCCTTCCTACTCTATTTTTATTTGGTAGTCTATACGTAAAAAGTAAGGGCGGCGAAATATCAAATAAAATGATGGCGGCGGCGAAAATAAAATGGGGTTTCAGGGGCGAATTGCTGAGGACGGTTTATGCCGGAGCAATTGAACCGGCAATACTGTACGCAGCTTCTGTATGGGCAGAAGGTTGTAAAGTCCGGGAGATGCGTCAATTGACGAGCGTACAACGCATAACCGTGGTAAAAGCGGCGAGGGCGTACAGGACCACCTCCACGGAGGCTGTCCTGGTGATCAGTAGCACTCTCCCTATCGAATATGTCGTTAGGGAGATTAGAGATAGACGATTAATAAATATAGGAAAAGGGCGCAAAATTATCGAAGATCTTAATCTTGGTAATAGGGAAATTGCAAGAAAGATCGTTGTATCTGAGTTAGGGCACCCGGCTGATATTAGAGGGATCGAGTTTGTCGAAGGTGATGAGGACGCGATGGGTATCAGAATTTATACGGACGGTTCACGTATGGACGATGGGCAAGCAGGCGCGGCGTTTGCCGTGTATAAGCAGGAAAGGGAGGTGTCTCGGTTTCAAACCAAACTCGCGAACTGGTGCACTATCTTCCAGTGCGAATTGGTAGCCATACGAGAGGCTATCGATTACGTAATAAACCATACGGGCAGAGACGAGTATTATATAATCAGTGATAGTAAATCGGCGCTAACGGCTTTAACAAACATGAACACCTCGACAGATCTCCAAGCGGACGTCTGGAGGATAGCGCGTACGGCGCTCGAGTTTCGACGTTTAAAGTTCTGTTGGGTCAGGTCGCACAATGGTAACGTAGGAAACGATAGGGCTGACGAATTAGCTAAAGAGGCCGCGACGGGCGACTTTCGGATATCACATTCGTCGATACCGAGGTCTTTAATCAAAAGAAAGCTGCGCGAAAAATCAATTCGACAATGGGAAGAGAGGTGAAACAACGCTGCCACGGGCAGGTTGACCCACAAATTCATACCGAGCATAGAAGCTAGAGGTAGGATCGAGGTCAAACTCGATCACAAAATGGTGCAGTTGATAACAGGGCACGGCGCCCTAAAGTCGTATTTACAAAGGTTCGGACTAACCAACAGCGACCGCTGCGAATGTGGTGAGGGCGCGGAAAGTGCAGAGCACGTGCTCTTCGACTGCCCGCTTGAGGCGGGAAATCGAGAGTTGGCTGATAGTAAACTAGCTATCCTAGGTCTGGCATGGCCAAAGAGCCTGGAGGAAGTCGGGGAAATGGTTAACCAGAAGGCGTTCTGGACAGCCTTAAAAGAAGTCGCGGGAAGGGTCGCGAGATTAGACAATGATAACCGCGTGTAAAATTCGGTGGGGTTGGTGGGAGGATTGGAAAATTTTAGATTGACTTGGCGTGAGTAAGGATACGAGTATAGATATAACCAAAACCTGATATTAAAAAAAATAAAAAATAATAAAATAACATGATAATTATACCCAAATGTCCAATATGCACGAGAAACCCCCACACCATTAATACAATCACTGCCTATCTTCATAATTATGTGCGGAAAATCGGGAATAAATAATAACAAATAAACAATAACAAATAAATCAGAAACCCTCATTATATTAAATCAATAAAATAAACAAAGATAATAAAATAGAGTGAAACCGCGCATCCCCCAGGACTTGAAAGTGAAGTGATAGTGATAGTGATTGTGATCCCCCCAAGAACATTTAGTGCATACCCACCAGGACTTTAGCAGTGCACCCCATCCTCCCCTTAGAAGTAAGTTACAGTTAGATGTAAGCAGACGACCAGATCTTCGGATGCAGGAGAACTTTATCATGAAGGTAAGACTTAAATTGTGGCGGCTGTACTCGCACAAGCATTGATTTACATTAATTAGTAGTTTTTGAAATAATTTAACAAGCACGTTTTGTGTGTAATGGCGCTAGCCGACATATGCTTGTGGGAGTGCACTTGATAAATAGGGTGATGCTTTTGCTATTTTGTGCACTGCTATATGCTTAACGCTTATTAGACATTTATTTATATATTTATATAATTATATTTATTTATATTTTATATTTACACTTTATATTTGTTAGCATGTATTGTAGTATTTTGTGGCATATTTGTTTTGTTTGACGTTCTGTCGCCATTTTGGTTGCAGTATATATTTGGGAAGGAAGAGCAGAATTGAGAAGATTGTAATCATAATATAAATCAGTTAGGGAATGATAGGGAAAGCTAGGGATAAATTTACATTAGTTAGCTAGATTTGGATAGTTTTAAGACGACCCTTCAGGTCGCACTGGTAAGCAGAGCCGGAGTCTGCTATCCGGTATTACGGATCCCCCCCCTCTCATTTTTGCTTGTGTCTTGTTGATCGGGTACACTCTAAAGTCAGCGCTAGGGATTCCATTATTTACAACCCTGTTTTTAGTTTTTGTTTCAGATTTTATGTTTGTTAGATTGTTAGAGCTTGTTAGGTTTGTTAGATTTTAGGTTTGTTAGATTTTTATTTAGTTTTTTATTTAGGGTGGATTAACTATGAAGTTGGAATGAATTAGAAGCACGATTATTTTCGCGTTTAAACCCAGTGTAGTACCTCCGGGTGGAGCATTGGGGACGTGGCCGCAAGTATAGCGGCCCCTTATTCAAATTATAATGCACTAATTCAGAAATAATGTTTTTCCTCTGAGTTCCAAGGCCAAGACTTTCGACGACTTCTCCTTTTTTCCCAATATTTACAAATCTTCGATCTCTAATCTCCCTGACAACGAATTCGATTGGGAGAATCCTACTAATCACCAAGACCGTTTCCGTGGATGTGGTCCTGTACGTTTTCTCCGTCTTGACCACTGTTATGGATTGTCAATGGTTGGACTTCTCTGACATTGCAACCCTTTACCCAAACAGACGCCGTATATAACATCGTCGGTTCGATTGCTCCTACGTAGACAAACGTTAAAGATTCGCCTCTGAATCCCAGTCTATCTTTTCTACCGCCATTGTTTAGTATCTTTCTGCCTTTGCTTTCGCAAAATGCACATGCGCATTCGAATTCAATTTGTTATATAACTTTAGGCCGAGGTATTTGATCGTTTCCTTGAAAGGAATCTTCTCTCTCCCCTAGTTCCAGTCTAAGGGAATGTTGACGTTGTGTCGTTCCGAAATAAGGGGCCGCCCAGTTCGACGGGTTGAATTTCAACTTGACCTCTCGTGACCATTCGTACAACCTGCTCAACTCCTCGTTCGGTTTCGTTCGCATCTTCATTAACCATCTCGACTTGACATTCAAAAGCGCATTATCTGCAAACCCAACAATAGTGCATCCCTTGGGTAGTTTGACCCTAAAAATGCTTTTGGATAACAACTTTCAAAATGTGGTACCAGAGCATGACCTTTGTGGGCATCTTCTTTCCACTACTCGCGATACAATTTCCCCCGGAGTTTCAACGTGTGCCATTTGGCCCAAGAAATAACTCTTGACTAATAACATCAAGATTCGCAGACAATCCCTGCGTTCCAACTCCCAAACGATAGATGGTCTCCAGACAGAATCAAATGCTCCTGAAATGTCCAAAGCTACGACGATGCAACATTCCTTTTAGCACCTGTTTGATTTTTTCGACTACGACTTCTAATGTGTCAACAGTCGACTTTTCTTCCGCAAATCTAAAATGTCACTTATTAAAACCGCCGCGGTCTCGCACCACGTGCTCAATTTGCGTGGTCATGACTCGATCCAAAATTTTCCCCAGTACCGGTAACAAGCTAACTGGACGATAGTTACCCCGGTCTGACGCATCCTTCTTTTAGGTTTAGGAAGTAACTTAACGTTCTGGACTTTTCAGGAACGTGAAAATACGCATGTAAGTTCTCGTACCATTTTTTCTTTTTCTTTTTTTTGAAGTAGGTTTTTACGTGTAAGTTTCACGATTATAGTTTCTCGCGAATTTCATGACATTAACCCATGAGTAGTGGTATGTAAACCGTATACATTTACGTTCCCACAGTAAAGGAATGTTACTATGGTTACTGCAGTTGGCGTGGAAAGTGTAAAATGGTTGCGTAACTATGGTTGGTGAGAAAAAAGGATCTCGAAAGAAGGGACGTTAGTATCGATGTTTGACGAGATCGAACGTGTGTACGGTTAAGTCGGCGAAGTGATCCTTTCGATTCCTGCACCTTCTCCCTTTACCTACAAACTTTCAGGTTCCGCTACCGCATAGGTACTTCACTTCGTCACAGATAAAATTTGGAAACCCCAGGCGATGATCCGGACTTGAGACGCCGGCGACAGGTTTGGCCTTTAGTAAAAACCAGGTGAGGTTCTGACTTGTTTTTGTTAGCTTCTGTACTTCACTCGTGACGGTAATTTGAGCAGCCGAATTTGTAGACGTAATACTTTACGTCTAAGATTAAGCATGACCGGTGAAGCGAAGAAGTTGAAATTATACCGTAAGGCTACGTTTATAACACGTTTTGGATTACATCCTACTTTTTATTGCGTGAAAAAGGTGGATTTATGTAATCCTTTTTGTTCAACAACTTTAGTACGAAATAAGTAAACTTATCAGCGTTCACACATTATCTTTCCACTAAAAATCCACTTTGGTGTCGGACTCGAGATCCCTTGTCATAGATTTTGTCGGGATACCGTGACTAGCGTACTTGGACTAGATCCTTCACCTTACATTAGATTTTCCAAAACTTTACCCGAAGTCACTACATTAGTCAGGAAGCGAATTTTTTTTACCTAGAAAATTTGGAATTTTGCCTGACCCTTGCTGTTCCAAGCAAGGTATGGATCTTTAACGTGCATAATAACACTCACACACGGGACTTCCATTTTACCTCTCATCCGAACAAGGGCGTATTTTTGTGAAAAATGCTCGCCTCACATTTTTCAAGCAGACCGTGTCGGGATTTGAATCCGGGGCCTTGTGCATGGTAGTTACACGCATACCAACTACGCCACGGAGCCGCCCACTAGATCCTTCACTTTACATGTGATTTTGCAATGCTCCACCCGAAGGTAATACATTGGCCACAAAGCGAATTTTTTTTACCTGGAAAATTTGAAATTTTGCCAAACACTTGCTGTTTCAGGCAAGGTAGGGATCTTTAACGTGCGTGACAACACTCACACACGGAACCTTCATTTTACCTCTCATCCGAACGAGGGTGTAATTTTTGTGAAAAATGCTCACCTGCCATTTTTCAAGCAGTCGATCGTGTCGGGATTCGAAACCAGGATCTTGGTATCCGCAGTCTTTCGCTTACTACATTGATTCACAGCGATGCCTAGATCCTTCACCTTTAATGTGATTTTCCAATGCTCCACCCGAAAGTACTACGTTGGCCAGGAAGCGAGTTTTTGTTGCCCGGAAAATTTAGAATATTGCCGAACCCTTGCTGTTCCAAGCAAAGTAAGGATCTTCAACGTGCGTGACAACACTCACACATGGGACCATTTAACCTCCCATCCGAACGAGGGCGTATTTTTGTGAAAATGCTTGCCTAAGATTTTTCAAGCGGACTGTGTCGGGATTCGAACCCGGGACATTGGACCTAGATTCTTCACCTTACATGTGATTTTTCAATGTTCCACCCGAAGGTATTACATTGGCCAGAAAACGCTTTTTTTATTTGGAACATTTGGAATTTTGCCGCACCCTTGCTGTTCCAAGCAAGGTAGGGATCTTTAACGTGCGTGACAACACTCAGATACGGGACCTCCATTTTATCTCTCATCCAAACAAAGGTGTAATTTTTGTGAAAAATGCTCACCTGCCATTTTTCAAGCAGTCGATCGTGTCGGGATTCAAAACCAGGACCTTGGGATCCGCAGTCTTACGCTTACTACATTAATCCACGGCGATGCCTAGATCCTTCACCTTACATGTCATTTTCCAATGCTCCACCCGAAAGTACTTCATTGGCCAGGAAGCGAGTCTTTGTTACCTGGAAAATTTAGAATTTTGCCAAACGCTTGTTGTTCCAAGCAAGGTAAGGATCTTTAATCTGCGTGACAACACTCACATATGGGACCTCCATTTTATCTCTCATCTAAACGAGGGTGTATTTTTGTGAAAAATGCTCGACTAACATTTTTCAAGCGGGCCGTGTCGGGATTCGAATCCAGGACCTTGGGCGTCCTAGATCCTTTACCACCGTCAGAATCGGAAAAAACATGACGTTGCGGGCAGTTTATTCCTTTCGGAGGTCTGATGGAATCGCAGCAAAGATAATTGTCAGAGCATTGTCCTGCGGTGTCTATGTCGTTGCTATATGACCGTACAATCTCTCTGCGTTCGACCGGTGCCATTCTTTGACGGTTTGCAGGTTTGCCTCTCTGTGAAGCTGAGCGTTTCGAATAAACCAGGGAGCTCCGAAGACTCCCCTTAGGGCCTAGTTCTGGATCACCTGGAGCATACGCCTGTGCGTTTCCGTTGCGTTGCCCCACACCGCTGATGCGTATGCAAATGTCGGTCTAGTTATCGCCTTGTAGAGCCTAAGCTTGTTTGAAGCGTTTAGCCTACTTCGGCGATTGGTCTAGGGGTGTAGCAGAGCCATAACTCCCTTGGCCTTGTTTGCCGAGTACTCGATGTGAGTTTTAAGTGAGCTTCGAATCAAGACTCACCCCTAGATACTTGACGTCTGAACACCAAGGTATCGGTTCGTCGAATGCTCTGACTTTTTCTCTAGGTCGGTGACGTCGCTTTGAGAAGAAAACTGCCGAGCTCTTTTCTGAATTGACCTCGACTCGCCAGAGTTTTAGCCACTCCTCGAGAACGTCCATTGCCGTTTGCAGTCTCTGCATAATGAAGTGCGGAGCACGGGACCTGGCTAAAATGGCTGTGTTGTCGGCGTATAGTGCCATCCTGGTGTTTGCCGTTTTTGGTAGGTCGCTCACGCAGATGCCAAAGAGTGCCGGCGACTAGAGAGAGCCTCGGGGCACCCCAGTCTTAATTCTACGCCTCGTCGACTGCACTCCATTCAGCCTCATGCAAAAACATATAGCGTGAAGATAGGATTTCGTCAGTTGGACGAGAGCGCGTGGTAACCCCCTCTCTAGCATTTTGTAGAGTAGGCCATAATCCCAAAACTTGTCGAAGGCTTTAGATAGGTCTAAGAACACTGTGCTTGATGAATGTCGCTAATTGAAGCCTTCCACGATGTGCTCCACCACTCGTAGTATCTGGTGAACGGTGAAATGCCCCTTACGGAACCCAAACTGTTCGTTCTGAATCACGTGGTGTTTCTGCATAGCTGTCTGGAGTCTCCTTAGGGAAACTACTTACGCTCTCTTCCCAACCACCGACAGCAAGCTAATTGGCTGGTAGTTCTGTGGGAATGTCGCAAATTTGCCAGCTTTCCGGAGCACTACAACGTCCGCCGTCTTCCACGTGGATGAGAAGTGGCGGAATCTCAACATGGAATTGATAATTCCGGTTAACACCCCAATGGCGTTTTCCGGCAGCGCTTTCAAAGCCCGGTTAAAGATTTTGTCCGGTCCAGGAGCCTTTCTGATCCTTAAGGCCTTGATAAGGTCCTTGACTTATTCAACTGTGGTGGGATCGATTTTCTAAAGGTCGTCATCCTTTCGCCTCCGTTGGAGGTCGCGGTGAATCTTTCCGATATGCCAAAGGTCTGCGTGAGCATAGTTCGGCTCGAATTGACGCTCCATGCTGTCTGAGAAGACTTCTGCCTTCTCAAAGACTTAATAGGCTAAGTCTGTTTCGCCATGGATAGGAGGCATTGGGGACGTTTTGTTCCTCAGTACTTTCGACATACTCCGCAGAGAGTTGTTTTCGGTTTGAAGGTCCTTCAGTATCGCTTCCCAGGCCTCGTTTCGGTGCCACCGAATCGCTAATCGCATTTCGGAGACCAATCGATTATATCGGAGTCGTTCCGCAGGATTCCAGGTTTTTTGCCAATGACGTCTGGCACGGTTCTTCTCCCGGATGAGGCCAAGGATGTGCAGAGAGAGAGTGCCCCTCTTATCCGCTAGCGATCTCATGAAAGTGGCTCTACTGACCGAGGTGTGTATGCACTCCACGAGGTGGTCCACTTGCGGCTCTAGCGCGCCAGTGGTCGGGATGTCGTTAGACATCCCTTTAACCGACATTGCTAGACGGGCGGCAAATGCCGGCCACGAAACTCTACGCGTTTTGTTGGTGGCCGAGGCTTGCTTCCCTTCGAGATTAAGTAGCACCGGGTTGTGGTCAGAACTGAGGAAGCTGACGGCCCGGCTCTCTGTATTTAGCGTCACCTGGTGAAGTATCGCGATGTCTAGTACATCTGGTCTGCCTCTTTTGCCGTAGTGAGTGGGTTTTGCCGGTCCTGAGACCTCGACCTCACGTCCGTCAACAAACTGTCGGAGTCCATTGCGATTCGCTACACGACTGTTCTAAGACGGATGTTGTAACGTATTTTTTTTCTAGTTACACCTAGCCTAATAAATTAATAATAAAACAAATAAATTTTAAAGTATTTAATTCGTAAATATTCAGCCAATAAAAATTAAAGTATAATGTTCATAATAACACATGGATTCTAGAAGATATATATTCTAAAGCTTGTTACCAAGCGCTGTCAAGTTGATAACCGGCACTTTGGTCTCCAACGTCCTAGAGTGAAGCCGCTTTTTGTAGACGAGAGATAAAGTCAAGATGATGACCCGTCAGAAACACGAGGCATCTAATCGGGTGAAGAAGAAAACTTGAGCTGAGAAAATGGATTGATAATATACATCATTTTAATACATGCAATATCATATGGACAGGTTTACAGCAACGGTTTTCAATGTAAATTATAATAATTTTCCGTCACAGTAATTAATGGTAAACAGCTATGGATTCGTCCTTTTATCTAACTACGCAGTATGGAAATGGTTGATGTTACAAAGAACCTTGACACTTCAATCTAACTGATGACTAATACGATGAAATAAATACAACAGCTGAGGTCGTGATTTTCCACCTGCAGTTCTTTTGTCTACACGTGAGTGTTTGAAGCTATAGTAAATTATTATGAAATTTTCTACGTTAATTATTAGAGTAACAGAAAATATAAAGTACTTTCTTAAAGTTTGTAAAACAACGTATAAATATCTAGGTTGTCAGTCACTTGTACAAGCACACAATGTGTTGAGATATTCAGAATCTAAACGCCAGACGCAGTCTTGGTTTAATTTTATATTTTGTTTAATTGAAAAACATGCACGTCATGTAAAAGTCTCTTTATTGATACTGAAATTCACGTATATTCTTTTAGTAGATTACCGTTAAAATTGAGTAGTTACATTTTAAGGTCGTTATTGTCCTGACGATCGAATTTTTTTGTGAATGGTCAAGGAAGCGCTTCTATGATTATAGTAAAATAAAATCCTGTGTTAGGAACTAATAAATTATCACATATTTGCTTAAACTAAATTTTATAGAAACCATTAATTTATACGTATTTATTCTGAAGGTTAAATTATACAAAATTCTTTTTATAAAATTAATGACAAGATAGTAAACATATGTATTGCAGTCGCATGTATATAGTCAGATTTCCATATGAATAGAATTCCTTTTGTTTTTCATAAAGTCGTTTTATTATTCAATATTTAAAATATGAAAAGTAAACTAGAGCAAATCCTCCTTAAGAAAAACAGATAGAGAGAAGAAAATAAATGCCTTTAGTATTTCATAGATGTTTAAATTCTCTTATTATATTTTTGGGCATATGCTTTTAAGGACACAAATGGTGTCCATGTGGTGTTTTTGTTTGTTCACAGGTACAGCTGAGACAACTGTTTAACAACTGGTGGTTGATGTTTTGGTAAGTGTGTGATAAAGAGTGAAATTCAAATTTTATGGCTAAGATAGTGGTGTTAACATAAGGTTTCCGCATTTCCCTTATACAAACACAGTTAAATTTTTGTTGGCACTTGTATTAAAAAATACGGTGGCGCCTATTAAAACTATTTTTGGTCAGTTATCCACCCATGACCCATGCTCATGATCTACCCAGAGCTAACACTCTACTAGCCGTTTAACCCTTAAGAGTTTTCTTTGTCTATAGCCGTTTTCCATCCGACATTACCCTGGGCTTGGAGTTTAAAGAAGAAATACTCGACCTAGTGATATCAGATTAAAATAGAGAGCTTTAGTATATAGCTGATAGTCACCAGGATAAATTTGCAAAATTTTATTATAATTACAATGTTTGAGTCGAGGTCCCCTGCTAAAAGCACAGGTTCCCTCGCATCCAACAACGCGTCTAGGTCCTGCGGGCTAAGCGGTTCGCCACCTGACCGGTTATAAACCGAGACGGCGTAGAGGGCCAAAACCTTCTAGTACTATGCATACTGCAGTCGCTTCAAGTTGTTCTAGGCTTGGCAGGCTCACCACGTAGTGCTTCAGGTTTGCCTTGACGTACGCCGCTGTGCCTCCTCCGACGCCATCTCGATTGTTGTGAAACAGCCTGTAGTTATGAAGCCTAGGCTCGTCTCGTGCGCTGAGGAACGTTTCGTTCACCGACAACGTCTAGGTCGTATCCCAACGCAAACTCCAGCAACTGAAATCGCTTTCCCATCAGCCCTCGCGCGTTCTAGAACGCTATCTGCAGGGTTCCTGGATTTCCGCGACGTCTATCTATTAAAATGGAAGAGTTTGCTGAGATCACACATCATTTTGGAAACAATTATTTTAGGCATCAATAGGAACGTCAGAAAAGCGAGAAGCAAATAATCAAACTCACTCGCTTAATTTTCTTTAGAATTTTGCGGTGTAAACGATCACATTGGTTGAATATAAAGTTTCACGTATATAATAAATAACTATTTCAAGATGCGGTTTTGAGAATTTAGCAACCACAACAAATTTACTAGAAATATTGTTAAATCAGCCGTTTCGCTAACATTGTTGTTGTTTCTGGTTACAAAGTACGGAACAAAAAAAAGGAACGGTTAAAGATTGATGTCAACAATGAACAATAAAATTCGACTAATGTGTCAAAATAAATTAAGAAGATTCCGGTTGAATAGCTGGTGGGACCTCCACGAAAATATCAATGTAATCTGAGAATTCCATCGAGCTTCTCCTTTCATCACAGACATCAACACAGCTTCTTGTTACCTAAGGGTTACATGTGTAACTAAAGCAGTGGGAACACAAACTACTAATTCGCAGTGAACCGAAGAAGTTGTTAGATGACGTTTCTCTTTTAAAATTTATTTGACTTCATTTAATGTCTAGCGGTTCGACGATAAAACCGATTTCTTTTTCAAAATTTATTTAATTTTATTGGGGCCTGTATCGATTTTTTATGCTATGTATAATGCAAGAAGGAGCTTCGTTAGTACAAAAAATAAACACGGACTAACTTAATAGCGTGTTTATCGATTTTGAAATCACATATTTGTTCCGATCTTTTGTCAATATTTATCTAAGTATTGTGAGACCCACATAAAAGGCACCCTAATAGATGGGGTTAGTAATAATTTGGTATGGTGTGGTCGCTGACTTTTAGATAACAACACGTTAATAGAGGAATGACGGTCATCAAGAAAATTTAACGAGTTGCGATTTATGTAGACAGTTAAGTATATATAACAAGAAGGGTTTTCTTATAATTCTAGCTTGGACGTCATGAACAAATTTAAATGAAATTTCAATTTGAAATTAAGTTATTTTGCACTGGAAATGTCGGTAGCTAATGACATTTGTTCCTAGAGTAGATGTAGCATTAATACCTGAAATTATATGGAGCCTAATTATATATTGCGTTTATTCTTGTTATACAAATGATTCCTAATGGTTATATTTCATGCCCTAGACATTTTTATAAGCTAATTTAAACTTGCTTTTTTTATTGCTTACACTTTATTTAGATATGTGGGGCTCAGAATAACCAACTGATCTATAATAGCCATTTTTACAGGGTGTACGGTAAATATTGAAACCAGCTTCGGGAGGTGAAAGTGTAACTCTGAATATGAAAAAAAGTTTGTATACGCATACACGGTTAGATGGGAGATCTTCGTAGCCTCAGGTTGCTTAACCCTCTTCACATACCACTGAATACCGATGAAATAGGATAGATATTTAGAAAACAACGGAAAAGAAACCGAACTGTATCTCACAAGAAAGAGCGTGGCTATATTCGTAGATAACAAACATGGAAACAAGAACAAAAGTGTTGGAAGCATACGTGCGGAGCACAGTACAGTGTGGCTATGAAATAAGAACGGACAGTAGGAAAAGCTGCTACGTACCTAGACGTAGCCGGAAGAAACGTAAATACCAGACTAACTACCAAACTCGGAGAGAGGGGGGATTCACCTAAATACCAAAAAAAAAACACGTCGCCCACGATTATCTATTAACCATAAGAATAAATAAAGGATTCTGTACAAACAAACAAAAAAAATAATTAAGCGTTACTATTTCACAGCAAACAAATATGTGATACGAACAATGTAGTACTTTAGATACGAAGTGCGCATCTCGTATTTTACACAAAATAAAACTAATAGTAGAAAATAAACATGTGAGAACTTTTATCAAGCGTTTTTAAAATTGCGCCTAATACATTTTGTAAAATAAACTAATCAGTAGGAGAAAATAGGCGTGTGGGAACTTCTATCAAACATTTTTGACAATGGTACATTACACCTGTAAATCGATAATATCGATTCGCAGCAACAAACAATAGTCCTACAGTGTCACGTTTTTATCACGTAACTACACCCACGCTGATTAAGAATATGCCCTTGATATACACAAAAAGGAACAAGTTGTATACCTGTATGTGTCGGGATACTTAGTTTACACGCCATCGGGAGTGAATCAGGACCGCATCGCTACGGTCGTCGAGATCTATTTACCCTGTTACCATAACAACACTAGCGATCTACAGGCAACGGCAGTTGATCTGTGGCAAAGAACAGTTGTGCTTGGATAAGAAGAACTAATTTGGTTTCCAGCTAAGAGCTCCTACTTGTCGAACAAAAAAAACGTTCATCGCTCTTGAAGTACTGGGACGAGTAAAGTAAACAATATTTGAAAGCACAAGCTGCAGAATCAAATTAAAAATTGGTTCAAATAACACTAGTTCGAACTGCAATCTTCGCGTTATTAAAGAGCGATTAGCAAAATTGTAAAACACGCTATCAAATAATAACAGGATCCATTATTTCGACAAGTCTTTAGATAGGAAACACAAGAGAAAGTAATTATACGTTATCGAAATGTTAAACAAATTAACGGATACCTAAAACAAGGTATTGACTATTTAATTTATCGAATAGATTTTCGTTTTAAAAGCGAAATGGATTTGAGTGAAAATTATGTTAAAGCGGGCTTAATCTGAACAGGGTATTGTTGGAGAATTTAAGAATAGAATTGGAATTTAGTCGAGCCGGTAATGAGTTAACCAAGGAAAAAATAAGTATTTAATTTACGTTAAAAAATAAACGTAACAAATTCCCCCCTCCCTCTCCCTAGCAAAATTAACAGGTCGTGGAAGAAAAGCTAAAATCTGAGAATGGGCAAGACACAAAAAACCCCAAACAAAACGAAAAAGAAAAAAATTCGTTTTAAACTAAAAGAACATTGGTTACGGAAACAACAAAAACACCGAAAAAGAAAAAAAAGGAAACCCCCAAAATAACAACAAGACCGATTACAACAGATTCCCGATAGAAAAGAAAGCAAAAACTAACACCAAACAAAATCCGACTCAAAAAGCCAATAATAGAAAGAGAGAAAGAGAAGAAAAAAAAGAAGGAAAGAAGGGTAGACGAGTAATAGGAAATCAAGAATAACTAAGGTGGAACAACCTCAGCACTGCGGAGTCGTCAAAGGACGAATATTTCTTAGAAGAAACAGTAAGGTTATCAACCTCAAGAGAGGAAAAGGAACGAGAAAAAGAAAAAACCTAAAAAGAATAACACGAACAACAAGTACAAGAAACACAAAAAACCTACAAATCGTACAAAAGAAAATAAAACAGGATCCCAGTGTAGTTATGTATGAGTATGTGTGTGCGTGCGTGTGTGTATGTGTGTGTTGATTTATGAATATGTAAGTGTGTGTGTGCGTGTGTGTGTGTAAGAAGTGTGTGTGTGTGTGTGTGTGTGTTGTGCGTGTGTGTATGTGTTGGACCGTTGTAGTCGCCTCTTACGACAAATAGGTCGTACCATGGGGTTATTCTATTCCCGGACACACACGGGTGCAAGGAGTACAAGGAGAAAACGAAAGAAAAGAGAACCAAGTAGAACTGTGTGTTTATGAAATGTATGGGTGTATGTGTTGTTACATGCCAAAATTGGCAGTGTACATGTTTTAGGTTTAGTTATAATTTATAAGGAAATTCCCGTGTTTTTTTAAAATTAAAACTTGCCACCTTCACTCATTCCGGACAGTTGCGTTTGCGCAAAAGAATGCGCAGATGCGGGTAGTGTCGAAAACGGCCATTAAGTCACAAGACCTCAAGCCAGGAACATCTATCTATAGTGTGTGTGTGTGTGTGTGTGTGTGTATGTGTCTTTTCTCTTTTTAGGGATGTAGGTTCCTGTATCTTACCTTTTGTCGTTCCTTTACCTGGTGTTCCTATCAAACCGCTACGAGGGGAAAAGTGTTTTAGAACGGATTGGCAATATGAAACTCAGCAATAGCGTAATCCACCCACAAAATATGGACCCTAAGATTTAGCTACAAAATACCATCCAAGTGCGTAATCTGTTTTACTTATATAGTGTATGAAATTTGAGTTTGAATGTGCATGAAGATTTGACTATTGCGCAATACTTAAAATATGGTGATACGTGTTATAGAAATTACGCTGCTTTAACAATTGCGCAATAGCATAACAATTGCCCGCAATAGTATAGCTAGTGCACGGTTTACAACAGTGTGTGTGTATTAAGTGTGTGGGTAGGGATTGGACTTGTATAAAGTGTGCGTATGTGTTGAACCGCTGTAGTCGCCTCTTACGACAGGCAGGTTATACCGTGGGACTATTCGATTCCCGGACCCACACGGGTGCAAGAAGTATAAGAAGAAAACGAAAGAAAGGAGAACCAAGTAGAACTGTGTGTTTATGAAATGTGTGGGTGTATGTGTCTGTATGAAGTGTGTGGGTAGGGATTGGACGTATATAAAGTGTGCGTATGTGTTGGACCTACACGGGTGTTGGGTTAGAAGAAGAGAATGAAAGAAAAGAGAACCAAACAGAAGTGTATGTGTGTATGAACTGTTTGTGTATGTGTTGGACCGCTGTAGTCGCCTCTTACGACACGCAGATCGTACCGTGCGACTATTTTATTCCCGGACCCACACGGGTGCAAGAAGTACAAGGAGAAAACGAAAGAAGAAAGAACCAAGTAGAACTGTGTGTTTATAAAGTGCGTGGGTGTATGTGTGTGTATGAATTGTGTGGGTAGGGATTAGACGTGTATAAAATGTGTGTGTGTGTGTGTGTGTGTGTGTGTTGTGTGTGTGTGTGTGTGTATGTGTTGGACCGCTGCAGTCGCCTCCTCTTGTGGGCAGTTTTCCGCAAAACAGGAACAGTTGGGGTGTAGTTGTCGTAACACGAGGTTTAGGAGGTGGCGAGGGTAATTTAGAAAACTCAAAACGAGTCAAGGAAGAAAATTGTTTATTGTTAGGATTGGAGGTAAGAAAGTCAACGGTAGAAAAATGTATTGGCTGTAAAAGAATCAACCTTACAAAAAGAAACACAAACAGAACACACTTCAGTTACGTTAGATAGGACAGAAATAGATAAAATTTCAACGACGTTAGATAAAGGACTAGACATATCACAGTTAGGAAAGAAAACAGCATTGGCCGTAGCAGTATCCACCTTAGGAAAAGGATCAGAATCTGATAACACTTCAACCATATTACATAAAGGAACAGAATCAGGCAGAAGTTCATCAACGTTACAAGAACAAACAGCATCAGGAAGAACTTCATCTACAATAAAAAGGATATCGATATCGGCTTTAGTCAATATTAGATAACAAGACATCAGCTAGGATTTCACCAACCTTAGTTAAAAGAACAGAAGCAAGTAGCATTTTGTCACCATGAGAAAAATGGGTAAGAGTAGGTAACGTTTCATCAACTTCGGATAAAGGAGTTGTTACGGTTCAATTTTACGTAACGCGTTTCCCAATTTTTAGATAGACTTCGTTCCCAAATACGACGCCTATGGTTTATTTCCTTATTGTAATTTATCAAGTTTCGTTCATAAATTCAAGTTTTAATTCTTGTATGTTGATAACGTGCATAAAACTACTTCCTATCACTTCAATACGAGTCGTGATTATTTGTTCTATTCTGAATTTGATCCTCGACGCTTGGTAACGTGCATCTTATTGTGAACTAATTTGATGATCCGTTATTTAAGAGCGAATTATTAGTGAAGATTTTATATTTGCTCTGCTCTTTTGAGAATTTTATAGAAGTTCAAGGTAAGGTTGTTTATAATTTTTATGCACGTAAACTTCATACAGTTGTTATCTTTGTAGGACACACATTTGAAAACTCGTTGATAACGTTGAGTTTTGTTCTTATGATTTAAACCCGTTTTGTAAAGGAACCGCAAAACGATAAAGTAAATAGTAGGTGTGTTCACAGCTAATTATAACATTTTAGGGCTGTAGCTTGCAGTTCTGTAGTTTACAGTTTGCAGTTTTACAGCTTTGTAGTTTGTAGTCTTGTAGTGCTTGGTATTTCAGTCTGGTACAGTATGTACGTATTTTATTGAAGCAAATTTAGGCGTACCTGCAAGATACGATATCTGCGCTCAGGACCTGTTCTGGTAAGATCTTTCCATATCATATTTTGATTGTACGTGCCGCTAATCTGGTATCCATGCTAGCATTGCCACCTGCAGATAATATTATAGAGCCATTTCACATTATAACTGATATTGTAATTTATTTTAATATCAATTTTGTAATAGTTGTGCGTCGGAATTAATTTAACCAACGAATTATTGTACACATTCGTTTGATAGAAATTTTTACCTGCATAATCATACGCGAGCAGCGTTCGACTGATTTTAAATTTATACAAAGTGAACATAAGGAAATTATCCTGCAGCTATTTAATTTCTTATAAGTGTAAGTTACATATTGAAACGTAAGTTGGTTTCAATAACCCAAGCGCTTGAATTTAAGCCTAATTATGTTGTAAAGTTGATGTTTATGTTCAACCCTATGAATATTAGAAACCATAACTTGTGTCAGTAAACGATTATATGTTACTTGTATTTCCTTGTCGAGTTTTATGTCCGTTAAGCATTTACAGATTGCGTGAGAAATTTCCTAGTTGATTTCGCGGGAGGCGTACAGTTCCGACTTAGGTGGCGCTCTCCAAGACTTGTTACGTGCCAATCAAATTGGCCCTTAAACATGTATTAGTTTAATTTTGATGTGCGGAAGTTTCGCGCCACAATTTCAAAAGACTAGGCGTGTATTTCCGTTACGTCACAGTGCGTCTGCGCCAGATCGCGCGACGCGAGAGGGTTGGACGAATAACTTCGCGCCGACGTGTAAAAAACAAAAAGTGGGGACAAGTTCCCGTTAGACGCTTGAACGTTGCTTTTTCGCCCGAACCTTCGAGTAGAGTGGACGCTTTGAGGTATCGTATCGTGTCTTATCTTATCTATGTAGATTTCCTTTGCTTAATTGTCTTTGTTTGTTGCCTTATACCTGGTATTCCTGCTCATTCCCTACATAGGTAGGTGACAATTTGCAGCCACCTAGGGCGAACCGTACTGCACGACCCTGGATGACGAGCCCATGTTGCCTGAGTGCTGGTCCGAACGCTTTGGAAGAGCGTCGGGCGTATCATCTTTAACTACCTCAACAGGGCCTCCGTAGCCTGATAGACTTGGAATAGAAGCCAACTTTAACCCAGAGACATATTCATGTGAGTAATTGCATTAGAATATATTGCCTTAACTTTATATATTTTTCCGATAATTGCGTCGTAATTTGTGCATTGGTGACGTCATTGGTAGATGAGCGCGTCCAAAATCTGTACTACCAACTACCGGTGGTGTCTAGTAAACCCCACTTCCGGTGTTGTATTTATCGAACTTTAAAATGTAAATATCGTGTTGAATGTAAGAGACTCTTGTTCACTATGTCGACCTTAGGTTATTTGTATCTTGGTACAAATTCCCACTCCCCCTCTCCGACCAGAGTCTAGTTGTGGTAAAATACGCTTACTCCTGCGGCTAACGGTGTGTATGTTTTTTTGTGTTAGGAAACCGTGTTAAAGTATGAACTAACTTATATTATATTTAAAAATAATTACAACTATTAACTAAGAAACCTAAACCGACAAACTTATATAAGTAAATATATGTATATATGCCATTAAATATTACGTAACTGGTTGTAAACATAGTTGTACCAGAGGACGTTTAACTAACACGAACGATACCATCCCTATCAGGATGAACATTCACTACTCTTCCTAAACGCCACTGTAGAGGGGGTAATTTTCTTCCTTTAAGAGGACAAGCGAATCAATAGCCAGGGTAGCGTAATTGCTCAACCACTTATCTTTTTCCAAAACCTTTGTTGCATTTGCTGCAACAGTTGCCAGCGATTTAAACAAGAGGGGTTTATGGACAACAAATCCGGATCAGGTAACACCGAGACTGGTTCAACATTAAGAAGATGACCCGGGGTCAAATACGAAAAGTCATGCGGTTAGCAACTCAATGCCCATAGTGGACGTGAGTTGAAAATCGTTTCAGCTTGAATCAACACCGTTGAGAATTCTTCAAACGACAAAATTTGTTCACCAATAATTCTTTTCAAATGGGATTTTATCGATTTAATCCCCGCCTCTTACAACCCACCGAAATGAAGAGCAGCAGGAGAGTTAAACACGAATTCGATTCCCTCAACGCCTGCCAAATGGCGCATCAATTGAGAAATTTCACGAGCGGCCCCAACGAAATTGGTGCCATTATCACAATGAATTTGAATACATTTGCATCTTTGTGCAATAAATCAACGTAAAGCACCCAAGAAGGCGTCTGTCAACAAGTTAGACACTAATTCCAAATAGATAGCTTTAGTGCTAAAACAAATAAATAAGCAAATGTACGCTTTCAATGATTTTGCGCCACGACACCGATTCATTGTCACAGAGAAAGGTCCACCAAAGTCGACTCCCGTATGTAAAAACATTTTACCTGGAGTTAACCTAGAAGCTGGTAAATCCCCTATAAGGAGGCATAGAGCCACAGGCTTTAAACGAAAACAACGAATGCAGGATTTCAAACATAGCCGAATAGCCCTCTTTGCGGACAAGATCCAATAATTTGGAGTTAATAAAAATTGAGTTGTTCGATTTCCAGGATGTAAATGTCTTTCATGACAATCTAATGTAATAATTTTTCAGTCAACCGATACGACCGAGGAAGCAAAATTGGAAATTTTGCATCATGCAATAACTCTGAATTACGCAGGCGACCGCCCACCCTCAACAAATCACGACTATCTAAAAACTGACTAAGGTTACGTAATTGTTTACTAACAAGTTTTCCAGTTTTAGTATTTGCAATGTCTTGAGCAAAAACATTTGTTTGAACTCTTTTAATCAATAAATGTATAGACCCTTGCTGCTGAGCTAGGGACAAACCATCAGAATATTTTGAACGCAAAGCCGCCGGACATTAATCATTACGAATGAAATGACGAATACATGTAATAATCCTACAAATTTTCTGCAGTTTTGAAAATTTATCCAATAACAAATCTAAAAAATTCTGAGGCATAGCGACTGTTATCGACAGAGTACGATATTTGACGTCCATCTGAGGTGAGTCGATAAGTTTTGATGTAACGTATTTTTTTATTTAGTTACATGTTCTTTATAAATTTAATGTTATGCCTTAATAAAATCGAAACATAATTTGTAATTGTCTGGTGACAAAAGATAGCTTATTATGTGTATTATGTCTAATGAGCTCCTTCCCCTCAGATATCTAAGTTACTAGGCTAGTTACTTATCTGTCCTTTTTGCAATCACTTTTCGACTAGAGCTTGAACGAGAAAGCAGTTCGACGGGTGATAAGAAGAGTCAAGATGGTGCTAAGCGGATTTGCTTGGTACCGTGTTCGTAAAAAAGATTAAATGAGCAAAATCATCGTGCCATAGACTGGTTCCTGATAGCTTTTAGTGTAGATTGATTTAAATTCCACTATGGGTGAAGTCAGTTTGATTCCTGCAAATATGATGAAAAATTTTGGTGTACATTATTAATGCATGCAATAATAAAGAGGTAAAAGCTTTACATAAATTTTGGAATACTGAAAACTGTTAGATACAGCAAGTGAAGATTTTATTTAATTTAATAATATTTTATTAAAAAGGTTTTTGTGAGCTCCAATTTAAATTCAACGTTATAATATGATCATCTTTTTTGTGTGGATTGCAGATGGTTTAGATTGGTCGACATATGGCGTTGTTTTGTTCTGGTATTTCGTGCACGTGAACGATTTTAACCTTAAAGTATATTGAATTTATTTAAAAATTCCTAGTTAGATGAAATGATATTTTATTTTAATGTTGTTATCTTGAAGTGGGACTTGTTTAAACACCCTATTTTTGTGTTACTAACTTTACAAAAAATTTTAAGGATGGCAGTATTGTAGCCTTGAATATTTAGTCTTTAAGGAAACAATTTTTAGCTCCACTAAAAAGTTTTATTAAAACCACATGTCAAAATACCTACAATTTTTAGATGCTATCACCACATATTATTTTAAATATCATTAAAATATTTTTGCTTATTATTGAGGACTTTTACCTTAAGAAATGATAAATTCTTAAAAGACAAAATGTTAAAGTTTATTCTTTGTCTGAATGGTACAATTTAGTAACACTTAAATTAAATATTTTTTATCGTTAATTGTAAAGTCTATTGTAGTACTACTCAAGGCTATCTTAATTTCAAAGTGTAATATTATTAAGAAAACGAATATCTCAGACTGATGACATGATGCAATATTGAAAATCTAATGAAATTTATATTATTCTAGAAAAAAAACCATTAGTTTTCTTTCAAGTAAATTTTTATTATAATTGTAAATATTTCTATTGAAACAAACTAAACAAATTTAAGTGAATACAATCTCTTTAAATTTGCTTAATTCTATTATTATTAAAAATTTAAAGGAAATTTCTTGGTTCTTAATAAGCAAAAGATTAACTCTGTCTAATGTTAACAAGTAACCTGGGAAATATTATTTTTGGAACTTAAAAGCTAATATGTTATTTATTGGTGAATATTCTTAAGGACACAAACGGTGTCTCTCTTGTGCATTTGTTTGTTCGCAGGATATGCCGAGACATCTGTAATACATCTGGTAAGTGATATTTTGGTAAGTGCTTTGCAAGGTCGATATTTAAGTTTTGTGGCTACATAAGCGGTGTAGACTTCAGGCTTCCGCATTCCCCTAATACAATTACACGTATTTTCATATGTTGTTGTATTGAAAAATACGGTGGCGCTCTTTATTTATATTTTTGGTCGTTTGTCAACCCATGACCCAAGCTGATGATCCACCCAGAGCTAACACTCTACTAGCCGTTTATCTTTAATGAGTTTTTCTTTTTCTCAAGTCGTTTTCTATTCAACTTTACCTTGGGCTTCTCTCATTAACAAGAAATCCTCGACCTTGTGATATCAGGTAAGGTAGACATTTATGTTATATGGAGGTCTAATTTGCTATCTGACATTCACGAGAAAATTTTTAATAACATTGGCAGAGACGTTACTAGCCATTCTTCGCCACGACGCACTAACCAAGAAGGCTCTGTCCACCATAATGATGATGAACCAACTCTGAAGCCAAAAGTCCACGTGAGGCACAATCCGTAGGGTTATCCTGGGACGTAACATGAAACCACGAAGATGGAGGAATACGTTCTTGAATATGTGAAATGCGATGGCTAACAATTGTCTTCCACTTATGCGAGGAAGACCGAATCCAAGATAAAACAACAGTAGAATCTGACCACGCGAAAATACTGCTAAATGATAAACTATCTGTATAAGTATTTTTAACGAAATCTCCTAAATCTGCCAAGAGTACGGCAGCACACAATTCGAGACGGGGCAATGAAACGCGATTAGTAGTAGCAACCATCAATTTTGTGCATACTAATGACATGGTAATATTACCTTCTAAATCGAACGAACGAAAATAGACGACAACTGTATACCCGACTTCAGAAGCATCACAGAACCGATGCAACTCCACCCTTTTTTAAATTATTCCATATAATGCGACGCGAAATATCAATATCCGAAACCGCTGGCAATTAACCCAAAAAACGTTTACATTCGACTTCCAATGGCGGCTGTTGGTCCCAAGCGAGGCCTAAAAGCCAAAGATCTTGAACTAAACGTTTAGCGAACAGTCCTAAAGGCGCTATCAAACCGAGCGGATCAAAAATTTTTGCGATAGCTGACAAAATATTACGCTTAATGCAAGTGCGCTCTTCAGCGTTTAAGTTGTATAAAAATACATCTGCAAGAGCGCACCTCAAAAGGCCCAAAATTTTTATTGAACCACTATTTTTATCTTGAAATGTAATTGCTTCCGAACTGGACAGAGACTCCTTCAAGTTGGACATCACTTCCGGGCAATTACTATTTCATTTTCTTAATTGAAAACCACCACTAGTGCAAATACTATTCAACTCGCCAATTAATTGATTAGCAGCTTCAATCGAATTGCATCCGGTGACTAAATCATTAACATAGGTATCGCTTGCCAATGCCGATGACGCGAAAGGAAAATTAATCGATTCTAACCTTTCCAATTCTTGAACAGTACGCACGGCCAAAAAAGACAACGACGAAACTCTATAAGTCACAGTATTTAATTTAAAGTCCATAATAGGATCCGACGGAGAAAATCTCCAGATGATACATTGATAATCACGATGAGTATCTTTAACCAAAATCTGCCGATACATTTGTTTAATAATCAGCTGTAATTATGATAGGATGTACACGAAAGTCCAATAACAAAACTGCAATGTCTTTTTGCAGAGCAAGGCCAATAACCAAGCTATCATTTAACGAATTTTCAGATTGATCCTGATACGAAGCATCGAAAATCACACGCAATTTGGTGATAGTGCTATCGCGCTTATAACAGCATGATGGAGAATGTAATACATTCTCTCATGAACCGACGTATTTTCAGTCGATCCACTTAAACCATGTGACCGCTTTTCAAATAATCCTCCATAAATTTTTTATAATCCGAATACAATTCAGGAATTTTTAGCAAACGACGTTCTAATGACAAAAATCTTTTAATAGAAATTGATGTCGTAGCCTCGTAGCCACGAATGAGAGTTCAGAGAATTTAAAGGGCAAGGACACCACAAAACGACCTTCCTGGTTACGTCTATAATTTTTTATAAATTCCTTTTACACTTTTCTACTTCAGGAAAAATGTGTTTCGCGAAGGAAATATTTTCTAATTCCCAAAATCAACGAATGTCGTTGTCTAAGGGCTCAACGAAACCACACAACGAAGTAATAGAGTTATTCGGGGAAACCACCTTTCCCTTTAACACCCAACCAAAGGTTGTTTTAATAGCAACTGGTTCGTTAGCGACACCCCAACGAGATTCGTTCAACAAAACCTGAGCAAGGATTTCAGTTTCGAGTAGCATGCCAATCTTACCAGGAATATTAAAATTAGGATCCGCTAAGGTCAAACCTCGAGTATGCGACCTTCATTGACCCCTATAGACGACGAAGGTAATTGATTACAAATGTTAGGTAAAATATAACAATAAATTTCATATGCTGGAGACCTTGCTCCCGAGGGGCTGACTACACACAATATAGCACGAAACACCAACGACGAATTCAACCCAAGTCCTTGAACAGTGACATTGGCTCTCCGTTTGTTCAACCAAATGTCTGACGGCACCTTTCAGTCATAAAACTTTCCATGGATCAGTTATCTAAAACTTCACGAACAGGTTGCAGTTTTCCTGTACAATCTAGCACCGACACCATTGCCGTAGCTAACAGAGTGGTTGTATGTTCTAATAACGTCGAAATTAACGAGCTAGTGGCAGGTTGTTCATGCACAACAGCCGACGACAGATTGTCTTCACTAGGTCTACTAGTAGAAGCAATTCTGGGCGCCGTTCTCCGAGGAGACGCTGACCTTTGACGATGAGTTTGTCTGCGTGTAGACACCGATTTTTCTCGTTTATCGAAGTGAAGTAACGAATTGTGTGACTGATGCATTTTCTACACGATCAATCCAACCTACAATTTTTCACTGAATGTAAAGTATTTAAACATTTAATACAAAATTTTTTAACCTTTACCACCTCAAATTTTTCTTGAGGGGTTTTATCGAGAAACTGTTTACATCTATAAATAGGATGCACAGCTTGACATAAACTACAATTTTTACCATCATTGGTGGTACTAACCATATAAGTTTTAGCCGAAGTGCTAACGAACTTTCCTTTTTCCCTTTGTTTCACAGAATCTCGAGATTTTAAGCATGCTCCTGAAGCAATGTCATTTATTTCCAATACTTTACATTCTTTTTCAATGTAGAATCTTAAATCCTTAAACGAGGGAATTTCGTCACTATTTTCTAATTCGAAACGCTATAAAACGTTTGTATCTAATTTTTTTATAACAGTTTACACAACATGAAATCTAATAGATTTATTTTCCATCTGCTTTAACGCGAATATATTTTCTTCAAAACAACTAATTAATTGTCGTAGTTCCGTGTGCGAGTCTGAGGAACTTACCTTAGGGCATTTTTCGAGAGCATTAAAATATGTCAAAAGTAATAACCTTTTGGACTGAAAACAATTAGTAACAATTTTATAGGCTTCATCGTATGCACAATCGTTTAATGGCAAATGTTTTATTAACGCACGCGACGAATTATCTAGTGTATCTACGAGATAGCAAAAGTTTTCAACAAAGGACAAACTGAGATTATCATGAATCAATCGCTTATAAATTGCATAATAACTTTCAAAGTCCGAAATACAACTTAAAAACGGGGGACTGATAGGTATTTCAAGCGAATACCACTATTTATCGACAAAGGATTATTCATATTTTCCACCTGTGGCTTATTTTCTACGAGATGTAATTCACATTGTTTAGCGATAATAGGAATATATAATAGATAATCATCGATATTTACCTTAAGAGCCGAGAATTCGTCCAATTGTTCACTTTCTTCATCAAAGAAAATATCCTTGCAAAAAACTTGAAATGAGTTTCAATTTGCTCGACACTTTTTATCGATCCTCTAATTAAAGCAATCGATACATTTTTCGGTTGATTAATCTTACTGTATATATGATCCAACCGTTTTATTACAAACCTAGCTGTTAAGGTTTATGAATTACTCCGAAATACTATAAAACTTTTAAGTACCGCTTATAAGTGCAGCTCCCCACCTTACTAGTTTTGTACGCTGTATTACTGGGGTTGCTCGCTCTCTTGCTTGCTGATTACCAACCTGCAAAGATGCTCTCAAATGTATAGTGCTGAATAAAAATCAATATTTATTTTAATTAGTGTTTAGTTTTGTGTGTTATAAAAAGCATGAAGAAAAGTCATAGGTAACAAGCATTTTAATTCACTAAAACAATTTGCCATTCTGCGAATGGCTGGTTCTTCAAGCTAAACAAGGGTATAGAAAACAATTTCTACTACCCTTTACAAGAAGGCTACTTCGACTCTCAACACTAGCGTCAAGAATAGCTTTATCAATTGATATAACTATATCTGATTACTAAACGACAATAAATTAACGTAAAAACAATGCGGACCTCAAATACGCTACGACAACTAATTAATCTACGAAATTAAATTGTTAATCGACAAATGCAGCTAATTACAGTGCTTGCCCGACAAAGCGTTTAATGTTTCAAAATAAATACCAACCAAACCCCTTTGTCATGGATGACCCGACTGGTTCATCAAACTTGACAACGAAAAATAAGATAAGGATTCAAAATACAACCCCTCATATATAGTTTACATAAAGTAAACGGACCGACACTAATCTTTGCGATAAAAGACAAGGGATGTATTGTAAATCTACTGTTACGACCAAATGTTTCTATACTATTAAATGTAAGAACAAGATGTTAGCTTCTTTGTAACACACTCAAACATATCGAAAACTACGACAATTATTAAATTAAAAGTGTTAATAAAAAACGATAGGAATAGGAACTACTTAATTAATCAAATAATCCGGCTCGAAGGACCATGTTTAATGCGCGGGGTCTTATTATTTTGTATATCGACTTACCTTCGCGTTATTCTATTGTTCTAAGGTGTCGTTTCTAATCTTCAACTAAGTGGACTGTATGGTGAATTATTGTACGTGTTACATTTGCATTTTCATTGTGTTTTTTAGGGGTTTATCGATAAATTCACATTCGGCAACACTATTGCCTAACTCACTTTACCGAACTGAACCAACAACCATTTCGCTTCGATGTCCGCAAGTGTCTGTCACTACACCTTTCTCAACTTAATTTCCACAAGCACAAAGGAGGTTTTATGACAGGATATAACGGGACAAGAGATGACAGCTTTACTATTTGATTTACAACTACAAATTTGAATTAACTTAAAATTAACCACGAAAAGGTACGATTAGGAGACTAGACAACCAATCACCTGTCACCTGTCGTACTTGTCAACTTTTATGAAACAGGGTAAAGCTGGTGTAATTAGCAAGGTTAAAATGTGTCTATTTCTCTTCCACTCATATAAAGTCCATATAGAGAAAATTACATGTAGAATCCCATAAAGATCATGCTTTGTCTTATACAGTTTGTCACTAACATAATTTTTTGGGTCGTTTACGTTAAAAAGACGTACTGAAGTTGTTTACATGCCAATGATGAGTCACAATATGTTATACAATGTAAACCTCTTTAACGAATATCTTAATACCTGAGGGTGAAACGAAAATTTTGAGTGCAGATTGTCAGCAACAAGAAATACATTAAAGACACATTAGACATCAAGAAACAAAAATCGTGTTGGCCTGTGTAATCATAGAGTTATAGCTTAGTTGTCAAAAGAATTTTAAATATCTAGTAGGGGTTGTTTAAGTAACATTTTATAGCAGAGCCTCGAGAACAAAAATAATCCTTTGCAGTTCTGCATTGGATTGGATAATAAAAAGTTATCAAGTACTATTTGTAACATACAAACCACAACATAAACTGCTACAGATTGATAACTGTTTTCGTAATGTCGCTGCGCTAACATAGATTAATGGTAATATATTATTGAAAATATTATCTAATTCAACATTTTCATATTATGCCGGTAAGAAAAAAATTAGTTGCTTAAACGAAATGGTATTTACTCAATAATTATTGTTAAATGTTTTGGTTTTAACAGAAAGCAATGTGGCTTTAGTCAAGCGCGAAGGTATTAACACACAATTACCTATATTCGTTGTTAATTACTCAAGGTGTTTTATTAATATCGAAAATTGTTTTCACCTTTTTTCCACTATAATTTTGTGGCGGTTTAAATAAGTATATAAACTCACTGCAATAACACCTTTGTACTAGTTCATATTCACACATTGAACAGTTAATCAAAATGAAGTACTGCTATTATTTGGTATTATATTATTATGATCACTCTATCATTATTTAATAAATTCTTTTAGTTTGAACTTTTTGTGATTGTTACCGTCTGCGGAGGAGCTTTTGGACATGAACATGAGGAAGAACACCACGTAAGTAGTAACTTAGATTAACTTAAGCTGCTTAGATATTACTTTCAAAGCTTTGTATAAAGTTTCTTAAAGAAATTCGACGTTTTAAAACAGTCTCCAAACGTTTAGAAAAAAGCGCTGCTTTATCAAAATCTCCAATATATTTTGATTTATCGATTTTGGTAACCATCATCATCATTGGGTCTTCAGTCCTGAAACTGGTTAGACGCGTACCATCATTGTTTCCTATTCTGAACTAACCTACACATTTCCCTGAAATTTGCACAGTCTGCATCTATAACTATCTGATATAGGTCTACATCCGCCTCTTTTTCCATCACCGCTTGCCATATACCCCACACCATTCCCCAAAAATGCCCCAGAACGCATTCCGCCCTTCCACTTCTCATATTTTTTCCCAAAGATATCCTTGTTTCCTTACTGTTTCTATAACCTATTTGTTATTACCTTTGTCTGTCCATCCTCAAACATCCGAAGCACGGCATTTCAAAAGCCGCTACTGTTCTTCTGTCTGCTTTTCAGACTGCTCGTATTTCGTAGGCATACTGTCTGTGCTGTGCCCCACACATACGCTTTCAACAACTTTTTGTTCTATGTTTGTTGTCTTTCATCATAGGCGCCGTTCTTTCTTGTTAGATGCAGTTCGGTCACCTTCTATTGTTTGACAATTATATACCCTATTTCTTCGACATTCAGTGGCTGCGAAGGGGGGTAAGCAGCCTGTGGTTGCCAAGTTCCCCCAGCACTTGAACATTTACTGATTTAATATTTTCCCAATGTCTTTTCGCACAGTCAGCATTAGTTGCAGTTATTTCACAACAAACAACTAGTTGTTTATAATAATCATCAGATTTGTCTGCGTTTATTTTTTCGTCATTGGGTTTCCCGTCTCAAAACTGGTTGGACATGTACCTGCATGTACCTACATGGTTCCCTGAAATTCTCACACAGCAATACAGCTCGGTTCCCCTTATATTGTTTTCTAGTATTATGCCCTATTTCACAGAGATTTATTGAAGAGGGTTAATCAACCTGTGGCTGCCAAGATCCCCCCACACTTAGACATTTGCCGAAATAATAATTTTCCAGTAAATGCTTTCACGCAATTACCATTATTCAAGAATATTGCCCCTCCAATGCTTGTAGTTGCTTATAATAAATATCATGTTTAAGTGCAGCTACTTTCTTCGTCATTAATTTATCCATCTTGGGACTGGTTGGATGCGTACCTCCATTGATTTCTCTTCTGAGCTAGTCTACACATTTCCCTGAAACTCCTGTAGCCTACATCTTTCACTATCTGTGTGCAGTAGTCTAACCTAGGTCTCCCTCTTCTTCTCTTTTTTCCTATCTTTGCTTCTAGTATATTCCGCACTATTCCTTCATGCCGTAGTATGTGGCCTATCATCCTATCTCTCCTATTTTTTTACCGTTTTCCACATATTTCTTTCTTCCTCTACCATTTTTAGTACATTTTTAGTGGTCTTTGAGCACAGTAGTTACTTTTTCTTGTTAAATGTAGCACGACCTTGTGCTAACCTTTGTTTGATATCTTTTGTGCTTTTCCCATCTTGCGTTATTTGGCTTCCTAGGTAGCAGAAATCCTTAACCTCTTGTAAGTTCGTGTTACCTATTTGTATTCTTGTTTTTGATTTTTTTTCCCCTCCTTTGCATACTAGTACTTTAGTTTTACTTTTGTTAATTTTCATACCGTATCTCTCTGTTAGAACCGTTTCCATTTCATTGGTAACCATAACCACATGTAAAAGATTTGTTTTAAGTATAAAAGTACCTCAAAATTAACACTAACTTCAACGTGCTGTTTTCGGCCCAAAAAATCTAACCGGTAATCTACAGAGAAACTAAGTGGAGTACCTCACTAAGACTCTGTATTTCCTTAAAGTACAAAAAACCTCAACTGCACAAACAAGCATGGCGGCGGACTAACTCAGTGGGGGTAGTGTAACTATCATGTCGGAAATACCAGTCCTAATCGGGAGTTAGTTTGGTCGCCACCTTATCAATCAATCGATCAATCATATTATTAGGTCTTCAGTCCTGGAACTGGTTAGACTCGTACTTCCATTCTTTTATATTCTGAGCTAACCTACACATTTTTCTAAAATTGCCACTGTCTGCATCTTTCACTATCTGCGTGGAATAATTTGATCTAGGTCTATATCCACCTTTCTTTTTTTCTACCTCTGCTTGTAATATACCCCGTAATATTCCCCAAAATCCTTAGAACGTGTCCTGTCTTTCTATATCTTCTATTTCCTCTTTGTTTTCAACAGATATTTTTCTTCCCCTATTATTTCTAGAACCTCTTTGTTATTAACTGTTTGTCCATGCTATCATCATCATACATCTGAAGTATCATATTACTTCTCCTACTGTCCGTATTTCATGGCCATGTAGTGCTGTGCTCCACACACATACTTTCAACAATTTGTTTTGTTTCTTTGTTTATTGTCTTCGAACGTAGCTGCTGCTCTTTCTTTTAAAATACAGTTCGGTTTTCCTTCTATTGTTTTTTAAATATATACCCTATTTCATCGATGTTCAGTGGTATCTGTAGGGGGTTAAACATCCTGCGGCTACCAATATCCCCCACACGTAGACATTTACCGAATTAATAGTTTTTCAATAAATTCTTTCGCACAATTAACATTAGTTAAAAACATTGCAAAACCAACACCTGTAGTTGCTATAATATTTATAAGGTTAGGATGCAATTATTTTTTTCGTCATTAGGTTTTTCGTTTTGCAACTGGTTGGACGCATACCTCCATTGATTTATATTCTGAACTAGCCTACACATTTCCCTGAAATTCTCATACATTTTTAACTATCCGTGTACAATAGTCTTCTTCTACCTCTCCTTTTCCCTATATTTGCTTCTAATATATTCCGCACTATTCCCTCATGCCTTAGTATGTGACCTATGATTTTATATCTCCTATTTTTTACTGTTTTCTACATATTTCATTCTTCCCCTACCATTTCTAAAACCTCTTTGTTCTTAAGCTTGTCCGTCCATGATATCTTCATCATACCTTTATAGCACAATGTTTCAAAAGCTTCTATCTTTTTCCTATCCGCTTCTCCTACCGTCCAAATTTCACAGCCGTACAGTGCTCTACTCCACACATAGGCTTTCAGCAACCCTTTCCTTGTTTCTAAGTTTGTTGCCTGTGAACACAGTAGTTGCTTTTTCTTGTTAAATGCAGCACGGCCTTGTACTAATCTTTGTTTTATATTTTTTTGCACTTTTCCCATTTTGCGTTATATGATTTCCTAGGTAGTAGAAATCGTTAACTTCTTTTATGTTCTTGTTTCCTATTTATATGGTAGCTTTTAATCCTCCCCTTTCTCATGCTAATACTTTAGTTTTATTTTTGTTAGTTTTCATACCAAACCTCACTGTTAAAACTGTTTCCAAATCATTAGGAACTGCTTCTAACTCTTTTTTGCTAGATGCTAATACCGCTACATCTGCAAATATAAGGATATCCACTTCTTGTTCCTGCATAATAATTCCAAATGTCTTCTTGTGTGTGGTAGTATTCATTACCTCTTCCATGTACAATTAAGGGAGATAGGGCGCATCCCTAATATTTACTTCTCTACATTCCTGCTTTAATTCTATTACCCCTGTTTGATCTTTGTATAAGCTATGTACTATCATCCGTCTATCTCTAAAACTCATTCTAGTCTTTTTGGGTATTTCGAACATTCCATTCCATTTTACATTGTTAGATCCTTTTTCCAAATCTACAAATTCTATAAATACGCTTTCTCCTTTTTCTATTATTTTCCCCATTATAACCCTCAGAGCTAAAATAGCTTTCTATGTTCCCCTGTTTCGTTTAAACCCAAATGGATCTTCTCCTAGTATTTCTTCAACCCTTTTTCCATTCGTCTTTGTATAATCCTAGTTAATATGTTGTCCAACTTATTGTTCGAAAATTTTTACATCTATCTGAGCCTCCCTTTTTTTGATATACTGACTATAATATGACGTTTGAAATCTTTGGGTATCTCCCCTGTCTCACAGATATAGCTTACCAGTTGGAAGAGACGTTCTGTTACTGCTTGTCCAACGGCTTTTAGAGTTCGTGTTTGCACTTTATCTATAACCGGTGCCGTACCATTTTTCAGACTGTTTAATGCCAGTTCAAACTTGTCTCTGAGTGTAGTTATCCAAAATCATCCTTTTCAGTGTCTGATTGCTGTTCTAGTGCGTATAGCTTCTGTCCTGCATATAAATTACCTATATATTCTTGCCATCTAACCGCTCTTTCTACATCTTCTCTTATGATGTCTCCTTCCACGCCCCTTATATTTTTGCTGTACGGTTTTATATTACCAAAATTTATTCCAATTATTTGGTATGCTTCATCTGACTCTGCTATTTCCATCTTAGTATGTAGCTTTTTAAACTTTTCATCAATCCATTGTTCTTTAGCTTTCCTGCATTTTCGAATAATTTCCCATTTTATGGCTTTGTATCTCTGTTTTCCTGCTTTGTTTGGTATGTTTTTATATTTTCGTCTTTTTTCTATTAAATTCAGGATATCCTTTGTTATCCATGGTCTCTTATTTTCTTTTTGTATATATCACAAACAATCGATTACTAATTTATTTTGAATTTCATCAAATTTTATTAATCTTCAGGTTTTCTTGCTGAGATGAGGGGGGTTAGTGCCATTGTCCATGTCGTCATGTGCAGGTAGTATAAACTAGAATGTGGTGTAGTTAAGCTGCCGTACTTTGCGTGAGTGAGTTTCCATGGTGTGCAGTGAAGAGAGATCGTCTATTGTAGATAGTGGATGTAGTTATTGCAGCTGATTAATAATTAGGGTTTAGTTGTTAGGATCTCAATTAGGAACCGGTTAAGTTCTTGCCGGAAATATGTGACTAAGTTAGGAAGGGGAGTATGGGCCTAAGTTCAAGTTGTTTTTGAAAACTATTTGAAGATGTGATGTCAAAAAGCAGGAGTAGATGAAATGTATAGATGTGTCTAAGGATTGGTTGTTGTAAGGATGGTAAGAAGGTACGATGATGTGGTTTAATTTGTGACGGAATTTGCCATGTCCGGTAAAGAATTGTATAGTTGATATATTGAATAGGGAATATGAAGAGAAATTTCAGTGAAGTTAGGGAAGATTTTAAAGATGTATCGGCCTGTTTGGCATGTGGTTTAGAAATCTTACCAGAATGGTACATGGAACGGTTTATAAGGGATATAATTTCTGTTTAAAGTAAAATTTGATACTCTGCGAAAAGTCGGATACGATCGTGAAGGATGATGGGAAGATTTTGTTTCAAGTTGCGTTTTAGGTTGCAGGAATTTAGCGAGTTCTATAAGCGGGAATAAAGGACAATGGTAAAACCGGTTCTGTAGGATGGGGTGTAATAGAGGTGAAATGTTTTGTTAATTGTATTGAGCGTATTTCTTATTGCCGGAGAAATCTATGAAAACCAGGAGTCTACCGCATATCTAGTTGTAGAGATCACAATTTGATTGAGGATGTGTCCGCGTGTGGGATTTGTAAAATTAACAAATTTGGGGAAAAGTGATGTAAGCTTACTAGGATGATTTTGTCTTGGCACAGAGTTTGGTAATGTGTGTATTGACTTTAAGGCGCAATGTAGATGCTAAGATATGGTGCAGATGAACTAGTAATTGAAAGATGGAAAATATAAGGTCTTGGACAGATATGATTGACAAAATTCCAAACGTAATTGAAAGTTAGCTTTATGTATCGTCGTGTACACAATTTAAATTTGTAAATTTTCCAATTGTCGTCATCGATCTCGGTGGCGTAATTGGTAAACGTATGGTTCCGGCAAAACTAAGATACAGATTCAAGTCCTGTCCAAGATTTTATATTTTCCATCTTTCAATTACTAGCTCGATTTGAAATGATCATTTGGGCTTTGCATAAAAGTCTATATATATATATTACAGTGAATAAGATGAAATAATAACTTAGACTTTTATGCAAAGCCCAAATGATAGTATTTATCAACTTACCTTGAGTATTTAACTACCTAAAAAATATATATATGTATTGTTGTGTTATCTTCTTTAATTCCTTTTTGCCTCACGATTGGTGCACAATTTTTATTGCTGTGATATAGCCCTTAGGATTTAAGCCCCTACGTTGGGTGTCATTTTTATTTGCTGTGATATCTCCTTATTCCTTTAAGCCCCCCGATTGGTTGTTATTTTTATTGCTGTAATATGCACTTTTTTGATTGGTGTTGTTATTTTTATTGGTGTGATTATCAACCCCTTTTAAAATCCTATGATTTCTTGAATTTGTTTTTCCACGGCTAGCTTAATCTATCAAACACAGAATGCCTTACTTTACAACAACAAAGATTGTTTAACCCCTTTTCTTTCTATCTGTTAAAATAATTTAATTAAAGCAATCCAAAATTACACTGTATAATGATTGATAATATGTACAGTTTTATGTCAATTCAAAAATTAGCCCCTGAATAATTTATTCACATTCACCTAATTTAATTTTTCTGAAAACCGGCAAAAATATCTTTATAATTACTCTTAAGTACCGTTCGAACGTTCAAAGATGATTTCTCTATTTTTCAAATTCTTAATTGACCTTTTTGTTGACCCTTACAGATATATAATATATAGCAAATATTAAAATTGAAACAGTCTTTGACAAATGAAAAAAAGGAAAATCTCTTACCTGCATTTTCCCTGCTTGTCACTGGAATTGCCTCAGAGTATCAGTGTTCAGCACCCCTTGATTGTTACAGTTCGATTTGCTTTACTTGTTGGCCAGAATGATAAATTAATGGTTTCTTATATTTTCCCTTCGGATTTCTGAAGAAACTTTTAGTATCTTTACGTTTATTTCCTTGTTAGTATGTTCGAAGTATCTTTGGATTTTCATTTATAGGTATATCTAGAGATACATTTAGATCTTTAGATATACTTCTTGATCTACATTTAGATCTTTATTCGGATCTTTATTAGGATCTTTATTCGGAGTCCTAAATTTGATAAATATTAAAATAAAATTTAATTAATGGTTTATCTTACGTTTACGCGTAGAACAGCTATTCTTCGTTGCACATATTGACACTTTCAATTTTTCATTTTTAATAAATTATTTACTTTTCACTAATTGTTACTGGTACGTAATTTTCTACTTTAAATCGACGTTGTTCGTGCCTTGTTGAAGATATACTGTTTATCTTCGAGTTTCCTATGGTATTTATAAGCCCAGCTTTCAACGTTTTAATTGGCAAGTTCGTTGATCAAGGCTTGTACTTTGTGCCTATTTCTATACCTACTCGGTATTTCTTAAAATTCGCTAGTTTAGTTCTCGATGAAATGCTCTACCGATCACGTAAGCGTTCTGTATATCATAGTATATTCTTAGAATTTCCAAATATCCATTGTAAATTTGTCACGTCTTTCATACTTGTCGATTATAGTCCAAACTTTTATCTTATCGCGGACCACCTGTTATTTATTTGGTTATTTGAAATATGTTGGATTTTCAGGTAAATATAATATTCCAGTCACGTACTCATCTTTGTATTTGAATGCGTTTTGTTATTTATGCGTTGACAATTTTAATGAAATTCTTAAATAGCTAGAATGTCAAATTGTTTATATTTCCTGATTACGTGTTTTTTTTGATGAAACTTGATGTATTTAAAACATTATCTTTGTTCGTTTCTTTAACTTAAAGCGTAGGCATTATTACTTCAGCAAAATATTATCTAATTATTGCAAAATGAGCTTTTTTTTTGCATTAAATTAATTATAATTTATATGCAGTGTGCTTGCTATTGATCTTTTGTAAAATATTCGATTTACTCCTATTTAATGGTGGAATTATTTGGTTTTCGCTACGTTAATTATTTATACATTTATCTTACGACCCCTATGACTTAATCTACCCTTAAACTACTCTCTTATCATAGCAATATATATATATATATATAGACTTTGGGCCTACAATGGGGATCAAGAAAGCCTCTAAGAAGGAGTATCTTAGATTAACTATGGGATAAGAGCTGGACCAGGATATTCGAAAAAGTTGAGAGGAGTTGTGACGGTGGATTCTATACGGGCTTGGGTGTTTCCATAAATCAAGAAGGGTGGATATATTAGGTATATACTCCCTGTATGTTTGTTGTAGTTTGTTTAGCATTCTTCTTAATTTTCTTTGGGAATTAAACCACTTATATTTTTTAAAATCAACTTTATTTACGTTTCGATCCATGACGTAGGTCATGGATCGAAACGTAAATAAAGTTAAGAAGAATATTAGGTATGTTTAGATCCAGAAGAAGGTTGATTGATAGATTCCAAAGAGAGAAAAAAATAAGTGATCATTGAGGACAGCCTTGTGTTAAAGGTTTAAAAAAAAAGGTTGGTGTTGATTTAGAAAGTTTGCCAACCAAAGGAGTTCAAAGGCTGAGCGAAAATCAAGAAACAAGGACATTACTTATTTATAGGGAGAATGTTGGGTGGCAGTGGTAAGTGAACTTTTGGTTCAATCGGCACTGTATCCGGACGGAATGCGTGCTGCTTGAGTGAAAGGTGTGAATGTAGGCCTATGTGGGAATTTAGTAGCTACGTTCAGCGACGTAGTCTAAAAAAGAAAATAAAACCGAGGAAGAAAAGAAAGAAATTGACTGAGCTCAATCGGCAAGTGGGCGGGGTATTATACCTACAAAAAAAATTAAGGGAGGCTTGAAATAAAAATATACTCACTCGCACACAATCAAACATTTACAAACTAAAAATGTCTAATTTAAAAAACAAAATTATATACAAAACACAATAGTACCAGAAATGAACAATTCGTAGGTACGCAATATACATATTTACGAAATAAAAAAAGAATCATCTTTTACATGGCGAGCGGCAGTTTTTAGGTCACCCCCTATATTAATCTTCAAATAAGAAAAAGGAACAAAATTACCCCACTAAAAATCACAGCTCGAAATCAGCATTGTAAGTATAGAATACTATACATAAAATTATCCTAATAAAGAAATCAGTAAACATTATAATATACTCGCACATACAAACAACTAGTCATTTTACCACCAACAAGGTGATGCATCTGTAGACCCGTGTACATATGTTGTTTCCAACAACTACCGGGTACCCATATAAGAAAATTAGTGTATAAACACTCACCCTCGAATTACCACCGTCGGGCTGGCTCATACCGTCTATAAAAATGGTGCGAAACAGAGGTGCGCGTGATCCCGCTTTAGTGTGGTCCTCGCATCACAAAAAGGGGCGACCATTTATTGTGGCTTTAAGGGCCACCGGAAGGAAATATAGTAATTATAAATAAAATTAATTTAATGTCGTCGAAAAGTACAATTTTATAAAACCCATAAATACCAACCACTCTATAAGGCGTGCGCGAACTTTTTATACAGATAAACGGAAACAACCAACCATTCTACACGTGTTTTCGTTGTATAGATTGAAGAGCAAGTGAATATTAATTTCGTTTCACTAATGACCAGAGCTCAAAGTAATATTGTTGTTAAGGAAATAAAACTGGAAAAATACGCTTTATTGAGATAATACGCGGTTTTAGTTCGACGAAGCTTTCAATGGAAAACACATAAAAAGCAATTATTAGATACCTAGAACCAGTTATCGTCTTTTTAATTTTAGCATAAACTTTACGTTGAGGAATTCTTAGATATAGTATTTATTATTAATTAGGCTCTATGATGTAACAATAGGAATCGAATTTATACAAATAGATAAACGAATTAATACGTGAAAGGGTTATTTTAATTTACTGAATTAATTTTCGTTTCTAACGCCAAAGGAATTTGAGTTGAAAATTATTAGACCGCGTATTTCTTATTAACAAAAAAAATGTACGGGATGTTCAAAATAAACGCAACAAATCTTAAAACTAGCGTCATGTAAATCGTTTATTTCACATTTGCATGTTGTATTGTATAACGGTACCGTGTGTTGTAAATACCGTACCGTTGCTTTTTTTCACTGTTACAAAACAAACTGAATAATTATATTGTTATAGGCACCTGCTCACTACAAATTTGACTATTCAGTTTACGATCCGCATACTGGTGACAAAAAGCAACAATACGAAGAAAGACACGGTCATGTAGTCAAAGGAGCCTACAGTTTTCTCGAAGCAGATGGAACAACACGTATTGTTGAATACACAGCTGATCCTCATACAGGATTTAACGCTGTTGTTAAAAGAATTGGACATGCCCATCATCCACAACATTATCAACATAAACAGGAACATGCACCAGCTCATGAAGGACATGGTGTTGCTCACAGCTCTATTGGTGTAACTCATTATGGATATCATTAAACATTGTTATTCTTGTAATATCATTAGACTTTTTAAAGCAATTTAAATATATTTTTATCAAGTAAAGAAACTTGATGATGACGTATCTTAATTCATGCAGCTTAAGTTTAATTTCAGGCTCCCCCCCCCCATACATTTTCAAGCTGCCCAAATGACTTCAGTAGTCTTCATTGTAAATTAGACAAATTTTGAATATAAAGATCATGCAAGGCTTTATCCGAAAGTTAATTTTATGCTGATTAAGATGACATACGCTATTAACATTCTTAAATGTAAAGTTTAACCTCTATAGAATTAAAAATTTTTTTTAAAGCTTTCGGAGTAAAAATAAATGTGACGAAAGGAAAACGTGCCACTCTCTGCATGCACTTAACCGTAAGTAAAACCTCCCGAGAAGACGGAACATCTGATGAATTCTCTGCTATATTACACTTTTGACAATAGGTGGTTCCAAAGTGACGTGATGGCATAATTCCAATTCTACATCAAAATAACTAGTCAGTTTATTGTGTAACCTACCTAACCCTGACAGAACCTGACTTCATGATCTAGTAGTCTAGTGGCATTGGTTCATTATCCCTACCCAAATACCCTATCCAAATATACACTAAATCATCATCATTTTGTTTTAGACCTTACTTAATGTCGGTTTGACACAGCTCTAATGATGGTTGTTAAAGAACTCCAACATGTTTACAAAATTCCCATTGTAAGGCGTGGAAACTTGACATGTGGGTACTTACTTTAACGTACTTGAAATTAACTTAAATTTCTTGTATAATTGTAAATATATACATCAGAGGTATTTCTAAGTTAACCGTACCTGTTTATTAACCAAATCTGCAGTCACGTAGAGGGCTCTGTTAGAGTATATTCTTATATTGGCAACCACCGTCAATTCTAGAAATAATAAAGTCACGGTGAGTGCTGACCTTTCAGTCATTCTAATAAAGAATAGATAAAACTACATTCTATATAACTATATAAATATGGTATCAACTATCACTGGCATACACAACCAATGTAACCTACAATTGATTCAATTTCTAGCTTCACATCAACACCATCATTATCACATCATTTTCATACCTATAAGGCTCTAGACAACTAGCGTGGCGTATCCTCCACCAGTACGCCCTATTCTGTGTGTCAAATGGTTTGCTATGTAACAGCAGAATTCTTCACACCCTAACCTGTGTGTCGAATGGTTTGCTATGTAACAGCAGAATTCTTCACACCCTAACCTGTGTGTCGAATGGTTTGCTATGTAACAGCAGAATTCTTCACACCCTAACCTGTGTGTCGAATGGTTTGCTATGTAACAGCAGAATTCTTCACACCCTGACCTCGTGTGTCGAATGGTTTGCTATGTAACAGCAGAATTCTTCACACCCTGACCTCGTGTGTCGAATGGTTTGCTATGTAACAGCAGAATTCTTCACACCGTACGCCTTTAACTACTATCTTATCTTTATATCATTAAATGTACAAGATGCTTGGTAGCATCCCTAACTATATACTCTAATAAACATTATATCGCACTCAGCACATAATAGCTGTAGCTCTCAGTGATCATACGATAGTCAGAACAATCTAGGCAAAAGTATAAAATACAGTCTTTCCATGTAGTATACTACATAGCTTCATTTACTCATGAATGAATAATTAATATAAAAGAATACACATCAATTCATACAAGTCAACACCCGTGAGAATATATATAATAAACTCACCTCTGGAATTGAAGAATTCTGTGCTATTCAATACAAGTAGAACTGGTGGCAATCATGACAGTATTTAATTTGACATTTTATTTTTATCATTTCAGAGGTAACTATTTTATTATTAAAATTAGAAACTAAAATGGCTTCTTACATTCGGCCATGCTACGGTTAACTCGTCCCGAGGTAACTATCGTTTTTTTTTAAGTAGTATCAGAAACAGGGGACGGTGGTACACCATCATCGGCACTGCTACCATACGATGAGTCTGACATTGGTTCTACTATCCATGGCTTCAACTTATCAACGGCTATAGTTCTCTCGTATTTGCATCTTCTTTTCCCTGCTGGCATATCGGTCACAATATATCTGTCATTTGATAGCACGGCCTTAACTATGAAAGGCCCTTTGTAAGGTGTTACCATAGCTATGCGAGTGTTTTCGGTAGTTTTACGTTTCTCTACAAGTACTAGGTCATGTACTTTATACTGACGAGGTGTTTTTCTTTTCTGATCGTACAGACGTTTCTGTTTAAGTTGCTCTTCCGTTATCTTTGACGCCACTTGGAATCTTTCTTCAATTATGCTGTCAATATTTCTACTGATTTCGGAAGTCTCATCTATCAATGGAGCATCGTGACCTCCTCTAGGGTGGTAGCCATATAGCAGTTCACTTGGTGTTTTTCCCGTGGTTTTATTAGGCACATTGTTGATGGAGAATTGTAATTTTCTTAACAACTTCGTCCCATCGGTGTTCTTCTGGAGCCGTGGTTAAAAGTGCTGTCATTAGTGTTCTATTAAGCTTTTCGACTTGACCATTGGCCCTAGGAGTAACAACTGCATTGAATATTAGTTTAGTCGTCTTTTCTTCACAGAAGGTTCGAAATTTGCGAGAAGTAAACGAAGTTCCCTGATCACATACAATTCTTGTAGGTTGGTCAAAAATACAAGTAATCTCGTTTATAAACTCTATAGCGAGTGTGGTTTTGGTAGACTTCACAGATTTTAGATGGGCAAATTTTGTGAAGGCGTCGATGACAACAATTAAGTATTGATTTCCGCGTTGAACCTTACCGGAGTTTATTTCGAAACCCAAGTATGTTACAGACTGCATTAAGAACGAACACTTTGGTGGATTTAGGGTGAAATTCTCCTTGCGTAGCAGGTTAAATACCAGGTTTAAATTTTCAAGACCTTCGACGGTTTTGGAATATATTAGTAGATCGTTTAGATATATGGCAGCGACATTTTGTGCCGGAGCCTAAACTCGGTTCATTAAACGCTGAAAAACACTAGGAGCATTTGTAAGGCCAAAAGGCAAACGACAAAATTCATATTGACCTTGAGACGAAATGAACGCTGTATACTTTCTAGATTCTTCTTCGACGGAAATCTGATAATAGCCGGAACGTAGATCTAAACTAGTGAAGAACCAGCTTCCCTGTAGTTTATCTAGTTGATCGTCAATTCTTGGTAAGGGGTAACGGTCCTTCACTGTAAGACTATTCAACTTTCGATAGTCTATGCACATACGTTGTTCTCCGTTCTTTTTCTGCACTAAAAGTAATGGTGAAGAATACGGGGAATTAGAATCGCGAATTATATTGTTCTCCAACATTTCGTTGATCATATCTTTTACAACCCGCTGTTCCGTTAGTGCCAAACGGTACGGTCTGTATGCAAAAGGTTTGTGGTCATTGAGGTTTATACTCATGGTCGCCGATTTTGCACAGCCGAGTTCACTCATTTTTGTAGCAAAACAATCACGGTAGTCATTAATTAATTCCATTAATTTTGATTTTTGTTCATTTGATAATGGGCCTGAAATTATATCACCAGATGGTATGGGTGGTAAGTCGTTGTGATTAATACGTAAAACGTTTTCGGTTCTTGGAGGTTCGGGTTCACACAACCACGCGCGAACAAGAGGGTATTTAGTTTCTATCACTAAATCACTATTGGATAAATTAATTATAGGTATCACTGGGTCTGTATTATCTAAACTTAAAATAACACGAGGAATACAATTTTCTTGCCCTTCAAAGATGCGCAGACTTGCTTCTACATACACATCGCCCGAAGTTTCACTACGACAACTTACTGGAACATGTCCAATGTGATGAGGAGGAATAACCGAAGCTTCTTTGGCCCACAATGGTATTTTACTCTTTAATTCGTGTGGCAATAAGGTCAAATCTTTACGATTAGTATTTAACATAAATTCTAAGCTAACACTATCTTTACTTACTACTATTTGGGGTAATTCGGTAAATGGTTGTCCTACTAATAAAGGGATTGTTTGTACACAGTCTGAAACGACATGAGCACTAACGCACGACTCGATTTCGTCAATTTTGAGTTTAAAATTCACTACACCTAATGTATTAGTATGGTTATTTCCAAAACCACGTATTACCGTAACTGAACTACTGTCAATATTTAATTCTAACTCCTTGGCATTGCTATGTCTAATGATATTACACGAGCTACCAAAATCGACATAACACTTTACCGGACTACCATTAATTGCAGAGTCTTTAAAATACTTCAAATTAATTGCTTTAGGGTCTTCTTGATTTAGTCATAAAGTGGTATTTGGCGCAAGAGCTGATGCCTGCGACCGATCAGATCTTTTAAAACATTGGCTAGTACGATGTCCAATTTTATGACAATTACTGCATACGGGTCTTTGGGGACAACTTACAGCTTTATGCCCTACAGAGTTACATCGATAACAGGCGTTAATTTTATTCTTGTTATTGCCTAAATGCCTTTTCTTTTCTATGCGTCCATGATCGAACTTGGAATATCTCGATCGACTGAGTATATGATTGAATTGTCTTGGAGCTGGTTCAGTCAATGTCCGTAAGTAATTGAATAGTTCTTCAGGTGTGCTGTAATTACCAGCGCGAACTGCATTTTTTTATGTTTATATCAGTCAGTCCCCCGATGACGCACGAGACTGCATCGCTTCCACTAATTTTACATCCATTCAGAAGCGCAGTTTTCTCATAAAAATATTTTATGTAAGTTTCTTCAAAGCGTTTCTTCCTTCTTAGCATCTCCTCCAACATCTCACAATAATTCTCTTGAAGCAGGAAATGCAAGCTCCAGTTTAGCTTTCCATTCCACCCAAGATAAGTTTACAGAGGGCAAACCCTTATACCAAACCTCCGCTAAACCACGCAACTTAGACAGGGCATAGTAAATAGTTGTCTCTTCAGTCCAACTAAATAGCTGTCGCAATTCGTTAACCTTAGAACACCACATAACAACATTTTGCTGACGATCCTCCGGACTAAATTCGGGAACTGCATCACCTCGAAAACCAGTGGAGCAGTTACGAGAGTTTTGTATATCTTTAATAAAATCGCTCATAATATCTGACAATTTGTCGATGGATGCATGGCTTCTTTCGCTAGCGTAGCTACGAGCTCTATTTTTACAGTTTGGTTCTGCAAGTGGTTCTGGAGTATGGCGGGACGAAGACGAAGAAATGGTACTACTACTCGTGGTGGACAAGTTGCGCTTACGCTTTCTAAGCCGTTGGTGACTTCTGCTAGAATGTCGTCCCATTGTAGAAATCCTTCCACGGTTAACCTGTTAATTTGAAAGTTGTTAACTATTTTGCATCCCATAAAAATTAATTTGTTCGGTTAATGTCAACTGCGACTCAATTGATGCCAATTAACATTTGTCGTTCAGATCCCACTGCTGAAAAACTGTAAGGCGTGGAAACTTGACATGTGGGTACTTACTTTAACGTACTTGAAATTAACCTAAATTTCTTGTATAATTGTAAATATATACATCAGAGGTATTTCTAAGTTAACCGTACCTGTTTATTAACCAAATCTGCAGTCACGTAGAGGGCTCTGTTAGAGTATATTCTTATATTGGCAACCACCGTCAATTCTAGAAATAATAAAGTCACGGTGAGTGCTGACCTTTCAGTCATTCTAATAAAGAATAGATAAAACTACATTCTATATAACTATATAAATATGGTATCAACTATCACTGGCATACACAACCAATGTAACCTACAATTGATTCAATTTCTAGCTTCACATCAACACCATCATTATCACATCATTTTCATACCTATAAGGCTCTAGACAACTAGCGTGGCGTATCCTCCACCAGTACGCCCTATTCTGTGTGTCGAATGGTTTGCTATGTAACAGCAGAATTCTTCACACCCTGACCTCGTGTGTCGAATGGTTTGCTATGTAACAGCAGAATTCTTCACACCGTACGCCTTTAACTACTATCTTATCTTTATATCATTAAATGTACAAGATGCTTGGTAGCATCCCTAACTATATACTCTAATAAACATTATATCGCACTCAGCACATAATAGCTGTAGCTCTCAGTGATCATACGATAGTCAGAACAATCTAGGCAAAAGTATAAAATACAGTCTTTCCATGTAGTATACTACATAGCTTCATTTACTCATGAATGAATAATTAATATAAAAGAATACACATCAATTCATACAAGTCAACACCCGTGAGAATATATATAATAAACTCACCTCTGGAATTGAAGAATTCTGTGCTATTCAATACAAGTAGAACTGGTGGCAATCATGACAGTATTTAATTTGACATTTTATTTTTATCATTTCAGAGGTAACTATTTTATTATTAAAATTAGAAACTAAAATGGCTTCTTACACCATTTATAAGGAAATGAAATATAACCTGGTTATCTCCTCCAAAAAAGGAAAAGTGTTAAATTGTACGTTATGGTACGGCTTAAGCAACGAATCGTTGCCAGCATGCCAGACCACTAACTAATTATGAGTTATGTCATGGTGACATTTAGTTAACTGATTTCTATTTATTTTTTTTGTTTTGTTTTCGCACTTACTTAAGGTCGGTTTGGCGCAGCTGTTACGTTTATTTTTCAATATAAACTAAATGACATGTAACATGCGGTAACAAAACTACGATAGCTAATTGGGAGAGAAAAGTGGACTGTATATAAGGTTAAGTGATAATTGAACAAACAACATATAATTAATATTTTTAATTAGAATAAGCGTTTACTAAAAGCACTCACCTGTTGGTTGATGAAGCCGTGGTAACGAAACTAACGATGTAACATCTACTCTGCCTTTTGCGGGTAAAGCGAAGCACATTTATTTCAATAGCGGTTCTAACGAGAAGCGGTTCATAATTTGTTCTATGTAGAACATGCAAAACAGCGATGCGGACTGTTCGAACGACAAATCGATTCTCTCTTGTTTCGTGGATTTTCCAGTCACTACACTGTTCTTGCACATGTGGAATAACCCAGAGTTTATCACTCGCGGCATTTGTTGGCGTGTACTTGTAGTAAACATGAAAATTTACTCTAACAAATTTAAATATCCCGAGGCGGACGTAAATAATCGACAAACTCCACAGAAATAGAATTTAGCTTTAAATTATTTACAATATAAACGGAACATGCCTTTTTTCCTTTGGTTAAGTCATTACCAGCTCGAATAAATTTCATTTCTATTTTTAAATACCCTATATAGTGCACCTGTTCAGAATAAGCCCGCTTTAACATAATTTTAACTCAAATCCATTTTGCTTTTAAAACGAAAATTTATTCGATAAATTAAATAGTCGATACCTTGTTTTAGGTATCCGTTATTTTGTTAAACATTCCAATAACGTATAATTGCGTTCTCTTTAGTTTCCCATCTAAAGACTTGTCAAAATAATGGATCCTAATATTATTTGATAGCGTGTTTTCCAGTTTGCTAATCGCGCTTTGATAACGCGAGGATTGCAGTTCAAATTCGTGTTATTGCGAACCAATTTTTAATTTGATTCTACAGCTTGGGCGTTAAAATATTTTCTACATTACTCGTCCCAGTACTTCAAGAGCGATGCACGTTTTTATGTTTGACAAGTAGGAAGTATCTTGTGTGTATCGGTGAGTTTTTCCGCGCTTTTCCATCCTAATCAGATTCTCTTTTTAGCTCTGAAAGTCTACTTGCGAAGATTTAGCTTGACCGAGAACGACCGCTACAAATGCAGTAAGAGCGCAGATAGTGCTATTTGACTGCCTATTCGAAATAGCAAACCAAGGGTTAGCAGATAGAAAACTAGCTATTGAAGGACTAACATGGCTAAAGAGCCTAGAAGAAGTCGGGGAAGTAGCTAACCAAAAAAGCATTCTAAAAACTTTTAAAGAATTCGCAGGAAGAGTTGAGAGATTGGATAACGATAACCGCGCGTAAATCCTAGAAAAGGAGTTGAGCGGATGGGGGAAGGAACTAAATCAGAAAGAAGCCCTAATTAAATTAAATCAACAATTAAACAACTAAGAAACTAAAATAGAGTGAAACTGTGCATTTCCCCAGGACTTAAAAGAGTATGTGCTTGTGACCCACCGGGACATTGGCAGTGCATAACAATCTCCATTTAGCAGTGAGAAATAATAGTTGTAGGCAGATGACTAGATTTCGGATCCTGGAAAATAATATACGAGATATATATATAAAAATTGTGGCGGCTGTACGCGCATAAGCATTGATTTGTATTAATAAGTAGATTTTGCAATAATTTTAAACGAGCACGTTCTTAGTGTGATGGCGCTAGCCGACATAATACTTGTGCGAGTGCAGCTGATAATTTGAGTGATGCATTTTGCTATTTCATGCACTGCTGAATGCTTAATACTTCTTAATCTTCTTTGGGGATTAAACCACTCATAGTTTTTAAAATTATTCGATCCATAACCTAGGGATCGTTTTCAAAATAATAAAAAACTTCAAGTTTGACATTTATGACATAAATTGAAGGTGACTTTGATTTATTGATGTTCGATATATTTGGTTTGAGTACACTAAGCAAAAATTTTTAAAGTTTAAATGAATAAATTTTTGCTTAGTGTGCTCAAACCAAATATTTCAAACATCAATAAATCAAAGTCACCTTCAATTTATGTCATAAATGTCAAACTTGAAGTTTTTATTATTTTGAAAACGATCCTAGGTTATGGATCGAAACGTAAATAAAATAGATTTTAAAAACTATGAGTGGTTTCATTCCCAAAGAAGATTAAGAAGAATACTAAACAAACCACAACAAACATACAGGGAGTATTTGCTTAATACTTATTTGGATATTTATTTATATATTTTTATATTTATGCTTTTTGGATGCATTTATTTGTTTTGTGGTTTGGTTTGTTCTGTTTAGCGTTTTGCTGACTATTTTTGGGCGCAGTATCTATAAGAAGGAAGATTGGAATTAAAATGTGTCAATTAGGTAATAATAGGGAACGTTAGATACGAATTTGGCTGAACTTAGAAAAAAATACTTAGACCAGGGAGGACGACTTTGTAAATTTATAGAGCAGGAACAAATAACTGGATTCACTATTAATATATTTGACATTTATTTAGAAATTTGAATCCATTTTTAATATTAGTTAGCTAGATTTGGATAGTTTTAAGACGACGCTTCAGGTTGCACCGGTAAGCAGAGCTGGCAGTTGCTATTCGGTATTATTGTTTCCTCTATTTCTACTTTTTACTTGTGTTTCGTTAATCAAACATAATCCAAAGCCAACGCTATGGATACTATTATTTAACACCCAACTTTAGTTTTAGTTAATACATTTTATTTATGATCGATTAATTTTGAAGTCAGATTTATTAGAAGCGTGTTTATTTTCGCGTTTAAACCCAATACAGCACTTTCAGGTAGAGCAATGGGGACGTGGCCGTAAGTGTAGCGGCCGTTACTTATATTATACTGCTTGTAACTTTTCCTTGCTAGATGCTAATACCACTATATCATCTGCAAATCTAAGCATATCAATCTTTTGTCCCTGCATAGTAATTCCAAATGTCTTCCTGCATCGACAGTATTCATTGCCTCTTTCATGTACAAAAAAGATAATGGAGGTAGGCCACACACCTGTTTTACCCTTTTCCTAGTATTTACCTCTCTACGTTCCTGCTGTAATTTTATTACCACTGTTTGCTCTTTGTATAAGCTATGTACTATTCGTTTATTCCTATAACTCATTTCAATCTTTTTCAGTATTTCGAACATTTTTTTTCCATTTTACATTGTCGAATGCTTTTTCCAGATCTACAAAACCCTATATACACGCTTTGTTCCTTTTTTTTTATCATATTTTCCATTATCACTATCAGAGCTAAAATAGCCTCCCGTGTTCCCCTGTTTCGCCTAAACCCAAATTGGTCTTCTAGTATTTCTTCAGCTCGTTTTTCCATCCGTCTTTATACAATTCTAGTTAATATTTTTGACACGTGTGCTGTCATACTTATTGTTCAAAAACTTTCACATCTTTTTTTGGTATAGTGGCTATGATGTTGCGTTTGAAATCTTTAGGTATCTCGCCTTTCTCATACATATAACCTACAAGGTGGAAGAGACGTTCTGTTACTACTTGTCCAGCGGCTTTTAGAGTGTTTGCTTGCATCTTATCTATACTCGGTGCCTTAACATTTTTTAGACCCTTTAATGCTAATTGAAACTCATCTCTAAGTATAGGGTACCCTAAGTGATCTTTTTCAATTTCTGATTTCTGTTGTAGTACTGCCAGTTTCTGTCCTGCATATAAACTCCCTCTATATTCTTGCCATCTAACCACTTTCTCTACATCTTCTATATTGACGTTTCTTCTCGAGTTCTTTATATTTTTGCTATACGTTGTTATATCCCTAAGATTCATTCTAATTAGATTGTATGCTTCGTGTGTATTTCCTATTTCCATCTTAGTTTGTACACGTTTCTGCGCTTTTCATCAATCCATTGTTCTTTAGCTTTCCTGCATTTGCGAATAATTTTCCATTTTATGGCTTTGTATCTCCGTTTTCCTGCTATGCCTGATCTGTTTTTGCTTTTTCGTCTTTCTTCTTTCTTCTCGATATAATTCTACTAATCATTTAAACTACAAACGGGAGCATCACAAGATCGTTAACGTTTCGAACATTTTATAATTGGACCATGCAATTAAAGAAAAAGAATAAAAATTTAAAAAGAAGCAAGCAATGTTTTCGAACATGCTCAACAAGATGAAAGACCCTATTTCATACCCGATAGCATTTTGGAAATCTCGTCAACACTTACACCACCCATCCCATTGAGTTAGTCGGCAACCAACTTTGTTGTTCAGTCGGGGTTTTCGGTATTATATTGAAACGGAATTTTTCCGATATTTCCGTGACTTATCTGCTAGATATTGTTGGGGGAGGGGGGGGGGACAAAACGGCAAAACATACGTAACAAACTGCTAAGCTTGTTGTTAAAAAACTAATTAGACATTTTGTATTTAATATTTCGAATGGACCTGCATCTTGCCGAAGTTCTGGATTACTAGAACAGGTGAAATGGCTTGTGTTCTAATGAGCTAAAGAGCGAAACCACAGATCCATCCAAAGTAGTGGGGTCGTTAGTAAAGAACCAGACTAAAACAGGTCCCCGAAAAAGGACAGCAGCGCTTTCTGTACTTAGATTGGCAGAGACCATAGGGGTTGGTATGGCAGTCAAATATATAGTACCGGGATGTGAAAGATAACGGAAAACCACCACATTACCTCACAAGTACACAGCGTACTTAAATTGTAATAAACGTGATGGCATTCTCTGGGGTAAAAGATTCCGGAGTTAAAATAGTCCCCCATTTGGGTCTTCGGAAGGGGACTACTTCGGAGGATGCGATCGGAAAGTTCAGAATAAAAATCGGGAACATTTTGCGAGTCGGAGTGTGGAATGTCAGAAGTATGAAGCAAGTAAGTAAGCTAGAGAACCTGAAAATTGAAATAAATAGGTTAGCACTAAACATAGTAAGGATCAGCAAAGATCGGTGGGAAGAAGCGGAGGATTTTTTGAATCGCGACTTCAGGGAAATTCATACAGGAGCAGCGGAAGAAAATTCGGGTGTGGGGATAGTTATGCGAAAAAGATAGGACACTGTGCAGAAAATTATTTACAAAAAGAACGAAAGAGAACTCATGGTTAGATTAGAATATAAACCGGTAAACACAGTAATAATACAAGTATACATACCCATCTCTAGACAGAGTGACAAAGAAATAGAAGCGATCTACAAAGATATCGAAGACATACTAAGATATGTAAAAGGACATGAAAATTTAATAATTACGGGGGATTTTAATGCAGTGGTAGGTGAGGGTAGGGAAAAGGAGGTAGTACGTTTATTTGGTTTAGGCACGAGAAACGACAGGGGAAATAGGGTGGTAGAATTTTGCGATAAGAACAATTTAACCATCACAGATACATTATTTCAACACCATGCTAGAATACATTACAAGTGGAAGATGCCAATAGATATAAGAAAATATCAAGTAGATTAGATTATTGTTATACAACGGTTTAGGAATCAAGTAAAAGATTTTAGATGCTTTTCTGAAGCAGATATAGACACTGACCACAACATCGTAATTATGAAGGCCGCAGTTAAATTTAAAAATTTGAAAAAAGAAACAGAAAAAGGCATTTTATTTTTGAGAAACTACAAGATAAAGATATTCAAGAAAGATTAGGAAAAAAGTCAAATGGATTGCTGTAAGATATCGGGAAAAATTTTGATACTAAGAAAGTAGAAACATAATGGAATATCATTAAATCCAGTTTAGACATGGCGGCCAGAAATATTCTGGGGTATACACAAAAAGAAAATAAGAAACCATAGGTAACAAAAGATATCCTGAATTGAATAGAAGAAAGACGAAGATTACAAAAATAAATCAGACGAAACAGAAAAACAGAGATACAAAGCCACAAAATGGGAAACTATTCGCAAATGCAGAAAGCCTAAAGAACAATGGATTGATAAAAAGGGCAAAGAGGTACAAATTAAGATGGAAATAGGAAAGACAGATGAAGCATACAAACTAATTAGAATCAATTTTAGAGACATAAAACCGTATAGCAAATATATAAAGGACGCGGGAGAAAGCGTCATGGGTAGATGGCAAGAACATATAGGAAATTTAAATGCAGGAGGGGAACTAACAACATTAGAACAGGAATCAGACATTAAAAATGATGACTTGAGATATCCTATACCTACAGATGAGTTTGAACTAGCTTTAAAGGATCTAAAAAATGGTAAGGCGCCGAGTACAGATAGGGTGCAAGCAGAGACTCTAAAAGCTGCTGGACAAGCAGTCACATAACGTCTCTTCCAACTTGTAAGCTGTATGTATGAGACAGGCGAGATACCCAAAGATTTAAAACGTAACATCATAGCAATTATACCAAAAATGAAAGGCACGGATAGATGTGAAAATTTTCGAACAATAAGTTTAACAGCACACGTGTCAAAAGTATTAACTAGAATTATACAAAGAAGAATGGAAAAACGAGCTGAAGAAATACTACAATAAAATCAATTTAGGTTTTGGCGAAACAGGGGAGCACGGGAGGCTATTTTAGCTCAGAGAGTGATAATGGAAAAAACAATATTAAAAGGGGAAAGCGTGTATACAGGGTTTGTAAATCTAGAAAAAGCATTCGACAATGTAAAATGGAAAAAAAATATTCCAAATACTCAAAAAGATGAGAATGAGTTATAGGGACAGAATTATAGTACGTAGCTTATACAAAGAGCAAACAGCAGTAATAGAATTAGAGCAGAAACGTAGAGAAGTAAACATTAACAAAGGGGTGAGACAGGGATGTGCCGTATTCCCATTAATTTTTAACTTGTACATTGAAGAAGCAATGAATACTGTCAAATGCAGGAAGACATTTGGAATTATTATACAGGGACAAAAGATTGATTTGCTTAGATTTGCAGACGATATAGCGGTATTAGCATCTAGCAAGGAAAAGTTCTAACAGAGAGGTACAGCATGAAAATGAACAAAACTAAAACTAAAGTACTAGTATGCAAAGGAGGGGAAAATAAATCAAAAACAAGAATACAAATGTGTAACTCACAAAAGGTTAAGGATTTCTGCTACCTAGAAAGCCAAATAATGCAAGATGGGAAAAGCACAAAAGATATAAAACAAAGATTAGCACAAGGTCGTGCTACATTTAACAATAAAAAGCAACTACTGTGTTCAAAGACAACAAACATAGATACTAGGAAAGAATTGCTTGAAGCGTATGTGTGGAGCACAGCATTGTACGGCTGTAAAGCCTGGACAGTAGAAGAAGCGGACAAGAAAAAGGTAGAAGTCTTTGAAATATGGTACTACAGACGTATGATGAAGATATTATGGACTGACAAAGTTAAGAACAAAGAAGTACTAAAAATGGTAGAGAAAGAAAGGAATATGTAGAAAACGGTAAAAAATAGGAAAGACAGGATCATAGACCACATACTGTCGGCATGAGGGAATAGTGCGGAATATATTAGAAGCAGAGATAGGAAAAAAGAAGGGTAGAGGTAGACCTAGGTTAGAGTTTTGCACACAGATACTGAAAGATGTAGGATGTGGGAATTTTAGGGAAATGTGTAGGTTAGCTCAGAATTGTAATCAATAGAGATACGCATCCAACCAGTCTCAAGATGAATAAACTAATGACGAAAAGATGATTATTATAAGTAACTATAGATATTGGTTATGCAATATTCTCGAACAATGGTAATTGTGTGGAAAGATTTACTGGGAAACTATTAGTTCGGCAACCATCGGCTACTTAATCTACTTCACATACCCTACATTTGATTTTTCCAATGCTCTACCCGAAGGTACTACATTGGCCAAAAAGCGGGTTTTTTTTACTTGGAAATGTGCAATTTTGCCGAACCCTTGCTGTTGCAAGTAAGGTAGGGATCTTTAACGTGCGCGACAACACGGGATCTTTATGTTACCTCTGATCCGAACCATGGCGTTTTTTTTTTGTGAAAAATGCTCGCCTAACATTTTTCAAGCGGATCGTGTCAGGATTTGAATTCGGGACCTTGGGCATAGTAGTGACACGAATACCAATTACACCACGGAGCCGCCTCTCTTTCACATACCACTGAATCTCAGTGAAATAAGGCATATAATTAGAAAACAATAAAAAAGGAACCGAGCTGTATATAGGCTGTTTCAAATCCCGATACGGCCGACTGCGTGAAAAATGGCAGGTGAGCATTTTTCACAAAAATTACGCCCTCGTTCGGATGAGAGGTTAAATGAAGGTCCTGTGTGTGAGTGTTGTCACGTACGTTAAAGATTCCTACTTTGTCTGGAATGGCAAGGGTTCGGCAAAATTTTAAATTTCCAGCCAACAAAAAACTCGCCTCCTGGCCAATGTAGTACCTTCGGATGGAGAATTGGAAATGTAAATGCACTGTATATAGACTGTGTGGGAATTTCAGGGAACTGTGTAGGTTAGCTCAGAATTTGGGCTTTACTTAAAAAGTCTAAGTTATTATTTCATTTTATTAATTGCAATACGTTAGTATTTATCAACTTACCTTGTGTAAAAAACTACTTATAATATATATATATATATATATATATATATATATATATATATAGCTATGTATAAACAAGAATTGGAATTATCGATCTCCGACGTTGGGCTGTCTTATTAATATTGCTATAAACTCCATCCAGGAACTTAACTGGATTTTATCTTGAACCGGCCTTGTCGACCAATAACAAAATTTGATATGTTACCGCCTTACTCGTTATCAATTTTGTATTCAACTTATTGCTCCTCCTTGATTGTTTATATTATCAAATCACTCCCATTAAATTTATCTTATGACCTCGACTAACATTTATTTGGAATTATAAAATTCAGTTAATTCGATTTTATATAATGAAACCAATATTATGTACAGTTTTTATAAATTATTTAAAATACACTTTTCAATTAATTAATGTTGTAAATCTCATTTATCAAAATCATATACTTTTTAATCAAACCCAAAGCCACCAAAAAACCTATTATTTTTATAAAAGAAGTGTGGAACGTTCAAAACCTCTTATCATATCACACACTTTATACGTATGCAAGTCCTCTGTTTTGTTGACTTTTCACATTCATTTATATTAAGCAAATTCAATATTCAAATAAAAAAATAGAAAAATAATGTCTTATAACTAAAAATCTAACCTGGTCTATTTTTCTTCGCATTGACGCATTCATAATCAGCTAATATTTCCCATGCATTAAGCCATCCATTTGAATAAAAATTATATTTCCCCAATTCAGGATTATTACATGCCCATTCGAAATATTGTCTATTCACACGCTTGAACCATTGCATTTAAATTGTTGCCATCACCCTCTGGACTACCATTATTAACTTATACTTATGCACCCCAATTTATTGTCATCTCATTCAGACTTATTACTTCTTATCAATTTCCTCAAACTTAGAATACCATCTATTCTCCCCGGATTTGGAGTTGTATTGTTATTCTTCCCCGCACTCAGAATTGTATTATTCTCCCCGGCTTCAAAGCCGTTTAATCGGCAATCGTAATTTTCATTTTCGCACTTATACAATGTTTCACTTTAATTATTATTACGTATCACACTTTATTTCTGAGTGGCGCACCTCGGCCTTTGTTAAGTTGAAAACTCTCTTCGTTATCACTGTACGTGTTAATATATCATTGATCTCCTACTCCGTCAGTGGGTATGGTCTACAAACTCGTCGCTAATTATAACCAATCAAATCTTTGCATTTAAAGTAGTTTCTGATGTAATTTTCTATGCTTTCAAATAATTGTGGCCTGCTCGCAGCTGCCTTGTTACCAAACATGCGGTGTTTTGACGAATCTAATCGCTTTTCCATAAACAACTGATGCAATTCGACTTTTAATTTTCATATATGCATGTTATTTACGCAATTTTTAATCTCCTTTCTTATTAAAAATTGTTAACTATTTTGTACGCATTTATACTTTATATACAGGGCGTTGACTGCTTACTATTTACAAACTATCTCCATTTCTCACTTCTTTACTAAATAAATGCAGTTTTCTGCTTCCTATTATAATTTCAGATTCCTAAACGACCTTTACTATAAAGTATACCCTTAAACAACCCCTTATCACAGCAATATATATACGTAGGGGTACGCGTTTAACCATTTTTGAGACGGATAACCTAATGACGAAAAAATAAGCGCAGATAAATTTGATGAGTATAATAAACAAGTAAAGGTGTTGGTTGTAAAATATCTGCAACTAATGTTGACTGTGCGAAAAGATATATTGGAAAAAATATTAAATCAGCAAATGTTCAAGTGCGGGGGGAACTTGGCAGCCACAGGCTGCATACTCCCCCTTTACAACCTTACATGTGATTTTCCAATGCTCCACCCGAAGGTACTACATTGGCCAAGAAGCGAGTTTTTTTACCTGGAAAATTTGGAATTTTGCCGAACCCTTGCTGTTCCAAGCAACATAGGGATATTTAACGTGCGTGACAACACTCACACACGGGACCTCCATTTTAGCTCTCATCAGAACGAGGGTGTATTTTTGTGAAAAATGCTGGCCTAACATTTTTGAAGCGGACCGTGTCGGGCCCCTTTACAACCACTGAATGTCGAAGAAATGGGGTATATAATTGTAAAACAATAGAAGAGAACCGAACTGCATCTAACAAGAAAGAACAACGCCTAAGATCAAAGACAATAAACATAGAAACAAGAAGAAAATTGTTGATAGTATATGTGTGGAGCACAGCACAGTATGTCTGTGAAATACGGACAGTAGAAAAAGCAGACAGAAAACGGTAGGAGCCTTTTGGAACGTTGTGCTTCATGTGTATAAGGATGATAGCATGGACAGACAAAGTTAATAACAAATAGGTTATAGAAATAGTAGGCGAATAACGATATCTGTGGAAAAAAAATAGAAGAAATAGAAAGACAGGATACGTTTTAAAGCATTTTTGGGGAATAGTACCGGAGTTATTACAAGCAGAGACGGGCAAAAGGAGGTAGATATAGACCTAGATCAGATAGTGATAGATACAGACTGTGTAAATTTTTAGGAAATGTGTAGACTAGTTCAGAATAGGAAACAATGAGTTCCAGGACTGAAAACCTAATGATGATAAGTATTAGTTCCTTTAGCAGTTTTTATTTAAATTGAAAGGATATTAGGAATTTAAAACTCCTGATTATAACCATTTACTATTTTAAGTTGCAGTCCATTTTATCCAAGAAAGAATTTTGATACTAGGAATATTTATTTCTGACCCTGAGGTTCAAATTTAACGATTAACAATTTATAAGTCTAGTATTAATTCGAAAAACTACTATAAATTTACTAGTGTTTTGAATTTTTACAAGACCAAAAATTTTTATTCCACGGTTGCGTTCGTGATTTGGTATTTGTCATTCTTTAATTATGTACTAACTTGCCGAAAGCACTTTACGTTTACTTCAAGTACGAGTGAATTAGGTACTACTTGTTTAAAGTTCCGTATATTTCTATAAGATCCTTAGTTACTTAGAGAGCAAAATAATATTTCATTATAATAGTCTGCTAAGAACCCTAGATGGTGAAGTATAATCATTGAGCGTTGTATCCGTTTACCATCGTACAAAGGTACAGCAGCCGCAAAGCACCATCCGGAAATTACTAATTGGTAACCAATTTCGCAAACTTCCCTTTTAATATTTTCGATACCGGAAGCTGAATCCTTAGATTGTTGTGAATGAATTTATGAGATACAAACTCATTCCTTTGTCTAGAAAGTGTGCAGTTTATAGCTTATTTACAATAAAAGTTAATCATACTTTTACGTACTCTGTTGCGATAAAATTCTTAGTGAATTTACAAAATTTTAGTCAATGTCTTTTCTTTGCGTATTAAATAAATTACCAATGCGCTAGTCAATTTTCAGAGTATACAGAATTATGTCATTATATAAAACTGGTAAGCTTCGTTAATTCGTCAACTTTTGGCAGATGATCAATTTTTAGGGTTCCGTACCTTATAAGGTATAACGGAACCTTTATAAGATCACTCTCGTGTCCGTCCGTCCGGCTGTCACAGAGTTCTTTTCGAAAACTATGTAACGTAGGAATTTGAATTTTGCGCAATGCTAGGTCTTAATGGCGCGCACATATATCGACCGTCAGAAAATAGAAAAAAAAGTTTTTAGATTAAAATAGCGAGGGTCAATTCGGTCAAAAGAAAAAAAGTTTTAATAAATATATCGGGAAAGACATCATTTGAAAGAGAATTCTAAAAGGCTTCTAAAAATTATTTTTTTATAATTTTCGGTTCAGTAGTTTTCATGATATAGTTAAAAATGTGCCAAAAATGACCGCCCCCCCCCTGTTCTCCTACATTTCCAAAGCTAAAATTTTGATTTTAATAGGGATAGTAGCTATTGAGATTATCGGAAAACTGCAGGTTTTTTGACAGTGTTATAGTTGCTGGGAAAAATTTTTTAAACACAGCAATAGACAATGTGCAATAGTACAATGTGGGACAATACATATATTTATTTTTCAGTTATCACAATCAAATTTGGATCAGATTTAAATATACATAAATCATAAAAACAGCTAAATTTGGTTTATTGATTGCTCACTGTAGTATTGGTACGGAACCCTAATAGTGCGAGCTGGACTCGCTCTTGGCTAACTGTTTTTAGTAGAACATGCTACATTTTGTTTAATAGATCCGTGGCATTTTTTCCCTCTGACTAGTCGTTTAATATAAACATTCTTATGCAACTTTACCCTTTTTTCAAAAAAGTCGTCCAAGGCAGCATAGCATTGTTGGATCTAGTCACAATTTCGACTCGGTGACCCGAAACATACTGATTTGGGACGCCATGATCCAGGATCCAAACTGACCAGATGACCCGAACTGACTCGGACTGACGCGCTGATCCAAAATGACCAGGTGAATCGAATTCACGCAGTGACCTAACGGGGTGGTTCAAACCGGTACATATAGATCTAACTATTTCAGAATCCCAAATTAAATATTGTAACGCCTGCCTAAATCAGTCAGTAAAGCATGAAACTCTTAACCTTAAGGTCTTGGGTTCTCGGCCACGTTGGGCGCCACTTGTGTAACCCACGGCTAGCTTAGGGTTTTTATGGAATCACCGCTTTTAGTTTTACGAATAATATAATGTTACGTGAAATTAAACGATTTTATTTCCTTAAAATATAAGTAAATAAGAACTACTTAAAACGTAGATTCCAACATTATTGCAACACAAACTAAATAAAAGTCATCTTAAATCGATAACGATTCTTGACGCGTTGGCACGTCTTACTCTCGCAACGGTCTGCATTTCACTGTCTTAACCCGCCTGGACCTGTCTTCGATTTTAATGCGAGCAGAACGTCTGACAAAGTCAGGGTTGCCACTTGCACTATTCTTGGGTTTGGCGCTACAATATTGAATTTGTGGCAAGAGGGTACCAATGTGTGTACGTATGTATAATTCTACTACGTTTTTAATTTAAAATTTGAAAAAAGTAGAAATTGATTTGACGCTTTTTTATAATTATGCTTGATGTATGCATAATCACAGTAATCATTTATCGTCCTTTATTATTCAATGTACAAGTAAAAACTTAACAAAGATAGGACACATCCCTGTCTTATCTCTTGTCTAATATATTCTTCTCTATGTTTCTGTTCTAATTTTATTATCACTGTTAGCTATCCGTCTATCCCTAAAACTCATTCCAATCTTTTTTAGTATTACGAACATTTTTTCCCATTTTACATTGTCAAATGCTTTCTCCAGAACTACAAACCCTATATATATATATATATATATATATATATATATATATTGCTGTGATATAATTGCCCCACGGCTTGGGTCATATAAAATGCTGTGATATACTTATTCCACGGCTTGGGCGTACATAAAATGCTGTGTTAATTCCTCCCCATGGTTGGGCAGAATTATAAAATGTCGTGTTAACCCTTATATTACACAAGCACTTGTGATAATGTTAATTTATAATTTTTTTTTGCTTCGACTAGCTGATTCAATTAAATAAAGCACTTCTACAATACACAGTACAATGATTAAATATTTACAACCTTCTTTTTTTTATAAATCTTCTTTCTTTTTGAATTATTTACATCTATTAGATTTTTAGTAAATAAAGCCAGCAAAACGAGCTTTTATTACATTTAGAGACCTGTTGAAATGTTTCAAGATGTCTATAACTTTTCATATAAAATTTATGCAAACAACCCTAATTTGTCGGCTCTTACACTTTTAAATTATTTTTGAGATTAAAACAAAAAATAAATCATATCCAAAATATATCTAACCTGAGGAGATTCAATAAGTGCTCTGCATTCCAAGAATTGAAGTCGACATCCAACCAAAATTTAGTATCCAAATCGTTATTCCAATGATTATTAAATTGTTTGAACAGACAGCATTTTCCAAAGTTTTGTATCCAAGATTGTATTTAAGATCGTTATTCAAAGTTTTAACAGGAATCATAACGTTATTTTGTTTGTAATTTAGAACGTGGTTCAAAATGTAATTTAGAACGTCGTTCTTCAGATCGTAATTATTCAGAACGTATTTAATCAGAGCCCTGTTTTATTTATTATTAAAAATGATATAATTTTACTAAATCTTATTTACTTACGCCTTTTAGAAGTACGGCTCTCTTTGCACAATTATACACTCTTTAAAATAATTTTCACTTAACTTTTCACGTAAATATTTATCACATTTAAGTATAGTGACTGCTCAGTTTCAAAAGTATACTAACTCAATATTCAATTGTTATGATATTTGTAGGATTGTCCCCCTTTAGTTTCTGATTCGTTGACCAGTTTTCTAGTTCAATAGCATGACGCGATGCTCACTTCGTCACGTAAATTCTTATTATACCTATGCATTTACTTCAGAAATCCCAGGAATCTTCATTCAATCGATCACGTAGTATTATTGTTGTTGGCCTTATTCTAATCTAAATTGAATAAATTTGGTGTTTGTTTATTTCCTAATAAATTGGATTTTTGAGCAAATGTGATACTTTTAAATCACGTACGCTTTTCAAATAATGCATAATTTCTAAGTGCGTTTAAGATGATATATTCACGCACTTTTTGAATATTTGTCTAGCCAATTCATGCAGATTTTTCACTGATTTAATTTCAATGCGTTTCGTTACCTTTTAAAATTTTTCTCTTTGCTCATAGCTACTCTTGGATATCTGTTTTAATCGTTTGTACTGCTATATACAGTGTGTTCTTAATTAATAATATTTATAATGACCTATTTACTCTTCTAATATCTGTAATTATGTGCTTCTGTTGCTTGGACGTTTCTTCTGTTTGTTCTACGACCCCTATAACTTAACCTACCCCCTAAATTAACCCCATAATCACAGCAATATATATATATATATACGCTTTCTTCTTTTCCTATTGTCTTCTTTATTATCGCCCTTAGAGCTAAAATAGCCTCCGATGTTCCCCTCTTTCGCCTAAACCCAATTTGATCTTCTAGTATTTCTTCAGCCCGTTTTTCCATCCGTCTTTGTACAATTCTATTTGATATTTTTGATACGCATGCCGTCAAATGTATTGTTCGAAAATTGTCACATATATCTGCGCCTCTGTTGCTTGGTATAGTTACTCTGATGCTACGTTTGAAATTTTTGGGTATCTCGCTTGTCTCATACATATCTCTTACAAGTTGAAAAAAAGTTCTGTTACTGCTTGTCCAACGGCTAGAGTTTCTGCTTACACCTTATCTATACCAAGTGATATATTATTTTTTAGAGTTTTTAATGCTAATTCAAACACATCTTTAAGTATAAGATGTGCCAGTCATTCGTTTCAATGTCTGATTCTTGTTTTAATGCTGTTAGTTCCTCTGCTGCATATAAGTTTCCTATATATTCTTGCCATCTAACCACTTTCTCTACATTTTCTATAATAATGTTTCTTCCTACATCCTTTAAATTTTTGTTATATGGTTTTATATCCCTAAAATTCATTCCAATTAGTTTGTATGCTTCGTTTGTCTTTCTTCCCTATTTCTATCTTAGTTTGTACCTATTTGCACTTGTCATCAATTCATTGTTCTTTAGCTTTTTTGCGTTCGCGAATAATTTCCCATTTTATGGTTTTGCATTTCCGTTTTTTTAATTCGTCGGGTCGGTTTTTGCATTTTCCTCTTTCCTCTATTAAATTCAGAATATCCATTGTTATCCATGGTTCCTTATTCTCTTTTTGTTTGCACACCAGAATATCTCCAGCCGCCACGTCTAAGCTGGATCTAATGTTATTCCATTCCGATTCCACTTCCTTAGTATCAGAAATTTTCCCGACGTCTCTCAGCAATTCGTTTGACGTTTTCTAAAATCTTTTGTGGATATCTTTAACTATTAATTTCTCTAAGTCAAGTTCTTACATTTATATGGTGATAGTTCTTACAATTTAAAAGTCGGTAACACAGTTAAAAGTCGATAAAACAATTTACGAGTTCATAAATACATCGCGCAAGCGCAATGAATAAAACGGGCGACGCCCCTGGCGGATGACAGCACTAACCTTATTACAGATTCCGCGCAGCCAACTTCCAATGACGTCACCAATGCACAAAATTATATTACGCAATAGACGGAAATTTACATAATTTTAAAACAATGATAAAAGCAAACAAATTAGGTAATGGATTACTTACATCAGAAATCCTGCATTCGCACGAAGTTGCGCTACGGTAGGCCTCTATTGAAGTCCATCAGGCTACGGAGGCCCTTTGGCGGTAATTTAAGATGATACAGCTCCGGTGCTTCAGCGAAACATGGACATCCGACTCATTCTCGGGTCGTACGGTTCGGTTTGCCCTAGGTGGCTGCAAAATTCTCCTACCTATGCAAGGATCGGATTAGGAACAAGGTAAGGGTGACAACAAAGACAATTAGGCAAAGGAAATCTACATAGATAAGATAAGGCACGATACGATACCTCAAAGCGTCCACTCCACTCGAAGATTCTGGCAAAACAGCCACGTTCAAGCGTCTAACGGAAAACTCTCACCACTTTTCCCCACTCTTTGTCCAGTATTCGTCCAACCCTCTAGCGTCGCGCGATCTGCGCAAACGCACTGTGACGTATCGGAAGTACGCGCCTAGTCTTTTAAAATTCCGCGCATCGCGTCTTTTGAAATTATGGCGCGAAACCTCCGCACATCAAACTTAACCTAAACACAATGTTTAAGGGCCAATTTGATTGGCACGTAACAAAGTTACATTTTTACGTTCTCTTTTTCATTTCTTTAAATTTAGGTGCGGCTTTCATAATTACTATGTTGCGGTCAGTGTCTATATCTGCTGCTGAGTAGTTTCTACAGTCTTTTACTTGATTCCTAAACCGTTGTCAAACAAAAATGTAATCCACTTGATATCTTCCTATATCTCTTGGCATCTTCAACATGTATCTTTTTCTAGCATAATGTTGAAATAATGTGTTTGCGATGACTAAATTGGTTTTGTCGCAAAATTCTACTATCTTATTTCCTATGTCGTTTCTCGTGCCTGAGCCAAATGAACCTACTACCATTCCTTCCCTACCATCACCTACAGATGCATTAAAATCTTGCGCAATTATTAAATTTTCGTGTCTTTTGCGGATTTTAGTATATCTTCAATATCTTTATAGATCGCCTTTACCTCTTCCTCGCTGTAGCTAGAGGTGGACATTTATACCTGTATTATTACTGTAATTACAGGTGTAGATTCTTATTGAACCACGAATACTCTTTTGTTATTTTGTAAGTAGTTTTCACACAGTGTCCTATCTTTTTCGGCATAACAATTCGTATACTCGAATGTTCTTCCTTTAATCCTGTATGAGTAACCCTAAAATCTACGCTCCAAATATCCCCTGCCTCAAGTCACCGAACTTCGCTAATCCCCACTATGTCTAATGCTAACCTATCAATTTCAATTTTCAGATTCTGTAGCTTACCTACTTGCTTCATACTTCTGACATTTAACGCTCAAACTCGCAAAATGTTCTCGGCTTTACTTCTAAACTTGCTGACCAGATCCTCTGAAATAGTTTCAGGCCGTAGCTCCAAATGGGGGAATATTTTAACTCAGGAATCTTGTACCCTACAAGATGCCATCCCTAATATTAAAAACGTTTGCAGTACGTTGTGTATTAGCGAGGTAATGTGGTGGTTTCCTGTTGCTTTCCACATCGCAGTAGCGTCTTAAAATGCCATACCGATTTCTAAGCTTTGTCATTCCAAGTACCGAAGAGCTGCTGCCCTCTTTCAGGAACCTGTCTTAGTCTGGTTCCTCACTAAGACCTCACTAATTTGGTTAAACCTATAATTCGGCTAATAATAACCAAAGTTTACTAAAATAATGTCATCGAAGATTAAACTACATATCTAATACTAGTTCTAGTAAATTGTTAAATTGTGATATGGTCTTAGGTATTGATTGAAACCTGAAGGTGAAACCTGATGTCTGTCAACCCTGTGTTGAAGGAAGATAAGCCGGGCTGCTCCATAATAAAAAACGAAGGAGTACGTTTAAAATATTAGAATTAGTACTCGCAGATCTTTGCGGTCTCATAGTACCAAAATCGTGGGGTCGATAAAGTTAGGCGTCGGCGTGGATTAATGTAGTAAGCGTAAGACTACGAATCCCAAAGTCCTGGGTTCAAATCCCGATACGGCCGACTGCTTGAAAAATGACAGGTGAGCATTTTTCACAAAAATTACGCCCTCGTTCGGATGAGAGGTTAAATGGAGGTCCCGTGTGTGAGTGTTGTCACGCACGTTAAAGATCCCTACCTTGCCTGAAACGGCAAGGGTTCGGCAAAATTCTAAATTTCCAGGCAACAAAAAACTTGCCTCCTGGCCAATGTAGTACCTTCTGGTGGAGCATTGGAAATATAAATGCACGGTCGAAAAAGTTATCTGACAATGATTGATGATTTTCCAAATTTTACTGCAGTTTATGGCCGGAATCGAAAAGGTAAAGTATTTAAATATTTTTGGGAATTGCCATGGTCAAAACAAAATTTGTAAAGGAAATATTAAGATTACGTTGTAATAATAGAACGGAATGTATTGAAAGTAACATGATCAATTTTTGTAAACAAAAAGGAATTATTTGTGAGTATACTGTACCATACACCCCTTAGCAGAATGGGGTTACCGAATGGATAAACCGTATCGCAATAGAAACAGCACGTACGATGATTTTGAATTTAAAATTAAATAAAAAGCAGTTTGAAAGTGTACTTACCTCAATGTATTTTATAAATCGGCGTCCTACTTCCACTTTGGAAAATAAAACTCCCTGCAGAATTGTGGCACTGATACAAACCAGATATATTCAAATCAAGAGTATTTGGAAGCATTGCATACTTACACGTGCTTGAAATATTTCGTGGAAAATTTGATTCGAAAAGTAGAACAACGTACTGCGTTAAATATATCCCAAACGGATATCGTTTATGAGATGAAACTTGCCGCAAAATAAGAATAAGAAAAGGTATACTTTTCGATGAAACGCCAAAGTTTGAATGTTCAGTTCCGAAGGTTTTCAATATACAAAAAGAAGTAGAGGAAGAAGCACAAAGTATACTGGAAGAAAAATTAGAAATTTCTAGAAACAATGTGGAAGAGATGGATAACGAGGGCATACAATATCGAATAAATGGAAGAGAAAAGAAAACTCCAACTGGTTAAACGAAATACGGCACCTCTACTTGTTTGGCATTATTTGTAAAACGCTTAGTTGATAACCTTCCCATGGGCGAAGAAAATTAAAAGAATACAAAAGGAAGGTAAATGGAACGGAGATATAAATAGTGAAATAAATTCTCTAATTAAAAATAATACTTGGACCTTAGTAAATGATCCTGGAAACAAAAATATATTGGATAGCAAATGGACGTTCAAGCAAACATAAAATGAAAATGGGGAGAAAATTCCCTATAAATCAAGATTAGTAATAAGGGTTTTCTTTTTTATAAGACAAAGGAATAGCTTACAGTGAAACCTTCACTTCAGTGGCAAGACTCAATACCATCGAATATTTCTTGCAGTTTGTCACGAACATGAATTCATTTTTGAACAAATGGATGTTTGCAACAACATTTTTACATGAAGTCCTGAAGGAGGAAATTTACATGAAGTGTCCAGACGGCATAGAACATAAGAAAGATATAAAACTTTATACCGATTAAAACAGTCGTCAAAATATTGGAATGAAAAATTCAATAAATTTATGGAAAGTCAAAACTTTGAAAGATCATAATCAGACGTCTGTTTGTATGAAAAAAATAAAACATTTACTGAATCAATTTTTGTATCAGTATTTGTTGATGATTTATTAATTATGAGTAAATATGAAGAATACCCATTTCTAATGCACCTGCACTTTGCAGAAGTTCTAAATTACTAGAACAGGTAAAATGGCTTGCGTGCTCTAATGAACTAAACAGTCAAACTACAGGTCCAACCAAAGTAGTAGGGTCGTTAGTGAGGAACCAGACTAAGACAGGTCCCCGAAAGAGGGTAGCGGCTCTTTCGGTACTTAGATTGGCAGAGACCATAGGGGTCTATATGGCAGTCTAAGACACACTACTGCAATGTGGAAGACAACGGAAAACCACCACATTACCTCCCAAGTACACATTACATGTGATTTTCCAATGCTCCACCCGAAGGTACTACATTGGCCAGGAAGCGAGTTTTTTTTACCTGGAAAATTTTGAATTTTGCCGAATCCTTGCTGTTCCAAGCAAGGTAGGGATCTTTAACGTGCGTGACAACACTCACACACGGGACCTCCATTTTACCTCTCATCCAAACGAGGGTGTATTTTTGCGAAAAATGCTCGCCTAACATTTTTCAAGCGGACCGTGTCGGGATTCGAACCCGGGACCTTGGGCGTAGTAGTCACACACATACCACTACGCCACGGAGCCGCCTCCCAAGTACACAGCGTACCTAAATAATAATAAAATGATGGCATCCTATGGGGTAAAAGATTCCGGAGTTTAAATAGTACCCCATTCGGATTTCCGAGAGGGGCCTACTTCGAAGGATGCGATCGGATAGTTCAGGATAAGAGTCGGGAACATTTTGTGAATCAGAGCGTGGAATGTTAGAAGTATGAAGCAAGTAGGTAGGGTAGAAATTTTGAAAATTGATATGAATAGGTTAGCACTAGACATAGTAGGGATCAGCAAGGTTCGGTGGCCAGATGCGGGGGATTTTTGGAAAGTCTGGTGTGGGTATAGTTATGCGAAAAAAGATAGGGTACTGTGTAGAAAATTCCTTACACAAGAACGAAAGAGTACTCATGGTTAGATTAGAATCTAAACCGGTAAACACAGTAATAATACATGTATACATGCCCACTTCTAGCTACAGTGACAAAAAGGTAGGTAGAACAATATACAAAGATATCGAAGACATATTAAAATACGAAAAGAACATGAAAATTTAATGATTACGGGGGATTTTAATGCAGTGGTAGGCAAGGGTAGGGAAGAAGCAGTAGTAGGTTTCTTTGGTTTAGGCACGAGTAACGACAGAGGAAATAGGCTGTTAGAATTTTGCGATAAGAACAATTTAATCATCACAAACACATTATTTCAACATCATGCTAGAAGACGATATACGTGGAAGATGCCAGGAGATATAGGAAGATATCAAATAAATTATATTCCTCTTAGACAACGGTTTAGGAATAAAGTAAAAAACTGTAGAAGCTACTCAGAAGCAGATATAGACACTGACCACACCATCGTAATTATGAGGGCCGCTCTTAAACTTAAAAATTTAGAAAAAGGAACAGAAAAGACACTTTGACTTTGAGAAACTAAAACATAAAGATATCCATGTAAGATTTGTAAAAAGGTCAAACAAATTGTTTAAAGAAATCGGAAAATTTTCTGATACTAAAAAAGTAGAAATAGAATTGAATAACATTAAATCCAGCTTAGACATGGCGGCCAGAGATATTCTGGGGTATACACAAAGAAAAAAGAAACCATAGTTAACAAGAGATATCCACGAAAGATTTGAAAAAAAAGTCAAATAAATTCTTGAAAGATATCGGGAAAATCCTTATACTAAGGAAGTAGAAACAGAATGGAATAACATTAAATTCAGTTTAGACATGGCGGCCAGAGATATTCTGGGGTATACACGAAAAGAAAATAACCATGAATAACAAAGTATATCCTGAAAGACAAAAATACAAAAACCGACCAAATGAAGCTGAAAAACAGAGATCCAAAGCCATAAAGTGGGAAATTATTCGCAAATGCGGAAAAGCTAAAGAACAATGGATTGATGAAAAGTGCAAAGAGGTACAAACTAAGATGCAAATAGGAAAGACAGACGAAGGATACAGGCTAATTTGAATGAATGTTTGGGATATAAAACCGTATACCAAGAATATAAAAAATGCGGAAAGAGACATTATTATAGAAAATGTAGAAAAAGTGATTAGATGGCAAGAATATATAGGGAATTTATGTGTTGGAGAAGAACTAACAGCACTAGAACAGAAATTAAACATTGAAAACTTGGGATATCCTACACTTAGAGATGAGTTTGAATTAGCATCAAAGGATCTGAAAAATGGTAAGGCGCTGGGTACAGATAAGGTGCAAGCAGAAACTCTAAAAATCCCTGAACAAGCAGTAACTGAATGTCTCTTCCAACTTATAAGCTATATGTACGACACAGGGGCAATACCCAACGATTTCAAACGTAACATCATTGTAACTATACCAAAAAGAAAGGTGCGGATAGATTGAAAATTTTTGAACAATAAGTTTGACAGCACACGTGTCAAAAATATTAACTAGAATTGTACAAAGACGAATGAAAAAACGAGTTCTTCTGTTTCGGGGGCTATTTTAGCTCTGAGAGTGATAATGGAGAAAACAATAGAAAAAGGGGAAAGCGTGTATAGAGGGTTTGTAAATCTGGAAAAAGCATTCGACAATATAAAATGGAAAAAAATGTTCGAAATACTCAAAAAGATTGGAATGAGTTATAGGGATAGACGAATAGTACATAGCTTATACAAAGAGCAAAAAGCATTAATAGAATTAGAGAAGGAACGTAGAAAAGTAAACATTAGGAAAGGGGGTGAGACAGGGATGCACCCTATCCTCATTAATTTTTAACTTGTACAATAAAGAGGCAATTGGCAATTAATACTGTCAAATGCAAAAAGACCAAAAATTGATATACTTAAATTTGCAGATGAAATAGCAGTATTAGCATCTAGCAAGGAAGGGTTAGAAGCTGCTCTTAATGAAATGGAAACGGTTCTAACAGAGAGATACGGTATGAAAATTAACAAAAACAAAACCAAAGTACTAGTTTGCAAGGGGGGGGGAGTAAATCAAAAACAAGAATACAAATATGTAACAAGAACTTACAAGAAGTTAAGGATTTCTGCTACTGTGTTCAAAGACAACAAACATAGAAACAAGGAAAATATTGCGTAAAACATATGTGTGAAGCACAGCACTGTACGGCTGTGAAGCCTGGACAGTAGGAGAAGCGGACAAGAAAAAGGTAGAAGCCTTTGAAATGTGGTGCTACAGACGTATGATGAAGATATCATGGACAGAGAAAGTTAAGAACAACGAGGTACTAAAAATGGAAGGGGAAGAAAGAAATATGTGGAAAACGATAAAAAATAGGAGAGATAGGATGATAGGCAATATACTACGGCATGAGGGAATAGTGCGAAATATATTAGAAGAAGAGGTAGGAAAAAAGAGAAGGTTAGAGTATTGCACATAGATTGTGAAAGATGTAGGCTGTAGAAATTTTATGGAAATGTTTAGGGTAGCTCAGAATAGAAATCAATAGAGGTACACATACAACCAATCCCAAGATGCATAAACTAATGACGAAAAAAGAAGCTGTACTTATTATAAGCAACTACAGGTATTGGTTGTGCAATATTCTCGAATGATGTTAATTGTGTGAAAGGATTTACGGGAAAACTATTAATTCGGCAAATGTCTAAGTGTTGGGGGATCTTGGCAGTCACAGGCTACTTAACATCCTTCACATAGTACTGAAGCTCGGTGGAACAGGACATATAATTAGAAACCAATAGAAGGGGATCCGAGCTGTATACCCGCTGTGTGAGAATTTCCAGGAACTGTGTAGGCTAGCTCAGAATATAAATAAGTGCAGGTACGTGTCCAACCAGTTTTGAGACGGAAAACCTAATGACGAAAAGATATGCGCAGATAAATCTGATGATTATTATAAACACTGCACGTGTTAGTTGTGAAATATCTGTAACTAATGTTAACTGTGCGAAAAGTTATATTGGAAAAAATACTAAATCGGCAAATGTTCAGGTGCTGGGCGAATTTGGCAACCACAGGCTGCTTACCCCCTTTCACAACCACTGAATTTCGGAGAATTACAGTATGTAATTACAAAACAATAGAAGGGAACTGAACTGCATTTAACAAGAAAGAACAGCGCTTATGTTCAAAGACAACAAACACAGAAACAAGAAGAAAATTATTGAAAGCATATGTGTGGAGCACAGCAAGTATGCCTATGAAATACGGGCAGTAGGAAAAGCAGACAGGAAAACGGTAGCAGCCTTTTGGAATGTGGTGTTTCAGATGTATGAGGATGATAGCATGGGCAGACAAAGTCAATAACAAATAGGTTATAGAAATAGTAGGGGAATAAAGATATCTGAGGAAAAAATAGGTGAAATAGAAGGGCAGAATACGTTCAAAGGGATTTTTGGGGAATAGTATGGGATATATATTACAAGCAGAGATAGGAAAAAGAGGTAGATGTAGACCTAGATCAGATAGTGATAGATGCACACTGTGCAAATTTCAGGGAAATGTGTAGGTTAGTTCAGAATAGGAAACAATGAGTCTACGCGTCTACCAGTTCCAGGACTGAAGACCTAATGATGATGATGGTGAAGAATACATCAATAATTTGAAAAAAAAGAGTTTGAGATAGTAGAATTAGGAATTTAAAAATATTTCTTGGGAATGAAGTTAAAAATAGGGGACAAAATTCTTACTATAGATCAAACAAAATATTTAACAAAAGTATTGAAACAATTTAATATGAGTAATTGTAAAAGTACAAGTACTCTAACTTTGAAATATCTAAAACAGAATTACATTTATGTGACAAATCTGTCAGACAGTTAGTAGGTTCTTTATTGTATGCAAGCATGATATCAGGGTTAAATATAGGCTTTGTAGTAAATTATTTAAGTGGATACCAAAGCAAATTAACTCAGAATCTAAAATAATTTAAAAAGTGTGTTGAAGTATATAAAGGGTACATTGGAAGTTAAATTGACCTATAGTATAAACTTCAGCAACGTATTGTTCGAGTGTTTTGCCGATGCAAGTTGGGAAACGGAAAATGACATCAAGTCTACAACAGAATACGTGTTTAGTATTTGGGTCTACAATGTTCACAGTGTTCGCAAAAACAGAAACTGTTGCATTGTACTCAGCTGAATAGGAATAGACAGCCGTTTGTGCAGCTACATGCGAAGCTATTGAAAGTTGCATCCAGATAGCTAAAAATCCTGAATTTCACATTAGAACAAACCATCTTAGTATCAAATTCCATTTTATCAGAGAAGCAGGAAAAATGATGAGATACAGGTAAAGTATCTATAGTCAGAGAGAAGCAGGTTGTAGACATCTTAACCACGGCTCTATCTAAGATAAAATTGGGATGTTCAGAAAGGATTATGCGATTACTAACATATGTAAAAAAAATCTATGCCGCATGTACGCCATACAACCAAACTTAAAGCCATTATGTAATAGAAATTCACACAAGTTTATTTTTTATATGAAAATGAAAAAACTGAACAATATTTATATATCATAAGTATTTTAAAACAATGGAAACAGTGCAACGGATAACGGCGACCACGTAGCGATCTTATTAATTTTTTTTATAAAATTTTTCGAACATATTTTTCAAAGTCGAATAACTCGAAAACCAATCAACATAGAGTATTGATGCTATGTAAAAATATGCTCAGGAGGTCGATATTAACCTAAAAATAATATTTATATTTTGTTATATTGAAGTTTTATATAACCAAAATTTCGACTTGAAAGTCGAATTACTCGAAAACTAGATGAGATATCGAAAATTGGCTAGCATATTCTTAATCATCGTAAAAAACTGTACAAGATCCATATATCAAATGTTTGTAAAACGAAAAAAACGTGCAACGGACGACGGCGGCGACGACGGCGACGTAGCGATCTTATTAACCTAACTTACTTCGTAAGTTTGGTTGATGAGGGGGAATGTTGAATTAGTTCAGATACGTTATAATACAATTAATGATTTTAGTTGTCCTGAATTATGTCAATAGTATCATAGTAGGTTATTATTCTTTTGTTTATATGTTCTATCAATGTCAAGTTTTTAGTTAATAAAAACTTATTAATAAACTTTGAAAGAAAATTGCACGAATCTCAACAGACACAAAAAAGTTTGGAGTCCCTCTGCTGCTGTAAATCGTTTATAACTTGTGCAATTTTTGAGTTGAAACGCAAAATTTTTGGCTTTGTCTAGCACAAACGGAATTAAATATTAATTTTTTTAAAATTATATGGTGCAATTCAGCTCATACACATTTCCAAACGCTACAGTAATTTAAGAAACAAGTTTAAGATCGCTTACGGACAGCCTAAATTGAAATAATGATTTGAAAATCCTTTTCAATGAAAAAATGTTGTAAATATAACCTACTTCGGGCAAAATTGTGCGTGCTATGTTAGACTCCTTCCTATTGTGTAATATGAATTGTATACGACCGACACTGCTCGCAGCAAACCCTTTTAAACGCTAAATATTTCACTTGAAGCTACATACATACAGAAATACTTGAGTAATTCCAGTAGTCAACATCGTCTCCTCTCTCAAAGGAGAAACGACGAAATTGAGGTTCTTATTGTTAAAAAACCGCAAGTGGTGTTAGTTAAGAACGCCTAACTAGGAAATGTAAAGATGCTTGGTCACGTCATGTAGTTAATTTTGGTAAATTTGGATTCTGTAGTGTAAAGGCGAACAGGTTGCGCTTAAATTTTTTGTTACTACCCCTAATTTGAAACGTAATTTTGTACGGTTTCTTAATGTTAAAGCTCAAACACGATTTGGCGGGGATCAATTTGCTATCGAACATCATTATTGGTTAAGAAATTGTTAAGCAGGTACATTCTTTCTCCAATATATAGAGAGGTTAGACTTGTTTGTGTCATTATTAGTTTAGAATTTTTTCTTGAAAATAGTAATGCATAGACATAATTAATAGTTCGTATTTCGGTTTTAAACCATGTCACATTAAATACAGGAGTTCTTTTTTAAATTTTGCATATAGAGCTGGAATAAAACAGTAGATAGCTTTTAAAACTTTATTGTTTTTCGAAGTATTTTCTACGAATGTACTTACTTTTGCATGGGCTCGAACCAACGTTGGAAACAGTTATTGACTACTTTTCTGGCGATTGGAACCTTTAACCACGCAGTTCGTTTTTAATTTTCGGAAAGTATAACAATTCGACATTTTCTTGCATTAAAAATATTATTTTGCGAGCTGTGTGCGAACTTGCATTGTCGTGGTAGAGGTTGATTCGTTGTTTGGGGTTGGTTTCTCGAAGCTCAACAATTACTCCAGTCAATTTATCATAATTCATTACACAAGCACGAGAATCAATAATTCTTGGATATATTGTAGACATTAATACCACTAGTAAAAATCCAAGTTTGCATAATCTGACACCATGTGAAAGCAGAGGTGTATCGAAAAACTATTGAAATTTTGCGCACGTTTTTCAGTTTCTCTCAATATCTCTTTTCCTGTGTATCGAAGAGCAAAAATGATTATTATCAATCTTGTCATCATCATTAATTACTAGGTCTTCTGTCCGGATCTAGTTAGACACGTAACGTCATTGTTTCCTATATTGAGCTAACGTAGTCATTTCTTACCGTGTCCGTTTCCTTGGGTGGCTAGTTCAGCGAAAAATATGTAGTGGATTTTATCAAAAGAAATGAAACTCAGAAATTTCAAGAAACATCCATGAACAGTCTCCTAAGCATTCAAAAACATCTTTCCTTTATACACATATCTAAAGAATCTGTTACATTCAACAGATATAACTAACGCTTATAAAAACAATTTACAGCTTAAACTCAGACAGAAAATCTTACCTAATGATTACTTGCTTATTAAAATTCTTGTTAATTGTCGTTAACCATTACAGAACGAAAACATCTTCTATGTGACTTACAAAAATGCTCTTTAAAAGTTTCGGAATAATTTACCTATCCTTTTATTACCTCGGTTGTCAATCTAATTGACAAACGACGCTGGACAGATAATTTAGTGAGGGAAAAAATGCTTCAAATTCTGTCCTCAAAATTGCTGGAAATTATCCCCTTGACAAATAATTTTTATAAATTTAAAATCTTGTGCTAGCTTAATTTACTGAAATATCCAATTAGGTTACAAAAAACAAAGCAAAATTATACTTACAGTAGTTATTATCAAATAGCGCTTATCAAAATATCATTTCTATTGTAATTAACGGCATTGAATGCTTTCTGGTTCCATTTCAGATTTTTATTTCCAATCAATCTTTATGTAAAGTGCATTTATTTTTAATCGATTAAATCAGCAGTTAATTTTGTATCAAGATTATTTATATCGAATATCGTTTAATTTTCCTATTATTCTTAACAACAATTATGCTTCATAATTATTCAAAGTTCTATGTTGCATATTGAATGTCGTAAAATGAATTATAAAGTACTCAAAGCTTATAAGTTCGATTTCGAACTACACGTTCGATATCGTAAAATTAATTAAAAAATTAATCTTTACTCGAAACTTGCATGTTACTTGACGTTATAACGAATAATCCAGTTCTCATTAAATCTTGTTCTTTTATAATAAAACAAACTCAATACATCATTCGATTCTTCTAGCTTTATTTCAAAGCACGACACATCAAATTAGTCTGATTTCGCTTCTTTATTTCTAATTAATTCAGCTGTCAGTATTATTTGCCCTTCTAAAACGTCTTCCATTTTTTTTTTATGCATTAAAGTCTAGTCATTGTTATCTCCCTCTTAAAGCTATTAAGCGCTTTTATCTATTTTATTTTATAACTTTCCTGACACTAGCGCTTCCTCGAATTGTGGCGTTTATTCATTGTGACAAAATAATTAGTTTATATAATGGTTTTTAGAACATTTTTAAAAAATGACTTATTCTTTTATCGAATAACGTGAATATTCGAAAATTCTGGAATTAATTCAAAGTAGCTTTTTTGAAAGTAAGATACGTTTTATTTAAAACTCATAAAGTAGTATTTTTAACAAGAATGAATGCATTACTTTTGTTTTAAATGATACATCTTGACACTAAAATTTATTTAATACCTTTAAAGCTGATATATGTAAATTAATGTATTCCGCCTATTAATGACAGACATAAATGTTATATACTGGTGGGCGTGAATAATATCATTTGCTTTACAAATGTGTAAAATTTATAGTTTTTAAACGCGTTCTACGTTAAATGCAATGAAAACTCATTATTAAAAGGTATTTTTCAAGAAAATAGAATAATTATACACACGGCTGAGATGAATGGTTTTTGTATTGGACAATGCACACTGGAAAAAAGGCAATGGGCAATGGACAAAGAACAACAAACCACGGACCATACCGGACACACTACAAACGACAAACCACAGCCAACAGACAACAGACACAGACAGTAGACAAGATACAAGAGCCAGGAAACAACAAACAACGAACAACGGACAGCGGATAACGGGTAATGGATAACGGATAATGGATAACGGATAATGGATAACGGATAACAAATAGATAACGGATAACGGACAACGGATAACGGATAACGGATAACGGATAACGGATAACGGATAACGGATAACGGATAACGGATAACGGATAACGGATAACGGATAACGGATAACGGATAACGGATAACGGATAACGGATAACGGATAACGGATAACGGATAACGGATAACGGATAACGGATAACGGATAACGGATAACGGATAACGGATAACGGATAACGGATAACGGATAACGGATAACGGATAACGGATAACGGATAACGGATAACGGATAACGGATAACGGATAACGGATAACGGGTAAATAAAAAATAAATAATATCTCACAATAAACAAATTAGTAATTTTTTTGCAAAAAAGTTAATTTAAAATAAAAATAATAAAAACAATATGTGATTGAATTTACTTTTAAATGTTGTTTCTTATTTTAAACGTATTGTGTTTAATGCTTACCATGTTTACTTAATAATATTACTTTATCAATATTCAATAAACACATCAATTTTTCTTGTATAATGCGTGTGTTTTATATTTGTCCTAAATTATCGTATTTTCGAAACCTTGTAGTTTGAAAACTATAGTCCATGGAGAAAAATAGCATATATATATATATATATATATATATATATATATACTATAGTGGTTTTAAAAGACTAAAAATAAATATAAAAGAAACAATTTCAAAACACCCTGTATAAAGGAACAACCAGAAATTACGTGCAAAAGTTATATCAGTTAGTTCATTTTTAAGTATCAGGTATTAACGAAATTTTACAAATAATGAATAAAATTTAGTTAGGTTTGCATAGAAATAAATGGTAAAAGCCAATGCCATTAATTAATTAATTTAATTGAACGATTATTGATGTATAATATGCATAAAAACGTTTAAAAACCTAATAATACTAAGGTGAAAAGCGTTGCTAACAAACAAATATATCGGTGGGGTAGAAATACGCTAAACTCCAACTTGTGGAAGTGTTGTGGTAAAACGTTAGTTAATTAAACACCTGCAGAATTTTATATGTCAAGTTCCAATAATTTTGTATAGATAAAGATGAAGATTCTACGTATATTGTAAACCGTCGCATGCGTTCTCTGGAAATACTAATGAGGGGTTATTTAAATCACGTAGTAAGTCCACGTGGGTTTAAAGAGCATAGGGTCTGGAATATCGATTTTGTACCACTCAAACCAGGTTAGAAAGAGACGTAGAAAACGCATAAGCAAGAGACGACGATAGTATAGGAGGGACTTGTAGGACGTCAGTAAATGTACAATTGGTCGATATAGTTAGTTGAACGCGAGACAAATACAAGCATAGTGTATATTAATTTTCAGAAAATAGCATAACGACGCACTGAAATTCGGTTGAGTGCAAAATTGTGAGAAGTATTATTTTAAATAAAGGATTTAGCGTTAGGTGGGTATGGTGAGGTTACATTTGAAGTGTATAAATATTATAAAGAGGTAGCACGGCTCTCTTCTCTTTTAACTTCGTGTCCTTAATATTTCGATCGCTCCAAACGACGTATGAAAGTATCACGAGTTGTAAGTATTATAAAATCATTTTAAATTGTATTGCATAGTGGTAGCCTCTTAATTAGTACGCGGTTAGTGTGCCGAGATTACATTTTTAATTGAGGTATCACCTATAATTTTTAACCAACTTGTGTCGGGACTTTAAGTAACGTAGATTACAGTAAATATTTGTGAAAGACGTATGTTTAAATGGAATTTGGAATTTGGTTACACCGTGAAGGCAGCGTTAGCAGTTCAACTTAGATGGAGTTCGTCTAGTAACAGCGAGAAACGGCCTGCAGACCAGATAGAAAATATACATGGTATCGTCCACAGAGCGGAGATCGTCTAGAAATTTCCAGGTAACGATTTGAAATTGTAATTCTTATAAACTGTGAATATTTGGTGACGTATAAAAATGTTTTTCAAGGTAGTGTGGATTATTTACGTATTGAACATAATACGTGTAAATAACTTTATTATGGTATTTAACTAGAAATTTGAAGGTGTCTATAAAGCTTTTTAACGTTCCATTAGAACGTGAAATTTTTGTGAAGAGTACATGGCTTTGTTTTTTAATGCAAAATAGAAGGGCATACATTATGCAAAATTAGCTGGGTTATCATGAGCTCACCATACCCCAGAGTTTACTTAGATTAAAAAAATAAATAAATAAATTATAAAGAAGGAATTTTAAAGAAGGTATTCAAGGCCCATTTACTCCGGGTACATTTTATGTGTTTGTTGATTTTAAAATAAAAGTGTGCGTGAATGATAGAATATGAGAGTAAATATAGATATCCAAAAGGAGGTCCAACTGAGCTAGCCGGAAGCAGTTGAAGAAGGCCATTCAACCGAGGAAGAGAGGAAAACGGGTAAGAAATATTTTTTGTGTATTATTTAATTTTGAATTTTCGAGTTTTGAAAATTTTATAAAATTTTCGAAAATATTTTTGTTGGTGAAGATTTTACCCGAGTTCCACGGCAATATATATATTGTAGTGTCAGTAGGAGCTACAAGGGTTCTAAGGGTTGTTTTGTGTTGAAGGTAGTGTATGCCAAATAAAGTAAGCCATATATCAGATCCCGTAATTTAAAAATGTATGTTTGCCGTACTTTACATACGTTAAAGTATTTGAAATGTTAGTTGAAATGTAAGTGTCAAGACGTAAATTATAATGACTTGATGACGTGATGAAACACACAGTATTCAAGGTTTTATACTGAGTTGTAATTTAATAGGCCATTGAACGTACATTTGCCAACCGAAAACCGGATGCGTCTATGGATGTCCACTATTAACCACGCAGATTCAGGTTCATATGTGTATCATTTCGGCATTTATTTTTACTAGAATCAACCTTTGGACAAACATGTAACATCAAAATTACAAGTAATAGCAGTGTCAAATATGATTGAAGGGTTGTGCGATATTTAGGACCAATGATTGAACATTATGTATAAAAATAGGAAAGTGCAAAATACAAAGTTTAAGGTATTAGTGACACTAACTCGGTGATACGACGTTATTGGATGGTTTTTTATATACTATGTAATAAAGAGTAGGCAGATTCATATTGTAATTATCACCTAGGATAAGTAAACAAGAGAGTCGATTTCGAAATATTTTTGTATTAAGACGTGTTTATAAACTGCGCTAAGTTGTTTTGAATATTTTTTGAAGATTAAATAAATGAGTTTGAATTGTACGAGTTTAATTTATAAAGGAAGAGTAAAGATAAGCAACAGTGAATAAAAAATTAAAAGCGGCGACGAGTAAAAGTTAAGATTGGAATTAGTGCGACAGCGAACCGGCGGTAAATAAGATTGAATTGGAACGAGATTGATATAGGCAGAAGGCATCGAATAGGAATTATAAGAGTGAAGAATATATTAGGATTGAATTAGATATGGTTTTATGTGTAGCGGGGCATTGAGTGGTAAATAGGAACAAGGATTGATTTGGAACGAGCGGATTAAAGAGAAGTAAGGATTGATTTGGAACGAGCGGATTAAAGAGAAGTAAGGATTGATTTGGAACGAGCGGATTAAAGGCGGAAGTATTGATTTAGAACGAGAGAAGCGAAATTAGAAGACAGCGGAAGAGTAGCAAGTGGAAGCGTACGAGACAAAGAAGAAATAACACCGGAAGAATTAGCGCAGGGGAAGTAAATAAAAAAGGGTATTCTAAATTCTAAATTTGGGTCATATTTATTTTAGATTTGGGAGCATCGAAATTAAAGCAAAGATACCTGGAGGCTAGACGGCAGATTTTCATAGTGATCGTGAAACCTTGTGAAGACGTATACGGCGAGTAGGATTTTGAGCCAGCATTCATAGAGGCGTTAACGACGTATAGAACAGGTGAGTACTGTGTGATATAACGTCAAAGTCAGAAATTTTGTGGTAGTAATTAATTTGGCACAAGGCTACGTGGATCATATAAAATTTGGCATATACAAAAGTAAATTATAAAAAGGTACTAAAACAAAAGATAGTGCAGTTTGGTTGGGCATTGCACATCTACTTACCACTGAACCCACGGTAAGTAGGTGGATACCCTGGGAAGAAAGAGTTCATATAGTCGAGGCATATTTAAAACATTTTTGATTCATTAACCAACCAAACGTTGCTAAAGCACGTAACGTAAAATAAATATTTGCACATTATATATCGATATCACTTTTTCCACTCCGACAGAAACAACCTCGTGAATTCCTGAAACATTACCCGCATCATCCAATCCAGTGATTATAATCTAATCACCTTCAAAATCCTGTCCAACCTCCCAACGAGATGTTTCCAAAAAACCACATCCTACAACACCTGTAAAGTTGACTGGTCGTCGTACCTAGCATCCCTTGCAAAACTCATACGAACATTCCTCTCCATCACCAACGCAAAACACGACCCAAATACCCTTGCCACCTTAATAACCCAAAATATCCACTCCGCCGCATCTAACGGCACCCATACAAACGCCTCATCCACAACACCAGGAAGCGCCAATACAACGAAATCATAAGCGAACCGCAAACTGATTCTTGAATAACATACAGAAAATTAATAAGACCTAAGACTTTCCCTGCACAGGCAACACTTTCTACATACGACAACCTACTAAAGACACTTTTAGATTGCGCCATCCCCTCCATTACCCAAGATGTCCCAACCGAACCCCAACAGGCTTTGATCAATAATTCAGAAATCCCACCAGAATCCCTCTCCTCCAAATACTGACCTTGAAATCTCTTTCCTAGATTACCTCGTTTTCATACTACATCCCAACAAAGCCCAAGGACCCGAACATATTACCAACTTCATGTTTCAAAAAGCCTGGCCCCTCATCAGAAAACCTATATACCTCCTTTTCAAAAATGGCTATACACAGGCATATTCTCTGCCCAGTTCAAATCCGCCAACATACATGTAAACCCCCGGACGAACCCAAATCTTATAAACCCATAGCTCTTCTCCCCTCCCTAAGAAAACTATTAGAACATGTCATTCTTCATAAACTCACCACCCATACTGACAACTATTCCCTTTTATCCCTCAATCAGCATGGCTTCCGCCCCGGTCATAGTACCGAACATCCACTCTTTAGTCTCAACTGTTAAAACCTCCCCCACCCAGATATCTAATCCGCCTTCGAAGTCGTACGGCAGCCAAATCTTCTGAATCAATTCTGCTTAACAAAGTTCCCGGTCAAACAGTATAATATAATAAAATTCTTCCTCTCATCCTGAACAACCACACTCTTCTCCAATTTCTACTCCTCTTCAAAAAACCTAACACAAGATTGCCCCTAAGGATTTCACTTATCCATTACGCTGTGGAATCTTTCTATCAACTCCCCCCCCCCAGACTTAAACATCCCCAATATTTCCATCGTTGCCCATGTAGATGACCTCGCCTTCCTGCTCTATGGCAACTCCCGTGCATCCATAGAAGCCATTGCCACCATTCTTATGCATAATGTTGTATCTTGGCCTTACTCAAATAAAAAACCTTTTTCCAGGCCCAAATCTAGAATGCTCCTTTTTAAAGCATTGCTAGACCAACGGCGAAATTCCTAAGTCCACATGTTAAATTCTCCCATTACCATTTCGAACTCAGCTTCTTACCTCAGCCTTAACATCGGTACCCGCTTAAAAATCAATATCCACCTTTGAATTTCCGCACAAAACCAAAATCATCCTCCACTACTCTCTTCTGAAATCAGTTCGCTTTACAAACTCTACGTTTAAACTTATCCTCAATCAAATCACCATTCCAATAATTTGCTACGCTGCCAACACTCCCCCACCCCCCATCCCAAGGCACAAGTGCAACACAATCATCCGACCCTTTCGCCTTTACGACTGCCGAACCTATAGAACAGCTTCCACTACCGCACTCTAAGCTCTCTTACAGACACCTCCCATTGAATTTACCCTCCATTTCTGTATCCAAATCCGAAACCTATCGCCCTGTAGGAATGGATCCTAAACCCACACGAATATAACACCCTACCCAAGACAGAGGTTAAAACCCTCATCTATGGATCCCTTATCTATTCCTGGTAAGAATATTGGACCCTTTCCCACACAGGAAGACATACATGAGATTTGCCCAGTCATCTCCAACATCCCACTCCACATCATTATCATCATCATTAGGTTTCAGTTCTGGAACTGGTTAGACATGTACTTTCATTGTTTCCTATTCTGTGCTAACCAACAAATTTCCCTGAAATATCCACAGTCTGCACCTTTCACTATCTGCGTGCAATAGTCTGAACTAGGTCTATTTCTACCTTTCTTTTTTCTTACCTCTGCTTGTAATATATCCCGCACTATTCCCCAAAAATGCTTTAAAACGTATTATGCCCTTCTATTTCTCGAATTTTTTTTCCACAAATACCTTTATTCCGCTACCATTTCTATAACCTCTTGTTATTAACTTTATCTGTCCATGTTCTCATCATCATATAACTGAAGCATACCATTCCAAAAGGCTTTTACCACCTTCCAATTTTTTTACCGGACATGACCTCTTTCGCTCCAAATTACATCAACTGCACTTAACTCAATCCCTCTGCTGCCCCCAACGGCGAACTAACAGAAGAAACCTCGCTCCATCTCATTTACTCCTGCTCACTAATCCACAATTCTCGGTCCAAATTGAAGACCGCACTCCATTTCGACCAATGCAATCCACTACCAAATTAAAACCTACTAGCAACCCACCATCCATGGACCCTCAGTCTACTCCTAATCGACATCCTATCCAATAAATCTCCTATCCCAACCCAACGGCATTAACTCAGCACACAACTCTAGTATACATGCATATACTCTAAGCATCCGATCCAGTAAGCACTCGAATTCGGAACATCATACTCCCAACTTTCAGACGTAAACAAAAAGACGATAACGAGCAAGGGCAGACTACCTCGACACCAACGGCCGTCTCCGAACAGGCTATGAACATCTAACTATCTCATTGTAGCATCTACAATTAGGTTGGGCCAAATCTTGTGTATAGTTATCAATAAATGATACTGAAATGAAATGAAATGAATGTACCTTACGTGAATTTAAGGAAAGTGTAATGATGCAAATCAAATTTATCCAATAAAATATAATCTTTGATTTTATTTTTAACCACCCGAAACTTTAAATTAAACAGTAATAAATAGGTTTCATCTTTTCTGTACCCTAACCGCCCACAGCGCACTGATTTTGATTAGTTCTATAATGCCAGGGTGTGAACGCATTTTTTCTAATTCTAAACAAAAATCAACCTATTTTACGGATTTAAAACGGTAGAATTTTATCACACCCATTTTAAAAATTAATTACGCTCATATTACAAATCGTTTCGTAAACGTTTAGATAATTTAAATTAATATACCGAAAGCGCTTGAGAATATGAAAAATTAAGAACGTTTGTTGATAATTCTGCAGTGATGCAATCAGCGGGGTAGCTAAATTCAACAAAGGATGCCTTTGAATAAGGGTGGTCGAATCGCAAAGCGATTTAAATTCGCTTTTAAAGATGAAAGAGCTCATGCTACGAATTCGATTTTTATCGAATTAGAAATAATAAAGGTATCGAGATTAGTCTTCGCCTTCGTGTCATTTTTTCCAGAGTCCCTACAGCACATCTGATCTGTATAAATTACATTTCCTTATATTAATTAATTAAATTAAAATAAAAATCAGGTTTACTGTATTTCAACCATTATTAGGACAAAAAACGAAGGTTTTTATTGTATCGGAAACCATGAAAAGTTGCAATATTTAATTAAGCTGCAGGCCTGTACATTATTAGGAGAGACGTATCATAGAATTTTTATTTACACCATTTATATAACACAATTTGTTAAGATAAGTTAATTTTATAGACCTAATCAACCCAAAATCTGAATACTCAAGTTATAGCGGTTCTCCAGCCCTTCTCTGGGTCATGTTCTGAAGGTGTGCCGAACCCAGTCCTGGACAACCTGATTCAATTCTTAATAAGTATCAAAATAGTATCCAGGTGATAGTATCAAGGAAATGAAATAGTCGTCGTAACAATTACAATCATAATTGTCTATGCAAGTGATCTTCTTTCGGCTGGTTAAAGATATGCATACTCGTGAAAAAAAAACCTATTTAGCCCATTTCTGTGGTTTCCTCTTCTATATAAAATTAGGATCCAGAAATAAACAGAAAAGCACCTAACATGTTAAATACAAACGTTTATACAAACCAGAACCTCAACTCTTTGTATTAAATTCAGAAAAATTACCCGTAAACACCGAGGTAATTTCCGTTCACGATAAGATTTATATAAACTTACACGAATTTAAGAACCGTATAATTTGAGTAAGGGCTTCTCTGCTTGCGGTCACGTCCCCATGTTGACTATATCAAAATGCACGAGCTGAACACAGAACAAACTAAGGAATCGCGAAAATTTCCAACTCATTTTTTGTGCTACCCAAAAATCTGCACGCTCATTGGCCAAACAGAATTTGGACACTCTTTTACACACGAAAACTGAACCACACAATCTCATTGGTTACGTTTTTCAACACAGGAAGCATAGGAAATGGAAGTGTATAACTACACGCAAATTTTGCGAAAGACATTCGTTATTGCTCACCATAGCCTAAGGAATCTTTTAGCAGCGCACACCATAGCCTGTTAAGACTTCAGCAAACCGTGCTCCACATGGCCTGCTTATTCTTTACCAGTAACGCTGCCCGACAACATCTTAGGGCATGCCGTCATAATTCGTTGCCATAAACCATTAGTAAATCACGTATGGGCAGGAAGCTCCATTCCACCCACCAGGCCAGCAGGAAGCAGACGCAGAACGCTCTCCGACGTGCCTTTCGAGCCACCTTACCGCACCAGAAGCTCCTGTCATCCCTGCCACCATCGCCAAACCATCTTTGGCTTCTGCAAGAGCTGTGGCAAGAGCTTACTCAAAACGCTCCCACGACGACGAAGTCGCGAGAGGTTGTTTATTGTGATGACATTTGTCAATTCTACCTCCGGGACAGCACCCCCCTAGAGTTCAACGGTGACGCATTTGACAAAGCCTAAGGCACCACTACCATGACGCCTTCCGAAGGATTGCGAAGATCACCGAAGACTTCCCAAGTACTTCATGCTGTACATATGCCCATACCATAATTCTTTACATTCTCACGTTGTCCAACAAATAAATCACAAAGTCTTCCGAAGAGTTCCGAGGACCGCCAAAGACGTCTGGACCTCTTAAAACTGTATTTATTTTCTATCTATTCAAGTTCTTGCTTGCCTCCACAAGTAAATTCCCAAGCCTTGGTACGTACCTAGACGTAGCAGGAATAAAAGTAAATACCAGGCTAACTACCAGACGCGGAAAGTGGGGGGATTTGCCTACATACCAAGAAAACAAAAAAAAATAAAGTACATCGCTCACGATTATCTATTAACACATAAAAATAAATAAAAGATTCTGTACAAACAAGCAAAAAGAAAATAAATTAAATGTTACTATTTTACAGCAAACAATTACATTGTATGGACAATTTAGGAATTTAGATACAAAGTGCGCATCGCGTATTTACACAAAATAAATTTAATCAGCAGTAAATAAACATGTGAGCTTTTGTCCATCGTTTTTAAAATTTCACCTAATACTTTTTGTAAAATAACTAGTCAGTAAAGCGAATAAACGTGTGCGTTCTTTTGACAAGCATGTTTAAAAATAGTACATCGCACCTGTAGAGTGATAATATCGAATCGCAGCAACAAATATTTGTACTACAGTGTCACTTAACTACACCAAATGTTAATATGGAATATGCCATTGACACACACAAAAGAAAACGAGTTGCATACCTATAGGTGTCCAGATACTTAGCTCGCACACCGTCGGGGATGAGTCAACACAAAAACGCCATGGTCGTCAGGATCTGTTTACAAGGTTACCATAACTAATGCAGCGGTCTACAGACAAAAGCAGTTGGTGTACATAAAGAAAAACCCATTTGGTCTCCAGCTAAAAAAAAAAGTTAGACACCCAGTCGTCGAACAGGAAAAAACAAACGTGCATTGCTTTTGAAATACGGTGACGAATAATGTAAAAAATATTTCGACGTACAAGCTGTAGAATCAAATTCGACAATGGTTCAAATAACACGAATTTGAACTAAAAACCCTCGCTTATCGAATCGCGATTGAAACTGGAAAACCCGGGTTTTATCGGATAGTGCGCGACCTTATTTCAACCAGTCTTTACATCGGAACAATATAGAAAACCATTATATGCGGTCGTAATGTATACCAAGATAACAGGTACCTAAAACAGGGCATAGACTATTTAATTGTAGCATAAACAGTCGTTTCGAAATAAATAAGTTCAAAATGAAAATTTGTAGAAAGCGTATTTATTATTAATTATGTTGCAAGATTTAACAGATTACCAGTTATCGAAAACAAAACATAGACTATTTAATTTATCGAATAATTTTTTCGTTTTAAAAGCAAAAGGGATTTGAGTTAAGGAATATATTCGAAAGCGTGTTTATTATTAATTATGTTGAAAATACACGTAACAGTCTTCCGAAGAGTTCTGAAAATTACTGAAGATTTCTAAACCTCTTTAAACTGTATATATGTTCATTCAATAAGTATTCAAGTTCTTACTTGATTCCACATGCAACTACGAAGCCTTTCGAAGAGTTCCGAAGACTTCCAAAAGCTTCAAACTGTACAAATTTATTTTTAAATACTTAACTTTCATATTTATATATTTATGAACTTTATAATTATTTTCGCTTATACATATTAAATAAATAATAAAGCCAAGTCTAAATACTTTCAGATGCCGCCCACTCGAACGAAAACACCCGATGCTACACCCAAAAGTACTACGTTGGGTTTAAACGCAAATAATTATGTGCTCCATATAAATCTGACTTTAAAATTAATTAATTGTTAAATATAATTTATAAATTAAAACTAAAGTTAGAGTTTAAATAATGGTAACTATAGCGTTGACTTTGGAGTGGGACTAATCAACAAGATATTAGCAAAACCTAGAAGGGCGATATCCGTAATACCGGATAGCTGCCACCGGCTCTGCTTACCGATGTGACTTAAAAGATCGACTTAAATCCTTCCATATCTTGTAAAGGAATATAAAATTATTATTTTGTAATATTTCTTTTTATTCTTTAGAAGCTTTACCCTCGTGACTATCAGCTAAAAACTAAACCTCCAAATTTCCTAACCCTTAACCTGATATCACAAGGTCGAGAATTTCTTCTTTTTAATGTAAGCCCAAGGTAATGCTGGATGGAGAATGGCTTGAGGCAAAGAAAAACTCTTAAGATATAAACGGCTAGTCGAGTGTTAGCTCTGGGTAGATCATGAGCTTGGGTCATGGGTTGTCAAAAAACCAAAAATATATTTAATGAGCGCCACCGTATTTTTCAATACAATAACCAACAAAATTTAACTGTGCTTGTATAAGGGAAATGCGGAAACCTTATCTTAACACCACTAACATAGCCATAAAACCTGAATTTCACTCTTTAGGACACACTTACCAAGCCCTCAACCACCAGATGTCATACAGATGTCTCAGCTTAACCTGTGAACAAACAAAAGCACAACATGGACACCATTTGTGTCCTCAAAAATATTTGCCAAAAATAAAATAATAGAATTTAGGCTTCCAAAATGTACTGAGGGAATCTGTTGTCATTACACACACTTTCTATTCCGGGAGGACTTGCAATTTTTAAATGTTAAATAATAAAACGTCTTTCAAAACACAAAATAGATTCTATTTGGATAAATTTCTGAATATATATATCTGTATAACTGCAATATTTAAGTTTGTATCTTTATAAAATTTTCTCATAATAATTTTCTAGAACAGAAATAGACTAATAAAGTTTTGCATTCAAAATTAAGAAGATCTCTGAATGGATCTTTTCTATAAAATTTAATTAGATTGACGTAGAATTTCTAAGTTATTCATAATACATAAATTTCTTTTAATCAGCGAAGTACTTCCTTGATCTTCACAACAGAATTTAATTATCAAAGTGCAGACTTTGTAAAATGTAATTATTCTAATTTATTTGTATTCTAAAATAAATACGCGAATTTCATATGTCGATGAAAGTGCTAGTTTATGACCTCAAAATCTTTAAACATATTTTAAATTAAATCAAGACAGCATATGGCGTCTAGATAGGAAAACTGAATCTATATTTTTTTTATATCTGACATAGGTTGTCATTCAGAACTTTATAAAATATACTATTTGCGTACATGTGCAAACATTCTGACAAGCAAGCGACATATTATTTAATTCACTGATTTCTCAAAAATTATTTTCTTTTTACGTTACTCAAATATTTAATGTTAAATAATTTATAGTAATTTACTGTATTTTCAAAGTTATTAAATCCTAAAAAACACTCACGTGCAACGAAACTGCTCTGAACTAAAAATACTGGACCTTGACCTCAGCTGTCGGAAATTTCCATCTGCATCAAATTTGCTTGGAATACAACGACTACATCACAAAACCAACCATAATATCCTTGTTTGATATTATTCATCGGTAAGGTTGAAATATAAGGAACACATGTGAAATCGGCTTCTACGTTACTGCATGTTATATTAAATAGGACGGAACCATAAATTCTTGCTTTAAAATATTGCCTTCAGAAATTGTTTTAATTTATTAACGAAGATATTATTCAAGATATGTCCTTAAGATATTGCACTAAGATGAAAAATATTAGTATAATCTATTGAATTAATATATACCAACTGTCTAAATGATGTCCAAAGGGGCTTCCATCGTCTTAGGCCTGTAGGGATCAACTGAACTGTTCGGAGCGAGGCTTATCGAAAATTATGCTCACGCAACCGCTGTTAGGCTCGACCTCCAGACACCAAGAATTTACCAATCCTCTACTTTTTTCTAACTTTGTTAGAAGCCACGTGCTTACACACGGCCATCTCAACTTCACTTACTCTCCAAAGCAGCCTGCCCTTTCGAACGCTAATAATGAAGTGCCGACTGACAACTTCACAGAGCTTGGTAACGAACTTTAGAGTATAAACGTAAAAGAATCTATGCGTTATTATGAATATTTTACATTAATTTCTATTGGATGGTAATTCACAAATTAAATATTTTAAATTATAGCTGTTTTATTTTTATTTTATTGAACTAAATGTAACTAGAAAAAAAATACGTTACAATCTAGCTAAATTAGTATTTATTAATGGCTTCGAATCTTTAAGCATATGATAAATTTATTAATAGCAAATCCAACTATTTGTTCCTACTCTATAAATTTACAATATCGGCTGCTTAGTCTAAGCAATGTATTCTAACTTCAGCCTAAATTCGTCCCTAACGTTTCCTATGGTTTCCTAATAGTTTTATTCTAATTCCAACCTTTTCTATAGATAATACGACCAAAAACAGTCAAAACGCCAAACAAAACAAATCAAACAACAAAACAACGAAATATATAAATGTACAATACAGGCATATAATATAAATATCTAAATATCTGAAATCTGAGTATCTGAGCATCTGGGCATCTAGGCATCTGGGCATCTGGGGATCTGGGCATCTGGACATCTGGTCATCTGGACATCTGGACATCTAGACACCTGGACACCTAGGCAACTAGTCACCTGGGAACTTGGACATATGGGCACCTGGACATTTGGACACTTGAACATCTGAACATCTGAACATCTAAACAACTGAACATTAAAACATCTGGACATCTGGACACCTGGACATCTGGATATCTGAACATCTGAACATCCGAACATCTGAACATCTTAACATCTGAACATCTGAACATCTGAACATCTGAACATCTGAACATCTGAACTCTGAACACCTGAATACCTAAACACCTGAACACTTGAACACCTGAACACCTCAGCACCTGAGTGTCTGAACGTCTGAACGCCCGAACGCCTGAACGCCTGAACGCCTGAACACTTGAACACCTGAGCATTTGAACATCTGAACATCTGAGCATCAGAATATCAGGATATCTGGACATCTGGACATCTAAACATATAAATATCTGAACACCTGAACATCTGAAATCTGAACATCTGAACATCTGAACATCTGAACATCTGAACATCTAAACATCTGAACATCTGAACATCTGAACATCTGAACATCTGAACATCTGAACATCTGAACTTCTGAACATATGAACTTTTGAACTTCTGAACATCTGGACATCTGGACATCTGGACATCTGGACATCTGAACATCTGGACATCTGAACACCTGAACATCCGAATATCCGAATATCCGAAAATCCTAACATCCGAAATTCCGAACATCCGAACATCTGAACATCTGGACATCCGTACATCTGTACATTTGTACATCTGGACATCTGGATATCTGGATATTCGGATATCCGAATATTCAAATATCCAAATATCCGAATATACGAATATCCTAATATCCGAATATCCGAATATTCGAAAATCCGAATATCCGAATATCCAAATATCCGAATATCCAAATATCCGAATATCCGAATATCCGAATATCCGAATATCCGAATATCCGAATATCCAAATATCCGAATATCCGAATATCCGAATATCCGAATATCCGAATATCCAAACATCCGAATATCCGAATATCCGAATATCCGAATATCCGAATATCCGAATATCCGAATATCCGAATATCCGAATATCCGAATATCCGAATATCCGAATATCCGAATATTCGAATATCTGAATATAGGAATATCCGAATATCCGAATATCCGAATATCCGAATATCCGAATATCCGAATATCCGAATATCCGAATATCCGAATATCCGAATATCCGAATATCCGAATATCCGAATATCCGAATATCCGAATATCCGAATATCCGAATATCCGAATATCCGAATATTCGAATATCCGAATATCCGAATATCCTAATATCCAAACATCCGAATATCCGAACATCCGAACATCCAAACACCTGAACACTTGAACACCTGAACACCTCAGCACCTGAGTGTCTGAACGTCTGAACGCCCGAACGCCTGAACGCCTGAACGCCTGAACGCCTGAACACCTGAACACCTGAGCATTTGAACTTCTGAACATCTGAGCATCAGGATATCAGGATATCTGGACATCTGGACATCTAAACATCTAAATATCTGAACACCTGAACATCTGAAATCTGAACATCTGAACATCTGAACATCTGAACATCTGAACATCTGAACATCTGAACATCTGAACATCTGAACATCTGAACATCTGAACTTCTGAACTTCTGAACATCTGGACATCTGGACATCTGAACATCTGGACATCTGAACACCTGAACATCCGAATATCCGAATATCCAAAAATCTTAACATCCGAAATTCCGAACATCCGAACATCTGAACATCTGGACATCCGTACATCTGTACATCTGTACATCTGGACATCTGGACATCTGGATATCTGGATATTCGGATATCTGAATATTCAAATATCCAAATATCCGAATATACGAATATCCTAATATCCGAATATCCGAATATTCAAAAATCCAAATATCCGAATATCCAAATATCCGAATATCCGAATATCCAAACATCCGAATATTTGAATATCCGAATATCCGAATATCCAAATATTCGAATATCCGAATATCCGAATATCCAAATATCCGAATATCCGAATATCCGAATATCCGAATATCCGAATATTCGAATATCGGAATATCGGAATATCCGAATATTCGAATATCCGAATATCCGAATATCCGAATATCCGAATATCCGAATATCCGAATATCCGAATATCCAAACATCCGAATATCCGAACATCCGAACATCCAAACATCCGAACATTCGAACATCCGAACATTCAAATATCCGAATATCCAAATATACGAATATCCGAATATCCAAATACCCGAACATCCGAACATCCGAATATTTGAATATTCAAATATCCGAATATTCGAATATCTGAATATCCGAATATCTGAATATCCGAATATCCGAATATCCGAATATCCGAATATCCGAATATCCGAATATCCGAATATCCGAATATCCGAATATTCGAATATCCGAATATCCGAATATCCTAATATTCGTATATCCGAAAATCCGAATATCTGTATATCTAAATATCCGAATATCCGAATATACGAATATCCTAATATCCGAATATCCAAATATCCGAATATCGGAATATCCGAATATCCGAATATCCGAATATCCAAATATCAGAATATACGAATATCCGAATATCCGAATATCAGAATATCCGAATATCCGAACATCCGAATATCCAAATATCTGAATATTCGAATATCCGAATATTCAAATATCCGAATATCCAAATATCCGAATATCCTATTATCCAAATATCCGAGTATCCGAATATTCGAATATCCGAATATCCGAATATTTGAATATCCGAATATCCAAATATCCAAATATCCAAATATCTGAATATCTGAATATCCGAATACCCGAATATCAGAATATCCGAATATCCGAATATCCGAATATTTGAAGATCCGAATATCCGAATATCCTAATATCGAAATAGCCGAATATCCGAATATCTAAATATCTAAATATCTAAATATCTAAATATCTAAATATCTAAATATTTAAATATCTAAATATCTAAATATCTAAATATCTAAATATCTAAATATCAAATATCTAAATATTCTAAATATCTAAATATCTAAATATCCAAATATCTAAATATCTAAATATCTAAATATCTAAATATCAAATATCTAAATAATCTAAATATCTAAAAATATCTAAATATTACTCAAATATCTAAATATCTAAATATCAAATCTAATCTAAATCAATATCAAATATCTAAATATCTAAATAATATCTAAATATCTAATAATCAATATCAAATATCTAAATATCAAATATCTAAATATCAATAAACATCATCTAAATCAATATCTAAATATCTAAATATCTAAACAAATCAAATATCAAATCAAATATCAAAAATCTCAAAATCTCAAATATCAAATATCATAAAATCTAAATATCTCAAAATCAAATTCAAAATCAAATATCAAATATCAAATATCCAAATATCAATATCAAATCTAAATATCCAAATATCAAATATCTAAATAATCCAAATCAAATATCTAAATATCAAATATCTAAATAATCCAAATATCTAAATAATCCAAATATCCTAAATATCCAACAATCAATATCAAAATTCTAAATATCTAAACATTCAATCCAAATATCTAAATATCCAAATATCTAAATATCTCAAATATCTCAAATATCTAAATATCTAAATATCCAAATATCTAAATATCAAATTAAATTCCAAATATCTAAATATCAAATATCAAATATCAAATATCTAAATATCCAAATATCTAAATATCATCAAATATCTAAATATCAAACTAATCTAAATATCAATATCAAATCTAAATCAAATCAAATATCAAATCATCTAAATATCCTAAAATTAAATCCAAATATCTAAATATCTAAATATCCAAATATCAAATATCAAATATCTAAATATCTAAAATCAAATCTATCTAAATATCCAAATATCTAAATATCTAAAATCTAAATATCTCAAATATCTAAATATCTAAATATCTAAATATCAAATATCTAAATATCTAAATATCAAAATCTAAATATCTAAATATCCAAATATCTAAATATCCAAATATCTAAATATCTAAATATCTAAATATCTAAATATCTAAATATCTAAATATCTAAATATCCAAATATCTAAATATCTAAATCAAATATCTAAATATCTAAATATCTAAATATCCAAATATCTAAATATCAAATATCTAAATATCTAAATATCTAAATATCTAAATATCAAATATCTAAATATCTAAAATCTAAATATCAAATATCTAAATATCTAAATATCTAAATATCTAAATATCTAAATATCTAAATATCTAAATATCTAAATATCTCAAATATCTAAATATCTAAATATCTAAATATCTAAATATCTAAATATCTAAATATCAAATATCTAAATATCAAATATCCAAATATCCAAATATCTAAAATCTAAATATCTAAATATCTAAATATCAAATATCTAAATATCAAATATCTAAATATCTAAATATCTAAATATCTAAATATCTAAATATCTAAATATCAAAATCTAAATATCTAAATATCTAAATATCTAACAAAATCAAATATCTAAATATCTAAATATCTAAATATCTAAAATCTAAATATCTAAATATCTAAATATCTAAATATCTAAATATCTAAATATCTAAATATCTAAATATCTAAATATCTAAATATCTAAATATCTAAATATCTAAATATCTAAATATCTAAATATCTAAATATCTAAATATCTAAATATCTAAATATCTAAATATCTAAATATCTAAATATCTAAATATCTAAATATCTAAATATCTAAATATCTAGTTATCTTGGCAATTAAAATGGTTGGCTTTGTTTTATCTACAAAATATTGAATGGCGCCCGGTGATCTCATCAAAAGCGGGTCATGTACAGTTTTGTGTCGATCCAGATTTGATATAAAATCCGAAATACGGAAGTTAAAATGATATAAGCAAAAATAGTGATAGCAACATTAAACGAAATCCATCCGTCCGAAGATTGCCTTAAAAAAGCCTTAAAAAAATAGTTTCCTTGTTCAAAAGAAACACTCGGTTTCTAACATCTCGACTATCAACAGGTTCCTTCGGTACGGTAAATACCTTGGGTGGAAGGTTGCGATCGAAGCCAAGTGGGTTTTGATGATCGGATAATCTCCTACTAAGCGGCCCAGGCCTGTTTTTTTAAGAAAATTGGTCTTAAATGGGTCAACCCTTGGGTGAATTAAGTTGAGATGTCCAAGCCTTAACGGAGGGAAAGAAAACCTCCCGATGGTCATTTAAAAAGCAAAGCCACAAGAAAAGACATACTATGCCAGTGAAAAGATGAGTACCATACTGTATTATTGATTAACGTACTTAGAAGTATATTTATTCTGTTCAGTATTGTAAACGGTACAGTAACAGTTTTGCCGAAATAAATTAACTTTGTGAATTTTGTTTGAAGGGTGATTCAATATTTTAGGTATTATTTAACATTTACTTTCAAAAATCTTTATAGCAGTATAGCAATTATAAATAGGTTTACGTGGTTAGATTTGGTTTAAATAATGTTTGTTTCAATAAATTTTCAGGTATATTTCTAAGCCAGAATCCTAATCTCAAGATTTTGAGCATCCCCTTTTGTTATTCATTCTAGGTCTCTTCCCCAGCATCCCTACCAGATTTGGTGGCGTCTAAGGTATTTACCCGATCAAGACCACATTCCATAACCGATAGCATTTTGGAACCCTCGTAAAACACTTACACCACCCGTCCCAATGAGTTAGTCGGCGGAATAAAGAACAGTCGAGGTTTTGATATTTTACTGACACGGAATTTTTAGCGGAGTAATTCACTGAATTCTCTGTGAATTACCAGCCAGATATTCAGAAGGCCAAAAATTGTACGTAACAGGATTGAAGGAGGTCACTTTCAATAGTTGCTGTAACGCATTTTTTAACACTCTATATAGAGTATTTAAAAGATTTTTACACCTTACAGTTTACAAGTTATAATTTTATAAGCATGTGCACACACAAGATACGATTTCAAATGCAAACTATTAAAATTAATAACAACAAGAGATTACCTGCAGTAAAGCCAAAGCCTACTAAACCATTTAAAAAATTTTAATTTTATCTAGCGATTCACAGAAATAATTTTTGATTTTTCCTTGATAACGGTCACAGGTATGAAAAAACTGTAAGAAACCAAAAAGTTTCTAAACAAAGCAGAAAATTCATTTTGTATTTTAAAATCTACCAGCAGTACATCGCAAAAACGTCTAGGGGGTAAAAAAGGAAGCACAACTTCTTAAAAAATATCATCCTGTAGATTCTCATAAACATATGATATTCGCAATGATGTAAGTCCTACGGCATTATCTATATTCCAAATTTGATCTAAGTATCTCAAAAACTGCAGGAGCACTAAAGAAAAAACTAAAAATATCGTGACATTTCAGTACCCAGTAGATCGGTAACCAAGCCTTTGCGAATTTTTAATTATGAAATAGGCCAAAGAAGTGCACCTTTTGGTATGTACATGATATTTAGAAACACTCTGTATTTTATATCCCTACGATCTATTTATTACTATTTTTCAATAAGTGATATCTCTTCTCTCAACGGACCTTATGTACAAATTTAATTAAATTTTTTTTTAAGAAACATCAAACGTGTTAACAACAACAGTTACCAGGAAAAAGATATCAAAGCGTGAATTACCTGGTTTTGATACGCCTTAGCGTCAATCAAAGCGGCTAATGACACGGACAAAAAGGACCACAACTTGAGGATCCGTTATTTTAAACAGAAAGACGAGGATTTTCGGTCGGAACGACATAATCCACAATTTTAACATCATCAAGTTCTTTCACAAAAAGCCAGGGGTTTTTTAAAACCAGCGGTAGGTCGCGTCCTAACGATGATAGTCACACTTCTTTATGTGGCTAACACTGTTATTTTAATCCACTTTGGGCATGATCATTGACCTGCGGTCGGTTTCTTGTAAAGGGTTGGAATTTCTACCTATGTTTTCTTCTTTATAGGTTGATTGAATGTCTATAATAAGGCGAATAAGGTGAGATAATTTACTTAAAAAAAGATAACCCTGTAAATAGTTTTTCTGAAGTAGGTTTTTATAGAACTGTTATTATCATTATCGTAATGGTGTGTTAAGCAATTCTACAGCTATTTCCGCTTCCCTGTACAATAATTCTGATTTCGATTTGATTTTAGTTCGTTGTATTTAAAATTTAACATTGCTTTTATTAATTATAGTAAAATATACCCCGTATACAGAAATTAGCCGACAAACTCTTTGTAGCACGATTTTTTGATTAAATAATTCTGAACAGAATCTCTTAATACAAAAATTTCCTGTAATGCTTCATTTACCCTCATGAGGTTCAAGAATGATGTAAAAGGCGTTCTATAATAAATTTTAGTTTTTAATACTCAATTACTTAGATGCAGAGCATGGTTAGATGAACTGTATTAACATATTTGAAATCACTAGATATGCGTTTTTTAATATGTTCAAACAAAATGTCGTCCAGACGTTGACCGTTGAAACGTATTTTTCTTTGCGTAGGTTGTGGCGCAATTAATACTTATTGTTCCAAAAATCTTCCGACACAACTAGGGGTCTATTCCTGGGTAGAGCAATGAGAAGTGGGGGGTAAGTCGAAATCTGTTTGCAGATCAAACTTAAGCTAAATCAAATAGGCGCCACCAAGTCCTGATGTAATCACGATAATTGCATAGCATAGTTCTAAGGGCGAAGGTGGAGACCCAAAGAGAAAAAGATCGCCTTTGCTGATAGGGATGGATTCGGGCCGAGCCGGGCCGGGCTTTTAGACGCGGCCCGGCTCGGCCCGAAATAATTTGCTCCGGCCCGGCCTGGTGGCCCGGCCCGAACCAAAACGCATCGGCCCGGCTTGAATTTCGGGCCGGGCTTCGGGCCGGGCCGGGCCGGGCCGATTCGGGTCGGAATGTAACTAAAACCTTAAGTGAAATAATAAATCCAAATTTACACGGCTTTTGTTGAAGCACGCTGGAATCAGGTACATTCCTTGCTAGTTCGCAAAATTTGATGAAAATAAGTCCCACTAGGATAAAGTTCGATGGAGCAAAAACCTCTAAAATTGAACTACTACCGCATGTACCAACTACTACAGCTGTTTAAAATATGCGACCTAAAATGCAAATTATAAATTTTCTGGATATCCATTATTGGCCTAAGTTCTGCAGACAGCAGCAGCTAGAGACGCCTCTGTTAAAATAATATTTACTATATTCCGCTATTTTTGTATATACCATTTATAATATCACGATTTTTCTTTATACTTTTTTAGGAGCCGCAACATAGAATATTATTTAGTATTTACATTTTAATTTTCTATATCCATGTTATTTAATGCTATAAAAACTTAATCGCATTGTATTCGGTATGTTTTTCAACTAAAGATACATTCAAATAATTAAATATAATTGAGCTGGTTTTTTGTAATCGTGAGTTTTTAATATTTTTTCATATACAGAGTGGTTTGATTTATTCATAAATAATCTTCAGTGCGGGGCCCTAATATTAAGTTAATTCATAAGTATAATTAAATAAACCAGCTCAATTAACAATACGTTGCAATACTCCTTCAAATAATTAAATATAACACGGACAATTTCTATTTCAAATTTCTTGAAAAGTGGAAAGAAGTGAATACTACTTTGTAACGTGCATTTTTAATAGCTTAACATTTTACGCTTTTTCCCAATTAGTAAACACATTTCTGTAACTACTATTTTTATATTTGATACTTATTAACTCCTTAGGCGAGTGCATCGTGTTATAATGAGTGGATTGCATCGTCCTTGTCTTGCCGTTCGTATAAATTTTGTTGCTTATGTGAATATACAAGTCTAGATAAGAGACGATAAGAAGTTGTAATTGAACGAGTTGAATAAACAGATGAGGAGTCGTAGTCGTAGTTCTTGGTTCCTATATATTAATTACGTGAAAAGACTGTTTCTTTTTGCTTTGACAAGAGTGAGAATTAATGCGGGATCAATTTCGAATTGTTCCTGAACAAGCGCGGGACGATTTTAGTTGTCTTTCTTGTGAAATAAAAGTCGTATATTAACTGTAGCAGTGTGTAGTTCTAATTCCTTTTTGAAGGAAGTATGCTATATATGTAACGTGTTTGGTTGACCACAAGTGTTGTGGTAAGGTCATTGACGGACGGTTTTAGTGATGCGCGTTGCTCTACTAATTGGTTTTTTTGGTTGCTTTTCTGTTGTAAATAAAAGTGATAGAACTTGTCGTGCGTTTTACGGAACATTGACTTAGTGATACGCGTTGCTTTACTAATTGTGTTTTTTTAGTTGATTTGTCTTTTTATATTTGAACTGTGTGTGCGATCTAGTTTTCGTGGTCTTTTTGTTATCAGAGTAGTGCATACTTTGGATTATCCAAATACAGTTTTAAGCTTGAGTGCTTCAAAAACAAATGATGATACAGCTGTAGCAGGTTTAGTAGGAAAAAGGTTGCTTCTTATAAACAGGTATCTCATTCACATGTAAAGACAGTTGATACTGTAGTTTTTGAATTTTCTAACCCCAACGAATCTAAAATAGATCGCTGTTTGCGCAAATTTTCGTTATTCAAAAGCATTAGATTTTTCTTTGTTACCATAGGTAGCAAATAAAACACCTCGCGTTACTGTTAGTTTAATGCATTACATCGTGCCTTGAAAGCGTGATTCTAAATTTTTATTACCATTTTTTTTTTTATTTGTGTTACAAAAGATTTCGAAATTATTGTCTCAGGAAATAGAGTTAACAAGAATTTATCAATGCTACATAGTTCCATCAGCATGATAATGTCTACTGCTAACGCCAGTGAAATACATAGGTGTGATTAGAGTAAAGTGTAAGAAATTCCATCAACACCTCACAGTCCAGGGTGAAGTACTTCGTTAGCGTAGGACATCGCGAATCTCACACTTCCGTTGCAAGGAAGCGTTGCTGAAGGACTTTTGTAAGTTGAACTATTTCCTACTTGTTATTACTTTAAATATCTATCCGTTGCTTTACCATATCTTTGTCGTTCTGATACCTTTTACAATAGACTTGCCTGCTATTAAGAAGAAAAAAAAGAAAGAAAAAAAAAGAAATCAATCCTACTGAATTACTCATATTTATTGTGTCTTACCTATTTATCTTTTGTTAACATTTTGTCTGATTTATGTTTAATTGGTGTGTGAGGAAACGTTTCTGTTACTCCCCAATATTACCTCACTTTGTAATAAAAAATTTTTATAATGCTGTTACCGTTGTTATATTATATAGATTAACCAAACAGTTTTTTTTACATTCTACAAAGTACTGAATAATTTAGACTCATCATTGCTGCTATGCTTATTCTTTTCTTTATTTCAGGTTTGCTTAACTATTTTTTTTTCTTGCAGGTATTATCACTAACTCCTTACAGCCGCGTACATTGTATGTTGGTCTGCTTTCTACAACCCCCCCTAATCTCCGATTGAGCCCGGTTATTTCTTTGATTTTCTTTGTGTTACGCACGGCTACGAGCCAACGTAGCATAACTTTGGCGCCCGAACAGGGACTGCCACGAATTACGATAAACGTAACTACTTATCGAAAAAAAATTCGAAATTCACAAATTGGTTTAAATCAAATCGTTTTCGTTTTCGATTTACTTCCATTATCACACACTTACCAATATGTGTGTAACTGTACCTGGGTGATATATTAAGAGGAGCGTTAATTATAATTTTGCTTAAAAGGCAACTAAAGAAATCATTAAATGGAATCTTTTACTAAATCAATAAATTTTATACATAAACTTCGGGCCGGCCCGAAATAGCCCGAAAAGCCCGAAAAGCTTGAGGAGTTTGGCTCGGCCCGGCCCGGGCCCGAAACATGCTTGGCCCGGCTTGAGCCCGAAAAAAAATTTGTCGGCCCGGCCCGAAGCCCGGCCCGAATAGGAAGCCGGGCTTCGGGCCGGGCCGGGTCAAAGCCCGGGCCCGTGGCCATCCCTATTCGCTGACAAAAACCTGTCTTAATAAAATAAGACGCAGCTCCTGTAAGAAATTGTGATAGTTAAATAAATAAAAAAGCGGAACACCATTTGTGTCCTGCAAAAATACATAAAGAAATAATAAAAAAGTATTTCCAATATAACATTGGCATCAATTTATTACTTAGAAGGGTTTTAGCTTTATGTAATAAGATTTGATCACACTTGATCAAAATAAAAAACCTTTTATCTAGAACCAATTGTTTACTAAAAGATCTCTTTTAAAATAATATAACTTGTAACAAAAAATTTAATCATTAACTGCATCAATCATAAACTTTTAGCTTTCATGTTTGTCTTTATTATTTTCAATCAAACACTTTACTTTAAAACATGAACTTGTTGTACAAATAGGGTTCTAACCTGGTCAGATCTTTTCAGGTAGATAACAAATTAATAGCTCCTAACAATATTAGCATTTGAGCTTTCAAAAGTATGTATACTAATTTTAATGTAGATAAAGCTGATCACAAAAACAGACATGTTTACATATATTGTACTAAAGTTGTTCAAAGCATTTGCTTTTAAAATAACATCTGTCAGCTATACAAAGTAGAAAAATATAACGTCAGTAACACCTGTTAACATTACCGACGATTCATATGGAACAAAGCATGTTGTTTTCAGAACATTAAATCAATGACTTTCGTTTTACTACTGGTAAATCCAGCTCAACAATTAGTTGGAACTTTTTCAGTGTAAATGTATTACGCATCAAAGCAAGTTAACGTGTTCCAAATTTTGAAACACACAAAAAGAATTTATAGCTACCTACGAACCAAAACTGCAATTGTCGCATTGTGACAAAGGAAGACCGAGATCCCTGTTCTTCAAGCAACGATAACAGCGTTTGCAATTTGTAACGGGCATTTTTATAGTTTTAACATTTTACGCTATACTCAATTAACAAATACCTGTCTGTAACTACTATTTCCATATTTTATATTTATTAACTTCTTAGGCGAATGCATTGTAATTAATTATAGCTTGCATCGTTCTTATCTTGCCGTAAATATAAATTTTGTTGCTTATGCGGATATACAAGTCTAGATAAGAGACGATAAGCGGTTAGAATAACGACAAATTGAATAAACAGATGAGGAGTAGAGAGTTCGTTCTTGGTTCCGATATATTAAGTACGTTGAAAATACTGCTTCTTCCTGCTTTTGACAATAGTGAAAATTAATGCGGGATTAATTCTCGTATTGTTCCTGAACAAGCACGGCACGATTTTAGTTGTTTTCTTGTGAAATAAAAGTTGTATTTTAACTGTATAAAGTGTAGTTCTGATTACTTTTGAAGGAAGTATGCTTTTAGATGTAACGTGTTTGATTGACGGACGTGTTTTAGCGATGCGCGTTACTTTACTAAATGTTTTTTGTTGCTTTTCTGTTGTAAATAAAAGTGATAGAACTTGTCGTGCGTTTTACGGAACATTGACTTAGTGATACGCGTTGCTTTACTAATTGTGTTTTTTTAGTTGATTTGTCTTTTTATATTTGAACTGTGTGTGCGATCTAGTATTCGTGGTTCTTTTGTTATCAGAGTAGTGCATATTTTGGATTATCCAAATGCAGTTTTAAGCTTGAGTGCTTCAAAAACAAATGATGATACAGTTGTAGCAGGTTTAGTAGAAAAAAAGGTTGCTTCTTATAAACAGGTATCTCATTCACATGTAAAGACAGTTGATACTGTAGTTTCTGAATTTTCTAACCACAGAGAATCTAAAATAGATATTTCCTATCAAAATTTATTCAAAAAATTTAAAAGTTCTTCATTTTCATTTTCATATAGGTAAAATCACCACTTTGCTATGCTCTCGGCTACCTAGTTCCGGCTACTTTTTCAAGGTCGTTGTTACGTCATAGCCTTTTATAAATATAGAGCAATGTAATACTATTCTAAAATTCTAAAAAGAGTCTTTCTTACTAACCACAAATACATACAGCTTGTAGAACGCGGATGTATCCATGTCAGTTCATCGGCACATAAAATAATCTTTTAATCCTTTCCTCTTTCTCTAATAAGATGTTCTTTGTCTAACACATCTTTGTATTGTTCGCGTATTGTCGCAGTGTCTTCCATTTAGTCCAACTTTCGGCTTTTTGCATGCATTTCTTCTAATTTCAGCGGTCTTTTTCTTCCACTTACAGCGTATAGCGTGCATAATTGGGCAATTTCCTGCAGCGTCAACGGAGAGAGTTTACCGCCAATATTTACGCGTTGTCGTACAACCTCTGGGCGAATATTAGGCGTACTTATCAACCACGATACCGAAATGATTATTTCTTTTGGAATTGTAGAATATGGTGTTACAGATTGTGTAAAATATGTTACCTGCTTTAATGTAGCACTTGTGTAAGATTTTTATTTTATCTTGGCTGTCTTCCTACCTACTATCTCCAAATAATTTACAGGTAAATAGTTAAAACTAAAAACTGAAAGCACATACTTTATCAATTTTTCCTTTTTCTCTGGTTTTTCTGACAACTTAATTTGCAAGCCCGTCAATTTCTTTGTATTGCCGTTCCCCCAATACATGTACTGTAGCAGGTTATTATACACTAAACAGCAGCTATTTTGTAGCTTGTCCGATAACTTACTCCACATTTTGGCGGTACCGAGTACAGTGGCGCCTTTAGGAAGTATAACTTACTATCTTCCAATAAGGTTAAACAGTCTTTTAAGGGATTATACACCCGTTCCGCACTGACATAGCTTCCAATTGTACAGTTTTATATTGTCGCTTCCAATTGCGTAATACCGTGTTCTTTGGTCAAAGTAGACGCGAATGTTGCTCTTAAACGTGCATCTAGACAACGTAAAAAATCTAGTATATATTTTCCAAGTTGTTTATTAACACCAGGATTTGTTATCTGACACACAAATTTGTTGTATATCTTAATTCTTGCATTGGTTGTTAGCCATGTTAAACAATCGAATTTATATTAAAATTAAGTTTAAATGGCTCCATGCTTGGCATTAAATATTTTTAAATTTTGTATGTATGTATAATGCCAGAATAAAAATTTTAGAATAGTATTACATTGTTCTTTATTTATAAAAGGTTATGACGTCACAACGACCTTGGAAAAATAGCCGAAACTAGATAGCCGAGAGCATAGCGAAGTGGTGATTTTACCTATATGAAGAATTTTGTTATGTTAAGTAAAAACATGCAAGTGGTAAAGAATTTTTTAGCTTTCCTCAAAAGCTGTATTTTGTATGAAGTAGCGAATAACATTTAGAAAATATACGAAATGTGATATAATGGATCTAATTATAAAGTCTGCATGTAAAATATTGTAAAAACATGTTGTTCACGATTTCATTACCAAGATAAAATAACAAGAATTTGCAGTCGAATATAACCTCGTGTTTTTTTATTGAAATTATAGCTCTCTGGTAATATATATGCAAATCATGCCGACATTCAACTTTTAATATAATGGATTTAATTAACATAAGGTGTGTTTGCAAAAACATGTTAAGACTATTTCCTTCTTGGTATGCAAATTATACCACTTTTCATCACGATTTATTTGACTCTCAAATAAAAAAATTAATTTGATCTAAGCACAATTGATATGAGTCATCCAGTATTGTTGATTTTTCTTTTTTTTTTGTTTGTTTGTTGTTTTTTTTAAATAGCATGCAAGTCTATGGTAAAAGGTATCAGAACGACAAAGATATGGTAAAACAACGGATAGATATTTAAAGTAATAACAAGTAGGAAATAGTTCAACTTACAAAAGGTCCTTCAGTAACGCTTCCTTGCAATTGTAGTGTGGGATTCACGATGTCCGGCACTAACAAAGCACTTCACCCTTGACTGTGAGGGTGTTGATGGAACTTATCACACGTTACCCTAATCACACCTACGTATTTCACTGGTGTTAGCAGCAGACATTATCACGCGACGGAACTATGTAGCATTGATAAATTTCTTGTTAATTCTATTTTCCCGAGACAATAATTTCGAAAGATTTTGTAGCACTAGTTTAATTTCAACTGGGACCAAATGTATATTATTTTCATAAACATCCAAAAAGCAGCGAGAAATTTCAACCAATACCTTTGTAAACAGGTAATCTGTTATATTTCGCCAATAACGACATTTGCGCAAGCAATGTTCTATTTTAGATTCTTTGGGGTTAGCAAATTCAGAAACTACAGTATCAACTGTATTTGGATAATCCAAAGTACGCACTACTCTGATAAAATAAAAAAAAAGAGACCGCGAAACTAGATCGCACACACAGTTTAAATATCAGAAGACAAAGCACTAAACAAAAAAAACACACAATGAGTAAAGCACGTGTATCACTAAAGTAAGTCCGTCAACTGTTCCGTAAAACACGCGCGCAGGTCGAGTTTAACAAATTCTACCACTTTTATTTCCAACAGAAAATCAACTAAAAACAATTAGTAAGGCACACGTAAACAATAAAACCGTCCGTTAAATGTCCTTAAAACACACGTGCGTCGACCAAACACGTTCGCCTATAAACCATACTACTTCAATCGAAATTAGCACTATACTCTCTACAGTTAATATACAACTTTTATTTCACAAGAAAAACAACTAAGATCGTGCCGTGCTTGTTCAGGAACAATTCGAAAATTGATCCCGCATTAATGCTCACTATTGTCAAAGCAAAAAAGAAACAGTATTTTCAACGTAATTAATATATAGGAACGTAGAACAAACTACAACTACCCATCTGTTTATATCAACTCGTTGCTATTACAACCTCTTATCGTCTATTATCTAGACTTGTATATCCACATACGGAACAAAATTTATACGAACGGCAAGACAAGAACCATGCAATCCATTCATTATAATACGACGCATTCGCCAACGAGTTAATAAATATAAAATATAGAAATAGTAGTTACAGAAATGTATTTACGAATTTGGTAGTGTAAAATGTTAAGTCATAAAAATGCACGTTCCAAGCATATGAAGCAAAATATCACAAATCATGCTACGCTAATCGATGCCAGAATAACACTGCTGATAAAAAGAATATCCCCATTCAAGATACCACTTCTTTTGAAATTGCAACAACAATCCTCACAGAGGAATTAAATAAGTGTTTTAAGACTGACCATGTATATTCCTTAGATCAAGTTACTGAACGTGATCGTCAATGAATGACTGAAATTCAAGGATTCCACTGCTCTTATAGTACACATAAACTGAAAGGAAGATTACGGTTGTAGTATGAGGGACCGAATTGAATTTGTGCAACTACTTCAGCAATCTCAATCAATTATTATATTTCCTCGTGTGCCAGTTTCTGTAGCAGTGCAAGCACTGAGATTCGAGACAGTTAAAATTCATGATGTTGAATACATAAAAGGATACTAAGGAAAGAAAAGCGGGAGTATAACCAAACAGATATTAAACAAATGCGGCCTTCAATATTTTTACCTGATGTCCAGTTAGAGCGGTGAAGATTCTTGGATCCACAACACTTATTACTACACTCAAAAGTAATATAAAGCAGTGAGGTAGTCTTATACGGGGACTGACCTCCAAATCAGAACCTTATTGTCCAAGCGGTGACAATAGACTGGGTTAGGCCGCGCAGTCACCAAGCATATGGCAAACAAGATATAACATTAAAGGTAATAACGCGACCGAGTTTATCAAATTTAATAAAAGAGTAGATATTATCGATAACAAATAAACTTAAATTTTGTAGTAATAATATAAAGAAACTAAATGCATATATACAGGGTTGGATGGAACATACCACCTACTAAAATTGAAACATTTTAATTTTCATCTAGAGGGAAGAGGCAGAGTTTAACCACAGCACGCCTAAACTCATCACGCGCTGTTCTAACGGTGGCAATGCGGACAATCTCGTCGGGGCCAGGATGCACGGAGATAATACGCTCAAGTGATGACCACTGAAGAGGAGGAAGAGAATCGGTTTTAATTAGAACTAAGTCTCCCGGTTGAATATTAATTTTGTCAACATGAAATTTGGATTTTACTTGAAGGGTATGCAAGTATTCCGGAGACCAGCGCGCCCAAAAGTCCTGGTAGCTACGCTGCAGTAAGTGCCATCGAGACAAACGATTTAAAGGCAGTGCCGTCAGTGCGAAACCAGGCGGGGCGGAAAAAGCAAAAAGAGTGAAAAAATGATCCAGCGTTAAACAACTACAGTCGTTAGGATCATTACTAACTAGGGTCAGAGGGCGCGAATTGAGGACAGCTTGAATTTGGATGAAAACGGTTGACAACTCTTCAAATGTTAGAACATCTTCTCCTACAACACGAAGTACCAGGATCTTGACAGATTTGACGCCAGCTTGCCAAAGACCCCCATAATGGGGCGCGGAAGGTGGGTTAAAATGCCAAATAATTAGTTCTTAGAAAGCTGCAGTTTTGGTAAGAGAAACCAGTTGGCGATGGGCATTAACAAAGTTTGTACAAACTTTGTTAATGCCCATCGCTTTACAAATGTTCACATCGACCACGAAAAGCAAGAAACCGACGAAATGCGGCCAAAAAAGCGTCGGCAATTAAATCGGAAACTAACTCCAAGTGAAGAGCCTTGATACACATACAAATAAAAATGCAGAGGTAGGTTTTAAAGTTTTAACGCCGCGGATTCGGCTCATGGTTATTGTAAACGGGCCGCAAAAGTTCACGCTGGTATGCAAAAATGGTTTAACTTGAGTTATTCTAGTAGTTGGAAGATTGTCCATGGAGGGCTGAAAAGATTTGGGATGTGTTTTCTAACAAGGAATACAAGAGCGAAGTACCCGGCGAATAGATCTTCTCGCGGAAACTATCAAAAATCTTTGGCTTATAAGGAATTGTGTTGTATGAATACCTTCATGGTAATATTTGTAATGAATGTACAGAATATACAGATCCGTGAAACAGCTCTTACTGGGCAATAAAGCGGGAAATCGTTTATCGTAAGAAATAGGGGCGTAACTTAACCGACCACCTACACGAAGAACGTCATTTAAAAGAAAGGGGGATAATTTTTGGAACCTTTTTGCAAGTGGGGTCCCGGATCGAAGAGCCCAGATCTCAACCGTAAAAGATACTTTTTGGCTATTTTAACAAGGCATTCCAAAGCGAGCTAGAACTCATGAGCGGATACAGATCCAGTACACTTAGTTAAAGAATGCCTGACATAATTAATTTAGCGGAGGATATAAGCGATTATGCGAACGACAGAAAGAAAAGAAGACTGATTTTTAAGTAGGGCATCCAATACATTACAAGACAAAGTAGTAGTGAGTGTAACGAACCGTTCTTCACTTAGTACCTGTTGCGGTTCCAGAGAACAAGAACGTGGAACATGATTTATTTCTTGAACATGTACTAAAATGGGTGAAGCCGCCAATCATAACGAACATTGGGGCAACTCGGCGGGTAACACACCACGTGACTTAACGTCAGCGGGATTATCGTTAGAAGACACGTGAAGCCACATGGCGTTAGAAGTTCTATCTTGGATATAGGCTACTCTGTTGGTCACGAAAGTCTTCCATCGTTGAGACGGAGGAAATCCATGAATGAACAATCATCGAATCGGACCAACAGTATATTCTATTAAAGGTGAGATGGGAAGAAAACACATTCAGAATAAAATGTAGTAATTTAGCAGATAAGGCAGCGGCGAACAGTTCTAACCTAAGTAGGAAAAATGGTCGCAATGGAGTTACTTTAGGTTTCACACATACCAAACGAACTATAGGTTCTTTAGAACCGTTAAGAAAACGAAAATAAACGACGGCGCAGTAGCTGCGTTCCGAAGCATCGCCAAAATAATGTATCTCACGAATCGTAGAGAGAAAGGATTAGAAGGCGCGATACGAAAAATCTGCAAGAAGAGGAAAGCTTTCAACATATCTTTCTCATAAACGACAAAACTCCGGTGACGTTGGAGGAAATGCTTTATTAAAAAGGAAAGAAGGGATAAAATTTTTAACGGGTCAAAAATGCGGGCTAGATTAGAAAGAATATTACGTTTTGTACAAGGAGTATGTATATGGTTGACCACTAAAAGGACTTTATCTGAAGAGGGTATCCACTGGAGACCCAAAACTTTCACAGTAGGATCAGAAGAATCTTCAAAGCAATGCGGTTGCAAACACCGATGACGGGCGAGAATGCCGTTAAGCAAATTAAGATTATAACTAGACCACTTGTGCAGGTCGAAACCACCTCGTTTTAAAAGGGCTACAAGCTGCTCTGTTAAATCCAAGGCGGATTGAAAAGTATCTCAACCTGTCACTGTCATCAATATAGGTATGATGACGAAGAGCGAAAGTGGCTAGAGAAAAGAGTCCACCTTTATCATCAGCAAGTTGCAAAAGAGTACGTATGGCAAGAAATGGAGCGCAGTTGACCTAATAAGTAACGGAATTAAGATGAAAATCCTGGATAGGATTATCAGGAAAAATACGCCACACAATCCGTTGATAATCCCACTGATTGAATTTGTCGATACATTTGACGAATATCTGCAGTGAGGACGTAACGCTGCAAACGAAATTGTAATAACAGTGTAGGGAGGTCTCTTTGCAATTTGGGACCAATTAATAAATAATCATTCAATGAACCTTCGGAAATACATTGAACAGAGGCATTAAAAATTACGCGAAGCTTGGTGGTAACACTGTTAGGTTTTATAACACAATGATGATGTATCTAATAGGAATTATCAAAGTGGCCCTTATTAGGGATAGGCTGCATGTGTTGAAGATCGATGTATTCTTGAAGAAATCTTTATACTGTTGATATACAAGCGCTGCTTGAAAAGGCGTCGTTCTAAGAAAAGAAATCTTTGTGTTGCTAAATCGCGGCTTCCGGTAAACGTGGAAGCAGCATCCTTAAAGGGCAAAGAAACTGCATAAAGGCCCTGATCTGTCCGCGTATCAGTTTCTTTGAAAATAATTTCAGCTTCCTTTTCTGCTACTGAAAAGATTTCGACGTTGGGCAGTGATTCGACCTCCCAAAATTTGGAAACAAGTTTTTCCAGGGAGGGTACTTGTTCCGCAGAGCAAAGTAAAGAGGTAACCTGCGGGGTGCTTGACGCCGAAATCGATCCCATTAAAATATATCCGAAAATAGTATTCGTGCTATGGGAGTATGGTGTTCAACAGGTACACGATTATTTACTAAAATTTGTGGAAATACATCGACCCCTAGTAATAAATCTATAGGTCCCGGTTTTGAAAACTGTGGGTCGGCTAACTGAATGTTATGTAATGGCGGTAGCTGGTTGACGTTCACGCAATTAGTAGGCAGGTTTTCACAAATCTTAGGTAAGACTATTGCATCAATGTTAAAAAATTGATGCATTTTGTTCACTGGTGTAATAAAGATAGAAACAGCGCCGTGAGTAGCCATGGTCCGCATAGAGCCAGGCCCGTTAAGGGTAAGAGGTAACGAGGTAGGTTTTAAACCTAAGCGCTTAACACATTGTTGAGTAATAAATAAAGCCATACTACCGGTATCAAACAAGTAGCGAAACTTTTGAAAATTACCGCAACGACCACAAACTTCAATTTGCGCAAGAGACCATAAAACCACCTTTTTTTGGAGATTCGTGTTAAATAATACAACATTGGAATTATTGGTAGCAGAAGAGAAACGACTTATTGGTGGAAATTCGCAGGTACTCAAAGCGGGGGAAACAGATGGCTTGCAAATATCTTGTTCGGCGTTATCAGACGAAGCGGTATAAACTACTTTTTGAAAGCGATTCTAATGGGGGATTACAGTGTAACGAGCTATGATGCAGTTGACGACAAGTGCGACAAGTCATAATCGATTTACACTTGGAAAAAGTATGCGAACTGCTTAGACAGTTAATACAGTTTGCGTTCTTTTACAAAATTATAGCGGTCGTTAGGGGTTAATTCTAAAAAGGAGAGGCATTTATATAGCGGGTGGTCTTTGCAATGCAAGCACTTAACACATCACTCAATAAGTCCGTAGGATAACTAAGAAAAACACATTTTTTTGGCGAAATTCGATTTTATTCATCAACATACATTCCCTCAAGAGTGATACAATCAGTCCAACGCCGTTCTAGCATTTCGATACCTTTTTTGTAAAACAATTCGTCTTTGGCCTCAAAATAAGCTTCAGTTTCAGCGATCACCTCTTCATCCGAGCCAAATTTTTTTCCGGCGAGCATTTTTTTCAGGTCTGCGAACAGGTAGTAGTCGCTGGGGGCCAAATCTGGAGAATACGGTGGGTGCGGAAGCAATTCGAAGCCCAATTGGTGCAATTTGGCGATCGTTGCGATCGACTTGTGACACGGTGCATTGTCTTGGTGAAAGAGAATTTTTTTCTTCTTCATGTGTGGCCGTTTTTTGGCAATTTCTTCCTTCAAACGCACTAATAATGCCATGTAGTATTCGCTGTTGATTCTTCTTCCTTTCTCAAGATAGTCGATGTACAAAATTCCGTGCGCATCCCAAAATACAGACGCCAAAACTTTACCAGCCGACTTTTGCGGTTTTGGCCGCTTTGGACGTGGTTCTCCGGCTGCAGTCCACTCAGCTGACTGCCGATTAGACTCTGGAGTGTGGTGGTGGATCCATGTTTCATCCATTGTCACATACCGACGCAAAAGTCCTTTTATTCCGGTTGAACAGCTCCAAACAGCTCTCAGAATCATCGACACGTTGTTGTTTTGGTCCACTGTGAGCAAACGCGGCACCCACTATGAGAACAGCTTTCTCATGGACAAATGTTCATGCAAAATAGTGTGCATACTGCCTTCTGATATCTTCAAGGTGTCAGCTATCTCACGCAATTTCACTTTTCTGTTTTCCAAAACGATTCGGTGGACTTTTGATGTTTTCCGGTGTAACCACCTCAATTGGCCTTCCAGAGCGTTCAGCATCGTCAGTGTCTGTACGGCCACGTTTAAAATCAGCAAACCACTTCTCCACCGTTTGCCTCGATGGAGCAGAGCCGGATAACACTTATCAAGCCATGCTTTGGCTGCGATGGTATTTTTACCCATCAAAAAGCAATGATAAATCAACACGCGAAATTGCTTGGAATTCATTTATTTGAAAAACTCAAAAGTATCGTCACTTGAACCTCTGTAACTTGTAAACTAATCGTCGGATTGTCATGAAATTTTGACAGATATCTTTTTAAGGTTAGTACTTCCTACAAATCATATGGATTATTACATAGCAACGCCATCTATGTATCATCCTACGGACTTATTGAGTGATGTAGTAGCAATACGATTGGTAATGCGGACTACTTTTGAAGCATTGTGGAGAATTTATTGGACAACATTTTTGCATTGGGTTCAGGAAACTGACAGAACTGTTGATAGAGACGTTGAACAATTGTGTAGTTTAATAATGAGCAATTTCAACTTAACAATTTCTTACATATTTTTAATATAAGGCTTCACGTTTTATTATACTATTTAATTTTAGGGGAATTTTTTAAACCCTGCATGGGAAAGTTTTTTTTTATTAATTTTTAATTTAAGCTTTTTCGTGTATGTCCCACGAATATAAGGCTCTCGCGCATTTCAGGACATTATCCTACGAGTTGTTGTTACACTCCCAGACCATGAAAATGCAGCTGCGTTTAGCGATTTTAGTCGTGGGAGCTTTTAAAGGAAATGATGAAGGACTGTAATTGCTGAGAACTCAGTCCTTTGAAGGAGAGGACTTGATTATCCACCATGAAAGAATACGGACATGCGCGGTGAAGTTCCGAGTTCGATGACGTGATTTTTTTCCTTGATACTTTTTTGGTAAATCTATAAATTATCATGACTTCGTCGAGGAGGACAGTTGGGCCGCATTGAAAAAACCCACACCGAAGAATTCTTGAGCTTATAATTTGTGTACGCATCTGCAGCACCACTTATGTAATCCAATTTGTCGACGTAATCCTTTTTATCATTAGGGTTATGCAGGACTTAACGACGCGAGGGAAGTTTAATCTTAAATAAATTTGTACCGACGAGGTCGACAAATATAGTTGGACCGCATCGGGAAAATTCCTACTGAAGAATTCTCGAGCATACGATTTGCCCTTGAGAAGTAGGACACAACCGGCCCCTTAGTGATCCACCCGGTAAGTTTTTGTTATAACTAATTTGTGTACTCACCCCGAGGCGCCATTCTTGCAGCCTAATTTATCAGCGCAATACCTTTCGACTTCAGGGTTACGCAGCATTGACGACGCGAGAGAAGATTTATCTTAAATAAATTTGTACCGTCGAGGTCGACGAAGATAGTTGGATCGGACTGGAGAAACCCCTACCGAAGAATTCTACGATATATAACTTGCCTTACATAAATAGGACGCAACTGGCTCTTTAATGATTACCCGCTATGTTTTGTTATTATTAGTTTGTGTACTCACCCGCAGCGCCTTTCATGCAATCTCATTTGTCGGCGCATGCTTTGTTTTACGTCAAGGTTATGCATGATCGATGACGCGGGGATGTTTAATATTAAATAAATTTGTACCGACAAGGTCGAGGAAGACAGCTGACCAGGATAGTTGGACCGTATCGGGGAAACTTCCACCGAAGAATTTTCGAGCCTATGATTTGCCGCTTAGAAGTAGGACGCAAACGTTCCTTTGTGATGCACCCCCTATTTTGTTACTATTAATTTGTGTACTCATTCGCAGCACTATTCTTGCTATTCAATTCGTCGACGCAATCCTTTTTTACGTCAGGATTATGCAGAATTAACGACGCGGGGTAAGTTCTATCTTGAATAAATTTGTACCGTCGAGGTTGATGAGGACAATTGGACCGCATCGGGGAAATCCCCACCCAAAAATTCTCGAGCATATGATTTGTCCCTGAGAAGTAAGACGCAATTGGCCTTTTAGTGATCCACCTGGTAAGTTTTTGTTATTATTAATTGATGTACTCACCCGCAGCACCTTTGATGCAACCAGATTTGTCGGTGCATGCCGCTCTTTACGCGAGGGTTATGCAGGATCGACGACGCGGGGAAGTTTAATCTTAAATAAATTTGTACCGCCGAGGTCAAGGAAAACAGTCGACGAGGATAGTTCGACAGTATCGGGGAAACCCCCCCACCGAAGAATTCTCGAGGCTATGATTTGCCGCTAAGAAGTAGGACGCAACCGGTCCTTTAGTGATGAACCCCTAAGTTTTTGTTACTATTAATTTGTGTACTCATCCGCAGCACCATTCTTGTAATCCAATTTGTCGACACAATCCTTTTTTACGTCAGGGTTATGCAGAATTGGTGACGCGGGGGAAGTTCTATGTTAAATAAATTTGTACCGTTGAGGTCGACGAGGATAGTTGGACCGCATCGGGGAAATCCCCACCCAAAAATTCTCGAGCATATGATTTATCCTTGCGAAGACGCAATTGGGCTTTTAGTGATCCACCTGGTAAGTTTTTGTTATTAGTAATTTGTGTACCCACCCGCAGCATCTTTCATGCAACCCAATTTGACGGCGCAATCCTCTTTTACGTCTGAGTTATGCAGGATTGACGACGCAGGGAAAGTTGTATCTTAATAAATTTCTACTGTTGAGGTTGACGAGGATAGTTAGACAGCATCGGGGAAACCCCAATACAAAAATTCTCGAGCAATGACTTATCCCTGAGAAGTAAGACGCAACCGACCCTTCAGTAATCCACTTGGTCAGTTTTTGTTATTATTAATTTGTGTATTCACCCGCAGCACCTTTCATGCAACCCAATTTGTCGGTGCATGGCTTTCTTTACGTTAGGGTTATGCAGGATAGACGACGCGGGGAAAGTTTAATCTTAGGTAAATTTGTACCGACGAGGTCGAAGAAGACAGTCGACAAAAGTAGTGGACTCGTATCGGGAAAACACCTACCAAAGAATTCTCGAGCCTATGATTTGCCGCTGAGAGGTAGGACGCAACTGGTCTTTTAGTGATAGATCCCCTAAGTTTTTGTTACTATTAATTTGTGTGCTCTTCTGCAGCACCATTCATGCAACCCAATTTGTCGGCGCAATCTTTTTTTACGTCAAGGTTATGCAGGATTGACGACGCGGGGGAAGTTTAACCTTAAATAAATTTATACCAACGAGGTCGACGGGGATAGTTGGACCGTGTATCGGGGAAACCCCAATCGAAGAATTCTCAAGCATTGCCCTTAAGAAGTAGGACGCAACCGGCCCTTTAGTGATCCACCCGGTAAGTTTTTGTTATTATTAATTTGTGTACTCTTCCGCAGCACCATTCATGCAACCCAATTTGTCGACGCAATTCTTTTTTACGTCAGGGTTATTCAGCATTGACGTCGTGAGAAAGTCTTATCTTAAATAAATTTGTACCGACAAGGTCGACGAGGATAGTTGGACCGCATCGGGGAAACTTCCACCGAAGAATTCTCGACCCCACTACTTGCCCCTGAGAAGGAGGATGCAACCGGCCCTTTAGTGATTCACCCGCTAAGTTTTGTTATTATTAGTTTGTGTACTCACCCGCAGCATCTTTCATGCAACCCAGTTTGTCGCTGCATTCCCTTTTTACGTCAGGGTTATGCAGGATTGACGACATGGGGGAAGTTCTATCTTAAATAAATTTGTACCTGCGAATTCGAGGAGGACAATCGAGGATAGTTGGACCGCATTGGGAAAACCCTCGTCGAAGAATTCTCGAGCATATGATTTGCCGCTGAGAAGTAGGGCGCAACTGGTACTTTAGTAATTTACCCGCTAAGTTTTTGAAACTATTAATTTACGTACTCATCCGCAGCACCTATCCATGCAATCCAATTTGTCGACGCATTCCTTTTTTACATCAGGGTTATGCAAGATTGACGATGACGGGGAAGTTTAATCTTAAAAAAATTTGTACCGACGACGGCGAGGACAGACGACGCGGATGGTTGGACTGCATCAGGGAAACTCCCACTGAAGAATTCTTAAACATATGATTTACACCTGAGAAGTGGGACGCAGCTGGCTCTTTAGTGATTCACCGGGTAAGTTTTTATTATTATTAATTTGTGTACTCACCCGCAGCGTCATTTATGCAAACCAATTTGTCGGCACAATCACTTTTTACGTCAGGGTTATGCAGGATTGACGACGCGGGGAAGTTTAATCTTAAATAAATTTATACAAACGAGGTCGACGAGAATAGTCAGACCGCATCGAGGAAGCCCCTACCAAAGAAATCTCGAGCATATGATTTGCCGCTGAGAAGTAGGACGCAAACAGCCCTTTAGTGAAATTCACCCATTCAGTTTTGTTATTATTAATTTGTGTACTCACCCGCAGCGCCAGTTAATGCAACCCAATTTGTCGGGTCAATCTTTTTTTACGTAAGGGTTAGGTAGCATTGACGAAGCGAAGGAAGTTTTATCTTAAATTAATTTGCACCGACGAGGTCGAGGAGGGCAGTCAACGAGGATAGTTGGACCGTATCAGGGAAACTCCCATAGAAGAATTTTCAAGCATATGATTTGCCGCTAGTTACGTTTCGGGCCTTGGCAGCGGTGTTTTTAAAAAGTACTTCCAATTCCTCCTAACAATTTATTTGTTTAAACGGACATTAATTATGGAATTTTAAAAAACTGATTTATAAAAGTCGAAATAACATGATTACTTGAACTAATATTAAGGCGAGTAGCCTAGGTAAACAACAATGCTAAAGCTGTAATACTCAGACTGAATGACTGGTCTTGGGGCTCCCGGGGTATTTATGTTGTTCCTGCCCCTCACAATTTTGTGGGAACTTGCAGAGCTCATGTCTGCTTATTCTTAATTCTATTCATTAATACATTGTTACAATCTTACTTTCTAGGTAATTGCGGTATCTTAACCGTCTGCGACCTGCCACCTTCAGTATCATTACCGTCTGGAATACATTGTATTGCTTGTTTAAGGGTGTACTTTATAGTAAAGGTCGTTTAGGAATCTGAAATTATAAGAGGCAGCAGAAAACTGCATTTATTTAGTAAATAATTGAGAAATGGAGATAGTTTGTAAATAGTAAGCAGTCAACACCCTGTATATAAAGTATAAGTAGTTTTAAGCGACGCAAATAAACATAGGAAGACGCATAGTTAGCGTAGAAACCAGGAACACATTCATTAGGTAAATGGAAAATATTTAATACCCTGTAGATAAAGTTTTAGGTAATTTAGGTAAAGCAAATAATGGTATTTTTCAGTGGAAGCACGCGTAGATTTATATGTAAACATAATAAAGTGTAATCAGACACGCATTCAAAAAAGTTCCAAGCAATTAGATTAATACGGAGATAGAAATAGTGTTTCAGGTAGCATAATATAAATACGTACAAATAGTTAACCATTTTGATAAGAAAGAAGATTAAAAATTGCGTGAACAACAGGCAGATATGAAAATTAAAAGTTGAATTGCATCAGTTGTTTATGGAAAAGCAATTAGATTTATCAAAACACCGCATGTTGATAACGAAGACATTATAATTTGAATTAGGGCCGCTATACTTGCGGCCACGTCTAATGCTCCACCCGGAGGTACTACATTGGGTTTAAACGCGAAAAATAGTCGTGCTCCTAATTTATTCTTACTTCATAATTGATTCACCTAAATAAAAACTAAATAAAAATCTAACAAACCTAAAATCTAACAAACCTAACAAACTCTAACAATCTAACAAACCTAAAATCTGACAAAAACTGGAACAAAAACAAAACAAAACTAAAAACAGGGTTGTAAATAATGGTATCCCTAGCGCTGACTTTCGAGTGTACCCGATCAACAAGCAAAAATGAGAGGGGGAGGGATCCGTAATACCGGATAGCAGACGCCGGTTCTGCTTACCAGTGCGACCTGAAGGGTCGTCTTAAAACTATCCAAATCTAGCTAACTAATTTAAATCCATCCCTAGCTTTCCTATCGTTCCCTAACTGATTTACATTATGATTACAATCTTCGCAATTCTGCTCGTCCTTCCCAAATATATACTGCAACCAAAATGGCGACAGAACGTCAAACAAAACAAATAAGCCACATAATACATGCTATATATAAATAAATATAAAGTGTAAATATAAAATATAAATAAATATAATTATGTAAATATATAAATAAATGTTTAATAAGCGTTAAGCATATAGCAGTGCACAAAATAGCGAAAGCATCACCCTATTTATCAGGTGCACTCGCACAAGCATTATGTCGGCTAGCGCTTTTACACACCAAACGTGCTTCTTAAATTATTTCAAAAACTACTAATTAATGTAAATCAATGCTTGTGCGAGTACAGCCGCCACAATTTAAGTCTTACCTCGATAATAAAATTCTCCAGCATCCGAAGATCTGGTCGTCTGTAACTTACTTCTAAAGGTGGGATGGGGTGCACTGCTAAAGTCCTGGTGGGTATGCACTAAATGTTTTTGGGGGGGATCACAATCACTATCACTATCACTTCACTTTCAAGTCCTGGGGGGATGCGCGGTTGCACTCTGTTTTATTATCCTTGTTTACTTTATTGATTTAATTTAATGAGGGTTTATGATTTATTTGTTATTGTTTATTTGGTATTATTTATTCCCGATTTTCCGCACATAATTATGAAGATAGGCAGTGATTGTATTAATGGAGTGGGGGTTTCTCGTGCATATTGGACATTTGGTATAATTATCTTTTTTTTTTTTTTTTTTTTAATATTAGGTTTTGGTTATGCTCGTATCCTTACTCACGCCAAGTCAATCTAAAATTTTCAATCCTCCCACCAACCCCACCGAATTTTTACACGCGGTCGTCATTGATTGTCTAATCTCGCGACCCTTCCCGCGAATTCTTTTAAGGCTGTCCAGAACGCCTTCTGGTTAACCACTTCCCGACTTCCTCCAGGCTCTTTGGCCATGCCAGACCTAGGATAGCTAGTTTGCTATCAGCCAACCCTCGATTTCCCGCCTCAAGCGGGCAGTCGAAGAGCACGTGCTCTGCGCTTTCCGCGCCCTCACCGCATTCGCAGCGGTCGCTATTGGTTAGACCGAACCTTTGTAAATACGCCTTCAGGGCGCCGTGCCCTGTTATCAACTGCACCATTTTGTGATCGAGCTTAACCTCGATCTTACCTCTGGCTTCTATGCTCGGTATGAATTTGTGGGTCAACCTGCCCGTGGCAGCGTTGTTCCACCTCTCTTCCCATTGTCGAATTGATTTTTCGCGCAGCTTTCTTTTGATTAAAGACCTCGGTATCGACGAATGTGATATTCGAAAGTCGCCCGTCGCGGCCTCTTTAGCTAATTCGTCAGCCCTATCGTTTCCTACGTTACCATTGTGCGACCTGACCCAACAGAACTTTAAACGTCGAAACTCTAGCGCCGTACGCGCTATCCTCCAGACGTCCGCTTGGAGATCTGTCGAGGTGTTCATGTTTGTTAAAGCCGTTAGCGCCGATTTACTATCACTGATTATATAATACTCGTCTCTGCCCGTATGGTTTATTACGTAATCGATAGCCTCTCGTATGGCTACCAATTCGCACTGGAAGATAGTGCACCAGTTCGCGAGTTTGGTTTGAAACCGAAACACCTCCTTTCCTGCTTATACACGACAAACGCCGCGCCTGCTTGCCCATCGTCCATACGTGAACCGTCCGTATAAATTCTGATACCCATCGCGTCCTCATCACCTTCGACAAACTCGATCCCTCTAATATCAGCCGGGTGCCCTAACTCAGATACAACAATCTTTCTTGCAATTTCCCTATTACCAAGATTAAGATCTTCGATAATTTCGCGCCCTTTTCCTATATTTATTAATCGTCTATCTCTAATCTCCCTAACGACATATTCGATAGGAGAGACCTACTGATCACCAGGACAGCCTCCGTGGAGGTGGTCCTGTACGCCCTCGCCGCTTTTACCGCGGTTATGCGTTGTACGCTCGTCAATTGACGCATCTCCCGGACTTTACAACCTTCTGCCCATACAGAAGCTGCGTACAGTATTGCCGGCTCAATTGCTCCGGCATAAACCGTCCTCAGCGATTCGCCCTGAAACCCCACTTTATTTTAGCCGCCGCCATCATTTTATTTGATATTTCGCCGCCCTTACTTTTACGTATTGTACGTGCGCTTTCCAATTTAATTTATTGTCGATCTTGACGCCGAGGTAGGTAATACAATCTTTAAACGGATTTTCTCCCTCCTAGCTCTAACCTAGGAGGTCTCTGTCCTGGTTTCGTGCCGAAATAAAGCGCCTCTGACTTCGCCGTGTTAAATTTTAATTTAACCGCCCGCGACCATTCGTGTAATTTATTAAGCGCCTCGTTCGGTTTTGTGCGCATATCCATTAACAATCTCGATCTTACAATTAAAAGTGTGTCATCTGCAAACCCAACGATTGAGCATCCTGCGGGCAACTTGACCCTAAAGATGCTCTCATACAACAACTTCCAAAATGTGGGACCAGAACATGACCCTTGCGGGCATCCCCTTTCCACCTCACGCGACAGAACTTCACCCGGAATTTCAACCTGTGCTAATCGCCCGAGAAATAACTCTTGACCAAAGACATCAAGTTTCGCGGACAACTCCTACGATCTAACTCGCAAACGATTAATGGCCACCAGGCAGCATCAAATGCTCCTGAAATGTCCAAAGCAACAACGACACAGTACTCTTTGGCATCTCTTGCCTGCTTAATTTCCCCGACAACGAACTCTAACGCGTCGATAGTCGACTTGCCCTCCACGAAACCAAACTGTCGGTTATTAAAACCGCCGCTGTCTCGCACTAGGTGTTCAACACGCGTAGTCATAACACGATCTAAAACTTTCCCCAACACCGGTAGCAAGCTAATTGGACGATAGCTGCCCGGATCTGACGCATCCGCCTTTTTAGGTTTGGGTATAAATTTCACATTCTGGATTTTCCAGCAACGCGGAAAAACGCCCCTTTCTAAACAAAGATTAAACAACCCAACAAAGACACACGGGGCTAACAGGCACGCCTGCAGAGCTGCGTCTGAAGTGATTCCATCATGCCCCGGTGCCTTCTTAGGGTTCATCCTCCTAAGAGCCCTGACGACCTCGTGAACTAGGATTGCCTTATCGGCACCTGTTCCTTGCGCCTTTGCAGCTTCCCGACGTATTAAATCGTGCGACCCGATAACGAAGACAGCTGCAAGCAGGTTACAATTATTGGGAAGCATAGAAAATTACATCAGAAACCACTTTAAATGCAAATATTTGATTCGTTAATAATGAGCGACGAGTTTCTAGACCATACCCACTGACGGAGTGGGAACTCAATAATATATTAGCAAGTACAGTGATAACGAAGTCAGTTTACAACTCAACAAAGACCGAAATGTGCCACTATGAAATAAAGTGATACGTAATAATTTTAAAAGTGAAAGATAAAATAAGTGCCAAGATGAAAACTATAATTGCCGATTAAACGTAAGTACATTTTGGTGAATTTATTTTAAACTGAAACATAAAAATAATAGGGCTTCTAAGTCTTGGGAAAGAATAATACAATTTCTAAGTCCGGGGAAAACAGACTACGAGTAAGGGGAGAAAATAAACTACGATATTCGAGTACGTGGAGAATAAACGCAATAGGGAAAATAAATGATGATAATACAATTCTAAATTTGGGAAAATTGACGAGAATAAGAAGTAATAAGTCTGAAATGAAACGACAATAAATTGGGGTGCATAAGTTAATAATGGTAGTCCAGAGGGTAATGGCGATAATTTAAATGCAATGGTTCAAGCGTGTGGATAGATAATATTTCGAATGAGCATGTAATAATCCTGAATTTGGGGAAGACAATTTTTATTCAAATGGATGCGCCTATGTGAAGACAATAAACCAGGTCAGATTTTTAGTTATAAGACATTTTATTTTTTTATATGTTTATTTTGAATATTGAATTTGCTTAATATAAATGAATGTGAAAAAGTCAACAAAGGATTTGAATACGTATAAAGTGCGTGATATGATAACAGGTTTAGAACGTTCTACACTTCGTTTATAAAGATAATAGGTTTTTTGGTGACTGGGTTTTGAGTAAAAAGTATATGATTTTTAATAAATGAGATTTATAACATTAAGTAATTGAAAAGTGTATTTCAAATAATTTACAAAAACTGTACAGAATATTTGTTTCATTATATAGAATCGAAATTAACTGAATTTTATAATTCCAAATAAATGCTAGTCGAGGTCATTAGATAAAGTCAATGGGAGTAATTTGATAATTTAAACAGTTCAAGGAGGAGCTACAAGTTGAATAGGAAATTGATAGCGAGGAAGGCGGTAACGTATCAAATTTTGTTATTGGTAGACAAGGTTGATTCAAGATAAAACCCAGTTAAGTTTCTGGAGGGAATTTATAGCAATATTAATATGGTCGCCTAAATGATGGAGCGCGAATAATTTAGAGGGACATAGCATAATTAATATAACAGCCCAACGTAGGGGCTCGATAATTCCAGTAGTAGCATAGCAATATATATATATATATATATATAAATTGGGGGATACATAACTCGCCGAGCAGTAGGACGCAACCTGTACTTAGTAATCACTCGCTAAGTATTCTTCCGCAGCACCAATCATGCGACCTAATTTGTCGACGCAATCTTTTTTTACGTCAGGGTTATTTATTGCAATCAGTGCACGGGCATTAAAATATAAGGGGAGTGCAGTATAACCTTCTTCTGGTCAACTTTAAAATGTTAGTTACACTAATATAAGACCTTATATGTAGTACGATATCTTCTAAAATTTCACATTGAAACATCAAACCGGTTAAGTTATTAAAAAGCCGCTCAACTAATTGCCGAAAATTTTTCTACTTCTAGGATTGCGGAGTTAAAATTGTCCCCCATTCGGATCTCCGGAAAGGGACTACTTCAGAGGATGTGATCGAAAAGTATAAAAAAAGAGTCGTGATCATTCTGCGAGTCGGAGCGTGGAATGTCAAAAGTATGAGGCAAGTAGGTAAGCTAGAGAACCTGAAACTGGAAATGTGTAGGTTAGCACTAGACATAGTAGGGATCAGCGAAGGTTGGTGGCCAGAGGGGCGATTTTTGGAGCGGCAATATTGACTTTTATTACAGAAGTTTATATACACTCCAGTTGTATATGGGTGAGATTTAACTGCCAATGAATTAAAGGAAAATACTTTATAAAATTTATAACGAGCAAACTTTATCAACAAGACTAAAACATAAAATCAATGTGTTAAATTTAGATACTTAGTTCTCTAAAGATCATATATGCTTAGCATCCTTCATTCTTATTTTTTGTTAGTAAAAAGAATCTTATCTCTCTATGCATGTCAAATTGACTTTTGATTGTAAAACACTTTGTTGCTCATTAAAAGGAAGTTTTTTTTGCTGAATTCACTTCAATTATTTACACTTGGTCCTAATCAAGCCCGATAAAAATACAACCACCTTGGAAATACAATGTTCAACTCAATAAGAAGAGCAATCGAATAATTTACAAATACTCCAAGAAGAATGCTCCACAACAGAGACCTTTATGAACACGCGGTCTAAACCTGCCAAACAAACCAAGATTACAACGCAAGAAAGTCAATAAAGGCACTACTGAAGACCACTGATCACAATCTTACTATAACATAGCAAGGAATGAAATCAAGCGGACAAGACACAGGCCAGACAGATTGAGTAATCAATACAACTAGTCTGTTGCTCAATTGAAAACATCAAAATCAGGTTTAATAGTTTTATTTAATTCTGCTTCCCTTTTTTTTTTCTCTATTCAAAACTAGCTGCCAACAGTTTAAAACTGCACACTTTCTTTAAAGACCTTTTGAGTATTTGACAGTACCTTTAATAATATCACTTTCAGATTAATCTTTTGCAACAAACTCGTACTTAAAATGTCTCATGATATCCTTGCGAGTTTAATACGCAAACGTTCAAGTCTAAAGGGTAAGTTAACCTCCTTTAAAAACTTTCTGCAACCACTAATTGCCACTGCTACTCAAAGCCCGTCTAACGTTAGTAAAATCACGCTTAATGAAACTGATATTTTGCAATTAGAAATACGTCTAGCAGTCCTTGAGGAATTGTTAACAAAGTATGACTCTATTCATTCAGAGATAATAGAGCTCGACACTGAAGTAAATCTACAAGCACATTGCGACAATTACAGCGAGTTTGAAAACAATTATTTTCAAACGTTAGCGGTAGAGAGGTCTTTACTAATAAAAAGTCGGTCCCTGGTTCAAGCAACACAATCTATTTCAAACCAAACATCCATCTCTATGCCTAAATTGTCATCTCATATTGATATTGATCACACAAATACACAGCCTTTAATTGAAATTGCTCAAGGTACCTCACAAGGCGACTCTAACAGTATAACTCACCAGCTTCAACAAGCAACACCGCTACAAACACCACAACCTAATTTTGAAGCACGATCAAGTTTAGTAAAACTACCAACCTTGCAAATGAAGATCTTTAATGGTGACCCAAAAACATTTCTAAGCTTTTTTGAAGGTTTCAAGTCACTCCTACATAATAATGACGCATTTGACGATGTTACGCGTTTCCTGTACTTAAAATCAGTTTTAGGGCCGGAACCAACCAAGGTAATAGAATCGCTGGACATAGTCCTTCGAATTATTGTGTAGCACTAGCTCTGTTAGAAAAACGCTACAAAAATACAAGATTTCTCATCCATTCTCATAGAAAATGCATTGTAGAGTTCCCCAAAGTTACTAAAGAATCCGCCATGTCAATTAGGCAACTTACAGACTCTATACAAGGCCACTTGCGAGCCCTAGACTCCTTAGGCGAACCAATCGATTCAATTGCTAGTTTTATACAATATCTAATAACGGACAAATTAGATTACAACACAAAAGGAATGGGAGATTGAGATTGCTAAGCTGGATAACTGCCTCCAACTTCCACGTTAATTGACTTTCTTGAAAAAAGAGCTCGTTTACTTGAAAAAATTGATAAACCTTTGAAGGCACCTGATTACAACCAGTTTAGGCATCCGAACAGCCCTAAACAATTCAATACTCAATATAGCAAACCATCTTACGTTCACGTTTCATCCAAACCTCTTCGAGACCAACAAAACTGCCCTATTTGTAATGTAAGTCATAAATTAATGTATTGCAAGGTTTTTCTTGATATGACGCCTAACACCCGCTATTCTAAAGTCAAGGAATTGAAACTCTGCATTAATTGTTTACGCCATGGTCACCTCGTCTCAGACTGCAGATCTGGAAATTGTAGAAAATGTAATAAAAAACATTCCACGCTTCTACACAGTTCTGAATCAACATTCGTCAAATCTGATGCAAACTCATCTGTTTCTAACAAAGAAACAAACAGCATAAATCCACTAGCATCAACGTCAACTCTCACCAGCCATCTAGCTCAGCCAGATCAATTTATCCAAGTGCTTCCAACGGCTATGGTATATGTTGAAGACCGCTCTGGTAAGCAACACCAATGCATAGCCCCTCTCGATTCCGCTTCAATGAGATCATATATGACCATCTCCTTATGCTCAAGGCTGAAGCTGCCCACTGCGAGAGCCAATATTTCCATTTCTGGCATAGGTCAATCGCATATCAAGGTCTATGAAATAGTGTACGCAAAATTGTTATCCATTCATGTTGATTTTGCTACTTCTTTGTCATTTTTGCTTCTACAAAACATATCAGGAGAATTTCCCGTCGTATCCTCAAATGCAAATGGGTTACAAATACCTACAAACATAAATTTGGCTAACCAGAACTATCGTTGCAAAACCCGAATTGATCTGCTCTTGGGCGTAGATATCTTCTGGCAAGTATTATCACCAGATCAGCCCTTGACCATTCAATATCCCCATTTGTGGTATACTCACTTAGGATATATAGTCACTGGAGAATTTCCACTCTACAATCAACCTATATCTACCTCTTGCCATCTCACCATGCTCGACGTATCACGACAGTTATCAAAATTCTGGGAAATTGAAAACATTCTCGCATCAAAACCTCTTTCCTCAGAAGAACGACAATGCGAATCGCACTTTGTTAAAACTCACAAGCGCAATGAACAAGGTAAATTCATTGTATCGATTCCATTAAACACTAGTCCAAGCGTTCTTAGAAGTTCCAAACAAAACGCCTTAAGACAATTTATGTCTCTCGAAAGAAGACTTCAAGCAAACGCTGAGCTCAAATCTCTATATGTAGATTTTATGAAGGAGTATGAAGCCTTTGGTCATATGACAAAGGTATGCCACCCAGATAACGCACCATATCAATATTTCATTCCACACCATGCTGTTTACAAGGAACACAGTCTCACAACCAAGCTACGAGTTGTTTTCAACTCAAGTAGTCCTACTTCTACCGTTCAATGATATTCAGCTTAATGGTCCCATACTTCAAGATGATCTCTTCTCCATTCTTCTGAGATTCAGACGTTTTGAGTACATACTCACAAGTGACTGTGCTAAAATGTACCGTTCTGTTTTTATTGAAAAGGAACAACGTCCTCTTCAAAGGATCTTTTGGCGATCGGAACCTTCACATCCATTAGATATCTATGAGCTTGCAACTGTAATTTATGGTGAAAGGGCTTCCAGTTTTCTCGCTATACGCTGCTTATTTGAACTAGCAAGGCTAAATGAGGATTCTTATCCTGAGATATCCAAGATTATACGAAAGGATATGTATTGCGATGATCTGATCACTAGCTGTGAGACCCTTAACAAGGCAAAATACATTTGCTATAATATAGCTAAAATTCTACATTCCGGAAGTTTCACGCTCCGCAAGTGGAACTCAAATCATCCAGAAGTTTTAGAAGCAATTCAATCGGCAGACATTCCAAACAATATTTTAGATTTTGGTCCTAGCAAAAACGCCAAAACTTTAGGCTTGTTGTATAATAGCTTCTCTGACAATCTATTTTTTGAAATAACAAATTTTGAAAACACTTGCAAGTTAGTCACAAAACGAACAGTACTGTCCTACATTTCCATGATCTTTGATCCCCTAGGGTTGCTTAACCCCTGCACTGTAACGGCCCGAATTTTCATGCAACAGTTATGGTTAATCCAGTCACATTGGGACGATCCCTTATCCTCAGAATTGCAATCCCAATGGAAATTGTTTTGTCAAAACTTATCCCAGTTAAGTAATTTGCGCATTCTCAGACAATCAATCTGTAAGTCTTACAAACAGGTTGAAGTACATGCTTTCGCAGACAGCAGTAAAACTGCGTATGGCACATGCATATATATACGATCTATTGATAAAAGCAGTAAAGTGCACGTTCAGCTTTTGTGTTCCAAAACGAGGGTTGCTCCTCTAAAAACATTGACAATCCCGAAACTAGAACTGTGCGGTGCTCTTATGATGGCTCAGTTGGTAGACAAAATAAAGGACGTTTTAGATCTCAACATTTTCTCTATAACCTATTGGATAGATTCGACCATAACCTTGTCGTGGATCAATTCTGAGCCTCATTTACTAGAAATTTTGTAGCCAATCGAATTACTCAGATTCAAGCAATGAGTGATCCGTCTTTATGGAGGTATGTTCCTACTAATTTAAATCCTGCCGACTTAGTCACACGAGGCGTTTCTGCATATAAGCTTTCCGACCTATCAATGTGGTGGAACGGTCCTGATTTCCTTTCGAACTTATCAATTAATTGCGAATTTCAAGGCGCCACGCTTTCAGATCCCTTTTCTGAACCTATAAATGTGGAATCCCATGTATCCTTATACATGTCAAGCATTTCATTTGAATCCTTTATTCCATTCAAGGATTATTCTAACTTAAATAGGCTCAATCGCATATTAGCTTATTGCTTACGATTCATAAAAAATTGTAAATCTATTGTGCAAGACAGGATACACAATGCCTTAACCTTCAAGGAACAACGTGATTCACTCATCCAGTTAGCACGACTTTCACAAATGGAATCGTTTGCTAGTGAAATTAAAGCGCTATCAAACAAAGGGACATTGACAAAAAATAATGCGTTAACAAAATTAAATCCCTTTTTTGACACAAGAGACAATACTTTAAGGGTCGGGGGTAGGCTCTCCAATTCCAACTTCTGCAATGCTAAAAAACACCCAATTTTAATATCCGCTAAACATCATTTTGTCAAACTATTATATCGTTCAGAGCATGAAAGATTATGTCATGCTGGTCCTTCACACCTTCTCGCTTCAGTAAGAGAGCAATTTTGGCCTCTAAACGGCCGTAATCTATCTAAGACGACTGTCTTCCAATGCATAAAGTGTTTTCGGTCTCACCCAAAAGACATAAACAACTTATTAGGCAATCTGCCCACCGATAGAGTAACACCTCAATTTCCATTCGCAATAACTGGAACTGACTATTGTGGTCCGTTTCTAGTCAAGGATAGAACCGGTCGGGGATGGAAATCCATTAAATGTTATGTGTGTTTATTTGTTTGCTTTTGTACGAAAGCTATTCATCTTGAACCAGTGACCGAATTAACTAGTGAAGCTTTTATATTATGCCTTCGGCGGTTCGCCTCTCGTAGAGGCATGCCATGTAAAATATACTCCGACAATGGTCGCAACTACCGTAGAGCTAAAACGATGTTGGACGAATTAGGCAAATTTTTCATAAACAATGATGAGGAATTAACAAATTTAGCCAACAAAGACAATTTTAACTGGATTTTTTTGCCACCATATTCTCCTAGCATAGGCGGTCTTTGGGAAGCTGGAATTAAGTCTACCAAATCACACTTAAAGAGAGTGGTTGGGAATGCTACCTTATCATTTGAACATTTTATAACTGCCTTAACTCAAATCAAAGGCATTCTTAATTCTAGACCCCTCTGTCCACTCTCCTGTCACCCAAACGATTTTCTTCCTCTTACCCCAGGTCACTTTTTAATCGGTCGCCCCATTTCAACTGTACCTGATCCTGATGTAACTCATATCAATGAGAACAGACTAACGCTTTTCCAAAGGACTCAGCAAATAGTTCAAAATTTTGGACCAGATGGTCCAAGGAATATATATCTGAGTTGCAAGTGAGAAACAAATGGAAATTGAAAAAACCTAATATAGAAGAAGGTGCCCTTGTGCTAATCAAGGATAACAACTTACCACCTACAAAGTGGAAACTCGGACGTGTAATTAAAACTATAAATGGAAAAGATGACATCGTGCGCATAGTGTCGCTGCGAACGCAAAACGGTGAAACGACTAGAGCAATTTCAAAATTTGCCCTCTTCCATTAGAAGAGAATACTGCAAATACGTTTTGATAAATGTTTGCTAGACTGTTATTTATTATATTTCACACGTGTTGAAAGGATTCCTCCTTCCAATGGGGAGAGTATGTTAAATTTAGATACTTAGTTCTCTAAAGATTATATATGCTTAGCATCCTTCATTCTTATTTTTTGTTAGTAAAAAGAATCTTATCTCTCTATGCATGTCAAATTGACTTTTGATTGTAAAACACTTTTTTGCTCATTAAAAGGAAGTTTTTTTTGCTGAATTCACTTCAATTATTTACAAATGTATTAGAATTATGAGCATGATACTTTATTTCAATAAAGCGTATATTGTAAGAGAGAACTTACCACATATAGACAACTTTACTAACATCCAGACACAGGACTTGTGAGATAAAATGTACATAAAAATAGAAATCTGGAGAGTGAATCCATGAGATTTATGAAGCTGCAACTTGACATTGCTGCAAGAAAAAAGGTCAGTATACAAGTTTATGAACATATTTTAGCGTCGATTAGTTTACTTCTGACCAGAATAGTTACATTAGAACGTTAACGAAGGATTTGTGCACCCTGTGGTACAAGATTTCTTGATTGACAGGTATAAGATTTTTAATTAAAAAATTACAATCGGTACATGCGAGATGTTATTAGCAAAATGCGGTATGTTGTAAATTAACTTAGAACAATTGGGTAAGGTATAAATAACCGATAATCAATTCTGGAGTACAGTTCTAAATGAAGTTGAATTTTAATTGCAGCTTTGATTGTAATACTAGTCTTACTGTAAAGCTTTGATTGCAATACGTTCTAGTTGAAACCTTTGAAAGTCGTGATGTGATATTAATTACTGTTAGTGATCATATAAATTTGTAGAAATTAATAATTAGTGCTTCGATGTAAGTTCATTATAGTGCTTCGCTAGTAATTTAGAAGATAGCATTGTAGGTTTAGTGTTTGAAGATAATACTTGTACTGTTAGCAATTAGTTCGGAAAGCAAACAATTATGAGAATTCTATTGCAATTACGAGTAGATGAAAATTTAAAAATAAAGAACTGTTGTTTTTGCAAATAAAGTTTTCGTTACAATATTGCTACGTTCATCGACGTAGTCTAACACGGAAAAAAACCCAAAGAAAGACTGACTGGGCGTAGTCGGTGAGTGGGCAAGGTCTTACACATACAAAAATTAAAGAAAGGCCTGAAATAAAAATACACATTCATTCACAACTCACAACTAAACATACACAAAAGAAAACCTCTAATTAAAAAAAATATATACAAAAGCACAGTAGTACTAAAAAAAAAAGGCAATCAAAGATTAGAATCTAAACATCAACAAAATAAAAAGAAATCATTTTTAAAATGGCGAACTGCCGTTTTTAGATAACTACCCCCTTACATTATTTAGTAACGAAAGAATCAAACGTAACACTAAAAACCATAGCTCTAGATCATTGTAAATATAAAATTAAACCTATAGTATGGTCACGATATATACCATATTAATAATAAACAGCATCTCACTTGACGTGCGCGAAATTTTTATAAACAAAAAGGGAAACAACCAAAAATACAACAAATGCTTTCGTTGTGTAAATCGAAAAGAAAGTGAATATTAATTTCGTTTAACTAATGACCAGAGCTCAAAGTAATATTGTTGTCATCAAAACGTGATTAGGAAACTTGAAAATACAGTTAATCGGATAGTCCAATACCTCATTTAAATGAAACAATAGAGAAAGTAATTACACGCTATCGCAATGTATAACGAGTCCACGGATACCTAAAACAGGGTATAAACTATTTAACTTATAGGATAAACGTTTTGTTTCAAAGCAACTAAATTTGAATTGAGAATTATTCGAAAGCGTATTCATTGTAAATAGGTAAAATATACAGGAGGTTGTTGGAGGATTTACAAGTAGAAACAGAATCTATTTGAATGGATAATGAATTAAAAAGAAAAAAGGAGGTATTTTAATTTATGGCAAAAATAAACGTAGCAAACCCTTCCCCCCAGCAAAATTAAAAGGCTGGGGTAGGGAAGCAAACGTACGGAAGCAGACAGTACAGAGAAAAAACCAACCAAACAAACAACAAAAACAATTCGCTTAAGAAAAAAAATTCGCTTAAGAAAAAGAAACTAACAGAAAATTCGTTTAGGAAAACAAAAAGAAACTTCGAAAAAATAGAAACACCCCAAAATAAAGAAAAGAACTTTCATCCAGCTCGAAGAACCAATAGTGGTAACGATCGGACTACCATAGAAAGCGACCCAAGACACTCACTGAAGTGAAGCAAGTACTAAAACAACAGTAGAAAGAAGAAGGAAAGGAAGACAGGTAATAAGCTATCAACAAAGACGAGGATAAAACGGCATCGACACTGCAGTGTCGTCAAAGGACGGATGTTTGTCAAAAAAAACAGCAAAGTTCTCGATCTCCAGAACAGGATTGATTTCCCGTGAAGGAACCAAAAAAGAAAGCAAGAATGAAACCGAGTAGTAACAACCAAAACAGGACCCAAGGGTCAAGCCTCAAGTATGCAAAGGAACAACAAGGAAGAACGAGAGGAAAAGATAAGAAGCCCTAGTAAAAGAAACGATGTACTACAAACTGTGGTTACCAAGAGTTGCAACAACCGAAGATCCAAAGAAGAGAAATGCTAACTAATCCTAAAGGCGACTAGGTCGTGGTTTCCAAAGAAAAGAAAAACGAACTAGAAGGTACCTACCACAGAAACGGATGGACGAAACACAATCAGTATAGGAACCGACAGCAAAGAAGACCAGCAAAAGGATAGAGAAAGGAAAGTGGATCCAAAGTAACAGAGAAGTAAACTAATGCAAACGAAACCCATATCAGAGCAGCATCGAAACTGCAGGAAGAAGACAAACCTCGTTTCTTAAACAAAAAAAACAGTACAAAAAGAAAATCAAACCGAATCCCAAAGTAGTTATGTATGAGTATGTATGGGTGTGTGTGTGAGTGGTGTGTGTGTGTGTGCGTGTGTGTGTATGTGTGTCCGAAGCGTGTGTGTGTGTGTATGTGTTGAACCGCTTTAGTCGCTTCTTATGACAGGCAGGTGGTACCATGGGGCTACTCTATTCCTGCACCCACACGGGGTGAAAGAAAAAGAAAGAAAACCCAGCAAATAGGGAAGTAAATAAAAAGAAAACTTAAAGTCCAGAAATCAAAATCTAAAGAAAGCAAAGTCCGCATAAGAATTTGGGGCACGAGGATTACATATTGAGCTTAAAACGTTTGCGCTGCCAGCAAGAAAATGGTAGAGGAGCAAGAACATTAGCACTTCGCCGACATACATCTTCCGGTTCGGAAGCAGTATAGACTAGTGTCTGCCTTTTTTGGGCAGTTTTCTGCCAAGCAGGAACAGCAGGAAGTGTAGTAATTGTCGCACGAGATTTAGGAGGTGGCAAGGGAAGTTTAGAAAACTCAAAACGCGTCATAGAAGGACGTTGTCCGTTGCTAGGATTGGTGGTAAGAAAGTCAACGACAGAAAAGGAAACATGATGAGTTGTCAGAATATCAGTGGTAGAAAAGGAAACAGTATTGGCTGTAAGAGAATCAACCTTACGAAAAGAAACACAAGCAGAGCACACTTCGGTTACGTTAGATAAAGGGACAGAAACAAATAAAATTTTATCGATGTTAGGTAAATGACTAGCAGTATCACAGTTATGAACAAGAACAGCATTGGCTGTAAGAATATCCACCTTAGGGAAAGCAGCAGAATCCGATAACACTTCAGCAACATTACATAAAGGAACAAAATCAGGTAGAAGTTCATCAAAGTTACAAGAACAAACAGTATCAAGTAGAACTTCGCCAATGTTAGATAAATGGAATGAAGTTTATCAACATGAAAGAAAGGAACAGCACCAGACAGAACTTCCTCAACCTTACAAGAACAAACAGTACCAGGAAGAACTTCATCCGCAATAGATAAAGAAGCAGAATTAGATTAACTTCGTCAACATTAAATAACAGGACATCGGCTAGGATTTCACCAACCTTAGCTAAAAGAACAGAAGCAAGTAGCATTTTGTTAGTATTAGAAAAATTAGTAAGATTAGATATCGTTTCATTAACGTCCGATAAAGAAATAGAATCAAGTAAGACTTCATTACTGTTAGCCAACAGTGTAGGAACAGACAAAACTTCAGCCACAATAGGAACTGTTTCCTTCATAATAGTAGATAACGAAACAGGATCAGGTAAAACTTTGACGACGACAGCACCAGGTATTATAGTTACGGGTCTACTGACTTCAATAGGACCTTCTCTATCCGTATTATCTTCCTTCAGCTTCGGCTGTTATTGCCGGCATGACATAAATTTTTTGAGTCGAAACATTTAAGAACGCAGGAACAGGTAAAATTTTGAAATAACGGCAAAAGGCATTAAAGATATAGGTTCATGGATTTCCACAGGACTCTTTCTGACTAAATTAGAAATCATCGTCACTTCAGCGACATTTGTGCTTGCAGACACGACAGGAATTTCTTGGGTAGAATCGTTTAAGAAATCAGGAACAAACTCTTGAGAAGCTAGCTGCAAGTCACTAATTCGAAGTATGGGTTGCAATGGTGTTGGAGCCACAGTTTGGGATGGAAGTGAAAACGTTGGATCTAGTTGTTCATTTTTTGAATTGCGAAGGACAGAAGGAATTTGGTTCTTATTGGTGGAGGTTTGGTAAGTAGGGGCGTGATAGCCGTTTAAAGGCTCATATGGCTGAAAAGGGTACGAGGTGGTGGTAGTAGGGCGAGCAGATGGAGTTGTAAAAAGCTGTAGGACTAGAGACGAAAGAAATTTTGTTCGAAGCTATATTTGCCGAAGAAGGGTATGTTTTGATAGTAATAGCAGGATGACCTGGATGAGAGACAGAAGAGAACGTAGAGTGAGAAGCAGAAGAAATTAGGCATCTAGAGGTGAGAACAGAATTTGAAGGATTATTCGAAGGCCTATAAGTAGTAGGATGACAGTGTGGAGAATTGTGGAGAGTAACTTCCTTATGTCCGCAACTATAGCAATGGAGTACTTTCGTACGAGTACAACGTGTCGCAACATGACCAGGTTTGTTGCAATTAAAGCATACGACATGACGAGTAGAAGTAGAACTAGAAGAAAGAACAGTAGAACGCACGGAAGAAGTAGGCGTAGGAGAAACCTTAACAACTTGGTCATGTGAAGTAAAAGTATTTTTCTCAATAGTAGTAGACTTATAAGCAAGACCCGGTTTGGCAGTAACAGTATGCGGGTCTGGACTAGGTGATATGACATGCAGAATCTTTGCCGGTTCTAATTTCAGACACTCGTCCTTTAACTCTTGTAAGGAACAGACGGTAGGCAAATGGGCTCGATAGAACGGAGCGAGGTTACGAAGCACAATAAATATTCTATCATCGTCATTAAAAGAACCGTGCCACTCAAACAGGGCCGTCATACACGTAAAAGAGTCAGTAATACTTTCTGATGACTCCTGCTGTTTATTGCAGATACCATCATACAGTCTTGTTTCCATATCAGTCATTTTAAATACGAATAAAAAATAAATGGGAAGAAATTAGCCAAATAAAGACTAACCGTAACTCGGTAGAAGCTCAAAAAAATTATTGCGAATACAGGACAATCTATATCATATCCGACGTATAAACTTCAAGGACACCAATTGGAGCGAAAAACAAAATAGAAATTAGAATAGGGTGCCAGAGTTTTCAAAGGTTCTAGCATTATTGACGAAAACACAAGTCCAATAATCTGAAATTAACCAACCAATAATATTGAGCGATCAAGAAAGAAACCACAACTAAAATTTAAGAAGATCGAACTCACACAAGAAATAAAGAAAAGAAATGAATACAAGTTCGAGAGTAAGAGAAGAAAACATAAGTAGTATCAGGCCGAGAAAATAGATAACGTAGTAACTTGGGCATTACAAAATAATCAGGTCAGAAGCAAAACAAAAATTAGGTCAGAAATTAAGCAAAACTAAACCAGAGCATACATTACCCAAGACAAAATCGGGGCCCCACGCCAGAACGTTAAAATTTATGTAACGTTCATCGACGTAGTCTAACACAGATAAAAAACCCAAAGAAGAACCAACCGGGTTCAGTCGGTAAGTGGGAGGGGTTTTGTACATACAAAAATTAAAAAAGGCCTGAAATAAAAATACACACACTCATTCACAACTCACAACTGAACATACGTAAAAAAACCTCTAATTAAAAAAATATATACACAAAAGTACAGTAATGTCAAAAAAAAGATACAATCAAAAATTACAATCTAAACATATCAACAAAATAAAAGAAATCATTTTTAAAATGGCGAGCTGCCGTTTTTAGGTATATACCCCTTACATTATTTAGCAACAAAAACCAATCGAAACACTAAAAACTGCAGCTCTAGATCATTATAAATATAGAATTAAACCTATAGGATAGTCACGATAAATATAATATTAATAATAAATATCAACTTACTTGACGATAATTATTTTAGAAATTATAAGTTTATTCAACACGTGGAGCCTGATAAATATACTCTTTCGACCAATTTCACAGGACACATGCAAGAAAGCAGTGCATAAACACTCACCCGAGCCTTCACGATGTAGGTTTGGGTCACACCTTCCCTAATGACAGGGCGGAGCAGAGGATCTCGAAATCCTGCAGTGTGGATGTCTTCCCATAACAAAAAAGAGCGACAAAGCAATGGGCCGCCGGAGGAAGAAGCTACAATAAATACGAAAAAGATTAATTTATTTACGCGGAAGAGTAAAGGTTTATAAAACCCTCATTAGTTACCACGTTGTAGGGCGTGCGCGAATTTTCATAATGAAAAAGAGAAACAATCAAAAATACAACAAATGTTTTCGTTGTGTAAATCGGAAAGGAAGTAAATATTAATTTCGTTTAACAAATGACCAAAGCTCAAAGTAATATTGTTGTTATCAAAACGTGATTAGGAAACTTGAAAACGCGGTATATCGGATAGTCCAATACCTCATTTTAACGAGTTTTAAATTGAAACAATAGAGAAAGTAATTACACGCTATCGCAATGTATAACGAGTTCACGGATACCTAAAACAGGATACAAATTATTTAATTTATAGGATAAACGTTTTGTTTCAAAGCAACTAGATTTGAATTGAAAATTATTTGAAAGCGTATTCATTGTAAATAGGTAAAATATACAGGAGGTGTTGGAGGATTTACGAGTAGAAACGGCATCTATTTGAATGGATAATGAATTAAAAAGGAAAAAGGGGGTATTTTAATTTATGCTGAAAATAAACGTAACAATATATTCAAACCAGGATGATGAGACATGAAGGAGTGTAACTTTTGAATTTTTATTCTATCACATAAGGAAGTTAAGTCCCGTATAAAGGACATTTTTAATTGTGGTTTTCATGTTCAAGTACGAAGAAATATCATTATCGTTGTTTAATAAAAAAAGATTGTAATAGTTAAAAATAATTAAATAAAGTTCATTTAATGCCATACATTGGCATTAGTTATATGCATAAATAAGTTAATGCCTTTTTGAATTTCTTGACCTGAAAAACATATAATTTCACACAAAGATCAAGTTTTTAAGTAATGTGGTTTCCAATGTACGAACAATCAAATATTTACGCACGCTCTTTTTCACAATGGCGTCCACAAAAGAGGGTTCCACTCATACACAGTGACCACCGTTCAAAATATCATCTGCACTATTGTAATATACAATCTAGCATGGTGGTTGCTAGTTAGGTTTTAGGATAAGCCAAATTTGTTATTTTGGACGTCTACCTCCCCACTATTAGTGATAATCTTTTTTTTTGACACAATTGTATTACAATAAAACAATTTGTTATTATTTCTATCCTCAAGATTGATATCGAACGAGAACTTTGGCCATATCGAATATGAAGTTCTCTCATGCTCAATCTAATTAACCACAGTTTTACAGATTTCCAGTGAATACAAGGAAGTAGCGGTTTCTTTTGGTGTATCTAATTAGACCCAACAGCGTCAAACAATAGTAAATTGATCAGCATCGCATTGTGTTTGTCCATCAATTTCAAGAAACCGCACAAAATTATATTTTAACTTAGGGGTTGCAGCATAAAAAATTAGCCTCCTAAAATAGACGGTTTTAACAATAAAACCTAGATCTAACGAAATTAGTATTTTATAAGTTTAACTACATGGCGTGACTAAGCAATATGATTTTACCATCATCAGTTGCGGTTTTGTTAACAAGAGCTTATTAGGAAGGAAGTATAGCTTTTTTAAATAAAAAATATAGTGTCTTTTACTTGAAGTTTGTAGATATTTTGTATGTAAGTAAATGTTGAGGGATTAAATAGTTTTGCTGGAGGAAATATTTTAGTGCCGGTTGCCTAATATTGTTATTGTTTAATAGGAACCAGACAAGCACGCACGAAGTTTGCCTGAAGATAAAATAATTATACCAAAAGAGAAATTTAAATTATTGTTTCACTTTTGTCGTCTGTTTCGTCAGTTTGAATATTGAAATCACGGGCACGTGACCGTGTTCTTTCAAAACTTCTTTCTGAATAAATAATTATGGATTTTTGCTTAAACTTGAAGAAAGTTAATTATTTTTTACAGATTCTTTACAATGTCTAGGTTTGAACAAGTGTTACCGATTATGATAGATAAACCAAAATAATACTAAAATTATTCTTCAAATTCATTCTGAACGGACCTGCATCTTGACGACGTTCTAAAATACTAGAACAGGTAGAATGGCATACGCGTTTCAATGAGCTAAAGAGCCGAACTATAGGTTTAATCAAATTAATGGGGTTTTTAGTGAGGACCCAGACTAAGACAGGTCCCCGAAAGAGGGCAGCAGCTCTTTCGGTACTTAGAGTGGCAGAGACCATATGGGTCGGTATGACATTCTAAGACACACTACTGCGATGAAGGCATTATAATGTATTTAAGGGCCGCTATGCTTGCGGCCACGTCCCCAATGCTCCACCCGAAAGTACTACATTAAGTTTAAACGCAAAAAGTAAACGTGCTCCAAATTTAATCTAACTTCAGGTTAATCAATACTAAACACAAATCTAACACACTGAAACTAAAAATAGGGTTTAAAGAATGGTATCCCTAGCGTTGATTCTGGAGTTAGCCCGTTCCACAACACACGCGCAAAAATGAATGGGGCGGGAAAAATGTGGAACGCTTCACGATTTTGTGTGTCCTAATCTTCTCTGTATCGTTCCAATTTTAGTATATGTACCGCCGAAGAGAGTACGATGTGGAAGGCAACGGCAAACCACCACTTTACCTCCCAAGTACACTGCGTACAGAAATTGTTAAACATGAAGGCATCCTATGGGGTAAAAAATTCCGGAGGTAAAATAGTCCCCCATTCGGATCTCCGAAAGGGGACCACTTCAGGGAATGTGATCCGAAAGAATAGAAAAAGATCCGTGAACACTCTGCGAGTCGGAGCGTGGAATGTCAGAAATATGAAACAAGTAAGTAAGCTAGAGAACTTGAAACTCAAAATGGATAGCTCAGTACTAGACATAGTAGGAATCAGGGAAGTCCGGTGGCCAGAAGCGGAAAATTTTTGGAGTGCAGACTTCGGGGTAATTCATACAGGATCAGAGGAAGGAAATTCGGGTGTGGGGATAGTTATGCGAAAAAAAGATAGGACGACGTGTAGACAACTACTTACAAAAGAACGAAAGAGTACCCATGGTTAGATTTGAATCTAAACCAGTAAATACAGTAATAATACAAATATACATGCCCACCTCTAACTACAATGAGTAAGAGGTAGAGGCGATCTACAAAGATATTGAAGACACACTAAGATACGTAAAAGAACATGAAAATTTAATAATTACGGGAGATTTTAATGCAGTGGTAAGTGAGGGTAGGGAAGGAGCGGTAGTAGGTTTAATTGGTTTAGACACGAGAAATGACAGGGGCAATAGGCTGGTAGAATTTTGTGACAAGAACAACCTAACCATCACAAATACATTATTTCAACATCATTATAGAAGACGATATACGTGGAAGATGCCAGAAGATATAGGAACATATCAAATAGATTACATTCTTGTTAAACAATGGTTTAGAAAACAAGTAAAAAACTGTAGAAGATACCTGGAAGCAAATATAGGCACTGACCACAACATCTTAATTATGAAGGCCCCACTTAAATTTATAAATCTGAAAAAAGAGGAACGGAAAAAGGCACTTTGACTTTGAGAAGCTAAAAGATAAAGATATCCACGAAAGATTTGAAAAAAAAGTCAAATGAATTGCTGAAAGATATCGGGAAAATTTCTGATACTAAGGAAGTAGAAACAGAATGGAATAATATTAAATCCAGCTTAGACATGGCGGCCAGAGATATTCTGGGGAATTCACAAAAAGGAAATAAAAAACCATGGATAACAAAGGATATCCTGAATTTAATAGAAGAGAGACAAAAATACAAAAATAGATAAGATGAAATAGGAAAACAGAGATACAAAGCCATAAAATGGAAAATTATTCGCAAATGCAGGAAAGCTAAAGAACACTGGATTGATGAAGAGTGCAAAGAGGTACAAACTAAGATGGAAATAGGAATGACAGACGAAGCATACAAATTAATTAGAATGAATTTTAGGGATATAAAACCATATAGCAAAAATATAAAGGACGCGGGAGGAAACGTCAATATAGAAAATGTAGAGAAAGTGGGTAAATGGCAGGAATATATAGGAAATTTATATTCAGAAGAGGAACTAACAGCATTACAACAGGAATCAGACATTGAAAATTATGACTTGGGATATCCTATACTTAGAGATAAATTTGAATTAGCATTGAAGGGTCTGAAAAATGGTAAGGCGCCGGGTACAGATAAAGTGCAAGCAGAAACTCTAAAAGCCGCTGGACAAGCAGTAACAGAACGTCTCTTCCAACTTGTAAGCTATATGTATGAGACAGGCAAAATACCCAAAGATTTCAAACGTAACATCATAGTAACTATACCAAAAAAGAAAGGCGCAGATAGATGTGAAAATTTTCGAACAGTAAGTTTGACAGCACACGTGTCAAAAATACTAACTAAAATTGTACAAAGACGAATGGAAAAACAAACTGAAAAAAATACTAAGAGAAGACCAATTTGGGTTTAGGCGAAACAGGGGAACACGGGAGACTATTTTAGCTCTGAGAGTGATAATGGAGAAAACAATACAAAAAGCGGAAAGCGTGTATATAAGGTTTGTAAATCTGGAAAAAGCATTCGACAATGTAAAATGGAAAAAAATGTTTGAAATACTCAAAAAGATTGGAATGAGTTATAAGGATAGACGAATAGTACATAGCTTATACAAAGAGCAAACCGCGGTAATAGAATTAGAGCAGGAACGTAGAGAAGCAAACATTAGGAAAGGGGTAAGACAGGGATGTGCCCTATCCCCATTAATATTTAACTTGTACATTGAAGAGGCAATGAATACTGTCAAATGTAGGAAGACATTTGGAATTACTATGCAGGGACAAAAGATTGATATGCTTAGATTTGCAGATATAGCGGTATTAGCATTTAGCAAAAAAGAGTTAGAAGCTGCTCTTGATCAAATGGAAACGGTTCAAACAGAGATACGGTATGAAAATTAACAAAACTAAAACTAAGGTACTAGTTTGCAAAGGAGAGGAAAATAAATCGAAAACAAGAATACAAATATGTAACAAGAACGTACAAGAGGGGTTAAGGATTTCTGCTAGCTAGGAAGCCAAATAACCCAAGATGGAAATAGCACAAAAGATATAAAACAAAGATTAGCACAAGGTCGTGCTACATTTAATAAGAAAAAGCAAGAACTGTGTTCAAAGACAACAAACATAGAAACAAGGAAAAGATTGCTTAAAATATATTTGTGGAGCACGGCACTGTACGACTGTGAAGCCTGGACAGTTGGAGAAATGGTCAAGAAAAAGGTAGAAGCCTTTGAAATGTGGTGCTACAGACGTATGATGAAGATATCATGGACAGACAAAGTTAAGAACGAAAAGGTACTAAAAATGGTAAGGGAAGAAAGAAGTGTATGGAAAACGGTAAAAAAATAGGAGAGATAGGATAATAGGCCACATACTACGGCATAAGGGAATAGTGCGGAATATATTAGAAGCAAAGATAGGAAAAAAGAGAAGAAGAGGTATGCCTAGATTAGACTACTGCATACAGATAGTAAAAGATGTAGGCTGTAGGAATATCAGGGAAATGTGTAGGCTAGCTCAGAATAGAAATCAATGGAGGTACGCATCCAACCAGTCCCAAGATGCATAAATTAATAACGAAGAAAGTAACTGTACTTAAACATGATGATTATTATAAGCAACTACAAGTATTGGTTGGGCAATATTCTCGAATTATGTTAACTGTGTGAAAGGATTTACTGGAAAACTATTATTTCGACAAATGTCTAAGTGTTGCAGGATCTTGACAGCCGCAGGTTGCTTAACCCTCTTCACTGAATCTCCATTAAGTAGGGCATAAAATAGAATAGAAGAGGAACCAATCTGTATACATGCTGTGTGAGAATTTCAGGGATGTAGGCTAACTCAGAATATGAATAAGTGCAGGTACGTGTTCTATTAGTTTTGAGATAGATAACCTAATGACGAAAAAATAAGCGCAGTCAAATCTGATGATTATTATAAACAACTACAGGTGTTGGTTGTGAAATATCTGCAACTAATGTTGACTGTGCGAAAAGATATATTAAAAAAAATATTAAATCGGTAAACGTTATAGCCTTTTAATTTATTTTGGGATTTTATTTAACGAGAATTTCCAATAATCGAATAGAGCCCACGGCAAGTTCTGATGGAAAATGGCCCAAAGTTGTGGAAATCTCAAAGGCAAAGCGGCTAGTCGAACTATATGCTCTGGGTGGAACATGAGCTGTGGGTCGGGGTTAGATTGTGACCAAAAACATGAAGAATAAGGCGCCACCGTATTTTTCTATACAGAGAAGACCTTACTCAAGTCCCTTGTACAAGGTGAATGCGGAAACCTTTATTCTATAACCGCTATACTGTTTATTAAAGACAACATAATCCCTGAAGTTTCTTACCTTATGGCTCAACCTTGATCTTAGTAATTCACTGCTACACCTGTGAACAAATTAAACACAGAATAGCACTGTTTGTGCATTTATACTCAAAAAAATTTTAAATTCAAATGGAATCAACTTTCATTCATCCTAATTAAAAGAATAGTCTTGTTCAAAAATAAAAATCTATTCCTCTAGTATTCAATTATGTGCTTTTTTACAAAATATCTTTCTTTCTTTATATTGTGATTAATTTAATTTATGAAAATTATTTACAATGGCACTGGATAAAATCAGTACCAATCAAATTAAATGTGGTTTTATTAACAAATAGGTAAAGCATCAAGTTGCTTTCTAAACTGTTGCTTATTGATAACAAAAATGTTAGTTTTGGTAGATCTACCTTAACCTTACAATGGATAATTCCAAATAGTTATTAAATGAAATAGCAAACATAGAAGTTTAATTTCTAAGTTCTCATAAATAGAAGAATTTACTTTCTATAACACGTAATGACACCTACCGTAGTTTTATTGAGTTAATAAAAGAATTAGATATGTAAAAGTTACAGATTCCTATTACTTAATATTGAAAAATATAATTGTGGTCTGTCCTTGACCTATTTAGAAGTTTGAATAACTTGATTAAACAAAAAATAATCTGATTACAATGTCCACAGTTCAGCTAACATACGAAAACAATTTTCTACATACCAGAACTCCGTCTGTCTGAAAAATACCATAAAGGAAGCTTACGTCAGCATTGAAATACGGAAATCTCCAATTTAGAACGAATAATTGTACTGCATACTGAAATTCCACATTACTCGGCGTCCATTTTGAGTAATTAAATTTCACCAGATCCACACCATGAACAAAGCGTAAAAACCTATATTTTCTTCTTGCTTTTAATCAAAAATAACGTAAACCAGTCTCCTGATTACCAATCTGCATGTTAATTTAAAGTTGCTTTATATGTAAATTAAACCACGAAAATTATCAAATGATGCATGATAATTTAACTTGAATACTATATGTACAATTTCATGTTATATATAAATAAAGTTGCATGTAATTTAGATTGAATACTTTATGTAAAATTTCGTATTATACATAAATAAAGTTGCATGTTACCAACGGCCCTTCGACCAAAGAATTTCACGTCATCTACGAGCTGTTCCAACAAATGGACCATCAAAAATGCCTCTCGGAGATGACATTCTCCTAACAGAACTTAATCCGCACGTGCTTCCAACACGAAAAACGGCAAATAACCATTGTTTCTAGGAACAATTGGACCTGCTTTCACCACAGCTGTATTGGAAGTGTCGGGGTCAAGCGAGTTGCTGCCCGGCAACACAATCACTTCACAATTTCTTAAATAGATGGAGCTCTAGGAATGATACTAAATGAAAACTTTTATTTTGTCACCGTGGAAATTAAATTTTAATTGAATGCTAATACTTTATTGGGCAATAGGTAATATTTAATTAGTGGATTGAATAACATTATTATGTATTATATGGTTTATTATTAAATAAAGGGATTAATTATATGAACATATCTAGATAGAAAATGAAATTCCTACAACGTTTAAGTGCTGGGGGAACTTGGCAGCCACAGGCTGTTTACCCCCCTTCACAACCACTGCATCACATCACATCACAACTGCATCTAACAAGAAAGAACAGTATCTATGATGAAAGACAACAAACATAGAACAAGAAGAAAATTGTTGAAAGTATATGTGTAAAGCACAGCACTGAAATACGGGCAGCCTTTTGAAATGCTGTGCTTCAAATTTATGAGGATAAAGGTAATAACAAATAGATTATAGAAATAGTATGGGAACAAGAATATCTGTGGAAAAAAAATAGGAGAAATAGAAGGATAGAATACGTTCTAAAGCATTTTTGTGAAATAGTATGTGATATATTACAAAAGAGATAGGAAAAAGGAGGTAGAAGTAGACCTAGATCAGATAGTAATAGATGCACACTGTGCAAATTTTAGGAAATGTGTAGGTTAGTTCAGAATAGGAAATAATGATGGTACGCGTCTAACTAGTTCTAGGACTGACGACCTAATGATGATGACAGTAATAAATTAGTAGAAAGCGTTACTAAATTTGCTTAAAGAGTTAGTATTTGTATTATTCAAGTCTAGAGGCAGAGAAAGTTTTGATAAACAGCTCAGTGGTCTGTTTAATAAAAAGAATTGTAAATAAATATATAAAAAGGAACTATTTCAGTAGTAAAAAGATTAATTCTAATTGTATATAACAATATGAAACATTGTGAAAAGTAATTGTAAATACTGATAGAAATTAATAGAGAAATATTAAGTTTGCATGTATATTTCCTTATGGATTCACATATAAAATTTTTGGTACAAAGGTCAAGCGATTTGCCTATTGCTGACCTAATAAGGATTGGTTGTGTTTTGTTTGAGAACACAAAGAGTGCTCCTATTAAATAATTTTTTAATAATTATTATCATGCATTCATTACAGGTCCTGTAGTAATAACAGCAGTGTTTTATTTGGTGAAATTTGAGGTTTTGGGTTAAAAGACATATTTGAGGGTTTTCTGCGTTCTCCCTTAAATTATCAAATATTTGTATCAGACGTAGCGACGCCATATAAGTTTTATGTCCATCAGGTCAGCGGTATATTTGCTTAGTATGTTTTAGAACGCGCCCTGCATGTTTCATGCCTCCGCAGGAATAGACCCCGAATTAGTCCGGAAGAAACCTTTTTTTAGTGACCTTCAGTCACAGAAAGAGACTAGTGTAATTCAACCTAGTGTAAGTACTTCCATAGGGGAGAATTACAATTCAACATCTTTATCTTTCAGATTTTCAAAGTCAGAGTGCCTTTTTTCCGTTCCTTTTTTTCAAATTTTTTAATCTAAAAGCGGCCTTCATAATTACGATGTTGTGGTTAGTGTTTATATCTGCTTCTGGGTAGCTTCTACAGCCTTTTACTTGATTTCTAAACCGTTGTATAACAAGAATATAATCTATTTGATATCTTCCTTTATCCTCTGACGTCTTCCACGGGCATCGTCTTCTAGCACGATGTTGAGATGATTAAATTTGGCCACCGAACTTGCTGATCCCTACTATGTCTACAGCTAACCTACCCATTTCAATGGTCAAGTTCTCTAGCGTACCTACTTGCTACATACTTCTGACATTCCACACTTCGACTCGGGGAATGTTCTCGATTCTTTTTTTAAATTTTACGATCACATCTTCCAAATTAGTACCCTCCCGGAAATCTGAATAAGGGATTATTTTAATTCCGGATTCTTTTACCTCAAAGAATACCATCATTTACAAGCAATTTAAAGACGCCGTGTACTTGGAAGGTAATGTGGTAATTTTTCGTTACCTTTCACATCATAGAATGCCATACCGATCCCACGGTCTCTGCCACTCTAAGTACCGAAAGAGCTGATACCCTCTTTCGAGGACCTGTCTTAGTCTGGTTTCTCACTAAAGACCTCACCAATTTGGTTAAACAGAAATTTTCATTTATTACCTATATAATGATTTTACCTAATTTTAAATTGCGATTAAAATATACTCTTAAGGAAATTATTTTAAATACCTACCTTAGATCTCGAAAAATAAAACGCAATTTAAATGTTAAGTAGTATTGATCTTTAGGGGTTGTAATTCCCTAAGGGTCGTTCCTACTTTAAAAATTCCACAAGATTTAAATTCTTCAAGAACTTTAGAGTAAGTGCTTGCCTTAGATTCTCGGAAAAAGTCTACGAGAATCAACAAAAATCGAAATGTACAAAAATTGCGTCGGCTAGAGCATAAAAGGGTTATAACTCCCTAAGAGTCGGTCCGATTTAAGCGAAAAACCGAGACACGATTGGTTTAACAAGAAATAAGTCGAGAGGATTTGAGCAATGCATCCCGTCCCAGGATTGGTGTATTTTCCTACTGTTATTAATACAAAATTGTTTTAAATTTCTAATTTAATTAGTGTTTTAATTGTTGTTAATACAAAAAATTTTGAAAATTTTTAATATTCTTAAGTTGAGCGTGAAAAACCATTGAGCGATCATAACTTCATAGGAGAAAATAATGTTATATTTTACTAAGGAATCCGTCGCTTAATTTATTCCCTACCTTTATGCTATAGTGCCTTATGTATTAACCGATTTAATTATCTAATAATTTCAGTTCGACCTCGTGTCTTTTGTAAAATTAGGTCAGTGAGAATATTGCATGTCGATAAATATCCTTATGGCAAAGAAGTTCTAGTAATCGTATTTATAAGCTGGGAAGTTTATCTTCAAGTCATGCTCTGTCTGTTCTATTTATATAAAAACGATCATTAAACCATAGAGCAGGTAACAAACCTGAACTTGAAATATTTAAATGCGCGCAAAAAATCTATTACAGCGTAACAATGAAGTAATTCCGACTAAATTGGCAAAAATCATATCCCACCAATCATAATAAATTACACCGCGTAACAAAACACTAAACGACCCCTTTATAAATCTTTCATTTCCGAGCGGCACGCGACATTTCGGGTGGTTCAAGTGCAACACAAATGTTACTTCGTTCTGGAAGGGGTGGAACAGGATGGATGCATTTATAAAGAACAACAGGTAGTGCGCTTTTTCAAACTCGGTCTGAAATTCGTGCTGTTCGGGTAGGTCGTTATAACCACTAATTCGTAAGCTACTTTTTATTAATGGAACCGTTCGGTTGCGTGTATATGATTACGAATACTCATGGAGATGGTGCCGTAAGTGTATGGGAAACCGGTAGCATGAACAACGCGCCCGGTGCCGCATACGACAGCTTATCGGAGGGTTATCAAAGTTCAAGTCCAGATCCAAATGGTCGTTGTAAAAGTCGCGTTACGCCTTTGATTTTGCGGAAGAGAAGACTTGCAGCTAATGCACGCGAACGTCGGCGTATGCAGAATCTCAACCAGGCGTTTGATAGATTGAGGACGTTTCTTCCGCAACTTGGTCAAGATCGACAGCTATCTAAATATGAAACGCTTCAGATGGCACAGACTTACATTGCAGCGCTCTATGATCTTCTGGACAGCAACAACCATGTTAATCAGTAATTATTGTACTTAGTTTGATTGATTAATGTAGAACTAGATGTACCAAAGGCTCGTTATTAGATATCAAGTATTTAAGTTTAACAATTAAAGTACAATTATTTTACGTATTTTAGAATAAAAGTTTTATGTTAATTCTACAATTGCCAAATTTTGGTTTGTCTTAGACGTAAGCTTTAAATGTTTTTTATTTGATAATAAATTTGTTTTTAATAATCTTTAACATTTTACAAACAGGTTGCTTCATAAAATTCAGCTTTGAAACTGCGATGACTTCCGTGCAGATTAAAAATTAAATGATTTCAAAAATGACAGAGAAAATTAGCATAAAAATTTTAATTTTCTCGTCATCCAAATGCTTATTTCCATTCTAAATTTTATTTGAGGACGTCTTAGTTTTTTAAAATTCAGTAATTTGTGTTTTTGTTGTTGTAACAAACTTGTGTAAACCCAGAACCATCAAACAACAGTAATAGAAATATTTTTTTAGAAAAATCGAATAGATAAATAAATTATTAGCGTTTTATTGTCTCACTTCGTATTTAACCAAAATGCTTTCTGACAACGTTTTAATAGTGTCCTTACTTATCTTGACTGTATCAGTATGATTGGGTTCAGGACTATTTTAAATAATTAACATTACTTAACCGATATTTTGCTTATTTTCAGAAAGTTTATCAAAGTTGGATGGAATAATTCCCAAAAAGAAAAACAGATTGTTTCTATTAGCATAATAATTTACCACAGTGACGTCACCTTATTAAGCAATGCTGGGTACACGTTGACAACATAATCATAAAGGGTTTCCAGAAACTAGAGCTTTTCTTGAACATTACACAGAAAGCTCTAAATTAAGTGGACCTTAAGAGGACTTCGTACAATTTTTAATACACAGAATCAAACATGTAACCAGGACAGAGGAATAGCTACGCCAGAACCCACTTAAAACTTGCTAACTCACTTTGTACCTAACTTTGACACACATCCAAAAAAAAATTACCGCCTCATTATTAAAATAAATGTGTAGTTGTATTTTGCTTATTAATTATTATTAGATTCCATGCTATACATAAATTGTCCAATCACATTCAAACGCTCCTGGAAAGTTTACAGAAAACACTTTAGCGACGATCGATAGCAAAATTCGCCAAATGTAAAAATTTCACAGAAAGGTAATTTGATCGAAATTATAAAATTATAATAATTTTTTTAAGATAATGTAAAGAAAGGGTATCCAGTTCTTGTTTTATATATCTCCTAAAGCAAAATCATGAAACGGACACGTGCGTAAATAGTATTGAGGTAGCAATAGTGTTGAAATAAAACTATTGTTAAAACAAAAATAGTATTGAGATTTCAACTTAGGTCAGTAATCGAAATGCTTTACCACTACAACAAAGTAGTTGAACGAGCCATGTGCACAAACAATATTGAGGTATCGATGGCGTTGAGGTAAAACCAGTGTTTAGTCAAAAATAGTGTTGAGATTTCAACTAAGGTAAGTAGTCAAAATGTTTTACCAGTACAAGAAAGTAATCGAACGAGCACATGTGCGAAATCAGTTTTGAGGTATCGATGGCGTTGAGGTAAAACTAATGTTGAATCAAAATAATGTTGAGATTTCAACTAAGGTAAGTAGTCAAAATGTTTTACCAGTACAAGAAAGTAATCGAACGAGCACATGTGCGAAATCAGTTTTGAGGTATCGATGGCGTTGAGGTAAAACTAATGTTGAGTCAAAAATAATGTTGAGATTTCAACTAAGGTAAGTAGTCAAAATGTTTTACCAGTACAAGAAAGTAATCGAACGAGCACATGTGCGAAATCAGTTTTGAGGTATCGATGGCGTTGAGGTAAAACTAATGTTGAGTCAAAAATAATGTTGAGATTTCAACTAAGGTAAGTAGTCAAAATGTTTTACCAGTACAAGAAAGTAATCGAACGAGCACATGTGCGAAATCAGTTTTGAGGTATCGATGGCGTTGAGGTAAAACTAATGTTGAGTCAAAAATAATGTTGAGATTTCAACTAAGGTAAGTAGTCAAAATGTTTTACCAGTACAAGAAAGTAATCGAACGAGCACATGTGCGAAATCAGTTTTGAGGTATCGATGGCGTTGAGGTAAAACTAATGTTGAGTCAAAAATAATGTTGAGATTCCAAGTAAGGTTAGTAGTCAAAAAGCTTTACCACTACAACAAAGTGCTCGAACGAACACATGTGCGAAAACAGTGTTGAGGTATCGAAGTTGTTAAGGTAAAACTAGTATTGAGTCAAAAATAGTATTGAGTTTTCAACTTAGGTCAGTAGCCGAAATGTTTTACCACTACAACAAAGTAATCGAACGAGCACATGCGCAAAAACAGTATTGAGGTATCGATGGCGTTAAGATAAAACTACCGTTGAGTCAGAAATAATGTTGAAATTTCAACAAAAGTGCTTCACTGCTACAACAAAGCAATCGAACGAGCACATCTGCGAAAACAGTGTTGAGGTATTGATGGTGTTGAGGTAAAACTAGTGCTCAGCAAAAATAATGTTGAGATTTGAACTAAGGTTAGTAGTACAAGTGTTTTACCACTACAACAAAGTAATCGAATGAGCATGTGCGGAAACAATGTTATTCAAATCCCGACACGGTCGACTGCTTGAAAAATGGCAGGTGAGCATTTTTCACAAAAATTACGCCCTCGTTCGGATGAGAGGTTAAATGGAGGTCCCGTGTGTGAGTGTTGTCACGCACGTTAAAGATCCCTACCTTGCCTGGAACGGCAGGGGTTCGGCAAAATTCTAAATTTCCAGGCAACAAAAAACTCGCCTCCTGGCCAATGTGGTACCTACTGGTAGAACATTGGAAAAGTAAATGAACGGAAACAATGTTAAGGTATCAATGGTGATGAGGTAAAACTAGTGTTGAGTCAAAAATAGTGTTGCGGTTTCAACTTAGACGAATAGTCAAAATGTTTTACCACTACAACAAAATAGTCGAACGAGCACATGTACGAAAACAGTGTTGAGATGTCGATGGTGGTGAGGTAAAACTAGTCTTGAATCAAAAATAGTATTGAGATTTTAACTTAGGTCAGCAGTCAAAATGTTTTACCACTACAACAAAGTAATCGGACGAGCACATGTGCGAAAACAGTATTGAGGTATCGATGGTGTTGAGGTAAAACTAGTGTTGAGCCAAAAATTATGTTGAGATTTTAACTTAAGTCAGCAGTCAAAATGTTTTACCACTACAACAAAGTAATCGGACGAGCACGTGTGCGAAAACAATGTTGAGGTATCTATGGTGTTGACGTAACACTAGTGTTAGGTTAAAATTAATGTTGAGATTTTAACTAAGGTTAGTAGTCGAAATGCTTTACCACTACAACAAAGTAATTGAACGAGCACATGTGCGGAAACAATGTTGAGGTATCGATAGAGTTGAGGTGAAACTAGTGATGCGTCAAAACTAATGTTGAGATTTTACTTAGGTTAATGGTCGAAATGTTTCACCACTACAACAAAGTAATCGAACGAGCAAATGTGCGGAAACAGTATTGAGGTATCGATAGCGTTGAGGTAAAACTAGTGGTGAGGCAAAAATAATGTTAAGATTTAAACTAAGGTTAGTATTCGGAATGTTTCACCACTACAACAAAGTAATCGAACGAGGATATGTGCAGAAACAATGTTAAGGTATCGATGGTGATGAGGTAAAACTAGTGTTGAGTCAAAAATAGTGTTGAGGTTTCAATTTAGGCCAGCAATCGGAATGTTATACCACTACAATAAAGTAATCGGACGAGCACATGTGCGAAAACTGTGTTGAAGTACCGATGGTGTTGAGGTAAAACTAGTGTTGAGTCAAAGATTATGTTGAGACTTTAACTTAGGTCAGCAGTCAAAATGTTGTACCACTACAACAAAGTAATCGGACGACCACATGTGCGAAAATAGTGTTGAGATATCGATGGTGTTGATTTAAAACTAGCGTTGAGTCAAAAATAATGTTGCGATTTCAACTAAGGTTAGTATCCGAAATGCTTCACCACAAGAACAAAGTCATCAAACGAGCATGCGTGCGAAATCAGTATTGAGGTATTGATGGTGTTGAGGTAAAACTAGTGTTGAGTCAAAAATTATTTTGAGATTTTAACTTAGGTCAGGAGTAAAAATGTTTTACCACTACAACAAAGTAATTGGACGAGCACATGTGCGAAACAGTGTTGAGGTATCGATGGTGTTGAGGTAAAACTAGCGTTGAGTCAAAAATAATGGTGAGATTTCAACTAAGGTTAGTATCCGAAATGCTTCATCACAAGGACAAAGTAATCAAACGAGCATGTGTGCGAAATCAGTATTGAGATATCGATGGCGTTGAAGTAAAACTAGTGTTGAGTCAAAAATTATGTTGAGATTTTAAACTTAGGTCAGCGTTCAAAATGTTTTACCACTACAACAAAGTAATCGGACGAGCAAATGTGCCAAAACAGTGGCGAGGTATCGCTGGTGTTGAGGTAAAACTAGTATTGAGTCAAAAATAATGTTGAGATTTAAACTAAAGTTAGTATTCAAAATGCTTCATCACTACAACAAAGTAATCGAATAAGCACGTGTGCGGAAACAGTATTGAAGTATCGATGGCGTGGAGGTAAAACTAGTGTTGAGTCAAAAATTATGTTGTGATTTTAACTTAGGTCAGCACTCAAAACGTTTTACCACTACAACAAAGTAATTGGACGAGCATGTGTGCCAAAACAGTGGTGAGGTATCGATGGTGTTGAGGTAAAACTAGTGTTGAGTCAAAAATAATGTTGAGATCTAAACTAAGGTTAGTATTCAAAATGCTTCATTACTATAACAAAGTAATCGAACGAGCACGTGTCCGAAAATAGTATTGAGGTATCGATGGTGTTGAGGTAAAACTAGTGTTGAGTCAAAAATAATGTTGAGATCTAAACTAAGGTTAGTATTCGAAATGCTTTATTACTACAACAGAGTAATCGAACGAGCACGTGTGCGAAAACAGTTTTGAGGTATTGATGGTGTTGAGGTAAAACTAGTGTTGAGTCAAAAATAATGTTGAGATCTAAACTAAGGTTAGCATTCCGAAATGCTTCATCACTACAACAAAGTAATTGAACGAGCACATGTGCGAAGACAGTATTGAGGTATCGATGGTGTTGAGGTAAAACTAGTGTTGAGTCAAAAATTATGTTGAGATTTTAACTTAGGTCAGGAGTCAAAATGTTTTACCATTACAACAAAGTAATCGGACGACCACATGCGCGAAAATAGTGTTGAGATATCGATGGTGTTGAGGTAAAACTAGCGTTGAGTAAAAAATAATGTTGAGATTTCAACTAAGGTTAGTATCCGAAATGCTTCACCACAAGAACAAAGCAATCAAACGAGCATGTGCGAAATCAGTATTAAGGTATCGATGGCGTTGAGGTATAACTAGTGTTGAGTCAAAATTATGTTGAGATTTTAACTTAGGTTAGCAATCAAAATGTTTAACACTACAACAAAGTAATTGAACGAGCACATGTGCGGAAACAATGTTGAGGTATCGATAGAGTTGAGGTGAAACTAGTGATGCGTCAAAACTAATGTTGAGATTTTACTTAGGTTAATGGTCGAAATGTTTCACCACTACAACAAAGTAATCGAACGAGCAAATGTGCGGAAACAGTATTGAGGTATCGATAGCGTTGAGGTAAAACTAGTGGTGAGGCAAAAATAATGTTAAGATTTAAACTAAGGTTAGTATTCGGAATGTTTCACCACTACAACAAAGTAATCGAACGAGGATATGTGCAGAAACAATGTTAAGGTATCGATGGTGATGAGGTAAAACTAGTGTTGAGTCAAAAATAGTGTTGAGGTTTCAATTAGGCCAGCAATCGGAATGTTATACCACTACAATAAAGTAATCGGACGAGCACATGTGCGAAAACTGTGTTGAAGTACCGATGGTGTTGAGGTAAAACTAGTGTTGAGTCAAAGATTATGTTGAGACTTTAACTTAGGTCAGCAGTCAAAATGTTGTACCACTACAACAAAGTAATCGGACGACCACATGTGCGAAAATAGTGTTGAGATATCGATGGTGTTGATTTAAAACTAGCGTTGAGTCAAAAATAATGTTGCGATTTCAACTAAGGTTAGTATCCGAAATGCTTCACCACAAGAACAAAGTCATCAAACGAGCATGCGTGCGAAATCAGTATTAAGGTATCGATGGCGTTGAGGTAAAACTAGTGTTGAGTCAAAAACTATGTTGAGATTTTAACTTAGGTCAGGAGTCAAAATGTTTTACCACTACAACAAAGTAATCGGACGAGCACATGTGCGAAAACAGTGTTGAGGTATCGATGGTGTTGAGGTAAAACTAGCGTTGAGTCAAAAATAATGGTGAGATTTCAACTAAGGTTAGTATCCGAAATGCTTCACCACAAGGACAAAGTAATCAAACGAGCATGTGCGAAATCAGTATTGAGATATCGATGGCTTTGAAGTAAAACTAGCGTTGAGTCAAAAATTATGTTGAGATTTTAAACTTAGGTCAGCGTTCAAAATGTTTTACCACTACAACAAAGTAATCGGACGAGCAAATGTGCCAAAACAGTGGTGAGGTATCGATGGTGTTGAGGTAAAACTAGTATTGAGTCAAAAATAATGTTGAGATCTAAACTAAGGTTAGTATTCAAAATGCTTCATCACTACAACAAAGTAATCGAATAAGCACGTGTGCGGAAACAGTATTGAAGTATCAATGGTGTTGAGGTAAAACTAGTGTTGAGTCAAAAATTATGTTGAGATTTTAACTTAGGTCAGGAGTCAAAATGTTTTACCACGACAACAAAGTAATCGGACGAGCATATGTGCCAAAACTGTGCTGAGGTATCGATGGTGTTGAGGTAAAACTAGTGTTGAGTCAAAAATAATGTTGAGATCTAAACTAAGGTTAGTATTCAAAGTGCTTCATCACTATAACAAAGTAATCGAACGAGCACGTGTCCGAAAATAGTATTAAGGTATCGATGGTGTTGAGGTAAAACTAGTGTTGAGTCAAAAATAATGTTGAGATCTAAACTAAGGTTAGTATTCGAAATGCTTTATTACTACAACAGAGTAATCGCACGAGCACGTGTGCGAAAACAGTTTTGAGGTATTGATGGTGTTGAGGTAAAACTAATGTTGAGTCAAAAATAATGTTGAGATCTAAACTAAGGTTAGCATTCGAAATGCTTCATCACTACAACAAAGTAATCGAACGAGCACGTGTGCGAAAACAGTATTGAGGTATCGATGGTGTTGAGGTAAAACTAGTGTTGAGTCAAAAATTATGTTGAGATTTTAACTTAGGTCAGGAGTCAAAATGTTTTACCACTACAACAAAGTAATCGGACGACCACATGTGCGAAAATAGTGTTGAGATATCGATGGTGTTGAGGTAAAACTAGCGTTGAGTCAAAAATAATGTTGAGATTTCAACTAAGGTTAGTATCCGAAATGCTTCACCACAAGAACAAAGTAATCAAACGAGCATGTGTGCGAAATCAGTATTAAGGTATCGATGGCGTTGAGGTATAACTAGTGTTGAGTCAAAAATTATGTTGAGATTTTAACTTAGGTTAGCAATCAAAATGTTTACCACTACAACAAAGTATTCGGACGAGCAAATGTGCCAAAACAGTGGTGAGGTACCGATGGTGTTGAGGTAAAACTAGTGTTGAGACAAAAATAGTGTTGAAATTTCAACTTAGTTCAGCAGTCGAAATGCTTTACTACTAAACTAAAAGAATTGAACGGGTATATGTGCGAAAATAGTGTTGAGGTAAAAATAGTATAGTATTAGGTAAAACCGGTGTTGAGGCATAAAAAGTGTTAAGATTTCAACTTAGACCTGTAGTCGAAATATTTTACCACCAAAATAAAATAATCGAACAGGTACAATGAGCGTAAATAGTGTTGAGGTAAAAATAGTTTGAGGTAAAATTAGTGTTGAGGCGAAAATAGGTGTTATATTTCAACTTAGGTTAGTAGTGAGAGTAGTTGTAGTGGTTTAGTAGTGGAAATGTTTTACTACTAAAATAAAATAATCAAACGGGTACATGTGCAAAATAGTGGAGTAAAAATATTGTTGAAGCGAAAATAGTGTTGAGATTTCATCTAGGGTTGGTAGTCGAAATGCTTTATCACTAAAACTAAATAATCAAATAGACACATGTCCGAAAATAGTATTTTGGTAAAAATAGTGTCGAAGTAAAAATAGTGTTGAGGCGAAAATAAAGTTGATGCTTCAACTTAGGTTAATAATTGAATCGTTTTACTACTAAAACGAAATTCATAGACTTTTTTTTTTATTTTAAACTGGGTGTCAATTTGAAACTTTGGTCGTAGTTTAATGCTTGAAAAAAACGTCTATATTTGGAAAACGTTTATTGGGATATAATTCTAGTCTACTGCAATCAATGTCAGATTGGATCATATGTTGTATGTTTTATGTAAAGGTCAATTGGAAATGTATTATAAATTGAATAATTTTAAGATAATATTTACTAGTTGTAACATTTTTTTAATTCAATATTAATTAAGGGAATGATTTGTAACTAAGGGCAATTTACACGAGCGTTTGGTTTTAAGATACTTTTTTTAGTAAAAGTCGGTGGTAACTGTGCTCTAACTTTGAGAGGTAATTAAACAGTATATGAAGTAGTGTAAATTGATACTTTAATAAGTTTTGAATATTTTTGTGATTGGCTATGCCTCGCTTATTTATTTTGCTTTATTTGTTACGGTATTCCGTGCGGACAAGAACCAAAAAGTAAAGTAAGCAAAGAAATCAATTGTCACCGAATACCGCAACAAACAAAGGTAAAAGGAATCCAAATAAGTAATGTCGTGCTAGTAGCTAAAACATCGTAGAGTGGGGTGGGAAACCTCAACAAGGAAAATTTATTTACAAACCCTTAAAAAATCAACATGTTATAAAAGGAAAACCAACTCGCGTAGGAAACAACATTTATACAGCAGATTTCAGATGATTTACATAGTGCAAAATTTTCGCAAAAACAAGCAGTACCCTTCTTTGATTACCTTAATCTAATTTTCAACTTTAATCCTAATATTTATATAAAAAAGATTAAACAAACATATGTACAGTGGACTATTTTTAGTCCTGTAGTAATCCAATATTAAATCTCCGATATCAAAATAGTCATAACACCATATACTTACGTATTGTCCACAAGTAACTCTTGATAAGTAAATACAAAAAAAAAATTTATAACGATTAATTTCACTATTAAAGAAAAAACCATCTAGGAATCGAAATGCATTTTGCTGTGGCTGTAAAAAATATTAGAAAAACGTTACAATTAAATCATAATAAACTCTAAATTTTTAATAGAAAATTTTTCTGGTCAATTAAAGTGACACAATCTCTAAATAAATACCCAAACAGTTATCGTCATAAGCACGCTCTTACGATTTGAGCGAAGTAAACGCAATTTCTACATCGGACATTTCCAATTATGCGATGAGTAACCTAGAAACGTAAAGAAATTCAAACCCAATCAATTTTACTGATGGAAGTCATCAAACGATGTAGAGAAAAAAAACAGCAAGTTTTTCAGCTTAGCATGACATGGTTGAGGTGCAACAACTTTTTGTAGTCAGTCTCGGCCGGATCCCATTTTACATTAGTAATAATTGAATTTATTTATTTTCAATTCAAAATGGTGTTCATTTGTTGATATTTTGCATTTTGTATTTTTTTAATTTTTGTGTAAACGGCGATGGATGCTGTAGAGGAATGGATAACTCGGACGAGTCAAAGTCAATCCAGAAAAGAGCATGGCAGTTTTCTTTTCGAAGCGATGTCACCGACCTGGAAACGACGTCATAGCGTTTGACAAACCGACACTTTGGCGTTCACACGGAATGATTCTTGATTCGAAGCTCAATTGGAGAGCCCACATTAAGTGTGCGGAAAATAAAGTAAAGGGAATTATAGTACAGCTATAACCGCTGACCAAAGTAAGCGAAGTAAGCCTAACGTTTTCAACAAGCAGGGGCTCTACAAGGTGATAACCAGACCTAAGTTTGCATACGCATTAGCGGTATGAAGCAACGGGCGGCTCCGTGGCGTAGTGGTATGTGTGTGATTACTACGCCTAAGGTCCTAGGTTCGAATCCCGACACGGTCCGCTTGTAAAATGTTAGGCGAGCATTTTTCATAAAAATACACCCTCGTTCGGATGAGAGGTAAAATGGCGGTCTCGTGTGTGAGTGTTGTCACGCACGTTAAAGATCCTTACCTTGCTTGAAACAGCAAGGGTTCGGCAAAATTCAAATTTTTCCAGGTAAAGAAAAACTCACTTTCTGGCCAATGTAGTACCTTCGGGCGGAGCATTGGAAAATCACATGTAAGGTATGAGGCAACGCAGAAGAATCGCACATACGTAAGTTTCAAGTGATCCAGATCAAGGTACTAAGAAGAGTCTTGGTTCGTTCGAAACGTTCAGTTTCGAGCAAAGGTAAACCTGTCACCCGTTAGGGAATGGTTGGGATTGAGAGCAGAGAAGTTTTACAGATCTCTAGAAGATCACCAAAATAGACTCATACAGGTTATCGGAGTCTATGTAGATGCCCTGTGGCGGCGATTTAGATACCCTAAAAGGATGCTCTAGCACTAATCTTTGCTTTCCTTTCAGCAAAATCAGACGTTTGAAAGGAATAAACCGCCTGTATGTTATTGCTTTTTCTAATCGCGACGGCAGTGAAGGACCTAGTCCAGGTACACTAGTCACGGGAACCATATAAATATCTAACGACCAGGGACCTCGAGTCCGACATGAAAGTGAAATTTTACTACGTCTTTGTTACAACAGCAAGAGACAGTTCCACACAGGGGATATAAAGAAAAAAAATTAACTAAATTAATGCTAAATTTATCAAAAATATCTTTTGCTTTTAGCTTGACATTATTTCAGATCGTATCAAGGCTAACCAATTTCTTCTTGTGTTACGGTTAGTTGATAAAGGAACCTGATCCTATCTATTAAACTAAAGCAAAAGTCGCCGTTTGCGAACACTTTTTCTAGTTACGTGTTTCTCTAATAGGGGTAGATGGAAACTTCTACGACTTCGTTTTTACATGCGTTTTTTTCTACTGGTCCTTTTGATCTACCAAATAACACCTTGAGCGGCAAATTAAAAAATGTATCACAGCTCCCGTATTTTAAATTATTTAGTGTACCACTTGAAGCTCCTACATTGATAAGATGGCGAGTTTCTTTCCTGGATATTTGGAATTTAGTCAAACCCTGGCTATATCCAGTACGGTAGAGTTTTAACGTACGTGATAACACGCATACACGGGGTCTACATTTAATATTTTATCCCAAGAGCGTATTTTTCTAAAAAATGCTCGTTTAACATGTATCAAGTGGTCCGTGTCGAAAATCAAACCCGAGACTTTAAGTTTGGTAATCACACGTAAACCAACCAAGTGGCCGCTTTGTATCAGGCCTCCCATAATTATAAACTTTCCTAGTTGTTATCGTATGAGTGAGTGGCGTCTGAAAGTATGTAGACTTAGCACTGTTATGCACAAGCAAACAAATAAAAGAAAGTTCATAAGTACACAGATACACAAGTTAAATAGTTAAAATGAACAGTTAATGCAGTTTGAAGCACTTTGGAAGTCTTAGGTAATCTTCGGTACTCTTCGAAAGACTTTGTGGTTGCTTGTGGAACCAAGTAGGACTTAAATACTAATTAAACGAATATATACACAGTCAGGAAAGGTCGAAAGGTCTTCGATAGTCCTCGGAACTCTTTGCAAGGCCTCGGGATTTCTTGATAAGGTTGAGTGATAGCTTGAATAACGATAGTTAGAAAGTATTTATAGTTTGAAAAGGTTCAGACGTCTTTGGTGGTCTTCGGAATTTTTCGGAGGGCTTCGTGTTTTACTTGTGGGACAACGTGAAGTTATAAAAAATTATGATCTAAATATAAGAACTATACATTGAACATATATACAATATTAACGGGTTCAGAAGGCTTCGGTAGGCTTCGGAATTTTTTGGAAGGTTTCGGGATTTACTTCTGAGACTGAGTAAGAACTTGAATAACGATAATTAGAAAGCATTTATAGTTTGAAGAGGTCCAGACGTCTTCGGTGGTCTTCGAGACTCTTCGGAAGGCTTCGTGTTTTACTTGTGGGACAACGTAAAGTTATAAAAAATTAAGATATGCACATAAGAACTATACTGGCACAACAACGACACCAACTACAACAAGCACGCCGCAATAACAACAACCCTGATAACATACTACTACTTTTCAACACATTCCGTACCACACGACGAGAGTACAAATCACTCATCATAGACGCCAAAACACAGCAACTACACAAAATCATAACTGATCACGACGGAAACCCTTGGACCTCCCACCGCAAATTAATCAAACCGTCCTGTACCCACATCCTAACAGCACCAATATATAACTCCTCCATAGACTACGAGACGTCTCTAACCACCTTATTAAATGCTGCAATCCCTTCTGCCCCCCACGACGAAAACATCTAGCCTTAACAACAACTAGAGAACGATTCCTGCACCCCATCAGACGCCGAACCAGACCAAGACGTTGACATAACTCTACTAGATACCTTAGTTAAGAACTTCAATCCAAAAAGTGCTCTTGGACCAGACCTCATTACAAATCTAATGCTACAACAATCATGGCCCATAATCAGAAATCCCATCCACATCCACATCAAAAAATGCCTATCCACATGAACCTTTCCTGAAGCCTTAAAACATTACAGCCTCACTATACTGAGCGTAAGTAAAACTTTCTAAAGAGGATGTTTATTTTTTCTTATAAAAGTCGCGCAGAAAATGTTGTTTTATCTGTATTGACACAATTGACTTTTGAAGACTTCAGCACTGGCTCTGAATCTAACTTCAGCGGTTTAGAGAGACTATCAGGAGGGTCGTTAATTAAATACGGATGGGTAGGGCGCCACTGTACTTAGATAGTGTGTAAAAAACCAAGAAATATCGCTAAGAAAAATACAGGAACATCAACGAATATATTCTGTTATAAAAAATACAAGATTTTGTATTTTTAGCTGGTACTACGTTTGTCCTGAAATAAAATAAAATACATAAAATAATATTAGAGGCAGCAATTTGCGCCTCAAAATAAAATCAATGAATCAGACATGTTTTGTACATCTATGATTTTTTTCTTTTGTGTAATAGTGAATGGACACTCTACTTATTAAATTTATGCACATATGTAGTTCATAGAATCCAGTAATATGCATGGACCAAATAAATACTATTGCTTAAGTGCTTCCATGAGTGTAATTAACCTTGTTTAAATCATAAAGAAATTAAGACTGTTAAGTATGTACACATATATTAACTGAAAATTATTTCTGATTTATTTTGACAGATAATCATTAGAAGTTTCTGAATATTCAATTAATTTTTATATTTATTACTAGAAGTGGTTTGTAGTCCCTACGGGACTACTTTGAGCACCCCGCCCTCTTTGCGCACCGCCTTCTTTGCGCACCGCCTTCTTTGCGCCTCGCCCTATTGGCGCCCCACTCTCTTTACGTCCCGCCCTCTTTACGCCTCGCCTTCTTTACGCCCCGCCCTTTCTACGCCCCGTCCTCCTAGGGCCCAGCCCTCTTTGCGCGCCGCCTTCTTTGCGCACCGCCCTCTTTGCGCGCCGCCCTCTTTGCGTGCCGACCTCTTTGCGCGCCGGCTTCCTTGCGCGCCAGCCTCCTTGCGCGCCGACCTCTTTGCGCACCGACCTCTTTGCGCGCCGTCCTCTTTGCGCGCCGCCCACTTTGCGCGCCACCTATTTGCGCGCCGCCCTCTTTGCGTCCCGCCCTCTTTGCGTCCCGCCCTATTTGTGCTGCGCCCTCTTTGCGCTCCGCCCTCTTTGCGCTCCGCCCTCTTTGCGCTCCGCCTTCTTTGCGCGGATTAAGACCATTTCGCTCTAGTGATCTTGTCAAAATCATCTCGGAGAGTAGATTGATAAAGACCACTTCGCCCCAGTTACCTACTCGAAGTCACTTTGGAGAGGCGATCGGTTCAAGACCACGTCGCCGTAGTGACCTTGTCGATATCACCTCGGAGAGTCGATCGGATCAAGACCACGTCGCCCTAGTAGACGTTGTCGAAATCACTTCGGTGAGTCGATCGGATGATGGTCATTTCGTCCCAGTGATCTTGTCAAAACACTTCGGTGAGTCGATCGGATTAAGACTACTTCGCCCTTGTGATCTTGCCGAAATCACTTCGGAAAGTCGATCGGATCAAGACCACTTCGCCCTAGTAATCTTGTCCAAATCACTTCGGAGAGTCGATCGGATCAAGTCCGCTTCGCCTAAGTGACCTTGTAAAATCACTGCGGAGAGTCGATCGGATTAAGACCACTCCGCTGTAGTAGTCTTTGTCGAAATCACTTTGAGGAGCCGATCGGATTAAGATCACTTCGCTCTATATATATATATATATATTTTTTTTTTCTTTAAAACCCTAGAATTTTCTTTAAAACATAGAATTTTTCTTTAAAAACCTAGAATTTTCCTTTAAAACCTAGAATTTTATTTAAAATTTTTCTTTCAAAACCTAGGTTTTTAAAACCCTAAAATATTCTTTAAAAACCTAGACTTTTCTTTAAAACCTAGATTTTCCTTCAAAACCTAGATTTTCTTTAAAAACTTAGATTTTCTTTAAAACTTAGAATTTTCTTTAAAACTTTGAATTTTTCTTCGAAAACCTAGGTTTTTAAAACCCTAGAATTCTCTTTAAAAAAATTTTTTCTTAAAACAGAATTTTCCTTTAGAAGCCTAGGTTTTCTTAAACACCTAGAATCTTCTTCAAATATCTAGGCTTTTCTTTAAAAACCTACAATTTTCTTTAAAAACCTAGAATTTTCTTTAAAAATTAGGAATTTTCTTTAAAAATTAAGAATTTTCTTTAAAAACCAAGAATTTTCTTTAAAAACCAAGAATTTTCTTTAAAAACCAAGAATTTTCTTTAAAAACCAAGATTTTCTTTAAAAACCCAGGCTTTTCTTTAAAAACCCAGGCTTTTCTTTAAAAACCCAAGATTTTCTTCAAAAAACCCAGGCTTTTCTTTAAAAACCCAGGCTTTTCTTTAAAAACCCAGGCTTTTCTTTTAAAACCCAGGCTTTTCTTTCAAAACCCAGGCTTTTCTTTAAAAACCCAGGCTTTTCTTTAAAAACCCAGGCTTTTCGTTAAAAACCCAGGTTTTTCGTTAAAAACCCAGACATCTCCTCCAAATACAGTAATGTATAAACAAACACCAAGCTCTAACTTTAAGATATCAGTTTCTCTTAAGTTTCAGTTTTACAATAAATTATTTGCCCATGCAATATCGGTAGGTATGTAATAACAACATTGACGGTGAAATAAGTACCTATAAAAAGAATAGTAATGTAATCTTAAGTAAAACTAATGGTTTTTTTAATCACTACGTGGATATATTCAAGAAGTCGAATATTATTATCACAATTCATAATAAATTTTTGGAAATGCAGCAAATCAAATTAAACAATCTTTGAATAGCGATACGGATAGATAAACAATAATTCTAAACGTCAAATTAATGTCAAATAAATGATAATCATAATTGCAGTCAAAATTGTGGGCGCCATCTATTCGGATAGTGTTAATACTAAAATGCGCCAACATAATCGTCTATAGAGTGCCACCATCGTAGTACGTAACCTGCTTTTGACATTTGTCAAATAAATTACACAAATCGCAGCAAAAGTTTTAAATAAAGATGTAGAGTTTACGGCAGATGTAATATTTTTTGGTACACATTAGAAATATGTTAAGGATTGTATACCAATTTGTGAAACCAACTCAATCGTCTGTTCACCAACGCAAATGTACCGGTTTTAGCTTTGTGCGTTTGGGTTTTAAGATCGTAAATATCAAAGGTGTTTTAGTTTTTATACACATATAAGCGAATACGTTTTTGCAAGTTGGACAATATCTGAAAAGTAAAGGTTGGAAATGGTTCTTGACTAAATGTAATTCACAAATTATAGATTGCAGATCGCACTGAAGCATATGAAAAAAAAGTGTTGGTTTATTTAATGCATATTGTTAAATAAATGCTATTGCATGTTTTAAAAAGCATCATAAAATTAAATTAAAAATGAATTTTACTGAGTATTGTACCAGCGGAGTTAAGATGCGTAACCAGAGACGTTGGGCTAGCGCTGTCGAGGAGATGTATATTGAAATCGCGTTGGTTTTATACTTGCTATGCCTAATGTCACATAAGAAATACATCGTCTTAAGAATAAATTACGGTCTATTGTAATATTTCGGGCGACTCCGTATATAAACGTCAAATGTAATAAGTATGTATATTTCAAATAAATAGCTGGTGTATATTAAAAAGCAATGTTTTCGTATAATTGTAGTCAATTATAAGTAGTTTTAAATTATATTAGACGAATTATAAATTTAATTTTGAGAAATTTTAAAAGAAATGTGTAATCATAGATTTTGAAGGTACATATTCGTTCGCTTCCGCCGGCTTTCGGAACCTGTTTTTGACATTTCTGAAATGAATTGTACAACTTTTAATACCTGTTTTAAGAAAATACTATACTATCAGCTTGCAAACTGTTAATAAATCAGGTTTTAGAATACGAATGGCGTTGTTTAGTATATATTAGATATTTTTTAACGCCCGAATACGAATTTTAGAAACCAACTCGATCTTTCTACTCTCTCGTACCAACGCTAACGAAACAGTTGCCGACCTCGTCGCACGGCCCGTTCGGTTTTTAGATCGGAATTTTTTGAGGGATCCAAGCTTTTTTAACACGTTAACGAATACGTCGCTTCAAATTAATCTTTTCCCGGAAAATCCTTATTTCTCCGCAAGTTATCGGTTTTTCGCCATAAAAACAGGCCTATCCTAAGCACGCAAAAATTCTCCACCTAACCACCACCCGTTCGCGCCCCCAACTACGAAACCCTCGGACGCAAATCCCAATAAGCGATCGATTCGCGCCTCTCAACTTTAACACAAAGACGGGCGTACGAAACTTATAGTTATTAGATTAATCTTAGACAATTTAAATAAAAAAGAAAAAGCCTCTAAAGCAAATAGGCACTAAAAATGTCATTAACACTATCATGAGGTTTTTTATGTCACCTTTTCAGTACTGACAAAATAACTCACATACATACAAGATAAGTTGGTAATAAGATCCTTCAAATCAGTAAAGTTAAACTTCGTTAAATAGTGATCGTGTATAAACAAGTACATGACTATATTATTCGTAATGCAAATTCATAAAGCTTTTGTTACATAGACAATTTTATAAAGCATAAATTTTGATATGAAGCAACGTTTGAAAATTTGAATTTATAATTAAATAATCACAAAGATGTTAGTTTCCATGGGTTCAAACTACCAAGGTTAGATTTATATATGACGTTAAACGTCAAACAGATGATTGCCTCACAAATGGAAATCACTTACCATTTTGACCTCAGGCTTGGCTGCTTGCACCATTTAACAAACAAGTTCAACCCACATGTAGACTTTCAACATTGAACAAAAACATAAAAGGTAGTTGTCTACTTTGTTGTAACAACGTGTCGTAAAGTAGATCCACATTGTAAGTTTCCAATGCGTAATCGCTTTATACGCAATTACATAAACTTCCTACAACCTCTAAGTATTGCCTCCGAATTAAAACACAATTTCCATGTTAAAATATAAGGAACGTATATATCTTATACGCAGTGAGAATTTAACACTCTAGCTCGACCATTTTTGCTTCAGTTATTAAATGTTATTTCTTCCGTACTTTAGTGTTGCTTTATTTTTTTTAGTCCATCAGTTCTTTTGTACTTTAGTGTTGCGCTAAGAAAAACCAAATAAAATTAGTTTAAATTATTTAGATATAGAAATTACAAACCATGACGAGTTCCTAAGCAATCGGATCGATGTATTTATCGAAACTAAATTGCGACTCGTAAGTCAGCTTTAGATATGAATTTAAACATATTAACGTTGTAATGATAAAAGCCGACTAGTTCGACTCGACGACAACAGCCTTAGCAAGCAGGTACGGGAAAACACGTTGTAAAAATTTTACAATACAAACTGGACATTTATGACTATGCGCTTTATTTACTATATAATTAAAAATAAAAAAAGACAATAATTGGGGTGTTTCGAAATTATGATACTTTGTTTTTAATTTTGTATTAATTATAGAAATACGATTTATATTGAATTATAAAACTAAATTTAAAATGTTTATAACATAATACATAATTTTTATGCGTTAATTTAGCAGAGGGAAAACGAACTGTTACACCCTTGAAATCCGCATCAATAACCCTCAACCTAAAACCTGCCAAGCCACCAAAGACCCAAAGTCCTATCGCCCAATTGCACTTCTCCCTACATTAAGCAAACTCCTGGAGAAAACAATCCTTCACAAAATCAATTCCCATATCATAAACCACAACATCCTATCCCCATCTCAACACGGCTTTAGACCCAACCACAGTGCTGAGAAAACTATCAGCCTCCTAGTTTCCTCCGCTAAAAATTTCACATCCAAGTACACCATCGCTTCCTTGACTTCAAATCCGTTTTCGACCACCTCTAACCTGTTAAATTAACTAAGATTATCCCGCTTTCCTTCAAACCTGTGAAAAATAATTAACTCATTCCTAACCTCAAGAAGAACATCCCTAACCTCAAATTACTACCGCATATCCAAATCCCTTTCCCAAAGATGCTTTCAAAACTCCTGTTTCTCCCCCAGCCTCTGAAACATAGCCATTAACCTCTTACTCCTACACAACATACCCAACGTCACCACCCTCGCATACGCAGATGATGTCACATTCCTTATACAAGATAACTCTAGATCCTCCATTGAACAAACAGCCGTAATACTGACGTCCTACATAGAATCCTGGTTCCTCTTAAATAAACAACTACTATCCCCATCAAAATCAAAACTCCTTCTACTGAAAGGCTTCCTAAACCTAAAACGTCCTCTCAAAATCAAGATTCTAAACACCCCACTTAAATTTTCCCTTGCGTACGATACTTAGGCCTACATATAGACACTCGACTACACACACACACGCGCGCGCACAACCAAACTAAAAACAAAAACACAGATCATGCTAAAGAACCTCCACCAATCACTCCCAACTTCAATACATCTATCAACACACACTCGACGCCTGATTCTTTCCTAAATTATAATCCCTATCATACAGTATGCATCCGATACCTGGTTGATATTAACCCCACCTTCTTCTAGAACGAAACTAAATACAATAATCCGCCCCCTTTCAACCGCGCATACAGAACAACATCCACACTAACGTTATATACCATTCTTCAATCCCTCCCATAGAATTACAACTCAACGCAGTCCTAGAAATCCGTAACATGAAATGCAACCTTCCAATCCAACTCCACGACACCATCCTAACTCCTAGCGAACACAAAACAGTGCCTATATCCAACATTAAAACTCGCATTCGTTCATCGTTAAACCATTCCTGGCAACAACTCTGGTCCACATCCCCATCCGGCAGATGCACATACGACCTGTTCCCCGAACTACTAAAAAATCCCACAACACGTATCCCACTCCAGCCCTCAAACAATACAATTTCTCACTTCTGACGGCAAGTTTTGATCAAAACTTCACCTCTTCAACATAACACCATCCCCATATTGTCTTTGTGACAACTCCACACCTAAAACTCTTTACCACCTCATGTTCACTACTATCCACCTCTCGCTCAAACTTTAAATCCGCGCTAAACCTAGATCCCTTCATTCCACTACCTAGCTAACACACCTCATCACGCACAATCCTGAGCTACTAAGCAAATTCTTCACGGACATTCTAAACAAAATCCCCAATAAACACTTAAACACTTTAGTATATAACCTACCCCACATCCCATACTCCACAAAATGCACAACACCTTTGCTTACTCCCCTACATCAAACATCCAGGCACTACGAAGAAAAGGGGACTTATCTCAACAAAAAACCAGACACAGCAATGGACCTCCACACGCAATAATCAAAAATCACTTTAAAGAAGAAATCTATTTTTTAAAATTATCACCATTATTAAGTTCCTATACTTAAACTGTACAAGCTAGGATGGACCAATGGCCTAGGTAGAGCTTAAAACAAAAAATATTAAACAAAATATATATATTATAGTGGTTTTACAAGATTAAAAGTAAATATAAACGAAGCAATTTCAAAACACCCTGTATAAAGGAACAACCAGAATTTACGGGCGAAATTTATTCCAGTTAGTTCATTTTTAAATAACAGGTATTAACAAAATTTTACTTAAAATAATGAATAAAATTTAGTAGGTTTGGAAAAGAAATAAAATGTTAGAAGCCAATGCCATTAATTTATTAATTGAATTGAATTGAATTGAACGGTTATTTACGTATAATATGCATAAAAGCGTGTAAAAATCGATAATACTAAGGTGACACGTGTTGCTAACAAACAAATATATCGGTGGGGTTGAAATACGTGGAAAATCCAACTCGTAGAAGTGTTATTTAAAACACTCGTTAAGATTATACACCTGCAGAATTTTAAATGTCAAGTTCTAATTATTTTTGTAGATAAAGCTACAAGTTTAAGAGAATATCGATAAACCGTCGCATGTGTTCGGAGTAAATACTAACGAGGGGTGATTTAAAGCACGTAACAGTCCACGTGGGGTTAGATAGCAGATGATTCGGAATATTGATTTTCTACCACTTACACCAGGTTAGAAAGAGACGTAGAAAACGCTTAAGCAAGGGACAACGGTAGTATAGGAGGGATTTATAGGACGTCAGTAAATATACGATTGGTCGATATTGTTAGTTGGACGCGACACAAATACGAGAATAGTGTATAGTAATTTTCAGAAAAATATCGTAACGACGTGCTGAAATTCGCGGACTTAGAAATCGGTTGAGCAAAATTTTAAGAACGTGTTGTTGTAGATGGGGATTTCGGACGAAAGCCGGCCAGGAGGTGGCGGACTAAGTTGTATAAATGTTTTCGAAAACATGGTGAAAGCCCTTAATATTTCGATCGCGTGCGACGACGTATGCAAGTTATCACGAGTTGTAAGTAAAATAAAATTATTTTTAATTATATTGCATGGTAAATAGCTCAAAATTTGCACGCAGTTTGTGTGCCGAAATTACAGTTTTAATTGAGGTATCACCTATAAATTTTTTAACAAGCTCGTGTCGAGACGTTAAGCAACGTGGATTAAAGTAAATAATTGTGAAAGACGTATAAGTAATTGGGATTTGGAAATTGGAGACAACGTGAAGGCAGCGCTAGCAGCTCACTTACATGGGGTTCTTTTATTAATAGCCAGAAGCGGCCTGCAAAGCAAAAAAAAACCAAATATTATTGTCCACGGAGCGGAGATCTTTTAGAAATTCGAGGTAACACTTTGAAATTGTGTTGTTATAAACTATGAATATTGAGTGACGTATTAGAGTGATTTTGAAGGTATTGTGCATTATTTTGCGTATTGAACATAATACATATAACCAACTTTATTATGGTATTTAAATAAAAATCTGAAGGTGCATATAAAGCTTATTAACGTTCCATCAGGAAGTTACAATTTGTGAAGAGTACATGGGTGTTTTTTTTTTGTTTGTTATAAGAGTATTTTGCATACACTATTCATAATTAACTGGGTTATCATGAGCTCACCATACTCCAGAATTTACTTAGATTTAAAATAAATTAAATAAAAGGAATGAGAAGTAAAATATTATTCAGGGCCCATTTACTCCGGGTACATTCTATGTGTTTCATAATTTAAATTAAAATACAGAACATTACAAAATAGGATTTATTGAGGTGTAACTTGATCACTGAAATGTGGATAAAATTTAATTTTATTTGTAAATAGTGAAAAATAAAAGATTGTATGTTTGTTGTATTTTGTGGTTTTATTGGGAGTGTGCGTGAATGATAGAATATGAGAGTGACTGTAGATATCCAAAAGGAAGTCCAAATGAGCTAGCCGGAAGCAGTTGAAGAAGACCATTCAACCGAGGAAGAGAGGAAAACGGGTAAGAAATTATGTTTTTGAATTATTTAATCTTTGAGAAATTTTCTATTATGAACAATTTTCGAGTTATGAAAATTTAAGAATAAAATTTTCGAAGATAATTTTGTTGGTGAGGATTTTACCCGAGATCCATGGTTATATATATATATATATATATATAGATATATATATATATATATATATATATATATATATTCAGAAGTCTTCGGCAGGCTTTGGAATTCTTTGGAAGGCCTCGGAATTTACTTGTGAGGTTGAATAAGAACTTGAATAACAATAATTAGAAAGTATTTAGTTTGAAGAGGTCCAGACATCTTCGGCGGTCTTCGGAACTCTTCGGAAGGCTTCGTGTTTTACTTGTGGGACAACGTAAAGTTATAAAGAATTATGATATGAACATAAGAACTATACCTTGAATATATATTTATACAATATTAAGAGGTTCAGAAGCCTTCGGAACTCTTCGGAAAACCTCAATATTTACTTATGAGGCTAAGTAAGAGCTTAAATAACGATAGTTAGAAAGTATTTGTAGTTTAAAAAGGTTCAGACGTCTTCGGGGGTCTTCGGAACTCTTCGGAGGGCTTCGGGAGTCGTGATACCCTAGGCTTCGTCGAGTGTGTTACCACTGAACTCTACGGGGGTGTAGCTCGCAGACGCATTCGGCGTCACCACAATAAACGACCTCTTAAGACGTTATCGTCGTGGAGGCGGCTTGGATGGATTCTCGCCGCAGCCCTTGTGAGTGCTAAAGATAGTCTGGCGACGGCGGCAAGGGTGACAGAAACTTCGGTAGCGATAGGGCGTCTTGAAAGGCACGTCGGAAAGCGTTCTGCATCTGCTTCCGGTTGGCCTGGTGGATGGAATGGGATTTCCTGTACATACGTAATTAACTACTGATCTACGGAACGAATTAATGCGGCGTGCCCTAGGTACGACGCCGGGCAGTACACCTGGTCAAAATTAAGCAGGCTATGGAGAGAACTGCTATACGTGGTTTATGGTACTGAACTACCGTGACGTGCCCCAGGTGCGGCGGCGGGTAGCGTAGCTGGTCAGAATTAAGCAGGCTATGGGGAGCACTGCTTGCTGAACTGCTTGCAAGCTATGGTGAGCACTGTGAGTTGAGTTTTTAGGCTATGGTGGGCACTAAGTGTACTTGATTCTGCTGGATTTGCAATCGTATTTATACGCTTTCTTCCCCTAAGCAGGGTAGCACAAAAAACGAGCTGGAGATTTTTATTTTCTAGGCTTTTGTTCTATGTTCAGCACGTGTACTTTGATATAGAGTAACATCCCCCCGCTGAAGAGTATAGCGTAGTTAGGTTGATGCAAGATGGTGAGGGTCGATTGGGTGCTGATCGAATACCTTTGGAGTGCATCTTCACATCTCCGTTCCAGCCGAACCCAGTAGATGTTGGATCCGGCTTTCCTCTGGATTGGGTGGGGTTCGGTCCTGTGGTGGATACATATCACTTAAATGTAAAAATGCCTTTTTTTAATTTTGAAGATCGAGTCGAACTCTTATAAAATCATTAATTTATTTATTTAATTAAGAACGCTACTAAATAATTATCTAGCTTTTTGTCAGTAATTAGCGATTTTCTCTGCCTTTTTTTCTGATACTATTTTTTAACGAAGCGATCTTAATTATCACAGACTGAACAGGACAGGGGAACAGTAACTTCATCACAAACAAAGTTTAATTCAGACCAAACCCCTGGCAATTTTCATAAATACTAAAAAGGATTAATTGTTAAGTTAAGGGTAGCGGACAGCATGGGTGGTCAGAGTATCGCGTATGGGTTCTGCGTATAAGACCACGCCCTCCTTTGTCAAGATTGTTATTTGTGGGTGACTGATGAATTATACAAATTTTATTGCTAATTATTTTTTATTGTTGTTGGCGTTCATCAGAGTATCTACTTGAGAGTGACATTAGGTAGAGAAAACCGTCCATACCTCTCTCTATCCAGTAATTACTTATTAAAAATGTTAAAAAATTTAGAGAATATAATGATAAAAAGTATTAATAATGTTTAAATAATTACGGGGTTTTGTTTGTAAGGATACACTTAATTATTGAACAAATAATGGACCTTAGATGATTGCTTATTTATTCAATCGTGTGTGGAAAAGTTTATGTAGATTAAAACTATTATACCTAGTCCTGTTTATGATATGGGTCAACCCGTTATAAAGACATTAACCTGTTGTCTGTCCATTCATTAACTATCTTGATTATTACATAAGAGTGATGGGGACGTTTTGTTCTTATTTTAACATGATTTAAAAAACATCTGAAGAACAATGAGTAGGAGTTTCTAAATGCCGAAGCTGTTATTAATAAAGGGCGTTAATGATACAGTTTCACACCTTTGCTGACACTTGTAATTGAGCAAACAAAGATTTTGACAAGGGCACTGCAATCTTACAGAAGGATTCTAATATGCAGAAGAATTCTCCCCGAAAGAGACTTCCGTACGGATTTCGGTTGTATTATACAGCATTTTCTACATTAGTAAACGATGTCATAATCATTACTTCAGCTACTAACAACATGGGTGAAAATCTGAAAAGTCGTGTTTTTATATAACCTGGTCCTTAATTTAAAACTAGGACTAGGACTAAAACAAGAAAAAAACACGTTCATTTAAAGCAATGCAAAAATTAAAGGAATTTCTGCTCAGACGAAATACATGGTGATTGACTCTACATGGAATATATGTGAGTGTAGTAGAGAGATAGAATACATTAACCTAATCACCTTACTAATTACACGCGTTCTTTGACCGTGCTTGTCACTTAGTCACGTAACCACTAATGTTATATACTCTTTCGATATACAGCTGCTTATCTGTCCCATACACCCCCGAAGTATTTCTATTAACTTGCTGTTTAACACGTCATCCCGGAGTAAGCAAAGTTGCACAATATTAGCACATATATTTTGATGTCATAAAGCGGTCACGAGAGGTTATTGAACACTCAAATTCTATAAAAAAAACTACCCGAAGTGAAGTAAACGAGGAATAGTTAAAACTTCGAATATTTCATTGTTCTACCCTGTATAACTAAGCGCTATTACAAAACATAAAATAAAAAGGATGTCTAACTGTAAGCCGTGTGCGCATTGCAGTCATTGCAGAGATCGTGCAACGAATAAAATATTAAAAGTTCCATTTTTAAATCAATTCTTTTCAGTCGAATACAAATTCATTCTTGTTAAAGATACCTCAAAACGCGTTTTCCGTACTCTATTAGGATGAAAAACAGTTGCGAGCTTTAACGTATGTAATTAATTTTCCGTGTATAAATATAAAAACAAATCATATTTTCGTGCTTAGACAATTCTGCAGACTGAAAAAGAGTTGCACACATTTTTTAAAAATACTAACTTTATTAGAATATAATCTATAGGAACACTGTGGCACGATTTAAATAAAATTAAATAAAACCTTAACCACAAAATATTTAAATTACTAAATACTATTTCGACACTATGTGGCCATCTATGCTAGAAAACCTGTTAATTAAAAAACAGAACAACAGATAAATAGCTATTGTTCTGAACACTATAAGATATTCTCACATTGCTAGGTTCAAAGTAAAGCCTTACTAACGCTATACATTTATATTACATGTTACTTTCACACTTGATCTAGGTATTTCTTACCCAACTGGTGTTAACCACAGCAAAGCAGATGACCATTGTGCTTTAACGTAAATATTAAATTTATATGGAAACTATAGCAACAGTGTAATTTCAAGTTGTTTCCAAAAAACTATAATACGTTTTCCTTATGGTAATTGTAAAATATAAAAGTAATTTAAAATTTCTGTTAATAAAATTAAAGATTTGCTAGGTAATCCAAAAGACAAAGGGCCAATAGAGTCATCTGCTTTGCTTTCCTATTGGTCAACAACCAATGAGAAAACAAGATTAAACTGGTTCCGCTTCAGTAGGTTTAGAATTAGTATAAATTAAGTAGTTTTAAGTTATAATGTCACACCACTTGTTTGTTGTTGAGAACACCAGCCTGCGGGTGAGAGAATATCCTCGATAGTGTTTAAAGCAACAATATAGTAAATTATAGGTTGGGAAGGTTCACTTCAGCCTAGTGGTGAGGAGAATATCCTGAAGTGTTCCAGAACAACAGCTTTTTTTTCTTTTTAATTACAGGTTTTCTTCTGATGATGGCCACATAGTGGTCGAAATACGTATTTAGTAATTTAAATATTATTTGTGGTTAAGGGTTTTTATTTAATTTTATTTATTAGAATACTAATTAATTTTAAGATATATATATATATATATATATATATTGCTGTGAAACCTCACTATTAATCTTAAACTAAGATTTTCAAATCGAGCCCCACAGATTGGGCGTCATAAAATGCTGTGAAATGTACAAAAAGCCTCGCCAGTTTCCTGGAATAAAATCACAAAAATTTTCTTTGGAACTCGAGCCTCGCTTTTGGGCGCTACGATTTGCGGTGATTCTCTTCTGATAATCGCCTCTTTACTCTTTCCGCCTCGGCTGCTCACCTAGTTAAAACTTTCATCCTCATTCATAAAAAAAAACAAACACATTCCTACTACAAACATCAACTTTAACTCTATTTACATCAATATTCATAATACATTAAAATTTCAAAATTAAATTTCAGCATAAATTTCTGTATCATTAAATTTCAAGATTAAATTTGTCATCATTTTAATTTGCATCCAGAATTAAAGTCCTTGTAGGATGCCTACTAATTAATTTAACAATATTTACAGACCTGAGTCTGAGTACAAAGGGAGCATCCCACCCCTTTACGTTAATCAAACAAGTTAGTCTAATTGAGCTTAAAGACAGACCCAAATTTTCATCATAGTCAAGAACTTAAACTGCTAAATACTCCTCTTTACTTAAACAAGAAAATTTCACCTTAAAATTAAAATTTTGTTTTTTGTACAAATTCACTACTGTCCATTTTTTTTAGCAAACAAATTATAAAGTTATTCAACACACACAAAAACATCAAAGTTCGAACAAAATTGTATAATTTACCTGAAGGTTACTGCACTCGTGGCTTCAATGTACATCGTCCTTGCTAATTTTACCATTCCAACTGGGTTATGTTTCCGTCCTCAGATTCCTGGTCGCCTTTTAAAATTTTCTACACCACCATTCATCTAAAATTGTTTCAGGGCTTCTCAGGACTCATCTAAGTATATCAAAATCTTGTTTTGTGGAACCAATCACGATTACGAATAACATTTAATTATTAACACCCCCGAAAAATAGCAAAAAAATTCATACTTCTTTCAGGCTATACCCAAAACTGCCTACTTTTGTTTATTCATTTATCGTTACAACTTTGGATACTTGGTACAGTAATACTCGCAAATATAACTAAACTTTATTACCTGTATCTTCTTTTCTAAGTGCGCTAATGCATAACAACTTGTATCGTAGCACGTAGATAGCAAACTGTTTTAAAGTATTCAATAATCACCAACAATATAAGAGCAAACTGTTTCAAGTATTAAATCAAAATTAAAAATCTAAAAGCACTGTTTAAAGCATCGAATAATCAAAAATCTAAGAGAGCGAAACTGTTTAAAGTCCGGGTATATATAATGGCTAGCCTGTCCGTCGGTTTTGTCCCCATAACGGCCAGTTTCTAGAATTTCGCATTCTACGTTCCCTTTTCGACAGTCGGGCACAGCTATTCTACTAAATTTGCACTCGCGCCAGTTAAATCTCAGAAATTTTCCACACGGCACGCAACGTCTGAGAACAACTAATTAAATTTTATACAGAAATGTTATTTTTACACCTCTCATGTTTGCCTCTTATTTTCAACCAATCGTGACCCTCGTGACGCTACACAAATCACGCCTTTAATCATTAGTATCTCTGCTTGACGCATTTTCTCCTTCCTTTTCTACCTTGGTCTGAATGGTACAAATCGATATTCTTTACTATCCACGTGGACTCGCGACGTGACTTTTAAATAAACGCTGTTTTGTATTTCGTGCTAAAGCATCCGACCGTTTCCAATATACGTAGAATCTGCATGTTTATCCAAACAAATTAAACTGAAATTGACTTTTAAAAATACGCAGGTGTGTGAACGTTTTAACATAATTCTCAGAGCTTTATTTCGTGGTATTTTAACCTTGGATTTTCACAGGCTTTATGCTTATTATACCTTAATAATCGTTTAATTAACTCCAATTAAAACAATAATTAATGGCATTGACTTCTACCCTTTAATTTTTAGTGAATCCTAATTAAATATTAATTATTATTTGTACATTTTGTTTAATACTCGTTACTTAAAACTTGAATTAGTTAATATAAATTTTGCACGTAATTTCCATTTGTCTCTTTACTTGGAATAATTAAATTACATACAAGTTGAGCATTTTAATACTGCTTCTTTTTATAGAAAACGTCTAGTGAATAATTTAAATCCCTTATTTTTAATGAAACGAATAAATTTTTATGCTTCACGGTTTTAATAATGCGTACTTTTCCCCAAAGCTTCCTTGTACACGGTGATTAAAATTATTTGATGTGATTATTTAATTTTCTACCCTGGTCTAAATATGAGTAATATATATATATATATATATATATATATATATATATATATTGATGTTTTATCTATAAGAATCGAGCCTCACGAATTGGGCGTCATAAAATTGCTGTGTTTTCGGGATCAATATCTGGAACTCCCTAAAAATCATTCAAGCCCCACGTTTGGCCGTCATAAAATTGCTGTGTACCCTATAAATATCGTGCCCCTTTACGAATTATCAGTTTTAAAACAAATCGAAAATTGCACACACTAGAAAAATTTAAAAAATTAATTCTTACCCAGATTCCTGCTTCATCACTTTAATTACTTCAACAGCTCCCTGGCTAGCTCAGTTGGGCCTCCTTTTGGATACCTAGATTCACTATCATACTCTTTATCGCGTTCGCGCACACTCTCAATAAAACCACTAAATAATACAACAATCATACACTATTTATTTACCACCATTTACAAATAATACTTCAAGATTATTTACATTTCAGTGGTCAAGTTACGCCTCGATAAATTCTATTTTTGTAAAGTCCAGGGTTTTAACTTGAAATATCAAACACATTGAATGTAACATGAGTAAATGGGCCCTGAATATACCTTATTTTTCTTTCTTTATTTATGATTAATTTTAATTAATACACTCTGGAGTATGGTGAGCTTATGATAACCCAGTTTTTTTTATGATTAATGTATGCTTTTTACTTTGCATACGTTTACTGCAAACATAAAAACAAAACCCATGTACTCTTAACATTAAAAAAATTTTAATTCCTGAGGAACGTTAATAAGCTTTATATACACCTTTAGATTGATATTTAAATACCATAATAAAAGTTAGTTATACGTATTATTTTCAATACGCCAAAATAATGCAAAATAGCTTCATTGTTCACTCTCACACATCACAATAATTTTCATAGTTTATCAAAAAACAACAAATTCTAAAGCGTTACCTAGAATTTCTTGAAAATTCCTACTCCGTTGACAAAGCGGTTAAGTTGTTTTGCTCTCGGTTTCGTGGTTTTGCTCTGCTCGCCGTCTTCAGCTATTTGTAGATAAACACCCTCTAAGTTGTGCTGCATGCTCTGCATTCACGATGCATCCAAATCCAAATCCAAGTATATTACACTTCTTTTATAATTGCTTCATTTAATTTACGTTGCTTTACGTCACTTCACAAACTTGTTTAAAATATATGTTCCATTTCAATAAAATTTAGACTCGACACTATCCCCGTTTCAAATTATGAGGCCAACACTGTACTATTTAATTTAAATTTTTTTATATACTTACAAGCTCGTGGTAAATTTCTGTACGTAGTCTGAAACGATGAAAATACTAAGAGAGCCCTATTAATTTTCTTAGAGTATTTATACAATTTACTAAGCCACCTCTCGGCCACTCTTCCCGCGAAATACTTTATTTAAAATAATACTTCCTCAAAATCTGGTTTAACCGTTTTCGAAATCTCCGAAATTTAGCGCGTCGTTACGATATTTTCCAAGAAAACCGCATTCAATATTCCCGTGTTTGTCTGTTGTACAACTAACTACATAGACCAATCAGATATTTCAGTGACGTCTTGAAACCCCGTCTGTATTAACGCTATTCCTCTCTTATGCATATTCTATGTTTCCTTCTAACCTTGTTTGAGTAGTTGAAAATCGATATTACTGTCCGCGTTCTATCTAACCCATGTGGACTGAATACGTGCGTTTTGAAGTGAACTGCTATTATGCCTGTCTCATTCCAAAGCATATCATTAATTGTCCATCCCTTCTGCTCTTTAAGGAAACTTTTAGTTAGCATTTATGCAAAACATTCTACTGTTTGCACAAGCTACCTCGAATACGGTCTTTTATCTACACAAATTAGGGAAACATGACCTTTCCAAAAACATGCAGGTGTTCATTAACGAACGTTTTTAAAATAACATTTCTAGGAATTTTATATATATATATATATATATATATATATGGATTTTTAGGTTAGAACTGATGGTAGATAGGTCAGATAAATATTTATGACAGGGTACACCAAGTATATAGAATGAAAGAAATAATTTAAAATGCTTCTCAAAGCTATAGCATAGGGATTTGTAATTTAAAATAAGCTTTAAGGTTAATTTTGCTTCATTTTAGAGTTAGGGTAAAAATTAATTACAATTATTAGATATAGGAAATGTATAAGCATTGGGTAAAGAAAGCTTTTCATTTCGTGGCATAAAAATCAATAATTTTAAGAAGGTGAATTCTTTAGTGATATCAAGTAATGGATATTCAAAGTGTAATTATTCTATTTGTGTGCATGACTTAGTGAAGGGTAATATGAAGCTGGAACATTTATAATTTTTCATATTAGTATAAGATATAAAAGTGTTGGCAAGAAACAAGTTAACGATTATGAGTTTTTAAAAACAAACATGCAGCAAACGAAACATTTCCAGTAAAGTTTAGCATTGTAAATACATTCGGCGTATTAATTTAAAAACTTGTAAACAAGTATCAAGCGTTCTAGGAAAAAGATCATTAAAAATAAACAGCAAGTCTATGTTGGATAAGGTGTTGAAGGTTACATACTAAAACAGATCGATAGAATATAGAGAAGGATTGTGTTTTGCTTAAGTTAGCAAAGAATGAAAGATATCATATGGTTAGTTGTCATTGACTTTGAAACGTGTGTGAGACGAGGAAATTTTAAAGCTAAATCAACAAGATAGATGCAGCGTATTTTCATAAGACATTGATTTGGAAGAAAAATAATAAGTACGGTAGAAGGTTAAAGACAGAGTAGAAGTATTAGACTGTGTATATAAGAACGAGTAAGACGATAGTGTAGATCAGTAAGGTAGAATAGAACTTGTAAACAGCGGGGATAAAGGTAAAGAGAAATAACATACGAGTTAGACAAGGATATAAGAAACGGATAACTGACATGGAAAATTGAGAAAGGGTACAAGACAAAGGACAGAACATTTTGGATGCATGTTAGAGAGAAGTGATCGTATATCTGCATAAGAGAGAGACGTGTTTTGGATGTTTGGGTTGGTGACAGTTGACCGTGGGACTTCGACGAATTTGACAGCCGTTGAAAATTTTAATGAGGGTTTCGGAATAAAATGTTTGTTTGTGATTGAAAATTCTGAGATTTTTGAGACGGCTGGCAAACGGCTGCCAATTTTACCGTGAATATATGAAGGTTAATAGCTGGATTTGTAGAATTAGCCGACGGCTAGGTGTTGTTGTATGCATGGGTTTGTGGAATCGGTAGACCGTGTAACAAAATTTACCAAGAAAGCGTGTTTAGTGGAGTAGTGTGAAACGATTCGGGCGCATTTTTGAGTCTATATAAACCAAGAGGAGGCAGTAAACGCTCTCTTTCCTTTTCGATGTTCAGCCAAGCTTCGAACTACAATAGCTACGCGACTAGTAAGTTTGAGATTTTAATTACAATAAATTAAATATGCACAAGTTGGTGCAAGATTAAAATAGCAGTCGTGAATTGTATAAAATACATTTTGAAAAGCGAAGTGTGATTTACGTAAGTAGACGTCTTCCTATTTTTGGTTGGAGGTGCTTGTTGCGTATTAGGCATGGAGTAGTGAATGTTGATGGACCAGTAGCGGATGTACATTAGTTTGAAAGTACCGTACAATGGATGCAGAGAGATCTGGGTAAAAGATTGCTGTTTCTGATGGTACGAGTCGACTTGGGGTGATTCCTGTACGTGCAGTCATGAAGGAAGACTACGCCAGAGATGGTTTCAGGACAGAGATCTAGTTGTGCTACATTCCAGGTAACTGAATTTTATAAAACCTTTTAACTGTTGTGATTGTTTGGGTGTTATGACATTTTGTGCTTTTTGGGTGGATTTCGTTGAATTTTATGGACATAATAATTGATTATTTACTTTTGAGAAGAAATTATTCGAAAATATATTTATGTAAAATTATGTATTATAAAATGAGTGTGTAAATATTGGCTTTTGTACAAAGTAAACGGGTTTTTTGGGTATTTTTTCAGTGCAGTAATTAGCACTTAGGTACAGAAAGGTTTTTACCATGTGTTCGTATTAGATCTGGGGTTTTAAAATAACATTTTGGGATAAGCCCAGTTACTTTTAATAATTATAGATGTAAATAGACAATTTTTGAAATTATAGTATTTATAAAATGACTTTATTTAAAAATGAATATGGTTGTTAAATATCTGGGGTGTGAATTAAGAATGTTAAGACAAAAAATTTTTGGTAGTGATTTGATGATACAATAAAGTGTGATGTAATTTTGGTAGTCGGATTTTCTTTCTTTGAGTAGTAGGGTAGAATTTTCAGAGAGTAACTGAGCAGCCGTGGCGAATATCCCAGAGCAAACAGAGCAAAAAGGCTTGAGGTTTGGCGTCTTACTTGTTCCAGGATTCGTTTTCAGGTAGTTTCAGAGTATTAATATCGGCCCAAAATTTGGGGCACGAATAAACCTACTTGTTACAGGGGAATCTCGCCGCATTTTTTTTGCCCCAACAGTGGGGCTCGAATTAGTTATCCAGCGCTTGTATCTAGAGTTAAACTTCAGAGCAACTATGACGACCCAATTGTGGGGCTTCATTCAGGTAAACTCCGCAAATATATATATTACACTAATTTAGACCAGAGTAGAAAATTAATAAGCGACATTAAATAATTTTAATCACCGTGTATAAGGACGCTTTGGGTAATAATACGCTTCATTTAAAGGCATATTGGATAAATTCGTCATTTATTTCTAAACATAGGGTTTATATTTTTTAGATAATGTTAAACACCGTGTATATTAAAGCAGTGGAAAATAGAACGCTTAATTAAAGGCCTACTGTGTAGATTTAAATCATTCAATTAGAATGTAGGTTTTGTATATAATCATAATCAACGTGTAGAAGGAAGTAATGTAGAATTTCATTAGATAATACGCATTATTAAAACCATGGAGCATAAAAATTTATTCGTTTCGTTGAAAATAAGGAGTTTAGATTATTCACTGGACGCTTTCTATAAAAAGAAGCCGAGTTAAAATGTTCAAATTGTATTTAATTTAATCTTTCCAAGTACTAAAGCTATCGAGAAATTATAACGACGTGGGGAAGTCACGTAAAAGCCTTCAGCGTATTAGAACTAAGAACACCTGCAAAAATAACGATGTATATGATAGTCGATAAGCTTTAAGCTATATGAGTGCAAGTAAGAAAGCAAGTTTGTGGTATAAAGACAAGCGAGAGGGAATGCATTTGTAGTTAAATCAGAGGAAATATGTAAAACAAGAGCACAGGTTGTAGATAGAACGAACAGACTAGATTGGTGAGTAAGGTTGAAATAAGATGCAAACATGAGAGGTGGAAGCATAACAATTTCTATGTAAAATTAATTAGTTGTTCGCGGACGTGTTGCGAGGCGTGTGGAAATTTCTTAGATTTCAACTCGGACGAGTGCAAATTTCAGAAGAATCATTGCCGAGCCATCGAAAGGGAAAATAGAATGCGAATTTCTGAAAATTGTCCGTCGCGGGACAAATTCGACTCGCAAGCGAGCCATTATATACCCCCGTGCTGATAGGAGTTTAGCTCTCTTTTATTTTTGATTTTAGTCGATACTTCAAGCAGAATACATGGTGATTACGTGCTACGATAAAAGTTATTATGCATTAGTGCACTTAGAGAAGATAGATAAAGGTAATAAAGTCTAGTTATATTTGCGGGTATTACTGTACCAATTATCCAAATTAGTAACGATAAATAAATAAATAAAAGTATGCAGTATTGGTATAGCGTAAAAGTATTATGAATTTCATTGCTATTTTTCGGGAGTGTTAGTAATCAGGTGTTATTCGTAAACGTGATTGGATCCACAAAACAAGATTTAGATATACATAGATGCGTTCCTGAGAAGCCCTGAAACCTTTTAGACGAATGGTGGTGTAGAAAAATTTTAAAGGCGACCAGAAATCCGAGGACGTAAACATAACCCAGCTGGAATGGCGGGATTAGCAAAGACGATGTACATTGGAGCCACGAGAGCATTAACCTTCAGGTAACTTATGCATTGTTGTTCGATCTTTGATATTTTGGTGTGTGTTGAATATCTTTATAATTTGTTTGGTAAAGATGGACAGTAGTAAATTTGTATAAACAACAAATTTTGAATTTTAAGGTAAAATTTTCTTGTATAAGTAGAAAGGAGTATTTATCAAGTTTATGTTTTTGATTATGATGAAAATGTGGGTCTGTCTTTGAGCTCAATTAGACTAACCTGTTAAATTAACGTAAAGGGGTGGGAGATGCTCCCTTTTATTCAGACTGAGGTCTGCACATATTGTTAACTTAATTAGTATGCATCCTACAAGGACTCTAATTCTGAATGCAAATTAAAATGATGACAAATTTGAACTTGAAATTTTATGATGCTGAAATTTATGCTGAAATTTAATTTTGAAATTTTAATGTATTGTGAATATTAATGTAAATAGAGTTAACGTTGATGTTTGTGGTAGGAATGTGTTTGTTTTTTTTATGAATAAGGATGAAAGTTTTAACTAGGTGAGCAGACGAGGCGGAAGGAAAGAGTCAAGAGGCGATTATCAGAAGAGATTCAACGGACAAGAGAATCACAGCAATTCTTGGCGCAGAACGTGGGCAATTCAAAAACAGGATGAGAATCACAGCAATATATATATATATATATATATATATATATATATATATATATATATATATTATAGTGGTTTTAAAAGATCAAAAATAAATATAAAAGAAACAATTTCAAAACACCCTGTATAAAGGAACAACCAGAAATTACGTGCGAAAGTTATATTAGTTAATTCATTTTTAAGTAGCGGGTATTAATGAAATTGTACCAATAATGATAAATATTTAGTAGGTTTGCAAAGAAATTAAATGGTAGAAGCCAATGCCATTAATTTATTAATTTAATTGAATTTAATTGAACGATTATTGATGTATAAAATGCATAAAAGCGAGTAAAAACCCAATAATACCAAGGTGAGACGCATTGCTAACAAACAAATATATCAGTAGGGTTGAAATACATGGAAAATCCAACTCGTAGAAGTGTTATTTAAAACGCGTTAAACAGAATTTTAAATGTCAAGTTCCAATAAATTTGTATAGATAAACATGAAGATTCGACGTATATTGTAAACGGTCGCATGCGTTCTCTGGAAACACTAATGAGGGGTTATTTAAATCACGCAGTAAGTCCACGTGGTGTAGATAGCAAATAAGCAGAAATATCGATTTTGTACCACTCAAACCAGGTTAGAAAGAGACGTAGAAAACGCATAAGCAAGAGACAACGATAGTATAGGAGGAACTTGTGGACGTCAGTAAATATACGATTGGTCGATATAGTTAGTTGAACGCAAGACAAATACAAGCATAGTGTAGCGTAGTTTTCTGAAAATATTATAACAACGTGCTGAATTTCGCGGGATTAAATATTGGTGGAGTGCAAAATTTTAAGAATGTGTTGTTGTAGATAGGGATTTTGCGTTAGGCGGGTATGGAGAGGTTACATTCGAAGTGTATAAATGTTTTTGAACAACGTGGTGAAGGCCCTTAAGATTACGATCGCTCCAAACGACGTATCAACGTATCACGAGTTGTAAGTATTATAAAATCAGTTAAATTATATTGCATAGTGGTAGCCTCTTAATTAGTACGCGGTAAGTGTGCCGAGATTACATTTTTTAATTGAGGTATCACCTATAATTTTTAACCAACTCGTGTCGGGACATTAAGTAACGTGGTTTGAAGCAACTAATTGAAAGACGTATTTTTAAATAGAATTTGGAATTTGGTCACACCGTGGAGGCGGCGTTGGCGGATCGGCTTAGATGGAGTTCGTCTAGTAACAGCTAGAAACGGCCTGCAGACCAGATAGAAGAAATACATGGCATCATCTACAGAGCGAAGATCGTCTAGAAATTTACAGGTAACGATTTGAAATTGTGATTCTTATAAACTGTGAATATTGGGAGACGTATGAGAGTGTTTTTCAAGGTAGTGTGGATTATTTACGTATTGAACATAATACGTGTAAACAACTTTATTATGCCATTTAACTAGAAACTTGAAGGTGTCTATAAAGCTTTTTAACGTTCCATCAGAACGTGAAAATTTTGTGAAGAGTACATGGCTTTGTTTTTTTTTATGCAAAGTAGAAAATCATACATAATTAGCTGCGTTATCATGAGCTCACCCTACCCCAGAGTTTACTTAGAATAAAAAAACAAAATAAATTACAAAGAAAGAATTTCAGAGAAGGTATTATTCAAGGCCCATTTACTCCGGGTACATTTTATGTGTTTGATGATTTTAAAATAAAATACAGGACTTTACAAAATAAGATTTACTGAAGTGTAACGTGATCAATGAAATATGGACAATATTGAATTTCAGTTGTAAATAGTAATAAATAAAAGATTGTATGTTGCTTGTATTTTGTGGTTTTATTGCGAGTGTGTGTGTACGATTGAGAATACACGCGTGAATCTAGATACCCAAGAGGAGGTCCAAATGAGCTAGCCGGAAGCACGTGCAAAAAATTGGCAATTCAACCGAGGAAGAGAGAAAAACGGGTAAGAAATTTTTTTTTTTACTTATTTAAATTTTTGGAAATTTTTCTATTTTCAACGAACTTCGTTCGTTTATAAAATCTATTTGTCTGTGTGTCTGTCTGTCTGTGTGTCCGAGGCCTTTTTAATGGTCGGACATCAATGTGTGATACATCAATCGATTCAGCTCGGTGTCCAGAGCTTAAGTTTTGATGTCAGTTAAAATCGGGCCACGGGGACGCCGAGCCCCCGGGAAAATCCACAGGGATAATTAAAATTTTAAATAAGTTTAAAATCAATATGCGACACATATTTGAACAATTTATGGTATTTCATGCCAATTATTCCAATATTAACATATTGCGCCAATGATAAATACAATATATTAATTCAATAGAAAGAAAAATATTTTTATCTGAATACTTATAATTCTTACAACATAATAATTTTAATTTGTTTTAAAGTAAGTCTACATTGGGAAGTTCGTTGCGACAATGCCTTGCATTTTCAACTTGTTGAATTTGAAAATTTAAGAAAATTTTCGAATATATTTTTGTTGGTGAGGATTTTACCGAGATCCACGGCAATATATATATATATATATATATATATATATATATATATATATATATTGCTGTAATTACACCGCTTTTTGTTGTTGCATCAGATTTAAATTGCTGTAGTACTCCACCACGTTTTAGCAGCCGGATGTAATAAACATCTAGCTGAACGCCACCACTCCGTGTTTTTCTCACATTTCTAATTTAATTATGCCACGGCTAGCCCTTTTTAATTTACACAGAGTGCACAACGTTACGTTTGAATTGATAAAACGAAGTCAATCAATATTCATATAATGAAAGGAAATAATATTTACACTTCACAATTTTTGTAATCCTTTAAATACACCCTTCAATCAATTAATGTTATATGGATTATTTATCCCAAAATTTATATCCTTTTTAATTTAATTTAAAGTCACCAAAAACGACACCTTTTACAAAAAAATCTGGAACGTTCAAGACCTTTTTATCATTATTACGTAAGTTTCAACGTATTTAATATTCTTGTTGACTCCTTACAAGCTTTAGAAAAAATTAATATATTCAGTGTTAAAATTTAAATTTGAAAAGATTCCTTAAAACTAGGTAGCTTTGACTTGTGATTTCCTGATAAGTTGTTTCGCGTTGTGGATCAACACCCCCTTATTATCTTCAATCAAAAACCAATGCTCTGCTTCGTACTCCTTATGTTTGAACCAATAATTCAGTACGGTTACCCCTTGTTTCCAAAAGTCACTTCGTGCTTTATTCTATATTTCTCTGGATACACCTTGGACCTCTTCACTTAAATACCACTTGGAATTCATCGGTTTTTTAGTATTATGAATTTAGAATTATTTCACTTATCGTCGTAAATTAGAATTAGATTAAAAGTGGACTAGAAGTGTATTAGAAATGGACTAGCATTGTATTAGAGGTGGATTAGAAGACTATTAGAAGCGGATTAGAAATGGACCAGAAGCCCTATATCATTATAAATATTTAATTTAAATTAATTACCCAATTTTTACTCACGTTTTCTGTAAAAACGGCAAAAGCTTTTTCATGTATTCTTAACGCAATTCTTACATAGCACTGTTTTTCACTATAATATAAATTTTATTTATCTGAGGCGTAAATATTTGATTAAAAATATTGTGGATTCGACGTGCTTGAGACTGACTGTTTCTTATCACTTTTAGGCGTTATATAGCTTTTGTCCTCTACATTTGGATTAGTTTTTCAAGCAGTATCGCAACCAACCATATTTGTTCTGGACATTCCTAGTATATTTTCAAGCTGATTTCTGATGAAACTATTTTGGAGTTCCGTGTCATGCTGTTATTTACTTATTGTTTTACGATCTTTGATCGCCTTATTATTGTTATCGTTGCTGGACTTTTAGCTTATGGTTTGTGCAGATAAAGCTTTTGGAGAATTGTACAAAAATAAATGATGTAACGCGAGTGCTACTTTCGTTTATGTATTTATATAAAATCATTTTTGAAAGTGCGTTTTCTTGTCAAAGCGCTTATTGTTCTCTCTTTAATACAAGGGTAATTGCATGAAAATTTACTAGGTTTTATCTAATCTTCTGCGTATCTGTTTTATAAACTTGTTGAACACTTTTCAACGTAGTTTAATTACATGTATGATTATTTCTCTGCTGAATACGCGTTTTATTATTAGAAGATATGCTTACTGGTATTGATTAAAGTTAACTACGGTCCATACACAGAGCGTTAAATGTTTGCTATTTACATAATGTGCGAATTATTTATTTTTTGCTAAATAAATGCAGTTTTCTGATTCCCATTGCTATTTACAGTTACTACGCGACCCTTACTACTTAATACACCCCTAAACAACCCCTTATCACAGCATTATATATATAAACAGTTATAAAATGAAAAGAAAACCCAACTTTTTATGTAAAGTTGAATTACCATTTCAAATCGAACTGGTAATTGAAAACCGCTAAAAGAACAGCTGCAGCAGGATTTGAATATGTGATCATTGATTTGCCAAAACATTGTCATTGACTTTGAAACGTCTGTAAGACAAGGAAATTTTAAAGAGATATAACATATGGGTTAAACAAGGATACAAGAAACGGATAACTGACATAGAAAATTGAGAAAGGGTACAAGACAAAGGACAGAACATTTTGGATTCATGTTAGAGAGAGGAGATTGTATATGCGCATATGCGAGGGGCGTGTTTTGGATGCTTGGGTTGGTGCCAGTTGACTGGGGGACTTCGACGAATTTTACAGCCGCTGGAGATTTTAATGAGAGTTTTTTAAGTGAAATATTTGTTTGTGATTGAAGATTCTAAGATTTTCGAGATGGTTGGCAAACAGCTGCGTAAATAGCTGAAGGTTAATGGTAATACAAAATAGACAAATTATCCAAGCATGAGCTAAAAATGATTTTATGCTTGTTAACAAAAAGTAGGTAAGGATAATTTTACTATATAGATAATCGTTAGCAATAATTATTTGTATAAACTTAGAATATAAACTATTTTATAAATTCTTTTGCCATTATCATCATTAGGTCTTCAGTCCTGGAACTGGTTAGACGCGTACCATCATTGTTTCCTATTCTGAACTAACCTACACATATCCCTCAAATTTGTATAGTCTGCATCTATCACTATCTGCGTGCGATAGTCTGATCTAGGTCTACTTCTACCTCTTTTTTCCTATCTCTGCTTGTAATATATCCCATACTATTCCCCAAAAACGTATCCCGCCCTTCTATTTCTTCTTTTTTTTTGTTTTCCATATATATCTTTTTCCTCTACTATTTCTATAACCTATGTGTTATTAACTTTGTCAGTCCATGCTATCGTCCTCACACATCTGAAGCACAACATTCCAGAAAGCTTATTTCTCGTTCTGTCTGCTTTTCCTAGTACCCCTATTTCATAGACTTACTGTATTGTGCTCCGCACATATGCTCTCAACAATTTTCTTCTCGTTTCTATGATTGTTGTCTTTGAACATAGCCGCTGTTCTTTATTGTTAGATGTAGTTCGGTCCCTATTTCCCCGAATATTCAGCGATATGTGAACGGGGCAAGCAGCCTGTGGCTGCCAAGTTCCCTCAGCGTTTGAATATCTTCCCAATTAATAATCTTTCCAATATATCCTTTCGCAAATTCAACATTAGTTGAAAATATTTCACAACCAACACCTGAAGTTGTTTATAATAGTAAGCAGATTTCGGTGCACTTATTTTTTTGTCATTAGGTTTTCGTCATAAAACTAGTTGTACGAGTACCACCACTTATTTATATTTTGAGCTAGCCTATACAGTTCCTTAAAATTCCCACAACAGCCTATATATAGCTCGGTTCCTCTTCTATTGTTTTCTAATTATATGTCCTATTACACCGATATTCAGTGGTATGTGAAAGGGGGCGGCTCCGTGGCGTAGTTGGTATGAGTGTGACTACTACGCCTAAGGTCCTGACACGGTCAGCTTGAAAAATGTTATACAAGCATTTTTCACAAAATACGCCCTGGTTCGGATGAGAGGTAAAATTGAGGTCCCGTGTGTGAGTGTTGTCACGCACATTAAAGATCCCTATTTTGCTTGGAAGAGCAAAGGTTCGGCAAAATTCAAAATTTTTCTGGTAAAAAAAAACTCGCTTCCTGGTCAATGTAGTACCTATGCGTGGAGCTTTGGAAAATCACATGTAGGGTATGTGAAGGGGGTTAAGCAGTACGTGATTGCCAAGATCCTCCAACATTTAGACATTTGTCGAATGTTAAAGTAAAGTTATTTTTTTTGTCATTAGTTTTTCCATCTTGGGACTAGTTGGATGCGTACCTCCATTGATTCTGAGCTAGCCGACACATTTTCCTGAAATTCCCACAGCCTACATCTTTTACTATCTGTGTGCAATAGTAGTCTAACCTAGGTCTATCTCTACTTCTCTTTCTTCTATCTCTGCTTCTAGTATATTATGCACTATTTCCTCATGCCATAGGATGCGTTTTATCATCATACCTTTTCTTTTTTATTGTTTTTCACATATTTCTATCTTCCCCTATCATTTTCAGAACCTCTCTATTCGTAATTTTGTCTGTCTATGATATCTTCATCACACCTCTGTAGTATCATTTTTCAAAGGCTTCTACCTTTCGCCTGTCCGGTTCTCCCACTGTCCAGTGTACAGTGCTGTCATTCACGCATATGTTTTCAGCAATATTTTCCTTGTTTTGTTACTTACGTGCCAAATTGGCACTAAACATTGTCTTAGCTTAATTTTTATGTGCGGAAGTTTTCGCGCCTTTAAATTTAAAAGACCCGGTGCGCGCATTTCCGTTAGTCACCGTGTGGTTGCGCGGGAGGTTTTCACAGACACTACATTTGATTTTCCAATGCTCCACCCGAAGGTACTACATTGGCCAGGAAGCGAGTTTTTTTTTACCTGGAAAATTTGGAATTTTGCCGAACCCATGCTGTTTCAAGCAAGGTAGGGATCTTTAACGTGCGTGACAACACTCACACACGGGACCTCCATTTTACCTCTCATCCGAACGAGGGTGTATTTTTGCGAAAAATGCTCGCCTTACATTTTTCAAGCGGACCGTGTCGGGATACGAGCCCGGGACCTTGGGCGTAGTAAGCACACACATACCACTACGCCACGGCGCCGCCGGTTTTCACAGACACCTGAACCCCGTCTCTGGGAATCTTTCGTGAGGTCATGCGGTGCCGCTGTCAGCGCATGGGCTCTGGCAGTGAAGGTATGTATGAGTGTGTGAATGTGTGAGTGAATGAGTTTATATCTATATATCGTTATATATCGTGTGGGTATCGGGTGATTATATCACCGATATCGATTAACGCCGGGTGCAGGGATGCACCCAAAAGCCTTTGCCGGTCCCTCGTGCCGTTTATTGTAAACGGGCCTGCTTCACAGGTTGCTCTTTTTAGAGGGTACGAGAAATTCCTATTTAACGGCTCCACGGAGCCACTCTATTACCTTTATCTATTATCTTTGGTAATGATTTAGTTAATATCTTTATCTTATTTATTATCTTAGATAATAACCTTAGTTTAGTATCGTTATCTTACCGACTACCGTTAGTAATAACTTTGAGTTAATTTCGCGTTATCTTACCTGTTATCTTTAGTAATAACTTTTGTTTAATTTCGCGTTACCTTACCTACTATCTCTAATAATAACTTTAGCTTAATATCGCGTTATCTTACCTAGTATTTCAAATAATAACTAAAGCTTAATATCGTTATCTTACCTATTACCTTTGATGATAACAATTTAAGCTTAATATCGTTATCTTATCTATTATCTTTAACAACAATTTGAGATCTTGTCTTATCTTTTTATCTTCCTAACGTTTGGTATTTATGACCAGACGTGGGAATTATTTTTCTTGAAATTTAAGTGAAAAAGCTAACCTGATATAGAAATGTAATTTGTTAGGTTAGCCATATAAGGATTTAGTAGGGTGGTACTTTTGGTAAATTTGTTGATTAAGAACCATGTCATGGACAAGTTTTGATGTGTATCGTTAGTAAACCAAAATACCAGTAACAACATTTGCTAGAGTGTAGGCTAACGCACTGTCAGGAACATTTTTAAATTTGGGCACTTTGTGCCAACAAAGAACAGTTTTGATGCAACGCTCATGTGTGTTTGCACGTAAGAACTTTAATGTTAGATAGGTTAAGCGACTTGTCGCATTTGTTTTAATGTAAGTATTGTTTCATGCTCCTGACAAATTTGTGCTGTCGATTATTAGTGTAGTCAAAGACAATGGGGCTACATTTTCCGTTTCCTGGTAATTCGGTAGACGTGTTATCGGTTGAGAAAACCCGGTGGCGACTTATATAAACATATTTGTAGGTTTTAAGTTAGGTTTTATGTAGGGTAGTTAGGACTTAGATTTTAAGCTGTTACTGTGCTAACAGACTTTTTCCTTTTTTTAGGTTTTTTTTTGTGGCTTTGTCGCGATTGTTGCGTGCCAAATCGGCACTAAACATTGTCTTAGCTTAATTTTTATGTGCGGAAGTTTTCGCGCCTTTAAATTTAAAAGACCCGGTGCGCGTATTTCCGTCACGTCAAAAGTGGGTTGGGCGAATAATTTCGCGCCGACGCGTGAAAGGACAAAAAAGTGGGGTTTTTCCGATGGGCTCTGTAACGTAGCTTTTTGGCCTCTGACCTTTGTAAAGAGCGGTTCTGTCAGGTATCGTATCGTGCCTTATCTTTATTTATGTAGATATCCTTGCCTGATTATCTTTGTTTGTCGCCCTTATACCTGTTTCCGCCCTTTCCCTACATACGTAGAGGTAATTTGTAGCCGTTGGCCGAACCGCATTCCACGCCGGAGCACCATCTTTAATCACTCCGGAGTGGAGCCCTGAGATCCAGTCGAAGCTATTTGGATGGACGTAGGCGTACCCTTCGTTAATTGCCTTAAAAGGGGCCATCAGTAGCCCTGATGGACTTCAACAGAAGCCAACTATAACTCAGGGACATATTCATGTGAGTATTTTGCTGTATAAATTATTGGCTTAAATTTATATTTTCCGATAATTGCGTATTAAATTTGTGCATTGGTGACGTCACTGACAGATGGGTGCGCCGAAATCTGTACAAAGATTAGCGTTACCAACTGCCCGTGGTGTCTAGTAAACCGCGCTTGCGGTGTTGTATTTACGACTTTTAAACTGTAAGAATTGGCACTTTTAAATAGTAAGAGTTTTTATGTTTGTTGTCTTTGAACATAGTAGTTACGTTTTCTTGTTATATGCAGCACGGCTGTGCGCTTTGTTTTATATCTTTTGTTCTCTTCTCATTTTGTATTACTCGGCTTCGTAGGTAACAAAAATCTTTATATTTTTGTAAGTTTTCGTTTCCTATTTGAATTCTTGTTTTTTACTTATTTACTCCTCCTTTACATATTAGTACTTTTATTTTATTTTTGTTGATTTTTGCACCGTATTACTCTGTTAGAACTGCTTCTATTTCATTAAAAGCTGCTTCTAACTCTTTCTTGCTAGATGCTAATACCACTATATCATGTGCAAATCTAAGCATCTCAATTGTTTGTCCTTGCATAGTCATTATATTTCTGCATTTGACAGTATTAATTGCATCTTAGATGTACAAGTTAAAAATTAATGAAGATACGGCACATCCCTGTCTCGCCTTTTTTTTAATATTTATTTCTCTAAGTTCCTGATCTAATTCTATTACCGCTGTTTGTTGTCTGTATAAGCTATGTACTATTCGTCTATCCCTATAACTCATTCCAATGTTTTTGACTATTTCGAGCATTTTCCCCCATTTCATATTGTCGATTGCTTTTTCCAACTCTACAAATTCTATAAACACGCTTTCTTTTTTCTATCGTTTTCTTCATTAACACCCTTAAAGCTAAAAATAACCTACCACGTTCCCCTGTGTCGCCTAAACCCAAATTGATCTTCACCTAGTTTTAGAGCCTATTTTTACATCGGTCTTAGTATAATTTTAGTTCATATTTTTGACACATGTGCTGTCAAATTGTTTGTTGGAAAGTTTTCACATCTATCCGTACCTTTCTTTTTTGGTATAGTGACTATGCTGTTAGGTTTGAAATATTTGGGTATATCGCCTGTCTCAAATATAACTTACAAGTTGGAAGGGACGTTCTGTTACTGCTTGTCAAGCGGCTTTCTGCTTGCACCATATCTATACCCGGAGCCTTATTATTTTTCAGACTCTTTAATGCTAATTCAAACTCATCTCTAAGTATAGGATATTCCAAGGCTTCCTTTTCAATGTTTGATTCATGTTCTAATGCTGTTAGTTCCTGTTCTGCATATAAATTACCTATATATTCTTGCCATATAACCACTTTCTCTACATTTTCCATAATGATGTCTTCTTCCGCGTCCCTTATATTTTTGCTATACGGTTTTATGTCCCTAAAATTCATTCAAATGAGTTTGTATGTTTCGTCTGTCTTTCTTATTTTCATCTTAGTTTTTATCTCTTTACATTTGTCACCAATCTATTGTTCTTTAGCTTTCCTGTATTTGCTAATCATTTCCCGTTTTATGGCTTTGTATCTTTGTTTTCCTGCTTCGTCTGGTCTGTATTTGCATTTTAGTTTTTCTTTTATTAAATTTAGGATATGCTTTTTTATCCATGGTTTCGTATGTTCTTTTTGTGAAAACCCCAGAATATCTTTGGTCGTCATGTCTAAGCTGGATTTAATGTTATTTCATTCTGTTTCTATTTCCATAGTATTAGAAATTTTCCCGATTCATTTGACTTTTTTCAAATCTTTCTTGGATATCTTTATGTTTTAGTTTCTCAGTCAAAGTGCCTTTTTCCGTTTCTTTTCTTCAAATTTTTAATTTTAAGAGCGGCCCTCATAAACACGATGTTGTGGTCAGTGTCTATATCTGATTCTGCGTAGTTTCTACAGTCTTTTACTTGATTCCTACACCGTTGTGTAACAAGAATGTAATTTATTTGATATCTTCCTACAGCTCCTAGCATCTTCCACGTATATCGTCTTCTAGCATGATGTTGAAATAATGTGTTTGTGATGATTAAATTGTTCTTGTCGCAAAATTCTACCAGCCTATTTCCCTGGTCGTTTCTCGTGCCTAAATCTAATAAACCTACTACCGCTCCTTTGATACTCTTGCCTACCACTGCATTAAAATGCCCTGTGATTATTAATTCTTCATGTCCTGAGAAACCCTTTAGTTTAAAAAGATTCCTACAAAAATCAGTCAAAATAAAGTTGATGACTACGATCTTGTTCTAAAGATTAAATTTCAAGATTTAATGTAAATGCGTTTTTAGCTCACTAACAGAAATGCAAAAGAGTTAAGAATTTTAACAAGTGTTTTACTGTGTACAAATTCGAAACAACAGCTGTTAAACACTTATAAATGGTATTATTTTATCCACAAAAAAGCTTATTACTAGGTGTTACCCCTAAGCATCAACCACAAATTATTAAAAATAAGTTTTTCAAGTAATTTTAAATATCACATACTTCCTGTAGATATTTTATGGTACGTACGTCCCCGCGGCGTAATTAGTCTACTGCTGTGGACCTACATGTAGCGTGCCGAGCCGGGGGGTGTACTTAAATTTAATATTCTTTGTACAACCACAATCGAACAATTTGGCCTGTTAGTAGGTACGCAAAAAATAAGCAGTTCTGTTCAACTTATCAGCGGTTACAAAGTCGTCCGTTCTTGTTTGGTAGGTACGCGAGAATGGTGAGAACCACGTAATAAAACTAACACGTTCAATCTTCTGTAAAATTCTTGGGTGCAAAGGAACACGTTGGGTAAATATAAAGTTTCAAATGATACACACCATCCCACAACGACTTTGGCAATTTCGCCAACCATAACAAATTTACTAGAAATATTGTCCAATCAACCGATTTATTAATATTGTCGCGGTGTACGATTACGAAGTTTGAAAGAAAAAAACAGACGATTAAAGATTGATTCCAGTAATGAACAATAATATTCGATTAATGTGTCAGAGTGAATTAAGAAGCTCTCACGTAGTAGCTTCTGGGACCTCCACGAAAATATCCACGTAATCTGAAGATTCTATCGAGCGTCTTCTTCTATCAAAAAATTAATTGCAGCTTCTTCTACTTAAAAATTGCATGCGTATCAAAACAATGGGAACGAATTATAATAAATGCATGAACTTCCTTGATTACGTCCGTCATTTCAACTATTAGTTCCATTCAATTTATGAACCTTTTGACGAGATCGACCCAGATTACTGAATTAACGTCTGATACGGCACTTCATTAGTACAAAAAATAAATAGCGCTCGACGAAAGAAGTTCCTGTTGATTTTGAAATCTGATATTTGTTCCATTTTATTTAACCATTATAATATTTACGCACTTCAACAGAAGAAGTTGATAATACGCGTCGTGTATCTTAGCGGTTTTCAAACTGTGGAGTGCCCATTTCTTAGTCAAAAGGAGCGTCGAATAAATGACCAAATATGAAAGTTAATTTTACATTTCTATTTCAAATTTAATTTGCAAATCTATAACGAGACTCGCTTGAACGAGACACCCACATAAAATTTTTATTTATAGGTCGATTTTGACAGACTCTTTTCGATTGTAGATCGACAAAAACTGAACTTAGCAAGAAATTGTAACATTTTTGTTATACAAAGTAAGCGCTAGTGAGTAATTTATTATGGTCGACCATCAAAGTAAACATATTAGCAATTTCCTCACAAGAAATTTAAAAGCACCATTCGATTAAGCATGCTCAGAAATAGACGTGAGAAGATCATTTGCAACGGTTGAGGTACACATACACCTCTTTCTCCCTCCAACTCCATCGCCGCTACCCCTAACAAGGCCGCCCACAAAGGGGGTCAATGGGGGTCGCCTGACCCCCCCTGAATATGTTCCTTTGGTTTTTTTTTCGTTAGAAATCGCAACACGAAGTGCACCTTTACTAGAGATTGAAGAAGATTACGATTTCACTAGTGGTTATACTATTGTTTAAAAATAAAGTAAACCTAAATGTTGAGATTACACTACAGGTATGCCTATTGTCTAACTATAAATAGACCGACTTTGTATGTCATTTTAAGCAGGAAATGCGAATTAATGCGATTACCTTACAATAGAAAGAAACCCTAACCGCCTATAACAAAACTGTTATTTTCATTCTTTAATATCTAAATATCTTTACCCTGAAAGTTTCTATTCAAACGAAATATAAATAAAGGCTTTCGTAATGGTTTCTTTCTTATTGTACAGGTTCAGGTACTCTACAACTAAAACTTTGGAATGTTCTACAAATGTCTCATTGTGTTCTATTCTGAGAAAAAATATATTCTTAATCTATAACAGTAAAGTATGTCTATATCTTCAGTGACTTCAGTTTGTATTCAGTGTTTTTCGAATGCGGTGTACTTTTAATTTGTGACTTAGGAAACTTTATCTGACTGTTGAATTAGTAGAAGACGTGTATGTTGATAGATATTGATTGGTCATTTTCCTTGTAGTTATTGTTATCAGTGTTGATAAGTAGTGTAGTTACTGGTTTTTGTTTTTAAAGAAGGCCGAAGATTGCAGTTACAGTTTAGTTACGGATAGGATAGCAGTAAGTACTAATGTACCTAATGCGTGAGAATACATATTTAAAAATAATATTTATTTGCAATTGGGAGATTCTTATTTTTTTTTCTTTAAAGTCTATTTGATTAACAAATCTCTTCTTTTGAAGTATCAGAAAAGTAAAGCGTGTTATTTTTTTTCAGAAATTCAGATCTAAGATCAGTAACAATACTAACAATGGATATTAGAAAATTTTTCAAACGAAATGAACTAAAAGAATCATCTAGCATAGGCTGTAGTAGTAGCGGTGCTGGTGCTAATGCTATTTTTGAGTGTAATGGTATAGTACATAATAGTGTCAATGATCTAAATAAAGCTGGTAGTTCGTCATCTAATACTTTAAAATCTCTCACATGTGAATATGACACCAATCTTTCAACTGATAAGAATGAGCATGTGCTCGATTTGGGCAATTTTGTTAACTCGAATGAAACACTTTTCGACGATGTTCGCTTTTCATTACTAACAAATCCTTACAAACCAGATCCTAAATATAATTTAAAGAACGATTCCGAAGAAAGAAGACGTGCTTTTAGATATGACTGGCTTCAACAATACGATTGGCTTGTGTATTCTCCAAAACTCAAAGGCGCACTTTGCAAATAGAGGGGTTCTTGGTTCTTTCATTGTGAAGCCCTTCACAAAATATCATGACTTTGCCGCTTCTGCAAAAGCACATGCTACAACCGAATGGCATCGTGATTCAACTATAAAAGCTTCTAGTTTTACAAAAATTATTGAAGGAAAACGTTTATCAATTACCTCTCAAATAAATGAAGCTGAGCGGGATTTGATTGAATCGAATCGCAAAAAACTTATACCAATAATATCCACCGTCATTTTTTGTGGTATGCATGATTTGCCATTACGAGGTGATAAAAAAGGTAATTTTGAGGATCTTTTACAATTCAGAATAGAAAGTGGGGATCACATTCTAAACGAGCACTTAAAGTTTTGCAAGAAGAACTCAAAATACACCTCTCACAGAACTCAAAATCAAATAATTTCAATTTGTGGAACATTAATTAGGAAAAAATTGTGAAAGATGTGAATTTGTGTGAAGCATTTTCAATTCTGGCTGACGAAAGTACAGATATTGCTGGGGTAGAACAGTTATCCCTTGGAGTAAGATTTGTTAGTAATGACAATTCGGTCAGGGAAAAATTTTTAGGCTTTGTAGTCCTTACATCGATGAACGCAGAAGGTATAACTGCTGCAATTTTAAACGCTTGTAATGAATATGGTATTTGTATGGATAAATTAGTTGGATTAGGGTTTGATGGTTGCTCGACGATGGCAGGTCATGAGCAGGGAGTCCGAAAACTTATTAAAAATAATTATCCAAAAGCGATATATTTTCACTGCGCGTCCCATAGATTAAATTTAGTGATAAATGATTTGAACAAGATTCCGGATATTCAAAATTCAGTAGGTACCATTAAAGAAGTAATTACTTTCTTTCGAGATAGTCCATTAAGACGTAGATATGTTTCTAATATTCCACTATTATGTGAAACACGCTGGTCCGCCAAATATAAATGAATGAGGTTGTTTGCGGAACATTTTGCAGATACTATGAACGCTCTGGAAAATTTAGCTCATAACCGTGAAATAAATGCTCAGACAAGAAATAGGGCCAGTCAACTTTTAAATTGCGTTTCTTCGTCAAAATTTATTCTTTGTCTGCATATTATGGCCAAATATTCTAGCAAATTGGAACCTGTTTGTAATGCACTGCAGTCTAAAAGTATAAACTTATTTTCCGTTAAACAGCACATAGATGAACTACTCAAACTGTTTAAGACACACCGTAGTGATCCTGAACAATATTTTAAAGAGGTTTATAAAAAAATTGTTGAACATGCCCATGGTTTTGGATTGGAAATTACATTACCACGTATTGCACCAAGACAAACTCATAGGTCTAATTATCATATGAGTAGTGTTGAAGATTACTTTCGCGTAAGCCTTTTTATTTCTTATTTGGATTCTGTTATACAGTCTATTTCCACAAGGTTTTCTGAAGATGCTACGACTTCTTTTTTACTCTCTAGATTACATCCAAATAACTTAAAAGACAACAATATAAAAAGAGCATTGTTAAATAAAAAAGAAGAAATAGCCAGAAGTTACAACATTGATAACTTTTCAGAACAGTTGCAAACGTGGGTTGAACTTTGGCAAAATAGAGAGATTCAACAAGATACAGACTTTGTACATTTGCTTGATAATGAGGTTTCTTTTTTACTGGCCATCAAAACTGCGCTGAATATTTTTTTGGCATTACCTCCAACTACTGCCACAATAGAAAGGTCATTTAGTACGCTAAAACGGGTAAAATCGTGGCTTAGATCAAGCATGTCAGGGGATAGATTATCAGGTTTATGCATGCTTAGTGTACATAAGGACATGGTAGGTAGGGAGAAACAAGCATTTATAAATCAAGTCCTAAATAGATTTGGTCAAGACCGAAGAAGATTGATATTTTTATTCAAAAATGATGATGATTAATAAAACGCGAGAACAGTCCTATTCAGCAGTGCCAGTTATAATAGTTTGTTGTACCCTTCTTAGTTCTTAGTCATGTTTGTTTGTGCAACAAATATTAAAGACACTATTTAAAGTGCCGGTAGGATATTTATTTACTATTAATTAATATCTGTGGTTTGTGGCCATTTGATTGACAATGTGGCTTTTCTGTTTCTGTTAAATATGGTTGTGTCGTGTCTGTATTTTTACATTTTCTTACGGGCGGCTTATTACGTGTATTGGAATAAGTCCATTCAATTTTCAATTTGTGTGTGTTAATGTAAAATCCAATCTTTTCCATTTGCTACCCTGTGCATCATCAAGCCAAAAGAATTGATAGCCTGCTGCACCAGCAATTTACCAGATTGGTAAGTAACTTTACACTTTATGAAAATTCGATTAATTACAGCAGAATGCTGCATTTATTAAGAAATAAGATTTTATGCCTTACATTACTTTCCAATACGTCAGGTAACGGGGTTGCATTAACAGTGTTCATCCTTTGTGTAACATAACTAATATTTTTGAAAGTAGTCTTGACCCCCTCTACAAATTATTCTGTGGGCGGTCTTGACCCCTAACACCTCCACCTCCGTCTACACAACGACCTTCACCTCCACCACCAACGAAACTTCAACCACTAATCGTTTTTAACGGGTTTTCCTATTAAAATCCCATTAACACTAATTGCTTTTTATTGAGCGTTCCTTTAACAAACACATTAGTATTCATCGTTTTTAATGGGTTTTCCCATTAAAATCCCATTTTTAATGGATTTTCACATTAAAGTCTTACTATACAAATTCTTTTTTAATGTGTAAACCTATTAACGCTAATAGTTTATTACTCAACCTCAACCTCCACGCTTTATTTTTTATTTCTCACGTCACAAATTTTTTCCAATTTGAGTGCATACTTTGCGAGTATTATAAAAATAAAGTGGCACAAGCGAAAGTCGATTCCGTGCCGTCTGCATTCAAAGCAGGTGCTTTAACCGTGCATTTACATTTCCAATTTTCCACCCGAATGTACTACATTGGTCAGGAGGCACGTTTTTTGTTGCCTGGAAATTTTGAATTTTGCCGAACCCCCGCCGTTCCAGGCAAGGTAAGGATCTTTATTGTGCGTGACAACACACACACGTGACCTCCATTTAACCTCTCATCCAAACAGGGCGTAATTTTTGTAAAAAATGTTCACCTGCCATTTTTCAAGCAGTCGGCCGTGTCGGGATTTGAATCCAGGACCTTGGGATCCGTAGTCTTACGCTTACTATAATGATCCACGGCGACGCCCCAGGTAATCTAACCGCTATACTATTGAGTCAATCGAAATTATTACTTGCGCATTAATATTAAATATACAGATTCTGTTTTAATTTAAACATTAACTTCAGAGTGCATATAAATATGAAAAAATTTCAAGATGATTAAGAAATAGTTTACAGATTTCATTTTTTAAGATTAACTTAAAAGCATCTAACTCCAAATTTTATAAAGGCTTACCCTGTATATTTTTTTATTAACGACCGCCACTAATAATTCGAATGGACCTGCACCGTGCCGAAGTTCTAGATTACTAGAACAGGTGAAATGGCTTGCGTGTTCTAATGAGCTAATGAGCCAAACTACAGGTTCAACCAAAGTAGTAGGGTCGTTAGTGAGGAATCGGACTAAGACAGATCCCCGAAAGAGGGCAGCGGCTCTTTCGGTACTTAGATTGGCAGAGACCAAAAGGGTCGGTATGGCAGTCTAAGACACACTACCGCGATGTGAAAGGCAACGGGAAACCACCACATTACCTTCCAAGTACACAGGGTACTTAAATTGTAATAAACAAGATGGTATTCTCTGGACTACTTCGGAAGATGTGATCGGAAAGCTCAGAATAAGAGTCGGGAACATTTTGCGGATCGGAGCGTAAAATGTTAATTGTATAAAGCAAGTAGGTAAGCTAGAGAACCTAAAAATTGAAATGAATAGGTTAGCACTAGACATAGTAGAGATCAGCAAAGTTCGGTGGACAGACGCGGGTGATATTTGGAGTAGAAACTTTAAGGTAATTCATACAGAAGCAGAGGAAGGAAATTTGGGTGTGGGAATAGTTATGCTAAAAAAGATAGGATACTGTGTAGAAAACTACTTACATAAGAACGAACAAGTACTCATAGTTATCAGAATCTAAACTGGTAAACACAGTAATAATACAAGCATATATGCACACCTGTAGCAACAGTGACGAAGAGGAAGAAACGATCTACAAAGATATCGAAGACATATTAAGATACGTAAAAGGACATGAAAATTTAATAATTACGAGGGATTTTAATGCAGTGGTTGGTGAGGGTAAAGAAAGAGTGATAGTAGGTTTATTTGGTTTAGGCACAAGGAACGACAGGGGAAATAGGCTGGCAGAATTTTGCGACAAGAACAACTTAACCATCACATATACATTATTTCAACATCATGCTAGAAGACGATAAACGTGGAAGATGCCAAGAGATATAGGAAGATATCAAATAGATTATATTCTTGTTAGACAACGGTTTAGGAATCAAGTAAAAGACCGTAGAAGCTACTCAGAAGCCGATATAGATACTGACCACAACATCGTAATTATGAAGGCCGCACTTAAATTTAAAATTTTGAAAAAGGAACGCAAAAAGGCACTTTGATTTAGAGAAACTAAAAAATAAAGATATTCAAGAAAGATTCGAAAAAAAGTCAAATGAATTGCTCAAAGATATCGGGAAAATATCTGATACTAACGAAGTAGAAACAGAATAAAATAACATTCAATTCAGCCTAAACATGGCGGCCAGAGATATTCTGGGGTATACACAAAAAGAAAATGGATAACAAAGGATATCCTGAATTTAATAGAAGAAAGACGAAAATACAAAAATAAATCAGACGATACACGAAAACAGAGATACAAAGCCATAAAATGGGAAATTATTCGCAAATGCAGGAAAGCTAACGAACAATGGATTGATGAAAAGTGCAAAGAGACACAAACTAAGATGGAAGTAGGAAAGCCAGATGAAGCATACAAACTAATTAGAATCAATTTTAGGGATATAAAACCGTATAGCAAAAATATAAAGAATGCACAATGAAATATCATTATAGAAAATGTAGAGAAAGTGGGTAGATGGCAAGAATATATAGGGAAATTATATGCAGGAGAGAAACAAACAACTAGAACAAAAATCAGGCATTGAAAAAGATGACTTGGGACATCTTATGCTTAGAGATGGGTTTGAATTAGCATTAAAGGATCTGAAAAATGGCAAGGCGCCGGGTACAGATAAGGTGCAAGCAAAAACTCAAAAGCCGCTGGACAAGCAGTAACAGAACGTCTCTTCCAACTTGTAAGCTATATGTACGAGAGAGGCGAGATACCCAAAAATTTCAAACATACCATCGTAGTAAATATACCAAAAAAGTAAGGCACAGATGTGAAAATTTTTGAACAATAAGTTTGAGAGCACACGTGTCAAAAATATTAACTAGAATGGTACAAAATCGAATGGAAAAACGAGCTGAAGAGATACTAGGAGAAGATTAATTTGGGTTTTGGCGAAACAGGGGAACACGGGAGGCTATTTTAGCTCTTAGAGTGATAATGGAGAAAACAAAAGAAAAAGGAGAAAGCGTGTATATAGTGTTTGTAGATTTGGAAAGACATTCGACAATGGAAAAGATGAAAAATTTTTTTTGAAATACTCAAAAAGATTGGAATGAGTTATAGAGATAGACGAATAGTACGTAGCTTATACAAACAGCAGTAATAGAATTAGAGCAGGAACGTAGAGAATTAAACATTAGGAAAGGGGTGAGATACGAATGTGCCCTTTCCCCAATAATTTTTAACTTGTACATAGAAGAGACAATGAATACTGTCAAATACAGGAAGACATTTGGAATTACTATGCAAGGACAAAAAATTGATATGCTTAAATTTGCAGATGATATAGCGGTATTAGCATCTAGCAAAGAAGAGTTAGAAGCTGCTCTTAATGAAATGGAAACTGTTCTAACAGACGTATATGGTATGAAAATTAACAAAAATAAAACTAAAGTACTAGTATGCAAAGGAGGGGAAAATAAATCAAAAACAAGAATACAAATAGGTAACAAGAACTTACAATAGGTTAAGGATTTCTGCTTTCTAGAAAACCAAATAACACAAGATGGGGAAAGCGTAAAAGATATAAAACAAAGATTAGCACAGGGTCGTCGTGCTGCATTTAACAAGAAAAAGCAACTACTGTACTCAAAGACAACAAACATAGAAACAAGGAAAAGATTGCTTAAAACATATGTGTGGAGCACAGCGGACAAGAAAAAGGTAGAAGCGTTTGAAATGTGGTGCTACAGCCGTCTGATGAAGATATCATGGACAGACAAAGTTAAGAACGAAGATGCACTAAAAATGGGAAGGGAAGAAAGAAATATGTGGAAAACGTTAAAAAATAGGAGAGACAGGATGATAGGCCACATACTACGGCATGAGGGCATAGTGCGGAACATATTAGAAGCAGAGATAGGAAAAAAGAGAAGTAAAGGAAGACCTAGGTTAGACTACTGCACCCATATAGTGAAAGATGTAGGCTGTAGGAATTTCAGGGAAATGTGTAGGCTAGCTTGTAACAATTTTATTTCTTGGTTATTAAATCCATCCATAAAAGTGCAAAGTTATAAAACGCTTTTATTAAAATTATAAGTAAAATACATTTAACAAGTTTAGTAATACGCTAAAGTTGTATCTATATGTAGTTTTCTATGTATAGTCAAATATCTGTGCCTTCGATAACTGTTCGCAGGCGCGTTTTGGTTGAAGGCCTCCACCGGGAACACGCCGTCGTTCGGGCGAGGTGATAACCAGTCGGCCATGCGAGTTGTTGAATCAAAATGTACGATTGGAAGCAGGCCGCCAATTTGCGGTTACATTTTAAGCAGTCGAGATCCATCTTTAAATAGCGCGCGCAAATAACCACGGTAAAATCAACTTTAGAAACAACTATTCCAACCACTGATGTAAAACCACTTTGTAGGAAGTAACTTTGATGATGGAAAATTTGAATAATTTGTAGAAGACCATATTACTAAAAAACGTAAAGATGTTATTTGATGAGACAGCAGGGTTCAACATATTGCAGCAGCTGATGGAAGTATGGTGATGACGTTTGATAAAACGCAGCTTTGGTTCGTAGATAACTTTAAGAAATTTTCCGTGTTTCAAATTAGAAAAACGCTATTTTGTTTAGTGCATAAATGCATGAAAATAATAAAATTTCAATTATTTGTTGTACTGGAATTTTCCAGTGTTAAAAATTATAATGCACAATTTTTAAAGTTTTAAGAAACCATACACGTGGTTCATTTTGTTCTGTTGGTAACAGCGACAGGTGTTTTTGACGTCACTTGTTTGTCTGCAATATACTGCTGACACCTGTGTTCTAATAAACATATGCTTTGAACAGTGTCTGCCTAAGTTGAGTAATCAAGAATATTTTTGTGATCTTTTTTTATTAGAAATTGAAACTAACACAAATAATTTAGATAAGGAAACTTGAGTAACTATGTTTTAATTTGTAACCCGCTCGAACAGATCTGCACGGGTCGGGCCTTTGTTTTTGTAACAAGTTTACACTAAGTTTTAAAATGTTTGGTTATCAACTATTTTGATAAACCTTAATTTAAAACTCATGAACTCATTTAATTATTTATGAAATTTTGTAGCATTGAATTTTGTTTGAAAAGAGAATCTTTTGAGTAAATTATTGGTTCAAGATTAAAGTTTTTTATTTTGATCAAATATGGTCAAAACTAACTACAAGAAACTAATATCCTTAAGAGTGGAATTTAGATGTCAACTTATATAGGAGATATTTTTTTTAATATTTCTTTAGGTATGTTTGTGGTACACAAATAGTGTTCCACCCTTCTATTAAGCTAATTATTACTATTTTTTACAGGAGCAGCGTCTTATTCAGTTAAGACGGGTTTCTGTCATCGAAGGCGATTTTTTTTCTTTGGGTTTCCACGTCCGCCCCTAGAAATATACCACGCTATTATTATAAATAAGTCAGGACTTGGTGGCGCCTATTTGTTTTGGATTAAGTTCAACATACAATCAAAATTCGACTTACCCCCCCATTTCTCATAGCTCTACCCAAGGAATAGACCCCTAGTTATGTCGGAAGACTTCGTTACACTTGCTCATAACGTGAGGCCAGCTATATATAAGAAAAATTCGTTTCACTGGCTTTCTATAAACGTAGGGCAGGTGCCTCAAAAAACAATATTTGTTTCACTGGTGCCGGCAACGTCTAGGCATTCTGAAATAAAAGAATAAACGTTTCACTAGCGCCCATGCGTGAGGCTAGCTGAGCCCAGTTAGAAAATACGTTTCAAGCTCAGAATAGAAATCAATGGAGGTATGCATCCAACCATTCCCAAGATGTATAAACTAATGACGAAAAATCTAACTGTACTTAAACATGATGATTATTATAAGTAACTACAAGTATTGATTGGGCAATATTCTTGAATAATGTTAATTGTGTGTAAGGATTTACTGGAAAACTATTAATTCGGCAAATCTCTACGTGCTAGGGGATTTTGGCAGCCACAGGCTGCTTAACCCCCTTCACTGAATCTCGGTGAAATAGAGCATAAAATTAGAAAACAATAGAAGGGAACCGAATTGTATATAGGCTGTGTGAGAATTTCAGGGAACTGTGTAGGCTAGTTCAGAATATAAATAAGTGCAGGTACGTGACCAACCAGTTTTGAGACAGAAAACCAACCTAAAGACGAAAATATAAGTGCAGGTAAATCTGAAGATTATTATAAACAACTACAGTTGTTGGTTTTGAAATACCTGCAACTAATGTTGACCGTGAGAAAAGATATTGGAAAAATATTAAATCGGCAAATGTTCAAGTGCTGGGGGAACTTGGCAGCCACAGGCTGCTTACCCCCCTTCACAACCACTAAATGTCGGAGAAATAGGGTATATAATTGTAAAACAATAGATGGGAACTGAAGTGCATCCAACAAGAAAGAAAAGCGCCTATGATGAAAGACAACAAACATTAGAAACAAGTAGAAAATTGTTGAAAGCATAGGTGTGGAGCACAGCACAGTATGCCTATGAAATACGAGCAGTAGAAAAAGCAAGCAGAAAAACGGTAGCAGCCTTTGGAATTCTGTGCTTTAGATGTATGAGGATGATAGCATGGACAGACAAAATTAATAACAAATAGGTTATAGAAATAGTAGCGGAACATGGATATCTGTGGAGAAAAATAGGAGAACTAGAAGGGCAGAATACGTTCTAAAACATTTTGAGAAATAGTATGGCACAGAGATAGAAAAAAAAAGGTAAATGTAGACCTAGATCAGATAGTGATAGATGCAGACTGTGCAAATTTCAGGAAAATGTATAGGTTAGTTCAGAATAGGAAGCAATGAGTGTACGCGTCTAACCAGTTCCAGGACTGAAGATCTAATGATGATGAAAAAAATGTACCTGCAATGTGCTGCCGTGAAAAAATTCAGAACTTCCATGTAACACACTATTGTAAAACAGAAATGGTTTGAATACATGCTATACAAAACAAAACACAGCAAACATACAGGAAACGCTATAGTTTTCAAATATAGTCGTAATTGCTCGCAAATCTATTTATAACTTTCATTATGGAGATTATTTAGGACTCAGCAATTATTGAAATGAATTGTTTTTCATAACCTTGGATTTATATGAATTTTTGTTGGGCTTCCCATACGCAATTGTGATGGAACAAAATATGACAAGCTTCTTGCAAAACGTAAATAAATAAAAGCAAAAGAAACTTTGGACTACTTAAAAATGCAAGACGTGCATTTTTATTTTACTAGAGAAATGTTTACTGTGTCCAATTCAGTTCACTTTCGTCGGTATAGAATGATAAAGGAAACGAAGGTGTGATATAAAAAAAGAAACCAAACCAATATTTGTAGCTTTTCACAAACTGTAATCAAAACCAACTTGACACTTTACCTAATCATTTTTTATTAGAGATACGTTTAAACCATTATTCTGTTTTTCCATTTATTGGCCAATTAATTAATATAACAGCTTTGTCATTTGCATATTAGAAATTGAAAATAACTATGCGATGCAAATGTAGGAATGTTAAATCCTGTAATTTCTTGTTCCCTAATAATTTTTTTTACATTAGATATCGGAATTTCAAAGGTTTTCACTAGTTATGAATGTTAGAGAATATGTATAATTAAAATATCTGTAAGGTTTAAAACTGGACTAATAAGCTCTACAACACTGCCATCTGTATGCGCTCCCTGGCACTTCATAAAGCAAGTAGGCGGACTATTAAACTTCATATCTTTTTCTAATGAATATCTGCATCTCGACATTTTGTTCCGCCCTATGCTACCTCACCCCAGCCCGCGCTATTACAGCAGATGGTAGGTAACCTGCTGTGATGAGCTCTTAATGGATTTTCACATTAAAGTTCTACTATACTAATCGTTTTATAATGTGAAAATTGATTAACGCTAATCGTTCTTTATTGGTAAAACCTATTAACTAATAGTTTATTACTCAACCTCAACCTCCACGCTTTATTTTTATTTTTCACGTCACAAATTTTTTCAGATTGAGTGTATACTTTGCATGTATTATAAAACAATCGACTCAAGCAAGATTCAAACCCGTGCTACCTGCATGCAAAGCAGGTGCAAAAAAGCAAAAACTATCTATTTTTAACTTTTTCATACAATTTTGCTGAATACTAACAATAATAACAATTGATTTCCTTAATAGTACCTACGATGCGACGTTTAACTATAAGTAATTTAAATGACAATATTCGGTAACTATACTAAGATATTTACCTAACTGTTTAAAATAATTAACGATTTCTTCTATTTTATTTGTATTTTGTAGTGTTGTTGTGTGTTGTGCAATAGGAAAAGCAGTAGAATAACCTATTTTAAACTTAATTTTAACCTTAATCTTACCTTAAACTATAAACACTAAAATATTATATACAAATACGAACGAAAATCTTAACAACTATAGTACATTAACATAACTATTTACTTACAGGTGTTGTACGTTGTGTAATATGTGTGTTGAATAAAAATTTTGGGCCTTTCGTGGCACGCTCTTACAGATGTATTTTCATACAACTTAGACGACAAAGAGCGCACTTGCACTAAGCGTAATATTTTGTCCGCTATCGCAAAAATTTTTGATCCTCTTGTTTTGATAGCGCCTTTGGTACTTTCCGCTAAACGCTTAGTTCAAGATCTTTGGCTTTTAGGCTTCGGTCAGGACCAAGCTCCGCCATTGGAAGTTGTACAAAAATGGAAACATTTTTTGGGTGAATTGCCAGCGGTTTCGAATATTGAAATTTCGTGTCGCATTATATGGAATAATTTTAAAAAGGTGGAGTTGCATGGATTCTGTGATACTTTTGAAGCCGGGTATGCAGCTGTCATCTATTTCCGTTCGTTCGATCTAGAAGGTAATATTACCATTTCATTAGTATGCGCAAAATCGAAGGTTGCTCCTACTAATTGCGTTTCATTGCCCGTCTCGAATTGTGTGCTGCCGTACTCTTGGCCGATAGTAGATTTCGTCAAAAATACTTATACAGATAGTTTATCATTTAGCAATATTTTCGCGTGGTCAGATTCTACTGTGTTTTGTCTTGGATTCGGTCTTCCTCGCATAAGTGGAAGACATTCGTTAGCAATCGCATTTCGCATATTCAAGAACGTATTACTCCATCTTCATGGTTTTATGTTAAGTCCCAGGATAACTCTGCGGATTGTGCCTCACGTGGACTTTTGGCTTCAGAGTTGGTTCATCATCTATTATGGTGGACAGGGCCTTCCTGGTTAGTGCGTCGTAGCGAAGAATGGGCAGTAACGTCGCTGCTAAAACTTATCGACTCATCTCAGATGGACGTCGTACATCGTACTCTGTCGTTAACAGTCGTTATGTGTGAGAATTTCTTAGATTTGTTATTGGGTAAATTTTTAAAACTGCAAAAAATTTGTAGGATTATTACATGTATTCGTCATTTCATTCAAATGTTCAATGTCCGGCAGATTTGCGTTCAAAATATTCTGATGGTTTGTCTCTAGCTCAGCAGCAAGAGGCTATACATTTATTGATTAAAAGAGTTCAAACAAATGTTTTTACCCAAGACATTGCAAATATTAAAACTGGAAAATTTGTTATTAAACAACTTCGTAGCCTTAGTCCGTTTCTAGATAGTCGTGATTTGTTGAGGGTGGGCGCTCGCCTGCGTAGTTCACAGTTATCGCATGATGCAAAATTTCCAATTTTGCTTCCTGGGTAGCATCGGTTGTGGTGAAAGATATTTACATCCTGGAAATCGAACAACTCAATTTTTATTAACTCAAAATTATTGAATCTTGTCCAAAAAGAGGGCTATTCGGCAATGTTTGAAATCCTGCATTCGTTGTTTTCGTGTAAACCCTGTGGCTTTATGCCCTCCCCCCTATGGGGGATTTACCAGCTTCTAGGTTAACTCCAGGTTATGGCGTTTTTACATACGGTGGACCTTTCTCTGTCACTATGAATCGGTGTCGTGGCGCAAAATCATTGAAAGCATACGTTTGCTTATTTATTTGTTTCAGCACTAAAGCTATCCATTTGGAATTAGTGTCTAACTTGTCGACAGACGCTTTCTTGGGTGCTTTACGTCGATTTATTGCTCAAAGAGGCAAATGTATTCAAATCCATTGTGACAATGGCACTAATTTCGTTGGGGCCTCTTGTGAAATCTCTCAAATGATGCGCCAGTGGGTAGGCGTTGAGGGAATCAAAGTTGTGTTTAATCCTCCTGCTGCTACTCATTTTGGTAGGTTGTGGGAAGCCGGGATTAAATCAGTAAAATCCCATTTGAAAAGAATTATCGGTGAACAAATTTTGTCGTTTAAAGAATTCTCGACGGTGATGATTCAAGTCGAAGCGATCCTCAACTCACGTCCACTATGCGCACTTAGTTGCGAACCGCATGTTCTTTCATATTTGATCCCGGATCATTTACTTAATGTTGAATCAGTCTCGGTGTTACCAGATCCAGATTTGTTGTCCATAAACCCCTCTCGTTTGAATCGCTGGCAACTGTTGCAGCAAATGCAACAAGGGTTTTGGAGAAAATGGAGTGCTGAATACCTGCACACGTTGCAGCAGAAAGGTAAGTAGTTTAGGAATTCCGCTACCCTACTTATTGATTCGCTTGTCCTCTTAAAGGAAGAAAATAACCCCCCCTTTACAGTGGCGTTTAGGAAGAGTAGTGAATGTTCATCCTGGTAGGAACGATATCGTTCGGGTAGCTACAGCCAAGACTTCCCAAGGGTTAGTTAAACGTCCTCTAGTGAAACTATGTTTACTGCCAATTACTTAATATTTAATGGTATGTATACATATATTCACTTATATAAGTTTGTCGGTTTAGGTTTCTTAGTAAATAGCTCTAATTATTTTTAAATATAAAATAAGTTATTTTATACTTATTTTGGTGGGCAAAATGTTGGGTCTCTTTGTCGCACGTTTGCGTGGTTAATTTTAAGTTATTTTAAATTTATATTTGTAAATCAAATAGTAAAGCTGTCATTCCTTGTCCCGTTATATCATGTCGTAAAACCTCCTTTATGTATGTGTAAATTAAATTGAAAAAGGGATAGTAACAAAAACACTCTCTTATCGATATCGGAGCGAAACGGTTGTTCGTTCAGTGAGTGAGTTAGTCATTAGTGCCGCCGAATGTGATTTTATCGATAAAAACCTAAAAAACACAGTGAAAGTGCAAGAATAACACGTACCATAATTCGCATACAGTTCATTTAGTTGAAAAATAGGAACGACACTTAGAACAATAGAACCACGCGGAGGTAAGTCCATTAATCAAATTATAAGACCCCCCGCGCATTAGTCATCAAGTGCCGAGGGAACTTGACAGCCACAGGCTGCCTACTTTCCTTCACAACCACTGAATGTCGGAGAAATAGGGTATATAATTGTCAAACAATAGAAGGTGACCGAACTGCATCTAACAAGAAAGAACACCGCCTATGATGAAAGACAACAAACCTAGAAACAGGAAAAAAATTGTTGAAAGCTTATGTGTGGAGCACAGCACAGTATGCCTATGAAATACGGGCAATCGAAAAAACAGACAGAAAAACGGCAGCAGCCCTTTGGAATGTTGTGCTTCAGATGTATGAGGATGATAGCATGAACAGACAAAATTAATAACAAATAGGTAATAAAAATAGTAGCGGAACAAAGATATCTTTGGAAAAAAAAATAGGAGAAATAGAAGGGCAGAATACGTTCTAAGGCATTTTTGGAGAATAGTACGGGATATATTACAAGCAGAGATAGGAAAGGAGAGGTAGATGTAGACCTAGATCAGATAGTAATAGATGCAGACTGTGCAAATTTCAGAGAAATGTGTAGGTAGTTCAGAATAGGAAACAATGATGGTACGCGTCTAACCAGTTCCAGGACTGAAGATCTAATGATGATGATGAGAAAAAAGGTGCGGAGTCTTCAGAAATTATTCAACGTCTGCAAGGGCTGTTTGGTGAGTTTGCAGAATCAAAACGTAGCGTTTATTGGTGGATATATCGTTTTAAAAGTGGTAGAACATTATTAAAAAACGATCCACGCAGTGGCTTTCCGAGCACTTCAGTAAATGAAAGAAACATTACTGCCGTGAAGGATCTACTAAAAGAGGTCAGACAAATGACTATTCGTCAAATTAGTGTACACTTGGGAATTGGTACACGGCAAGTTCATGAAATCTTACATGATTGTTTGGGCGTAGCAAGGTTTCAGCCCTCTGGGTACCAAAACTGTTGAAACCACTTGTCATCAACTTCAAGAGCTGTTAGCCCGTTTCGGTGATGGATTTTGGCATCGGATAATAACTACTGACAAAACGTGGATTCCTTACTTCAATGCTGAGACTAAAAGTCAATTCAAAAAATGGCGTACGTTCGAAGAAAGGCCGTCTCCTAAGGCGCGTGCAGTTCCGTCTGTTGAAAAGGTAATGATTACTGTATTCTGGGATTGCAAAGGGATTATTTTTATGGATAATCTGCCGAAAGATATTACAATTAATGCAGAATATTGTTCGAATTTATTATCCGAAACACTATCACAGACACTTATCAGAAAATGTTATGGAAAGTTACACAGTCCGTTATTGCAACAAGACAATGCAAGACCTCACACCGCAAGACGAACGAAAGATATTTTGAATAATTTGTGATGGGAATTGCTTCCGCATCCACTTTACTCACCAGATCTTACACCCAGTGATTATTATCTGTTTCAGGAACTGAAAAAACCTTTGCGTGATGTTCGGTTTGACTGTTCAAATGACGTAAAATATACCATAAATAGGTGAATTGAGAAGACACCAAAAAAGTTCTTTGCGGATGGTTTAAAAGATTAGTTTATCGTTGGAATAAATGTATTCAGATCAAGACATATTTCATACCCGACAGCATTTTGGAACCCTCTTCAAACACTTACACCATCCGTCCCTATGAGTTAGTCAGTAGGCAGTTTATTACTACAATCGAGGTTTTCGGTATTTTACTGAAATGGGATTTTTATTGAAGTACTTCACCGAGCGGCTACGTGACGTAGTTGGTATGCATGTGACTACTATGTCTAAGGTCTTAGTTTCGAAAAACGAGATTATAATATTGATCGAAATTGACAAAATAAAAAATTATAGCTAAATTTACAGAACTTTGGAAACATCCCTTGTAATTATTTGAAGACATGCGTATATTTGATTTTCGTTTTTATTGTTTTTAATGATTTTCAGGTACATTTTTAAGCTAGAATCACCCTCCTGGTCTCAGACTTTGTTATTCCTTCTAGGGCTTTTCCCTGGCATCGAGATTAGGTGGTGTCCAAGGTATTTCCCGATCAAGACATATTTAGTACCCGATTCTGAAACCCTCTTCGAATACTTATACCACCCGTCCTAATGAGTTAGTCGGCAGGTACTTTATTAGTACAATCCGGGTTTGGTATTTTACCGAAATGGGATTTTTAGCGGACTACTTCACCGAACGGCTTCGTGGTGTAGTTGGTATGCGTATGACTACTATATTCAAGGTCCCGGTTGCGAATCCCGACACGATCCGCTTGAAAATGTTCATCACCATTAAGTCTTCAGTCTTGGAACTGGTTAGACGCGTACCATCATTGTTTTCTATTCTGAACTAACCTACACATTTCCCTGAAATTTACACAGTCTGCATCTTTCACTATCTGATCTAGGTCTACATCTATCTCTTTCTTCCTATCTCTGCTTGTAATATATCTCCTCAAAAATGCCTTAGAACATATTCTGCTCTTCTATTTCTCGTATTTTTTTTCACAGATATCCTTCTTCCCCTACTTTTTCTATAACCTATTTGTTAATTACTTTTCTCCTGTCCATGCTATGATCTTCATACATCTGACGTACAGCATTTCAAAAGGCTGCTACCGTTTCTCTGTCTGATTTTCCTACTGCCTGTATTTCATAGGCATACTGTGCTGTGCTCCACACATATGCTTTCAACAATTTTCTTCTTGTTTCTGTGTTTGATGCCTTTCATCATAGGCGCTGTTCTTTCTTGTTAGATGAAGTTCGGTCCCCTTCCATTGTTTCACAATTATATACCCTATTCCTCAGACATTCAGTGGTTGTAAAGCGGGAGCGGCTCCGTGGCGTAGTGGTATGTGTATGACTACTACGTCCAAGTTTCCGGGTTCGAATCCCGACACGTTCCGCTTAAAAAATGTCAGACGAGCATTTTTCACAAAAATACACCCTCGCTCGGATGAGGTAAAATGGAGGTCCTGTGTGTGAGTGTTGTCACGCACGTTAAAGATCCCAAACCTTGCTTGGAACAGCAAGGGTTCGTCAAAATTCTAAATTTTCCAGGTAAAAAAAAACTCGCTCCCTGACCAATGTAGTACCTTCAGGTGGAGCACTGGGAAATCACATGTAAGGTTGTGAAGTGGGGTAAGCAGCTTGTGGCTGCCAAGTTTCCCTAGCATTTGAATATTTGTCAATTTAATATTTTTTTCAATATAACTTTTTGCACAGTCCACATTAGTTGCAGATATTTCACAACCAAAACGTGTAGTGTTTATAATAATCATTAGATTTATCTGCGCATATTTTTTCGTCATTAGGTTTTCCGTTATAAAACTGGTTGGACACGTACATTAACTTATTTATATTCTGAGCTAGCCTACGCAGTTCCCTGAAATTCACACACAGCCTATATACAGCTCAGTTCCCCGTCTATTGTTTTCTAATTATATGCCCTATTTCAACAAGATTCAGTGGTATGTGAAGCGGGTTAAGCAGCCTGTGTATGCCAAGTTCCCCCAGCACTTGAACATTTACCGATTTAATATTTTTTCCAATATATCTTTTCGCACAGTCAACATTAGTTGCAGATATTTCACAACCAACACCTGTAGTTGTTTATAATAATCATCAAATTTATCTGCGCTTACTTTTTCGTCATTAGGTTTTCCGTTTCAAAACTGGTTGGATACGTACCTGCACTTATTTATATTTTGAGCTATCCTACAAAGGTCACTTGAAGTTCTCAAACAGCCTGTATACAGCTCGATTCCTCTTCTATTGTTTTCTAATTTTATGCCCTATTTCACCGAGATTCAGTGAAGGGGGTAAAGCAGCCTGTAGCTGCCAAGATATACCAACACTTAGACATTTGCCGAAATAATAGTTTTCCAGTAAATCTTTTCACACCATTAACATTATTCGAGAATATTGCGCAACCAATACTTGTAGTTGCTTATAATAATCATCATGTTTAAGTACAGTTACTTTTTTTGTCATTAATTTATCCATCTTGGGACTGGTTGGATGCGTACCTCCATTGATTTCTATTCTGAGCTAGTCTACACATTTCCTTGAAATTCCTACAGCCTACATCTTTCACAATCTGTGTGCAGTAGTCTAACCTAGGTCTAGTTCTACTTGTCTTTTTGCCTATCTCTGCTTCTAATATATTCCTCACTATTCCTTCATGCCGTAGTATGTGACCTTTCATCCTATTTCTCTAATTTTTTACCGTTTTCCACATAGTTCTTTTTTCCCCTACCATTTCTAGTACCTCTTTGTCCTTAAGGTTGTCTGTCCATAGTATCTTCATCATACGTCTGTAGCACAACATTTCTAAGGATTCTACCTTTCTCTTGTCCGCTTCTCCTACTGTCCAGGCTTCAAAGCCGTACAGTGCTGTGCTTCACAGATATGTTTTAAAGCAATCTTTTCCTTGTTTCTATGTTTGTTGTCTTTGAACATCGTAGTTGCTTTTTCTTGTTAAATGTAGCACGACCCTGTGGTAGTCTTTGTTTTATATCTTTTGCGCTTTTTCCATCTTGTGTTATCTGTTTTCCTAGGTAGCAGAGATCCTTAACTTCTTAAGTTCTCGTCATCTATTTGTATTCTTGTTTTCGATTTATTTTCCCCACTTTTGCATACTAGTACTTTAGTTTTAGTTTTGTTAATTTTCATGCCGAATTTTTCTGTGAAAAATGTTAGGCGAGCATTTTTCCACAAAAAATACGCCCTCGTTCGGATGAGAGCTAAAATGAAGGCCAGTGTGTGAATGTTATCAGGCACGTTAAAGATCCCTACCTTTGCTTGGAACAGCAAAGGTTCGGTATAATTCAAAATTTCCATGTAAAAGAAAACTCGCTTCCTGGCCAATGTATTACTTGCGGGTAGAGCATTAGAAAGTCTGGGGGCCAAAACTGTATGTAACATATTATTATACGATAGTTTACTCTAGAAAAATTGTTAATGACTTAAAAACTAAATTTGATATTTTTAGGGTTCCTCAAGAAGGATTTGTCAGTACTAGTTCTTGAAATAATTATTTCCTAATTCTAGTCATCCAATCTAATATCCTTTTTGCGAAAAGAAATTGATGAAAGTAAAACGAAAGTCTACTAAAAGACTCTTCATATTAGTAATATCTTTTTATGATTCTGTATCAGAGGGCAACGTTTTATTAATTTACACATTGTTGGAAAACTGCTAGAAAATTATTTTTCGTTTGTTATTCCAGATCTGTATATTTTCATAAAAACGCGTCGAGGTTTTTACTTTAATTAAATATTTTTGTCCACTAAATAGAAGAACACCGCTACAAATAAATTGTCGTAGAATTCTTGTCCATGGTTATGACCTTCCTAGCTCAAAAATATCGCATTTCATTTCTCAGATTGTAATACTGCATTTAGAAAATTGGGTCATGACTTACTTTGATTCCTTTTTTGTGGATGATTATTAGATAGCCAATTAAACGAAGATTACCAGAGAGGGCCAAATTAGCTGGGACTTTTATCTCACACTGCAAGATTCATGGTAGTAATAATAAAATTTCTTAATAGCTTTTACCTTAGACAATACCCCGGCCATCATTATTAAGACGCACAGATGTATATAACAACGCCATTGACTGTTCACCGTTGTCTAAGTGTAACCCCCAAAAATCCTCTGTAGTTCCGGTCGAAGGCTTCTCGCTTACCAACTGTTTCAAACTTAGCACGGAAGCTTATTTTGCCACGCGCCCCAACATTACAATTGTGTGCAGAATTAAACAGATAATAACTTTACAAAAAGTCGACTTTTTCCACTGAAAAAATCGTAAAAGTGTCTTCAGAAAGAAAAACGCATGCAACCGACAGCCGTAAATCAAGAACGGCGTTTTTACGAGACCGCTCGAGGGTTAACGTGTATTTTATGCATTTTATATAGTGTCGAGTTTCAAAGTACCTACTGATTACACAACACTAAACAAAGATTAACCCGATAACGAATAAGGGATGTTTGTTGGTCTTGAAGATTTGGCGCCTTATTGGAGTTTCTGTCAAGCAATAAACATACAATAAGGCACCTTTAGATCGCGTAAAGCCATAAAATTAAAAACTAATTGGATGGTTTTAAAAGTTAAGCGCGCTTTAAGTCTGTAGTTCGTTTAATAAATCCGTGGGTGGTTACCCTATTAGATACGCACATTCTTAAACACCGAAATAATATGTACAAAGTAAGATGATTTAAGATGACTTAAATGAGGGTAATTCGAAACAAAGGGCCATTTAAACAGTGCAAATTAGCGCCCTCTAATCAAGACCAGTCCCCACGTCATAAAGTAGCGAGACTATATTAATTCCCAAGATCCATAAGGTTCCCTACAATTTTTCTTAAAAATTTATAACTTATTTGGAAGGAGGCGGCACTTTAGGCCAAATAAAATTGACCTTGTGATTAATGGTGATATTTAATAAATTAAATTTTGCTGCTGTAAATTTTTGCTCAACAATAAATCACGATTATGAACAGTTTGAGAAATTTTCTTTAGTAGTAAATTTAAGTTAAAGATTTTAGAAGGGAAACGTTTTAAAGTAGAATGTGGAAGAAGTGTTACAATTCACCCCTACAATTCGATCATTTCATTATTATGCATATAAACCACGCATTTCTAATTCTTTTCAGAATACTTTAATCATAAATGTTACCTCGAGAAATTAATTATTATTTCCATTTTGAATGAGCCTGCATCTTAAAAAAGTTCTACATTATTAGAACGGGTAGAATGGTTTGCATGTTTCAATGAGTTAAAGAGCCGTACTATCAGTCTAACTAAATTAGTGGAGTCTTGATTGAGAAACCAAATTAAGACAGGTCCCCAAAAGAGGGTAGCAACACCTTCGATACTAAAGTGCAACAGATTATAGAGATCGGTATGGCATTCTAAGACACACTACTACGATGTGGAAGGCAACTGGACACCACCTCATTACCTCCTAAGTACACAACGTACTTAAATTGTTATTTAACATGATAGCATACTCTGAGGTAAAAGATTCGGACTCACAATAGTCCACCATTCGAATTTCCAGGAGAAAGCTACTTCAGAGGTGTGATCGAAAAAATTAAGAGAAGAGCCAGGAACATTTTACGCGTCCGAGCGTGAAACATTAGAAGTATGAAGCAAGTAGGTAAGCTAGAGAATTTGAAAATTGAAATAAATAGGTTAGCATTAGACATAGTAGAGATAAGCAGAATTCAGTAACCAGAGACGGGGGATTTTTTGAGCAGAGACTTTGGAGTAATTTATACAAAATCAGAGGAGGGAAATTCGGAGGTTTAGATAGTTATGCGAAAAAAGTTAAGCGCCTGTGTAGAAAACTACTTACAACAGAACGAAAGAGTACTAATTTTTAAATTAGAATCTAAACCGGTAAATAAAGTAATAAGACAATTGTACATGTCCACAGAAACGATGTACAAAGATATCGAAGACATACTAAGATGCGTAAAAGGACAGGAAAATTTAATAGTTATGGGGGATTTTAATGCAGTGATAGGTGAGGGTATGGAAGAAACAGTAGTAGGTTTATTACGTTTAGGTACGAGAAACGTCAGAAAAAATAGGCAGGTAGAATTTTGCGACAAAAACAATTTAATCATCACAAACACATTATTTCAACATCAGCTAGAAGACCATACACGTGGAAGATGTCAAAAGACATAGGAAGATATCAAACATATTACATTCTTGTTAGACAACGGTTTAGGAATCAAGTAATTCTCCAGAAGTTTCTCAGAAGCAGATATGGACACTGACCACAACAAATTATGAAGGCCGCGTTTAAATTTGAAAAATAGGAACGGAAAAATACAATTTGCCTTTGAGAAACTAAAACATAAAGATATCCACGAAAGATTTGAAAAGAAAGTCAAATGAATTGCTGAAAGACATCGCCAAAATTTGTGATACTAAAAAAGTAGAAACAGAATCATCATCATTAGATTTTCAGTCCTGAAACTGGTTAGATGCGTACCATCATTGTTTCCTATTCTGAACTAATCTACACATTTCCCTGTAAAATTGCACAGTCTGCATCTATCACTATCTGATCTAAGTCTACATCTCCCTCCTTTTTCCTATCTTTGCTTGTAATATATCCCATACTATTCCCCAAAAATGCATTAGAATGTATTCTTCCCTTCTATTTCTCTTATTTTTTTCCACAGATATCCTTGTTCCCGTACTATTTCTATAACCTATTTGTTATTAACTTTGTCTGTCCATGCTATCATCGTAATACATCTGAAGCACAGCATTACCAAAAAGCTGCTACCCTTTTTCTGTCTGCTTTTCCTACTTACTGCCCGTATTTCATGGCATACTGTGCTGTGTTCCACACATATGCTTTCATCAATTTTCTTCTTGTTTCTATGTTTGTTCTCTTTCATCATAGGCGCTGTTCTTTTTTGTTAGTTGCAGTTCGACCTCTTATTGTTTAACAATTATATACCCTATTTCTCCGACATTCAGTGGTTGTAAAAGAAGGTAAGCAGCCTGTGGCTGCCAAGTTCCCCCAGCACTTGAACATTTACCGATTTAATATTTTTTCCAATATATCTTTTCGCACAGTCTACATTAGTTGCAGATATTTGACAACCAACACCTGTAGTTGTTTATAATAATCATCAGATTTATCTGCGCTTATGTTATCGTCATTAGGTATTCCGTCTCAAAACTGGTTGAACACGTACCTGCACTTATTTATATTCTGAGCTAACCTACACGGTTTCCTGAAATTTTCACACAGCCTGTATACAGCTCGGTTCCCCTTCTATTGTTTTCTAATTTTATGCCCTATTTCACCGAGATTCAGACATTTGCAGAATTAATAATTTTCCAGTAAATCCTTTCAGCCAATTAACATTATTCGAGTATATTTCCCAACCAATACTTGTAGTTGCTTATAATAATCATCATGTTTAAGTACAGTTACTGTTTTCATCATTAATTTATCCATCTTGCGACTGGTTGGACGCGTAGCTCCATTGATTTCTATTCTGAGCTTGCCTACACATTTCCCTGAAATTCCTACAGCCTACATCTTTCACTATCTGTGTGCAACAGTCTAACCTAGGTCTACCTCTACTTCCCTTTTTTCCTATTCTGCTTCTAATATATTCCGCACTACTTCCTCATGCCGTAGTATGTGGCCTATTAGCCTGTCTCTTCTATTTTTTACCGTTTTACACATATTCTATTCTTCCTCTACCATTTTTTGTGCCTCTTTGTTTTTAATTGTGTCTGTCCATGATATCTTCATCATACGTCTGTAGCACTATATTTCAAAGGCTTCTAACTTATTCTTGTCCGCTTCTCCTACTGTCCAGGCTTCACAGCCGTACAGTGTTGTGCTCCACACATATGTTTTAAGCAATCTTTTCCTTGTTACTATGTTTGTTGTCTTTAAACACAGTAATTGCTCTTTATTGTTAAATGTAACACGATCTTGTGCTAATCTTTTTTTTATATCTTTTGCGTTATTTGGCTTCCTAGGTAGCAGAATTTTTAACCTCTTGTAAGTTTGTGTTACATATTTGTATTCTTGTTTTTGATTTATTTTCCCCTCCTTTGCACACTAGTACTTTAGTTTTAGTTTTGTTAATTTTCATACCGCATCTCTTTGTTAGAATCGTTTCTTCTATTTCATTGAGAGCAGCTTCTAACTCTTCATTGCTAGATGCTAATACCGCTATATCATCTGCAAATCTAATATAAATTTTTTGTCCCTGCTTAGTAATTCTAAACGTCTTCCTGCGTTTGACAGTATTCATTGCCTCTTAAATGTACAAGTTAAAAATTAATGGGGATAAGGCACATCCCTGTCTCACCCCTTTCCTAATGTTTACTTCTCTACGTGCCTGCTCTATTTCTATTACTGCTGCTTGCTCGTTGGATAAGCTATGTACTATTCGTCTATCCTTATAACTCATTCCAATTTTTTTTAGTATTTCGAACATTTTTTTCATTTTATATTGTCGAATGCTTTTTCCAGATCTACAAACTCTATATACACGCCTTCCCCTTTTCTTTTGTTTTGTCCATTATTACTCCAAGAGCTAAAATAGCCTTCCGTGTTCCCCTATTTCGCCTAAACCCAAATTGATCTTCTCCTAGTATTTCTTCAGCTCGTTTTTTCATTCTAGTATATATTTTTGATACGTGTAATGTCAAACTTATTATTCGAAAATTTTCACATCTATCCGCGCCTTTCTTTTTTGGTATAGTTACTAGATGTTATGTTTGAAATCCTTGGGTATCTCTCCTGTCTCATAGATATAGCTTACAAGTTGGAAGAGACGTTCTGTTACCTCTTGTCCAGCGGCTTTTAGGGTTTCTGCTTGCACCTTATTTGTACCCGGCGCCTTACCATTTTTCAGACCCTTTCATGGTAATTCAAACTCATGTCTAAGTATAGGATATCCCAAGTTATCATTTTCAATGTCTGATTCCTGTTCTAATGCAGTTAGTTCCTCTTCTGCATATAAATTCCCTATATATTTTTGCCATTTACGCACTTTCTCTACATTTTCTATAATGAAGTTTTCTCGCGCGTCTCATATATTTTTGCTATACGGTTTTATATTCCTGAAATTGATTCTAATTAGTTTGTATTCTTCATCTCTCTTTCCTACTTCCATCTTAGTTTGTACCTCTTTGCATTTTTCATCAATCCATTGTTCTTAGCTTTCCTGCATTTGCGAATAATTTCCCATTTTAAGGCTTTGTATCTCTGTTTTCTTGTTTCATCTGACTTTTTTGTATCTTCGTCTTTCTTCTATTAAATTCAGGATATCCTTTGTTATCCATGGTTTCTTATTTTCTTTTTGTGTATACCCCAGAATATCTCTGGCCGCCATATCAAAGCTAAATTTAATAGTATTCCATTCTGTTTCTATTTCCTTGGTATCAGATATTTTCCTGATATCTTTCAGCAATTCATTTGACTTTCTTTCAAATCTTTCTTGAATATCTTTATCTTTTAGTTTCTCTAAATAAAAGTGCCTCTTTCCGTTTCCTTTTTTCAAATTTTTAAATTTAGGTGCGGCCTTCATAATTACGATGTTGTGGTCAGTGTCTATATCTGCTTCTGGGTAGCTTCTACAGTCTTTTACTTGATTCCTAAACCGTTGTCTAACAAGAATGTAATCTATTTGATATCTTCCTATATTTCCTGGCATCTTCCATGTATATCGTCTTCTAGCATGATGTTGAAATAATGTGTTTGTGATGATTAATTTGTTCTTGTCGCAAAATTCTACCAGTCTATTTCCCCTATCGTTTCTCATGCCTAAACCAAATAAACCTACTACCGCTCCGTCCCTACTCTCACCTACCACTGTACTAAAATCGCTTGTAACTATTAAATTTTCATGTCCTTTTACGTATCTTAATGTCTTCGATATCTCTGTAGATCGCTTCCACCTCTTCGTCACTGTAGCTAGAAGTGAGCATGTATACTTGCATTATTATTGTGTTTACTGGTTTAGATTCTAATCTAACCATGGGTACTCTTTCGTTCGTTTGTAGGTAATTTTCTATACAGTATCCTATCTTTTCCTGCATAACTATCTCTACATCTAAATTTCCTTCCTCTGCTCCTATATAAATTACCCTGAAGTCTCCACTTCAAAAATCCTCCGCCTTTGGCCACCGAACTTTGCTGATCTCTACTATGTTTAGTGCTAACTCATTTATTTCGATTTTTAAGTTCTCTAGCTTACCTACTTGCTTCATGCTTCTAGCATTCCACGCTCCGACTCGCAAAATTTTCCCGACTCTTATTCTGGACTTTCCGATCGTATCCGCCGAAGTAGTCCCCTCCGGGAAATCCAGAATCTTTTACCCCAGAGAATGCCATCATGTTTATTTCAATTCAAGTAAGCCGTGTACTTGGGAAGTAATGTGGTGATTTCCCGTTGCCTTTCACATCGTGATAGCGTGTCTTAGAATGCCATACCGCTCCCTATAGTCTCTGCCAATCTAAGTACCGAAAGAACCGCTGCCCTCTTTCGGAGACCTGTCTTAGTCTGGTTCCTCACTAACGACCCTACTACTTTGGTTGGACCTGTAGTTTGGTTCTTTAGCTCATTAGAACACGCAAGCCATTTCACCTGTTCTAGTAATCTAGAACTTCGGCAAGGTGCAGGTCGATTTGAAATGGAGAAACAGAATGGAACAACATTAAATTCAGCGTAGACATGACCACCAGAGATAGTAATAATAATAATAACAATAAATCTTTATTAGCATCCTTTTGAATTTCACCTAAAGCAACCGCTATTGCTTAACCAGATGTACGTCTTAATTTGGAGTAGTTATAATTAATTGCAAGTTGTTTTTCATAATAAATAATCAACAGTTTATAACTTATAGTTCACCAACTTAAAAATATAAACTACATAATTTATTTACTTTTTTAAACATCCTATCCTATAAAGAATACAACCATCATTTAATTATAAATTCAGTTTAAATTAAGTAAAACCATATTTATTATAAATTAATCCACTTTTATTCCTAGAAATTACGATTGATTATTTAAATTTACATGAAAGATTCTACTACTTTATACCTACTAAGCACTTAACACTATGTTTTATGCAGCTCAACCCTCCCTTTTAGAAACTAATAACTAATATTTTGAACCCCGCACAATAATTACAGAATAGTAGTAAATATAATTATAGATGTATTTAGTATCAATCAAAGGTTTCTGCCGATGCTTTGACTTAAGCAGAATTTAAGCAAAATTTGCAGGTCATGAGTTTTTGTACTAGCTAGCATAATGAACATTAAGGAACATCTTTAATGAGATTTTTAATGTTCTCATACTTAGGAATCTTTTGCAATCTTCTGGTAGTTCGTTAAAAATTTTTGGAACAATATAAGAAAGTGTATTTTTCCATATTTGTTTAAAATGATAGGTAGTTCGTAACTATTAAATCTTGTATCATATATATATGAGCGCCTTTTACTAAATATGTGTCCTTAAAATAATTATTCATAATCAATTTATAGAAAAATAATCCGTATACACTAAGATAATCGCATTCTTTTAACAATTCCTGAAAAGTAAATTTAGTCTCTGCCGTAAACTAATTTTAATAATTTTTTTTGGATTATTATAATTCGGTTTAGATAAGCCTTACTGGCAAAGCCCCATGCCTCCAGCCCGTATCGCAATACGGACTCTGCTAAAGCGACATAAATAATTCTTCTTATTTTATAGGCAACCATTGGCTTTATATAGTACAATTTAACTAGGACATGGTTTATTTTTTTACACACGTTTGATATGTGTGAATCCCAACGAAAGTAGTGATCTACCGTTACCCCTAGATATTGGTATGTATTAATTACATTGCGTAATAGCTTTACATTCAGAAAAACATGCTGTACATCCTCTTATTTTTTTCAGCTGGAAACATTTACAACAATGCAGGACAATGTCCACGCTATCCTTTTGCATATAAGGTGTTGTTATGTGCATAAATTTCGTTTCTTGTTCATTGATGACTAAAAAGTTGTCGTGTGACCACATAGCTGTGTTATCCATATCTAATTACAAAAAGTTTTTGGCAACATATAAATTTTGATGCACCGTAACTATTAAAATATCATCTGCAAACATATATATTGTACATGTTTGTATGACTTGAGGAAGGTCATTAATGTATAGGAGAAACAGGATTGGCCCTAATACAGACCCCTGCGGTACACCAAAATCTTGCTCAAATTCTTGACTATAAGAATTTTTTATCTTTACAACAAAATGACGATATTGTAAATAGTTTGAAAATAACACCAGTGTCTTCCCACCGAAGCCCAACTGTTCCAATTTTTTTAGTAGTATTCCATGTTCAATAAGTTCGAAAGCCTTGGAATAGTCTATAAATAAACACAAAACGTGTAAACTATCTTTTAGTTTACTATACACATAATCAGCAAAATCCGAGAGCAACTTATTTGTGCCTAATCCTTTAACAAACCCGTATTGTTCTTTCGTGATTACTGAGTTAACTTCTAAAAAGGTATTAACTTGTTCCGAAATATGTTTTCAAAAAGTTTTTCTAATATCGGTAGTATTGATATTGGTCGATAATTAGCACACTCCAAGTAACTTCCTTTCTTATAAATAGGTCTAACAATAGAGATTTTCAAAAAATTTGGTACAACTGTAGTTTTAATAATTGTGTTAATTAACCATACTATTATTGGTACCATTTCGGTTTTTACTAGTAAAATGTCTTTTGCTCTGATTTGATCATATCCCGAGGATTTATTTTTCTTCATTTTTGAAAGTTCCCTGTTCACAAATTCAGAGCTAGTATATTTTAACAATATACTACAATTTGGGATATTGGTCATAGTAGTAGTAGTAGTAGTTCAATTCAATTCAATTCAATTTGATTTACATTTGCATCGTAAGCTAGCCTATTGCTGCTTGACAAGACGCTATAAACCAAATAAATTACTGCTAGCTAGTACACATAAACACCCTAGGTTAATTGTTTTATAAATAACTACGCTAACAGTAAATCTAGTTCCAATTCTTAGAGTTATGTTATTTCATTTCAGCTCAACTCTCTATAAATTCATGTTGTCATTCCGCATTGAAAGTATGTTCATTATAATTGCAAGATGGAATATCCAGTTAAAGAGGGTAAATTCATCACTTTCAGCTGTTTCTTATATCATTATACAATTATATACTTAAAACATTATAAGTCACATAAAACAATATTTCAATTTCTATATGTAGATAAAATTTATCAAAGTACTAACCCTTATAATAATACTAAGGAAAATTCCATAACGTAACATACATTTTGCAACATACATATAATAAATACATAAGTAATTGCAAAAACCGTATTTAACTAGTAACAATTTTTTTGACGACTGCAAATCACCTAAAATTTATTAGTTAAATACGTCTTTTTGTCTGTTCGATTAAACAAGTAAATATCGTCATTTAAATAAATATTTGTATTGGGATCATGTAGCCCAACCATAATACAGAGATGCTAGTTTGGTTGCTAACATCAAGGCGTTAACTGTTTGAATAAACATTTCAATGTCAAACGATTTTGATATAATATGTGCAGCGTGCCAACCACTCACTCTGGCTGGGGCACCTGATACCAGCACATCATGGAGAACATTAGAGTTCTAGCCAGCAATTTGCGTGTGGCTTTACGCCTATGTGTTTAGTCCAAGTGTAATAAGCATGAAGAAGTGTTTTTAATAATGGTAAGCAAATAGATATAATCTCTTAAACAAACTAAATAATTTTGTTATAGCGCTCTTATCTTATCCTGTCTAATTTTGTCTTGTATAATTTTATGTGATCATTTCTTTTCGTCTCCGCTCATCAATTTTACCATTTAATGTGAACATTTTTCAATTTGATTGTACTATTCTAAATTTAATAAGAACGTACTTCAATGTGGCGATAATAATTTTTCATCTAATATGAACGTCCTTCAACTTGACCGTAATATTTGAGATTTAATAAAGCGTTTGTCAATGAGGCCGTAATACTTGAGATTTAACCGGAATGTTTTTCAATTTAATAGCAATTCTTTTGTTTTAATCTAAACGTTCCATAATTAACATTTACGATAATTCTTTAATTGCTATGATGAATTTACAAGAATAATGTGGATAATTACACTCAAGATAATTGTTTGGATAACGAACTAAATGCAGTAATAGAAGGAAGCTTCGCATTTTTTGATAACCGTTTGAATGAATTTTGGTTTGTTCCGTTATTGCGTAGAAGAAATACGCTTTGAGGTTGTATAATTGGGTCCAAGAAGCGTACAGTTGATTGGCTTTACTACAACATGTAAACAGCAACGTCATTTGTTTGTCCAGGAACTGTATGTATGCACATTTGGCTTAATACAATGTAACACGGTCACACAAACAAGATACCTGGCGAAACAAGGTAAGGGTTCTTTATTATTTTCACATGACGTCCGCATTTGGCCAACGTTGATACAAGGCAACATCTGAAAAATAATATTGTGATGACCTACGATTATTATTTTGCTTAACAAACTATAAAGGACTTTTGATGTTTTTTAATTGTCAATATTTAAATCCAGGGTAATAACCGTTATTATTACTAACGAACTTAAGCAGCCTAATTGAGTTCTGATTAAAGTTTCATTTATGTGTAATTATAATTAAAGCATTTGAACGTTAAATTATTAGATTTTATTTCATCGGGGAATATTAAAGAACCCACGGGTTACTTTAATTATTTAATTAACTAAATAAATCACTAACGACAAAAAAATTTGTAAGAAACTGCCAAAAAGAAAAACAAAAATAAAAATAAAAACCTTTAAATTCCTGAAAAAAGAATTCCCCGAATCCAACATAAATTTCTACTAATCGTTATATTCCTTATAATAAACACATCCTTAATTACCAATTTTGTTAAGAATCTAAGTAATATCTGTTAACCTAAACTTATTAAATTATTCCTAGAGTGCTTAATAATTCCTAAACCCCTTAAATGAATCAAAATAAGTACCAAATAACACAAATAAAATAACATTACTAAATTCAGATGTTTAAAAATATAAATGTTTGTTCGTGGTATAGGAATTTTTGAACACAATAAAGCATTCGATCTATACTTATTTATGGTACTGTGAGTTTAAGAAATCTTTTAAATCAGATTTTAGTTTTTTTATGTTTGAAAAATTTTGAATTTCAGGCGGAAGTTTGTTAAAAAGTTTGGTAACTATGTATGACAAATTGTTCTCACCATATTTATTTAGTGCCAACGGAACCACATAATTGTTAGATCTTAATCCGTAATCGTTTGTTTTTCTTTCCAGGTATGTATTTTTAAAAAAATTATCTATAACGATGTTAAAATAAACTAAACCTTTAACGGCTAATACATTAGATTGTGTAAGTAACTCCTGCATACTAGTACCTGGGTCAGCATTGGTAATAAGTTTTAATAATTGTCGTTGTACAACTCGAATTTTGTTTAACTGTATATTACCAGCAAAACCCCATGCGGGTAATCCATATCTAATTATAGATTCAGCCAGCGCAATGTATAAAATCCTCTTAACTTTTAATGAAACCTAATTTCTGATATAGTACGTTTTAACAAGGACCATTTTCAGTTTTTTACAAACATTATTGATTTGGTGATCCCACCGAAAGAAGTTATCCACTGTGATTCCTAGGTATTGATATATGGAGCACTGTGCAATATTCGTGTAGCTGCGTGTGCAAGAATTAAAGCCTCTTTTTTTCAATTGGAAGCATCTACAAGAGTGTATTATAATATTTGGTTCACCTCTTTGTATATATGGAGTTGTAATATACATCAATGTGGTCTTCTTTATGTTCAATACTAGGTGCGCTAGGTTGCGCTAGCTTTAGTAACCTTTGTTACCAGTATAACTTACTTTCTCCATATGGGAAGGGGCTAACATTAACTTCCCCTCCCCCTCCAGAAAAGAAGCTACGGTTATGTAGTTTCTATGTCTGCGCTAGTTATTTCTAGAGGTGCGGTGGGTTGCGCTAGTTCTAAGTAAGCAGTCCCAGCAGTATAATTAAGTTGTTGTAACATGTGGGTCTAACGTTAATGTAGCCCTCTCCTTCCGCGTCTGCTTCTGAAGTATCCAGCTTGTTTTGTATGACAGATTCTACTTCCCTATTGGAAAATGTTGTCACTAAATTCTAGAAAGTCGAAGCTGTCCCCGCCGCTCAACCTATTACGCCTGATGAAATCTTAGTTGAAAAAATTTTGTTAACACTATTCGCCCCAATGATCAAGGACGGTGTCGTCTCACCTTTTAAAGATCCAAAGCTTTACTTTCCTAGTAGTCGTAATCTTGCTTTACAGCGGTTTGTATCTTTAGAAAATTGTGTAATTAAACAGACCGCAGTTTATGAACAATACGTTTCGTTTCTGCGCGACCATTTAAATTCCAAACACAAGCAACCTGTTCAAGTTGGTTCTCTATCTGGCATTTCTTCTTACATCCCGCATCATTGTGTTGTGAAACCAGAAAGTATAAGTACTGAGCTACGTGTAGTTTTCAACACTTTCGCTAAAACTCCATCTCGATCTTCCTTAAATGATCATTTATTTGGTGGACCCAAACTTCAACCAGATATTACTGCAATTTTGTTACAATTTCGCCTTCATCCTTATGTTATTACTACATATATTCGTCAAATATATAGACAAATCCTGGTTAATCCCGCTCATTGTGACTATCAAAAAATTGTTTGGCGTTGTTCTCCTGAGGAGCCTATTCAGGACTTTCTATTGAATACAGTTACCTATGGGATAAAGTGTCCTCCCTTTCTTGCAATACGCACGCTTCTGCAGTTGGTCGGGGACGAAGGAAACTCCTTTCCTTTGGCCGCTTTTGCTCTTCGCAATCACACCTATATCGATGATATCGTTTCTGGTGGGGATTTTATTGAGTCAACCCTTGCTTTACAAAATCAACTAATTGCTCTTTTAAAACTTGGTGGTTTCGAACTTCATAAATGGTCAAGTAACCATCTCGAATTATTCAAAGGTCTTTCCGCTACACAACAATTTGCGCAAACCCGCTCCTTTGCGGATCCTGACACTCAACCCCTAAAAGTTCTAGGTCTTCAATGAAACCCCACCTCAGATAATTTTTGTTGTCTGGTTCAGCCACTAAGTACCTCTTGTACCAAGCGCAATCTACTTTCTAACTTAGCCCGTATTTTCGACCCCTTGAGACTTTTATCCCCCCTTACTTTCCTGGTAAAACACTTGATTCAACGTTCATGGTCGCTACAATTAGAATGGGATGCTCCCCTTTCCCCCTACTTCCTCCGTTTGTGGGAAATATACTTGCATGAGTTTCCGCTTCTTTCGGATTTCGCTTTACTCCGCTTGTTAATCCCGTCACAGTTTACTACGTGCGAAGTTCTGCTTTGCTGACGTATCCGAATGTGGCTACTGTGCTGTTGTTTATTTTCGCTTTGTTACCCCTTCCGCCGTTGAGATACGCTTAGTTTGTGCAAAATCTAAAGTCGCCCCTCTTCGTATCCTTTCTTTGCCCAGACTCGAACTTTTAGCCGCCACCTTGGCATCACAACTATTAACCTTTATTGTCAAAACTTTTGATTCCCACCTTACGTGTGATAAAATTTTTGTTGGTCTGATTCCATGGTGGTTCTTTCTTGGATTCGTTCCCCACACAGCGCTGGAAGACCTTTGTTGCAAATCGAGTCTCCTATATTCAAGAAAACACTTCTCGTGCTTCTTGGTAATATATTCCCTCCAATGAAAATCCTACCGATGTGGGGTCACGTGGTTTGCTACCTAGCGACTTGTGCCAGTGTTCTTTATGGTGGGTGGTATCCCCTGCCTTGTACCGTTTGTTTGAAAAATACAGTCCACATATACCACATTTTAATTCTCCTGAAGTTCTCATCAAAGAACGTTCTATTGTTCTGACCGCTGTCGCGTTCTTTTCTTGGATTGAAATAGTTTTGAAAAATAATTTTTCTTTTCAATTCATTATTCGCATTGTCGCTTGTATTCTCCGCTTTGTCCATAACCTACAACATCCGTTATCAAAATACACCAAACCTTTGTCTTCTTTCGAGCTACATAATGCTTTGATCCCTTTGATTAAGTACATTCAAAACTCATTTTTCAATTAAACTGGACGTCCTCCAGTCTGGATCAGTTCTAAAAAAGAATTTTTGCAAATTGTCCTTCTTTATTAGAGAAGAATCGTATGGGTTGGTGACCGGCTGTCTCACGCATCAGGCGTCGCCGTGGATCAATGTAGTAAGCGTAAGACTACGGATCCCAAGGTCCTGAGTTCAAATCCCGACACGGCCGACTGCTTGAAAAATGGCAGGTGAGCATTTTTCACAAAAATTACGCCCAAGCTCGGATGAGAGGTTAAATGGAGGTCTCGTGTGTGAGTGTTGTCACGCACGTTAAAGATCCCTACCTTGCCTGGAACGGCAAGAGTTCGGCAAAATTCTAAATTTCCAGGCAACAAAAAACTCGCCTCCTGGCCAATGTAGTACCTTCTGGTGGAGCATTGGAAATGTAAATGCAATGTCTCACGCATCCTTATCCTCTGAGAGGAAATTTTTTCGTCCTTTTGCCTAGTCACAGTCGCTTTACGGATTTGTATATCAGTTTTGTCCATTTAAAATACTTCCACGCGGGTGCTCAAATGGTCCATTTTCTCGTCAGTCAGCACTTCTGGATTATTTCTGGAAGGCAATCTATCCGTCGTGTTATGAGTCGTTGTCTAACGTGCTGGAAGACCAATCCGGTCGCATTGAAACCTCCTATGGGCAACCTGCCTTCATGCCAAGTTACTCAAGTAAAACCTTTAAGTTCGAGTGTCGACTTCGCGGGTCCCTTTTCTATTACCATGTCTTGACTACGGGGCGCCAAAGTTTTAATATTGTATTTATGTCTTTATATTTGTATGGTTACCAAGGCGTTGCAACTTGAAGTCGTATCCAATTTGTCAACGGACGTCTTTGTAGCGGCTCTTCGCCGATTTATTGCCAGGCGTGGCCGTTGTGACCACCTCTATAGTGAATGTGGCACAAATTTTGTGGATGCTCATAAACAGTCAATTCATCTCGCCAAGCTTGCTGCTTCTAATTACCATGTTTCGTGGCATTTTATACCGCCGGCTTCACTTCATTTTGGTGGCTTGTGGGAGGTGGGAGTGAAATCCGTTAAAACCTTGCTTCTTCGTACCATCGGCGAACAAGTATTGACCTACGAGAAACTAGCCACTGTCTTTGTCCAAATTGAGTCCATCTTAAAGTCGCGTCCTCCCACACCCATGAGCAGTGACCACAATAACTTGACTTGCCTTACACCAGGTCACTTTCTGACTTTGGCGCTTTTAACCGCTATTCCGGAACCTGCCCTTTCTCATCTTTCGCTTAACCGCCTCTCGCGCTGGCAATTCTCCAACGGATTGAACAAGATTTTTGGTCCCGTTAATCCAAGGAATATTTGCACTCGCTTCTACAGCGCTCCAAGTGTCATACACCGTCTCCTTCAGTTGAGTTGGGCACATTAGTGGTGATCAAGATCGCTAATGTTCCTCCCCTCCGGAAGTATAGAATTTGTGACAGTATATTCCAGCTCTTGCTGTCTACACAACGTAATCGCCAGAGAATAGCTATTGCATTCTTTGTTAAACCTTCCACATGTTTACTCCACTTTAACTTATTATCAAGGATCGCGCTCAAGTAGTTAACCTTCGTTTTTAACTGAGATGTTTTCTACACAAAAGTGGAAGCTTAAATCCTCTGGTGTTCATTTTTTTTGAAAAGCCTATTCTCTTTCATTTGTGGATTTATTGTAGCACCACCTCCCTATTGATGAACATACCAAACTGCATTCGTTCGTATACCACCATAACCAACTTGCCCATCATCTGCATAGACTTGCGTATGATTACCTTCTTTGGGGAGGTGTTTCAAAAGTTTGTCAATCACCCGGATGTCACAAGAGTACAAAGAAATATTATATAGATTACGTGGTAAAAGGTGTTCTATGGACTCGTATGGCATCTAAGCACACAATATCCCATGCGGTTGGTTACCCATTGGGCGCGTCTCTAGATGGCGGAAAGGAGAAATCTCAGGATAAATGGTCAAAGGATTGGCTGTCTACTCTGGGAAGGATCGTGATATGCTGATCTCTTTCAATGGCCCACTGCCTGAGTAGTATAAGACCCACAATCATGATGGAGAGCAAGAGACTGTGCTGGAGCGGGACAAAATCAGCCCACTAGCCAAGTGAAAATGATCCCGTGGACCGAACCCCTCAGCCCAAACTGTAGTTTCGTGGCTAATGGGCCTGCACTGAGGTAAACAAAGCCGGTGGGGCAATTCTGCAACACCAACACACCGCGTCTTCCCTGCTGTCGAGGTCATGTCCCACGGGCAAAGAGGCGTGGGGGCCTTGGCTTAACCGCCCGGACCAAGAGGAGACAACCTTGTTAAAAAACCTAAATCCTGTGGTGTAGGACCAAGGGATGCGTGGCTGGATAGTTGACCAGTTCCAATAGGTTCAAAAGTCGAGGAACAAGGCGGCACTCCGTTTCATTCACACCTTCCATGCTTACAGGGTGCATCTGGCATGGTGACCATTTACATCCCCCTTACTCGTGGGAACAATTATGAATACAATTGGAACTACTAATAAAACAACCCAACGAGGTGGAACCAGCAATGGGGAACCCTCAGGTAACCAAAACCTATTCATGGAGGTGGAGCAGACTCGGGATGCAAGTCCGCTTGTAAGGCCGGTGTCTGATACACCAGACATGGAGAAAACAATAAAGAAACTTGCAGGCACTGGACTGCAAGCAAAGAGGTTTGCAGGTGCTCAGCGTAAAAAGCTGAGGCAAGCAAAGAAAATCGAAGCTGGGACTTGGATGGAATCAAAACAGTCCATAAAGAAGATGTCGGTGCAGCAGGAGAGCGGGGGCAACAAAAGTCCTCGTTCAGAGACTTCCACACCGACACCATCTAAACCCCAGCAGCAAACCAAGTGCCCCAAGAGCCATGAGCAGATTGGGTTATATAATGCTGCTGCTAAGGGACTGCGAGTGGCGGTGGTAGACAGACGTCATCCGGATTCAGTCTTAACTGAGGGGCAGTCGATGAGCGTCCAGAACATGGTTCTGGATGCTGTAATTCAACACTCCCTCAGGAAACTCTAACCCAACCCCAGTTCGAGCGTGCTAGGTTTGCTGACGGTGTTCTTTGGCTGACCTGTGCTAACCTAGAGATCAAGGGGTGGGTCAAACACAATTTAGAGACTAAGGAAGACCTGTGGGAGGGTGTGTGTCTAAAAGTAGTAGACGCAGCAGACCTCCCGAAGAGACGCAAGGTTATAGTATGGATCCCCGACAGAGATGTCGAGGAGAAACTTGCCGGGACCCAACTGCAGAAGCAAAATCTCAGTCTGCACACGGGTGATTGGCGTATGCTTTCCTGGAAAGCTGATAAGGAAGGAACTATCATGGCCTTTTTAGTCGATCTGGGATCCTTTGAGGTACTTGAGCAAGCCAAGTTTAAAGCCTATTATGGGCTGAGAACGGTCTTGTTCAAGCCTATCAAGGGCAATTCACCTGGTGATAAGAGTGGTCCAAGTGAACCTGCAGCACAGTAGGGCAGCATCAACAGCCCTATGTAGAATGATGGGACATAGCTCTTATCCAGGAACCTTGGGTTTGCAAGGGAATGGCGCTAGGACTGGGTTCAATCGATAGGGCATTTGTATATAGTAGATCCTTTGATAGATCCAGGACTTGTATACTAATCAACAACAATCTCAAATGGTTGCAGCTTACAGAATTCTGTCAACAAGACCTTGTGGCAGTTAAGGTGGGACTAGGCGTAAATGGCGCGAAGGAGATTACGCTCCGATCGGCCTATCTTCCGTTCGACTCCCCCAACCTCGCGCCCTTAAGGGAACTAGAAGCGCTATTGGCTAGGTGCAGAGCGAATAGATCTCATCTCGTCATTGGTAGCGACGCAAATGCTCACCACACAGTATGGGGCAGTACTAGGACCAAGCCTAGAGGTGTAGCAATAATGCAATTTATAATGGCAAATTATTTGGACATTTTGAATAAAGGAAATACTCCAACCTTCGTAAATAGACGTAGGATGGAGATCATTGATATAACTATATGTTCGCCATACATAAGTAACTTAGTTAAAAACTGGCATGTGTCTGATGAGGAGAGCTGTTCAGATCACAGATACACCAGATTTTCCTTCACCAGGCTCAACCAACTGAAGGAATTTTGTCGCAACCCAAGAAAAACTGACTGGGGTAACTATAAGTTGGACCTGGATCGGTACCTTGCAAGCGAAGTTTCAACAGTGCAAAGCTGTCTGGATATTGAAGTGGCCGCGGGGAATATTACCAGCGCGGTTACTTCAGCATATAACGAAAACTGCCCTCAGTTGGTGAAAAGAACTACCAGGAAGGTTCATTGGTGAAACTTTAAACTCAGACAACTGAGGGGAGAGGTAAGAACTTTATTTAACAAAGCAAAAAAATCAGGCAATTGGGAGGTGTACAAGCGGACTCTTACTGAGTATAACAAAGCTCTGAGGAAGGCCAAGAGAGAATCATGGTGGATGTACTGTGAAGATATCGAAGGATATCCTAAATGCGCCAGACTTCAAAGAATTTTCACGAAGGACATTCAGAGATCTATTGGCTCACTGTCCATGGGAGACAGAAGTTTTACCAGGAATGAGGAGACAGTGGCTCTTTTGCTCCAAAATCATTTCCCTGGTTCGACTGAACTGGAACAATCACCTTTCGAGTGGCAAGTCCAGGGACCCGAGGTCCCCGAAAGGAGGGAATCTCAGGAAGACTGGACAATAGCGAAGAAAGTGATTACCTTCCAAAAAATTAAATGAACGATAAATACTTTCAAACCATATAAATCTCCCAGCATTCACGGAATTATCCCAGCCATGCTACAAAACGGATCGAACCTTTTGCTGAACTGGATCTGCAGAGTTTTGAAGGCTAGCTTGGTATTCCAATATATTCCGCGCAGTTGGAGGTTAACTAGGGTGGCCTTTATTGCTAAACCTGACCGTACGGACCACTCACAAGCAAAATCCTACAGGCTCATCAGTCTTATGTCCTTTCTTCTTAACCCGATGGAAAAACTGCTTGACAAGCATATCAGGGGGAGTGTTTTGGCAATTAATCCATTACACCAGAACCAGTTTGCTTTTAAAGCGGGACTTTCAACAGAATCAGCTATTCATTATCTGGTTTTCAGGGCTAAAACGACTCTAGCTAACAAAGAGATTTCTCTATGTGTCTTTGTGGACATTGAGAGAGCCTTTGATAATACATCCTTCAGCTCCATTTCGATGGTCACCAGATCAGTTGGATGGAGGAAACTTGCTGCAGGTGGATAGACTGCATGTTAAGTGGAAGGGAAGCTGTTACAGAACGGCTTGGCGAGACCATGGCAGTACGGGTGACTAGAGGATGCCCGCAGGGGGAGTCTTGTCTTCCCTGTTGTAGAACCTAGTTATGGATGGACCGTTGTGGGAGCTGAGCAGAGAAGGGTTTATTCCGCTGGGATATGCTAATGATTTAGCAATCTTATGGAGGGTAAATACAATTATATTATCAGGGAGCAAATGCAAGAAGCCCTGAAAATAATAGAGAGATGGGCAATGAGGAAAGGCCTTCGAGTCAACCCCCAGAAGTTCACTTTGGTACCTTTTAGCCGGAGAAGGAAGATTGAGGGCATTACACCCCTCTTCCTTAACGGTAACAAAATCGGCCTGTCAGGCGAAGTGGTGTACCTGGGAGTCACTCTGGACTCCAAACTCACAAGGAACCTGCAGATCAATAAGACCGTACACAAGGCGGAAACCTCCTTAGCAATATATTGACGCACTTGCGGCAAATCCTGGGGGCTAAGACCAAACATGGTACACTGGTTGTACACTAGGGTGGTCAGACCAGCAATAACATATGCAGCCTTGGTATGGTGGCCCAGGGCTAAACAATCAAACACCAAAATAAAGTTAGGCAGGATCCAGAGACTGGCTTGTTGAAGTATTACACGGGCGATGTTTTCCACGCCCATTGCTGTTATGAAGACTCTCTTTGGCCTTCCCCCACTACACTTAGTGGTGTTGGGAAGGCAAGGTTTAGACTATACAAACTTAAGAACCTTCAGTCTAGGATTATTGAAGTAGGGAGCATACAAAATTGGTTGGGAGAAATTGGGAGCATCTGTTTGAGATGCGTTCAGACTAAATGACTCCCCAGCCTTCGCCAGATTCACTCTTCAAGGCTGTTACCCAGGATGTGGGATGGGAAAAAATAAAGGGTAGATTACCTCCGAGCACGGATGGCTCTAAGGGCAAAACCGGGTCCGGATATGGACTCTTCAGGGGGAGACCGCAGGTACGTTTAAGCGTTTTCTTAGGGGCAAACGCTGCCGTTTTTCAAACGGAAATATACGCCATACTGCAAAGTGTGCGGGAAAGTATAAGAGATGCCTTTATTAAAAGACATCTATATTGTGTCTGACAGTCAGGCGGCACTCAAGGCTCTAACAAGTCAGAAAGTGTCATCTAGACTGGTGTGGGAATGTATTGAGGCACTTAATGGACTGGCACAACAGAATTCTGTTACATTGCCGTGGGTGCCAGGCCATCAAGGACTCCAGGAAAATTAAATTGCAGATGAACTTGCAAGACGGGGTACGCAAGGGCCATTTATCAAACCCGAACCTGCCTTGGGAGTCACCAAAGCTGCCATCCAAAGCTAGATTAGCACATGGATGTGCAGCGAACATCAAAGAGACTGGCAGAATAGACCAGGACTAACACATAGCAAAGCGCTGATAAAGGGGCCTAGCAAAAACAAAATTCAGAAACTGCTTCATTTAAGCAGGGAACAACTCATAATCACTGTGTGGTTCCTGGCAGGACATACTTCTGTCAAGGTTTACCTCCAAAGAATGCATAAATATAACGAAGACTTCAAATGCAGACTCTGCTCAGAGAAACCGGAGACTGCAATGCATGTACTATGCAGATGCGAGACGTTGGACAGAACGAAACAGCGCCTATTCGGGTGACCAAGGTTAGACCCAAAGAAAGTCGATACCCTTTCATTAAGGTACCTGTACTGTATGATTCGGGGTGCAGGTTTTGCAGACTGGATATGATACATAACCAGGGTTAGCACAATAAGCCTTTTAGGCTGCAGTGCGGCGGAGCCGTTTGGTTTACGCACCCGCCAGGGGAGTGGTTTTAGTGGGTATGCCGCTTGGAATGTCCAACACTTTGGCTATAAAAGTTTTCCCCTCCTCCGGGTTCAGATAACCAAAAAAAAAATAAGCACACGATATTATTCTTCTCAAACTTATTATACACCCATCTCGAATAACTTCATCTTTTATCTCGGTACCTAATATACTATTAACCTTCATATAAAGTTTCGGTCGATAAAACACACTAATATCAATAATTTACAAACGCAATCCAAATTAACGGATTCTCCAGTCTCAAGGGTGGTCTAATTCCAATTCGACCCCTTTTAAGAAACAATAAAATAAAAGAGCTGACACGGTGTGGCACATGTGGGTCCCAAATCGAAAGATATGTCCCATTAATACCATCACACCTTTTTGATCTTACATCAGAATATTAAAATGCAGGAAGCTATCAAGACTAGGTGTAATTGGATACCTCGTGAAAATTAGATTTTGCGGTATCTGTGCAATAAAGCATTCTTCGGAACTGGAGAAATGATTTCGAATAAGGGTTGGGTTCAACCAATTATTACAAAAACAAATATCTTCGCAATATAGCTGGGCGAGACGAACATAAAATTGTAGTTTTGTACCCTTTTCTGTCTTTTCTGAAATCGATATGTCAACGTCCCCTCAGCATGAACTAGCGATGTAAATTTTGTTTTTAATCTTGTAGCAATTCTAGGAATGCTACACCTTTTTCCTTGAAGTAGCACTAATAATTATTAGCAATAGTTTTGAAATTTTTGATGATAATTTCGTTAATATAAGATTAGACCACCGACAGGGAATTTTATTTATAAAAGCGTTTAGTTTGGTCATTCTTTATGATGAACTGCTATTGATGTGACTTAATCGAACGTTTGTTGGAAGCTGACTTGCAAAATAAAAAGAACTAAACGGAAGTTAAACGGTTGTTAATAGTTTATTGAGAACTTAATTACGACACCTTGTGCAAGATGTTTCTTTCAATGATTGTATAAAAAAGAATCACCTTCAATATGTCCTGTTAGCTTTGGTCCAAACAAAACTGAGGAATTTACTTAAAGCTTTATATTTGTACCGTATCTAGCTCTAAAGATTTATTTTATTGTTTGTTTTTTTCGTAGGTCGAGAAAATTGATTCTACTCAAATTTTAGCTTATTACAAGGGTGCTGCTAAAATTTTGACAGTGTATCATCAGACATTTGACATAAACATTCATAAATTTGGATGATGGGATAATTGCAAGGGATCAAGAGGAAGTTCTGAAGAATTTCTCGCTAATCGTCACTCAGAGCAGTTTATCTAAGCAAATGCGACAAACCCTTAAATCGAAAGATTATCAAAAGTCTGAGAAGATATCGCAAGGAATTAAGATTGTATCGGAACCGACACTACTTGAGGTTTGTATCACCAACGGTGCCTCTAAAGAAGTTTTGTGCGGAAAGATAGAAGAATTATCATTTCTTTTCGACTGTTTGAAAGAACTAAAAATATATCACATTTCTTATTTCTTGTTATGTCATTGCTTCAGAGTTCCAAAATTGATATACCTATTGAGAACCACTTCCATGTGGCAACATTAGGACTTCCTTCGATCAGTAAATTCCAAAATCGAGTAAACTCTGAAACAACTGCTCAATTGTCAGTTTGATCCAGTTAAATACGCTAAAGCTAACCTTCCAATCAGACTCGACAGAATTGGAACAAGAAATATTCAGGATTTATGTCTTCCAGTCTATGTTTCTTCGGTTTATGGAGTTATAGAGCTCATCAACACGATGTTAAGCGTATGTTATAGTTCGGGTGGGCGGCGTCTGAAAGCATGTAGAATTGGCTTGATTATTTGTTTAATAAGTATAAGCAAAAATAATTATAAGTTCATAACTACATGAAAATAAACATGAAATAGTTAAAATTTGAATGGTTTTAACAGTTGAAGTAGTTCGGAAGTATTCGGTAATCTTCGAAACTTTTCAGAAGGCTTCGGAATTTCCTTATGAGGCCCAGTAAGAACTTGAATAACGATAGTTAGAAGATATTTACACTTTGAAAAGATCCAGACGTCTTCGGCGATCTTCGGGACTTTTTGGAAAGCTTCGTGTTGTACTTGTGGGACAACTTTAAGTTACAAAGAATTATGATATAAAATTACAAACTACTAATTTACAATATGTACAAGTATAGAGAGTTCAGAAGTCTTCGGTCGTTTTCGGAAGGCTTCGAAATTTATTTGTGCGGCCCAGTAAGAACTTCAACAGTGAGGGTTAGAAATTATTTACAGTATTAAGAGGCCCAGACGTCTCCGGTGATCTTCGGTACTCTTCAAAAGGCGTGGTGGTAGTGGTGGCATAGGCTTCGTCGAGTGCGTCGCCATGGAACATTACGGGGTTGTCGTCCCAGTGGTAGAATTGACAGACTTAATCACAATAACGATCTGTCGGTGAAGTATGGGACGGAGCTTAACGTCCATACGTAGTTTGTTAATTATTGATTGATGTGTTATAATGACGTGCCATACGTACGGCGGTGGACAACGTCACCGTCGGAGAATGCGCAGGCTATGGAGAGCACTGCGTGTCGAAGTATAGCAGGCTATGGAGAGCGCTGCTCGCTGAAGGTTTTGCAGGTTATAGGGAACACTGCAAGGTGATTCCTTAGGCTATGGTGAGCACTGACGAATATCTTTTAGAGCATTTGTAATTATATTTATACACTCCCGTTTCTTATACTTCGTGTGTTGAAAAACGTTAATGATGTCTTTTACCAATGGAATTGTGTGTATCGATTTTGAAACGTAAAAGAATATCCAAATTTAGTTTGACCAATGAGCGTGCTGATTTTTGGGTACCACAAAAAATAAGTTGGAAATTTCTCGCGATTCTTACTTTGTTCTATTTCCAGCTCGTGTACTTTGATATAGTCAACTGCAATTCCTCAGGCTGTTCTGTGTTCTGCTCGGGTGCGGTGATATAGCCAATTCCCCCCGGCTGAAGAGTGTAGCGCAATTGGGTTGTTGTGAGGATGCGGCGGGGTCCTTGTAAAAATATTTGAGCCTGTGGCGGCATTTGCGTTTTCGCTTTGTAAGGCGGTATCGGGCTTCACCATGACCGTCTGCTGCTTGGTAGGAAGTGCTGATTGAAAGGGTACCTTATCTTGGGACATCCGTTCACAGGTTTGCCTTTCAGGTTGTGCGCCTTGCACATAATTGGGCAGATTAATACGGGCTGTGGAGTTAGCTCATTGGTCTGCATTTTTCGGTGTCCAGTGATAATAGGCTGGTGCTGGCTGTAGTAGTTGGTTGTGCTGACCTATCAATCACTGGTTGGAATTCTTCCCGAAGGCTGCCGGGCATTAATTCGTCTGCGAAATGGTTAGTTGCAGTCGGCGTGGGTGGCCTGCTGGTGGCGACGGGCGTCACCGTTGTGAGGTGGCGTTGGACCTTTCCGTGGTCGTCTGCTGCTTGGTGGGATAGTTGTGATTGTAAGGGTACCTTCTCTTGAAACATCCGTCCACAGGTATGCCTTTCTGATTGCATGCCTTGCACATAATTGGGCAGATCGACGAGGGCTGCGTGGTTATCTCATGGTCTACATGTTAAGTTCCAGTGGAGCGTCTTACGGTTATGTGCTGCGAAATGTATAGAGCCTTGTTCGTAATTCAACACTGCATTCTGACGTTGAAGCCAAGATTCACCCAGAATGATATCCTCAGCGTGGTTTGCTACTACCAATAATGTTTCGTGGTACGTCACTTGTCCCATGGTGAATGGCGTGCGGAACTTGTCTTTGATTGCCATTTCTGTCTCTGCTTCGGCTAAACAGACGGGGACATGATAGGGTTCAACCCGTGAACCTGTGGGTATGCAAACTTCCCTAATCATGCTTGTTGATGCTCCTGTATCTAGTAATGCGTCGAAATTTATTTTCTTTATGGTGACGGGGATCCTTGGTAGTGGGTCATCGTGGGTGATGTTTAATCGCGCCAGTTCGTTTCGCCCGGCCGGGTGGTGTGTTGGCGCGGCTCGTCCGGTGGGTCGTTTTCAGACGCCTTGTTTGGGCAGTCACGGTGCCAATGTCGTTGTGGACAGAATGCAAGTAGCTGCTCCGTTGTTCGTGGAAATCTGGTTGCTGGCGTGGAGACGGTTGTCCCTTTTGCTGCCTCTTTTATGTTTTTTTCAATTTTTGTGAGGCAGATAACCATTTTCCATAATGTCGTCAGCATGTGACACTGAATTGAGGTCCTCAGTGTCGGCAGGAGGAGGTTTGTGAACAGCTCTATATACTGGTTGGTGTCTAGTTTTAGGCGGCGGAATTGTCGTACCTTAGTGCTAAGGAAGGCGGCTACGGTTGAGACGCCATCTGTTTCTGTCCATAGTACCCGACGGATATTTTGGCTCTAATGGTTGGACTGTCGTCTTGTCCAGAAATAATTTTTTGAATTTGCTGTAGGTGGGTTGGAACATTATGTGATGCTACCCACCATTAGGCTCCTTTGCCTCGGAATAGAGCTTGTTATAGGTACATCCGAGTCCATTGCTTCCATCTGTTGGAGGAATTCTGCAGGATCCTCCAGAAAAGAGAAGTTTTTTTGCTTTGGGGGTGGCTGTGGTGACATGATACAGGTCTTTCACGAGCGTCTTGATTGTGACCTTTTTGTTGGTTGGTTGTGTTTGTTGAGCGCCACTGGGTTGTTGCAGTCCCAGAACTGTTGGTGGTTGTGTGACCTCTTGGGTTAGAGGCGGTGGGTTAGTGTCCGGCTGGACTTGTGATGTGGTTTGACTCTTTGTGTCGGGCATGTTGATGGTTCTTGCAAGCGCGCTGTTTGCAAAATCTTCTCTGAAAACGGCCCAATCACGTTGGACGCTTCTTGTAATCGTTCGGGCGGACGGCGTGTGAAGGCATGTAGGCTTGGCTTGATTATTTGTTTAATAAGTACATGAATACATGAAAAATAAAAATGAAATAGTTAAATTTGAATGAGTTTAATAGTGTGAAGCAGTTCGGAAGTCTTCGGTAATCTTCGGAACTCTTCGGAAGTCTTCATGGTTGCTTATGATACCAAAACAAACTTAAACACCTATTGTACAGTTAAAGGCGGTGTGGAAGTCTTCGGTAGTTTTCGGAGCTCTTCGGAAAACTTCGGAATATTCCAATGAACCCCTATTGAGAACTTGAACAACGATAGTTAGAAGATATTTACAGTCTGAAGAGGTCCAGACGTCTTCGACGGTTTTCGGAACTCTTCGGAAGGCTTCGTGTTGTACTTGTGGGACAACTTTAAGTGACAAAGAATTATGATATGAAATTACAAACTACTAATTTCCAATATATACAAGTATAGAGGGCTCAGAAGTCTTCGATCGTCTTCGGTACTTTTCGGAAGGCTTCGAAATTTATTTGTGCGGCCCAGTAAGAACTTGAACAGTGAGGGTTAGAAATTATTTACAGTATTAAAAGGCCCAGAAGTATTCCTTTTGACATTGATAATTATTATTCACGCCACTGATTTGTACAATACAGCTCTGGTGTAAGGTTTCTGAAGTTTCATTCCTCCATACAAGCTATGAACAAGTTTTTGCGCCCCATTGCTATTAAAGCCAACTGCTGCGCAGTGTGTGCCAAAATTTTGGATGTTTATAAATCATTGTCAATCATAGCCTTGGTATATTCCACGTTAGTTTGCCGAATATCGTCATCACATTTGTTCGAAATAGAATTACTTTTTGAAGGTAACTCATCTTCATTCTTACGAAATTCTGGACACATTACTGATTGATGGCGTTTTCTAGTTTTACACCCCATTCTAACTTTACAAAACCTAGGTACATGACTAGAACCCAAATTGAGAAAACACATCTTTGATTTTCGTACAGCATTACGTCGACCATCTGAATTTGTGCTTTCAATTTTACATAAATCGATTGTTTGTGCCATCATCCATTGCAAAATGTCCACACAACCATTTTTCATTTTTCCGATTGGTTAGCTAAACCTGAACAGCTAAAAATTTGATTTGTTAATAAAACGTTCTCGTATTTCAAACTTGTTATTATATCACATGTTACATGCCAAACTGGCCATGTATCATGTTTAGGTTTAGATATAATTTGTAAGTTAATTGTCGCGTATTTTTGAATTAATACGCTAACTTCCGTTGTCGCTGACAATCGAGTCTGCGCCGAAGGAATGCGGATGTGCGCGCGTTGAGGAAGCGGCTTTAGGTCCCGAGACATAGACTAAGCCACAAGTATCTGAATGCAGTGTAGTTTTTAAGAAACATGTATGTAGGTTTCCTATACCTTGCCTCTATCGACCCGCTACCTATTTCCTTCAATCTCCTACGAGTGCAATAAAAGTTTAGAGATGGATAGCAATTTGATGTTCAACATGGCGTAATCAAACCCAAACCACGTACTGGACCCTGATGAAGTTTGGAGATACAAATCACGCAACTAATTTGTTTTTTACCTAGAAAGTGCATGTAAATTTGACTTAGGCAGCAATTGCATCACTCGGTAAAACGTGATCTGTAGATACAACAATGGCGTTAGAGCCGCACCTAAAGTGTAAAAATATGCCGCGTAATGTAACACACAAAAAAAGTAGAAATTACAAATTATTCATTAAAGAGGTCACCAACGTTAATAATGAGAAGTGCAACGTCTCCAGTATCATGTTTTACTTCTCTACCCTAACATTCAGTAACTAGTTTGTGACAGTGAACTGCAGCATTATTCCAAGTTTGTGGTATTACCGTCGATAGCGTTTTGTGCCACATAGACAAACAAGATTGTAGATGTTTGTCGTTTGACAGTTCTTAAAGTAAACACGGAAACTATGCTAAAACTTGTATAATGATAAAATTAAAAGAGAGAGACACTAACTTAGGCGTTGCAAAACCTTTTTCAGTAAATGCAATATATATTTTATCTAATGTAAGTGATAATTTAGATATTTCAAATCGCATCGGCTCAAAATGTTGGTTTTGCTCCTCCTATGTATAGTAGAAGATGAAAAATTAAAAAGAATGCAATGTAAATTTTAAAAAGCAGAGCTAGCTGAAGAACGAACCCCGGAACCAGATCATGGAAAGCGGTACCCTTAAACATGCGGCACTGATGCAAATGGGAATTTAAATGTCGCCTGTCACATGTTTGTATTAAAATAAACACCATCGGAAAAATCGATTTCTGCAAACAACCCACACTAGATGGTTATTGCGTTCGAGTGGTTGCTTCAGCAATGTTGAATTTTTAGAACAACTTAACGCGTGAAATTTATTGAAGATAAAAAAGGAGAAAAATATTGGTTTATGTTGTAATGCCTATTAATCACATTTATGACGTAAATCGGATTAAAAATTGCTTGAACTACCTACAAAAGAACGAAAAAGTACTCATGGTTAGATTGGAATCTAAACCGGTTAATACAGTAATGATACAAGTATACATGCCCACTTCCAGCCGCAGTGAGGAAGAGGTAGAAGCAACCTACAATGATATCGTAGACATACTAAGATACGTAAAAGGACATGAAAATTTAATAATTACAGGGGATTTTAATATAGTGGTAGGTGGAGGTGGGAAAGGAGAGGTAGTAGATTTATTTGGTTTAGGTACGAGAAATTGGTTGGTAGAATTTTGGAATAAAAACAATTTAACAACACAAACGCATTACTTCATCGTCATACTAGAAGACGATACACGTGAAGATGCCAGGAGATATGAGAAGATATCAAATACATTACACTCTTGTTAGACAACGATTTAGGAATCAAATAAAGGACTGTAAAAGCTACCCAGAAGCAGATATAGACACTGACCACCACATTGTAATTATGAAGGTCGCCTTAAATATAAAAATTTTAAAAAAGGAAACGGAAAAGGCACTTTGACTTTGAGAAACTAAAAGATTACGATATTTACGAAAGATTTGAATCAAAGTCATAAGAATTGCAAAAAGATATCGGAAAAATTTCTAATACTAAGGAAGTAGAAACACAACAAAATAACATTAAATCCAACTTAGGCATGGCGGCCAGAGATATTCTGGAGTATAAATAAAAAGAAAATAAAAAACCATGGATAACAAAGGATATCCTGAACTAATAGAGAAAAGACGAAAATACAAAATAACCTGACGAATCTGCAAAAAAGAGATATAATGCCATCAAATGGGAAATTCTTCACAATTGCAGGAAACTAAATAGCAATGGAATGATGAAAAGTGCAAAGAGGTACAAACTAAGATGGAAATAGAAAAGACCGACAAAGTATACAAACTAATTAGAATGAATTTCAGAAATATAAAATCATATAGCAAAAATATAAGGGGCTGGAAAGGAGACATCATTATAGAAAATGCAGAGAAAATGGTTAGAGAGAATTTGTATGCAGGAGAAGAACTAACAGTATTAGAACAGGAATCAGAAATTGAAAACGATGACATGGAATATCCTATACTTAGAGATGAGTTTAAATTAGCATTAAAGGGTCGGAAAAATGATAAAGCGTCGTGCACAAATAAGGTGCAAGCGGAAATTCTAAAACCGCTGTACAAGCAGTAACAGAACGTTTCTTCCAATTTGTAAGTTATATGTATGAGACAGGCAAGATACCCAAAGATTTCAAACGTAAGATCATAGTCACTATACCAAAAAAGAGAGGCGCTGAGAGATGTGAACATTTTCGAACAATAAGTTTGACAGCACACGTGTTAAAAATATTAACTAGAATTGTACAAAGACAAATAAAAAAACAGGTCGGAAAAGTACTAGGAGAAGATCTATTTGGGTTTAGGCAAAACAGGGGAACAAGTAAGGTTTTTCGCACAGAGGGTGATAATGGAGAAGACTATAGAAAAAGGAGAAAGCGTATATATAGGGTTTATAGATCTGAAAAAAAGCATTCGACAATGTAAAATAGAAAAAATATTCAAAATACTCAAAAACATTGGATTGAGTTTTAGGGATAGACGGATAGTGCATAGCTTGTAGAAAGAACAAGCAGCTGTAATTAAATTAAATCAGTAAATATTAGAAAAGAGGTAAGACAGGTATGTGCCCTATCCCCATTACTTTTTAACTTGTACATCGAAGAGACGATGAGTACTGTCAAACGCAGGAAGACATTTGGAACTATTGTGCAGGGACAAAAGATTGATATGCTTAGATTTGCAGATGATGTAGCGGTATTAGCATGTAGTAAGGAAGATTAAGAAGCAGCTTTGAATGAAATGGAAACTGTTTTAACAGAAAGATATAGTATGAAAATTAACAAAAATAAAACTAAGATACTAATATGTAACGGTGGGGAAAATAAATCATAAACTAGGATACAAATAGAAAAAGAAAACTTGCAAGAGCTTAAGTATTTCTACTACCTAGGAAGCCAAATAACGCAAGATGAGAAAAACGCAAAAGAAATAAATTAAAAATTAGCACAAGGTCGTGCTACATTTAACAAGAAAACGCAATTACTGTGTTCAAAGACAACAAATATAAAAACAAGCAAAAGATTTCTGAAAGGATATAAGTGGAGCGCAGCACTGTACGACTGTGAAACTTGGACAATAGAAGAAGCGGACAGGAAAAACATTGAAGTCTTTGAAATATGGTGCTACAGACTTATGATGAAGATATATTGGCAGACAAAGAGGTTCTAGAAAATGTAAGGGAAGAAAGAAATATTTGGGAAATAGTAAAAAATAGGAGATATATGATGATAGGTCACATACTAAGCCATGAGGGAATAGTGCGGAATATATTAGAATCAGAGATAGGAAAAAAGAGTAGTAGACCTAGGTTAGACTATTGAACACAGATAGATGTGGGTTGCGGAAATTTCAGGAAATTGTGCAGGTTAGCTTAGAATAGAAATCAATGGAAGTACGTGTTCAACCAGTTCCAAGACGGAAACCCTTATGACGAAAAAAAAAATTGTACTTAAACCTGATGATTATTATAAGCAACTACAAGTGTTGGTTTTGCAATGTTTACAACTAATTTTGATTGGTTGTAAGGATTTATTGAAAAATTATTAATTCGACAAAATTTCGTGTTGGAAGATCTTAGTAGCCACAGGCTGGTTATCTTTCTTCGCATAGCACTGAATATCGGCGAAATATGGTACACATTTACAAAAGAATAATAAGGGGACCGAACTGTATATAACACATAAGAGCAGCGGGTATGTTCGAAGACAACAAATATAGAAACAAAAACAAAAGTGTTGGTAATATATGTATGGAGCACAGCATTGTATACCTATAAAATAAGAGACAGTAGGAGAAGCAGACAGGAAAAGGAAGAAGCCTTTTGGAATATTCTGCTTAAGATGTATGATGATGATGATAGTGAAACGTAATTTTTTGCGTAGGTTGTGGCGCTATTGAAGCGTATTTTTTATATATGGCTGGCCCCACGCATGGACATCATTGAAACGTTTTTTGTTATTTGTTTGTTTTGGCGCAAGTAATACTTATTGTTCCAAAAATCTTCCGACACAACTAAGGGTCTATTCCTGGGTAGAGCAATGAGAAGTGGGGAGGGGGGGGGGAAGTCGAATTCTGTTTGCAGATCAAACTTAAGCTAAATCAAATAGGCGCCACCAAGTCCTGATGTAATCACGACAATCGCATAGCATAGTTCTAAGGGCGGACGTGGAGACCCAAAGAAAAAAATATCGCCTTCGCTGACAAAAACCTGTCTTAATAAAATAAGACTCAGCTCCTGTAAGAAATTGTGATAGTTAAATAAATAAAAAAGTGGAACACCATTTGTGTCCTGCAAAAATACATAAAGAAATAATAAAAAAAGTATTTCCAATATAACATTGGCATCAATTTATTATACAGGAGGGTTTTAGCTTTATGTAATAAGATTTGATCACACTTGATCAAAATAAAAAAACCTTTAATCTTGAACCAATTGTTTACTAAAAGATCTCTTTTAAAATAATGTAACTTGTAACAAAAAAATTTAATCATTAACTGCATCAATCTTAAACTTTTACTTTCATGCTTGTCTTTATTATTTTTAATCAAACACTTTACTTTAAAACATGAACTTGTTGTACAAATAGGGTTCTAACCTGGGCAGATCTTTTCAGGTAGACAACAAACTAATAGCTCCTAACAATATTAGCATTTGAGCTTTCAAAATTAGGTATACTAATTTTAATGTAGATAAAGCTGATCACAAAAATAGACATGTTTACATATATTGTACTAAAGCTGTTCAAAGCATTTGCTTTTAGAATAACATCTGTCAGCTGTACAAAGTAGAAAAATATGACGTCAGTAACACCTGTTGACATTACCGGGGATTCATATAGAGCAAAGCATGTTGTTTTTAGAACATTAAATCAATGACTTTCGTTTTACTACTGGTAAATCCAGCTCAACAATTAGTTGGAACTTTTTCAGTGTAAATGTATTACGCATCAAAGCAAGTTAACGTGTTCCAAATTTTGAAACACATAAAAAGAACTTATAGCTATCTACAAACCAAAACTGCAATTGTCGCATTGTGACAAAGGAAGACGGGATTCCCGTTCTTCAAGCAACGATAACAGCGTTTGCAATTTGAAACCAATTCATCCAAACCAACTTCTATAACTCCTTCGTTCTACGTGTCGAATCATATCCTGTCGCCTTACATTCAGCAGCAATCGTACTCTCAAAGTTGAATTACGTCACCTTCTAAAGGTTGCATCTTACATGTGTTTTACTGTGTCCTTGTGTGTTTTAAAAGTTGCATCCTACTTGTCGCGTGTTATTCGAAGATAGCCTCACTAATCGAAATAGATTCGCAGATTGCCAGCCTGCAGCCAAGGGTACATGTTGATATCTCTATCACCTGTGGCCGACTATCTTATAACCAGCTCGGGCGGTCGCGCCGTCAGGAGGGGAACAATCAAACAGAGATGTGCTTGTAAATAGCTGTATACGACACAGATATCTGAATATAACTAGATTATTAAAGAACGATGCAGGCTTAGCGTATTACTTTTGAAGTAGAATGCAAATTATTATTGTTATTAATAAAATTGTTACATTATTCTTGAAATTATATGCAAAGAATTATTATCGAAAATAAAATTGTTACAATAGTATGGAAAGATAAGGTACATAACAAAGAGGTTGTAGAAAGAGTAGAAGGCAATAAAGATATGGGTGGAAATAAATAAAAATAGGAGAAATAAAAAGATAGGATACGTTCTATGGCATTTTTGGTAAATAGTGCGGGCTATATTAAGAGCAGATATAGGAAAAAAGAGAGGTAAATATAGACCTAGAGTAGACTATTGCATGCAGATAGTGAACGATGTAGGTTGTGGGAATTTCAGAGAAATGTGTTGGTTAGCTCAGAATAGAAAACAATAGAGGTACGCGTCTAACCAGTTCCATTAATGATGATGATTAAACAGTTAATATGTTTTTATGCGAGTGTACTTTTTTATTTAAGTGATCTTGATGTACATGAGTGTTTATAGTAAAATCTTGAAACCTTCGGGGTTCATTTAAATATGATTATCTGTTTTATTATTATTTTGAAATGCAAACTGCTGTCTCCATTTGTAGGTATTATAATAGCTTGTTTTTATTTCAGGCTTATCCTGCTCGTAGTTAACATTTTGTTATAAGGGATATTTACTTTGGGGTTTGTACACCATCCATAATGTTTAAATGGGTATAGGGGCGCCTAATTTTAATTCTTTTACATCTCAGTTTTACAGTAACCCCCCTACCCCACCCCACCCACCCAGGCCACCCCTCGCTTATCGCTTAATGCTGGAGTAAAGCCTACAGTTAGAAAATAGATTTTTATCATCTTAGACACGAACAAAAGTTGTTACAAGTTATGTATTTCAAATGCATTAGATAAGGAAGTAGTATAAATAGAGGTAGCGTTAGACTTAGAGATTAGATTATGTATGACATCAGTGTTGTAATGTTCTCACGCTAATAAAAATTTTTAAAAAACCGTTTTTGAGAGTGATAAACATAATTGGCGCAGTCAGTACGGGATTTTGGAAATTTTCGAATCGCCGAAAATTTTTTCGTTTCAACGATTAACCAAAACCAAGAACTTTGAAAGTGATATATCCATATAGGCAAGCAAAAATTGCTTTGGAAATTGCTTTTAGGAAAATCAACAACTGTTTGTGCTTTCGAATTCGAGAAACGAAGATTTTTGTTAGCAGTTTGGAGAAGGAACGAAATCGTCCAATCCAGACATCAGCCCAATTTTGGAAGGAACAGAATCGTTTAACCAGGGTACTTAGTTTAAGAAAATTATGCGAACTCAATGCATCATATTAATGTAAGCTAACTTTGAATTTCCATTTCTGATATCTTATAATTGATTTTTAATTGTGATATAAGCGACTTAACAGTCTTGACAGAACGTATTAAAATAAGTAACGAGGAAATTTTAGAAGCAAGTTCAGATAACACGAACATAGATATTTTAGGAATAATTCAAGGGCTCGTTCAAATATTTTGGAAAACTCAGAAAATAGTATCAGTAATTTAGATAACTTAATTAATTCAAACATGGCAACTGAGCAAACAAATTATCAATTGCTAAAATTACATTTAGATTCCATTCCCCCTTACGATGGAAACCCTCATACCTTGACAATATTTATCGCAAATTGCGAGAACGTAATTAATGTATTTGCTAGTCAAACAAATATACAGTTAAATAGTTTCTTGCTTAGAGCAATTATAGGTAAATTGATAGGTAGAGCTCAAATATTAATAGGTTCACGCATAGAGTTAAAAACTTGGGACGAAATTAAAAACGCGTTAAATTTATTTTTTGGAGATCAGCGCGATATTGATTGTCTTATTCAGGATTTAATTAGTTTAAGACCAAATAAACATGAAACGCCATATAATTTTGGAATGCGTTGCCAAGACGCAAGGAGTTTAATAATTGCAAAATTAAATTCATTGACCATTTTAGCCGAAGAATGTACTATTAGACTTAAAAGTTATGATGACCTTTCGCTTAAAACATATATTCGTGGATTGCCAATAACCATTCAAACAAACGTTAGATTACGCAACCCTAGTAGTTTAGAACAGGCTATGGGATTAGTTATCGAAGAAGAAAATTTCTTATACTCAACACAGAGAAATAGTAACTTAAATTCAAATTCAAATTTCAAACCCATTTCAAGAATGACGCCTAGTAGCTATTCATATCACTCTAACATTCCATTCAGACAAAATTTTAACAATTTCAATTATAGGTACCCAAACACATTCCAAAACAACCAACCTTCATATTCGAAATTTCAAACGCAAAAGCCTCATTTTCAAAACATACATTCAAACAGATTTTACACCCCTGTAAACCATCAAAGAACATTTAATCCAAGTTCCCATTTTTATAACAGGTTTGGTATGCAAAACACGCCATTTAGTAACAAACAAAATTTTGCAAGTTCATCTCAAAGATTTGCTCAAGTTCACCCAAGTAACATATCCAATTTTAATAAAGACGAACCGATGGGCACATCTTCGGGAAATACAACTATTAAACCCCAATTTCAATCTCAAAGGTTATACAATCAGAATATAAATAGTTCAAACTGCAATGACCCTTATTTTATAGAACGTGAGAATGATTGTAATACTGCAAACTGTAATGCTAATTGTGATAACGACGACCCCGTTCATTCTTTGAAAACACACGAGACGTTTCAAACTCAGCCGCTACATAACACCGGTAGAAATTATATCTAGTTTCCTGATAATGCGTGTGAGAACATAAATTACGATGTTAATGATGTAAATCCTACTCAGCAAAATTTTCTACAGGTCATGACTCGAAACAACGAGAGATAATACACGTAAACACATTCAAGCAAGATTTACCATTTATTATTATTTCTGAAATTAATACTAGATTTTTAATCGATACTGGTAGTACTCGTAGTTTGATCGATCCTAAAGTAGCACACAAATTTTATACGAATTTCATTTCCCGGAGTTTTTCAATATTCAAACAGCACACAATACAACCTTTCACAAAGAAGTAGCACGCATACCACTTTTTCAAATCTTTAACGTAAAGGACTATTACAAATTTTTCCTTTTCAAATTTAGTAATAATTTTCAAGGTTTAATTGGAATCGATTTACTTTGACAATTAGGCGCTAACCTTAACTTAAGCCGGAAACAAATAATAACCCCGTATGCGACTATTCCTATTATTCTAAATTTTGAATGAGAAATGAAAAATAATCAATTCACAAATTATTCGATAATTGTAACCGAGCGTTGCCGACAAGTAATAAAAATCCCAGTACAAATACGTAATGGAGTCGGAATATTAAACCACACGAATTTTGGAAACGGACTTGAAACACAAAAAGCTTTGGTTAGTGTTATCGAAAATTTTGCGACCATTGTAGTCACAAATATAAATGAATATCCCGTTAAAATGTCTATTTTTCAACCTTTCCAAATTGAACCTATAAACGATATTGATGTAAATTTTATCGGAAATTTGGAAAAAGACCTAGAATTAGACGAACCACAGGACGATAAATTAAGAGGAAATTTGAAAGATCTTCGACTTGATCACTGCAATAAAGAAGAAAAAGACGCTATAAAGAAATTGTGTTTAGAATACCGTGACATATTTTATTGTGAAGGAATTCCCCCTCAGTTTTACTAGTGAAATTAAACATAAAATAAATTTAAAAAATGATTCTCCAATTTTTACAAAATCATATCGCCTCCCAGAAATTCACCGCAACGAAGCTAAATCACAAATAAAGAAAATGTTAGATCAGGGCATAATTCAAGATAGTGTTTCGCCGTGGTCTTCCCCAATTTGGATAGTAGAGAAAAAGATTGACGCATCTGGTAAACGAAAATGGCGACTTGTAGTAGATTATAGAAAATTAAATTCCGAAACGATTCCTGACAAATACCCATTACCTAATATTAATGAGATTTTAGATAGGCTAGGCCGTGCAAATTATTTCACGACCCTAGATTTGGCCAGCGGGTTTTATCAAATCCAGATGGATCCCCAAAACGTACAGAAAACAGCATTCAGTACCCCGCAGGGACATTTTCAATTTAAACGGATGCCTATGGGTTTAATAAATGCCCCTTCGACATTCCAACGCGTAATGGATGGAGTTTTACGCGGACTGACAGATCAATCGTGTATAATTTACCTTGACGATTGTCTTGTGTTCAGTTCATCTCTTCAAGAGCACTTAGAATAATTAAGAGAAGTTTTTGACAGATTTAGACAACATAATTTAAAAATACAGTTAGACAAATCAGAATTCCTACAAAAAACCGTAATGTATTTAGGACACGTAATTACTCGTACAGGAGTTAAACCAAACCCAGACAAAATAACAGCCGTAAAAAATTTTCCTTTACCACGCACAGCAACTGAAATCAAAAGTTTCCTTGGACTATTAGGTTACTATAGACGTTTCATAAAAGACTTTGCAAAAATTACAAAACCTATGACGAAATGCTTAAAGAAGAATGCCAAAGTAATACACGACAAATATTTTCTAGACAGCTTTAGAACTTGTAAAGAAATTTTGACCAACAGTCCTGTACTTCAGTATCCCGACTTTGAAAAAAAATTTATTTTGACGACAGACGCGAGTAACTATGCAATTGAAGCAATATTATCGCAAGGAACCGTACCCAATGACCGACCAATAGCGTACGCATCTAGGACACTAAATGAAACCGAAACAAAGTATTCGACAATCGAAAAGGAATTTCTTGCAATTGTTTGGGCATGCAAACATTTTCGACCGTATTTATTTAGACAAAAGTTTTATATATATATATACTGATCACAAACCACTGACATGGCTTTTCAACTTAAAAGACGCAAACTCAAAACTGACAAGATGGAGGATAAAATTATTAGAGTATGACTACGAAATTCTTTATAAGAAAGGAAAATGTAACACTAATGCCGATTGTTTATCCCGGATACCAGGCAATGCCTTAGAAACAGGATCTCTTGCAAATAATCCAGGTGACATAGATGACTATATAGCAGAATTTTTAGAAAGTTTAGATCATGAACCGCATGACGAAAATCAACTTCAAACAGAATTATCTGAACTAACCACAGCTAGTAAACAGTTACAAGGCAAGAAATTCCCATTCGAAATGACAGTACTTAATACGTTGCTATTCGAAAAAATCATCAATATTAAAAGCTACAGTAAAGATAACAATATAGTGTTTATTTTGGAAGTACCAATTGTTGAAATGGACGATTTTATCTATTATCATTTGTATCCACTACCTACTCCACATCAGACTTCTTTTAAGATGATCATCCCTAGTGCAAAATACCTTTTGTTAAACGACCACACCTTGCATTTCCTGACACAAATTGTTATGAAGTCACTCAGGCAGAATTTATTTGTCATCAATTACAAACATCAAAAATTACTTCAACAGCACCATGCGAAATTGAATTAATAAGATACGCCGATAATATACGTAATTGTCACCAAATACCAGTGAAGATAACCACAAAGAAAATTCAAAAACTGGAGAAGAACAAATGGATCATCGTAGTGCCTCATAATTTAGTTGTTATACACAAGTGCGGAAAAGTGAAAAACAGTATTCCTATAAACGGTAGCAACTTGCTAGAACTTGAAGATTCATGTGAAGTGTTAATCGATGAAGTAGTGTTAAAAACTTTTGTTAAGGAAATTTCTAGTTATAAGAATATTGTATTACCACGCTTAGACGTTTATGCGAATAATTCAAAAATGCCAAACTTTGACCTTAAACCTTTAGAAATAGATCCGATACATCTCAATGAATTAAATGAGGTCTATCGAGTTTGGAAAATGAAAAACTACAATTAAGTAAATTAGAAAGTCCTGTAATCAATTTTAAGAATATTAGCTTTTATACGATAATTTTGTATGTCACTATTATTTTTCTGATATTGTATTTAATTTATAGATATTTTTTTAAGAAGTCAATAGCTAAAAATGTAAACGAAGATAGCACAAAACATGAGACATGGAACTTTCCTGGACTTTCGAACTCTGGTTCCCCATAGTTCTCATTTAGGGCCGGTGGAGTTATGTATTTCAAATGCATTAGATAAGGAAGTAGTATAAATAAAGGTAGCGTTAGACTTAGAGATTAGATTATGTATGACATCAGTGTTGTGATGTTCTCACGCTAATAAAAATTTTTAAAAAACCGTTTTCGAGAGTGATAAACATAATTTACAACAGAACAAAAAATTTATTGAAATATCATGTTAATGAACCCTACCATTCGTGAAATCGTAGTATTGGGGATATTTTCGTATTTATTCTGCCCGTTTAAGAGAAATTTTCTCCGTTTCCATCAGTTTTCTACCTAACGTAACGCGAACGCATTGCATACTATTGAAGTTGCTTAGTATCTACATACATAGTGACATAACAGTGAGTTATTTGTAATCGGCTGGTGCTGACGTAATAATAAATTAATGATGCATCAATCCAATATAATGTTGCTCAGTTAGATTAGCTAGAAATACAGTGTACTATAGTCGTAATTGTAATAAGGATTTAGTGTAGATAAATTTGTTAGTAAATTTATCAGTGATGTTTGTGGCAGCATTTCAACAGACTTGTGATTTTCTGTGAATAACCAGACTTATACGGATCGAATAAAAAAGTTTAAATTGAAGCACGTTATAATATGCTCTTTGAAACGCGTAGCGAAAAGGGATTGGATTCTCTTCAGTGGTCGCACAAAAGAATGTCAACAGGTTTATAAAATATTTTACAAAGCTAAGAAATTTTGTTATATAATATCTATACTCTTTTGAATAGTTTCTCGCAAGTGATTGATAAACTATAAGTGTGTGAGTATTTCTTAAATTTGTGGCCGTAGAAACTCGTTAATTTGATTTTAAGAGACGGTGCCCCGTAAAATTACAAGTATGTCTACTATGTCTACTACTAACAACATTTTAAAGACGCCCAAAATATCTGGGTTAGAGAATTAATAGAATATTTGTTATTATATGTTGCATGCGTGTTTCCGGTTTTATGGAGCCTAACTAGCGGATAAATATCCACTGGCGCTAAGTACACATGATTAGTAACTGTCATCAGGAGCTCACGCGCTCGGGTCTTTTGTAGTGGACACGCATCGGACATAACAACCGTACAGTTCATTTGTTATTTGTTTGATGCCGAACGACTGGTTGACCATTATTGACAATAGCTCTTGTTTCTTTGATTAGTGTTAGTGCCGCTGTTTATAAGGTAATTTAATAATTATTGGTGTTCTTCGGTGCTTAGAGGTAATGCACCCTAAAATTATACAATCTTTTGTTACGAAAACACCGAAACGCATCTGATGGGAAATTTTAGAAAATGCACACTGCGTGTTTTTGGATGGAGTATAAATGCTTTTAGGTTAAAATTATTATTTTCATAGGTTCAATATATGAAAGCTCATTTTTAACGTCTCTAAAGCTTGAATTAAAATCGTTAGACATATATATCGTCGCTATAGAACTAAAGGAACGTAACTCCATATTCGCTATCTTTCAGTAGAGCAGAAATAAAGTTATGGTTCTGTCATCTTGATATTTTCTCATAGTTCGTATTTACTTCTGTTGACGATTTTATTGCTCTTTTTACATGTGTACAATTTTGCTACATAACAGATCAAGATAAATGTAAAAACTTGTAAGGATTTAATATTTGTTTAATACTAATATGCAGAGCAGGGGAAAATAAATCAAAAACAAGAATACAAATAGGTAACGAGAACTTACAAGAGGTTCAGGATTTCTGCTAACTAGGAAGCCAAATAACGCGAGATGGGAAAAGTACAGAAAATATAAAACAAAGAATAGCACAAGGTCATGCTACAATTAACAAGAAAAAGCAACTACTATGTTCAAGTGCAACAAATATAGAAACAAAAAAATTTTGCTTTAAACATATGTGTAAAGCACAACACTGTACGGTTGTGAAGCCTGGACAGTAGGAAAAAAAACAAAGCCTTTAAAATGTGGTGTTACAGACCAATGATGAAGAAATCACGGACAGACAAAGTTAAAAACAAAGAGGTACTAGAAATGGTAGGGGAAGAAACAAATATGTGGAAAACGGTAAAAAATAAGAGATATAGGACGATAGGTCACATACTACGGCATGAGGGAATAGTGGGGAATATATTAGAAGCAGAAATAGAAAAAAAGAGAAGTAGAGGTAGACCTAGGTTAGACTATTGCACACAGATAGTGAAAGAGGAACGCATCCAACCAGTCCCAAGATGGATAAAGTAATGACGAAAAAATAACTGTACTTAAACATAATGATAATTATAACAAACTACAGGTATTGGTTGTGTAATATTTTGGAATAATGTTAATTGTGTGAAAGGATTTACTGGAAAACTATTAATTCAACAAATATTTAAGTGTTGGGGGATTTTGGCAGAAACAGGCTGCTTAACCCCCTTCACATACCCTACATTTGATTTTCCAATGCTCTACCCGAAAGTACTACATTGGCCAGAAAGCGAGTTTTTACCTGGAAATTTTGAATTTTGCCGAACCTTGTTACGTGCCAATAAATTGGCACTTAAACATTGTTTTTAGGTTAATTTTGATGTGCGGAAGTTTCGCGCCACAAATTTAAAAGACGCGGTGCGCGTATTTCCGTTACGTCAAAAGTGGGTTGGACGAATAACTTCGCGCCGACGCATAAAAGACAAAAGTGGGAGAGAAGTTTCCGTTAGACGCTATAACGTGGCTTTTTGGCCTGAACCTTCGAGTGGAGTGAACGTTTGAGGTATCGTATCGTGCCTTTAGCTTTATCTATGTAGATTCCCTTGCCTAATTATCTGTTTGTCGCTCTTATACCTGGTATTCCTGTCCATTCCCTACATAGGTAGGAATAAATTTGTAGCCTTGGCTTAACCGCTTCCACGCCGGAGCAGCCCACGACCCTAGACGAACCGGATGTCCATGCTCCGGAAACAGCACCGGAGCAGTTACCATCTTTAATCACTTCGAGATGGAGCCCTGATGGACTTTAATAGAGGCCAACTTTAGCTCAACCCAGCAGGACGTTCGGATTTCGGATGTAAGTAGTACATTGTTTAATTTGTTCACTGATATGAACTGTTGTCTTAAATTTATATTTCCGATTATTGCGTAATATAATTTGTGCATTGGTGACGTCATTGATAGATGGGCGCGCCAAATCTGTATAAGATTAGCGTTACCAACCGCTCGTGACGTCGCTTATTTCGCGCTTGCGCGATGTATTTATGAACTTTTTAACAGTAAGAATTCGCGGTTTAAAACGTAAGAACCTTTGCTGTAGCAAACAAGGTAGGGATCTTTAACGTGCGTAACATCACTCACACACGGGACCTCCATTTTATCTTTCATCCGAATGAGGGCGTATTATTGTGAGAAATGCTCATCTTACATTTTTCAAGCGGGCCGTGTCGGGATTTGAACCCGGAACCCCTCCACATACCGTACATGTGATTTTCCAATGCCCCACCCGATGGTACTACATTGGCCAGGAAGAGAGTTTTTTTTACTTGAAAAATTTGGAATTTTGCCGAACCCTTGCTGTTCCAAGCAAGGTAAGGATTTTTAACGTGCGTAACAACACTCACACACGAGACCTCCATTTCACCTCTTATCCGAGTGAGGGTATATTTTTGTGAAACATGCTCGCCTAAACATTTTTCAAGCAGACCGTGTCGGGATTCGAACCCGGGACCTTAGGCGTAGTAGTCACACACATACGCTACCGAAGCCCCCCCTCACTGAATCTTGGTGAAATAGGGCATATAATTAAAAAACAATAGAAGGGGATCCGAACTGTATCTAGGCTGTGTGGAAATTTCAGAGGTCTGTGTAGGCTAACTCAGAATGCAAATAGGTGGAGGTACGTGTCCAACCAGTTTTGAAACAAAAAACCTATTGACAAAAAAATAAGCGCAGATAAATCTGATGATTACTATAAACAACTACAGAGTTTGGTTGTGAAATATCTGCAACTAATGTTGATTGTGCGAAAAATATATTGGAAAAAATATTAAATCGATAAATGTTCAAATGCTGAGGGAACTTGGTAGCCGCAGGCTGCTTACCTCCCTTCACAACCCCTATATGTGATTTTCCAATGTTCCAGCCGAAGGTACTACATTGGTCAGGAAGCAAGTTTTTTTTTACCAGAAAAATTTTGAATATTGACGAACCCTTACTGTTCCAAGCAAACTAGAGATCTTTAACGTGCGTGACAACACACACACATGCGGGACCTCCATTTTACCTCTCATCCGAACGAAGGCATATTTTTGTGATAAATGCTCGCCTAACAGTTTTCAAACGGACTCTGTCGGGATTCGAACCCGAGACCTTGACGTAGTAGTAACACCCCTTCACAATCACTGAATGTCGGAGAAATAGGGTATATAATTGTAAAACAATAGAAGGAACCGAACTGCGTCTAACAAAAAAGAACAGCGCCTATGATGAAAGACAACAAACATAGAAACAAGAAGAAAATTGTTGAAAGCATGTATGGAGCACATCACAGTATGTCTATGAAATACGGCCAGTATGAAAAGCAGACAAAAACGGTAACAGCCTTTTGGATTGTTGTGCTTCAGATGCGTGCGGATGATAGCGTGAACAGATAAAGGTAATAACAAATAGGTTATAGAAATAGTAGGGGGGATAAAGATATCTGTGGGAAAAAAATAGGAAAAATGGAAGGGCAGAATACGTTCTAAGGCATTTTTGGGAAATAGTATGGGATATATTACAAGCAGAGAAAGGAAAAAGGAGGTAGATGTAGACCTAGATCAGATAGTGATAAATGCAGACTGTGCAAATTTCAGGGAAATCTGTAGGTTAGTTCAGAATAGGAAACAATGTAGGTACGCGTCTAACCAGTTTCAGGACTGAAGACCTAATGGTGATGATGATAATTTAAATAATACATGTGGAGATACGTTTTTCTGACTCCAAACTCGTATATACTTTTATGATGTTTTGCAAGAGGTACACTGCAATTCCTAACTCTGTTATGTATTTTTAATAAAATTAAACATTATCAACTTTATTCAACATCTCTCTTGTTTTAGAACACAAACCCACAACACATGATATTTATTATTCTATATTTAGATCATCACGAATTTTTTTCAGAGCTGAATATCTTCATTTACATCATCGTCAGAGCCTGTACATCCTGCCGTTAGACCTTTATAAAAATTGTGATATTGTTCTTTAATCAAACCCAATTTACATAGATCTAACAAATCGTTAAGTATAGCCTTCTGTATTTTTATGGATTTATGATATTTCGCCGTCAGCAGAAAAACCAAGGAAAATGAGCGGTTTCTTCTTTGGTTCGAAAATTTCTTGAATTCTTCTTGATTTTTGTATTTATTTAAAAAGTACTATTTTAAACCACTATACTTGATTACCATCAATGTCAATTTTTCTATTTTTTAGTTTTTCTTTCTGCATAAATTGAACATCTAAAAAATTCTTCGGTTCCATTGTTACAATCTCGTATTTTCTGTTTGGGGGCACAATACGTATGATTGTAAATCACCCTGATGGAACATAAATATCAATATTTTTAGAACATTTTTCTATACGCGAATTTACAAATTCAAATCGTGTACAGAACTATACACAAACCTAACTGTACACGATTTGGATTTGCAAATTTTCCAATTATAGTCATCGGTCTCGGTGGCGTAATTGGTAAACGCATAGTCCCGGAAAGACAAAAATACAGGTTTAAGTGCTGGCCAAGACCTTATATTTTCCATCTTTCAATTACTAGCTCGATTTAAAATGATTATTTGGGCTTTGCATAAAAGTCTAAGTCATTATTTCATCTAATTAATTATATATATATATATATATATATATATATATATATTGTAGTGGATTTAAATGGTTAAATTTGGGTATAAACAATGCAATTTCAAACACCCTGTATAGAGGAAACAATCATAATTTACGTGCGAAAGTTATTTCATTTATTTAATTTAAAGAAACAAGTATTACCATAATTTTACAATTAGTAATTAAAAATTCGTAAGTTCGTAAAGAAAATCAATTGTATAAGCCAATAGAAATTATTAATTAATTTAATTCAGTTTAATTCAAAGGGTTAAAACGTCAGAAAACGCATAAGAGCGTGAAAAATCGATAATTCCAAGGCGAAACGCTTTACTAACAAACAAACATATGTCGAATATATGAAATACCTTGAAACGCAAACTCCTAAAAATATTGTTTTAAAACGATCATTAATTGAACACCTGCATGTTTTGAAAGGTCGACTTCTATGTATTTTGGAGCATAACAAGCAAGTTTCAAAGAATATTGGTCAACCGACAGTCGCAAAGCACGTATACAACTCCACGTAGAGTAGATAGCACGCGGACAGTAATATCGATTTTTACCACTCAAACAAGGTTAGAAGGAAACATCCAATATGCATAAGAGAGGAATAGAGTTAATACAGGCGGGGTTTTAAGACGTTTCTGAAATATATCATTGGTCGAAATAGTTAGTTGTACAACAGACGAGCACGAGACAGGTGAATGCGAATTTTTCGGAAAATAGCGTAGCGACGAGCTAAATTTCGGGGAGTTCGAAAATGGTTATACAAAATTTGAAGAAAGAGTTAGTTCAATTAAATATTTTGCGTTAAGAAAGTTTGAAGAGGTATTTTGAATCCTATAAATATGAAAGGGGAGGTAGTAAGTTTCTCATTGACTTTTTTAATTTGCATCGCTTACGACGTACCAAAAATCGACTAACGAGCTTGTAAGTATTAAAATTTATAAATTAAATAGTACAGTGTTAGATTGTTGTGGCCTGATACTTTGAACGCGAATAGTGTCGAGTTTATTTATATTTAACTAAGCTACAATGTATACTGTAACAAGCTCGTAACGTAAATTAAATTATGCAATAACAAAGAAGTGTAATATACTTGGATTTGGATATTGAGTTAGATATTGAATGAGTAGCATGCAGCGCAACGTAGATGGTGTTTATCTATAAATAGCTAGAGGCGGCAAGCAGCGCATAACCACTAGGCCGAGGGTTCAGGAACTTAATACATCGTCAACGGAGATAGAATCTTCAAGTTTTTCCAGGTAACGCATTAGAATTTGCTGTTTTTAATGGTATTTTTCTTTGTTATTTTGCGTATTGAAAAAAATACGCATAACTAACTTTTATTATGGTATTTGAATATAAATCTAAAGGTGTACGTAAAGCTTATTAACGTTCCTCATGATTTAAAAAATTTATTGTTAAGAGTACATGGGTTTTTTTGTATTTGTAGTAAGAATATGCAAAATAAAAAGCATACATTAAAAAAACTGGGTTATCATGAGCTCACCATACTCCAGAGTGTAATAATTAGAAAAAAAATAAATAAGGTATTATTTAGGGCCCATTTACTCCTGTTACATTAAATGTGTTTGAGATTTCAATTTAAAAACAAGGACTTTACAAAGATATTATTTATTGAGGTGTAACTTGAGCACCGAAATGTACATAATCTTGAATTATTATTTGTAAATAATGGTAAATAAATATTGTATGATTGTTGTATTATTTTGTGGTTTTATTGAGAGTGTGTGTGAACGGTAAAGAGTATGATAGTAAATCTAGGTATCCAAGAGGAGGCCCAACTGAGCTAGCTAGGGAGCGGTTGAAGAAATCAAAGGTGATGGAAGCAGAATCCGGGTAAGAAATTTTTTTTTGAAAATTTTTCTATTTTGTGAAATTTTCGATTTTGGTAAATTAATAAATTTTCGAATCTACTGAGAATGAGGGAAGTTACACGGCAATTTATAACGGCCCAACGTTGGGGCTCGAATGTTTTTTTACTCTGGCGAGGTCTTATAGAAGTTACACGGCAATATATATATATATATATATATATATATATATATTGTTATGTAATGTTCTATGTAATATCCAAGGTTAGACGCACTTAATTACCACTCATATTCATGAAATATCCAATTTAAAACTAATGATAAACAAGATCGTACAATAATTAATTGCTGAACTTATATCGAATGCTATTTCAGTGTGATAGAGCTTTTTGAGATTTCAAATAGGTGTTTAAGTAATTTTCTTTATAAAAATCAAACGTAATTCCATTTGAGGAAGCTTCTGTGGATTGTATTTAATGTTTATGTTCACTATTTGAATGGACACTACTGTTTTTAAAAGTAAGACGTACCATAATATCTAAAAAATAAGTCATTTAGCATGTTTTCGTAGAAATAAGTAGTTATAGGATGTAAAAATAATGTTTGTTTAATGTATTGCACATGTATGTTCACTATATGTATGTTCTTATAAGTAATAGGTACCATAATATCTGAAACACAATTCATTAGTATGTGATGTTAGAAAATATTTGTAAGTTAAATGAAAAATTGAAAACAAAATGTAACCAATGGAAAATAGGACCAAGTGATCAAAATGAAATGTTTTGAAAGAGTTAGTAAAGATGTTTGTAAATAATTGATCAAGGAGTGTAATTTTAATTAACTTTATAGATAGTAGGCAAATGTAAATTTTTTAAGAGATCTCCTAGGTGATAAGGATATAAATAGAGGACTTATAAAATTGTTATTAAAAAGAATAGATGTGTTTTACCTGCTCTCGTGTTTTATTAAAAATATTAAAAGCTGAAGTTAGTTGGAAGAGTAGTAATTCTGAAGTTAAAAGAGGTTTTGTGCAACGTGTAATAAGTTTAAAAAGGTTTATACAACCATTAGAAGCACAGAAGATTATTTGCTCTTCAAGTGAAATATGTACAGCTTCCAAGCTAAGATTGATTGAAGTACCGAGAGCTACAAATAGTTCCAAAAGATTCCATTATTATGAGCAGTGTTCCCGCAGTGGTATCATGCACATCCAAGTTGGTGGTTTGTATGCAGTCAAGGGTCCATTCTTGTAAACGCAGGCGGACTTCAGTGGAATTATACAGGTATAAAATAAATTAGTTTTTATAATTGTAACACCTAAAAAGCTGTAGTATTTATTGGCGTCGCCGTGGATCAATGTAGTAAGCGTAAGACTACGGATCCCAAGGTCCCGGGTTCAAATCCCGACACGGCCGATTGCTTGAAAAATGGCAGGTGAGCATTTTTCACAAAAATTACGCCCTCGTTCGGATGAGAGGTTAAATGGAGGTCCCGTGTGTGAGGGTTGTCACGCACGTTAAAGATCCCTACCTTGCCTGGAACGGCAAGGGTTCGGCAAAATTCTAAATTTCCAGGCAACAAAAACTCGCCTCCTGGCCAATGTAGTACCTACAGGTGGAGCATTGGAAATGTAAATGAACTGTAGTATTTATTGAAATCTAAAAATTTTTATCAAAAGTTAAGCATTCTAGACTTTGTTTACTTTCTGAACAAAATTGGTAGTAAGGGTCACACCCAGTTTTAGAGCAAGTATATTTAAAAATAACTAGAGGGTGCTTTATCTGGCAGTGGTTAATATATAGGCATACAGTTTTGTACCCACACTGTTTGTTTATTATTATTTAAATTCATAAAAACCTGAGATAAGAGTTCCAAAAAGCCGTGGCACACATACATATTATTGGTTCACAACCAAGTTATTTTTATCCCATTTATCAAATAAATATAATACAAAAAAGGCCCAAATAGAAACACACAGATATATATTAATATATATATATATATATATATATATATATATTTCTATGGATTCTTAGGTTAGAATGATGGTAGATAGGTCAGTTAAACAGTTTAACAAGGAATAACATGTATATAGCAGTCCAGTAATTAGTTATAACATTTTCCAAAGTTAGAACGTAGGTATTTATTATTTAAGATGCGCTATAAGATTAATTTTACTTTATTTTAGAATTAAGGTAAAGATTAGTTACAACTTTAGATATAGGAAGCATAAATCAGTGACTTTAAATGTATAATTATCATGTAAAGTTAGTGATAGGAAAGCTTCTTTATTTTGTAGCATAAAAATAGATAATTGAAAGGGTGAATTCAAGTAATGGATATTTAAAGCGTAATTATTTTATTTGTGTACACAACGTAATATGAAACTGGAACATTTATAATTTTAGCACAAAATAGAAAAGTGTAGTCAATAAACAATTTAACTATTAGGAGCTTCTAAGAAAGAAATATTTCCAGTAAGGTTTAGCGTTGCAAATACGTTCTTTGTATTGATTCAAAAGCCTGTCAACAATTATCAAGATTTTTTAGGAAAAAAGAACAGCAGGTCTATGTTAGATAAGATGATGAACGTTACAAACAAAAATGGATCGATAATATAAAGAGAAAAACTGTGTTTTATATGAAGTATCAAAGAATGGAAGATATCATATGGTTAGTAGTCATTGACTTTGAAACGTCTGTGAGACACAGAAATTTTTAAAGGTAAATAAGTTAGACAAACATGCAGCGTATTTGCATAAAACAGTGGTTAAAAGGGGAAATGGAAAGTACGGTAGGAGACTACGGACAGAGTAGGACTGTGAGATTGTATGTATAAGAATGAGAAAGACAATACTGAAGATTGGTGGAATGGAATGGAACTTGTTAACAGTGGAGATAAAAATAAAGAGATATAACGCACGGGTTAGACAAAAATACAAGAAATGGATAACGAACATAGAAATTCGAGGAAGGGTAGAAGACAAAGAACAAAACATTTTGAATGCAAGTTAGAGTGAGATGATAGGATGTGCGCGTGTGAGAGAAGCGTGTTTTGGATGCTTGGTTGAGAGTTAGTTGTTGGGGGATTTCGACGAAGTCAATAGCCGTTGGAGATTTTTAATGAGAGTTTGAAGTAAAATGTTTGTTTACGAGAGAAATTCCAAGCTTTTTGAGATGGGAATAACTGAAGGACAAATGGCTGGTTTAGTAGAATTGGACGACAGTTAGATGTTGTGGTGTGAGTGAGTTTGTGGAATCGGTAGACGATTTGAGAAACGTTACCGAAAAAGCGTGTTAGGGGGCAACTTTGAGTCTATATAAACGAAAAAGAGGCAGTAGAGGCTCTCTTTCTTTTTTGATCTTCAGCCAGGCTTCGAACTACGATAGTAAATGTAATTAAGTAAGTTGAGATTTTTTAATTACAATTAATTAATTATGCACATGTTGGTGCAAGTTTAATGTAGCAGTTGTGAGGTATATAAAAAAACATTTTGAAAAGCGAAGCTTGCTGAACGTAAGTAAAATTCCTGCTGTTTATGGTTGGAGGCGCTTGGTGTGCACTGGGTTGGAATAATGAATGTTGATGGACCAGCAGCGAATGTACGAGAGTTTGGAAGTACCGTACATTGGATGCTGAGAGATCTGGGAAGAGGAATGCAGTTTCTGATGGTGAGAGTCAACATGGACTGATTCATGTGCATTCATGAAGGAGGACTACATCAGAGAGAGTTTCAAAGCAGAAAGCTGTTGTGTTTTTTTTTGGTGATCATGACATTTTGTGCTTTTTTTTGGTGGTTTTTTATTGAATTTTATATACATTTTAATAGACTTTTTACCTTTAAGCAAGAATTATATAAAAATATATTCATGGTAATTTTTTAGTGCAGCAGTTAACACTTAGGTACAGAAAGGTTTTTATTATAAGCTCGTATTAGACCTGGGGTTTTTAATTAACGTTTAGGGATAAGCCCAGTTACTTTTTTATTAATGATATATATAAATAGATAAATTTTGAAATTATTTTATTTTAAAATACTTTTATTTAAAATTGATAAGGGTTGTTAAATATCCGAGGTGTGAATTAAAAGTGTTAAGACAGAGATTTTTGAATAGCGATTTGATGTGCAATAAAGTATGATGTAATGTTGGTAGTTAAATTTTCTTTTCTTTGAATAAGTAGGGTAGCATTTTCAGAGAGCAAGTGAGCATCTTCAGAGGGTAGTACAATAAGTGATACGAAGAGCAAGTCTAGGTGGTAGGGCTTTCTCTACTGGTAGATGCAGAGCATTTATGACACCCAATTTGTGGGGCTCGAAAAGAGATTCCAGAGCAAATATATATATATATATATATATATATATATATATATATATATTGCCGTGTAATGCCTGTATGAATCATGCCCCACGAATTGGGCGTCATTAATTGGTGTAACCTCTATAAAGCCTCGCCAGAGTAAAAAAAAAACATTCGAGAATTTATTAATTTACCAAAAATCGTCATAAATTTCACAAAAAGGAGAATTTTCAAAAAACTAATTCTTACCCAGATTCCTGCTCCATCACTTTAATTGATTTCTTCAACAGCTCCCAGGCTAGCTCGGTTGGGCTTCCTCTTGGATACCTATATTTACTATCATACTCTTTACCATTCACGCACACTCTCAATAAAACCACAAAATAATACAACAATCATACAATATTTATTTACCACTATTTACAAATAATAATTCAAGATTATTTACATTTCGGTGCTCAAGTTACACATCAATAAATTCTATCTTTGTAAAGTCCAGGATTTTAACTTGAAATATCAAACACATTGAATGTAACAGTAGCAAATGTGCCCTGAATAATACCTTATTTTTCTTTTTTATTCATAATTATTTCTAATTAGTACACTTTGGAGTATGGTGAGCTCATAATAACCCAGTTTATTTTATTAATGTATGCTTTTTACTTTGCATGCTCTTACTACAAACACAAAAAACCCCATGTACTTTTAACAATAAAAATTTAAATTCATGAGGAACATTAATAAGCTTTCTATACACCTTTAGATTTACATCTAAATACTATAATAAAAGTTAGTTATACGTATTATTTTCAATACGCAAAATAATGCAAAATACCATGAAAGTTCACTCTCACACATCACAGTAATTTTCATAGTTTATAAAAAACAGCAAATTCTAATGCGTTACCTGGAATTTCTTGAAGATTCCTACTCCGTTGACGATGAAGTCAAGTTCCTGCACCCTCAGTCTCGTGGTTCTGCTCTGCTTGCCGCCTCCAACTATTTATAGATGAACACCATCTAAGTTGTGCTGCATGCTATTCATTCAAGCTCCATCCAAATCCAAATCCAAGTATATTACACTTTTTTCTTATTATTGCTTAATTTAATTTACGTTACTTTACTTTACTTTACTTCACGAGCTTGTTAAAATATCTGTTGCACCTCAGTTAAAATTAAACTCGACACTATCCGCGTTTCAAACTATGAGGCCAACACTGTACTATTTAATTTAAAAAATTTTAAATACTTACAAGCTGGTGGTAGCTTTCTGTACGTAGTAAGCAATGCAACTTAACGAAGTCAAAGAGTGAAGTCAAAAGAGCGAAGTTAAAGAGAAACTTAATGATTCCTCTCTTGTATTTATACGATTCTGAGTGTAACATCTCCAAATCCTCCTAACGCGAAACACTTAATTCAACTAATTCGTTCTTCAAATTTTGGTATAACTGTTTTCAAAATCTTCGAAATTTAGCTCGTTGATACTATGTTTTCCGAAAAACCCGCATTCAATTTTCCCGTGCTTGTCTGTTTTACAACTAACTATTTAGACCAATGATACTTTCAGTGCCGTCTTAAAAACCCCGCCTATATTAACTCTATTCCTCTCTTATGCATATTAGATGTTTCCTTCTACCCTCGCTTGAGTGGTAGAAAATCGATATTACTGTCTGCGTGCTATCTAACCCACGTGGACTGAATACGTGCGTTTCGAAGTAAACTGCTATTATGCCTGTCTCATTCCGAAGCATATCATTGATTGTCTATCCCTTCTGCGCTTTAAGGAAACTTTTGGTTAGCATTTATGCGAAACATCCGACCGTTTGAACGATATACCTCGAATCTTGTCTTTTATCTACACAAATAAGAGAAACATGACCTTTCCAAAACATGCAGGTGTTTAATTAATTATCGTTTTAAAATAACATTTCTAGGAGTTTGCGTTTCAAGGTATTTCATATATTCGACGTGTTTGTTTGTTAGTAAAGCGTTTCACCTTGGAATTATCGATTTTTCATGCTTTTATGCGTATTAGACGTTATAACCCTTTCAATTAAACTCAATTAAATTAATTAATAATTTCCATTGGCTTATACAATTTATTTTCTTTACGAACCTATTAAATTTTAATCACTAATTGTAAAATTATGGTAATACTTGTTACTTTAAATTAACTAAATGAAGTAAATTTTGCAGGTAAATTTTTGATTGTTTCCTCTATACAGGTGTTTGAAATTACCTTGTTCATACCTAAATTTAACCCTTTAAAACCACTACAATATATATATATATATATATATATATATATTGCAATGATAAGGGGTTGTTTAGGGGTGTATTGAGTAGTAAAGGTCGTGTAGTAACTGTAAATAGCAATAGGAATCAGAAAACTGCATTTATTTAGCAGGAAAATAAGTAATTCGTACATTATGTAAATAGTAAGCATTTAACACCCTGTATATAGACCATAATTAACATTAATCAATGCAAGTGTGCATACCTTCAACAATAGAACGCGTATTCAGCAGAGAAATAATCGTACATGTAATTAAACACACGTTGAGGAGTGCTCAACAAGTTACAAAAGAAAATAAAGACGCAGAAAGATAAGACAAAACCTAATAAATCCTCATGCAATTACACTTTGATAAGAAAACGCACTTTCGAAAATTACGTTAAGAATACATGAAGAGTTTTTGCCGTTTTTTTTAGAAAACAGGAGTAGAAATTGGGTAATTAATTTAAATTAAATATTTATAATGATATAGGGCTTCTAATCAGCTTCCAGTCAAATTCTGGTTTACTTATAAAACAATTTTAATCCACGTCGAAAATACTTATAGTTCTAATCTGCGTCAAAACAATTCTAATTTTAATTCTGGTATAATTCTGGGATAATTCATAATACTAAGTAACCCATGAATTCAAGTGATATTTAAGGGAAGAGATTCAAAGCATATGCAGAGACATATAGAATAAAGCACGAGGTGATTTTTGGAAACCAAGGGGTAACCGTACTGAAATATTGGTTCGACAAAGCAGAGCATTGGTATTCGATTGAAGATAATAAGGGAGTGTTGATCCACAACACGAAACAACATATTAGGAGATCACAGGTCAGATCTACTTAATTTTAAGGAATATTTTCAATTTCAATTTTAATACTAAATTTATTCGATTTATTCAAAACCTGTAAAGAGTCAACAGGAACATTGCATGCATTTACGTAATAAGTCATAAAGAAGTCTCAAACGTTCCAGATTTTTTTGTAAAGGGTGTTGTTTTTGGTGACTTTATATTGAATTGAAAGTATATAAATTTTGAGATAAATAATCCATATGATATTAATTGATTGAAGGGTGTATTTAAAGAATTTCAAAAATTGTAAATATTATTTCCTTTCATTATATGAATGTTGATTGACTTCGTTTATCAATTCAAACAGGTAATCATAAAGGGGTGAAAGAAAATTGATCATCGTGACGTTGTGCACTTTGTGTAAATTAAAAAGGGCTAGCCGTGGCATAATAATAAAAGTAAAAGATTAAAGTGAGAAACACAGAACAGTGGCGTTAAGTAGAACGTTTATTACACCGAGTACGGCGTTATTATATCAATTTTTATATGACGCAACAACGGGGGGGAGAAAACTACATAGCAATATATATATATATATATATATATCTGTGTGTGTGTGTGTGTCTATGTGTGTGTGTATGTGTGTGTGTGTGTGCGTTATCATATCAATTTTTATATGATGCAACAACGGGGAGATAAAACTACATAGCAATATATATTTGTGTGTGTGCGTGCGTGCGTGCGTGTGTGCAAACGTGTGTGTGTGCGTATGTGTGTGTATAAACAAACAGTAACTCAGACATCCACCAGTAACTCAAAAATTTGGTCGATTGAGTAAAATAATGGGCGCATGTCCTTCCACAACCATTACAAGAAAGCATCTACTATACGCAACCAAATATCTCTATTTTAAATGTAGAGCTGTATTCAGCTTCATAATGAAGGTATTAGGAAGCAAGGTGACTGAAAAAATACTAAACAGCACAGGTAAAAACCATACATAGCGCTATGCTTAATTAAAATAAAAAGGAATATATTGCCATATCTAAAGCAGCCATTCCAAATGGACCTGCACTTTGACGAAGTTCTAGATTACTAGAACAGGTGGAATGGCTTCCGGGTTCCAGTAATCCAAAAAGCCGAACTACAAGTTCAACCAAATTAGTTAGATCTTATTAAAGAACCACACTAAAACAGGTCCCTAAAAGAGGACAGCAGCTTTTTCGGTACTTAGATTGGCAGAAGCCTTAGGGGTCGGTATGGAATTCTAAGACACACTACCGCGATGTGGAAGGCAACGGAAAGCCACCACACTACCTCCCAAGTACAACGCGTACTTAAATTGTATTTAAAATGATGACATCCCCTGAGGTAGAAGATTTCGGAGGTTAAATAGTCCCCCATTCGGATCTCTGGGAGGAGACTACTTCGGAGGATATGTTCGAAAAGCTTACAAAAAGAATCGGGAACATTCTCCGCGTCGGAGCGTGGAATATCAGAACTATGAAGCAAGTAGGTAAGCTCGAGAACTTAAAAATTGAAATGGATAGGTTAGCACTAGACATAGTAGGGATCTGCGAAGTTCGGTGGCCAGAGGCGGGGAATTTTTGGAATGAATCAGAGGAAGGAAATTCTGGTGTGAGGATAGTTATGCGAAAAAAGATAGGGCACTGTATATAAAACTACTTACAAAGAAACGATAGGGTACTCATGGTTAGATTAGAATCTAAACCGGTAGATACGGTAATAATACAAGTAGACATGCCCACCTCCAGCTACAGTGAGGAAGAGGTAGAAGCGATCTACAAATATATCGACGACATACTACGATACGTATAAGGACATGAAAATTTAATAATTACGGGGTATTTTAATGCAGTGGTAGGTGAGGGTAGGGAAAGAGCGGTAGTAGTAAATGCACGAAAAACGAAAGGGAAAATAGGTTGGTAGAATTTTTCGACAAAACAATTTAACCATCAAAAACACATTATTCAACATCACGCTAGAAGACGATACACGTGAAAGATTCCAGGGGGTATAGGAAGATATCAAATAGATTACATTTTTATTAGTCAACAGTTTAGGAATCAAGTAAAAGACTGTAGAAGCTATTTAGAAGCAGATATCGACACTGACCACAACCTCGTAATTATAAAGGTCGCTCTTAAAATTAAAAATTAGAAAAAAAGAAATGGAAAAAGATACTTTGACTTTGAAAACTAAAAGATAAAGTAATCCACGAAAGATTTGTAAAAAGTCAAATGAATTGCTGAAAGATATCGGTAAAATTTCGGATACTAAGGAAGTAGAAACAAAATGGAGTATTATTAAATCCAGCTTAAACATGGCGGCCAGAGATATTCTGGGGTATGCACAAAAATAAAATAAGAAGCCATAAAAGTATCCTGAATTTAATAGAAGAAAGATGAAAATACAAAAATAGATCAGACGAAATGGGAAACACAAATACAAAGTCATAAATTGAGATTTTATTGGCAGATTCAGGAAAGCTAAAGAACAGTGGATTGATGAAAAGTGCAAAAATGTACAAACTAAGATAGAAATAAGAAAGACAGACGAAGCATGAAAACTAATTAGAATGAATTTTAGGGATAAAATAGTATAGCAAAAATATAAGGGACGCATGGGGGGGCGTCATTATAGAAAATGTAGAGAAAGTGGTTAGATGGTAGGAATATATAGGGAATTTATTTATATGCAGGAGAAGAACTAACAGCATTAGAAAGGGAATTAGACATTGAAGATGATAACTTGGAATATCCTATACTGTGAAATGAGTTTGAATTAGCATTACTGGGTCTGAAAATTGGTAAGGCGCCGGCTACAGATAAGATGCAAGCAGAAACTCTAAAAGCCGCTGTACAAGCACTAACACGACGTATCTTCCAACTTGTAAGCTATATGTATGAGACAGATGCGATACCCAAAGATTTCAAACGTAACATGATAGTAACCATTTCAAAAAAAAGAGGCGCGGATAAATGTAAAAATTTTCGTACAATAAGCCTGACAGCACACGCGTCAAAAATATTAACTAGAATTGTACAAAGAGGAATAGAAAAACGAGGTGAAGAAATACTAGGAGAAGATCAATTTAGGTTTAGGCGAAACAGGGGAACAAGGGAGGTTATTTTAGCTCTGAAAGTGATAATGGAGAAAACAATAGAAAACGGGGAGAGTGTGTATACAGGGTTTGTAGATCTGAAAAAAGCATTCAACAATGTAAAATGGAAAAAATGTTCGAAATACTCAAAAAGATTGGAATGAGTTATAGGGATAGACGAATAGTACATAGCTTATACAAAGAGCAAACAGCAGTAATAGAATTAGAGCAGGAACGTAGAGAAGTAAACATTAGGAAAGGGGTGAGACAGGGATGTGCCCTATCCCCATTAATTTAACTTGTTCATAGAAGATGCAATGAATACTGTCAAATGCAGAAAAGCATTTGGAATTACTATGCAGAGACAAAATATTGATATGCTTAGATTTGCAGATGATATTGCGATATTAGCATCTAGCAAAGAACAGTTAGAAGCTGCTCGTAATAAAATGGAAACAGTTCTAACAGAAAGATACGCTATGAAAATAAACAAAAATAAACTAAAGCTCTATTATGCAAAATAGGGGAAAATGACCCAAAAACAAGAATACAAATAGGAAACGAGAACTTACAAGAGATTAAGGATTTCTGCTACCTAGGAAGCCAAATAACGCAAGATGGGAAAAGCACAAAACAAATAAAACAAAGATTAGTACAAGGCCGTGCTACATTTAACAAGAAAAAGCAACTACTGTGTTTAAAGACAATAAACATAGAAACAAGAATTGCTAAAAGCAGATATGCGGAGCGCAGCACTCTACGGCTGTGAAGCCTGGACAGTAGGAAAAGCGGACAAGAAAAGGTAGAAACTTTTGAAATGTGGTGCAGCCAAAGTGGACAGCCAAAGTTCAGATTAAAAAAGATATTAGAAATGGTAGAAGGAGAGGAAATATGTGATAAGCAGTAAAATATAGGAGAGAAGGTATGATAGGACACATACTAAAGCATGAGGAAATAGTGCGAAATATATTAGAAAGAGAGAAAGAAAAAAGAGAAAAAGTAAGCTTCCAACCAGTTCTAGGACTGCAGACATGGTGATGATGATGTCCTTTTACGAATCTTAGTATGCATTCGACATCTTTATATATCGCTTCTACTTTTTCCTAGCAGTAGCTAGAGGTAGTGGTGTATACTTGTATTATAACTGTGTTTACCGGCTTAGATTTTAATCTAACCAGGAATATTCTTTCGTTTTTTTGTAAGTAGTTTTCACCACGGCGTAATTTCGTTATTCCGACGCCTGAAGTTCCTTCCTCTGATCTTGAATGAATTACCTTAAAGTCTCTGCGCTAAAAATTCCTCGCTTCTGGCCACCGAACTTCGCTAATCCCTGCCAGGTTTAATGTTTGCCTCTCCATTCCAATTTCAAATTCTCTAGCTTACCTTCTTGTTTCATGCTTCTAACATCGCACGTTCCGTTTCGCAAAATGTGCACGGAACTTCGTTTAAACTTGCCTATCACATACCCCGAAATAATCCCATTTCGAAGATTTGTAAAGGGGGTTATTTTAACTGAGAAATCTTTTATCCCCGAGGATGCTCTCATTTTAAAAGCAATTAAGTATTCTATATACTTGGGAGTTAATGTGATGGTTTCCCGTTGCCTTCCACGTCGCAGTAGTGGGTCTTGGAATGTCATATCGACCCCTATGGCCTCTGCCAGTCTACTTACCGAAAGAGCTGCTGCCCTCTTTCGGGAATCTATCTTAGTCTGGTTCCTCACTAAAGACCCCACTAATTTGGTTAACACTATAGTTCGGTTCATTAGCTCACTGAATCACGCTATCCATTCTACCCGTTCGAGTATTCTATAGCTTATCCAAAGTGTAGGTCCCTTCTGAACGGGTGGACGTGTAATGATTTATAAGTCAACCATGTATCCCCCAAATCAAAACACAATTACAATCACTTCTTTGATCATACGACACATTTTGCAAACAAACACAATTCGAAAACAATATTATGCCACAGAACAACATGATAAAGAGGCCCAATATAAGAAAAATCAAAACTGAAACAAATTGTTTACGGTAAATAACTCCAAAACTTTCCCAAATGATAAATTTCATATGAACTGAAATGAACGAAAAAAAGAAGACGCTACCATTTGAATAAAATAAGAAACAATGGTCTCTAACTGCCCTAAATCCAAATATAAATTCGTGTTAAGTGTACCATGTCAGAATTTAGGGTAACTAAGTCCTAATTTGTCAGATATAGTCAACCATAACGCCACACCGTAACAATTTTGTGTTATTCGACAAAAATATCTTCCTCTTCAAACATTCAAATTTCTTCCGAAATTTGAAGATTTTTCTAAAAATGTAACTTTTTTGTGACAAAAATTGCAAGTATCTAGTAAACCAAGTGCTTCCAATTGATTGGACATTTTTTTATCGGATATGTAGGATCCGAACATGAAAAGCAAGGTACGTATTTTTGTTACCTCTTTATATATGCACAGACCGTGTAACGTGATTTCCAGTCATTTTATTGCTTTCGATTATTTTTATGCAAACTCTAATTTTAACAAGGATAATAGACTAACATAGGCAGAAGTAAAATTTATGCAAAACATAGGAGAGGTTAACCGACAGCTATTTATGTAAAAGTTGTTAATATTAGGGGTGGCCCATCAAATCAACGTAAGGTGTAAGATTTTTAATCATGCGATGACAACGAATTATTTTAGTAATAATACTTAATTGGAAAACTATTATGTTGGGTTGGGCACGAGCTGATAATTTACATCACATTTTCCTAAAGCTTATAGACTCAGTCATCGTGTTGTATTCTAAGTAAGAGATCAATAAAAAAACAAACACCTTGTGTATTTTGAGAGAAACTCGACGCAACAAAAAGATATCTGCCACGATGTACACGGCGAACTAAAATGTTCTTTCCGATAACATCTCAAACTGTTTATTTTTTCAAGATCTTTCTCCTATGTAAAAACAAAGTTCATGTTAACTTTTTGCAGGAATTTCATGGTTAATAGAACTTTTAACCTACTAGTCTACACCCTCGAAATCATATCAGGAACTCTTTCCCAGAAACTATACTTGAACGGGCTAAAGCATTTTTTCAAGAAAGTTGATTTTGTAAATGTTAAATCCCATATTATTAACGAATGTCAAGATGCGTATATTTTAAATTTAATTATCCTGAAAATTTTAATGATCTTTTAAGCAATCCATGTGAACTAGTCTAAGGGACCCGGACAATCAAAACAAATTTATGAACCTGTGACGTGTTAAGTAATTTAACCCGTGGCATACCTTTTCAATTATTGGATAGCCAGTTTCATTTTTAATATTAATTAAATCTATTGTGTTTTGTTTACTAAATCCGGTATTGTTTATTTTTGAAGTTACTCATTACATTGTAGGTTTAGAATAATGTAATAAGTGTAAATATGCTAAACATATCTCGGGTATTTTTATCGCGCTTGGAAAAATGATGTGAAACTTTATTGTACCTCGAACTATTTCTTCCGGGAATTACAGACTTCCTTATATTGCTAGGACTCAACTAGAGCGGTTGTGTTTTAGTCGGAGTGTCATTTAGTACGAGTATTTCAATGTAGTGACCTAATCATCGTCCACAAGTCTCTTTACCTTGTTCTTTTAGGGAACCACTAGCATTGGAAAATCCATGTAACGAAAATCTTATGAGAATCCTGAACACGACACGGCCTCTTCAGAAATTGACTTCGTCGCCGAAGAACAAAAGTGTAAGTTGAAACCTGTTATAACATTGGCATAGAAATTTGCATGCCTAAATTATAAAATTTATTATGTAAGGGTAAAGTGTGCGTATCGTACAGCAATTGACGCCCAAATAGGGGTTGTAATAAGTAATAATTGGCGCCTTAACGTATGAGCGGTTTTCTATGACCCAATATCTATTAATTAGAAAGTGCTAAAAGTTTGGTTTCTCCTTTTTCTGTATTAATTTAAAAATAAAACAAAACAGTTTTTACCGATTGCATGTAACTTTGTGCTTTATGTCAGTACTTACTTCGCATTGGTGTTCGAAATACTATGTAACCTAAAAACATTAAATTTACCATCGCACCACAAAACATCGTTCAATGTTGTGAGTATATAGCTGACGACTTCTAATGATTTACTTGTGTACTAAGTTCTTAGCTTAATGCGTAATATCTTAAAATAATAAGAAATTTTCTTGTATTTGGTAATTATTAATGTTTAAACTTTAATAAAGCTAATGACTCGGAGTCGTAGTTTTTACGAATAATTTAAGTGATTTGCGTCTATTTGGGTATACAAATTTAAAAATTATATAAAGAATCCCCATTCTGAACGGACTTGCACTTTGACGAAGTTCTAAAATACTAGAACGGATGGAATGACTTGCGTGTTTCAATGAGCTAAAGAGCCGAACTATTGGTTTAATCAAATTAGTGGAGTCTTTAGTGAGAAACCAGACTAAGACAGGTCCCCGAAAGAGGGTAGCAGCTTTTTCGGTAGAGACCATAGGGATCGGTATGACATTCTAAGACACACTACTGCAATGTGCAAAGCAACGGGAAACCACCACATTACTTCTCAAGTACACTGCGTACAGAAATTGTAAGTAAAGATGATGGCATCCTCTGGGTTAAAAAATTCCGGAGGTAACATATTCCCCCATTCGGATCTCCGGGACGGGATGTGATTCGAAAGTATAACAAAAATCAGTGAACATTCTGCGAGTCGGAGCGTGGAATGTCAGAAGTATGAAGCAAGTAGGTAAGTTAGAAAACATGAAAATTCAAATGGATAGGTTAGCACTAGACATTGTAGGGATCAGTAAAGTCCGCTGACTAGAGGCTGGAGATTTTTGGAGTGAAGACTTCGGGATAATTCATACAGGATCAGAGGAAGGAAATTCCGGTGCGGGGATAGTTATGCGAAAAAAGATAGGGCGACGTGTAGAAAACTACTTACAAAAAACGAAAGAATGCTCATGGTTAGATTAGAATCTAAACCGGTAAATACAGTAATAATACAAGCATACATGCCCACCTCTAGCTAGAGAGGAAGAGGTAGAAGCGATCTACAAAGATATCGAAGACATACTAAAATACGTAAAAGGACATGAAATTTTAATAATTACAGGGGGATTTTAATGCAGTGGTAGATGATGGTAGGGAAGAAGGGGTAGTAGGTTTATTTGATTTAGGCACGAAAAACGACAGGGGAAATAGGCTGGTGGAGTTTTGCGACAAGAACAATTTAATCACCACAAACACATTATTTCAACATCATGCTAGAAGACGATGTACGTGGAAAATGCCAGAAGAAGTAGGAAGATATGAAATAACTACATTCTTGTTAGACAACGGTTTAGGAATCAAGTAAAAGTCTGTAGAAGCTACCCAGAAGCAGATATAGACTTCGACCACAACATCGTAATTATGAAGGCGGCTAGTTACATATCCCCCATATTAAAATGCATACAAAATACATGTAATTATTATGTCTTAGCATGTTACATTGTACTAAATAAAGGTTGAAACAAATTTTTTTGAAGCACCTAAGCACCAGCCCCACGTTGTGTACCAGTGAAACAAATTTTTCGAATGGGCGCCAGTGAAGCGTATTTTTCTAATCTATATCTGACTCTATACGTTGGGCGCTAGTGAAACGAAGTCTTCCGACATAACTAGGGGTCTATTCCTTGGGTAGAGCTATGAGAAATGGGGGGGGAAGTCGAAATCTGATTGTAGGTCAAACTTAATCTAAAACAAATAGGCGTCACCAAGTCCTGACTTATTTATGATAATTGCGTGGCATGTTTCTAGGGGCGGACGTGGAAACCCAAAGAAAAAAAATCGCCTGCGATGACAAAAACCCGTCTTAACAAAATAAGACGCTGTTCCTGCAAGAAATTGTAATAATTAGATTAATAGAAAAGTGGAATACTATTTGTGTCCCGCAAACATACCTAAAGAAATATTAAAAAGATATTTTCTATATAAAATTGGCATCAAAATTCTACTCTTAAGGATATTAGTTTCCTGTAGTTAGGTTTGATCATACTTGATCAAAATAAAAAACTTTAATCTTGAACCAATAATTTACTCAAAAGAATCTCTTTTAAAACAAAATGCAATGCAACAAAATTTAATAAATAATTGAATGACTTCGTGAATTTTAAATTAAGGTTTATCAAAATTATTCATAATCAAACATTTCACAGCTTAGTGTAAACTTGTTACACAAAAAAAGGTCCGACCGGTGCAGATCTGTTCAGGAGGATTACATTTAAAAATGTTGCTACTCAAGTTTTTCCTTTTCTAAATTACTTGTATTAGCTTTAATTTCTAAAAAAGCAGATCACAAAAATATTCTTGTTTACTCAACTTGGACTAACGCTGTTCGAAGCATTCGCTTTCTAGAACACATCTGTCAGCAGTACACTGCAGACAAACAAGTGACGTCAGTAACACCTGTTGCTGTTACTAACGGTACATAATGTACCACGTGTGGTGTTTCTTAAACCATCAAAATAGTGAATTATAATTTTAACACTGGAAAATTCCAGCTCAACAAATAATTGAAATTTTTATAATATTCGTACTTTTACACAATCAAACAAATTAAAGTGTTTCTAATGTGTAACACCAAAAAAAGATTCTAAAAGCTAACTACGAACCAAAACTGCTTTTCTAGCCTTGATGAGGTACTTGTTATATCAAGCGGAGTTTACTGCTTGTTGTGTGGACCCAGCTCATCCTAAACAGCTTCCACCACATGGAATTGTTCCAGGTGTCGAATTAAATGCAGTCACAATACATTCGTCAGCTGGTGCAATATGTTGAATCACGCTGCCTTACCAAATAGCATCTTTACGCTGTACAATAAAATGGTCTTCTATAAATTGGTTAGACTTTCCATCTTCTAAATTGCCTTTTACACGTCGTAAAACAAGGTGGTTTTAACAAAAAGGATTGAATTTCTTATCTTCTAAGTTGCATTTTATACGTCGTAATACAAAGTGGTTTTAACAAAAGTGATTGGATTTCCTATTTTCAAAGTTGCATGGTTAATGTTGTTCTTGCGCGCTATTCAAAGATGTGTCCCGACTGCTCAAAATTTATACGCAAATTGGCGGCCCGCGTTTTTTCGTACATCTTGACTCTTCTACCACGTATGGCCGACTAATTATCAAACTCGCTCGGACGAACGGAGTGTCCCAGGAGGGGGCTGTCAACCAAAACGCGCCTGCAAACCGCTATAGAAGACACAGATATTCGACTATACATAGAATGCCACATAAAGATGCCGCTTTAGCGTATTACCAAAGTTGTTAAATGTATTTTACTTATTATTTGAATAAAAGTGTTTTATAATTCTTGCACTTTTATGAATGGATTTATTAACCAAAAATAAAATTGTTACAAGGTTATATAATAAAAGTTTACAGAATTCATATCAGAAATAAGAAAAGAAACGACTACTTTGTATTCCAGACGCAACCTGATACTGCAGAAACAATGAACTGCAATAAAAGAGTCTTAATTAAAATTACTTAAAATAAGACATTGTACGATCATTGAGAAACTGCAGACAGCAAGATCTGCACTTTCCTACAAGATGAAGTGAGGTCAGAAGCTTCATAATACTGTGAGGAGCCCCTGATCGCCAGTCAGTCTTCGAACTTCATAACTTTAACATTGTTGGTTGTTCAAGCTACTGATTATAATTATTGATTTATTAAAATATTAATTTATAGTATTTGTCAATTGCAATTACTTAATGTTTTAGGAACATAAACGTTCAAGTGTTTTAAAGAACATAAGTCATTTCTTTTAATTAAAATAAATTTGATAGAAGTGTTATTGGAAATAAAACTTTTTAAAAAAGAGCTCCTAACGACGCGAAATCTATCTCGCTCTTAAATTTAAAAATTTGAAAAGAAAGAACGGAAAAAAGCATTTTGACTTTGAGGAACTAAAAGATAAAAATATCCATGAAAGAAAAGTTAGAAGCTGCTCTTAATGAAATGCAAACAGTTCTAACAGAGAGATACGGTACGAAGATTAACGAAAATAAAACTAAAGTTCTAGTATGCAAAAGAGGGAAAAATAAATCAAAAACAAGAATACAAATAGGTAACGATAACTTGCAAGAGGTTAAATATTTGTGCTACCTAGGAAGCCAAATAACGCAATATGGGCAAAGCGCAAAAGATATATAACAAAGATTAGCACAAGGTCGTGCTACATTTAACAAGAAAAAACAACTACTGTGTTTAAAGACAACAAACATAGAAACAAGGAAAAATTGCTTAAAGCATATGTGTGAAACCCAGAACTGTATGGCCGTGAAGCCTAGACAGTAGGAGAAGCGGACAAGAAAAAGGTGCTACAGTCGTATCATGAAGATATTATGGACAGACAAAGTTAAGAACAAAAAGGTACTAGAAATGGTAGGGGAAAAAAGAAATATGTGAAAAACAGTACAAAATAGGAGAGATAGGATGATAAGCCACATACTAAGACATGAGGGAATAGTGCGGACTATATTAGAAGCAGAGATAGGAAAAAGAAAGTAGAGGTAGACCTAGGTTAGACTATTGCACACAGATAGTGAAAGATGTAGGATGTGGGAATTTCGGGGAAATGTGTAGGCTAGCTCAGAATAGCAATCAATGGAGGTATGCATCCAACCAGCCCCAAGATTGAAAAATTAATGACGAAAAAAGGAACTATACTTAAACATAATGATTATTATAAACAACTACAGTTATTGGTGTTGCAATATTCTCAACTAATATTAATTGTGCGAAAGGATTTACTGGAAAACTATTAATACGGCAAATGTCTAAGTGTTGAGGGATCCTTGGCAGCCACAGACTGCTTAACCCCCTTCACATACCACTGAATCTCGGTGAAATAGGGCATATAATTAGAAAACAATAGAAGGGGAATCGAGCTGTATATAGGCTGTTTCAAATCCCGCCACGGCCGACTGCTTGAAAAATGGCAGGTGAGAATTTTTCACAAAAATTACGCCCTCGTTCGGATGAGATGTTAAATGGAGGTCCCGTGTGTGAGTGTTGTCACGCACGTTAAAGATCCCTACCTTGCCTGGAACGGCAAGGGTTCGGCAAAATTCTAAATTTCCAGGCAACAAAAAACTCGCCTTCTGGCCAATGTAGTACCTACAGGTGGAGCATTGGAAATGTAAATGAACTGTATATAGGCTGTTATGAGAATTTCAGGGAGCTGTGTAGGCTAGCTCAGAACATAAATAAGTTGAGTTACACGTCCAACCAGACGAAAAAATAAATGCATTTAAATCTGATGATTATTATATACAAATACAGGTGTTGGTTGTAAAATATTTTCAAATAATGTTGATTGTGCGAAAGGATATATTGGAAAAACTATTAATTTCGCAAATGTTCATGTGCTGGGATAACTTGGTAGGCAAAGGCTGCTTACCCCCCTTCACATACCGTTCATTTACATTTCCAATGCTCCACCCGTAGGTCTACATTGACCAGGAGGCGAGTTTTTTGTTGCCTGGAAATTTAGAATTTTGCCGAACCTTTGCCGTTCCAGGCAAGGTAGGGATCTTTAACGTGCGTGACAACACTCACACACGGGACCTTCATTTAACCTCTCATCCGAACGAGGGCGTAATTTTTGTGAAAAGTGCTCACCTGCCATTTTTCAAGCAATCGGCCGTGTCGGGATTTGAACCCGGGACCTTGGGATCCGTAGTCTTACGCTTACTACATTGATCCACGGCGACGCCCCCTTCACATACCACTGAATATCAGGGAAATAGGGTATATAATTGTAAAACAATAGAAGGTGACCGAACTGCATCAAACAAGGAAGAACAGCAGCTAGGTTCAAAGACAACGAACATAGAAACCAGAAGAAAATTGTTCAAAGTATATGTGTGGAGCACAGCACAGTACGTCTATGAAATAGAGGCATTAGGAAAAGCAGACAGAAAAACGGCAGCAGACTTTTGAAATGTGGTGCTTCAGATTTATGAGGAACATAGCATGAACAGACAAAGTTAATAGCAAATAGGTATAGAAATAGTAGGGAAATAAAGATATCTGTGGAAAAAAATAGGAGAAATAAACAAGCAGAATACGTTCTAAAGCATTTTTGGGAAATTTGGGATATATTACAAGCAGAGATAGAAAAAAGGAGGTAAATGTAGACCTAGATCAGATAGTGATAGATACGGATTGTGCAAATTTCAGGGAAATGTGTAGGTGAGTTTAGAATAGGAAACAATGAAGGTACGCGTCTAACCAGTTTCAGGACTGAAGACCTAATGATGATGATGATGATGATGAATTAAAATGGGAAAAATGTTTGAAATACCCAAATAGATTGGAATGAGTTATAGCGATGGACGAATAGTACATAGCTTATACAAAGATCAAATAGCTGTAGTAGAATTAGAGTAAGAACGTAGAGAACTAAATATTACAAAAGGGATGAGACAAGGATTTGCCCTATCTCCGCTAATTTTAACTTGTACTTTGAAAAGGCAATGGATACTGTTAAATGCAGGAAGATATTTGGAATTATTGTGCAAGAACAAAAGATTTATATGCTTAGACCATAGATGATACAGTGCTATTAGCATCTAGTAAAGAAGGGTTAGTAGCGGCTCTTAATGAAATGGAAACGGAACTAATAGAGAGATATGGTATGTAAATCAACAAAAATAAAACTAAAATACTAGTATGTAAAGAAGGATAAAATAAGTCAAAAAAAGAACACAAATATGAAACGAGAACTTACAAGAGGTGAAGAATTTCTGTACCTTAGAAACCAAATAACGCAAAATGGGAAAAGTGTAAAAGATATAAAACAAGGATTTAGTACAAGACCGTGCTGCATTTAAGAATAAAAAGACAACTACTATGTTCAAAGACGACAAAGATAGCAACAAGGAAAAGATTTCTGAACAAATGTGTGGAGCATGGGACGATACGGTTGTGAAACGTGGCTAGTAGAAGAAGCGGAGAGGAAAAATATAAACGTCTTTGAAATGTGGTGTTATAGTGTAAGATGAAGGTATCTTGGACAGACGAAGTTAAGAGCAAAGAAGTTCTAGAAATGGTGAAGGGAAAAAATATGTGAAAAACTGTAAAAAGATAGGAGAGATCGGATGGCAGGTCACATACTAAGGCATGAGGGAATTGTGCGGAATATATTAGAAGCCGAAATAGGAAAAAATAGGTGTAGTAGTAGACTTAGGTTAGACTACTCCACATAGGTGGTGAAATATGTAGGCTGTGCTAATTTCAAAGGAATGTGTAGGTTAACTCAGAATACAAATCAATGGAGGTATACGTCCAACCAGTTCCAAGAGGAAAAACCTAACGATGAAAAATGTAATTATATAAACCTGATGATTATTGTAAACTACAAGTGTTGATTTTGCAAAATTCTCAACAAATGTTGATTGTACAAAAGGATTAATTGAGAAACTATTTATGAATAATAACAATAATAATAATCGTAGTAATAATAGCAACAAACATAAATAGCTATAAAATGCTATGGAAGTGGACTAGGTCTATTGGGCACACCACTTAAAAAAATGTGTCACCTTCACTTCCAACCATTGTCGAATAAAATATTCGTGGGGATTGGGTCTAGAGTCAGCGCCTAATAGTTATTAATAAAGGCGTTGGTACGTTCTAATTTTGCTTTTAAAATTTCCTTGGTTAATTCAATACCCTCTAGAATAAATTCTTCAACTTAAATCTAGTTACTTTGAAACGACAAGTTTATGCTACAATTAAATAGTTTATATCCTGTTCTAGGTACTCGTTATCTTGGTATACATTACGATGGCGTATGATGTTTTTCTCTATTGTTCTAATGTAAAGACTTGTCGAAATAAGGTCGCGCACTATCCGATAAAACCCGGGTTTTCCAGTTTCAATCGCACTTCGATAAGTGAGGATTTGCAGTTCGAATTCGTGTTATTTAAATCATTGTTAAATTTGATTCTGCAGCTTGTGCGTCGAAATATTTTCTACAATATTCGTCACCGTATTTCAAAAGCAATGCACGTTTGTTTTTTTCTGTTCGACAACTAAGAGATGTCTTGCGTGTATTGGTAAGTCTCCCCGCACGTACCCTAATCAAATTCTCTTTTTATATTTTTTATCTGGAGGTCAAATGGGTTCTTTCTTTCTGTAGACCAACTGCTATTGTCTGTAGACCAACGGCTTTTGTCCGTAGACCGCTGCTGAAGCTATGGTGGCAGGGTAAGTAGATCCTGACGACCCTGGTGTATGCAGCTCGTTTTTTTGTGTGGGTCAATGGCATATTCCGAATCAACGTTTGGTGTGGTTACGAGACAAGAAACGTGACATTGTAGAACTATTGTTCGTTGCTGCTAATTGATATTATAGCTCTACAGGTGTGAGGTACCTTTGTTAAAAATATTGGACAGACATACGTTTATTCTTTTATACTGATTGGTTTATTTTACAAACGGTATTATGTACAATTTGAAAGAATGTTTGACAAAAGCTCCCACACGTTAATTCTTTCCTACTAATTAGTTATTTTACAAAAAACATTAGGTGAAATTTTAAAAACGCTTGACAAAAGCTCTCACAGGTTTATTTACTACTGATTAATTTTATTTTGTGTGAAATATGAGAAGCGCACTTTGTATCTAAATTCCTAAATTGTCCGTACAATATAATTGTTTGCTGTGAAATAATAACACTTAATTTATTTTCTTTTTGCTTGTTTGTACAGAAGCTTTTATTTATTTTTATGTGTTCATAGATAATCGTGGGCGATGTGTTTTTGGTTTTTTTGGTAGTTAGGTGAATCTTCCCACTCTCCGCGCTTGATAGTTAGCCTGGTATTTACTTTTCTTCCGGCACGTCTAAGTATGTAGGATAATTTCTGACGCCTGTTATAGTGCATGCAACTGTTATAGTCTAAGGTATAACCGTTAAAGTCCCGCGCGCGCGTGTTCAGAGCTACTACGATAGTTGGCAATACATACTATAGCGTACATAATATTGCACAATAAGATATTATGTCATAATTGCGTCTCAAATTGTATCGCATACCAAAAATGTTTATTGTGATACAAGAGGCGCCCCAAAGGAAAAGATAAAATGTGGAGCTCTTCACGACCTTGCGGTTATTCTTACGGCAGAAGCCATGTTCCTTTCCATTGATTTCGTTGTTGTTGGACGTGGTTCGGGTAAGCTATCGTTGAAATCAAATTAAATTGTCTTCCCTCTTCTTTGTTTGTAGCGGTACGATAGGAATAAGGTCAAGACAACGATATCAGGTAGAGATAAAAGGGAAACCTACATTACCTAAAAGAGAAAAGACAAAGGCACGCCACAGATAAACCTCACTGTTCGACGTTTTGTTGACTAATAATCGTCGTGTCGGAAACCGCGCACTTACTTCCTCACTCCACGTCTGTGCATTCTCTTGGGCCGAAGAAACTGTCCGAAGTGACAGAAATGCACAAGTCTGTTTGAAATATTGGCGCGAATTTAGTCACATATTTAAAACTTAAACCAAAAATGATACATAGCTGATTTTCGGCATGTAACACGCCCTGGCGTAGGGCTGCTAGTTTGTTTTAGTTAATTTTGGCTCAGATTTTTCTTTATTGTTAGTGCCTAAGTTCTTACGTTACCCGCATTTCTTGGCCTGATGCTGTTTGTTTTGTTCTTCCTTTACTTTCGACCTATTGTTTATATGTTTTTTTTCTTTCGGCTCTTTGGTGTTCCTCATACGAGGATCGGTTTTCCTTATATCTGTGTGGGTTCGATCTTCTTGAATTTTGATTTTATTCTCTTCCGTGATTGCTAAATGTCCTTGATCTCGTTTTGTTCTCCTTTTGGCGGCGTAAACGCCTTAAGCCCAATATCTAGTCCCGGTGCCCCAGATTCTTATCCTGACTTTGCTCTCCTTAGGTTTTGATTTTTGGACGTAACGATTTCGCTTTACTTGCCTGTTTTGCTAGGTTTTCTTTTGTTTCCTCCTTGTGCTCCTTGAACCCGTGTGGGTCCGGGAATAGAATAGCTTTATGGTACGACCTGCCTGTCGTATGAGGCAACTACAGCGGTCCAACACATACATACACACACTTTATACACGTCCAATCTATACCCACACACTTCACACGCCCACGCACACACACAAACACACACATACACTTTATACACGTCCAATCCATACGCACACACTTCACACACACACACATACACCCCCACACTTAATAAACATACAGTTCTACTTGGTACCCCTTTCTTTCTTTTTCTTTGACCCCGTGTGGGTCCGGGAATAGAATAGTCCTATGGTACGGCCTGCTTGTCGTAAGAGGCGACTACAGCGGTCCAACACATAAACACATGCACACTTTATACACGCATAACACATACACACACCCTTCTTACACCCCACGCACACACACACGCTCACACCTACTCGTACAAACTACACTGGGATTCTGTTTTATTTTCTTTTGTGCGATTCTTAGTTTTTTTGGGTTTTGTACTTTGTGTTGATGTGCTTTTTGGTTTTTTTTTTTTCTCGTTCCTTTCGTTCCACTTTTCTTTCCCTATCCTGTTGCTGGTCTTCTTTGCTGTCAGTTCCTATACTGATCGTGTTTCGTCCATCCGCTCCTGTGGTAGGTGCTTTCTAGTTCGTTTTTCTTTCTTCAGAAAACACGACTAGTCGACTTAGGACTAGTCAACATTTTTTTGCTTTGGTTCTTAGGTTACGATTTTTGATTAGCACAGTTTGTAGTACACCGTTTCCTTTTACCAGCGTTTCTCCTCTCTTCCTCTCGTTCTTCCTTGTTCTCCCTTTGTTTACTTGAGGCTTGACCTTTGGGTACTGTTTTGGTTGGCGCTGTTGATTTTCTCCCTTGTTTTTTTTTCTTTTGAGGTTGATAACCGTACCGGTTTTTTTTAGAAACATCCGTCCGTTGACGACTCCGCAGTGCTGAGGCCGTTTTACCTTGGTCCTCCTTGAATGCGTATTACCCGTCTTCCCTTCCTTCCTTTTTTTTCTCTTCGATTATTAGCGCTTCGAGCCGGATGAGAATTTTTTTTTATTTTGGAGTGTTTCTTTTTTTCTTTTTCTTTTTGTATGGTTTTCGTAACGAATTTCCTTTTAATTTTTAAGCAAATTTTTTTTGTGTGGTGTTTTTTCTGTTTTTTTGTTTTGTCCACTCCCGTACTTTTGTTTTTTTTACCCCCATCTGTTAATTTTGCTATAGGGGGATTTGTTATGTTCCAATTTTGCTTTTAAAATTTCCTTGGATAATTCAATACCCGCTCGAATAAATTCCTCAACTTAAATCTAGTTGTTTTGAAACGACAAGTTTATGCTACAATTAATTGGTTTATATCTTGTTTTAGGTACCCGTTATCTTGGTATACATTACGACCGCGTATGATGTTTTTCTCTATTGTTCATAGTAAAGCCTTGTCGAAATAAGGTCGCGCACTATCCGATAAAACTCGGGTTTTCCAGTTTCAATCGCACTTCGATAATCGAGAATTTGCAGTTCGAATTTGTGTTATTTGAACCATTGTTAAATTTGATTCTGCAGCTCGTGCGTCGAAATATTTTCTACATTAATCTTCACCGTATTACAAAAGCAATGCACGTTTGTTTTTTTCTGTTCGACAACTAGGAGGTGTCTTGCGTGTATTGGTGAGTCTCCCCGCGCGTACCCATTCTAATCAGATTCTCTTTATATATTTTTTTAGCTGGAGGCCAAATGGATTCTTTCTTTCTGTAGACCAACTGCTATTGTCTGTAGACCAACTGCTTTTGTCCGTAGACCGCTGCTGAAGCTATGGTGGCAGGGTAAATAGATCCTGACGACCATCGCGTTGCTGTGCTGACTCACCCCCGACGGTTTGCGAGCTAAGTATCCGGACATCTACACATATGCAACTCGTTTTCTTTTGTGTGTGTCAATGGCATATTTCGTATCAACGTTTGGTGTAGTTACGTAACATTGTAGAACTATTGTTCGTTGCTGCTAATCGACATTATCGTTCTACAGGTGTGAGATACCTTTGTTAAAAATGTTGAATATACATACGCTTATTCTTTTCTACTGATTGGTTTATTTTACAAAAAGTATTAGGTGCAATTTTAAAAACGCCTGACAAAAGCTCTCACACGTTTATTTATTACTGATTAATTTTATTTTGTGTAAAATACGAGATGCGCACTTCGTATCTAAATTCCTAAATTGTCCATACAATATAATTGTTTGCTGTGAAATAATAACACTTAATTTATTTTCTTTTTGTTTGTTTGTACAGAATCCTTTATTTATTTTTATGTGTTTATAGATAATCGTGGGCGATGTGTTTTTTGGTTTTTTTAGTATTTAAGCGAATCCTCTCACTCCCCGCGTTTGATAGTTAGCCTGGTATTTACTTTTCTTCCGGCTATATCTAGGTACGTAGTACCGTAAAAATTAATAATAATAATAATAATAATAACAATATTCGGCGCACGTCTAAGTGTTGAAGAATCTTGATAGCCATCAAGTTGTTTATACCCTTAGTGTACCACTGAATATCGGTGGGTGTGCCGTGCTGTCTCTAACCAAAAAGAGCAACGGCTATGTTTGAAAAGAATAAACATAGAACCAAGAAAAAATTGTTGAAAGCATTGTGTGGAGCACAGCACGGTATGGCTATGTAATGGGGACAGTAGTAGAAGCAGACAGGAAATATGTAGAAAGAAACCTTTAGAATGTGATATTGCAGATGTATGATGATGATAACATAAACAAACAAAGTTCAGAAAGTAGAGGTTCTAGAAATAGTAGGGGAAGTAAGATATCTATGGATAACAAAAAAAATAGGAGAAATAAAAGGATAGGATACCTTCTAAGGTATTGGGGAATAATGCGAGATATATACAAGCAGCGATACAAAAAAGAGAGGTAAAAGTAGACGTATACTTAGTGAAAAATGTGGACTGTGGGAATTTCAGCGAAATGTGTCGGTTAGCTCAGAATAGATAACAATGGAAGTACGCACCCAACATAGGAGTAAAGACCTAATAATGGTGATGATATATTTTATACGACAAAATTTTTCAGAAAAATAGCTAGTTAAATTAAGTTATATTTTTTTATTGAATTTAGAATTATAAAATTTTAGGTTCAAAAAAGTCTGTGTTGCTAGTGAGAATTTCAGCAAAGAATAACTGTGCGCGCAATAGTGAGGTACGTAGTCCAGAATTAGTGGCTACTTTTCCTGTCTGTTTCCTGATCTAGTGAGTACTGTTTCAGAAAATTCCGATGACGCCCAAAAACTTTTTTTAATTATTAATAGCTTTAGGTTATAAGTAGTTGTTCGGACCTGGGAAAACAGAGCATCTTTTTTCATGTTGTTTACTTTATTCATTTTGTTTATTACTCATTTTGTCTCATCATCATCATTAGGTCTTCAGTCCTAGAACTGGTTAGACGCGTACCATCATTGTTCCCTATTCTGAACTAACCTACAGATTTCCCTAAAATATGCACAGTGTGCATCTATAACTGTCTGATCTAGGTCTACATCTACCTCTTTTTTCCTATCTGTGCTTGTAATATATCACATACTATTCCCCAAAAATGCCTTAGAACGAATTCCGCCCTACTATTTCTCTCTTTCCCCAGATATCCTTGTTTCCCTACTATTTCTGTAACTTATTTGTTATTATCTTTGTCTGTCCATGCTATCGTCCTCATACGTCTGAAGCACAGCATTTCCAGAAGCTGCTACCGTTTTTCTGTCTGCGTTTCAGACTGCCCGTATTTCATAGGCATACTGTCACACATATGCTTTCAACAATTTTCTTCTTATTCTATGTTTGTTGTCTTTCCTCATAGGCGCTGTTCTTTCTTGTTAGATGCAGTTCGATCACTTTCTATTGTTTTACAGTTATATGCCCTATTTCTCCGACCTTCAATGGTTGTGAAGGAAGGTAAGCAGCCTGTGGCTGCCAAGTTCCCCCAACACTTAACCATTTGGCGATTTAATATATTTTCCAATTTATCTTTTCGCACAGTCAACATTAGTTGCAGGTATTTCGCAACCAACAACTAGTTGTTTATACTAATCATCAGATTTATCTGCGCTTATTTTTTCGTCATTAGGTTTTCCGTCTCAAAACTGGTTGGACACGTACCTGCACTTATTTATATTTTGAGCTAGCTTACATAGTTCCCTGAAATTCTCACTCAGCATATGTATTCAGTTCGTTCCCTTTCTATTGTTTTCTAATTTTATACCCTATTTTACAGAGATTCAGTGAAGGAGGTTAAGCAACCTGTGGCTACCAAGATCCCCCAACACTTAGATATTTGCCGAAATAATGGTTTTCCAGTAAATCCTTTCACACACTTAACATTATTCGAGAATATTGCCCAACCAATTCTTGTAGTTACTTATAATAATCATCATGTTTAACCATAGTTATATTTTCGTCATTAGTTTATCCATCTTGGGATTGGTTGGATGTGTACCTCCATTGATTTCTACTCTGGGCTAGCCTACACATCTTCCTGAAACATCTACAGCCTACATCTTTTACTGTCTGCGTGCAGTAGTCTAATGTAGGTCTGCCTCTTCTTCTTTTTTTTCCTATCTCTGCTTCTAATATATTCCGCACATTTCCTCATGCCGTAGTATGTGGCCTATCATCCTATCTCTCCTATTTTTTACCGTTTTCCACATATTTCTTTCTTCCCCTACCATTTTTAGTACCTCTTCGTTCTTAACTTTGTTTGTCCATGATATCTTCATCATACATCTGTAGCACCACATTTCAAAGGCTTCTACCTTTTTCTTGTCCGCTTCTCCTACTGTCCAGGCTTCACAGCCGTACAGTGCTGTGCTCCACACATATGTTTTAAGCAATCTTTTCCTTGTTTCTATGTTTGTGGTCTTCGAGCACAGTAGTTGCTTTTTCTTGTTAAATGTAGCACGACCTTGTGCTAATCTTTGTTTTATATCTTTTGTGCTCTTCCCATTTTGCGTTATTTGGCTTCCTAACTTGCAGAAATCCTTAACCTCTTGTAAGTTCGTGTTACACGCTTGTATTCTTGTTTTTGATTTATTTTCCCCACCTTTGCAAACTAGAACTTTAGTTTTGTTAATTTTCATACCGTATCTCTCTGTTAGAACCGTTTCCATTTCATTAAGAGCAGCTTCTAACTCTTCCTTGTTAGACGGTAATACCGCTATATCATCTGCAAATCTAAGCATATCAATTTTTTGTCCTTGCATAGTAATTCCAAATGTCTTCCTGCATTTGACAGTATTCATTGTCTCTTCTATGTACAAGTTAAAAATCAATGGGGATAGGGCACATCCCAGTCTCACCCCTTTCATAATGTTTACTTCTTTACGTTCCTGCACTAATTCTATAACTGCTGTTTGCCCTTTGTATAAGCTATGTACTATTCGTCTTTCCCTATAACTCATTCCAATCTTTTTGAGTATTTCAAACATTTTTTTCCAATTTACATTGTCGAATGCTTTTTCCAAATTTACAAACCCTATATACACGCTTTCCCCTTTTTCTATTGTTTTCTCCATTATCAGTCTCAGAGCTAAAATAGCCTCCCGTGTTCCCCTGTTTCGCCTAAACCCAAATTGGTCTTCTCCTAGTATTTCTTCAGCTCGGTTTTCCATTCGTCTTTGCACAATTCTAGTTAATATTTTTGACACGTGTGCTGTCAAACTTATTGTTCGAAAATTTTCACATCTATCCGCGCCTTTCTTTTTTGGTATAATTACTATGATGCTACGTTTGAAATCTTTGGGTATCTCGCCTGTCTCATACATATAGCTTACAAGTTGGAGAAACGTTCTGTTACTGCTTGTCCAGCGGCTTTTAGAGTTTCTGCTTGTACCTTATCTGTACCTGGCGCCTTACCATTTTTCAGAGTCTTTAATGCTAATTCAAACTCGTCTCGAAGTATAGGATATCCCAAGTCATCATTTTCAATGTCTGATTCCTGTTCTAATGCAGCTAGTTCCTCTCCTGCATATAAATTCCCTATATATTCTTACCATCTACTCACTTTCTCTACGTTTTCTATAATGACGTTTCCTTGTGCGTCCCTTATATTTTTGCTATACGGTTTTATATCCCTAAAATTAATTCTAATTAATTTGTATGCTTCGTCTGTCTTTCCTATTTCCATCTTAGTTTGTACCTCTTTGCACTTTTCATCATACCATTGTTCTTTAGCTTTCCTGCATTTTCGAATAATTTCCCATTTTATGGCTTTGTGTCTCTGTTTTCCTGTTTCGTCTGATTTATTTTTGTATTTTCGTCTTTCTTCTATTAAATTCACGATATCCTTTGTTATCCATGGTTTCTTATTTTCTTTTTGTGTATACCCCAGAATATCTCTGGCCGCCATGTCTAGGCTGGATTTAATGTTATTCCATTCTGTTTCTACTTCCTTAGTTTCAGATATTTTCCCGATATCATTCAGCAATTCATTTGACTTTTTTTCGAATCTTACTTGAATATCTTTATCTTTTAGTTTCTCTAAGTCCAAGTGCCTTTTTCCGTTCCTTTTTTCAGATTTTAAATTTAAGTGCGGCCTTCATAATTACGATGTTGTGGTCAGTATCTATATCTGCTTCTGGGTAGCTTCTACAGTCTTTTACTTGATCCCTAAACCGTTGTCTAACAAGAATGTAATCTATTTGATATCTTCCTATATCTCCTGGCATCTTCCACGTATATCGTCTTCTAGCATGATGTTGAAATAATGTGTTTGTGATGATTAAATTGTTCTTGTCGCAAAATTCTACCAGTCTATTTCCCCTGTCGTTTCTTGTGCCTAAACCACATAAACCTACTACCGCTCCTTCCCTCCCCTCTCCTACCACGGCATTAAAATCCCCCGTAATTATTAAATTTTCATGTCCTTTTACATATCTTAATATGTCTTCGTTATCTTTGCAGATGGCTTCTACCTCTTCGTCACTGTAGCTAGAGGTGGGCATGTATACTTGTATTATTACTGTGTTTACCGGTTTAGATTCTAATCTAACCATGAGTACTCTTTCGTTCTTTTGTAAGTAATTTTCTACACAGTATCCTATCTTTTTCCGCATAACTATCCCCACACCCAAATTTCCTTCCTCTGCTCCTGTATAATTTACCTGAAGTCTCCACTCCAAAAATCCCCCGCCTCTGGCCACCGAACTTCGATGATCCCTACCATGTTTAGTGATAACCTATTCATTTCGATTTTTAGGTTCTGTAGCTTACCTACTTGCGTCATACTTCTAACATTCCACGCTCCGACTCGCAGAATGTTCCCGACTCTTATTTTTAACTTTCCGATCGCATCCTCCGAAGTAGTCCCCTCCCGGAGATCCGAATGGGGGACTATTTTAACTCCGGAATCCTTTATCCCAGAAAATGCCCTCATGTTTGTTAACAATTTAAGTACGCTGTGTACTTGGGAGATAATGTGGTGGTTTCCCGTTGCCTTCCACATCGCGGTAGTGTGTCTTAGACTGCCATACCGACCCCTATGGTCTCTGCCAATCTAAGTATCGAAAGAGCCACTGCCCTCTTTCGGGGACCTGTCTTAGTCTGGTTCCTCACTAACGACCGTACTACTTTGGTTGGACCTGTAGTTTGGCGCTTTAGCTCATTAGAACACGCAAGCCATTTCACCTGTTCTAGTAATTTAGAACTTCGGCAAGGTGCAGGTCCATTCGAAAATTCAATTTTTTTCATGTTCATGTTGTCTATTTTTTCATTTTGTTCATTTGATTTGGGATGTAAAAAGGGGTAAAAAAAATGTTTAACTTAGAATAGGAATTTAGGAAAATGTTGTCCGGTTAAAAATTTTAAAAATTACTGCAACAATATTCAAATACTTTTGAAAAATTAGTCATTTCACTCTGAACTAACTAGAAATTTTCAAATGTAAAAAGTACTACCGGCGTTCATCCTGAAGTATCCCGTGTAAGAAGTCGATAAAAGACGGTTTTTAGAAAAGCTACTTTAAATTGGAAGGTCGTGCCTAACTTAACATAATAGTTTTCCAATTAAATATGATTATTAAAATGATTCGCCGTCATCGGCCCATTAAATAACCCACATCTTTGAATTGATGGGCAACTTCTTGAATAACTATTGCTTAGCCTGCATTAAGTTCCACATAAATTTTACTTTTTCTCTTAATCTATTGCCGTTGTTAAAATGAAGTTAAGCATAAAAACCTAAAAACCGCTGAAATTAAGCGAACGCGTTAAGATAAAATAACACGTACGTGCCCAACTTGTGCACTTGTACGATTCCCCAATCAAAAAAAATTGCAATTTCGTGCAACACCAATCGATATTTTGTTGTCTAATCGATCCGAAATCGAAGGGCCGAAGTCGTACAAGTTTTAGGGTTGTCTCAAATGTAGGATACATATGTCGGCCACCTGTTGGGCACGAGCTACCGCGGCAGTCACAAGCCGCAATTGTTATACACAGTTGGCAGGCGTGTTCTACCACCCTCGCTACCCTAAAATTACGCAATCAATTGACGGACATGTACTGGCCAAAGTCTTTACCCTATATCTGTTTTTAATTTAAAGAAATTATGTGGTATTTTTTTATGAAGTGAGGATAAAATTAACATCGTAATTATAAGACGAGATGACTTCTTTTTGTGAAACCCATGTGGTATATATAAAAGTGGTTTTATCATCCCTTTCCAGACGGACCCTTCAATAAATGTTAAACCTTTATTTTCCTTCCGTTGGAAATTTATCCCACAATCATGAAGTAACATTGTTTTCTAAGATGATGGTTCAAGAGTGGCTGATTTGAAAGTTGAAGTCGATTACCTTTTGTAAAATTTCATAAGCAATTATTTTTACCTCAAATGTTTATCTATCATAATAAATAAAGAAGTTTTGAACTATGAAGGAATAATATTTTTCTTTTACTATCCAATATTGTAGTAATTCGTATAATTTTGAATAAGAGAATTTTATTCGTCGGCTTATTATTTCAAATTTAACATTATGTTATGCTTGAAAACTTCTTAGAACTGTACGATATGAGTAATTACAACGCCCTACCAAAGCAGGAAATAGAAAATATATATACAATTTCAATTAAATTGAAACCAAAATTATCACAATATACATAAACCGAAAAAGATAGATTAGGGAAATGATTTACATTATAAAAAAATTCGACATCTGTTAACAAAAAATTAAAAATCTATGCAAGATTTACTATAATTTTATGAAAAATTTGTAATTAAAATACAACTAATAAAAAAATAATTTGATAAGAATAATAAGAGAAGAAAGAGTGGAAAACAGTAATCAATGATGAAAAAAATAATTGCACTTAAATCTGATGATTATTATAAACAACTACAGGTGTTGGTTGTAAAATATCTGCAACTAATGTTGATTGTGTGAAAGGATATATTGGAAAACTATTAATTCGGCAAGTCTTCAAATGTTGGGGATCTTGGTAGCCGCAAGTTGCTTAACCCCTTTCACATACTACTGAATATTGGGGAAATAGGGTATATATTTTATAAGCAATAAGAGGGGAACCAAAGTGCATCTAACAAAAAGAAACAAACTTAGCACCAAGGGGAACATTGTTAAAAGCATATGTGTGGAGAACGTCTATGAAATAGGGACAGTAAGACAAACAGACAAAAACGGTAGAATCCTATTGAAATGTTGTGCTTCAGATGTATGAGGATGATAGCATGGACACACAAAGTTAATAACAAAGAGGTTATAGAAATAGTAGGAAAATACAGATATCTGTGGAAAACAAAAAAATAGAAGAAATAGAAAGGCAGGATACGTTCTAAGGCATTTTTGGGGAATATTGCAGGATATATTACAAATAGAGATAAAAAAGAAGTAGAGGTAGACTTATATCAGAGCATTGCAGACAGATAGTGAAAGATGCAGTCTGTGCAAATTTCAAGGAAATGTGTAGAATAGGAAACAATGAGGGTACGCGGTTAACCAGTTCCAAGACTTAAGACCTGTTAATGAGGTTGATAAAAATAGGCAAAATTGAGGTTATGATTCTGTATATATATATATATATATATATATATATATATATATATATGCTATGATAGGAATGTAATTTAAGGGTATATTAAGTGATAGGGGTCGTAAGATACATGTAAATATTATTAACGTTTAAAAAACCAAACAATTCCATCATTAAATGGGAGTAAATCAACAATTTTGCATAAAGTCAATAGCGAGCGCACTGTATATAAATCATAACTAATTTTAATTCATAAAAGGAAGTTCATTCTTTAATAACCAGATCTAATTTAGCAAGAATAATAACGTGTACATCGTATAATACGTTTCAAATTAAATATGCAAGTCTAAGATAGAAAAGAAATACGCAAAAATAACGTTTTAAACACAAAAAGTTTTAGTAAAATAAACACGCAATTGGTGAAAGTAAACAACCTAGCATACTAGCTACAATATAATCTAATTTAAAATATTAACGCATAAACGCATTCAAATACGTCATAATGGAAAAGAAGCTACGTGATCTGCAACTTTGTAAACTCACATAAAATCTTACATATTTAGATTTTTAAATAGCAAACAACAGACGTTCGGTAACATGATAAAAATTTAAATAATAGCAAACACAAGTATGAAGACGTGACAGAATGGAATATAAACTTGGATTTTCTGAAAAATGTGTTACACAAAATAAACGCCTACGTGTGAAATGAAACGATTTACCAAGAGTCTTGACAGAAAATTTGTAGAAAATCCAAAGCTTGAAATGATGGCGCAAAGTGCAACGCCTATATCAACAAACACGCGAGGAAAACCAATAGGACAAATAAGAGGTGGAATCTTTATAAATAACGCGGACTTCGTAAACAACCAGCATGTCTATGACCAAAGCACTAACTACGTCAGTTAAAAGTAGAATATTACGCAAAGTAAACTTAGTCAAAATAAATAATTTAGTGATATAAAAGTGAAAATTCAAGTGCCAATAAATACAACACAAGTGGCCGTTTACTTTCAAAAACGACTTCAAGTAACTCCAAGTAACTTTAAGCAACTTTACGCAACTCCAAGTCATTCCTAGTAACTACAAGTAATTCTAATAATTAAAATAAAACTAAATAAAATCTAATATAAATCCGAAGAAAAAAAATCAAGCAAATGTAATTAATTAATCATTGTGGTCAACGAATTGAGGCAACTACGCTAAGAATCAAATTGACAGGGAAAAGCTGTACCAGAGAATCAAATTGGAAACAATCCAGAGGTGCTGACGATCCATATACAGAGGCAGTTCTAAGAAACATGCAGGAAAAACGCAGGTCAGAGATATATTATCCTTTATTAACATAAGACTGTACAATTTTTAAGATTTAAAATCATTCTAACGTATTTAAATTTGTAGTAAAGTGATTATATGAAAGTCTAAAAGCGTGGAACAAGTGTTAACGCAACATTTCTGTTTTCAAACGTAAAATCCGACAGTGTAAACAAAACAACGAGGGGAGATAATATTTCTCGGTAAGCTTGGCAACAAACAAACTTTAATGGGTTATTGGAAAAGAACAACCGTTAGGATTAATGTATACGCGGTTTTGTGGTTAAAATATTGATTTCAATCGTGGAGGTGGTAGAGTGAAGAGCCAACAAAAGACCAAGACAGAATAAAAGTGTATTGAGTACAAGAGGGATGCGTATACTTAATTCAGGAGGCAGTATATTGGGAGACCTAAATAAATTCGATAATTTCAAGGATATTTAAAAGCAAACACGAGTCTGTTAAAAAGTGGGAAAATGGAGTCAAGCGAAGTGATTGGTGTGCATTGTACAAGAAGGGCAGAGATCCAGCTGGTGGAAGCGTATGTGTGAGATAAAACTATAGGTGCAAGGGAGATGAGACATGTTTGTTCAAGTTAGAGGCGTTGACAAATAAAGATGTAGAGTCTAAATTCGAACAACGGAGTGACAGTTTGAAGCGATTTGCCGAGTATTGTTATGTTCGTTATGAAAATTCACCAGAATCCGAGATTCGTTAGGGATTTTTCGTTGAAACAACGTGCGGTTAGAAAAGATTTTTCGGAATTTTAGGAACGGGTATACAAGTGTACGTGTCAATTTAAAACGGGGGGGAGGCGAATTTTACTTATATAGTCACTGGCAGAGAGGGAGGCTAGGCTCTCTTTCTTTTTCGTTCTGATTTCATTCATCATTGGTGATAATAGTTACTTTCGAATAAACTAGTGCAAGTTAATAAATTTTATGTAGAAGCTAGTAAAGCATTTTCGCGGTAAAACGTTAAAGTGGTATGTAAGTACAAAGCTTGTTAAGTTGGTATTGGAATGCACAAAAATTTTAAATTTTGAAAGTGTTTGGATGATACAAAAAGCAATGTTTGAATAATAAAAGTTAAGTTTGGAGATTGGAATTTTTGGAGTGGAAATTTAAAACGGCGGTATGCATGGCATGTATGGTAATTGGATCAGAGAGTTAGCTGATGGACTGGGTATCTATTAGACGGCAGCATCTTCAAGGAGCTATATGGGGGAGCACACTTAGAAGATAAAAACCAGGTAGGCGATAGAATAGAACATTGAATGGTAAATATTTTTATGGTGTTTGTGATTATTTGAATTTAAATTTGATGCGTTTTATTATTATTTGATATTTTATGAACAGACATTTATGGGACTTTAAAAGAAAAATTTATCTTTGAAAATAATTAATGAATTTACAGATAACCAAATGTTGTAAAGAGGTATAGAGGGCTTATTGATATTTGGTAGTGCAGGAAATTTATATACACAGTTATAGAATTTTATTATGAGCTCATGCTAAGACCGAAAGGATAACGTTAGGTACGAGGAACGCCCCCTTACTATAAATAAAAATATGTGTTTCAAAGTTTATCAATTTGCATGATTATTGTTATAAAATTATTGACCTTTATGGATGTATCTAAAGGAATGGTGTTTTAAAATGTATTATGGATATAATTTAAATAGAGTGTGATATATTTGGTCAATTGAGTTATTTTTGAGTGTGTGATTGGTGTGAATGTCTATTTAGGTTTCAGCATGAGGATATTGCGAGGAAGTTTTTGGATGTAACAGGTAGGTGTCAAGGATATTATTTAGGTAATTAGGTAAGAAGCATTATTAGGAGCAGCCGAGGGCAAGATTCGAGCAAAAACATCACAGTAATTATGTCAGCCCAATTTGTGGGGCAAGATTAATACAGGAACAACACAGTAATATATACTGTATATATATATTGCTATGATACGAAGGTAGTTTAAGAGTATATTAAGTCATAGAGGTCGTAATATGAATGTAAATATTATTAACGTTCGAAAATCAAACAATTCCATCATTAAATGGGAGTAAATCGAAAATTTTGCTAAAGTCAATAGCGAGCACACTATATATAAATTATAACTAATTTTAATGCACAAAAGGAAGCTAATTATTCATTAACCAGATCCTATTTAGCAAGAACAATTACGTGTAAATCGTATAGTACGTTTCAAATTAAATATGCATGTTTAAGATTGAAAAGAAATACGCAAAAATGACGTTTTAAACACAAAAAGTTTTATTAAAATAAACACGCAATCGGTGAAGGTAAACAACCTGGCATACTAGCTACAATATAATCTCTTTCAAAATATTAACGCATAAACGCATTCAAATGCATCGCAATAAAAAATAGATTACCTCATCTACAACATTGTAAGAACTTAAAATCCTACAGATTTGGAATCATAAATAACAAACAGCAGACGTTCGGCAACATGATAAAAATTTGAATAACAGCAAATAAATTCAAGCAGACGTGACTTATATGAAATATAAACTTGGATTTTCTGAGGAATATGCTGAATAGAATGAACGATTTACCAAGAGTTTAGACAGGAAATTTGTAGAAAATCCAAGACCTGCAAAGATAAGCGCAAAGTGCAACGCCTTAATCAACAAACACGCGAATAAAACCAATAGGAAATTAGGAGGTGGAGTCTTTATAAATAACGCGGACTTTGTAAACAACCAGTTATCTCTGTGACCAAGGCACCAACCACGTCAAAATAAATAATTTAGTGAACTAAAGTGAAAATTCAAGCGCCAATAAATACAACATAAGTGGCCGTTTACTTTCAAAAACGTAAAGTAAATTATTAATTAAATCTAATTCTAATATTTAAGGATTTAGGACTTCAATTAACCTCAAGGAGCTCTAAGGAATTCCAAGTCATCCAAGTAACTTCAAGTAACTTTGTCAAGTTATCCAAGTAATTCTAATAATTAAAAATAAAACTAAATAAAACCTAAGATAAATCCGAAGGGGAAAAATTCAAGTAAATTTAATTAAGCACTCTGGTCAACGAGTTAAGGCAGCTACGCTAAGAATCCAATTGACAGGGTGAAGCTGTACCAGAGAATTAAATTGGAAACAATCCAGGGGTGCTGACAATCCACATGCAGACACAGTTCTAAGAAACAAAAAGGAAAAACGCAGGTCAGAGATATATTATCTTTTATTACCAAAAGACTGTATTTCAATTTTTAACATTTGCTATTGTTTATATCAAAGTATTTGTAAGGGTCATCAACAATCTTTTGAAAATTTATGCAAACAGAAAGAAGGTTATTTGAACGTTCAAAAGTGCTTCAAGTAAATTAAAGTGGTATTTTTGCTGGCTTTAAGGGAGTAGGATTTTGGTGTAATCAGATAAATATCAATATTTCATTCAGGGGTTAATTTTTGAATACAAAATCAAAGTAAAACTCATTAAAATACAAAGTGTAGATATTCTCGATTAGTATCCAAATTTTGGTTGCATTCGTTTTCATTATTCTAACAGATAGGAACTAGATATAAAGAGGGTTAAACATTCTTTATTGTCGTGTCGTCAGACACTCTGTGTTGATTAGACTGAGTTAGCCGAGGTAAAAAAAACGAGGTACATATAAAAAAAGGTATATATATATATATATATATATATATTGCTGTGGTAAGGAGTTGTTTAAGGGTGTATTTTATAGTAATGGTCATATAGTAACCATAAATTATAATAGAAGCACAAAACTGCATTTATTTAGTAGAAAATTGAGTAATTGGAATAGTTTGTAAATAGTAAGCATTCAACACCCTGTATATAGAGTATAAGTAGTTTTAAGCGACGCAAATAAACACATCTTATAACAATAGGACGCATAGTTAGCATAGAAATAGGTAATTCATGCATTAGGTAAATAACAAAGATTTAACACCCGGTACATAGAGCTTTAGTAATTTTAAGTAATGCAAACAGTGATATTTTTCAGTAGAAGCACGCGTATTTAGAAGAGAATGATAATAAATGTAATTAAACACGCATTCAAAAGAATTCTAATCAGTTATGATAATACGGAGATAAGAGATAAAACTTAAAGAAGCTTTCGGTAAGTGCGTAGAAACAATCAATAATTTTTAATAGTAAAGGTAATCAAAGATGCGTATATAAACATGAAAATCAAAATTCAAATTACATCAGGTATTTTTGTATAATATGGAAAAGCGATTATTTACTCAAAACACCGCATGGTCTGATAACGAAGCATCTGTAGCAAACAACCATTACTCGATAAGCCAAGAATGTTACATCAGAAAACCCCTTTAAGTGTAGGAAATACAAGGACCTCATTGGTTAAGATTAGTAAGCCAAGCCAACATAGAAAAGGGGGATCAACCCATATATTAACAGCGAGCAATGATAACGGAGCTCAGTTTCAAATCAACAAGGTCAAACTGCGTTACTCTGAATCTAAGAGTAACGCGTAATAATAATATTTTAATAGTAAAATTGTTTAGTGACAGATAGTGCTACAAATATAAAAATTGCCGATTAACGGCTCTGAGGCGGATGACAATAAATCTAAGTTTGACGATAATAATTCTGAGGCGGATGACAATAAATATTTGAGGCCGATGGTAATGATTCAAATGGGTGTATAATAAAGCGAGTGGATAGATAATATTTCAAACGGGTATATAATAATTCCGAATTGGTGGAGAATAATTTCGAATACGATGTTTATGATCCAAATTGATGGTATAATAATGCATGGAAAATTCTAATTGATGGTATAATATTTTAAAGAGTCGATAATTTTTTGAGAATCAATAAAGAAGCAGGTTAGACTTTATTAGTCTTAAGACATTTTTTTCTATATGAATTTGAATACTGAATTTGCTTGATTAATATAAACTTGTGTAACAGAGTCAGCAACGAACTTTGCATGCATTAAAAGTACGTAATATTAAAAATATATATATATATAGTGAATAAGATAAAATAATAACTTAGACTTTTATGCAAAGCCCAAATGATCATTTCAAATCGAGCTAGTAATTGAAAGATGGAAAATATAAGTTCTTGGAGAGGACTTGAAATTGAAAGTTAGGTTTATGTATAGTTGTGTACACGATTTAAATTTGTAAATTTTCCAATTGTCATTATCGGTCTCGGTGGCGTAATTGGTAAACGCATGGTTCCGGCAAAACCAGGATACAGGTTCAAGTCGTGTCCAAGACCTTATATTTTCCATCTTTCAATTACTAGCTCGATTTGAAATGATTATTTGGACTTTGCATAAAAGTCTCAGTTATTATTTCATCTTATTCACTGTAATACATAGTATTTATCAACTTACCTTGTGTAAAAATACTACCTAAAATATTTATATATATATATATATATATATATATATTACTCAAATTTAGACCAGGGTAGAAAATTAATTAACGACAGCAAATAATTTTAATCACCGTGTATAAGGAAGCTTTGGGTAATAATAAGCGTCATTCAAAGGCATATTGGATAAATTCGTCATTTACTTCTAAACATAGGGTTTATATGGTTTAGATAATGTTAAACACCGTGTATATTAAAGCAGTGGAAAACAGAACGCTTAATTAAAGGCCTACTGTGTAGATTTAAATCATTTAATTAGAATGTAGAGTTTGTATATAATCATAATCAACGTGTAGAAGGAAGTAATGTAGAATTTAATTAGATAAAACGCACTATTAAAACCGTGGAGCATAAAAATTTATTCGTTTCGTTAAAAATAAGGGATTTAAATTATTCACTAGACGCTTTCTATAAAAAGAAGCAAAGTTAAAATATTCAATTTGTATTTAATTTAATCATTCCAAGTACTAAAACTATCGAGAAATTATAAAAGACGTGGGGAAGGCACGCAAAAGCCTTCAGCGTATTAGAACTCAGAACACCTGCAAAGATAACGATATATATGATAGTCGATAAGCTCCAAGCTATATGAGTGCAAGTAAGAAAGCGAGTTTGTGGTATAAAGACAAGCGAGATGGAATGCATTGGTAGTTAAATGAGGGGAAATGTGTAAAACAAGAGCACAGGTTGTAGATAGAATGAACAGTAGAATCATTGTGCCGAGCCATCGGAAGGGAAAATAGAATGCGAATTTCTTAAAATCGTCCGTCTCGGGACAAATTCGACTTGCAAGCGAGCCATTATATAAACCCGTGCTGATAGGAGTTTAGCTCTCTTTTATTTTTGATTTTATACGATACTTCACACAGTTTTGCTCTTTATTTTTTGATTTTATTCGATACGTCCAGCAGAATAGATGGTGATTACGTGCTACTATAACAGTTATTATGCATTAGTGCACTTAGAGAAGGTAATAAAGTCTAGTTATATTTGCGGGTATTACTGTACCAATTATCCAAATTAATAACGATAAATAAATAAATAGAAGTATGCAGTTTTGGGTATAGCGTGAAAGAATTATGAATTTCAGTGCTATTTTTCGGGAGTGTTAGTAATCAAATGTTATTCGTAAACGTGATTGGATCCATAAAACAAGATTTAGATATACATAGATGAATTCCTGAGAAGCCCTGAAACCTTTTTAGACGAATGGTGGTGTAGAAAAATTTTAAAGGCGGTCAGAAATCCGAAGACGTAAACATAAACCAGCTGGAATGGTGGGATTAGCAAGGACGATGTACATTGGAGCCACGAGTGTTTGATCTTTGATGTGTTGGTGTGTGTTGAATATCTTTATAATTTGTTTGATAAAGATGGACAGTTGTGAATTTGTATAAACAACAAATTTTGAATTTTAAGGTAAAATTTTCTTGTATAAGTAGAAAGGAGTATTTATCAGGTTTATGTTTTTGATTATGATGAAAATTTGAGTCTGTCTTTGAGCTCAATTAGACTAACCTGTTAAATTAACGTAAAGGGGTGGGAGATGCTCCCTTTTATTCAGACTCAGGTCTGCAAATATTGTTAACTTAATTAGTATGCATCCTACAAGGACTCTAATTCCGGATGCAAATTAAAATGATGACAAATATGAACTTGAAATTTTATGATACTGAAATTTATGCTGAAATTTAATTTTGAAATTTTAATGTATTATGAATATTGGTGTAAATAGAGTTAACGTTGATGTTTGTGGTAGGAATGTGTTTTTCAACGAACTTCGTTCGTTTATGAAATCGATTTGTCGTCCGTCTGTCTGTCCGTCTGTCCGTCCGAGGCCTTTCTAATGGTCGGACATCAATGTGTGATACATCAATCGATTCAGCTCGGTGTCCAGAGCTTAAGTTTTGATGTCAGTTAAAATCGGGCCACGGGGACGCCGAGCCCGCGGGAAAATCTACATGGATAATTAAAATTTTTATTAAGTTTAAAATCAATATGCGACACATATTTGAACAATTTATGGCATTTCATGCCAATTATTCCAATATTATAGACATTGTTTAAACTTAAATTTTGATTGCCGAAAATAATTAGATTGATATAAAAAAAAAATCTTATCTTATTGATGAGAACTAATATATAGCTTTTAAAATATTTATTCAATAAAATAAAATATATTAAAATGTATCTTTTGTTGTTTATAAATTTTTGTATTTTATCTGAATACTTATAATTATTACAACATAATAATTTTAATTTCTTTAAATTGTTTTAAAGTAAGTTTACATTTGGAAGTTCGTTGCGACAATGCCTTGCATTTTCAACTTGTTTTTTATGAATGAGGATGAAAGTTTTAACTAAGTGAGCAGCCGAGGCGGAAGGATTCAAGAGGCGATATTCAGGTAAGAAATCGAATATCAGAGGAGATTTCACCGTAGTAACGAGAATCACAGCAAATCTTGGCGCCCAATTCGTGAGGCTCGATAATTTAAGGGGATCACAGCAATATATATATATATATATATATATATATATATTGCTATGATAATAGAGTACTTTAAGGGTAGATTAAGTCATAGAGATCGTAGGATAAATATAAACAACTTTAACTTTAAGAAAATCAAATAATTCCAGAAATTATAAGAGTAAATTGACTATTCTACATAATGTCAATTAAGAGGACACTATATAAAAGATATGTAACTAAATGCATGAGAACATAAATATGTTTAAGTATAGTTTACAAGTAAAGATAAGATGTTAAAACGCAACAAATTGCATCAAAAATTAAATTACCGGGAAACATATATAAATTGGCATTCTAAATATTTAACAATTGCGTCGAAAATATCAACGTAAACGCATCTTAAATAATTCATTATTAGAAAATCGTTACGTGACTAGAGAAGAACATATTTGTTCAGAAAACCAACATTCTGTGGCAAACGAATAAACACCAGGCGGTTCAATTATATGATAAATTGACAAACATCGAATACGTGACTTGATGAAAAGCCAAAAGTTGGAAATCCTATGATAATGCGACAATATGCTGAATACGGACATGTGGAATAGAGCATTCGTCAAAGATTTAAACTAGTTAATTTGTAAAAATTCCGGGTTCTGCCAGATAAGGCAAGGTACCAGCCTTGATTGTAAACACGCCAATGAAAACTATTGAAGGAAAGGCTTATATACACGATAGAAATTGAACAACATTTTAGTCTGTATTTAACTGAGCAAGAATTATGTTCGAAGGTGGTAAAACTCACGTAATTAGTGAAATGAAAAGTAAATAAATGATATTTAATAGTGCAAGAATTTTGTGCAACGAAATATAAGCCGATCTACAGACAGACGTAAGTTAAACAACTTAATTAAATTCATTTCTAATATTAACAAAACAGGACTTTAATTTGGGACGTATTATAATTCTGCTGGTACTTTGATTTGGGATGTATTTCGATAGAAAGGCGATTTTTTTAATTTGGTGATACTTTAATTTGGGATGTATTTTAATTGGAGGCGATACTTTAATTTTGGACGTACTTTAATTTGGTACGACTTTAATTGGAAGCGATTATTATGGGAGGCGATTCTTATATGGGGACGGCATTTTGTTGATGCCAATTTGTGAAGACAAATTTTGTTGATGTCTTAACGCAAACATAAAATACCAATAAGTAAAGCGGACACAGCAAGGGGATGCAGATCATAGACTAGGATGGAACTCCAGAAACCATTCCAGATTAGCAATTTTTAATACACTTTATTATTGAAAGACTGTTTCCAATTTAATATTTGCTATACATTGTATATTTGTAAGAATCATCAAAAAGGTCACTTAAAAATATGAAACAAGGGAAGGTATCTTGGAACGTTCGAAGGTCCCTGAATGTAATTAAAAGATATTTTTGCTGACTTTCAGGAAAGCATAAATCTGGTAAATGTAGATATTTTGTATAAAAAAGAAAATTTTGAGTATTGTACAAATTATCAATTATTATATTGTGTGTTCTAGAATTGCTTTATTTGAATTCAATAAGATTTATTCAGTAAGCTAGTTGGGGTAAAATCCTAAAATAGTATTTCATAGCAAAAGCCGAATTTCATAGAAATAAAAATGACACCTATCGTAGGGGCTCGATAAGAAATATCACAGTAAAAATGACGTCCAACATTGGGGCCTAAAATAATAAAGGCTATATCACAGCAATATATATATATATATATATATATATATATATATATACCAGGTTATCATAAAGTAAGGGATATATTTTAAATCATTACAGCTTTTTAATAAATTAAGTTAGTAACATAAAATAAACGAAATCTAGTTGCTTAATAAATGGGATTTTACCGTATCTATGAGAAACAAAAGAGTTGTCATAACAATTGTTGACACTAGTGTCAAAACGAAATTATTCAATTTGAAGTTTTATTTTGAAATTAAAACTCAAGTAAACGTTGAGTTCAAACGACTCAACTGTAATAACATGGATTTACAAACAAGAATTGGTTTAGTTCAGTGCTATTATGAATCCGGCAGAAATTACACCGCTGGATTACGAAGATTTCGCACGAGAATGGGTTTGAGAGCGGGACCCTGTCAAATGAAAGCGTACCGCAATTTGATACAAAAATTTGAAAGAACAGGGTCTGTAACTGACTTACCAAGATCAGGAAGACCAATAATTAGTGATGTCCAAGTTGCAGAGGTTCTTCATGAAAATCAAGACATAGCCAGAAGCAGTTCACTCGCAATCAGCAGTGCAAATGCGATATCCAAGCGATTGCAAATGCCGTATACCACGGTTTGGAAAATTTTACGCAAAATTCTAAACATGTATCCATATAAACTGAAAATGCTGTTTGAATTAAAGGACGCAGATTTGGCTACTAGGTACGATTTTTCTTTGCGAGTAATGGCTCAGATGGAAATTGAACCCGAATGGTTATCCCGTATTTTATGGACAGATGAGGCACATTTTACTCTGAATGGTGGAGTCAATACTCAAAACTGTAGAATCTGGTCTGCAGAAAATCCGCAACAAATCGTTCAAAAAGGTCTTCATGACAAGAAAGTCACCGTTTGGTGCGGTTTTACAGCTGATTTTATTATTGGTCCGTATTTCTACGAGGAAATGCAGAATGGACAAGCCGTATCTGTAACTGTAAATGGTGAACGATACTTGCAAATGTTACAAAATTATGTTATTCCACAGCTGCAAAACGAGCACTACGGAATTGAAAACATCATTTTTATGCAGGATGGAGCACCCCCGCACATTTTTCGACTAGTCAAAGAATTGTTAACCAACGTTTTTCAAGATAGCGTGTTAAGCAGACATTTCGTAAATTCATGGCCACCAAGATCACCTGATCTAAACCCAGCGGATTACTGGCTGTGGGGTTATTTAAAAAGTTTAGTGTTTAGAAGACGACCAACTACGCTACAAGAATTAAAAGACAGTATTACGGAGCAAATTGGTACAATTCAACCAGAAATGTTACGAAATGCTGTGTACAATTTGGAGGTAAGGATGGTGATCTTACAACAACAAAATGGAGGTCATATTGAGCAATTGCCGTAACCTGTTTTGGGCATACTAAATCCCATTTCATAAGCAATTAGATTTCATTTATTTCTTGTTATTAACTTAATTTGTTAAAAAGTTATCATAATTTAAAATATATCCCTTACTTTTATGATAACCTGAGATATATATATATATATATATATATATATATATATATATATATATATTAATAGAGAAGAATAATCCACATTTGGAATGCAAATGAATGCTTAATATATATTAATAGTTATTAAGATGAAATGAAAAGCCAACTTTGTATTTAAAGTTGAATTACCATTTCAAATCGAACTAGTAATTGAAAACTACTAAAAGAACGGCTACAGCAGGACTTGAACCTGCAACCTCTGATTTTCCGGATCAGCGCTCTAACCAATTGAGCTATCTAGCTTAATTGTTTAGATGATGTTATACTTAATACTACTGAAGTTTGGCTCTTGTTAACGATTTTCAATTACGTCTTACATTTAAGGAAATTGAATCTAGTTATATACATAATTCATGTACTAATAACATTTCAAATGTGGGTTATTCTTCTCTATTAATAATAATATAATTACATGTTTGTATTATCCGAACGTTGCAAAAATGGAATGATCAAGTTATTAGTACATGAATTATGTATATAACTAGATTCTATTTCCTTAAATGCAAGACGTAATTGAAAATCGTTAACAAGAGCCAAGCTTCAGTAGTATTAAGTATAACATCATCTAAACAATTAGGCTAGATAGCTCAATTGGTTAGAGCGCTGATCCGGAAAATCAGAGGTTGCAGGTTCAAGTCCTGCTGTAGCCGTTCTTTTAGTGGTTTTCAATTACTAGTTCGATTTGAAATGGTAATTCAACTTTAAATACAAAGTTATGTTTTCATTTCATCTTAATAACTATGTATGTATGTATGTATATATATATATATATATATATATATATATATTATTTTGGTTTATTTAATTATTTTTATATATACTTTCTATTTACTTGATATTGTGTGAAAATTTTGACTATTTTACGTGCTTTAAATATATTTGGTCGGTCTACAAAAAAAAAACTTATATAAGTGTGCCTCGACTATTTTGACTCTCGTTTTCTCAGGGTATCTAGACCTACCTAACGTGGGTTCGGTGATAGGTAGATGATCACGACACCGACCAAACAGCACTACCTTATTTTTAGTATAGTTAACCCTTTTTTATGCGTATATGCCAAATATAACAAACAGATCCGCGTAGCCTTGTGCCAATTCAAATAAACTTACCAAATGACTTTGACGGTCCGAAAAACACAGTACTCGCTCGATTTATCCTGAGTTGTAGGCCTTTTTCTTAACTCTGGCTAACGATCTCGGTAGCCGGCTGTGTCTTCACACTACGCTTCACTTTCACAAAGATGCTTGGCTGTACAAACACCAGGTTTTAAAGGTAATTTTGCTGTTATGCCCAAATCTGTAAATATTTAAATAAATTTAGAATTTTGAAAAATTTTACGTTCAACTTCCTCGCGCTAATTCTATTCTGATAATCTCGTCGTTCCGCTCTAACACTCCTTCCAATCCAACAATACCCAATCCAATACCACTTCCAAACTACTTTTCCAAATCCTATGCCGCTTTTTCCAATTTTTCACTCAATGCCTGTCGATCCCTTATAAAAACCACTCCTAATTAATCTTCCTACGGTCTTATAAATTCTTTCCAAATCCTATTCAACCTAATTCAAACAACTCTAAATACCAGCTCTTATCCTCCTTCTGTACCACTCCAATGTCTTATCTCCAAATACACGCCGCTAACTTTTCACTCTTTTTAATGCTTATACCTGTTCCCTTTGTATCGCTATACTCTTCATTAATTCCAATCAACTGCTTTAACTTTCAAAACTATTTATTTTCAACTTTAAATTATTCAACTTTGGTACAATTTTATCAAAACACGTCTTTCTACCAAAAAAATTCAAAACGTTCTCCATTATTATTTTCACCTAGGTGATACCGCCACCTTCAAAATTATTATGCCTATTCTTTATACATTTCTAAATCCCAACACCCAATTAAATCGTCACAACTAGTGTTGTGTCACTAATACCTATCAGTTATATTTGTACACTTGCGATTATATTAATAACTGTTCGATCATTTGCGAATATGATCGCGTCGCACTTCAATCGCTTTTTATATAGTACTTCCACATAAAATTTTGATAATACAAGTTTGTCCAAAAGTTCATTCTAATAAATATGTGCCGAAATGTTTCACATATAACCCTGGCCATGTGTTGTGAACAGTGGAACTTACACAGACGCAACCGTTTTTTAGATCAGCAAATTTACACTCTATGGATTATCATCGTACGACTTAGTATAAATCCTTGAATACTGAGTTTTCTCACGTCATCATGTCATTCTTTCACGTATTGGCACCTTTACTCTGACCAATCTACTTTAAATACTTTACCATTTATAAAGTACGGCAAACACAAAAATTACAATTACGTGATCTGGTCATTGGCTTTTTTGGCATATACACAACCTTAAAACAACAAAATACTCTTTATACCCTTTTAGATATTACGTACACTTCAATATATTGCTACACGATTGTCCCACTGTTACCAATCGTAACATTTATAAAAAAGGAACGTTGGCTAGATAAAGACCGCCAGGCGCTAACGCCTAAAAATAAATATACATACAATAACGAGGACGAATAGGTATAACTGAACAGCGGAAAATACTAGGAACGTTTGCCGTAACTAGATCAGTGGAGGGGGGAGTGGGTCTCACGAAACCATCCCAAAAAAGAAAGATCTGAGATCGAAAATTAATGAGCGCCACCCAATTGGAAGAATCTGAATTTCCGCGAACCCAACTGTGACGTTCTCCCGTCGAAAAGATACTCAAATATCCTACCATAAAATGATACTTAAATCACACATACAACTACGGAACATACCCAAATAAATACCAGTACACTATCACAATATTTACTAAATTTCTAAACATTCTACAGCATCAATACATATACCTTATTGAATCAAGTTTACGTAAATTATTTACCTATTATTTTATGTATGTGAAATGCCGGAATACTTAATATTAATTGTGCACTGTATGTAAAGGGGATGGTGCACCGATATCAGTTACACAATGTTCAAATTAGCACAATAAATTATATACAGTGGTGCACTTGTAAATATAAATAAGCGTTGATTGTTATTGATTATTGTAAAATGAATAATTAATTGTGATGGTTCAAATTGTAACTACTGAAATATTTCATAATAGAATGTACACAAATATCATTAAAAGGTTCATGCATTAACGTTATTAAATTTGTATTCAATAAACTTATAATAAAAATCATGCATAACGATACCCATCCAATGTCAACTCAGGAGGTTGCAATGACAGAATTCCCAACAACTGACAAGCGTCGCAGGATAACAATTGAACTTGAAGCTTGAAGTTTATAAATATTCGGATTTCACGCTTCACAATTAAAACTCTTAAGTTAAAGACTTAAAGCCTAAAACCTAAAATCTGAATTCTGAAATCTAAAACCCTACAATTTGCAATATTAGTAATCAATATCAACACATAAATTCACCTACCGTACAACGGGCAATGAACTACGATAACATATACATCGATCAGCTGATGATCAATACGAACAGAAACATATGGCACCTACAACACCTGTACAATAAAATCAATGGATTCGAATGTAATAATTAATTACCTTCAACTTCGATATGTAAATCCTCTTAAATGAGTTTATTGAGCAACCATAACAAAGTATCACCAAATAGATTGCCTCAAACAGTCCTGGAGTCACAAATCCCAAAAATGGTGAACGGCTAAACCGCATAAAGCAACAACCAGGATTGAAGTATTATCGAAAAAGCAGAAAACAAATGTTAACTTGAACTGATAATGCGCTCTAGATATCCCATTAAATTGATTATACATCATATTCGAATCAACCAATAACATTTAAACATTTAAATTACCACGCAAGACCAATGCAACATTTCCTAATTATCCAATCATACTAGTAAATAGAGTTAGATCTACGAAAATTGAATTATAGCCTAGGAATTCGCAAAATTAATACAGAAATGTCGTTACGAGGAATTCGCCTGCAACAATATATATTAAACAACCCCGTTCTTACTTAAAACTCAGGGTAAACAAATAAATTTGGAATTTTTGCTAGTGAGTTCTACATAGCAAACCCTCCAAAACCAACACTTAGCGCCCTCTGTCCCCACTGAATTTAAATAGTAGCACAGAAACAAACCTAAATGCTCTAAATACAGGTCCTGATAAAAATGTAGGTATGTATATCCAAAAATATTGTGTGAAATGTTTGCAATTTATTTAATATTCTGGCTTTCAATTAACAAGTCTACTGGTGTATTAAAATTACCAATTATACCTTACCAATCCAGGAATGTTTACTCCTTACAGCCAACTGATCTGGTCCAAATTTGGTCACAGGTGGTAAATCTATTAAGTTAAAATTCTGAGTATTAGCTTTATATAGTTTCAGGTAAAACAAAAAATTTAATAAAGAAAATTGTAGTTGATATACGATTACTGAATGTTTAAATGCCTCTCTGGATCCTGGGTCTGCTTCTATATGGACAATCAACAGAAACTTCAGCTCTAACACGAATATATCACAATGCCACGAAATGGAAATCTCTTCAAAACGCTTTCTTGCTGCTACAAAAAGCTCTCGGACTTCTTCAATAGGTAAACCAATGCCCTTTATACAAATTTATAATTTGTTTTTTCCACTCAATGATGCAATTAATCGCTTAGATTAAGTTTTAATATCGTTTGTACCTTATTTTACCTTTGTTTTAGGAAGAAATAACTTTACACACACAAATTTTCAACTAGTTTATTCAAAAGAACTTCTGCAGCAGCCCAACAATAATAGAACTGAGAAAATTTTTATATCATCAATAATAATTAAAAAAATTAATTATCACCTAGCAACAACAATCTTACTAACTAGATTCTTTATACACTTACAAAATGACATTGAAAAACACAGATAAGCATCTTTATAATGAATGCAAGCCTCTTATTACTTTTCATATTAATTATGATTGGTTCAATAATTATTCATAATACAGTTAAGTATACAATTATCAAAATACAATAATAACACAATTATTTTTAGGTTGTAACTACTAATAATTATTACAAAAGGTAAAATATAACTGTTAACCATACAAATTAAGCCAAACACCCCTTGGATAAGAATAATCCTCCGAATTGCACAGCATAAAATAATCTGAAGCCAAAACATTCACTAAACCACGTTGAACATCTCACACAACAGGTTTATTATTACGTTTAGTGTTAGACATTGTCTGAATGTCCCTACTTTAAGGGAAATTCTGAATTTAAGCCATCCAGATTTATTTTATAAAGGCCCTATTGATTTTGAAAACAGCTTTTGATTTGAGGAAATACGAATAGAACCAGTTTGATAAACGCAATGCAATGCTTAAACAAAATTGTGAAAATCATATATAGGACATGAGAATAGAGTAAAAAATTTAAAATTTGAAGTAGAATGCGAAAAGCTATATATAAAATTCCAAGAAATTAAAAGGAACGCCAGTAGGGTGCATATCCGCTTCTATTTCCGCACAGATAAGAAAAGACGTATTTATCGACTATTGTTTTCTACTTTTCGGAGGCGCGAGGAGATGCTTAAGTTCTTCAAGGCTCTTCATTGGTTGCAAATCTGGTGTAGGATATTTGGCGTTCTATTTTTTATTAAAAATTATTGCAGGTTGGTTAAAAATTAGTAATTTTTCTTTTGTCTTACCTACCCTTCAAATATGAATCACGACTTGTGTATCATTCTATTAAAGAAAACATTTAGTATTAATTGTAAACCTTGCAGCACGCATAGATCCTGTATACATAGCGTTATGAATTCTTTGTATAAGGCACGTGTCATATCAAGTAGGGGATGAATTTGAAACAAATACGCTTATGTTTGTAATACTGTATATTAAACAAGATCTCTTGTGTGCATTAAAATCTAGTAATGTTGTGTACTTGTGGTTCTTTCGAAAGCTGTCTTCATCAAGCGTGCGACCAACCAGCAAGCAGTTAAATTGTGTGGGAGAATAAGTAGTAATTATCAAACCAGACATAATTTGACTATCAACTGGGGTTTTTTTGCCGTCACAAATCCAATCGCGTGTTTTACACGCATTATACAGTCACCTAAGCTCGTGCTTTACTGAAAAAAATTAGTACTTTTGGTAAAAGTTGGTTTTCTGAAATAAAATAATTATAGGACTAAATGCCAGATTGAGGTTAACTTCTTGAAACGCTTCCTTCATTTTCTAGATATTTAAAAACCGATTTTAAAATAGTTTTATTTTACAGATACAATTCAAGAAAGGTAAAAGTCTGGTTTATTTAATTTAAAACCATTGAAGCTAATCATTCTTAACTCTACAAAATTGAAATTGTAAAAAATAGAACTCGTGTTTACCATTTGAACCGCACCATATTAAAAGACAATACTAAACGTCAAATACTGTTCAGCTATGACCTGCTACTTGAAGGAGTTCTACAACACTAGAACTGGTAGAACGGCTTGCATGTTTCAGTGAGCTTAAGAGGCAAACTATAGGTTTAACCAAACTAGTGGGGTCTTTAGTGAGGAACCAGACTAAGACAGGTTCCCGAAAGAGGGCAGCAGCTCTTTCGGTACTTAGATTGACAGAGACCTTGGGGGTCGGTATGACACTTTAAGAACCCTACTGCTATGTGGAAGGCAACGGAAAAGCACCACATTACTTCCGAAGTAAACACTACATTTGATTTTCCAATACTCCACACAAAGGAACTACATTGGCAAGAAAACCAGTCTTTACCTGAAAATTTTAAATTTTGCCGAACCCTTGCCGTTCCAAGTAAACTAGGAATCTTTAACGTCCGTGACAACACTCACTCACGGGACCTACATTGTACCTCTCACCCGAACGAGGGCGTATTTTTGTGAAAAATGTTCGACATTTTTCAAGCGGACCGTGTAGGGATTCGATCCCGGACCTTGGAATAATAGTCACACGCAAACCAACTACGCCAGAGTCGCCTCCCATGTACCCACTACATTTGATTTTCCAATACTCCACCAGAAAGTACTACATTGGCCAACGCGAGTTTTTGTTTTACCTGGAAATTTTAAATTTTGCCGAACGCTTGCTATTTTAAGCAAGGTAGGGATCACAAAAAATATAAAACAAAGATTAGCACAAGGTCGTGCTACATTTAACAAGAAATAGCAACTACTGTGTTCAAAGACAACAAACATAGAAACAAGGAAAAGATTGCTTAAAACATATGTATGGTGCACAGCACTGTAATGCTGTGAAGCCTGGACAGTAGGAGAAGCAGACAAGAAATGTGGTGCTAGAGACGATTGATGAAAATATCATGGACAGACAAAGTTAAGAACGAAGAGGTACTAAAAATGGTAGGGGAAGAAAGAAATATGTGGAAAACGGTAAAAAAATAGGAGAGATAGAATGATAGGCCACATACTACGGCATCAGGGAATAGTGCGGAATATACTAGAAGCAGAGATAGGAAAAAAGAGAAGAAGAGGTACATCTAGGTTAGACTACTGCACACAAATAGTGAAAGATGTAGGCTGTAGGAGTTTCAGGGAAATATGTAGGCTAGCTCAGAATAGAAATCAATGGAGGTACGCATCCAACCAGTCCCAAGTTGGATAAATTAATGACAAAGAAAGTAACTGCACTTAAACATGATATTTAATATAAGCAACTACAAGCATTAGATGGGAAATATTCTCGAATAATGGTAATTGCGTGAAAGCATTTACTGGAAAACTATTATTTCGGCAAATGTCTAAGTGTTGGGGGATCTTGGCAGCCACAGGTTGCTTAACCCCCTTCAATAAATCTCAGTGAAATAGGTCATAATATTAGAAAACAATATAAGGGGAACCGAGCTGTATTGCTGTGTGAGAATTTCAGGGAACTATGTAGATTAGTTTAGAAAATAAATAAGTGCAGGTACATGTCCAACCAGTTTTGAGACGGGAAACCCAATAACGAAAAAGTAAGCGCAGATAAATCTGATGATTAGTATAAACAACTAGTTGTTTGTTGTGAAATATCTGCAACTAATGTCGACTGTGCGAAAAGATATATTTGAAAAAATATTAAATCAGTAAATGTTCAAGTGCTGGGGGAACTTGGCAGCCACAGGCTGCTTACCCCCCTTCGCAATCACTAAATGTCAGAGATATAGGGTATATGATTATAAAACAATAGAAAGGGACCAACTGCATCTAACAAGAAAGAACGGCACCTATGATGAAAGACAACAAACAGAACAAAAAGTTGTTGAAAGCGTATGTGTGGAGCAAAGCACAGACAGTATGCCTACAAAATACGAGCAGTCTGAAAAGCAGACAGAAGAACAGTAGCAGCCTTTAAAATGCCGTGCTTCAGATGTATGAGGATGGACAGACAAAGGTAATAACAAATAGGTTATAAAAACATTAAGGGAACAAGGATAACTTCGGGAAAAGATATGAGAAATTGAAGGGCAGAATACGTTCTAAGGCATTTTTGGGGAATAGTATGGGATATATGACAAACAGAGATAGGAAAAAAGACGTGGATGTAGACTTAGATCAGATAGTGATAGATGCAGACTGTGCAAATTTCGGGGAAATCTGTAGGTTAGTTCAGAATAGGAAACAATGATGGTACGCGTCTAACCAGTTTCAGGACTGAAGACCCAATGATGATGATGATGATGAGGGATCTTTAACACTCATGACAACGCTCATACACGAGACCTCCATTTTGCCTCTCATCCGAACGAAAGCGTATTTTTATGAAAAATGCTCGCCTAACATTTTTCAAGCGGACCGTATCAGAATTCAAACCCGGAACTTTGGGCATAATAGTCACACGCATACCAACTACGTCACGGAACGAGCCGCCTTCCCAAGTACACAGCGTGCGCTGTTTAAAATAATGGCATCCTCTGTGGCACAAAATTCCGGAGTTTAAATAGTCCCCCATTCAAATCTCCGGGAGAGGACTACTACAGAGGATATGATCGACAAACATGTATAGTTTTACAAAATGATCGGGGTCTAAATTCTGTTATGTGCCAAAAAATTTTGGCACTAGACATTTTTAAATAAGTGTTAATATGAGAGGATTTCGCGCCATAAATTTAAAAAACTTGTTGCGCGTATTTCTGTCACTTCGCATCGACGCGTGTGGACGAGGAAAAAGTGGGGAATATCCGGAAGGCGCTTAGGGACTTGCCTTTGAAACGTCAAGAAGAGTGGTTGGTCTGGTATCGTATCGTATCTTTTATTATGTAGATTCCCTTTTGCTTTTTTTTGATTGTCGTTCCCTATAAACCCGTTCCTGTCGTTCCCTACATATAGAAAGAAGACCAACGAATCTGGATACAACCTGGTAGAAGATCCACGACCCGAGATATATGAACGAATTCACGGAGCCCCGCAGCCGCTAGCCTGGAGCAATTCTGAGGGAAGCCATGAGCCGCCATCAGGAAGTCATTCTGGAGGAAGCTTTACCTATTCACGTGAGTACCCCTTAGGGGACTTGTAAAATGTATATATATATATATATATATATATATATATATATATAATTTGTATTGTTAACGACCTTTAGTTTTAATTTAATATGATTGTTTGCGGGTTATAGGTTATATGACCTATAACCCGCAAACAATCATATATATATATATATATATATATATTGTAATGTCAGGGGGTACAAGGCTTCTAAGAGTAGATTTGTGTTAAAAGGGGTGTATGCCAAATAAAATGATTCATATATCAGATCCAGTAATTCAAAAACTATATTTTGCCGTACTTTACATATGCTAAAGTATTTACCATGTTAGTTTGAAACGTATGTGCCAAAAGGTAAACTAAATGACTTGATGACGTTGATAAAATGCACAGTGCTCAAGGTTTTATACTAAGTTGAAATTTAATAAGCCATTGAAAGTACATTTGCCGTCTAAAAACCGGATGCGTCTACGGATGTCTACCATCAACCAAGCATCCAGGTCTTGTGTGAATTATTTTGGCTTTTCATTTAAGTAGAATCAACTTTTGGACGAATTTGTAAAATCAAAATTATAAGTTAATAGCAATATCAAATATAATTGGAGAATTGTGAAGTGTTTAGGACCAATGGTAGAATTTATGAATGTGTATAAAGACAATAGTGAAGGTATTTGTGACACTAAAGAAAAGACAAATTGTTATTGGATATTTTTATGTATTTAAAATGTAATTAAGTAAGCTAGTTTTGTTGTGCTTATTGCCTAGGGGAGTAAACAAGAGGATTCTTTTTCAATTTAAATTGATGTAAAGACGTATTTTTATAAACTTGATTCTTTTTCGACTAAATTTTGTATAAAGACGTGTTTTTACAAACCTGCGTAAAAGTTGTTATATATTTTGAAAAAATAAATGTGTTTGAATTTAAATAGTCTGATTTATTAAAGTGGAGGTACAAGAAGCATCGGTGGTAAAATAATAGCGACGTTAAAAGAAGTATATAGAGTGGTTATAGTGCGACGGGAAAGCAACGAATATTTAATTAGATTTGAAACGAGATTGGAATTGGATTTGGAACGATATTGGTTTAAAGGCAGAAGGACATTCGAGTGGTTATACAAGCGACGGCAAAGCAACGTATATATAAATAATTTTGGGAGTGATTTGGATATAGATTTGAAGGCAGTAGGACATAGAGTGGACATCGAAGTTATAGCAGGGCATTGATTGATTTGGAACAGGACGGCAGTTAGATTTGGGATTGATTACGAAAAGGCGGACGGATTTAATTGGAGCACGAAGAGGGAAAATAGGAGAGCAGCAATTGCAGGGGAAGATTCAACGCAGAAACAAAGGGAACACGGAAGGATTAACGCAGGGGAAGTAAATACAACGGTTTGTCAAAATTCTAAAATTCGGGTTATTCATTTCAGATTTGGGATCATCAAAATTGTACTAAGACACCTGGAGGCGATACGCACGTTCAATAGTGATTGTGAGTCCTTGTAAATACGCATACGAAGACTAAGATCGTGAGCCAGCAGCAGTTAAAAAGGGCATCAGCGACGTATAATTCAGGTGAGTACCGTGCAATAATCATAAAACGTCACAAAAGTCAGAAATTGTATACATTAAGAAATTTGGCACCAAGCTACGTTGATCAGTAAAATTTGGCATATACAGTAGTAATTTCATATAAAAATAGTAAAACAAAAGAGTGTGCAGTTTGGTTGGGCAGTGCACATCTACTCACGATTGAACCCACGGTGAGTAGGTGAACACCCTGAGATAAAGAGTTCATATAGTCGAGGCATAATAATAGTAAACAGTTTAATTAGATAACCAACCAAACTTTGCTAAAGCACATCATATAGAAGTCATTCATTGAATAATAAAAATTGTTGCGACGACAAAAGTAATTCATAATTTAATTTATAATTTAAATTTAAATAAATAATAAAAAAAAAAGGAGGGTGGGAGAGTCAGTAAAATATATATATATATATATATATATATATATATATATATATATGAATTGTTTTTATTGCGGGTTTTAGGTCTGCTGGTAAGTAGGTATATAAACTCTTTCTTTAACTGCCTAAATTTTCGGATTTATTTTTGAATTCTTGATCACAGGCTTTAAAATTGAGATTAATAAAATGATTGCATCTAAATTAAAATGTAGTCGTAAAATTTTAAAGCCTGTGATCAAGGATTCAAAAAATAAATCCGAAAAATTTAGGCAGTTAAAGAAAGAGTTTATATATACCTGTTGCAAACGCGCCTCATATGTATTTAAACTTAAGCAGTAGGCGATTTATTATTATGTGTTGTGACATATATGACTAGAGTGATTTTTAGGTCTCGTCCAAAAAAGTTATTTTTTATGCCAGTAAATTGCACAGTTTAATACAAGTTGAGTATTACTTTTGAGAAACATAAAGTGTTCCTGCGCAAGGGTGTTTGAAGCGGGTAGCTTCTTATATACTTGCACCCGTCACTATAAAGGGCAGCGGCGTTTGCTAATTTCAGTGGCGGTTCTACATTTATTGGCGACCGTGACAGGACCCAACTTGGTATTGTTCGATTTAGCGTGGCGTTGGTGTTTGGTTTATCAGTATCGCGTTTGAGTTACTAATTGAAAGACTGTGACGATGGAGAGACTTAAGAAATCTCGAGCTGCAGCACGCAGGGCTTTCACTTTAACTGCAAATCAGCTGACACAACTTTTGGATGCCGAACAACAAGATGTTGACCAGATAAATACAAGGTGTGAAATGTTAACCCAAAAAATAGCCGGATTAGAACAAATGGATCGTGAAGTTTATGACCTTTTGTTGGATACAGATGGAATCAGCGAGGAACAACTCGAAATAGAACTTCAGAGCACAGACGAGTATCAATTTACTTATCGCAGGTTGAATTTGCGTTGCCAACGCATTATTGGGTCACCTGCTATTGACAGTACTAGTAACGTTGGTAGTGGCGCAGGAGGATCTCTTTCTCGTAGAATCAAATTGCCAATCATTGAGTTTAAAAAATTCGGAGGTGAGCTGCGCGATTGGCTTCCGTTCTGGAGCACTTTAATAAAGTTCATAATGATTGTGAGTTAACCAATGAAGATAAATTTCATTATTTGTTGCAAGTTATTGTCCCGGGTTCCCGAGTCGAAGAACTTATAGTTAGTTTTCCCCCAACTGGGAATAATTATGAAAAAGCTGTAGAAAGTTTAAAAGCCAGGTTTGGGAGGCATGACTTGTTAGTCGAGTTTTATGTGCGTGAGTTGCTAAAAATTATTTTAATTAAAGCATTCAATCCAAAGACGCTAAATTTAGCCAGTCTGTATGATAAGATTGCGACGCAGTTGAGAGCTCTTGACACGCTTGGTGTGACGACGGACACTTGTTCCGCAATGTTGTTTCCATTGGTAGAATCTTGTCTTCCAGAAGAGCTGTTGCGCGCATGGCAGAGATCGCTGGGCGATGTATCGGTGAAAAGAGGCGATACGCTCAAAGAACGCCTTGACGGTTTGATGGCATTCATAAGCTTAGAAGTTGACGGAGAACAACGCATTGCACTAGCAAAAGAAGGGTTTTCTGCAGACACCATTTCTAACGAAACTGAGCGAAAAGGCAAAAAAGTTAATGAAAACATGAGCACGTACCGACTGCTGCTGGTTTGTTTACCAAACAAGTAAAATGCGTTTTCTGTGAAGCTGGTCATAGTAGTGAGTCGTGTCACAAAATGCAAAAGGTTGCATTAGATGAAAACGTCAAATTTTGAAACAGAAAAGGGCTTGCTTTAGTTGTTTAAAGGTAGGTCACGTCGGCCGAAAATGTCGTCAAAAATAATTTGCATGATATGTAACAAAAGACACGTAGCATTAATGTATCCTGAGTTGTCAGCAAACAAGGGTGCTGAAGACGTTACTACACCGATAACTCTGGATAAGGTACTACAGGCAACCAGTTGCGATAAGAATGTTGCCAATTTGTATAATCCTGTTGTGTTCCTGCAAACGTTACGAGTAAAACTCGCTGGAAAAAATGGGGAACGTACAGTGCGGGCTATTATAGACACAGGGTCACAAAGATCATATGTTTTGAAGAATACTGCTCAGATATTGGGTTTTCCGGTGCAAGGTCACACGCGGATTACTCATACTTTGTTTGGCGGAGCGTCTACAGCGGAACAAGCTCACATTGTCTATAAGATAAAGCTTATTAATTTGACTGGTGAATATTCTTGCCACTTCGATGTTTTAGACCAACCCGTTATTTGCGATGATGTAGCTCCAGTTCCCAATGGTCTGTGGATAAACGAACTAGCTAAAAAAGGTATAAAAATAGCTGACGTGGGTGATTATTCGCCAATAGAAATTTTGATAGGAGCCGATGTTTGTGGAAAATTATTGACGGGTAAGAGACATGTTTTGAATTGTGGTCTTGTGGCTATTGAGACTGATCTCGGTTGGACGCTTATGGGAAAAGCTCCCAAAGAGCTTTGTAGCAAGTCCACTACTATGCAAGTCATCTCATTACTTTACAGTGAGTTGAAGGTAAATCAGCTATGGGAGTTGGACGTGTTAGGCATTATGGATCCGGTGGAAAAAAGATCTAAAGATGAAATAAATTCCGATGTACAAAAATATTTCATGGAAACTGTAGAAAAAGATGCTAATGGAAAATACGTTGTACGTCTACCATGGAAGCAAGGTCATCCGCCTTTGGCTAATAATTACGAAATTGCCCGTAAGCGATTGAACCATGTTATAAAAAAGCTGCAATTTGAACAGTTGTATGAAGCTTATGTACAAGTTTTAAATGAGTAGAAAGACTTAGGCATAGTTGAAGTAGTATCTGAAGAAGAGATGCGCTGTCCCAGAAATGCTGTTACTCACTATTTACCTCATAGGGCTGTAGTGAAATCTAATAGTCTAACCACAAAGATAAGGCCAGTTTTCGATGCTTCTTCGCACGAAAAGGGTAGTCCTTCGTTGAATGATTGTTTAGAAAGCGGTCCGAATCTGATTGAGTTGATACCTGCCTTGCTATTACGTTTTCGATTCAATCCGATAGGTGTGATTGCAGACATCACCAAAGCTTTTTTGCAAGTGGGGTTACATTCTGCTGAACAAGACGTATTAAGATTTATTTGGTTGGATTTACAGGGTAGTGAAATCATATATCGACATAAGAGAGTTGTTTTTGGAGTGTGCGCTAGTCCGTATTTACTAGGCATGACTATAAAGTACCATTTGACTCGTATGCTCGATGAAACTGTGAACAGAGAAGTTAAACAGGTCATTATGACATTGATGAATGGCTTTACGTTGACAATTGCATACACAGCGTCGCTACTGTGAGCGAGCTAAACCGGTTTATAAAAAATGCTCGTACAGTAATGGCCAAAGGACATTTCGACCTCAGAGGGTGGGAGTATACGCAATTGGGCAAAACGCCTTTTGACAAACCTGTGACGCAAGTGCTAGGTCTTAATTGGAACAAAACGGAAGATAGTTTAGCGCTAAATTTTGAGCACCGTGAACATGAAGTCAAAGGACCTATAACGAAGCGTGTTATATTATCGCTGACTCATAGAATATTTGATCCAATGGGATTTGTATGTCCAACTACTATTCGCCCAAAAGCATTGCTACGGCACCTCTGGAGAGAGAAAATTAATTGGGACGAAGAAGTAGACGGCGAAGTTAAGAGAGAATTTATGAAATGGTATGTGGAATCAGAATGCTTATTAGGAATTAAAGTGCCTCGATGGATAGACTATTTAAATGATGGTTCGCAAAAGATCAGCTTGCATACAATCTGTGATGCCAGTACGGCAGCCTACTCATCGGTAGTTTATGTAAGAGTAGAAAAGGTCGATGGTGTAAAAGTAAGTTTACTTCAAGCAAAGGCGAGAATTGCACCTTTAAAAGAAATGACTATTCCCCGGCTCGAATTGTTGGCTGCTACGATTGCAGCACGCTTGTACGTCTCTGTAAAAGACGTGTTGAAATCGTTGATTGATAACGAATTTGAAAGTTATTTTTGGAGCGATTCGAGTACTGTTATTTCTTGGATAAAACAAGAAGATCAATGGTCTGCATTTGTTTGGAATCGGATTGCAGAAATCCGTAAGTTGACCGATAAAAACATGTGGCACCATGTTCCAGGAAATTTGAATCCAGCGGACCTCCCATCTCGCGGTTGTTCCCCCAAACAATTGCTAGAATCCAAATGGTTAGAGGGACCGTCCTGGTTATACCAACCACACTGTGTATGGCCTAAGGCGGATCTTGAGGTCAATGAAGATGAGGTTGGAAGAGAACGTCGCAAAAGACTTGTAGCATCTATGCTAAACAGTGAAGACTTATGGTATAATAAACGTTTTTCTCATTACAATGAAATCATTTGCTTGCTTGCGTGGATTTTACGTTTCATTCACAATTGTCGTTTTCCTGATGGCCGAATTCTGGATAAATGTTTATCTGTAGAAGAAACAGAAGCTGCTGAGCTGTGTCTTGTTAAAGTTATACAACAAGAATCGTTTCAAGACCAGAAGGTAAAAGAGTTGTCTTCATTGCAACCAATTATTGATAAAAATGGTATTATTCGTCTGAATACCAAAGTTTCATATCGCGAAGACGATGTCGACTTTAGATATCCTCTGTTATTGCCTGGGAAGCACCCAGTGGTTAAACAGCTTATATTGGATAAGCACGTTGAGTCCTGTCACACTGGTGTGCAGACACTTTTATCTCTATTAAGAGAACGCTATTGGATTCTAGGAGGTCGTCGTAGCATAAAAACTGTTATTGGAAATTGTGTTGTGTGTAAACGAGAAAACGCTTCCAGAATGGAAGAAATTACGCCGCCGTTACCTAGTGATAGAGTACGTGACGCGGCAGTCTTCGAAATCATTGGTGTTGATATGGCCGGGCCTATGTTTCTAAGAAATGGACAAAAGCATGGGTGTGTATTTTCACGTGTGCGATATATCGTGCTGTACACTTTGAACTTGTTACATCCTTGTCAACTGGAACATTTGTTGACTCTTTCCGTAGATTCATTGCTAGAAGGGGCCGACCAAGTATCGTATATTCAGACAATGGAACTAATTTTGTCGGTACAGATAACGCGATGCGCAAAGTGAATTGGGACGCTGTAAAAAAATATTCAGCGGTGCAACGTATTGTATGGAAGTTCAACCCTCCAACCGCAGCATGGTGGGGTGGATTTTGGGAGAGATTGATTTCCATGTTAAAACAATTATTACGTAAAGTTTTAGGAAGGGCTTCGCTGGATTTTGACGGACTACATACTATATTATGTGATGGTGAAGCCATTATAAACGCTAGACCTTTGACTTACATCTCGAGTGATGTGAACGATTTGGAGCTGTTATCACCAAATATGTTTCTGCAGGAACGGCATGAAATTGGAGTACCAGAATTAGATGTATTTGATTCTGCATCATTGAACAAGCGACTGTTACGTCACAAAAAGATTCGTGATGTATTACGAGCATACTGTATATAATAATACAAGAGATTAAACGCATAAGAAATAGAAATATCCAAGAGCAGTTACGAGGCAAAGATAAGATTTAAAAACGTAACGAAATGCATCAAAATTAAATCAACGGAAAACCTATATGAATTGGCTTGATAAATATTTAACAAGTGCGTTATATATATTATCGTATACGCAGGCTGAAATTATGCATTATTTGAATAAATCGTACGTGACATAAGGTATTACATTTGTTCAAAAATCCAATTTCACTAGGAACTAAACAAACACCAAATTTATTTCTGTTTAGATTAGAATAAGCAAACAACAATGAATACGTGATTTAATGAACGAAAATTCGTGGGATTTCTCAATTAAATATCATGGTATGTAAATGAATACGTGACAATTTAAGCATACATCTAATATTTGAACTATACAGTTGGTAAAATTTCCCGGAGTACACAAAAGATAAAGACAAATGGTATCGCCCTATCACGTGAAAACAACGAATAGAATAACAAGAGGCAAGGCCTATAAATACGATAACAATTGAGCGACGAGTGAGTATACATTTTAAACTGGGCTATCACGATACTCAAAAGTGCTAAATTATTCACGCAACCAGTTATACAAGAGTAGATGAAAATCATCTTATAAAAGTGTAGAAATTGTGCAAGAGAGCCGATCTATTATAGACGTAAGTAAACAACAATTTAGTAAAAATATACAATTTCTAAAATAAATAAAACAGGGCTCTGGAGACGACTCTGGAGAATGCTCTGGAGACGACTCTGAGATTACCTCCTGTTGTAACCTATAAAGTTCTTTTTTAAGAATATAGTAGGTTTGCTCTACCATATAGGCGACAGAGCCTCGATAGATTACGAGGGGTTCCTGTTTGACGGTCAAGCCCAGGGTAAAAAGGATGTTGAATGGCTTTCAGAAAAAAGGGTCCCTCTAAAGAGATCTTCCAGCCAGCTAAGGTTCTTCAGCTTAGGGCAGAGCTATGAGCTAAGGTCGTAGGATGGTATACGATAAAACGAAATTTTATTGGACGCCACCGTATCTTAATGAATGTTATAATACAAAACTATCCAAAGATCAGATACGGAAATCTTCGAAAGAAAAAATTTTACGACGAGCAACGTAAACTAAAATACTTACTTTAATCTCTGCAACCTGGAATGGGAACGACGATCTCGTGCTATCTGAAAATTTAACCACACCTAAACATGTTCAAACTAGGACTTCGTTAGAGCCTAGTCACTTTATCACAAAAAAAATTATAAAAAAATCCACTAGTCAAACTTATTGTTCAAAAAAAACTTTTAACTTTAACACCAATAATATCTTTCTTCAATACTCAAATTTCATATTGGTAAACTTTTTGCTTCTGTAGGACAATTACTGTTGACTTTAAAGAAATAAAATTTTACGACAACTTAAGATTTTTTCTATTGATTTCTTAAAAAAATGTTTATATACATCGTTATATAAACTTATCTAAATGGTGACTTACGAAACAGTTCTGTTATTACAGTTTAATATAAATCTCTAAGTATTCGTGGAAAGATTTTTTTTTATTTAATTACATAAATTACTTCAGTTCTTCACAAGAAATATATGACTTTCATTTTATGTTACAGTGACTTCATGCTACTAGAATAGGATTCTGTTCAGTGTACAAGAAACAAATTAAATATTCTAAACAAAATTCGCAGGCTATGGCTCTATAGTTTTAATAGCTATCTTTAATAAACTCAAAGGTCAAAGAAAAATACTTATTGTCAATATTGAACTATACTTCAGGTGTACTAACACAATGGGTTTTACCCAATACTTCGGCAAACAATTCTTATCATATCATATGTTTTGTAAAGCAAACCTTTTACTACAACTTTGTAACTTCAAACATAATCTTACAAAAATACTTTGAAATTATTAAGGTCAATTGTGCCTTATCCAAATACTAAATTTTCAAACTAAATTTTACTTGAAACAAATTAATGGATCTATGAACTTTTGCAAAAATATTAAGAATTAATTTTAGACAAACTTATGTATAGCTTCTTCGTAAATTATTTGTGTTTTTTAAATAAAAGTTATTTTGAAATAGTATAGGTATAAAATGTAGGATGACTCACCGCTGGCTATCCGTTTGTCGGCCGGTTTTCTTTCTTTTAAAGCAGGGGTCCGGAGTTGACCTTCATACAAACCAATCCCATGTGGGGGTTTCCACTTTCCTGCCTAGCAACAAATAAAGCGGCCTTCCAGTCTCGTGCTTGCCTTATGGTTAACGATTGTTTTTTTATAATACTTAATTTCCATCGCTTAATAACGTGTAACTTGAATTTAACATTTTAGAATTCGGAATTAAATTGTCTCCATATTCAATAATTAGTATTTTAATCTTTAAAATTATAAACTAATAAAAAAAACTTGCGCTGAAATCAAACGAGGGTATAGAATTTGAGGTACGCTTGCGAAATATTTTCTTACCGTAAAAAATATATTTACAACCATCTTAGGTCGATGCTACCAGCAAAACTAAACTTATGGAATTCGTTGACTCCACTTGACTCTTTGTTGGGGCGGCATGTTTAATTAAAAACCTACAGGCCCTGGATAATACTGGTATTCGGACTACATCTGATATCAAAAAGGCTTTTTCCACGAGGCAATGTTAGCTATTCCAGCATGCGCCGAGAGGGGGAATATTGAATCAAGATACAAGCAAATAGAAGTTCACTTAAAGTTTACTTGGGTTATTCTAATGTAGATGGCGCACTATGTATGAATTCATAATAAAAGGTTTCAATAGAAATTTGATATTTATTGACAAGGTATATCGAATAAAATTGTATATTTGAATAACAGAAAATCGTAATTGTTACACTGTTAAATTAATTTTGGTAATCACTGACATGGTAAATGTTCTATTACGGTTTCGTTAATTACGAAAATGGAAAACCTTTTATTGGATTAGCTTATGAGATTTTGAATAACGATTTGGATAGTATTTTGGTTGTGATGTCGACTTCCAAATTCAACTCTAAATGTTCAGACTGGGCACGAAAACTCTTGGGGGATGCAGAGAAACTACTGAACCACTCCAGGTTAGTTATATTGATATAATTTATTTCTGTAAACTGTTTTAATTCAATATTTTTTTGCAAATGTAAGAGTCAACAAAACAGGGGTTTCTTTGATCAATTTGTGAAAGGTAATAGGCATCTTAAAACGTTTCGAAAGTTTTCTAAATATAACAAAAGGCTCGTTTTGCTGGCTTCAATTTCTTAAATCTGGTATATGTAAATATTCTGAAAAAGGGGAGGATTTTAAAAAGGTTGTAAATATTTAATCATTATATTGTGTATTGTAGAATTGCTTTATTTAATTGAATCAGCTAGTTGAGACAAAGAAAATCCATAACTTAACATTTCACATCATAAGTGCTTAATTAATAAAAAAAGGATAACACAGCATTTTATGACATGCCCAACCGGGGGACCTAATATAGGGGTATATCACAGCATTTTATGATAGACCCAATCGTGGGGCGGAAAATAACATAGCATTTTAAAGTCTCCACAACCGTGGGGCCTAATATAGGAAAATATCATAGCATTTTATGGTGCCCAACCGTGGGCCTAAAAATAAATAAAACCATCTTAGGGGCTGGTGAAATATCACAGCATTATAGCACGCCCAAGTCGTGGGGCGGAAATAAACACAGCAATATATATTTATATTTTATATGTATTTTCATGTATTATATTATTTTGGGGCTTGAATTGTTTTTTCTGACGTTCTGCCGCCATTTTTGGTGGCAGCATTTTAATAGGAAGGAAGAATGTACAGTATTGCCCGAAATAAACAGTACTGAAATTGTAATTGTTTTGTATATTTAAAAAATACATATTATTGACACTTTATTATATGTTCTAAATGTGCACCTCCTCGTTCGAGACAGACTTCATAACGATGTTCTAAGTTTCTGGTCATATTATTGAATAAGGGTTGTCTCAGGGCTGCGAAGAAGACTCTAACGGCATCCTTTAATTCATCGATGGTTTGTGGTGCCCGTTTGAAAACGGCATTTTTAGCCATGCCCCAAATGTATGCGTCTGGAGGTGTGAGGTCTGGAGAATGTGAAGGATAAGGGAAGTCAGTAAATCGTGATATGAATTTGCTTGGAAAATGTTCTTGAAGAAATTGACGAATTGCGGCAGCAGTATGGCAAGTTGCCCCGTCCTGCTGAAAAAATTGGTTTCGAAATGCCAAGTTACGTGCACGACAGAATTGACGTAGATCAGGGATAAATCGTGTTAAAATTTGTCTGTACCTCTGTTGATTAAGTGTGACTTGCCTACCATTCTCTTCGATAAAGTACGGACCAATGATTCCGTGTCCGGAAACAGCACACCAGACACTCACTTTTTCACTATGTAAAGGAACCTCTTGAACCTCATCGGGTCTGGCAAAGCCCAGAAATCGATTTGTGCGACGATTCACATAGCCTGACAAGTGAAAATGTGCTTCGTCTGAAAACCAAACATTTTCAAAAATTCAGGATTTTCATACTGTAACGCGAGAACTCTGGCGCAATATTCCACTCTACTGCGATAATCCCGAGGATGTAGTTGTTGATGTACCTGAATCACATACGAAAATGTACCCAGCTCCTTCAGGATTCTTTGAAAGGAAGTTCTTTTTAAATCAAGTTGTAACGCTGTCCTTGCCTGGCTGACTTTCGGATTTTCTAAGATTTGCTCAAAAACACGTTCATGGTTATTGTTGTTGTTAACTGTCCTGGGACGCCCCGAGTTTCCTTTTCGTTGGCACAATACACTACCTGTATTTCTAAACTATTCAATAACCTTCAAAATTACAGCATTACTTGGAGAACGTTTATTAAACCTTTGTGTGAATTGATCAGACACGTATAGCAAACTTGCACCATTATGTCGGCCGATTCCGTATGAACGAAAATAATGCTCTACCAGAAACACTTTCTCCTCTGTACTTAACACCATTTTTAACAATTAGGCCCTACTAATTACTTGTTTGAGGTTTACCTGACAGGTCTATACTAGCTAACTTGAGTGTGACAGCGCACGCATAAAAACACCGCCAACTTAGTTTCAGTACTGTTTATTTCGGGCAATACTGTACTAGAGAAGATTGTAATTATAATATTAATCAGTTAGGGCATGATAGGAAAGCTAGGGACGGATTTAGGCTAAATTACTTAGAGCAGAGAGGACGAATTTGTAAATATATAAAGCAGGCAAAATAGCTGGATTCACTATCAAAATATTTGGCGAATGCTTAGAAATTTGAATCCATTTTTAATTAGTTAGCTAGCTTTGGATAGTTTTAAGTCGACGCTTTAGGTCGCTCCGGTAGCGACTGCTACCCGGTATTACGGATCCCTCCTTTTTTATTTTTGCGTGTGTCTTGTTGATCGGACACACTCCAAAATCAACGCTAGGGATACCTTTATTTAAACCCTATTTTTAGTTTTTGTTTCAGGTTGTTAGATTTTTATCCAGGATGGATTAATTTTGAAGTTAGGCTTAATTTAAAGCACGTTCTATTTTCGCGTTTAAATCCAATGTAGTACCATCGGGTGGAGCATTGGGGACGTGGCTGCAAGTATAGCGGCCCTTAGTCAAATTATAATGGCACAATATGTTAAGGCGGCTCCGTGGCGTAGTGGTATATGTGCGACTACTTCACCCAAGGTCCCGGGTTCGAATCCCGACACGGTCCGCTTGAAAAATGTTAGGCGAGCATTTTTCACAAAAATACACCCTCGTTCGGATGAGAGGTCAAATGGAGGCCCCGTGTGTGAGTGTTGTCACGCACGCCAAAGATCCTTACCTTGTTTGGAACAGCAAGGGTTCGGCAAAATTCCAAATTTTCCAGGTAAAAAACTCGCTTTCTGGCCAATGTAGTACCTTCGGGTGGAGCATTGGAAAATCACATGTAAGGTGTTATAAATGTCTTTTTTGCTTTCGCTTCTTCTATCAACGGAATCTGTAAGTATCCGTGAGCCATGTTCAAAGTTGTTAATAGGACACCCTGAATTATGTTTTTGAAATGTTCGTCTACTATTGCAATAGGAAAGTTACTTTTTATCGTTTGTTTATTCAATTCACGGTAATAGATGACTAGGCGTGGTTCACAAGATTTTTTCTCACTAATAATACAGGGCTTGCATATGGAGAAAATGTTTCCGTCACTATTCCTGCGCTTTTCCATTCATCGACAATACCTTGAATTATTTTTCGATGAGCCACGTTAGTTTTATATGGTTTACTTCTTACTGGCATTCCCACATCGCCAATTGTCACCTTTATTAGGTCGATACACTTTAATTCCAATAAACTAAACGCAAAGCAATCCCTTATTCTTTGCAAAGCTTTAGAAGTTTTTCTATTATAGCTGGTTCCACATTTTGGTCTATATTTAATATATCTATAATAATATCGCTAACCTTTTCAATTTTATCGATTTTCTTAGATTTTATAAACTCGATACATCGACTCGCCGTATATGGACACTCTTTTCGCAATTATTCGCTATGAGCACGGAAACAATGCTGTTATCACACTCTACTTGTACAAAGTTTATCGAGTTTGCTGGCATTACGCACGATTCCACGTTCCTTAACTTAATTTTGCTGTTTTGTTGGATTTCTAAGTCCTTAAAAAAGAAATAGTTGCTCTATCCAAAGGTAAACTTGTCGCCCACTCGTACATACGCGATTTCTTTGTTTTCTGGAAAAACCATTCCCAGGATAACATCTACTGATTGTGCTTGGTATGACGCCATGTAAATCTTAACCGCTTCTACGTATACATCGTCAGTAGTGGGGTAAGGCCGGCCTGACGTCAAATCGGTGTACGCGTATGTTTTTCCATGTCACATACGCGTGCACCGTTTTGAAGCCAGACCGGCCTTATATACTTTCAATGTAAAATACGTGTAGACACGTTTTGAAGTCAGACCGGCTTTATATTACTTTCAATGGAACATACGTGTGTAACTTCAAAACACACGTATGCTACTTTGAAAAATGTAAGTGCGTGCGGAGAAAATGTGGAGCTGTTTTGAATTCGGTTTTCTAGCGAGAAGTTATAAAGTAGGTCAGATGCAAAATATCGCATTCAAGTCAATTGTGTTTAATTAAAGTGGATTCTGATTTATGTTTTTTACTTTTGTTTAGAGGCTGCAAATATCTGCATTGAACATACTTCCCTAAACACTTCGTAGACCTAGAACATTACCCTATAAAAAGCGTCTTGGAGACGGTATGACAATGGAAGTATCAAATAACGCTATAGATTATTTATATTGAAATGATCCCGATGAACTTGTGGATAGATTACGGCTTTTAGTTTCATCTCAGACTGCTGGATACACACATCACTGCAGCGAAATAAATTCGATCATTGAAGAATTGCGCGAGGCGAAAAGCTACATTACACGGTAGTAGCAACGTTTTACTCTAGTACATTCTTCGACGGTGGCAAGACGTTCCTTATTTTTAACATTAAACATAATTATGAATTTCCTTATGAGAAAGCAGTCATTGAGAAATATTAAAGGATACCCGCAAGACATTGAAATTTTTATAAACGAAAAAAGTTATGTAATTGCATAGTTACAAAGATTTTTGCTTAAACGTATGGATGTAATCAGCTTTCGTGACAGCTGTGCTATCATAAACAATACCACAATGTTTCTTGATTTTATATTAAAAGTTCCTTTCAAAGCAAGTGGAGCCCACGACATTCAAACATAGAAGTATTTCATTAATTGTATTTAATAAATCCTGATTATAAAAAAGTATTATGATAGTTGCTCAATCAAAAGTGAAAGAGGATACATAAGGTTTAAATGACCTTCTTCAGACCGATTTGTTTGAAATGCTACCATATTCGCAAACAAACAAAGGATTTAAATACATTTTAGTAATTATTGATTGTTTCTCCAAATACGTATGGGCTGTACCACTTAAAAGTAAAACGGGCATTGATGTTACTGCTGCAATGAAAACAATTTTAAATAAATTTAAAAATTCACCAAGATTTACAGTCTGAATTTGGTAAAAAATATTATAACAAACACTTTCAATCCTTGATGCAGACATATGGCATAAACCATTATAGTGTTTTTTCTACAAAGAGAGCATGCATTGTGGAACGTGTAATTAGAGCTTTAAAGGGAAAAATGTAGCGCTTGTTTAACCTGAACGGTTCTTACAATTGGATAAAAATTTAAGCAATATTGTGAAACATATTATACCCCCATCGTACGGTACTCGAACCACTACAGTCAGTTGGTAGCAATGGTAAATAATTACCAAAAATGATGCGCAAATAAAATATTACGTCACACAATTATATAAAATTATCGCATCACATAAAACACCACAAAGTACTTACGTAAACTGTAGGGCTTCTCACGGCACTACTCTATGATGGCGGCAGCGGGGCTCCGTTGATCTTTCGGGCGTGGGTATTCGTTGGGTATTCGGTTGAAACCAAATTGAAACTTGTCTTCGTTTTTTCTGTAGCGAAACACAGGAATAAGATGAGGGACGATAATTATGTAGAAGGCAAGAAACCTACATCTCAAAAAAAGACACAATAAAACACAAAGATAACTACATTCGTTAGCGTTTCGGTCACCAGTCCTGACACGTCTCTCCGGAAATCACCACCACCCTTCTTCGCACACCGCGTCGGCGCAATCTCGCGCAAACGCACTATCTGAAGTGACGGAAATACACACACGTCTTTTCAAATTATTGGCGCGAAATCCTTACAAATTAAAACTTGAATTGAAAATGTTTAGTGCCGATTTTTCGGCACCTAACAAACAATACAACAATACAGTTCACAGTACTATCGGAGTAAAACCTGTAAAAGTTGATAAATCAAATGAAAAAACTATTCTTCAATCATCATTCCCCACATAAAACTTGCAATCAAAATACCAAAATATTCAATTAAAGACAGTGTGAGGATTAGTAAACACAGGGAAGCATTTGCAAAAGGTTACACACCAAACTGGTCAAATCAAATTTTTAAGATTAAAAAGGTAAACGTAACCAATCCGACAACATATATATTAGAAGATCAAGACGAGAAAGAAATCAAAGGTGCATTTTATGAAACGGAGTTGCAAAAGGTTAAACATCCAGGAATTTACCTGGTAGAAAAAGTTCTAAGAAAGAGTGGAAATAAAGTATTTGTAAAATGGTTAGGCTTCTCTAACGTACACAATAGCTGGATCGATAAAAATAATGTTTGCTAGAAGTTGTTATAATAAAATAGTTAATAAGGCTAACATTGTAAAATTATATTAAAATAAATAATACAGACACAATCTTTCTATTGTTTTTTATTATTATCAAACAATTCTTTTAATAAAAAGGTATTTTGTTTTGCAGATTGCAGATTATTATTGCTGTGCTATAACAATGGATGTTACATAGTAAACGATTGTTGATTTTTAACTCCGATAGCTTAGGACAAGCTAGTGCAAGCAATCAGTTACAACGTTTTGCATTAGATAGGCTTCCATCCATTCTTCTTTTCTAGACCCTTCACACAAACTTCTTCACAGGGTCGGATAATTTGTTTCAAATAAAACGCTATATATTATGACACCATTCCAGCCGTTGAAAATTCATCCCAAGAAATACCATTAATATTCTTTGTCACCCAGTTGTTATGTTTTATATGATCTTGGCTCAAACAATTAGACTGCATTGGCAGTTTAAAAATTTGATGTCAAACAACACCTTCCAACAAGTCCAAAACCGCAATTTCTTTGCACACAAACTCGTTTTTCTTGTATTTAAATCCTTGAATATCAATTATATACATGTTTGTATGCAAATATATGTAGTAAACTTCGACTAATTAAATTAATATTCGGAGCAATCTCCTTATATAGCAGATTACCACCATCTGCGTACTTCGCCAACCTACTTTTCAACCTATCACAAGAGTGAACACATTTTGAATTGAAACAGGCCCATGTGTATTTGCAGAGTGGTTGAACTTTGAATTCAAACCGCCTTAGCATATTCTGCATCTGACCTACTTTATAACTTCTCGCTAGAATTCAATACAGCTCCACATTTTTTCTGCACGCATCTACATTTTTTTCAATGTAGCATACGTTTGTGTGGACACGTTTTGAAGTCAAACCGACCTATGTGTATTTGCAGTCTTTAAACAAAAGTAAAAACATAAATCTGAATCCACTTTAATTAAATACAGCATTCTTTATACAATTGACTTAGATGTGATATTATGAATCTGACCTACTTTATAACTTCTCGCTAAGCCGGAATGAAAAATTGATGCAATCAGTCTGTCTGTCTGTCTGTCTTTGACAAATCAATATATATATATATATATATATATATATATATTGCTGTGATATACTCCTGTGAATGCGGGAACTGGGTCCTTTCAACAAAAAAATTCTAGTCCCACCGATTGGGCGTCATAATATGCTGTGAAACCACCAAAATCCGGGTACTCCTCTTTCTAATCGAGCCTCACGAATTGGGCGTCCAAGAATGCTGTGAAACCTACAAAAAGCTATTCATTACCATAACTGTGTTGGTCCATTGACTTTCTTCCGTTAATCGCCTCGGCTGCTCCTCTAGTTAAACCTTCATCCTCATTCATAAAAAAAAACAAACACATTCCTACCACAAACATCAACGTTAACTCTATTTACATCAATATTCACAATACATTAAAATTTCAAAATTAAAACTCTGCATAAATTTCAGTTTTAAAAAGAATTTCAAGATTAATTTTCTTATCATTTTACTGTGCATCCAGAATTAAAGTCCTTGTAGGATGCCTAATAATTAATATAACAATATATGCAGACCGGAGTCTGAGTACAAAGGGAGCATCTACCACCCCTTTACGTTAATTAACCAGGTTCGTCTAATTGAGCTCAAAGACATACCTAAAATTTCATCATAATCCAGAACATCAATACTAAATACCCCTTTCTACTTAAACAAGCAATTTTCACCTTAACATTAAAATTTTATGGTTAGTACAATTTCACTAATGTCCATTTAAAGTAAATCAATTATAAAGTAATTCAACACACACAAAAATATCAAAGTTCAAACAAAAAAGTATAATTTACCTGAAGTTCACTGCACTCGTAGCTTCAATGTACATCGTCCCTTTTGTTAATCACACCATTCCAACAGGATTATATTTACGGCTTCTAATTCTCAACGCTTTTAAAATTTACTCCATCACCATTTATTTAAAGTTGTTTCTGGGCTTTTCCGGAATTTATCTGTGTATATCTGACCCTTGTTTCGTGGATCCAGACACGTATTTGAACCATTTAATTATTAACACCCCCGAAAAATAGCAAATAACTTCATACTTCTTTCACCAATATACGCCAAAACTGCCTACTTTTGTGTATACATTTGTCGTTGTACATTTTACTAATTGGTACAGTGATACTAAATTTTATTACCTTGTATCTAAGTGCACTAAAGTATATTCATGTTAGCACGTAAAGAACAAGCTGTTTTAAATCACATAATATTCGAGCAAACTGTTTAAATTATTTAATATTAAAACCGGAAAACTAAAAAAACACTGTTTAACGCGTTCAATCAAGTCGAAGATCTAAGAGAGCTTGTTCATATTTCCCTGGGTATATATAGCAGTTAGCCTGTCTGTCGGTCGAGTCCTCAAAACGGCCAGTTTCTAGAATTTCGCCTGCTCTGTTCCCAGTCCGCAGCTCGCGCGTCGGTTTTTACGAATTTTGCACTCGCCCCAGTTAAATCTCAGAAATTTCAACACGGCTTGCAACGTCTGAGAATACCTAATTAAATTTTATACAGAAATGTTATTTCTACCTCTCAATTTTGCCTTTTACTTTCAACCAATCGCAACCCCATGACGTTGCTCTACTCACGCCTTTTTACTATATGTGTCTCGGTCTTGCGCATATTATCTGTCTCTATCTACCCTGTTCTTATTAGTGCAAATTGATATTCTTATTATCGATTATTTCAGTCCATGTGGACTATCTGGGTTAAATAACCCCGTATCGCACCTTCTCGTGAATATTAAGCCACGGTTTCTCCAAGATTCTTTGTAACTATTAATTATCTGCAACATTTACGCAGAATGAGCTTTTTTAAAAATACGCAAGGTGTTTAAACATACTATTCATTCTCAGAGCTTGATTTCATGGTATTTTATTGGGTTTTTCAAGTTTTTATAGATGTTATATGTTACTAACGGTTCAATTAACTTCAATTACAATTATTATCTGTACGTTTTGTTTACTACCAGTTACTTAAAATAGAGTTAATTAATATAAATTTTGCACGTAATTTTTATTTGTTTCTTTACTAGGGATAAATACATTACACGTAGAGCTTGTTAATACTGTTTCTTTTGATATAAAGCGTCTTGTACATGATTTAAATCTCTTATTTTTAATAAAACGAATGAATTTTTATGCTTCGCGCCGTTATTTAATAACGCGTACCTTTTTCCAAAGCTTCTACACGGTGATTAAAATTATTTGATGTGATTATTTAATTTTCTATCCTGGTCTAAATATGAGTAATATATATATATATATATATATATTTCTTGCAAATAACAACCTAGGAAGCCAAATAACGCAAGATGGGAAAAGCACAAAAGATATAAAACAAAGATTAGCACAAGGTCCTGCTACATTTAACAAGAAAAAGCATATACTGTGCTCAAAGACCACAAACATAGAGACAAAGAAAGATTGCTTAAAACATATGTGTGGAGCACAGCACTGTACGGCTGTGAAACCTGGACAGTAGGAGAAGCGGACAAGAAAAAGGTAGAAGCTTTTGAAATGTGGTGCTACAGACGTATGATAAAGATATCCTGGACAGACAAAGTTAAAAATGAAGAGGTACTAAAAATGGTAGGGGAAGAAAGAAATATGTGGAAAACGGTAAAAAATAGGAGAGATAGGATGATTGGCCACATACTATGGCATGAGGGAATAGTGCGGAATATATTAGAAGCAGAGATAGAAAAAAGAGAAGAAGATGCAGACTTAGGTTAGACTACTGCACACAGATAGTAAAAGATGTAGGCTGTAGGCGTTGAAGCGTATTTTTCGAATGGGCGCCAGTGAAGCGTATTTTTCTAATTTATATCTGACTCTAGACGTTGGGCGCTAGTGAAACGAAGTCTTCCGACATAACTAGGGGTCTATTCCTTGGGTAGAGCTATGAGAAATGGGGGGGGGGAGTCGAAATCTGTTTGTATGTCAAACTCAATCTCAGACAAATAGACGCCACCAAGTCCGGACTTATTCACGATAATGGCATGGCATATTTCTAAGGGCGGACGTGGAGACCCATAGAAAGAAAGATCGCCTTCGATGACAAAAACCTGTCTTAATAAAATAAGGCGCTGTTCCTGTAAGAAATTATAATGGTTAGGTTAATAAAAAAAAGGTGGAACACTATTTGTGTCCCGCAAATATACATAAAGAAGTATCAAAAAGATATTTTCTATATAAAGTTGGCATCAAAAATTTACTCTTAAAGATGTTAGCTTTCTATAGTTAGGTTTGATCATATTTGATCAAAATAAAAAACTTTAATCCTGAACCAATAATTTACTAAAAAGAATCTCTTTTAAAATAAAATGCAATGCAACAAAATTTAATAAATAATTGAATTACTTCGTGAATTTTAAATTAAGGTTTATCAAAAATATTCATAATCAAACATTTTACAGTATATTGTAAACTTGTTACACAAAGATACTCTAACCCGTGCAGATCTGTTCAGGCAGATTACATTTAATAATGTTATTACTCAAGCTATTCCTTTTTAAGTTACATGTACTAGTCTTAGTTTAAAAAAAAATCACAAAAATATTCTTATTTACATAAGATGTGCTAAAGCTGTTCGAAGCATTTGCTTTCAAGAACGCATCTGTCAGCAGTATACTACAAAAACATAAGTGACGTCAGTAACACCTGTTGTTGTAACTAACGGTTTCTTAGAACATCAAATTAGTGAATTTTTAATTTTGACACTGGAAATTCCAGCTCAGCAATAGTTGAAACTTTCACAACATTCAAGCCTTTACACATAAGAACAAATTACCGTGTTTCTAATTTGAAACACAAAAGATTACTTAAAGCTAACTACGAACCAAAAACTGCTTTTCTCGCCTAGATGAGGTACTCGTTATATCATGCGATGTTTACTGCATGTAGTATGAACCCAGCTCATCCTAGACAGCTTCTACCACATGGAGTTGTTCCAGGTGTAGACAAAGTAGCATCTTTACGCTGTTTCACAAAGTGGTCTTCTTTAAATTGGTTAAACTTTCCATCTTCTAAGTTGCATTTTGCACGTCGTAAAATAAAGTGGTTTTAACAAAAGGGATTGAATTTCCTATCTTCTAAGTTGCATTGTTCATGTCGTTCGTGCGCGCTAAATAAAATATCTTAATTAAACAAATTAATAACGTTCATACGATACCAACCGCTATTCAAAGATGTGTCCCGACTCCTCAAAATTTATACGCAAATTGCCGGCCTGAAGTCTCTGGTACATCTTATCTCTTCTTCCACGTACGGCCGACTGATTATCAAACTCGCTCGGGCGACCTTAGCGTCCGAGGAGGGGGCTGTCAAACCGAAACACGCCTGCAAACAGCTGTAGAAGACACAGATATTCAACCTCAAATAGAATACCAAATAAAGATGCTGCTCTAACGTATTACCTTAGTTGTTAAATGTATTTTACCATTATTTTAATAAAAGTGTTTTATTATTCTCGCACTTTGATGAAGGGATTTATTAATCAAAAATAAAATTGTTACAGCGTTTCAGGGAGATGTGTAGACTAGCCCAGAATAGAAATCAATGGAAGTACGCATCCAACCAATCCCAAGATGGATAAACTAATGACCAAAAAATAAGTGTGCTTAAACATGATGATTATTATAAGTAACTACAAGAATTGGTTGGGCAATTTTCTCAAATAATGTTCAGTGTGTGAAAGGATTGACTGAAAAATCATGATTTCGGCAAATGTCTAAGTGTTGGTGGATCTTGGTAGCTACAGGTTGCTTAACCCCCTTCACTGAATCTCGGTGAAATAGGGCATAAAATTAGAAAACAATAGAAGTGGAACGAGCTGTATACACATGCTGTGTGAGAATTTCAGGGAACTATGTAGGCTAGTTCAGAATATAAATAAGTGCAGGTACGTGTCCAACCAGTTTTGAGACGGAAAACCTAAAGACGAAAAAATAAGCGCAGATAAATCTGATGATTAGTATAAACAACTAGTTGTTGGTTGAGAAATATCTGCAACTAATGTTGACTGTGCGAAAAGATTTATTGGCAAATATATTAAATCGGTAAATGGTTAAGTGTTGGGGGAACTTGGCAGCCACAGGCTGCTTACCTTCCTTCACAACCACTGAAGGTCGGAGAAATAGGGTATATAATTGTAAAACAATAGAAGGTGATCGAACTGCATCTAACAAGAAAGAACAGCGCCTATGAGGAAAGACAACAAACATAGAATAAGAAGAAAATTGTTGAAAGCATATGTGTGGAGCACAGCACAGTATGTCTATGAAATACGGGCAGTTTGAAACGCAGACAGAAAAACGGGAGCAGCCTTTTGAAATGCTGTGCTTTAGATGTATGAGGACGATAGCATGACAAAGATAATAACAAATAGGTTATAGAAATAGTAGGGGAACAAGGATATTTGGGGAAAAAGATAAGAGAAATAGAAGGGCAGAATACGTTCTAAGGCATTTTTGGGAAATAGTATGAGATATATTACAAGCAGAAATAGGAAAAAAGAGGTAGATGTAGACCTAGATCAAATAGTGATAGATGCAGACTGTGCAAATTTTAGGGAAATCTGTAGGTTAGTTCAGAATAGGAAACAATGATGGTACGCGTCTAACCAGTTCCAGGACTGAAGACCTATTAATGATGATGCAGATTACTGTGTTCGCGATTTAATAACTAGGACTTGTTATTTTTTAAAAACGAGAATGAGAAATTGATGCAATCAGTCTGTTTGCCTTTGGTCATTTTTTTCAACGTAGCATACGTGTGGACACGTTTTGAAGTCAAACCGGCCTATGTGTATTTGCAGCCTCTAAACAAAAGTAAATACATAAATCAGAATCCAATTTAATTAAATACAGCATTCTTTATACAATCGACTTAGATGTGATATTAGGAATCTGACCTACTTTATAACGTCTCGCTAGTGAACTGAATTCAAAACAACTCCACATTTTTCTGCACGCCCCTACATTTTTTCAATGTAGCATACGTGTGGACACGTTTGTGTATTTGCCGTCTTTAAACAAAAGTAAAAAACATAAATCAGAATCCACTTTAATTGATTACAATTGACTTGAATGCGATATTTTGCACCTGACCTACTTTATAACTTCTCGCTAGAAAACCGAATTCAAAACAGCTCCACATTTTCTCTGCACTTACATTTTTCAACATACGTGTGTTTTGAAGTCACACACGTATGTTCCATTGAAAGTAATATAAAGCCGGTCTGACTTCAAAACGTGTCCACACGTATTTTACATTGAAAGTATATAAGGCCGGTCTGGCTTCAAAACGGTGCACGCGTATGTTACATGAAAAAACATACGCGTACACCGTTTTGAAGTCAGACCGCCCTTACCCCACTTCTATCATCAACTTCAGCTCTCGCCTTTATAAATGTTTTGCACAAAACCGCCAGTTCCTGGTGGTTACCAAAATCCTATAACTGCTCTGTCGTCGGCTTCGCGTGACCAACTCTATCAGCTATTGATGCTTTTACTGTACACACACCATTAATTTTGGCAAAACTTAAAAATTTGCCTATAGCCCTGGGATCAATTAAAATAACCGGTTTGTCGTTAGCTGAGTTGCCGACAGGCACATGTCTTTTCGGGCAGTTTTTGTATCTATGATTCGATTGTTTGCATAAGGCTGACACATGAGCTCGCTCAGCACAATTAAAACATCTAGGTACGCTCGCCTTTTCTTCAGACGTACTAACTGCACACCATTTTTGTACGTTCCGTACCCACTAGAATAGGTGTGTTTGTTCTTGATTCAGTTTGTCGATAGTTAAGCACTTGCTTAGGTTATGTTTTAAAATTCTCATTTACTTTTCAATTTACATATCAAATCATGTAGTAATTCGTTTCCGTCTTTATGTTGCTTCACAAGCAACCCCGGGTTCTCTCTGGTTTAAGGGCGCGATCCGATGTATGGTTGGCTGCCTAAAATCCATCAAAAACAGGTTATTCTGTTTGGCAAATAACTTTTGTTGCATTGAAAATATGCAAAATGTAACTTCGCCATTAGACTCACAAAACTTTGTACCTGTTAAAAGTAATGTAAAATTCACTTACTTTATTTTAGTTACTACATCTAACATAATCAATTTGTATATAAAAAAAGGCATTCGTTGGATAGCAGAATACATATATAATAGTTCTGTTAAAAAAATTCAAAAATATTGATCATGATAGTGGTAGTGTACTGAATGGATTGTATTGAATTATTACATTAATTGTACGCCATTTTAATAGAAATTGTTTAAGACTTTCTCCGAAGATGGCACTGTTAATCATGTGTATAATAAGGTTTAAAACCAGAATATTTCAAATTGAATTATTTGGGACTTTGTTTTTGTCGCATTGAAATGAAGTAAACTAATAATATATGGTGAATTTCTTTTGATAAGTGTAATATAATAATGATTGGATTAATTGCGAATATTTATGAAGCCAAAAATAACATAACCTCAACATCCATGGTTGTTTGTAAACTTCCATGTTTATGTTTACAAGCGATAAGTAAATTACTATAGCAGTGTTACCTTGTGAAGCTTATATTATGTTATAATAGTTTTTAAAAAAAGGGTTGTGTGCCGTATCCCAAAACGTAACTAGATACTCTACAATATTCAATATAAGCAAAATATTGCAGCATGTTAGCAAGAGTAATGTTTATTAAAATATCTTAGTGGAACCATCGCAGGGAAATAGGATACATTTTGTTACAAATTAGGTTGCGAGTTTGGTACTCAGCAAAATGATTTACAAATTTGAACGATCTGGGGGAGGACGTTCTCAAAAAACGATAATTTTTCCTACATCATTTTACACTTCACTTTGGGGACGTTCACTGTCTTGTGTATATTCACCAGGGGTCTGCAATGGTAATTATATTTTCAATTTGAAAAGTGTCAAAATCAGCTTTAAATATATAGGCAACTTATTAGTGTTCCCATTCTTAACCCCCACGTAGCAGACTTCCGTCATTTTTTGGTCATACAAAGTTCACATGTAACGTCAAATAGATGTGATAATGACATTTTCTCAAATTGTGCTGCCGGCAAAAAATGATTATAATAAACAATAAACTTCAAAACTCCCACTAATTATGAAATATATTTTAGGCTAAATTAAAAATAAAAGTGGAAAAGTTTATTTAGGATTAAACAATTTACGAAACTAGACCTAACTTTAGGCATTAGAAATAAACCATAAAAGAATTCCTTTTTGGTTCATTCTGTCAAAAAATAGCTATTTTGTTACAATAAATTGAATCTGTCAAAAACGGCTAAACGTTTTATTTCAATAAATATTTCAAACTAATAGAATATTTGGGGTCTTCGGTTTAATATTTTTCATCAAATGCTAATATCTAAAAAGGTATTTTCAATACAAAAAACTTTGAGTTGTTACCTGTAAAGTGTGCTTTATTATAACAAAATTATTACAAATGTTTTATTTTTAATGAATAACTAAGAAAATAAAAATAGGTTCAATTGTTGTAATATTTTCAATAATGTGTATATAGGTATTTTTGAAAAAAATTTAGAAAAAATTAATAATATTTTGTAAAACACAGCTATCAAAATTCAACGAGGTAAAAACGTAAATGTTATTGTTATGTATGTATCCTACAAATTTGATGAGTATTTCTAATACAGTACAGATGTGCTATTCTGACGTACATTTAAAACTATTCATTGAGATAATACTAAGTAATTTTTTTCTACGTCATAATTTCAGGGTAATCACACTAACTTAGTTCTATGAAGAATGCGAAAACACTTATATTTCTAGTTTGCATTATCATATTTATAAATTCCAAATAGTCATAAGTGGAGAGTCGGGTAATTTGTGGTTTTCTATTCTCAAGGCATCTGAAGAATGTATAATTCTTGTGGGTGGATATGCGACATTTAAATAGGTATACTTTCATTGTTTTTAGATTTTATATTCCAAAATAAACAGCCACATAAAGATATCCTAGCTACACTACTGAATGTATTATAACTTACAGCGGTAATTGTTGCATTTTCAGCCATCTTAAGCGGGCTGCTTTAGACTTGGACGATCGTCTTCTGGTACCACCTGGATTTTGGTTATACACCTTTTTATATTGACTCATCTGAAAAATGTAAATACGTAAATAAACGAAACTTTACACCAGGCGACAACAGGAAGTAAGTATACTGTAACTTTTTCCGTATTTCAGATAAATATTTGAAATTTGAAAGGCTTGTAAAAGACAAAGCGGCGAGTACAAATTTTTTGAAATAATTGTGAATTTCAAATTATTTACGGTCTGACTAGAAGTGAAAAGTACTGTATAAACTATACACCCTATAGTTTTGTACATTTTCAGAATCAGTTGATAATTTTTAGTCCTAGGACATTATTTTAAATTTTTTAGACATAGGTGTTTTCTTATTTAAGTTTTGAAAAAAAAAGTAAGCGACTGTAATTCTCCTAAATTGGTGTATAATTGTGAGAAAAATTTGAAATCTAACGACTTTTCATGTTATTAGTAATAGTTATATTTTCGCCAAAAATTTCAAAACATTGTTTTTTCTTAAAAGTAAGATTTTGCAAAATCTATTAGGCTGAATCTCAATAAATTTTAAAAGGATTTTTAAAGTTTTGGTACCCTAAATAATCACAACATGATAGAACATTTTTAGGGGAGTTGTTACGTAATTCGTGGCAGTTCCTGTTCGGGCGCCAAAGTTATGCTACGTTTGCTCGCAGCCGTGCGTAACACAAAGATAGTCAAGGAATGACCCGGGCTCAATCGCAGATTAGGGGGTTGTAGAAAGCAGACTGACATATAATGTATACGGCGGTAAGAAGTTAGTGACAATACCTGCAAGAAAAATAGTTAAGCAAACCTGAAAAAAAAGAATAAGCATAGCAGCAATGATAAGTCTAAAATTATTCAGTACCTTGTAGAATGTAAAAAAAAGAACTGTTTGGATAATCTCTATAATATAACAACGGTAAAAGCAATATAAAAATTTTTATTACAAAGTGAGATAATATTGGGGAGTAGCAGAAACGTTTCCTCACACACCAATTAAACATAAATCAGACAAAATGTTAACAAAAGATAAATAGATAAGACACAATTGGTATGAGTAATTCAGTAGTATTGATTGTTCTTTCTTTCTTTTTTTTTCTTATGTTTTAAAATAGCATGCAAGTCTATTGTAAAAGGTATCAGAACGACAAAGATATGGCAAAGCAACGGATAGCTATTTAAAGTAATAACAAGTAGGAAATAGTTCAACTTACAAAAGTCCTTCAGCAACGCTTCCTTACAATTAAAGTGTGGGATTCACGATGTCCTGCACTAACGAAGCACTTCACCCTTGACTGTGCGGGTGTTGATGGAACTTATCACACGTCACACTAATCACACCTACGCATTTCACTGGGGTTAGCAGCAGACACCATCACGCGACGGAACTATGTAGCATTGATAAATTTCTTGTTAATTCTATTTCCTGAGACAATAATTTCGAAATATTTTATAGCACTAGTTTAATTTCAACTGGGATTAAATGTATATTATTTTCATAAACCTCCAAAAAGCAGTGAGAAACTTCAACCAATACCTTTGTAAACTGGTAATCTGTTATATTTCGCAAATAACTACAGTATCCACTGTATTTAAATAATCCAAAGTATGCACTAATCTGATATAACAAAGGGACACTAGACTAGATCGCACACACATTAATCCTAAAGAAAGAATCGGTCAGTTTAGCAAGTTCTACGACTATTATTTCACAAGACAAACAACTTAAACCACAAATTAGTAAAGTACGCGAGTTATGTATCCCCAATTACCTATATATATATTGATATATTGAATCTAATAGGAATTATTAGAAATTGTTAAATAAAAGTGCAACATTGTAACACAAGGATAACCCAGAGAGGTTATCGACAGTTCATGAGAACGGACATGCAACTTTGCATCCGTGAGGGCAGTGATACTGCAGGTGGCAGGTCACAGGCGGTCAACAGACCGCAATTACTTAGAATTAAGTTGTTACATTGTAATAAAGTGTACAATTAAGAAAAACGCAGACATGAGATCTGCAAGTTCCCACAAGCCGTGTGAGGAGCAGGTTATTATAAAAAGCCCGGGAGCTCAATGCCCGGCAGTCAGTCTTCGAACTCCATACTTCGTTGTTCAAGCTACTCACTAGTACAATAATTATTTTTTAGTATTATGTACAAGTTATCTAAATTTCATAAATAAATTTGTTAAGTGTTTGAAATTGTTTTTTAAAAACACAGCTCCAAAGGCCCGAACCTTAACTGGCACAGTCGTAACGGATGTCAAAAGGGCACTGAAAATCCAAAAATCGGAAGATTGGTGACCAAGAATTTTAATTTGAAATTTTGGCAGAACCCAAACCAAGTTGGAGGAAGAACACAAATCGTCTAAATCCAGCAACAAACCAAGTTGGACAAAGAACAAAAATCGTCTAAGGCCAACAAACAAACCAAGGTGGACAAGATACAGAATCGATCGAGCCCACCAAAGAAACAGATGAAATTAATGTAAGTTCATTTCCATACCTTTTTTTTAACCAGAAACTACAATTGATATATGCTAGTATTATAATTATTGATTACCATTTATTATTACTGTTTTATGAATTTTATTTTTATGAATATTGTTTTGAAAATAATTACAAAGTGAATTATTTCCAAAAAACCTAATTTTAAGAAAGTATTAACCTATGAGACGAATGTTAAATAGATATTTTTTTCTTTAAAAAGTAAATGAGAATTGATATTAAGAGATTCTTACCACAATTATTAGAACGAAAATAATCCAAAAAATAACGGGCGCACATTCACTAACACCAAATAAGAAGCGCGATTCAAACCCACGTTTTCAATCCGGTAAAATAAAAACACAGAACGCAAAATTAATTTCAAAGCTAATCCGAACAAACAGTCACGGAACGATTAATTAAAACATTGACCTCTATAAAACTGTATGAACCACAGCAAGAACATTCTGCATTAACTAAAACTACGGTAACCTAAAACCACTGTAATCTAAAACGCCATCCGAAGAAAGCAAGAAGCATCCTTTATTACACATTTAAAACTCAGAGAAAATCGCTTTCAGAACCTTGCATAGTATAAAGCAACGCAATTTGCATTATTAAATCAATCATAAAAGCGCATGAAAATTACACGAGCTATAAATAAATTGCAGTACAAACACGGTATAAAATCTAAACGTCTTTCAATTAACTAATCAGCATTTATAAAGTGCATTATTCCAATACGAATACAGAATAACGCTAAACGTTATCATACGCTCATAATTGTAACCTGAAGACGCACATAACGGAGAGTTCAATTACAAGTCGTGAACACCGAGATATTTAAAAATAAAACTAGACGTAACACTTTATGCAAAGCATTAGCAAGTAAATTAGTAATCCCTATAAATTGAAAATAACACCTGTAAGTGCAATTACCTCAACGTACGTGATTAAATAACAAAGACTACAACTTAAGTATTTAAATTGCAACAATAGAGTGTAGAAGTAATTAACCTCAAGTCATAATTACACAACTCGGTAAAACCCACGGAAAGAGTAGTATTAATTACGAGTTAACAGAACTGAACTAACGCAAAACAGAGTAAATACCGAGAGAAACTATTCTTCAGAAAGATAAAAAAACAAGCAAATCCAAGACTACGGTAATTAAATTCAACATTATTGAATACAGATCTCACAAGTACATCACCGCACTGTGTAATTAAATATAAATAACAGCAACTACGATTTTAAAAATAACTCGACGCAGTCTAAACTTAAAATTAATAAATCCAAACCAAAATTAATATTACAAGTACGAAATTAACCTCAATTTTTATCAAATTTTTTACTTACCCAATCTAAACTGAAAATTATCAAATCCTGACCAAAAATAACGCTGAAAAATACCAAAATAAATCTCAACATCTACAAAATTTGAAATTACCTAATCTAATTGAAAAATTAATGAAACCAAAGCAAAGTTAACATCACAAATAGCAAAACCAACCCCAATTTTTACAAAATTCGAGATTATTTAATCCAAAAGAAAAATTAATACATCCCAAGCATAATTAACGTTACAAATAGAAAATCAACCCCAATTTTTACAAAATTTGAAATTTCACAACCCAAAAAAAAAAAAATTCAAAAATTTCCCAAAATCGAAAACAACCCTTAACCAACATGAGTAGCACAGAAATGCGACTCTATTTGGAGACAATACAGACATTTGATGGCACGCAGTCCCATCTCTCAAATTTCATTGGAGCATCTGAAATGTTCCTAAAAACCTTCTACAAACCCGGAGATGACCAAAGAAATTCATTGCTTATACGCTTGATAATTAGTAAACTAACCGGAAGGGCACTAACCTTAATCGCCAGTAGGGACGATTTACAAGAATGGCAGGAGTTTAAACAGCTACTAATTGCATATTTTGGAGACCAACGTAACATAAAATGCCTGGTACGAGACCTAATAAACCTTAGAATGGAACACAATCAATCTCCCTACCAATTCGGAATGAAATGCCAAGACGTGAGAAGTTTAATACTAACCAAATTAAAAATCGAAGAACCTGATCAAAACGTTAGACATTTAAAAACAAAAATGTATGACGAAATGGCACTAGACACATACATAAACGCTTTACCAGAACGACTATCGGATAAAATCAGATTCCAACGACCCCAAAATCTAGAAGAAGCTATGAACCTAGTCATAGAAGAAGAAAATGTAATGTATTACCGCAACAGACTATACAATCCCAACGCGAATAAAAGTTATTCACCAACAAAAACCATACAAGCTACAAGACAAACAACCCCTCAACAAAAATTCACACCCTTTAACGCACAAACAAATCAACCGCGAATTAATAACCCAAGTTTCAACAATACGAATTTTAATAATCAATATAAACATTTTTCAAAACCAACATTCAACCCAACTTTTATGAAACCCGCATTCCAACCAAGATTTAATCAAAACTTAAACCAACAAAGACCAGCATTCAACGCGAACCCCAATAGAAATACACCAATGACTAATAATCATAACAAACCTAATAATTATTACAAATCAACACCAATGGATACCTCATCTGGTAACACCAGACAAAATACAAAAATAACTCATATCCGACCAAACCCTCATCAGAAACGCAATTTTACATCAGAGGAATTATTCCATCAAGAAATAGAAAAATTTGACACTGACCAGAATAATTACATTGAGACACCTACGAACAATGAACCAAACCATGCAGAAACTTACGAACGTGACGAACAATACGAAACTTACGAGGAGTACGACGAAGAAAACTCGAACTCAAATTTTCAAATGGACCTATTCATAGACAACCAAACTTGATAAACTTAAATAACATAAATCACTTAGTATTACCATACATAGAAATACCCCACGCCAAACTCAAACTATTAATCGACACTGGATCCTCTAAAACATTAATTAGCCCCAGAACCGTACAAAAACATTATTTAGATTATGTAGAAAGAGAACCATTTAAAATTAAAACAGCCCATCAAACGACACTACACCAATTCGTAGCCAATATACCCTTACCGAGAACATTTAATGTTAAAATGAAACATAAATTTTGTGTATTCGAATTTAACGACAAATATGACGGATTAACCGGAATGGACCTTCTAAGAAAATTAGGAGCTAACATTGACATTAAAAATCGCTTATTAAGGACAAAATACGGAAAAATCCCAATTAAATTTCAAAACACACAAATTGAACAAAAGTACACTATAGAACCCCGGACGGAAAGAAAAATAAAAATCCCAGTAAAATCTAACAAAAATTTAGGAATAATAAATCATATGACATTTCAACAAGGAGTAGAAACCCCTACCGCCTTAGTGCAGATAAAAGATAATTATGCAACCACAACAATATTAAATTTAAACGACTATCCCGTAGAATTATCATTGACCGACCCAATTAACGTAGAAGAACTAAATTTTAACGAAATGGAAATAGACGAAAATTTAGAAAACGAATACAACCCAATAGAACATGATGAAATGTTAAGAGAAAATTTAACTAACATCCGCTTCAATACCGATATCAATCAAGAAGAAGAAAGAGCAATTAAAAACTTATGTTTTGAATACCGAGACATATTCCATTGCGAAGGAATACCATTAACATTCACCAACACCGTAAAACATAATATCGAGTTAACAGACGATAAGCCAATTTTTACAAAAGCATATAGACTACCTCATGCAAGCCAAGAAGAAGCTGACAGACAAGTAGCCGACTTATTAGACCAAGACATAATCCAGCACTCCAACTCACCATGGAGCAGCCCCGTGTTAATAATACCTAAGAAATTAGACGCAACCGGAAAGAGAAAGTACAGAATGGTAATAGATTATAGAAAGTTAAACGAAAAAACGGTAGATGACAAATATCCACTACCAAATATTACCGAAATTTTAGACAAATTAGGCAAATGTAAATATTTTACAACATTAGACCTAGCATCAGGATACCATCAGGTAGAGATGGAAGAAAAAGACATATCAAAAACAGCCTTCAGCACACCTAGAGGACATTACGAGTACAAACGAATGCCATTTGGATTAAAGAACGCACCCGCTACTTTCCAGAGAGTCATGGACAATATACTATGAGGAATACACAATGAAAAATGCCTTGTATACCTTGACGACATCATAGTTTATTCTACATCATTGGTAGAACACATAGAAAGATTGAAAGAAGTATTCGAAAGACTTAGACAAGCACATTTTAAAGTACAATTAGACAAAAGTGAATTTTTACAAAAAGAAGTATCATTTTTAGGACATGTAATAACACCCCCAGGAGTAATGCCAAATCCAGACAAAACAAATGCAGTTCTAAATCACCCATTACCAAAGACAACCAAAGAAATTAAAGGATTTCTAGGATTTAGTGGTTACTACCGCAAATTCATTAAAGGTTACGCTCAGATAACCAAACCCCTGACAAACTGTTTATAAAAGAGAAACAAAATTGAACACACCCCGGAGTTTATTAAAGCCGTAGACAAAATTAAAAACATATTAACGAATCACCCTGTATTAGAATACCCAGACTTTACAAAACCATTTATACTGACGACAGACGCATCGAATGTAGCATTAGGCGCAGTATTGAGCCAAGGAAAAGTAGGTAGCGATAAACCCATCAGCTACGCATCCAGAACCCTAAATGAAACCGAACAAAAATATAGTACCATAGAAAAAGAATTATTAGCCATAATTTGGGCAACAAAATATTTTAGACCTTACCTATACGGAAGAAAATTTTACATATATACCGACCATAGACCACTAGTATGGTTATGCAAACTGAAAGAACCGAATTCAAAATTACAGAGATGGAGAATCAGACTCGAAGAGTATGATTACAAAATTATATATAAAAAGGGAATTTATAACTACAACGCAGGCGCTTTAAGCCGAATCCAACTCAATGCATTAGAAACTGAATCCATTATAGGAAACGTAGACGAAGCAGAAATAAGGGAAGATCCAGACGAGATCGACACGATACATTCGACACAAAACGAAGAACCAAAAAACGCGATTAAAATTTTAAACGAAGCAATCGATATGAAACCCAATCAATTTATAATAACCGAAGTTTTAAATAACCCCAACCCAGTAAAATATACAAAAGTAGATAACAAAAAGATATATCAAATTCAAATAACTAAAGATGACAACGAGGAACAAATAATTAAAATTTTAAAAGAATACACCCCCGAGAAAAAACGATTTTATTTTTATTTCAACACCGAACATTTATACCAAAGATTTTCAGAATTATACATTAAATTATTCAATAACACTGGCCCTGAACTCATCAGATGTACTAGAAAACTAATAAAACTAGACGACCCTGACGAAATAAACGATGTAATTAGGAATCAACACGAAGGAAAAACCAACCATCGTGGAATTAACGAAACTATAAAACAACTTGTAAGACGTTATTATTTTAAAGATATGAAGGAATTGACCACAGATTTTATTAACCAATGCGAACTATGTGACAGAGCGAAATACGATAGGAAACCCCAAAAGATACCCTTAATGTTAACCAAAACACCCGACAAACCATTTCAAAAGCTACATGCCGATACTCTAGTAGTAGAAGCGCAAAACTATCTAACAATTGTAGACGCATTTACAAAAATAGGCCAAGCAATACCAATCACATCAGAAAATAGCATCGACGTGACGCAAGGATTTATACACTATTACACATTTTACGGAACACCCGAATCAATAACTCTAGACAATGGTAGCGAATTTAAAAATGAGACAATTCAAAACACTTTAGAACTACACAAAATAAACATTCATTTCATAACGGAAAACCACCCTGAGTCAAACGGACTAATTGAACGACTACATTTAACCCTGTTAGAACAAATTCGATTATTAAGAATAAATTATAAAAAGGAACATATAACCAATTTAATGTCATACGCACTAATCGCCTATAATAACACTATTCACTCATCAACAAATTTTACACCCTTAGAATTAACCTTAGGACATTTAGATTCACGAAATCCCTATGACATACACTACAACAAGGAAGTATATCAACAATATGCGAAAGACCACAAACAAAAACTAAAAATAACTTATGACAAAGTAAAAGATAAATTAGAGAACGATAAAGAACGTATCACCACAACCCGAAATAAAAATACCGACTCAAATAAATTTTCAATAGGACAAACCGTGTATGAAAAAAACTTTCAAAGCAAGCGACATAAAACAGCACCCAGAAATTTAGAACCATTTAAAATTAAGAAAATATCAGATAAAAACATAGCAGTAGTAGACAACGGTAAAATAACAAAGTACATTCATTTGAAAAACCTAAGACACCCTGTAATTTCAGATGGACAGTCATCACCCTTACCGTCAACCTCCACCCAGGTAGAACGGACAACCAAGTAATAATATAACATATAAAAACAACCCCGGTATACTACCAATTAAATTAGGCAGTATGCAAAACTCAATTAACATTTTCAAAAATTAAATACCCTACACTCTAGTATTATTGAACCAACCGATTTATTAAACGAATTAATAAGAATTAAATCACTTATAGTTAACAGTAAATTACCTTTTGATGTAACAGAATCGAACATTCTAATATTTGAAAAGATAGCTATAGTAAAAGGCTACATTAAGAATAACGAAATAATATTTTTAATAGAAATCCCGATAGTAGAAAGTAACAATTATAATTATTATCATTTATTTGCTTTTCCAACAAAAGTTACTAGCACATACCAACTAATCATACCCAAAACCAAATTCCTATCCCTAAATGAACTGAGATATGGTTATACAAACGAAAAATGTACTGAAGTAACACCAAACCAATATTTATGTCAATCGATGACGACAACAACCATTAAAGAAGACAGCCCTTGTGAAGTACAACTATTATAATTCTCAAATCATTACGAAAACTGTGAAACCAAACAAGTGCAAATAACTAATATGAAAATTCAAAAAGTTACAGATAACAAATGGATAGCCATTTTCCCAACAGAAGTAATAGCAACCATCCACTGCAACCAAGATGAAAATAACCAAGCATTAATCGGAAGCAAACTAATTACCCTCAAAGAAGATTGTTATGTGAAATTGAAAGAGTTTATCAAGATGCCATAGCAACAAAGAAACTTGCAAACCTACCGGAACTACAATTCAAGATACAACAAGAAGACGAAGAAATAATTAAGAAACCTATGAAGCTAGAGCATCTAGACTTAGACGATCTCAACCACGCCGTGAAATTAGTGGAAAGTTATAAAGAACAATTAAATGAACTCAAAACGCCAAAGTTACATTATAATAATATAAGTGTTTGGACAATTGTATTGATCATTTTAATAATTTTTGTAATTATATAAGTATTTTACAAAATGTACCTTAGATATAAGAATGAAGGAAACAGTTCTAGATTTAAGGAAACAAAGAGAAAAAAGGAAACAATAAGTATACCCTTAGAAACAATGAATTTTAAATAAATTTTATGTATTTAAAAATTAAGAAAAACCTTAATTTTTCATTTACGGTGGGAGGAGTTATGTATCCCCCAATTACCTATATATATTGATATATTGAATCTAATAGGAATTATTAGAAATTGTTAAATAAAAGTATAAGTTCAATGCAACATTGTAACACAAGGATAACCCAGAGAGGTTATCGACAGTTCATGAGAACGGACATGCAACTTTGCATCCGTGAAGGCAGTGATACTGCAGGTGGCAGGTCACAGGCGGTCAACAGACCGCAATTAATTAGAATTAAGTTGTTACATTGTAATATAGTGTACAATTACGAAAATGCAGACATGAGATCTGCAAGTTCCCACAAGCCGTGTGAGGGGCATGTTATTATAAAAAGCCCGGGAGCTTAATGCCCGGCAGTCTGTCTTCGAACTCCATACTTCGTTGTTCAAGCTACTCACTAGTACAATAATTATTTTTTAGTATTATGTACAAGTTATCTAAATTTCATAAATAAATTTGTTAAGTGTTTGAAATTGTTTTTTAAAAACACAGCTCCAAAGGCCCGAACCTTAACTCGCGTATCACTAAAACCGTCCGTCAAATGTTCCGTACACACCCTTTATTTCAAAAAGAAACTCAACTAAGAAAACAATCGGTAACAGAACGTGTGGTTGAGTAGAACACGTTCGTCTATATTGAAACTGGTTTTTATTTTTCTTTTCTAAATGGTTACAAGGCTAGCCTCGCGCATGGGCAAGTGTAACGAAGTCTTCCGACATAACTAGGGGTCTATTCCTTGGGTAGAGCTATGAGAAATGGGGGGGTAAGTCGAAATCTGATTGTAAGTCAAACTTAATTCAAAACAAATAAGCGCCACCAAGTCTTGACTTATTTATGATAATTGCGTGGTATATTTCTAAGGGCGGACGTGGAAACCCAAAGAAAAAAATCGCCTTCGATGACAAAAACCCGTCTTAACAAAATAAGACGCTGCTCCTGTAAGAAATTGTAATAATTAGATTAATAGAAAGGTGGAACACTATTTGTGTCCCGCAAACATACCTAAAGAAATATTAAAAAGATATTTTCTATATAAAATTGGCATCAAAATTCTACTCTTAAGGATATTAGTTTCCTGTTGTTAGGTTTGACCATATTTGATCAAAATAAAAAACTTTAATCTTGAACCAATAATTTACTCAAAAGATTCTCTTTTAAAACAAAATGCAATGTAACAAAATTTCATAAATAATTAAATGAGTTTGTGAATTTTAAATTAAGGTTTATTAAAATTGTTGATAATCAAACATTTTACAGCTTAGTGTAAACTTGTTACACTAAAAAGGTCCGACCCGTGCAGATCTGTTTGGGAGGATTACATTTTAAAAACGTTGTTACTCAAGTTTTTGCTTTTCTAAATTACTTGTATTAGTTTTAATTTCTACTAAAAAAAAAGCAGATCACAAAAATATTCTTGTTTACTCAACTTGGGCAAACGCTGTTCGAAGCATTTGTTTTCTGGAACACATCTGTCAGCAGTATACTGCAGACAAACAAGTGACGTCAGTAACACCTGTTGCTGTTACTAACGGTACATAATGAACCACGTGTGTGGTTTCTAAAACCATCAAAATAGTGAATTATAATTTTAACACTGGAAAATTCCAGCTCAACAAATAATTGAAATTTTTATAACATTCGTACTTTTACACAATCAAACAAATTAAAGTGTTTCTAATGTATAAACCATCAAAAAAAGATTCTTAAAACTAACTATGAACCAAAACTGCTTTTTGTGGCCTTGAAGAGGTACTTGTTATATCAAGCGGAATTTACTGTAAGTTGTGTGAACCCAGCTCATCCTCAACAGCTCCTAGCACATGGAATTGCTCCAGGTGTCGAATTAAATGCAGTCACAATACATCCGTCAGCTGCTGCAATATGTTGAATCACGCTGCCTTACCAAATAACATCTTTACGTTGTGTAATAAAATGGTCTTCTATAAATTAGTCAAATTTTCCATCTTCTAAGTTGCTTTTTACAGGTTGTAATACAAAGTGGTTTTAACATCAGTGATTGGATTTGTTGTTTTCAAAGTTGCATTTTTTAGTGTTGTTTTTGCGCTAAATAAAATATCTCAATTAAACAATTTAATAACGTTCTTAGGATACCAACCGCTATTTAAAGATGTGTCTCGACTGCTCAAAATTTATACGCAAATTGGCGGCCTGCGTTTTTTCGTACATCTTGACTCTACTATCTCGCATGGCCGACTGGTTATCAATCTCGCTCGGACGAACGGAGTGTCCCAGGAGGGGGGCTGTCAACCAAAACGCGCTTGCAAATTGCTATCGAAGACACAGATATTTGACTATACATAGAATGCTACATAAAGATGCCGCTTTAGCGTAATACCAAAGTTGTTAAATGTATTTTACTTATTATTTTAATAAAAAGTGTTTTATAATTCTTGCACTTTTATGCACGGATTTAATAACCAAAAATAAAATTGTTACAATATAGCATCCTTCCTTCAAAGCAATCAGAACTACACTGCTACAGTTATTATACAACTTTTATTCCAAAAGAAACTCAACTAAAATCGCGTCGCGCTTGTTCATGAAGGCAAAAAGAAACAGTCTTTTCAACGTAATTAATTTATCGGAGCCAAGAGCAAACTACAACTCTGCAATCTAATCTGTTTATTTAAACTAGTTGTTACCATGAACTCTTGTGGAATACTATCCTAACATAAGGCACATACAAAACGTGAATGCACCATCATATCTAATAACTAATTACAGTTGTTTATCATTTTCGATAAGCCGGAAAGCAATTAACGAATAATCCAATTTAAAACTTCGTTGCAATTTATTTATTAATGAAAATCAACCTTCAAATTATCTATCTTTAATTAATCTACTTTTAAAATTAATACACGCGAGTTAAATTGCATACAAATCTGAAAACTATTCTGAAGTATTTCTTTTATACAAACAGCGATCCCAAAGAAACGATGTATTTTTAAGTACGCTAACAGAAAGGGAGCGTAAAATGTTAAAACTATAAAAATGCCCGTTACAGAGTGCTTAAATTATAAATAGGGTTTATGTCGTTTTTAAACTGATTTGTATAGGACAAAAAAAGTTAGTGTACACAGTTTCGGTCATTTTCACCATTCGGTGTCATAAATTAAATAATGAATATTTTTGATAAAATAATGTATGCAAAACAAATAATTTATTTATTCAAGAAGACAGTAGTTGCTCGACTAAATCAAATCTGCAAAAATTAATGTCAATATTTGAACACGCATTTTCAAAATCGAATGAAATATATAATTAATTTTGTCCATTACTTATCTGTCTATCCACAAAGTATACGAATTTTAGAATATACTTACCCTCAAGCGCAAATACACCCACACTAAATGAAGCATTAAATGTTTGTCTATAATAATAACGAAATGTCACTCTATGAACAATAAACCACACATTTAAAAATAAAAATTAGCGAATACCATATGCACATAAATGAAATAATACAATACAATACAAATTTGTTTCGGCAAACGACCTTGGCTATTATTAGAATGCACTATGTATCTAACGCTTTGCTTGCTGTTCAACAACTTCGAATTCGCTGAAGGTCATTTACGACGAATAGTTACAAGAATGGAGAAAATAAACCAGCATCCTGCCGTATTCTAGCAACCGTTATTTGCCTAACTTGAAAACGAACCACTAAACTACTAAAGTTAAAATAAAGTAGTTCCCTCTATCATGCGAAAGTTATACCACAAATGCGGCTATTTTAAAATTAGTTCGTGTTATGAAAATAGAGGGATGCTATCGCGCCCTTAACCCCGTTAGTATTTGTTCTTTACATTCTTTAAATGGCAATTTTAAGACTGCACATTTTATTCTTATTTTTACCCGTAATGTATTGTTTAATATTTTTGAAGTAACATCTCTATATTCACAAAAGGACAACTTATGCCACTTTTGGATTTTACAGCATGACGAGAATGGCAAATTCCTTGTAGATGTTTTTCAACTTCTGCAATTTTTTATAGAAGCATTGATATGACATAACAAAGCTTTTCGTGCTTTGTTAAATATCGTTAAACAATTTTAATATTATGACCCTATCTTTTTCATCCTTTTTAAATTTTAGTTAGACAGTATGATTTTCTAATATAGATGTCATACATGCCATTCTGTTTCCCTTTGAACACTTTATTATAAAGTGGATTGGACGTTCTACATAAAAAAAATACTAGGTATAACCCTTCTTATCATCTCAACGTCAACAGTTCTACATGCAAGAAAGTGCTGGAGTGTATGGTTACGTTGATATTTGATCAGAAAATTACTGTTATTTCTCGGCCCTTTTGTTAATTAATAGTTGCCAATGATGCGCAATTCAAGTTCAAAGGTGGGGCGGAGTTCGCAATGTGATGTGGGTTCGTTCCGTCACTTTCGCTTTGTTAATGAAAAGAATTGTTAAATTTTTGTTTTAGGTATAGGTCGTTAGTTCGTAATTAAGTTTTTAAGTTAATTTAAGGAAGATTTTAACGCATGCCGTGTAGTTATCCCGAAGCATAAACATATTGAACTTAAATATGACTAAACTAATACTGTCAAATGGGAATAATATGCTAGGATTTTTGAGGAGGCTAAGTGAAACTGTCATGTTTTCTTAAAGCATTCGGAAATTTTTATCGCAAAAAAAATTGCTTTAATTTCAAAAATTTTACAATCTTTATCACACCTTTTAAAATTTTTATAAACACAATATCAAATTGAATAAAGGTAGCTTCGTTATTATTTAAAAGGCATGTATGTAATTTCTTACGTGTGAACGCGACGTTAAGTTACAAATTTCGATTTGTTCAGAAGGTGGGCGGGAAACCCGCAAAATTTTAAGGGTGCATTAACTAACAACTTTGGTGCGGGAGTGGGTTTATGTGGGAAAAAATGATGAAATAATAAACATAAACATGTGAAATAGCCGAAATACAAAAACCACTTCACAAGGACCATTTATTTTGAAAGACTTTACTGGTTATTATAAGGGACGCTAAACCGTTGTATCTCGTTCGAGTTCTACGTTTTTAGTTATATCGTATAATCCTAACAAAAATAGAAAACAGTGTAAGAGTTCTTTATTCAATCGATCATTTTTTCCTAAGATAAGTTGTTAAAGGAAAAACAGTCTTCCGACCTAGGTAGGGGTCTATTCCTAGGCAGGACGATAAGAGATGGTCGTGGGTCTTGAAGAGCTATACTTGATGTGACACTCTATAGAAACTAAAGCTTGATCATATTTGTAACTCGAGACTTGTTGTTTGGGAGTGTGGAGTAAGGTTCAAAATTGATTGCGGCTTTGAAATTTGATAGTAATGGAGTAGTTAGAGCACAAGAATAAGTAAGGTGGATGGGAATTTTTAAGTTGTATTGATCGGGCCAGAGGCAGATTGGGGAGAGCATGAGATTAAAGGAATTGAGCTTGCCATGAAAGTTACCATGGCTGGTCAGAGATTATATTGTTGCTTTACTGAAGACGGATTCGTGACAATTGGCCGAAGAGACAACACGCCATGTAGACAAAACGCCGAAAGAGATCAGTAGACAAAAAGGCGGTCTAGTCTAACTGCCGAAACACATCGGTAGACAAAACGCCGAATCTGGTCAAAATGCTAAATCGTATAAAACGACGCTGTATATGTGGGGACTGTGACGTCGAAACCGAACTCTCAATCTTCTTTAATATGTTGACCTGGCACACTAAATGTGACCGAAATATCGGAAAAATTGTTTGGACATATCGCCAAACGCGGTCGAAACGCCAAAACACTTAATCTTAATATCGAATTTACTTGTTAATTTTCCGTTTGCTGAATGAATTAATAAAAAATTACAACATTGTGACCACGTATGGAAATATGTCCAAAACATTGTTTTTGTCACATTTGGCGATATGTCCAAAGAATTCCTCCTACGTTTCGACTACATCAGTATACAAAGTCGGCATATTATAAAAATCGAGAGCTTAGTTTAGACACCATAATCCACACCTGTTCAGGATTGTTCTATACTATTCGATAATATGCACAGATTCTGCGTTTTGTCCACCGATGTCCAATGCTAATATCTCTACTGAGTGAATCATATTGAACGTTCCGGTTCCACAAGGTCATTGTCCGAACGCCGGAGAGAGTGGAAGAGTAGGAATTTCGTCGTCAGACGTGCCATGAGATGCAGTTATCAGTGTGAGCAATGGCTTGGTCTGATCAACATCGAACGTTCGTAGTGGAAGAGTTTATTCGAAATGGTGAATCAAAGATCACAAGACAGCGTGCGTTTGGTATACACTTTGCCCTTGGTCGTCACGATCCCATTTCCACTGGACCAACAATTACAAATTTGGTAACTAATTTGAGAGTGACATTTTCGCCATTAAAAAGAAAAACAGTAGGCCGAACTAGGACTTCAACGTCAGCAGTAAACGTGGATAGAGTATTGACTTTAATTCAACAGTTCCCCCAGCGATCTGTTCGTAAACATGGCGCTTTATTGGGATTATCTGCCGGTAGTGTCAGAAGAATCCTTGATAGAGCCCTTTAATTCCACCCATATAAGATGCAGTTAATGCAATAGTTAAGTGACAGAGACTTTGACACACGAAAAAAATTAAGCCGTAACATTCTGCAGAGCATTTCTCGTACTGCTTTTTTGATCTTTAGTGATGAGGCCCATTTTCACCTGGCCAGAACTGTCATTAAACAAAATTTTCGCTATTGGGCAGAGAATAACCTTCGGAAACTTCACCAACGACCACTTCACAGTCCTCGAGTAACAGTGTGATGCGCTGTTGGAGATTTTTGTGTGTGTGGTCCCTATTTTTTTCAAGAAAATGGTGAAGTTGTACGAGTGATTTCTGCTCGGTATTGTCACATGATTGAAATCTTTTTGAAACCAAAAGTGGATATTGTAAAACCATGAAAATGAAAACATTTAATTCCGACAAGATGGTGCTCCGGCCCATACATCCCATTGTTCAATGGAACTTCGAAGGCAAATGTTTCCCGGTCGTCTTATGTGTGCGAGGTGGCATTGCCCCCATCGGCTGATTTAGACCCATACAATTTTTTCTTTGGGGTTACGTCAAGGAAAAGGTGTACAAGCATCGTCCCCGAACTATGGATGAACTGAACTGCCATCAGTGAAGAAATTAATGCTATTCCTCTGAATATAATTCACAGAGTCATGGATAACTTTCAGGAAAAGCTCCGTCAGTGTTTGGACAATAGAGGAAGACATTTAGAAAATATCATTGTCAAATCATAATAAAATAAAATTGCATTCTATGTTTTTTCAAATAATAAAATAATTTTCATTGCATTTTCTTTTGTTTTTATTACGTTTTTTTTTGAAATTGGAAAGTTCAATATGATTCACCTTGTTCACGCCTAAGCGGAACGGCTGGTTCACAATAACAAAAAAAAACTTGTAATAAAATATGGTTGCATAAAAAATTTACCGTATTCAATTGTCACTTTACACTCACCACTAAATACATAATTGGTTAGGCAGGAGAGGGTGATGAAGGAAGGGAAATAGAGGTACTCACGTTGTTATTTTAATTAATTAATGCTGACAAACCGGCGCGAATGTGATATTTAATAGACTGTTTTCTAAGTGAGAGCTGTGTCGACTGTCTTATCTTATTATTTGTAATCAGCGCTCACCTTTGGCGATGCGCGAATAACAAAATCGTAGTCGAAACATAAGAGGAACATGCTTTTTAATTTATAATAGGCAAGGCCTAAACACACCATTTGGATTTTCAAATTTGTTAGCTTACATACTTACTTCATGCTTTTGACATTCCACGCTCTGGCTCGGAAAATGTTCTATGTTCTCTTTTTAAACTCTCTAAACACATTCTCCGAAGTGGTCCTCTTTTGCAGATTCGAATAAGGGAACTATTTTGACTCCGGAATCTTTTATCCCAGAAAATGCCATCATTTTTTAAATCAATTTAGTGGTCTGTGTATATGGCCAATGTAGTACCTTCAGGTGGAGCATTGGAAATGAAAATGCACGGTCTGTGTATATGGGAAGTAATGTGGTGGTTTCCCGTTGCTTTCTACATAACGGTAGTGTGTGTGTGTGTACGTGTGTGCGTCCATGCGTGCGTGCGTGCGTGAGCGCGTGCATGTGTGTGTGAGTGCGTGCGCGCGCACGCGTGTGTGTGTTAGAATGCTATACCCTATGGTATCTGTCACTCCATGTAGCGAAAGACTTACTCTTATCGGGAGACCTGTCTCTGGTTTCCTCTTACATAAAGATCCCACTAATTTGTTTAAACTTTCTCCATGGTCTCTGCGACGTGCATTTAGTGTCATCTGAAACACGCAAGTCATTTTAAATCTATCCCTATGGTATCTGGTACTATGAGCAAGCTTACTTCATGGGGACTGTTCTGTTCCATAAAGATATAATTTGTTTAACCTATAGTTTACTCTTGTTATGTGGATACAAGTCTGTCTCCGCGTGTCGTGCGTCGTGAACCGTCGTTGTCGAGGGTGCCGTGTTTTAGAAAATATTTTAACAAATTAGTTGTTATTGGGATACTCAATCGTCGCCGAGCGTGCTCCTGTCGCACCGTCTCTGTCCACGGTTACGGATCTTCATAAGGATAAAATATAGTATATGTAATACAGAATTATGGGAAGTACAGCATAGCATCCTAGCTCGACGTTTGTGCTTCGGTGGCTCTTCACTGACAGATAGCAAAGTTGTTAGTATGTACAGTCGGCACGGAGTACGCATCCGGCTCACACTGTCGTCTTCTATTTAAATTATATACTTTTGGCAATGGCAAAGGCAGTTGAGCCGGATCTCCGTGCCGCTTCGCTAAAACCTTTGGCTATGTGAAGACAAGTTGAGCGGATCTGTACGTTCCCATAAGGTGTTGTATATACTACAACTTTGCTACTCCTGTCCTGAGGAGCCCCAACTAGGAAGCGTGACGGATGCTCGTTGCTGATGACTTCATAATTTTTACATTGTATTAATTGACTCATTAAACCTACCTTTCTTTTATATATATTACTCATATTTAGACCAGGGTAGAAAATTAAATAATCACATCAAATAATTTTAATCACCGTGTATAAGGAATTTCATTAAATAATACGCTTTATTAAAACCTTGAAGCATAAATAAACTCGGTCGTTTCAGTAAAAATAAGAAATTTAAATCATGTACAAGACGCTTTATATCAAAAGAAACAGTATTAAAAAGCTCTGCGTGTAATGTAATTATTCCTAAACAAATGGAAATTACGTGCAAAATTTATATTAATTAACCCTATTTTAAGTAACAAGTAGTAGACAAAGCGTACAGATAATAATTAATATTTAGTTAGGATTCACTAAAAATTAAAGGCTATTATTTTTAATTGAAGTTAATTGAATCGTTAGTAACAGATAATATCTATAGAAACTTGTAAAAACCCAAGATTATAATACCAGAAAATAAAACTCTGAGAATTAATATTATTTTGAACACCTGCGTAGTTTAAATATCACATACGGCGTAAATTTTGTAGATAATTAATAGTTTCAAAGAATCTTGGAGAAACCGGGGCTTAATATTCACGAGAATGTGCGATACGGGGTTATTAAACCCAGATAACAGTCCACATGGACTAAAATATAATCGATAATAAAGAATATCAATTTGCACCAATACGAACAGGTTAGAAAAGGAAAGAGAAATGCGTCAAGCAAAGACACATATAGTAAAAGGCGGAATTTAAGCAACGTCACGAGGGTCACAATTGGTTGAAAATAGGATGCAAATATCAGAGGTAGAAACAACAATTTCTGTACAAAATTAATTAGTTTTTCTCGGACATGCTTGCGTGCCGTGTGTTGAAATTTCTGAGATTTAAATGGGACGAGTGAAAATTCGTAAAAATCGATGCGCGAGCGACAGACTGGGAACATAGAATGAGAAATTCTTTAGAATTACCCGTTTTGAGGAACAGACCGACAGACAGGCTTTTTGCTATATATACCGGTGGTAATATGAATTTCGGCCTCTTAGACTTTTGACTATTCGATGCGTTAAAAGCTCTTACATCCGCGACTTGATTGAAGATGTTAAACAGTGCATTTTAGTTTGATAAAATAATGTAAAATTTTGCTCGTATATTTTAGTGATTCAAAATAGTTGGTTATTTACGTGCTAACATGAATGTACTTCAGTGCACTTAGATACAAGGTAATAAAATTTAGTTTCACTGTACCAATTAGCAAAATTTACAACGACAAATGTATACACAAAAGTAGGCAGTTTTGGCGTATATTGGTGAAAGAAGTATGAAGTTATTTGCTATTTTTCGGGGGTGTTAATAATTAAATGGTTTAAATACGTGTCTGGATCCACGAAACAAGGGTCAGATATACACAGATGAGTTCCGGAAAAGCCCAGAAACAACTTTAAATAAATGGTGATGGAGAAAATTTTAAAAGCGTTGAGAATTAGAAGCCGTAAATATAATCCTGTTGGAATGGTGTGATTAACTAAAGGGACGATGTACTTTGAAGCTGCGAGGGCGGTGACCTTCAGGTAAATTATACTATTTTGTTTGACATTTTTGTGTGTGTTGAATAACTTTATAATTGATTTACTTTAAATGGACATTAGTGAAATTGTACTAAACATAAAATTTTAATTTTAAGATGAAATTTGCTTGTTGAAGTAGAAAGGAGTATTTAGTTTTGATGTTCGGTAATATGATGAAAATTTGGGTATGTCTTTGAGCTCAATTAGACGAACCTGGTTAATTAACGTAAAGGGGTGGTAGATGCTCCCTTTATACTCAGACTCCGGTCTGCTTATATTGTTATATTAATTAGTAGGTATCCAACAAGGACTTTAATTTTGGATGCACATTAAAAGGATAATAAAATTAATCTTGAAATTCTTTTGAAAACTGAAATTTATGCTGAGTTTTAATTTTGAAATTTTAATGTATTCTGAATATTGATGTAAATAGAGTTAACGTTGATGTTTTTGGTAGGAATGTGTTTTTTTTTATGAATGAGGAGGTTTATAACATTAGGTGAGCAGCCGAGGCGAAAAGAGGATCACAGCCGTTTATGACGCCCAATCTGTGGGACTAGAATTTTTTTGTTGAAAGGACCCAGTTCCCGCATTCAAAGGTGGATATCACAGCAATATATATATATATATATATATATATATAATATGAATCTTATTCAGTTTTTACGCTGATTACGAATATGCTATACACTATTCGATATCTCATTTACTTTTCGAATTATTCAACTTTAAAATCGAAATTTTACAACCAACGAAAGTTTTTGTTAATAAAAATAATTATCACTTAAATTCAATTTTTATTGTAAATCGGCACTATATTTACTAATAGAATATTCATAAAGTTTGATTGTGAGCCGTACATGCGGCGCCAATTTTTTTATAAGTAAATTTTTCAAAGAAATAAGATGTTGCAATGTAAGCAAAGACAGTGAAAGATTTAGTCTAGAATACGAAACAATGGAGAACTGTGTTAATCGACCTTTAGATTGTGAATTGGAAAATGCTTTTCTCTGACTGAAACTTTACTTTATTAATTTTCAAAACAACGTTTTTTTGCAGAATTACATACGTTATAATGAGTTGATCGCGTTTATCCTTTCCGCAAACACATGCACAATTGTGAATAATACAGAATGTTCAATGAAAGCCCTCTACTTTATATGAGAATGTTGTGAATTGATCCAATTAGCGATTGTTTACATATATCACGAGCAAATATTACCCGAGTATATTAATTTCCATTGACAAAGGACTACCCTTGTTTGAACTTCTCTTCATTCTCTAAATGCAGCGGCTTCAATTCTACTATACTTTAAAACGAGAGGGTTTTTGCTCTGTCAGTTCTAAAGTGTATTTTTGTTTATCGATACAATATGGATTGGTTAGTAATACGATGATGATGATAATAGTACACGCACTTTCTACAAATAAGTGTTTTCAGGGTTAATTATAATAATTTCAAGTTGGATCGTACAATATAGAATTGAAAATGAATGGAATACAATGAGGGATGTGGTCGAAGGTAATAACGGTGGGAGATGCACACACAAAGAGTCGACTGCCGTGGCTTCTTGGTAATTACCATTACCAAAGGGTTCCTTCCACTATTTTCTTCCTTTTTTGAGCCACTGACATGTCTACAAACCAATATCAATAATTATTCGTTTTTAAAAACCTTTTGGTAAAATCAAGTTGTCTTGATAAAAGACGTTACGTTCTACTGTATCATTTCAACTTCTGTAATTTTTTGTGATCGCACGAGAAGTTTTTTATTCATAAAACCACAAACTTGTTCTTGATTGTATCTAGGAAGATTTATTATCTATGGAACAGTATCAGTAATAGTGTTACCGATACGTCTCTATTAATAAACATCGTATTTTGCTTCGAGGTTAAAAAGAATCGATATTAAATGTAGGATTTATAAATATAATTAGTACCTTTTAACTAGTTCCGCAAAGAATTGTAATTTAGTGATTTGTTTTTTAAACGTTAGCGCTGCTGTTTGTATTATTATATAATAATAAAGTGGTTTCACTGAATAACATTATGGTCTAAAATTATTAGGCAATAAGTAGAAATGTAAATAGAAAAATTGAGATTCCAATCTTGTAGGTTAATAATTATACTCAACTTAGGTCACCTTTCAAATACAGCACCACCTCTTCTGATAAAGATATTTAAATGCATATTAATATTTTAAAAGTATGCTTTGCTCAATGACGACACTAGTAGCAATTAGTTTAATTTTTAAAGAATTTTGTAAGTAAATCGCGAGCCACACCATGCTCAACATTGCGATCATTCCTAATTTTATTATTAATATTAATATATTATAGATAGGCTAGCAATGAACGAGGGCGAAAATGGAATTGCATCGACACTACAAAAGTCATTGAAGGACGGATGTATCTCAGAAATAAACATTACAATCTCCAACCTCAAGAAAAGAAGTGATTTCCTGCAGAATGCCAAAACGTAAGAGACGAAACTAAGAAGAAAACCACAGTAAAAGCTAAAACGAGATATAACTTTCACGCCTCAGTATGCAAAAAAAAATACAAGAGAGCTGGAGAAAAGAATATTTTGTACTTCATGATGTAGACAAAGAATTGTCTCAAACGGACAATCGAAGAAAAAAATAGCTAATAAATCAAAAAGTTGACTAAGTCGCGATTTCTTGAAAAAAAAGAAGAAAGGTCTAAAAAACCACACAAAAGATATAATTAAATTAAGTCAGCGTAAAGACTAACAGTAAGCAAAACCAGTAAAAAAAAATGGTATGAGCAGTGAACGGAAGAGAGAAGAAAAATAAACAAAAGCAAAAATTATTTAGAAACATGCACCAAATCCGACCAGAAAATATTAAAGTAGGGAATAATCATCGCATGAATTTGGGGCGCGAGGACTAAGAACAGGGTTTACATCGTTTGCATCGCTAGAAAAAACAAAGCGAGATGAAAGATATCAAGATTGTTAGGATTGACAGGTTTAAGGTCTTTGATATGTCAAACACCTAAAGATGTGCTGAAAGGATCGGATAGTTCACAGGTCCAGGAAAAAACAATTTTGCGAATAAAGAAGGGACCAAGAAATTTAGAGGCGTGTTTGGTGTTAAAGTTACGTGAAACGTCGTAGGAGGCAAAATTACAACGCCTCAAAATCGTCAAGTTGAAAGGGAACAACACCGCTTGAAAAATGTAAAGCGAGCATTTTTCCTAAAAATACGCCCTCGTACGGATGAAAGGTAAAATGGAGGTCCCGTGTGTGAGTGTTGTCACGCACGTTAAAGATCCCTACCTTGCTTGGAGCAGCAAGGGTTCGGCAAAATTCTAAATTTTTCAGGTAAAAAAACTTGCTTTCTGACCAATGAAATACCTTCGGGTGGAGCATTGAAAAATCACATGTAAAGTATGTGAAGGGAGTTAAGCGGCCTGTGGTTTCCAAGAACCCCCAACACTTAGATATTTGCCGAATTAATAGTTTTCCAGAAAATTCTTTCACATGATTAACATTATTCGAGAATATTGCACAACCAATACCTGTAGTTTATTATTATAATCATCATGTTTAAGTACAGTTATTTTTCGTTATTAGTTTATCCATATCCATATAGTCTGAGCTAACCTGTACATTCCTCTGAAATTCCTAGAACCTACATCTTTCACTATCTGTGCGCAATAGTCTAACCTAAGTCTACCTCTACTTCTCTTTTTTCCTATCTCTGCTTCTAATATATTCCGCACTATTACCTCATGCCAATCATCATACCTCTCCTATTTTTTACCGTTTTTCACATATTTCTTTCTTCCCCTACCCTTTCTAGTACCTCATTGTTCTTAACTTTGTCTGTCCATGATATGTTTATCATACGTTTGTAGCATCACATTTCAAAGGCTTCTACCTTTTTCTTGTCCGCTTCTCCTACTGTCCAGGTTTCACAGCCGTACAGTGCTGTGTTCCACACATATGTTTTAAGCAATATTTTTCTTGTTTCTAAGTTTGTTGTCTTTAAACACAGTAGTTGCTTTTCCTTGTTAAATGTAGTACGACCTTGTACTAATCTATGTTTTATATCCTTTGAGCTATTCCCTTCTTGGGTTATTTGGCTTCCTAGGTAGCCGAATCCTTAATCTTTTGTAAGTTTTTATTACCTATTTGTATTCTTGTTTTTGATTTATTTTCCCCTCTTTTGTATACCATTACTTTAGTTTTATTTTGTTAATTTTCATACAGTATCTCTCTGTTACGACTGTTTCCATTTCATTAAGAGCAGCTTCTAACTTTTCTTGCCAGATGCTAATACCGCTATATCATCTGCAAATCTAAGCATATCAATCTTTTGTTTCTGCATAGTAATTCCAAATGTCTTTGACTATGACTTTGACAGTATTCATTGCATCTTCAATATGCAATTAAAAATTAATGGAGATAAAACACATCCCTGTCGCACCCCTTTCCTAATGTTTACTTCTCTATGTTCTTGCTCTAATTCTATTACTGCGGTTTGCTCTTTGTATAAGCTATGTACTATTCGTCTTTCCCTATAACTCCTTCCAATGTTTATGAGTATTTCGAACATTTTTTCCATTTTACATTGTCAAATGCTTTTTCCAGATCTACAGACCCTATATACACGCTTTCCCTTTTCTCTATTGTTTTCTCCAATATCACTCTCAGAGCTAAAATAGCCTCCCGTGTTCCCCTGTTTTGCCTAAACCCAAACTGATCTTCTCCGAGTATTTCTTCAGCTCGTTTTTCCATTCGTCTTTTTACAATTCTAGTAAATATTTTTAACACATGCTGTCAAACTTATTAATACTTCCTGTATGTTTGTTGTGGTTTGTTGACTATTCTTTTTAATCTTTCTTGGTTTTATTTCCAAGAAAGATTAAAAAGTCAAACTTATTGTTCGAAAATTTTTACATCTAACCGCGCCATTCTTTTTTGGTATAGTTACTATAATGTTACGTTTGAAATCTTTGGGTATTTCGCCTGTCTCATATATATATATAGCTTACAATTTGGAAGAGACGTTCTGTTACTGCTTGTCCGGCAGCTTTTAAAGTTTCTGCTTACACTTTATCTGTATCCAGCACCTTATCATTTTTCAGACCCTTTAATGCTAATTCAAACGCATCTCTTAGTATAGGATATTCCAAGTCATCATCTTCAATGTCTGATTCTTGTTCTAATGCTGTTAGTTCCTCTCCTGCATATAAATTCCCTATATATTCTTGCCATCTACCCACCTTCTCTACATTTTCTATAATGACGTTTCCTCCCGTGTCCTTTATATTTTTGCTATACGGTTTTATATCACTAAAATTGATTTTAATTAGTTTGTATACTTCATCTATCTTTCCTATTTCCATTTTAGTTTGTGCCTCTGCACTTTTCATCAATGCATTGTTCTTTAGCTTTCCTACATTTGAAAATAATTTCCCATTTTATGGCTTTGTATCTCTGTTTTCCTGTTTAGCCTGATTTATTTTTATATTTTTGACTTTCTTTTATTAAATTCAGGATATACTTTGTTATCCATCCCTATAGTAGGGGACAAAGGATAATACTATAGTAAGTCTGCTTATCGTAAAAAGCGATTAAAAGGCGCAGTAAGGGGCATTATAATTTGAATAAGGACCGCTATACTTGCGGCCACGTCCCCAATGCTCCACGCAGTAAGGGGCAGCAACCTTGCTAGCTAAAAGATATTGAAGGAGAGTCTGTTGGTCTCGGGCGATCCCTAATACTTTACAAGGTTGTTGAAGGTCGGCCGTGTCAGATACGGGTTTTTTCTAAAATCTTTAAAAACAGCGTTGTGGAAAGTTATGAGAACCTACCACAATATTTCCCAGGTATGCGTGACCTAAAACTCAAACTATGCATGATGGAGAGCTCACAAATAAAATTCTTGTCCCGAGGTAAAATACCCCCTCACTCGGATCTCCGGGAGGCAGTACTTGGAACTCGTCATCGTTAGAATTTAAAACAACGGTTTGATTTAGTGAGAGGGACTTGAAATGTAAGGTCATTACTTAGAGTAGATAAGATAATGAATTTATTAGTCGAAATGAAGAAAGGAAAGCTGGACATTTTAGGTATTAGTGAGGTGAGATGGCCAGATAGTAATGACTTTTGGAAAGATAATTATAGAATAATTACAACTTTTTCAACTAATGGACAGGCAGGGCTAGGAAGAATGTTAAGTAAAAGATTAGGACCTAAAATTAAAAAGTACTTAAAATTTGGTGATAAAATAATTATTATTAAATGAGTATGAAAACTACAGACACTATATTTTAGTATAGATTTACCTGCCAACAACTCAGTACGAGGACAAGGAAGTAGAAAAGATATACGAGGATATAAATAGTATAGTGAGAAAAGTAAAGAGAGATGCGAATTTAATAGTTATGGGCGATTTTAATGCGTCAGTGGGAGAAGCTAGTGAGGAAAAATGTTAGGAAAATTTGGGTATGGTAGACGAAATGATATAGGAGAACGATTAGTTGAGTTTTGCCAGGAACAGATTAGTAACTGTAAACACCCTATTCGAACAACATGTTAGAAGAAGATATACCTGGAAAGCGCCAGGTGATAGGACTGGATACCAAATAGATTATATTTTAGTTAAACAAAAATTTAAAAACCAAGTTAAAAACCGTCGCAGTTATCCAGGGTCTGACATAGATAGCGATCATAACTTAGTTAAAATGAAGTGTAATCTAAAATTCAAAAAATTGAGAAAGGCTAAAAGAGAGGAATGGGATCTAGGTAAGCTTAATGATAGTGAAGTAAAAGAGGAATATAAACAAGTATTAGATAATAAGATCAAAGAAATAGCTATAGTAGGAACCACGAAAGTAGTCCTCTATGTCATAGGTGTCTCACTCAATTCAAAACATACGTTTAAGATTATTTAAAAGCTTAACTAATAAATATGACAAAGATAGTAATACGATTTGTATGTGTTTTAAGTAAAGACATATATGAACACGTTCATCTGGGAAAACGACAGAGAAGAGTATGCGTCCGTATGTTTTGAACTTTATATACTTAGTAGATTAACATTTGGTAAAATTATGCCTTTTCTTTAAAATATGATATCTTTCGTACTTTTTTGTAAATGGAATATACTTTTTAAAGTTTTAAAAGAATTAATGAAAATTAAGTGTTGGGTGTGATGCTACAATGACTTAAAATTTTCAACTTAATTCGTACGAATACAAGTGATGACGCAGACGACTTCTTTCATGGTTTCGACTATATAGGAAGGAACGTAGAAAATAGATGGAAAAAAAATAAAAGACTGTACATGATACAGCAACACAAACTACAGGTAAGAAAAAAGTAAAAGCGAAAGAACCCTAGGTAACAAAAAAGATATTAGATTTAATAAAGAATAGAAAAAAACTTAAACCTTTTAGAAAATTGGATAGTGATAGTAAGTAAGTAAGTAAGTTAGAAATAAGACAGTACTTGAATGTGAAAAAGATAGAAATAAATGGATGGAGGGCAATTGTAACGGAATACAAGATGATTTGAGAGTAGGTAAGTCAGACAGGGCTTTCGGGGCAGTTAGAAAGCTATTCCGGGAAGATAGGAAAAATATAATGGTATTAAAGATGAGAATAATGAGCTTCTAATAAATAAAGTTAAGGTAGCAGATAGATCGAAAAGATATTTAGAAGATTTAAATAAGGAAAACTAAATAAAGCTCCGGGGATAAACGATATACTCGCAAAATTAATAAAATATGCAAGTCTGAAAACTTTAAACAGATTATATGAATTAGTAAAAGTAATATATGACACAGGTGGGGTTCCAATAGATTTCGAAAAAAATATTATCCCATTCCCAAAGAAGTTACGAGCTGATTGGTGTGAGAATTTTAGAACGGTTAGTATAATTTTCCACGCTTCCAAAATACTAACAATAATAATTAAAAATATAATAGAAGCTTTGACTGAGAATTATTTAGGCGAAGACCAATATGGTTTTCGTAAAGACAGAGGGACTAGAGAACCGATACTAATGATTAGGGTAATTATCGAAAAAAGGTTACAAAAAAATAAAGACTCATTTCGCGTTTGTAGATTTAGAAAAAGCATTTGATAGGGTTAATTGAATTGTTATGTTTAGGGTTTTGCGAAAAATAGAAGTCTCTCATAGGGATAGAAAAATTATTTACAGTTTATATAAAAACCAAAGCATAGTAATTAGATTTGATGAAATAGAAAAGGAAGCTAAGATTAAAAGTGGTGTTAGACATGGCTGTAGACTATCGCCCTTGATTTTTAATGTTTATATTGAGGAAGCTTTAAACTTAGCTAGAGAGCGAAAAGATATAGGTATTAGTGTACGGGGACAGAAAGTAAACATGTCGCGTTTTGCAGATGATATATCCATTATAGCAAAGTCGAGAAAAGAGTTAGGAGAGTTTTTAAATATTTTAGATGAGATACTACAGAGTAACTATAGTATGAGAATTAATTCAGTAAAGACAAAGATAATGACAAGTGAGTTACTGCCTAGTTCTAAACCAAAATTAAAAATAGGTAATACCGAGTTAGAGGAGGTAGATGAATTTTGCTATTTAGGTAGTATAATTACAAAGGGCAGATGTAGCAAAAGTGATGTAGTAGCTAGTATAGCTCAAGCTAGAAAAATGTTTTTAAAAAAGAAAGACTTACCAATAGCTAAAAGTATTAGTTTAGATAATAGAAAAAGTTTTTTAAAGTTGTACGTATGGAGCGTTCTATTATACGGTAGTAAGACTTGGACAATTAAAGAGGTAGATACGAAAAAGATAGAAGCTTTTGAAACTTGGTGTTATAGGAGAATGTTAAAGATTAGTTGGACAGATAGAGTTACAAATGAGGAAATTTATAGAAGGATAGGTGAGAAACCCTGTATGTGGAAACAACTTAAGGTCAGAGATAGAATGATAGGGCACCCGTTAAGACACGAGGGACTATTACGGGCTATTTATTAGAGATTTAGGTTGTGAAGGGTATGTAGACCTTTTTAGACTAGTTCAGAATAGAAAAGAATTTAGAGTTCGAATCAAAACAAAAAAAAAATAAATAAATAAAAATCGGTGAACTACATGTCATCATGACATAACTTAGAATTAGTTAGCGGTCTGGCATGTTGGTAGCGATTTCTTGCTTAAGTCTTACCATAAAATATAATTTAACACTTTTCTTTTTTTTGAGGGAATAACCAGGTAATATTTCATTTCCTTATAAATGGGAATCATGTAAACATGTTGGAGTTCTTTAACAACCATCAGGTTGCTAATATCTAGGTAGTGCCAGGTAGATAAGAAAAAGATAGAAGAGTATACGAAGACCTAGATCAAGCTATATTAGTCAAATTATTAGAAATTTAGAATGTGAAAGGTATGTAGAACTTTTTAAATTAGCACAAAATAGAAAAGAAGTTAGAGCTGCGTCAAACCGACTTTAAATAAGGTCGAAAACAAAATGATGATGTAAGAAAGTGAAATGTAAAAGTATTCAGCTTCACAAAAATGCTGCAGTATGGTACCAAAAACTAATTTGGATAACTTTTTATCCACTATTAAGTCAGTTACAAAAAATATATACTTTCTTATAGATTATATGCAATTTTTGATGATGATCTATGGTTTCTTATTTTCTTTTTGTGTATACCCCAGAATATCTCTGGCCGCCATGTTTAAGCTGGATTTAATATTATTCCATTCTGTTTCTTCTTCCTTAGTATCAGATATTTTCCGGATCATCATCATTTTGTTTTCGACCTTTCTTAAAGTCGGTTTGGCGCAGCTCTAACTTCTTTTTATTCTGTGCTAATCTAAAAAGTTTTACATACTTTTCACAACCTAAATTTCTAGTAATTTGACTAATATAGCTTGGTTAGGTCTTCCTATACTCTTCTATCTTTTTTTTATCTAGCTGACTCTACATAGATATTAGCAACCTGATGGTTGTTAAAGAACTTCAATATGTTTACATGATTCCCATTTACAAGGAAATGAAATATTACCTGGTTATCCCCTCCAAAAAAAGAAAAGTGTTAAATTAAATGTTATGGTAAGGCTTAACAACGAGTCGTTGCCAATATGCCAGACCGCTTTCAGCAATTCATTTGACTTTATTTCGAAATTTTCTTGAATATCTTTGTTCTAGTAGATAGCACAACCGTATTAAGTTCGATTGCGTAGACTACCTATTTATTGAGGCGGCAAAGTAACCTCATTGGGTTCAGTAACCCAGATATAGTGCCAAATGGTTGCGAAGAAAATCCTTCGATTTAGTGAACTACAAAATAATGAATTCAAACAAATGCACGCCGATATACATATTTAGTTTATTGTGATTAATAGATGATTTACAGAAATCACCGCCTAAAGCAAAAATTAACATTTAATGGTTTACCGCTACATTTTAGTATGTACAACGCACTTCACCCTCAATGACAGTTCTCGAGCTACTGACTCCCGGGTTGGTTACGGATTAGAACGTAACAACCGCCACTTAGACCAGTCCATAGTATAAGGGGTGGTGCGCATCAAGTCTGTATATTAGTATTTGCACATAACTTAACACTAGAAATATTTTATGGCTGTTAGGGATGACACAGTAACTATAACAATCTTTATCTTTTAGTTGCTTAAACTCAAAGTGTCTTTTTCCGTTTCTTTTTTCAAATTTTTAAGTTTAAGTGCAGCCTTCATAATTACGATGTTGTGGTCAGTGTCTATATATGCTTCTGGGTAGCTTCTACAGTCTTTTACTTGATTTGTAAACTGTTGTCTAACAAGAATGTAATCTATTTAATATCTTTTTATATCTCCTGGCATCTTTCACGTAAATCGTCTTCTAGCATGATGTTGAAATAATGTGTTTGTGATAATTAAAATTCTTTTTGTCGCAAAATTCTAGCAGCCTATTTCCCCTGTCGTTTCTTGTGCCTAAACCAAATAAACCTACTACTGCTCCTTTCCTACGCTCACCTACCACTGCATTAAAATCCCCCGTAATTATTAAATTTTCATGTTCTTTTACGTATCTTAGTGTGTCTTCGATATCTTTGTATATCGCTTCCGCCTTCATCACTGTTGCTAGAGGTGGGCATGTATACTTGTATTATTACTGTGTTTATCGGTTTAGATTTGATTCTAACCATGAGTACTCTTTCGTTTTTTTTTAAGTAATTTTCTACACAGTGTCCTATCGTTTTTCGCATAATTATCCCTACACCAGAATTTCTTTCCTCTGATCCTGTATGAATTACCCTAAAGTCTCCACTCAAAAATTCCCGCCTCTGGCCAACAAACTTCGTCGATCCTTACTATGTCTAGTGTTAACCTATTCATTTCAATGTTCAAGTTCTCTAGCTTACCTACTTGCTTCATACATCTAACATTCCACGCTCCAACTCGCAAAATGTTCCTGACTCTCATTCTGAACACCCTGATCGCATCCTCCGAAGTAGTTTCCACCCAGAGATACGAATGGGGGACTATTTTAACTCCGGAAACTTTTACTCCAGAGAATGCCATCATGCTTGTTACAATTTAAGTACGCTGTGTACTTAGGAGGTAATGTGGTAGTTTCCCGTTGCCTTTCACATCGCGGTTGTGCGTCTTAGACTACCATACCGACCTCTATGGTTTCTGCAAATCTAAGTACCGAAAGAGCCGCTGCCCTCTTTCGGGGACCTGTCTTAGTCTGGTTCCTCACTAACGACCCTACTACTTTGGTTGGACCTGTAGTTTGGCTCTTTAGCTCATTAGAGCACGCAAGCCATTTCACCTGTTCTAGTAAACTAGAACTTCGGCAAGGTGCAGGTCCATTCGAAATGGAAAAATGTAATATGAAAAGTATTTAGAATGGAAAATAAAGAACTTTTATCGAATTTTTCATTTTTGCTCTAAAAAGAATTGTTACATTATAAAAAAAATATTACAAAACGAAACTTAAAGAGAGATATTAATGACTAAGGTCTTGAAGACTCGGATGTAGTTTCTATGCAACAAAATTTGTTAAATTGCGATAGGCTAAAATAAAAAAATTTTTCCGGGCGACCATTACATTTCAATAATACAATTATTTGTCTTCTAAAAGCTAAACAAAGTTTCTGATTAGTCATACGTACGTAAGCTTGATGCGTGTTACTGGTAATAAAAGAGTGAAAAACAATACCCTGTTATACAGTTTTTCAAAAAAGTTGAAATATTTTAAAGATACAGTAACATTTTACATATCCTATAAAGAACAAGTAGTCATGCCTTCAAAAGCTTCCGATAGAATCTACTTTACCTGCACGAATAAATATGATGGTCAAGTTTCGTATGTAATAATTAAGTTGACCCAATAACGATGTTGATCTTTTACTAGTTACGAAGGTGCTACCCAGGGTGCTATTGAACAAGCAATAACGGCGCCTCTCTCAGCGCCGATCAGAGATAATGGTTCAATAACTATTCCCTTACATTATATCGCTTTAGACCTATACTTATATTTAGCTAATTGGGGTTACCTCGAAAACCAATTATAATTTTTAAAGTAAACATTATTATAGCATCCGCTCCATTAAAGACCTACAGACTTTGTTTTATCTATCATAAATTTTAAGAAAATCACTGGGTTATCTTACCTGGTAGATTGCGTGTACGAAAAACTCACCGTAACCGTTCAATAGCGCGGAAATAAATTGCAGCAATCGTTATTGCCGATTGAATCTTTGCAAAAAGACCAATTTGGATTAAAAACGGTCTAGTTTGAAGATAATTATGTTGATGGGAATAAAATAGGCAATCTCTGCTTTTGGAAGTCAGTGGAAAAATCAATATACCTTTATGGGCATTATGCCTCTTTAGAGTGTTGTTTTAAATAATTATATTCGCCCATAATGTCTTAATATTGGTTTTGTATCGAATCGAAGTTTTAAATTAGATCGAGGAGTTTCAGAGGTGCTTAACTGGGCGTCAACTACTGGCAAAAAATAAAATTAATTCTTTGCACGGATAAAGATATGAAAAAACTACAAAAGCTACCTACACAATAAACACTAAGAAAAATGTATGTGATAAATTTCTGACAATTAGCGCAAAACCAATTGTACTTTGCTGCGCTCAAAATTAATCTCCAGTCAGCCTAAAAATAAACTGACCACTGTTAAAAATAAAAACTTATAAGTAAACTTGTAACATGCCAACTTCTAGAACGAAAAACAGAAAAAAAATCAGAAATTTGAAAATTAAGTACGAATTGAGATTGGAGTAACGGTACACAGAAAAAAAGAGACCGTAAAGAAAGTAATCCAAGAAGATAGGTAGCCGTCGGAGAAAGAACTACTCTACTCCCGCTAACGGCTCGCAATGGAGTGGCGTGGACAGAAAAAGCAAAAAATAATACGAACAAATGAAAACAGCTGGCTTTGCAGACTTTCTGTGATCCAAACTAAACTTGCTGACTGGAGCACAATCGTTCAATATGAGTCGGTAACTATAAGGAAAACTACTCAGGCACAAGTAGATACTTTATCATTAGCAAAAACAAATCTGCCCTGGATGCTCTGGCAAATATGAACACCTCGACAAATCTTCAAGAAGACGTACACAGCACTTGGGTTTCGAGATTTGAAGTTTTATTGGGTTAGGTCGCATGACGGCAATCGAGGAAACGGCAGAGCAGATGAACTGGGCAAAGTCGCCGCTACATTATAATTTGAATTGAATTAGGGCCGCTATACTTGCGGCCACATCCCCAATGCTCCACCCGGAGGTACTACATTGGGTTTAAACGCGAAAATAATCGTGCTTCTGATTAATTCTGACTTCATAGTTAATCCACCCTAAATAAAAATCTAACAAACCTAAAAATCTAACAAACCTAACAAGCTCTAACTATCTAACAAACATAAAAATCTGACCAACTGAAACAAAACTAAAAACAAAAACTAAAAACAGGGTTGTAAATAATGGTATCCCTAGCGCCGACTTTGGAGTGTACCCGATCAACAAGACACAAGCAAAAATAAGAGGAGGAGGGATCCGTAATACCGGATAGCAGACGCCGGTTCTGCTTACCAGTGCGACCTGAAGGGTCGTCTTAAAACTATCCAAATCTAGCTAACTAATTTAAATTTATCCCTAGCTTTCCCTATCATTCCCTAACTGATTTATATTATGATTACAATCTTCACACATCTACTCTTCCTTCCCAAATATATACTGCAACCAAAATGGCGACAGAACGTCAAACAAAATAAATATGCCACAAAATGCTACAATGCATGCTAATAAATAAATAAATATAAAGTGTAAATATAAAATATAAATAAATATAATTATGTAAATATATAAATAAATGTTTAATAAGCGTTAAGCGTTAAGCATATAGCAGTGCACAAAATAGCGAAAGCATCACCCTATTTATCAGGTGCACTCGCACAAGCATTATGTCGGCTAGCGCCATTACGCACAAAACGTGCTTGTTAAATTATTTCAAAAACTACTAATTAATGTAAATCAATGCTTGTGCGAGTACAGCCGCCACAATTTAAGTCTTACCTCGATAATAAAATTCTCCAGCATCCAAAGATCTGGTCGTCTGCCTACATCTAACTGTAACTTACTTTTAAAGGGAGGACGGGGTGCACTGCTAAAGTCCTGGTGGGTATGCACTAAATGTTCTTGGGGGGAATCACAATCACTATCACTATCACTTCACTTTCAAGTCCTGGGGGGATGCGCGGTTGCACTCTGTTTTATTATCCTTGTTTATTTTATTGATTTAATTTAATGAGGGTTTCTGATTTATTTGTTATTGTTTATTTGGTATTATTTATTCCCGATTTTCCGCACATAATTGTGAAGATAGGCAGTGATTGTATTAATGGAGTGGGGGTTTCTCGTGCATATTGGACATTTGGGTATAATTATCATGTTTTTTTTTTTAATATCAGGTTTTGGTTTTATCTATACTCGTATCCTTACTCACGCCAAGTCAATTTAAAATTTTTACAATCCTCCCACCAACCCCACCAAATTTTACACGCGGTTGTCATTGTCTAATCTCGCGACCCTTCCCGCGGATTCTTTTAAGGCTGTCCAGAACGCCTTCTGGTTAACCGATTTCCCGCCTCAAGCGGGCAGTCGAAGAGCACGTGCTCTGCGCTTTCCGCGCCCTCACCGCATTCGCAGCGGTCGCTGTTGGTTAGACTAAACCTTTGTAAATACGCCTTCAGGGCGCCGTGTCCTGTTATCAACTGCACCATTTTGTGATCGAGCTTAACCTCGATCCTACCTCTAGCTTCTATGCTCGGTATGAATTTGTGGGTCAACCTGCCCGTGGCAGCGTTGTTCCACCTCTCTTCCCATTGTCGAATTGATTTTTCGCGCAGCTTTCTTTTAATCAAAGACTTCGGTATTGACGAATGTGATATTCGAAAGTCTCCCGTCGCGGCTTCTTTAGCTAATTCATCAGCCCTATCGTTTCCTACATTACCATTGTGCGACCTGACCCAACAGAACTTTAAACGTCGAAAGTCGAGCGCCGTACGCGCTATCCTCCAAACGTCCGCTTGGAGGTCTGTCGAGGTGTTCATGTTTGTTAAAGCCGTCAGCGCCGATTTACTATCACTGATTATATAATACTCGTCTCTGCCCGTATGGTTTATTACGTAATCAATAGCCTCTCGTATGGCTACCAATTCGCACTGGAAGATAGTGCACCAGTTCGCGAGTTTGGTTTGAAACCTAAACACCTCCCTTTCCTGCTTATACACGACAAACGCCGCGCCTGCTTGCCCATCGTCCATACGTGAACCGTCCGTATAAATTCTGATACCCATCGCGTCCTCATCACCTTCGACAAACTCGATTCCTCTAATATCAGCCGGGTGCCCCAACTCAGATACAACGATCTTTCTTGCAATTTCCCTATTACCAAGATTAATATCTTCGATAATTTCGCGCCCTTTTCCTATATTTATTAATCGCTTATCTCTAATCTCCCTAACGACATATTCGATAGGGAGAGTCCTACTGATCACCAGGACAGCCTCCGTGGAGGTGGTCCTGTACGCCCTCGCCGCTTTTACCGCGGTTATGCGTTGTACGCTCGTTAATTGACGCATCTCCCGGACTTTACAACCTTCTGCCCAAACAGATGCTGCGTACAGTATTGCCGGCTCAATTGCTCCGGTATAAACCGTCCTTAGTGATTCGCCCCTGAAACCCCACTTTATTTTAGCCGCCGCCATCATTTTATTTGATATTTCGCCGCCCTTACTTTTTACGTATTGTACGTGCGCTTTCCAATTTAATTTATTGTCGATCTTGACGCCGAGGTAGGTAATACAATCTCTAACGGGATTTTCTCCCCTCCTAGCTCTAACCTAGGAGGTCTCTGTCCTGAATTCGTGCCGAAATAAAGCGCCTCTGACTTCGCCGTGTTAAATTTTAATTTTACCGCCTGCGACCATTCGTGTAATTTATTAAGCGCCTCGTTCGGCTTTGTGCGCATATCCATTAGCAATCTCGATCTTACAATTAAAAGAGTGTCATCTGCAAACCCAACGATTGAGCATCCTGCGGCCAACTTGACCCTAAAGATGCTCTCATACAACAACTTCCAAAATGTGGGACCAGAACATGACCCTTGCGGGCATCCCCTTTCCACCTCACGCGACAGAACTTCACCCGGAATTTCAACTTGTGCCAATCGCCCCGAGAAATACCTCTTGACTAAAGACATCAAGTTTCGCGGACAACCCCTACGATCTAACTCGCAAACGATTAATGGCCACCAGGCAGCATCAAATGCTCCTGAAATGTCCAAAGCAACAACGACACAGTACTCTTTAGCATCTCTTGCCTGCTTAATTTCCCCGACAACGAACTCTAACGCGTCGATAGTCGACTTGCCCTCCACGAAACCAAACTGTCGGTTATTAAAACCGCCGCTGTCTCGCACTAGGTGCTCAACACGCGTAGTCATAACGCGATCTAAAACTTTCCCCAGCACCGGTAGCAAGCTAATTGGACGATAGCTGCCCGGATCTGACGCATCCGTCTTTTTAGGTTTGGGTATAAATTTCACATTCTGGATTTTCCAGCAACGCGAAAAAACGCCCCTTTCTAAACAAAGATTAAACAACCCAACAAAGATACACGGGGCTAACAGGCACGCCTGCAGAGCTGCGTCTGAGGTGATTCCATCATGCCCCGGTGCCTTCTTAGGGTTCATCCTCCTAAGAGCCCTGACGACCTCGTGAACTAGGATTGCCTTATCGGCACCTGTTCCTTGCGCTTCTGCAGCTTCCCGACGTACTAAATCGTGCGACCCTTCATCTCCCTCGGGATTATCCGATGAGAAAAATTTCTCTAGTAAATATTCCGCTGTGGTTTTAAAACCTTCCGTGTATTCGCCATTTGTTTTCTTTATATTACTGAGCGCGATTTTTTGTTGTTTTCCTCTAATTACGCGGTATGCGGTTCCCCAGGGTTCTTTCTCTGAGTTTTGCGTGCAGAATTCTTTAAATTTATTCGTTCGCGTTTCTTCTATTAATATTTTATATTCGCGGTAACTTTGATTATATTCTATTCTCCGTTGTTCTCTTATTTCTCCCGAGGCGCGTTGATAGCGGCGCCTTAGGTTACGCGTTTCTGCCCGCTTGGTGGTTAGTTCCCGGGTCCACCAGGGTACGCTGTCTTTAAATGTTTTCTTTTGCGGCATGGAATACGACGACGCGTCTACCACCGCGTCGTTCAATTTTTTGGCGAGTGTTTCTACTTCGTGTGCCTCTCGGCAGTTAAATAGCTCATTTTCGAGCGCAGGGATACTTTCGCCAAATTTTTCTTTAAACCGCTCCCAATTTGCTTTTTTGTTACAGAAACGCGGAAATATAGTTAGCTCCTCGTTTGCGCTTGTTTTGGTTTCAACGTCCCATGTTATTAATTTATGGTCAGAGAGCGTTTCCTCGTCCGACCTTAGTTTCCAATTACAAATCGTTTCTAACATTTCGTGCGAGACTGCAGAAATATCTATAAAACTGCTGCCTCTATGCGTCTCAAACGTAGGTGAATCATTAGTGTTTATCACACTAAGGTCCCATCCGTAAAAGATCAGCAACCTGCGAGCCTCTATCGTCTTCGATAGGGCTGCCCCATAATGGCGACTTAGCATTAAAGTCTCCCGCAATAATTAAATTTCTATTTCTACCGATTTTACGAAGGATTCCTTCAATTTGATTTATTAAGTCCTCTGTTTGAGGATTCTCCCGCCGGGAATCGATCGGCGGAAGGTAAGTGCTTATCACGTAAAACGTATGCAATCCCGTTTTTATTTCTGCGGTGGTTATGAACTCATTCGACAGATTGTTTAGTATTATTCCGGCGCACGTCCCGTTATTTATTATTATCCCGCTACGCGGTCGTTCGCTGTTTGCGTTTAAAACGGTAACCCTTTTCCCAAAACCTGTTATTTTGTGGCTATACAGGTGCGGTTCCTGTATAACTTTACGAAGTTATTTGTAGCCTCTTTTCCTTTCCCGAGATAGTCGCCGCTACAGCGGAGTTTTTACATCGTATTTGTCGGTAACGAGGTCATTAATTAAGAAAAAGCTGCGAGAAAGGTTTTATCCAACAGTGTGAGGAGAGGTGAAACAACACTGCGACGGGCAAGTTGACACATAGAGTTATACCGAGCATAGAAGCTAGCGACAAGATGGAGGTAAAGTTCAATCATAAGATAGTGCAGCTAGTAACAGGGTACGGGGTACTGAAAACGTACCTGCGAAAATTCAGAATAACCGAGTACAACCGCTGCGAATGCGGCGAGGGCGCAGAAAGCGTCGAGCATGTGTTATTTGTATTCCCACTTGAGATGGCTAACTAGCTGTCGAGGAGCTGGAATGGCCCAAGAGCTTGGAAGAAGTCCAGGGAATGGTTAACCAGAGGGTGTTCTAAGTAACCTTGAAAGAGTTTGTGGAAAGAGTCGCGAGACTGGACCGTGAAAACCGTGTGTAAACTGAAAAAGGGAGGAGCCGCTTGAAATTTGCAGTGGGAAGTTGTTTAGACTTAGCATAAAATTTATTTTGTAGAACGAGTTACGTACCCCCCATATTGAAATGTACATAAAATTAAACGCAGTTATTATGTCTTGGTAATAAAATGCTACATTATATTTAATGGAGGTTATAATTAAAGTTTAACAGAGTTCATATCAGAAATAGGAAAGAAAACGACTACTTTGTATTCCAGACGCAACCTCATACTGCAGGTACAGAAACAATGAACTGTTATAAAGCAGTCTTAATTAAAATTACTTAGAATAAGACATTATATATTTATCAAGAAGTAGCATATGATGAGATCTGCACTTTTCCACAAGAAGATGTGAGAGCAGGGATTAATACATATAAACCGTGAGGAGCTCCTAATCGTCGGTCGGTCTTCGAACTTTATAACTTTAACATTGTTGGTGGGTCAAGCTACCCACCGTAATTTTTAATTATTAATTACTGATTTATTAACTTCAAGTATTTTTGTCACTTTCAATTACTTAATGTTTAGTGAATATAAACCATTTCGAATGGACCTGCACCTTGCCGAAGTTCTAAATTACTAGAACAGGTGAAATGGCTTGCGTGTTCTAATGAGCTAAAGAGCCAAACTACAGGTCCAACCAAAGTAGTAGGGTCGTTAGTGCGGAACCAGACTAAGACAGGTCCCCGAAAGAGGGCAGCGGCTCTTTCGGTACTTAGATTGGCAGAGACCATAGGGGTCGGTATGGCAGTCTAAGACACACTACCGCGATGTGGAAGGCAACGGAAAACCACTACATTAACTCCCAAGTACACTACGTACTTAAATTGTAACAAACATGATGGCATTCTCTGGGGTAAAAGATTCCGGAGTTAAAATAGTCCCCCATTCGGATCTCCTGGATGGGACTACTTCGGAGGATGCGATCGGAAAATTAAAAATAAAAGTCGGGAACATTCTGGGAGTCGGAGCGTGGAATGTTAGAAGTATGAAGCAAGTAGGTAATCTAGAGAACTTAAAAATCGAAATTAATAGGTTAGCACTAGACATAGTAGGGTTCAACAAAGTTCGGTGGCCGAAGCGGGAGATTTTTGAAGTGGAGACTTCAGGGTAATTCATACAGGAGCAGAGGAAGGAAATTCGGGTGCGAAGATAGTTATGCGAAAAAAGATAGGATGCTGTGTAGAAAATTACTTACAAAAGAACTAAAGAGTAGTCATGGTTAGAATATAATCTAAACGGTTAAACACAGTATTGATACAAGTATACATGCCCACCTCTAGCTACAGTGACGAAGAGGTAAAAGCGATCTACAAAGACATCGAAAACACATTAAGATACGTAAAAGGACATGAAAATTTAATAATTACGGGAGATTTTAATGCAGTGGTAGGTAAGGGTAGGGAAGGAGCGGTAGTAGATTTATTTGGTTTATGCACGAGAAACGACACGGGAAATAGGCTGGTAAAATTTTGGGATATGAACAATTTAATCATCACAAACACATTATTTCAACATCATGCTAGAAGACGATATACGTGGAAGATGCCTGGAGATATAGGAAGATATCCAATAGATTACATTCTTGTTCGACAACCGTTTAGGAATCAAGTAAAAGACTGTAGAAGCTTCCCAGAAGCAGATATAGACACTCCACAACATCGTAATTATGAAGACCGCATTTAATTTAAAACTTTGAAAAAAAGAAACGGAAAAAGGCACTTTGACTTTGAGATACTAAAAGATAAACATATTCAAGAAAGATTCGAAAAAAGGTCAAATGAGTTGCTGAAAGATATTGGGAAAATATCTGATACTAAGGAAGTAGAAACAGAATGGAATAACATTAAATCCAGCCTAGACTTGGCGGCCAGAGATATTCTGGGATATACACAAAAAGAAAATAAGAAACTATGGATAATAAAGGATATCCTGAATTTAATAGAAGAAAGACGAAAATACAAAAATAAATCAAACGAAACAGGAAAACAGAGATACAAAGTCATAAAATGGGAAATTATTCGCAAATGCAGGAAAGCTAAAGAACACTGGATTAATGAAAAGTGCAAAGAAGTACAAACTAAGTTGGAAATAGGAAAGACAGATGAAGCATACAAACTAATTACAATCAATTTTTGGGATATAAAACCATATAGCAAAAATATAATGAACGCGGAAGGAAACGGAGAGAAAATGAGTAGATGGCAAGAATATATAGGGAATTTATATGCTGTTAGCATTAGAGCAGAAATCAGACATTGAAAATGATGACTTGGGCTATCCTATACTTCGAGATGAGTTTGTATTAGCATTAAAAATGGTAAGATGCCGGGTACAGATAAGGTGCAAGCGGAAACTCTAAAAGCCGCTGGACAAGCAGTAACAGAACATCTCTTCCAACTTGTAAGCTATATGTATGAAACAGACGAGATACCCAACGATTTCAAACATAACATCATAGTAACCATAACAAAAGAGAAAAGCGCGTTTAGATGTGAAAACTTTCGAACAATAAGTTTGACAGCACACGTGTTAAAAATATTAACTACAATTGTACTAAGACGAATGGAAAAACGAGCTGAAGAAATACTAGGAGAAGACTAATTTGGGTTTAGGCGAAACAGGGGAACACGGGAGGCTAATCTGGAAAAAGCATTCGACAATGTAAAATGGAAAAAGATGTTCGAAATACTTAAAAAAGATTGGAATGAGTTATAGGGATAGACGGATAGTACATAGCTTGTACAAAGAGCAAACAGCAGTAATAAAATTAGAGCAAAAACGTAGAGAAGTAAACATTAGGAAAGGGGTGAGTACATTGAAGAGGCAATAAATACTGTCATTTGGGGTTACTATGCGGGTACAAAAAAGTGATATGCCTAGATTTGCGGATGACATAGCGGTATTAGCATCTATCAAGGAAGAGTTAGAAGGTGCTTTTAATGAAATGGAAACGGTTCTAACAGAGAGATACGGTATGAAAATTAACTAAACTAAAACAAGTATTAGTATGCAAAGGAAAGAGAAATAAATCAAAACCAAGAATACAAATAGGTAACAAGAACTTACAAGAGGTTAAGTTTTTTTGCTACCTAGAAAGCCTAATAACACAAGATGGGAAAAGCGCAAAAGAAATGAAACAAAGATTTGCACAAGGTCGTGCTACATTTAACACGAAAAAGCAACTACTGTGTTCAAAGACAACAAACATAGAAGCAAGGAAAAGATTTCTTAAAACATATGTGTGGAGCACAGCACTGAACGGCTGTGAAGCCTGGACAGTATGAGAAGCAGAGAAGAGAAAGGTAGAAGCCTTTGAAATGTGGTGCTACAAACGTATGATGAACATATCATAGACCGACAAAGTTAAGTACAAAGAGTTACTAAAAATGGTAGGGGAAGAAAGGAATGTGTGAAAAATTGCAAAAAATAGGAGACATAAGATGATAGGCCACATACTACGGCATGAGGGAATAGTGCGGAATATATTAGAAGCAGAGATAGGGAAAAAAAGAAGTAAAGGTAGACCTAGATTAGACTACTGCAGACAGATAGTGAAAGAAGTAGGCTGTAGGAATTTCAGGGAAATGTGTAGGCTACCTCAGAATAGAAATCAATAGAGGTACGCATCCAATCAGTCCCAAGATGTATAAACTAATGATGAAAAAATAACTGTGCTTAAACATGATGATGATTATAAGCAACTACAAATATTGGTTGGATGATATTCTCGAATGATGTTAATGTGTGAAAGAATTTACTGGAAAACTATTAATTCGGCAAATGTCTAATTGTTGGGAGATCTTGACAACCACAGACTGCTTAACCCCTTTACATACCACTGAATCTCGGTGAAATAAGGCATATAATTAGAAAACGATCGGCTGTGGGGGAATTTCAGGGAACTGTGCAGGCTACCTCAAAATATAAATAAGTGGAGGTACGTACCCAACCAATTTTGAGACGGAAAACCTAATGATGAAAAAATAAGCACAGATAAATTTGATAATTATCATACAGGTGTTGGTTGTGAAATATCTGCAACTAATGTTGATTGTGTATAAAGATATATTGGAAAAAACATTAAATCGACAAATGTTCAACTGCTGGGGGGAACTTGGTAGCCACGGGCTGCTTATCCCCCTTCAAAACCACTGAATGTCGGAGAAATAGGGTATATAATTATAAAACAATAAAAGGGGGCCGAACTGCATCTAACAAGAAAAAACAGAGCATATGATCAAAGACAATATGTTACATGCCAAAATTGGCATTGTACATTGTTAAATATGTAGATAAATTCCCGCAAATATTTTTGATTGAACTTGTCAATTTCCGTCATTCCAGACAGTTGCGTTTGCGCAAGAGAGTGCGCAAATGCGGGTGAACGGGCAAGTGCGCGCGGTGTGAAACGACGTCATTAGACTACGAGGCCTGAAGCTAAGAAAAGCTTCCGGTGTCGCGTGTTTGTCTTTTCTCTTTTCGGGTGGTAGGTTCCTTATCGCTTACCTTCTGTCGTTCTTTTACCTGGTTATCCCTGCCCCCCGCCTTACAAACAAAGAGGATGAACAGATAGAAATCTGGCTCAAAAACGGCGTGATGTGACTCACAACGAGATTGCCCTGGGATTTGGCGGTAAGGTGCAATTTAAGTGAATACATTGCTTTATTTATATTGTAAATTCACAATTGTATCGCTTTTAAACGTGTTTGGTATTTGATATAAATGTCGCGTAATTTGCCGCGTAATCATGTTATATTAAACGATTGCGCAATAATGTGAAACGCGGGAAAGAAGAAGAAAATGGTTGAAAGCATATATGTGCAACACAACACAGTATGCCTATGAAGTACGGGCAGTAGTAAAAGCAGGCAGAAAAATGGTGGCACCCTTTTGGAATGTTGCGCTTCAGATGCATGAGGATGATAGCATGGACAAATAAAGTTAATAACAAATAGGTTACAGAAATAGTAGGGGAACAAAGATATCTGTGGAAAGAAATAGGAGAAATAGAAGGGAAGAATACGTTCTAATGCATTGTTCTAAGGCATTTTTGGGGAATAGTATGGAATATATTACAAGCAGAGATAGGAAAAGGAGGTAGATGTAGACTTAGATCAGATAGTGATAGTTGCAGACTGCGAATCTTATGGAAATGTGTAGGTTATTTCGGAATAGGAAACAATGAGGGTACGCGTCTAACCAGTTCCAGGACTAAAGACCTAATGATGATGAAGAGTTGACATTTTACAATATACAAACAATTTTGGCCACCACGGCCCCCTCCCCCAAGATTTTTTGCAAGTCAGTGCCTCTGCTTGTAGCAAGCTAGATAATCTAACTGCCCCATTATTTATTCTACGGTAACTAACCAGTGTATCCTAAATTTTCTAATGGGCTTCCTCCCCCTTCTGGGCAATTTAAAATGTAATAGGTAAACGATTCTTTCACGCGTAACAGGTATTAAGTCTTGATAGTAGATGTAAAACTTCAACTTCCAAAAACTAACAAAAGTTTGGTAAGAGAAAGGCATATGAAGAAGTCGTTTGTAACTTCGTTACTAAGTTCTTATGCAAAATTAGCAATAAGTATGCATTAAAGGCGAGAGAAAACAGAAACAGAGATTGCAACCCACGGAATTTATCTACAGCTTTGTGGGTATGAGAACATCATTTTGGGACTAGTTGGATGCGTACCTCCATTGATTTCTACTCTGAGCCAGGCTACACATCTACTTGAAACTCTTACAACCTACATCTTTCACTATCTGTGTGCAGTAGTCTAACCTAGGTATACCTCAACTTCTCTTTTTTATCTCTGCTTCTAATATATTCCGCACTATTTTCCCATGCTGTAGTATGTGGCCTATTATCCTATCTCTCCTATTTTTTACTGTTTTCCACATATTTCTTTCTTCACCAACCTTTTTTAGTACCTCTTCGTTCTTAACTTTGTCTGTCCATGAGATCTTTATCATACGTCTGTAGCACCACATTTCTTGTCCGCTTCTCCTACTGTCCAGGCTTCACAGCCGTATAGTGCTGTGCTCCACACATATGTTTTAAGCAATCTTTTCCTTGCTTTATGTTTGTTATCTTTGAACACAGTAGTTGTTTTTTTTGTTAAATGTAGCACGGCCTTGTGCTAATTTTTGTTTTATATCTTTTGTGTTTTTCCCATGTTGCGTTATTTGGCTTCCTACATAGCAGAAATCTTTAACCTCTTGTACGTTCGTGTTACATATTTGTATTCTTGTTTTTGATTTGTTTTCCTATCTTTTGCATACTAGTACTTTAGTTTTAGTTTTGTTAATTTTCATACCGCTTCTCTCTGTTAGAACTGTTTCCATTTCATTAAGAGCAGCTTCTAACTCTTTCTTGCTAGACGCTAATATTGCTATATCATCTGCAGATCTAAGCATATCAATTTTTGTCTCTGCATAGTAATTCGAAATGTCCTCCTGCATTTGATAGTATTCATTGCCTCTTCTATGTACAAGTTAAAAATTAATAGGTATAGGGCATATCCCTGTCTCGCCCCTTTCCTAATGATTACTTCTCTACGTTCTCTCTGTAATTCTATTACTGCTGTTTGCTCTTTGCATAAGCTATGTACTATTTGTCTATCCCTATAACTCATTCCAATCTTTTTTAGTATTTCGAACATTTTTTTCCATTTTACATTGTCGAATGCTTTTTCCAGATCTACAAACCCTATATACACGCTTTCCCCTTTTTCTATTGTTTTCTCCATTATCACTCTCAGAGCTAAATAGCCTCCCGTATTCCCCTGTTTCGCCTAAACCCAAATTGATCTTTTCCTAGTATTTCTTCAGCCCGTTTTTCCATTCGTTTTTGTACGATTCTAGTTAATATTTTTGGCATGTGTGCTCAAACTTATAGTTCGAAAATTTTCACATCTATCCGCGCCTTTCTTTTTTGGTATAGTTATTATGATGTTACGTTTGAAATCTTTGGGTATCTCGCCTGTTTCATACATATAGCTTACAAGTTGGAAGAGACGTTCTCTTACTGCTTGTCCAGCGGTTTTTAAAGTTTCTGCTTGCACCTTTTCTGTACCCGGCGTCTTACCATTTTTCACACCCTTTACTGCGAATTCAAACTCATCTCTAAGTATAGCATGTCGCAAGTCATCTTTTTTAATGTCTGATTCCTGTTCTAATGCAGTTAATTCCTCTCCTGCATATAAATTTCCTGTATATTCTTGCCCACTTTCTCTACATTTTCTATAAAGACGTTTCCTCCCGCGTCCCTTATATTTTTACTATACGGTTTTATATCCCTAAAATTGATTCTAATTAGTTTGTATGCTTCATCTGTCTTTCCTACTTCCATCTTAGTTTGTACCTCGTTGCACTTTTCATCAATCCACTGTTCTTTAGCTTTCCTGCATTTTCGAATAATTTCCCTTTTTATGACTCTATATCTCTGTTTTTCTGTTTCGTCTGATTTATTTTTGTATTTTTGTCTTTCTTTTATTAAATTATTAAATTATTAGTTATATTACAGGTTTATAATAATCTAATAATTGTCATTATGTTGTGCTTGTCTCGGGAAATTTTTATCGCGCTCGAAAAAATCATGTCGAAATTTAATGTGCCTGGAACCTTTCCGCCGAGAATTATAGATTTTACTTTAGTACCGCGCTCAACTAGAGTGATCGTGTTTTAGCCGGAGTGTTTAGCGCGTGTTTTTCGATGTAGTGACTTAATGATCGTCCCCAGGTCTCTTTACCTTATCATTTTAGTGCACCACTAGAATTGGTAGATCCATGTGACGAAAATTTGATGAGATCGCGGCCAAAAACAAAAGTGTAAGTTTAAACTTGGCGTAACTTGGCATAGAAATTTGCATGCTTAAATCATAGAATCTATTATTTGTTACGTGCCGAAAATTCGGCACTAGACATTCTCACAATTTAGTTTTAATATGTAAGAATTTCGCGCCATAAATTTAAAAAGACTTGTGCGCGTATTTCCGTCACTTCAGACAGTGCGTTCGCGCCAAATTGCGCCGACGCGTGTGGACGAAGGAGGAGAGTGTGGGAATTTCCGGGAGACGCGAGTTAAGGTTCGTGGCTTCGAGCGGTCCTTTTTAAAAAGACTTCTTTGATCCTTAACAAATTTATTTGATTGTACAGATGTGAACAATAACAATTTAAACTAATTTATTCTAAGTCGAATTACATTAATTAATTTGTACAGTGAGTTATCAGTGAACTGCAAGGTTAAAGCTGAACGTCTGATGAACTGACTAGGAGTGGAGCTCCTGGTCCTTATATAACTTTCTCCCCCTCACAATACTGTGGGAACCTGCGGACGTAATGTCCGCTTACACTTTACAATACTTAGTTGCTATCTTAAAAGCTATTCATAAATTACAATGTTGCAGGCTTATTCTGCGTAATCTCGGTACGTGACATCCGTCGACCGTCTGTGACCTGACATTTGCAGTATCACTTATCCTTGTGCTACTTTGTAGCGTTTCCACTCGTGGGAACTGAAATCATCATAATATAATGTAATAAAATGTTGCAACGACATTGTTGCACTGTCCTAACATTTCTTAATGTTTCCTAATACAGATATTAGTTTTATATATATAATAGATGGGGGTTTCTATAACTCGCGTTACAACGAGTCTTCAAGATGTGAACAGGTGTAGTTGGTCTGGTATCTTATCGTATCTTTTTGTTATGTAGATCCCTTTTTTCTCTTATCTTTGATTATCGTTCCTTATAAACCTTTTTCTGTCGTTCCCTCTACATAGGAAGAAGATATTAAATTTGCATTAAACCCGGCTCAAGAATTTACACGTTCGAGAAAGAGCAGCGAAGCAGCTGACGCCCGAGAAGGGTCGATAACGGAGCCCCGCTGTACCCATCATGGAGTAATCCTGAAGGAAGCTCTACATGTTCACGTGAGTGCCTCCTTTGAGGTTTTCTTTAAAATTTATTTCCTTTAAAATTGGTGTAATTATGTTGCATTAATTTGCATATTGTGTGACGTCATAAATAATTTGCGCGTCAATTTTTACATTATGTAATATCGCTACCAACTGTCCTCAGTGGCTCGCGTACCTCGTTTACGTGGGTATAACATATTTAAGGGTTAAAAGATATTTAATGTATAGCAAGTTTGATAATCGAACTTCCATATTATTAATGTTTTTCTCTTTACAATTTGTTTATATTGGAACTCACTTTCGCGCCACTATAAGCAGATGGTGCATCCTTAAGTTTGTTATGGGATCCCCCCCTCCTTTCTTGGCAATTCAAAATTTAATAGCTTAACGATTCTTTCACGCGTAATAGGTATTAAGTCTTGATAGTAGATGTAAAACTTCAACTTCCAAAAACTAACAAAATGAATGTAGTCAACAAGTTTGGTAAGAGAAAGGCATATGAAGAAGTAAGTCACTTGTAACTTAAACTAGCGTTATTAAGTTCTTATGCAAAATTCGCAATAAGCATGGCTTAAAGGCGAGAAAGAAAGTGAAACAGAGACTGCAACACGCGGAATTTGTCTACAGCTTTGTGGATATCAGAACATGAAAGTAAGTGCCTTAAAGAATTTGACCAAAAACGTAAACAAACAATACTGTATCGCAATAATTAATTGAATGTGAAATGGTATGGTTTCAGTCAGAGGTCGCCCGAACCACCTGACTTGTGTGTATCCAGACAGAAAACTTTGTGGAAGTGAATTGATATTAATTTGAAATTTAAAAAATTCGTTTTTATTTAGTGAAAACGGTTACTTGACAACCAGCTGCATTGAGCGGAAGTGAAGTGACCCAGCGTTAAAGACGTGTCTAAGGTCTAGATCAGACTCGTTAATTTAAGCGTTAAGCTTAGATCGCGTAACAAAACAAAAAGTAAGGTTTCGTTTGTAATAATTTATAGCAATCATCAAATCAATAGTTACAACAAGTAAAAGGATATAATATTTTTAATGTATGTTAAAAGGATGAAGGTGGATTAGAAAAGACGAGGAAGTCCCACCTGCCCACGCACGTTGGTCATAAATTGACTTCTTTGTAGATTCGATGTTATCTGGCGCTTTTCGGTTCTTAGTTGCCGTTGACAGCTTCTCATGTATGCAAATTGCAACATCATTCATTCGTTCATTCATGACGGGGATATTTATCACTGAAATGTGTTCCGTTTATGGTAATGCTGGGACAAGCACACGTTCCTTAGCAAATTATTATTTGCATCTTTGCCGCATTAATTAGCCACCAGAAGTTGGAAGCCAATAAAAAATTGATATATGCCCATAACGTTCGCGCTAGATAAGCTGCATCCTCGTATTCTCAAAACAAAATAGGACTAACACGATAGTTTGAAGACTTCTCTTGTGTCCGAACACCAGTAAAAATAGCTATCGCTGACAAATTTGTAAGCTCTCGAAGTACTCTATAAGAATCACGTTTTCAAATATGTTAAAAACCTCAATACAACTTCTTATACAAATTATTCATGGATATATTACAAATTTATAATGCAGCAATTTTGCTTCCTGCCTATATCAAAGTAGATACGTTATGTATGTACGGGACCAAAAAGTCCGTTTCCTGATCATGAGAAATTGTGAGGTCCGTTTTGCAAATTGCACCTTTCAAAATCATTCATTTGATAATCGGGTGACTTCATCATGGACAGTCTTTCACTTACACTATATTATGGTCATAGTTTAAACCTACACCACTTTCATCCCATTCTTGTCCCAACCAATGGAAGAAGGCAAAGAGTACAAGTGTCACCGATTGACCAACATCATTAAGTCTTCAGTCCTGGAACTGATCAAACGCGTACCTCCATTGTTTCCTATTCTGTGCTAACCTACACATTTTCCTGAAATTTGCAGTTTGCATCCTATCACTATCTGCGTGCAATAGTCTGATTTAGGTCTACCGCCAGTTCTCTTTTTTCCTATATCTGCTTGTAGTATGGCCCGCACTATTTTTCAAAAATACCTTAAAACATATCTCGTCCTTCTATTTCTCCTATTTTTTTTTTTATTTTCCACAGATATCTTTATTCTCCTGCTACTATAACCTATTTGTTATTAACTATACCTGTCCATCATCATCATCATTTTGTTTTCGACCTTAATTAAGGTCGGTTTGACGCAGCTCTAACTTCTTTTCTATTCTGTGCTAATCTAAAAAGCTCTACATACCCTTCACAACCGAACTTTCTAATAATTTGACTAATATAGTTTGGTCTAGGTCTTCCTATATCCTTCTATCTTTTTCCTATCCACCTGGCTCTACATAGATATTAGCAACCTGATGGTTGTTAAAGAACTCTAACATGTTTACATGATTACCATGTATAAGGAAATGAAATATAACCTGGTTATCCGCTTCAAAAAGGAAAAGTGTTAAATTATATGTTATGGTAAGGCTTAAGCAACGAAACGCTACCAACATGACAGACCGCTAACTAATTGTGAGTTATGTCCTGGTGACATTTAGTTAACTGATTTTTATTTTTCTTTTTGTTTTGTTTTCAAACTTACTTAAAGTCGGTTTGACGCAGCTCTAAATTCTTTTCTATTCTGAGCTAGTCTAAAAAGGTCTACATGCCCTTCACAACCTAAATCTTTAATAATATGACTAATATAGCTTTGTCTAGGCCTTCCTACTCTATTTTTATTTGGTAGTCTATAATCTAAGACTTTACTAAATAGTCCCTCTTATCTTAACTGGTGCCCTATCATTCTATCTCTCCTGATCTTCAATTGTTTCCACATACAGGGATCCTCACCTATCCTTCTATAAACTTCCTCGTTTGTTACTCTATCTGTCCAACTAATCTTTAACATTCTCCTATAACACCAAGTTTCAAAAGCTTCTAGCTTTTTCTTATCTACTTCTTTAATTGTCCAAGTCTCACTACCGTATAGTAGAACGCTCCATACGTACGACTTTAAGAAACTTTTTCTATTATCTAAAGTCTAAACTAATACTATTACCTATTAGTAAGTTTTTCTATTTTAAAAACATTTTTCTAGCTTGAGCTATTCTAGCTACTATATCCCTTCTGCTACATCCATCCTTTGTGATTATACTATCTAAATAGCAAAATTCATCTACCTCCTCTAACTCGGTATTACCTATTTTTAATTTTGGTTTAGAACTAGGATGTAACTAACTTGTCATTATCTTTGTCTTTACTGAGATAATTCTCATACTATAGTTACTCCGTAATATCTCATCTAAAATATTTGGTAACGCCGGCAACAAATTCCTTTTATTTTAAAAATTACAGTTTATTAATTTGATAAATTATTGCCAGAATAGCATTCAATTCAGGTTATTTTAATTTATAGATAAATTGAAACATATGCCAATTCTGACAATAACTAAATTAAGACAGATAGTAACAAACATCGGTGTGATTCGGTTCGCTAGTAAATTGTGGCATCGGTGTGTACGTCAAAATAACCCCTTGCACCCGTCTTAGAGTGGGTTCGAAAACATTAAATTTCTTAATTGGTAATCCTTGCCTTTCTTCAATGACCATCCTAAATCTCACCCTTTAATCGCCTATTTAAAGTGAGCTGCAGATCTTGGGTAAGTTCATTGCTTTATTTTTGTTTGTTCATGTTTAAAAAATTACAGTCCACTGTGTCTTAACCGAGCGTTAATAATATTTAAAAACTCTCCTAACTCTTTTCTAGACTTTGCTATAATGGCTATATCATCTGCAAAACGTAACATGTCTATTTTCTGTCCCTGTACACTAATACCTATCTCTTTTCTCTCTCTAGCTAAGTTTAAAGCTTCCTCAATATAAACATTAAAAATCAAGGGAGACAGTATACAACCCTGTCTAACACCATTTCTAATCTTAGCTTCCTTTTCTATTTCATCAAATCTAATTACTACGCTTTGGTTTTTATATAGACAGTAAATAATTTTTCTATCCCTATGAGAGATTTCTATTTATCGCAAAACTCTGAACATAACAATCCAATTAACCCTATCAAATGCTTTTTCTAAATCTAGAAACGCGAAATGAGTCTTTTTATTTTTTTGTAACCTTTTTTCGATAATTACCCTAATCATTAGTATCGGTTCTCTAGTCCCTCTGTCTTTACGAAAACCATATTGGTCTTCGCTTAAATAATTCTCAGTCAAAGCTTCTACTCAATTTTTAATTATTATTGTTAGTATTTGGGAAGCATGAGAAGTTGAACTAACCGTTCTAAAATTCTCACACCTATCAGCTCCTGACCTTTTTGGGATTGGGATAATAATATTTTTTTCGAAATCTATTGGAACCTCACCTGTGTCATATATTACTTTTACTATTTCATATAATCTGTCTAAAGTTTTCTGACTTGCATATTTTATTAATTCTGCGGGAATATCGTCTATCCCTGGCGCTTTATTTAGTTTAAGATTCCGAACAGCTCTATCAAATTTCTCTCTTAATATTGAGAACCCTATTTCTACATCCTCTTCTTGGTCCTTCTCTAACTTATCCATATCGTCTCCCTTATATAAATCTTCTAAATATCTTTTCCATCTATCTGCTACCTCAACTTTATTTATTAGAAGCTCATTATTCTCGTCTCTAATACCATTATATTTTTTCCTATCTTCCCCAAAAAACTTTTTAACTGCCCTGTAAGCCCTGTCTGTCTTACCTACTCTCAAATCATCTTGTATTCCCTTACAATTCTCCTCCATCCATTTATTTCTAGCTTTTCTACACTCATGTACTATCTTATTTCTAACTGTATTATATTTTTGTTTACTTTCACTATCCACTTCTCTGAAAGGTTTAAGCTTTCTTCTATTCTCTATTAAATCTAATATCACCTTTGTTACTCACGGTTTTCTCGCTTCTATTTTTTTCTTACCTATAGTCTGTGTTGCTGTATCATGTACCGTCAGTTTTATTTCTTTCCATCTATTTTCTACATTCCTTCCTACAGCTATCTCTTTGCTCTTATTATCTAATACTTGTTTATATTCCTCTTTTACCCTACTATCATTAAGCTTACCTAGATCCCATCCCTCTCTTTTAACCTTTCTCAATTTTTTGAATTTTAGTTTACACTTCATTTTAACTAAGTTATGATCACTATCTATGTCAGCCCCTGGATAACTACAACAGTTTTTAACTTGGTTTCTAAATCTTTGTTTAACTAAAATATAATCTATTTGGTATCCAGTCCTATCAACTGGCGCTTTCCAGGTATATCTTCTCCTAACATGTTGTACGAATAGGGTGTTTACAATTACTAATCTATGTTCCTGGCAAAACTCAACTAGTTTTTCTCCTCTATCAATTCGTCTGCCATTTCCCAAATTTTCCTACCATTTTTCCCTCACTACCTTCTCCCACTGACGCATTAAAATCGCCCATAACTATTAAATTCTCATCTCCTTTTACTTTTCTCACTATACTATTTATATCCTCGTATACCTTTTCTACTTCCTCATCCTCGTACTGAGTTGTTGGCATGTAAACCTGTACTAAAACAGTGTCTGTGGGTTTTGTACTCAATCTAACCATAATTATTCTATCACTAAATTGTAAGTACTCTTTAACTTTATGCCCTAATCTTTTACCTAATACTAATCCTACGCCTGCCTGTCCATTAGTTGAAGAAGTTGTAATTATTCTATAATTATCTTTCCAAAAGTCATTCCTATCTGGCCATCTCACCTCACTAATACCTAAAATGTCCAGCTTTTCCTTTCTCATTTCGACTAATAAATTCGTTAACTTATTTACTCTAAGTAATGACCTTACATTCCAAGTCCCTATCACTAAATCGAACTGTTGTTTTACATTCTTACGATGACGAGCCCCAAGTACCCCCTCCCGGAGATCCGAATGAGGGAGTATTTTACCTCCGGACAAGAATTTTACTTGTGAGCTCTCCATCATATGTATTTCGTGTTTTAGGCCACGCACACCTGGGAAATATTGTGGTAGGCTCCCATATCTTTCCACAACGCAGTTTTTAAAGATTTTAGCAAAAAGCCGTATCCGTCACGGCCAACCCCCAACAAGCTTGTAAATTATTGAGGATCGCCCGAGACCAACCAACCCTCCTCCAATATCTTTTAGCCAGCAAGACTGCTGCCCCTTGCCGCGCCTTTTAATCGCCTTTTACGATAAGCAGGCTTACTATAGTAGTATTCTTTATCCCCTACTATAGGGAAAAATGTGTAACCTGTCCATGCTATCATAATCATACATCTAATGCATAGCATTCCAAAAGGCTACTTCCTTTTTCTGTTTGCTTTTCCCCACTGTATCTATTTCATAGACATACAGTGCTGTGCTTGACACATATGCTTTCAACACTTTTGTCCTTGTTTCTATGTTGGTTGTCTTCTAACATAGCCACTGCTCTTTCTTGTTAGATACAGTTCGGTTCCTCTTGTCTTGTTTTGTTAATATATTCCCTATTTCTGTGATATTCAGTGGTATATACCCTATTCACGTTAAATATGGGATGACGTCATAATTTAAATAAATGCTGCGTTATCATGGTTAAATTATTTTATGTGTATTTCCTGATTAGACTAACCATTTCTTGTGCGCAAGAATTCAAATGTTTATGCATTCTAAATGTTAAATACTCGAAACTTGCAATGTATAAAGTGTTTTAGCTCTGAAAAGAACTGTTTCATTTAGCAAATATAAAGCACAAATGATTTACTATAAAACTAAACAATGACAAAATGAGAAATGTCTAAGTAATAGAAGTAAAAAATGTTGCAACACTGAACAGAACTGTCAACTGCTACACACTAAATCCTAATATCATTAAACCTACCTTCATAGTTACGTTCACATTTTACAATCTCTAGCACTTTATTACTGTTTATGACGTCATTCCATATTTAACGTGAATAGAGTATATGAAGGGGAATAAGCAACATATGGCTACCAAGATCCCCCAACACAGACATTTTACAAATTAATAGTTTTCCATTAAATTGTTTCACACAATTAACATGAGTTAAGAATATTGCAAAACCAACATGTAGTTACTTATAATAATCTTCAGGTTTAACTTTGTTACGTTCATTTTCGGACATAATTGGTTAGTTCATATACAATAATTTTTACCTCAAATCCCTTTGGCGTTAAACACGAAAATTGTATTGCAATTAATAATAAATATCCTATATATTTTACTTGATAAATCTTTCTGCTTATTAAAAAAATAAATATCCTTTCTAAGAATTCCCTAACGTGGAATTTACGCCATAATTAGATAGGCAAAAACGTCTTTCTAAGTATCCAATAACTAATGCTGGTGTGTTATTTCTTTTGAAAAAATTCGACGAAATTATTTAAATAAATTCGGGTTTTCCTGTTTTATTTCCTTAGCAACAAGATAACTGTGAGCCTTGGTTCTTAGCTAAACAAATTTAATATTCACTTTCTGTTCGAATAGCAACAAGAAAACATCCGTCCTGTTTTGCTCCGTTCCGTTTTTTGTTATGCGAATTTCTGGCACGCATTATAGCGTGGTGAGTATTTAGAATTTTTTATAAAACGGTACTCTTCGGCTTCAATAAATTAATTTATTGTTCGTAATTATTCTAGCTTCCTGCGAGGACACGCTAGTCCCTTGAGTTGCCGCTTCTTGCTGTGATGGGAGTCAGTCTGACAGCGTCAACTCTAGGGTGAGTGTTTATGAACTAAATACCCCATTTGATAACTACGCTTGGTGGCCTTAACCCGATTATGATGATTTATAACTGTGGGTTTACCTTGGTTTTCTTTTTGTTCTAAATTGTTCTTAGTTAAGCTCTTGTACTGCCAATGTGGCATTAATTATTTTATGTTTATAACTATTTAGAGCTGTGTTTTTAGGGTTGTGTTTGTTTTTTTTTTGTTACCAAATAATATAGGATGGTGACCTAAAAACGGCAGCTCACCATTGTAAAAAATGATTTGGTTTATTTGATATTTTATTGCTAGGTTTAGGTTGTAAGTATTGATTGTTTGTACATATTCTGTTTAATTATAGGTTTTTCTTGTGGGTATGTTTAGTTGCGAGTGTGAGTAATTTTTTTTATTTCAGGCCTCCTATTTAATTTTGTGGCATAGAATACTCCGCCCACTCACCGATTGAACCCGGTCAGTCTTTCTTTCTTTTTCTGTTTTTTTTATGGGTTACATCAAATGTACGTAATATAAAAACTTCAAATATTTTTTTGTAATATAGTTTTCCGTGTTTGATTTCTATTCTAAGATATTCTGCATGTTTCTCTGAAACTCCCACAGCTTACACCTTTGACTTCTGCTTCTAATATATCCCGCACTATTCCCTCATGCCTTAGTATGTGGCCTATCATCCTATCGCTTCTATTTTTTACCGTTTTCCACATATTTCTTTCTTCCCCTACCATTTCTAAAACCTCTTTGTTCTGTCCATGATATCTTTATAATATGTCTGTAACTCCAGCTTTCAAAGACTTCTATCTTTTTCCTGTCCGCTTCTACTACTGTCCAAGTTTTACAGCCGTACAGTGCTGTGTTCCACACATATGCTTTCAGCAGTCTTTTTCCTTATTTCTGTTTGTTGTCTTTGTATACAATAATTGCTTTTTCTTGTTAAATGTATTATAACCTTGTGCTAATCTTTGTTTTATATCTTTTGCACTTTTCCCATCATACGTTATTTAGCTTCCTAGATAGCAATAATCTTTAACCTCTTGTAAGTTCTCGTTGCCTATTTGTATTCTTGTTTTTGGTTTATTTTCCCTTTTTTGCATACTAGTACTTTAGTTTTAGTTTTGTTAATTTTCATACCTCATCTTTCTGTTAGAACCGTTTCCATTTCATTAAGAGCCGCTTCTAACTCTTCCTTGCTAGATGCTAATACCGCTATATCATCTGCAAATCTAAGCATATCAATCTTTTATCCATGCATAATAATTCCAAATGTCTCCCTGCATATGATAGTGTTCATCGCCTCTTCAATGTAAAAGTTAAAAACTAACGGGGATAGGGCACATCCCTATCTCACTTTTTTCCTCATATATACTTTTCTACGTTCCTGCTGCAATTCTATTACCGCTGTTTGCTCTTTGTATAAGCTATGTACTATCCTACTATCCCTAAAACCCTTTCCAATATGTTTGAGTATTTCGAAAAAAAATTTCCATTTTACATTGTCGAATGCTTTTTCCAGATCTACAAACCCTATATACACGCTCTCTTTTTTCTATTGACTTCTCCTTTATCACCCTCAGAGCTAACAGTCTCCCGTATTCCCCTGTTTCGCCTAAATCCAAATTGATCATCTCCTAGTACTTCTGCGGCCTGTTTTCCCATCCCTCTTTTTACAAATCTACTTAATATTTTTGACACGTGTGCTGTCAAGCTTTTTATTCAAAAATTTTCATATCTATCTACACCTCGCTTTTTTGGTATAGTGCCCATGATGTTACATTTGAAATCTTTGGGTATTTCGCCTGTCTCATACTTAAAACTAAGACGTTCTGTTACTGCTTATCCAGCAGCCTTTAGAGTTTCTGCTTGTACACTATCTATACCCTGTGCCTTACCATTCTTCAGGCCTTTTCATGCTTCAAACTTTTCTCTAGGTATAAAATATCCCAAGTCATCGTTTTCAATGTCTGATTCCTGTTCTAGTGCTGTTAGTTCCTTTTTGCATAGAATTGCTTTATATATTTTTGCCATCTAACCACTTTCTCTATTTTTTCTATAATGATGTCTCTTTCCGCACCCTTATATTTTTGCTATACAGTGTTATATCTCTAAAGTTCATTCTGATTAGTTCGTATGCGTCGTTTGTCTTTTCTATTTCCATTTTAGTTTGTACCTTTTTGCACTTTTCATCAATCCATTGCTCTTTAGCTTTCCTGCACTTGCAAATAATTTTTCATTTTATGGCCATGTATCTCTGTTTCCAGCTTCATCCGGTCTGTTTTTTATTTTGGTCTTTCTTCTACTAAATTTAGGATATCCTTTATTACCCATGGCACCTTATTTTCTCTTTGTATATACCCCAGAATATCTTTGACCACCATGTCTAAGCTGGATTTAATGTTAATTTTTTAGTATCAGAAATTTTCCCGATATTTTTCAGCAATTCATTAGATGTTTTCAAATCTTTTGATATCTATTTGATATCTTCCTATATCTCCTGGCATTTTCCACGTGCATCATCTTCTAGCATGATATTAAAATAGTGTGTTTGTGATTGTTAAATTGTTTTTGTCGCAAACTGATTAACCATAACAGTAGAAATAAGTTGATAAATCATAAATAAAAATTTATTAAAAATATATTGCTGTGCATTTATCCTAGATTGGAAAAAACCCTAAGTTTGGGTCGACATTAATGCTGCGGAGATCCCCTGAAAACATGCTGGTAAATTCGTGCCCCACAATTTGAGCGTCATTCATGCTCTGAAGCTACGGGCTCTAATTTACACAATTAGGTAGAAGTTGACCTACCTTCAAGAACACCGAACTACTGCCAGCTTTTGCTATAATAAAACCAAACTTAGCTTCTTCAGTGAAGTTCGCCACGGTTGCTCTACTGCTTATACCTAAAATTAATTCAAACCCCGCAAATTGGTAGCCATAAATACTGTATAGTTTCCCTGTGCTTCTCTTCTGCTATCTGCAAAAACTGCCTTATTATTGTATACAAGAAACTCAACTACAAAAATTCATCACAATTTATTCACACAAAAAAGTCCTACACTCAAAACTTTTTTAATTATTAATGCATACATCCATTAAATTACATATATCCTCGTCTTCAAAACAATTGATTTTCATTATATATTGCTAGATAAAATTTAACTCATCATACAAATAAACTATTTAAAGTAACTGGGCTTAACCTCACACCTGACATTAACCCCTGGCTTAATATGAGTACGCAGTAAAACCCTTTTAAACATGAGTGCAAATTTTCGCACAGCAATTATCAAAAATCCCTTTTACTTTGTACATAAACAGCTATTACATAATTATTTTATAAATAACCATTCCTACATAAACGTATTTCAAATAACTAATTATAAAAATTCAATAATAAATTCTTTTATCCATAGAATTCAGAAAATTACACTCATAAAGCACAAAATGTCATAACACATCAAATAAACTCAAAAGACAATATTTTCATAAAAATCAATTACTTGGAAAGCATCACACTACATGTATCTGCAATTCAACTATCGCTGACGTTGCCCTCGACTATGACTGCATGTTAAGGAACCACCCCAAGTGAACTCACACCATCCTTGTCTGCAATCAGCTATCCAAATCTCTCTAACTATCAATCTATAGCACATCCAAGACTTTCTGAACTTTTCTACTGGTCCATTCACCATCAGTAAACCACTATCTCAATACATAAATAATCGCTATTCCATCTTCGGAACGCTTAACTAACACCAACAACCAAAGTAAACTGTAGTCTGTACTTGCATATCTTCAATACGCTTCGCTTTTTTTTCTAAATGTACTTCACAACTTTGCTAAACTGCAGGTACCACAGCACACCAAATTGTGTAGGTTGTTATAAATTAAACTTCTTAAAACACTTGCTAGAGACAGACCATAATGTCATTTACTAATATTTGTATTCGCGTTGATGACAAGTAAAAGCAAAGAAAAAGAAGCAGACCCTCTCACCACCTACAGGTGTTTATATAGACCAAAATACCCCCTTCATTTAATTTTCTCACAATTCACCACCCCACATAAACTAGCTTCCTTGGTAAATTTCAAACCGTCGCAACACTTTTCAAAACAAAATTTTTAACCGACAAAATTCTACAAACACCCGAGTTAACTTTCGCTAATTCCTTGTGTTTCTGTACGCAAACAGCAACAGACTTCAAAATCTCAGAATTTTGACACCCGTAAACAACAATCTACCACGATAATAGCTTTTAACCGTCCAACCGATACTTTGTTTCCACGAACCTAGTTTCAACTAACATTAATTTTTTAGTTAATCCACGCTCCTCATACGACGCGTCTTAACATCATCTCGCTTCACCTTACATACGAAAATTTTCCATCTCTTGCTTCGTTTACGAATTCTATTATCCCTATCATCACATATACCCTCTCTCAATTTTAAACTATCGCTCATCTCACTTTTATTTGTGACGTCCAATTATCCTTCTTTGTTTCTCAAATGCACACTACATCAGTCCTTGAAACAATCCACCACTTCTAAATAATACACACCTTACATCTGTCCTACGCCTATCAATACACAATCTAATAAGCTTTCTTTGTTCAACCTTAATAGTTTTCTGTAGCCTCACAACCTTGTTTCTCATCCCCACTTAAATTGATGTTTTATGCAAACATTCTACATATCACTCTTACCTAAAAACTTTAATCTATCCTTGTTTCATAGTTCGTTTCCAAGTCAAACCAACACCTGACAATTTCATCTCACTCTTTTGTATGCTATAAACAATCTGTCCTTGTTTCATATCGATCCCTGCTTGTCTTAACGGCCACCTCCATTCGTAAAAAATATACATATTATTTTGACCTTGTTTACAACGCTATCTTATAATCTTTGAAATAAATTATTACTCGGAACGTGTTGTAAAACTGGTTACGTAACCAACGCTTTTTTTTACCGAAAACACTTTCATATACTTAATACTTAGAGAATATCTCCTTCTACCAACCTTACGCTTTTAAACTAAGATTAAAGCTTTTATTATACTATGTTAAATTATCCACTAGGAATATTTATACACGCTAAATAATACTAAATTAATATTTTAACTTTATTAGAATTATACCCTTAAAATTATTGATTTTACGCTAAAGTAAAATGAAAAGCTTTTAACTAATATACATTGAATCTGGTATGAAGTTGCATCCTTACACTGCACACTAATAATCTTACATTTATAATAAGTATGTAAAATTAACTGTTTCTGATCCCTATCATACAAACATTATGAAAGTCCTTTGCGAATATTTTTAAAGCTGAAAATGAAGGAAAATTAGCTCTAAAACTTTTACTCTAAACTTGTTAATTGATACCCTAGAGTTTTAAAACACATCTTAACCTTTTAATAAGTGGTATTTACTCGCTGTAGCCTACACTAAACTGTCCAATGACTTATCTAATCAATTTTAACCTACAAATTACACAGAATAATATATATGTGATAAAGAGTTACGAGAGGTCATTGAACGCCAAATTTTGTGAAAAATATTACCCAACCAGTTAACGTGCACCACTGTTATTCTTCCTTTTGGGAGTGTAGGAATCCGATATACCACGTCGTTTATCCTTTTTATAAATTTGTATAGACCCACTCCGTAACTTTAGCGACAATCCACGCTTCCATCTGGGGCTGTATTACCAGACGCGGACGTCCTATTGAAAACCAGACTCTTACGCCTTGATTTCATATCTGGTCTTCATCCAATCGCTTGCGATTTGAAAATTTTTCCTAACGTCACCATATACACCATGCATCTTGCGTTTGAACTTTTGCACGTAGCTCTTGTCCACCGTGTGATCCCGGGCTTACACCCAAACTCAAGATCACACGGTGGACGTATCTCGCGTCCCAACATAACACATAAAGGTGTCTGCCCAGTGTTCTCATGAACCGAAGAATGATAGCCCAATAAAAATTGATGTAAATATTGGTCCCAGTTTTTCTGATGTTGGAGAACACCTTGCAAAGGTACTTGCCCAAGATCCGATTTACGCGTTCTACCATACTATTCAATTTCGAGTGCAATGGTGTAGTTCGACGGAACAGTTCCTTTACTAGCACGTCAGTAACGCTTACAGCTTTTTGGTTTGGTATAGCATACGCCTCGGTTCATTTCGTAAAATAGTTCTCTGAATCGGTCTCAAAAAATAGACCACCACATAAAGCGTACTCACCGATTCATATCCATTCTCCAAGAATCGCACCAACATACATTTTCTAGCATTGTAACCAGTACGATTTCAGGGTGCTACTCGGCGAACTAATATCTTACTATTAAGAACGTTCTTCTCCGAATTTCCAAGTCAGAATAACACATACGTTCTTGTCATTCTCTTGTTCAGTCCGCAACTGTTCTGGCTGCCAATCATTGTTGATAATTGTAGTCTGACCAAGACGATAACATTTTATCCACTCGAAACAAACGATCATTTTTGGGGCAGAATCTGAATAGGTTGATTTTGTGTCCCGTTCTGTCGAGCCCTCTATTTCGGCTTTTCATGCTCTTTCTTGAGCTGCCTACAATGTTTCTGCCTGTGCCTCTACGGTTCTGACGTCATGGTCCCTTTTTCTTCGACAGCCGATCACGAAGAACATGTCGAACTACCTTGTCCAAGCACTGCGACTGCGCTGCTCCTCAAAGCGACCTGTCTTGCCCCAGATAAGACGCGTCATTTGGTTTGTCATCTCGAAATCTAAGGCATGATGCATCATGTGAGTCTTTGGCCGGGCCAGCCGTATAGCATGTCCGATCTCTTCGTCACGTATTCCATCAATAAAGGTGTTCACGGCCACCATCTCTAGAAAGTTATCCGGCGCTGTTGTATAGGCTAGTCCCACTAGGAGCTAAGAATATCATAGGATGGTGACAATATACTATTGTAGACCAATTTCAGTTGATTCTTTAACAGGATTGGTAGTAAATCTGAAAATCAAAAAGCGCGTTGACATACAGTCAAGGATGGTTGATCTCCGCCATACTAAATTTTATTTATTATTATTGGTCGAGGTAATTACGGTCAGTAGTAGTTATTATCTTGGTATTCATTTGCAAATATTATCTGAAACTTCTTCTGCGACAAACTGAAAATTGATTTGTCTGAGTATTGAGCACAAATTAATTTATAAGTGATGGTGATGTTTTTCTCGCTTAGCTAAGCTAAGTTTAAAAATGTTTTCCAGTAGATATGGAATATATATTTAATTTGCCGTAACCACTTTAAAATTTGAGTGTCTTTATAAGATATGGACACCTAATATAAACATAGCCCAATATTATTTAGCATTAGATTATGTTTCAATAATTTTTTGTCAGGGACTCAAACTTTAAAATAGTAATTCCGGCAATAAATAAATCTCTTATCTTGGCTTCATCATCATTAGATCTTCAGTTTTGAAACTAGTTAGACTTCCTATTCTAAGCTAACCTACACATTTCCCTGAAATTGCGATAACTACATCATTCACTGTATGCGTGCAAGGTCTAGTCTACCTTACCTTACCTTTTTCTTTCTCTGTTTCTAATATATCCCGCACGATTTTCTCAAACCTTTGAACGTGTTCTGTCATATAACCTCTCCTATTTTATTGTTTTCACAGATATCTTTCTTTCATAACTATTTCTAGAAAATCTTTGCACTTAATTTTGTCTGTCCATGATACCTTCATCATTTTAAATTTTGTAACTTACCTACTTGTTTAATGCTTCTAACATTCTACGCTCCGACTAGTAAAATATTCCTGGCTCTTTTTTCAACTTTCCTATCACATCCTCCGAAGTAGTTCCCTTCCAGAGATCTGACTGGGAGACTATCTCAACTCCGAATTCTTTTTTCTTAGAAGATACCGTCATTTTAAAAGTAATTTGACGCGTGGGCCAGTAGGTTTTTTGCAAACATGCAGTTCCAAAGGCAGGTGGAATGGTCCCAGAGAATACCATTAGTATCGATCAATAGTTTAATCGACCTATAAGATGAGTTATATGGTATTAGAGTAAACATCATCACGGTAGGTTAAAAGTTTCAATTTTGCATTTAAATTATTTCCTCGATTCTTTTTAGCGCAAGTTTTATTTAGATAGTAGTATATAAAGTTGTTTTTAATTATGGAATATAGCACAGTCTAATTGTTATGGAACATTGTAAAGTTTAGTGGACGAGAGAAACGCAAGTCTTTTTTGTTATGCAGTATTGAAAGTTCAAATTGTCCAGTATTGCAAATCTTATGGAGTGTTGCGAAGCTTTCGGTTGAATGGAATTCAAGCTGTAATTCCAAGCACGTGCGAAGGTCGCACACCTGTTGTTGTTGTTGTAATTGCACACGAAAATTAACGAACGATGGTATAAGATTTAGACCCCAATAAATTGGTTAGTAAGTACTACTGAAATCATTCAGATGTCTGGAGGATTATTTGTGGTGAGTGCTTTTCAATTCTATTCTTGTTTCACCGAATTATTACTGGAAAGTCTCTTTAGAGGGTCCTATTATACTCAAAGCCGTTTTCCATACACTTTACCCTGGGCTTAAACCTTAGATAGGAACACCTCATAATTAATAGAGGCTCTGCCGCCTATAAGGTAGAGTAGTTACATTATAAAAAAAAGTGTAACAGCGTTTCGAATGAACTAGGGAGCTCCAAAGACTCTCCTTGGGGCCTTGTTCTGGATTACCTGGAGCTTACGTATGTGCGTTTCCGCTGCGTTGCCCCACATTGCTGATGCGTAAGCAAACGTCGGTCTAGTTATGGCCTTGTAGAGCCTAAGCTTGTTTGAAGCGTTTAGCTTTCTTCGGCGATTGGTCAAGGGGTGTAGCAGAGCCATAACTTCTTTGCCTTGTTTGCCGCATACTCGATGTGAACTTTCCAAGTGAGCTTCGAATTAAGAATCATCCCTAGATACTTGACGTCTGAACGCCATGGTATCACTTCGTCGAATACTCTGACGTCGTCTCCAGGTCGGTGACGTCGCTTCGAGAAGAAACCTGCTGTGCACTTTTCTGGATTCACCCCGACTCGCCAGAGTCTTAGACACTCCTAGAGAGCGTCCATCGCCGTTTGCAGTCTCTGCATGATGAGATGCGGAGCAAGAAACTTGACTAAAATGGCTGTGTCGTCGGCGTATAGTACTATCTTGATGTCTGCTGCTTTCGTTAGGTCGCTCACAAAGATGCCGAAGAGTGCCGGCGAAAGGAGAGATCCTTGGGGGACCCCAGCCCTGATTCTCCGCTTCGTCGACCGCACTCCGTCCAGCCTGATGCAAAACCAACTATCGTGAAGATAGGATTTCGTCAGTCTGACGAGAGCATATGGACGTATGGACGAGAGGCTATCGATTACGTAATAAACCATACGGGCAGAGACGAGTATTATATAATCAGTGATAGTAAATCGGCGCTGACGGCTTTAACAAACATGAACACTTCGACAGACCTCCAAGCGGAAGTCTGGAGGATAGCGCGTACGGCGTTCGAGTTTCGACGTTTAAAGTTCTGTTAGGTCAGGTCGCACGATGGTAACGTAGGAAACGATAGGGCTGATAAATTAGCTAAAGAGGCCGCGACGGGAGACTTTCGAATATCACATTCGTCGATACCGAGGTCTCTAATTAAAAGAAAGCTGCGTGAAAAGTCAATCCGACAATGGGAAGAGAGGTGGAACAACGCTGCCACGGGCAGGTTGACCCACAAATTCATACCGAGCTTAGAAGCTAGAGGCAAGATTGAGGTAAAACTCGATCATAAAATTATTCAGTTGATAACAGGGCACGGCGCCCTAAAAACGTATTTACATAGGTTCGGGTTAACGAACAACGACTGCTGTGAATGCGGTGAGGGCGCGGAAAACGCAGAGCACGTTCTCTTCGACTGCCCGCTTGAAGCGGCAAATCGAGGGTTGGCTGATACAAAATTAGCTATCGTAGGTCTAGCATGGCCAAAGAGCCTAGAGTAAGTCGGGGAAGTGGCTAACCAGAAGGCGTTCTGGACAGCCTTTAGAGAGTTCGCAGGAAGGGTTGCAGACTAGACGGTGATAATCGTGTGTAAGTCGGGAGGGGATGGTGAGAGGATTGAAAAATTATAGATTTCGACCTGGCGTGATTTTGACAAGATAAGAGCATTATAACCAAAACCTGCAAAAAAACAAAAAAAAACAAAAAAAAGAAAAAGAAAAAAAAGAAACAAAACCAATAATAATAATAATAAAATAAGTATACCCAAAACATTAATATGCACGATAAACACACCACTAAAACAATCACTGTCCCACCTTCTACGCGCGGAAAATCGGAAATAAACGAAACAAATAAATAACAACAAACTAAATCAGGAAACTTTATTAATTTAAATAAGTGTAATAAATAGAGAAATAATAAAATAGAGTGAAACCGCGCATCCCCCCAGGACTTAAAAGTAAAGTGATAGTAATTGTGATCCCCCACTACGTTTAGTGCATATCCACCAGGACTTTAACAGTGCATATTCAACTCCCCCATAAAAGTAGAAAACCAATAGATGTAGGTAGACGACCAGATCTTCGGATACTGGAGAAATTTATATTGAAAGTAAGAAAAAAAATTGTGGCGGCTGTACTCGCATGAGCATTGATTTGTGATTTAAACAGATTTTGAAATAATCTAACAAGCGCGTTTTTGTGTAATGACGCTAGTCGATATAATGCTCATGCGAGTGCACCTGATAATGTATTTGCTTTTGCTGATATATGCACTGTTACATGCTTTTGCTTATTCAGATATTTATTTATATATTTATTATATGTTTATTTATATATTTATATTATATTTATATTTATTTTTACACTTATATTTTTGCCTGCATTGTATTGTTTTATGGCTTGATTTAATTTGTTTCACGTTCTGTCGCCAATTTTTGGTCGCAGTATATATGAAAAGAAGATTGAATATATAATACGACAGTTAAGAAATGATAGGGAACGTTAGGGACAAATTTAGGATAAAATACTTAGATCAGGGAGGACGAATTTGTAAATTTATAAAGCAAGCAAAATAGCTGGATTCACTATTAATACATTTGGCAAATGCTTAAAAATTTGAATTCATTTTAAATTAGCTAGCTAGATTTGGATAGTTTTAAGTCGACCCTTCAGGTCGCACTGGTAAGCAGAGCCGGCATCTGTTATCCGGTATTACCGATCCCTCCCCCTTTCATTTTTGCTCGTCTTGTTGATCGGGCACACTCCAAAGTCAACGCTAGGGATACCATTATTTAAACACTGTTTTTAGTTTTCGTTTCAGTCTGTTACATTTTTATTTAGGGTGGATTGATTATGAAGTTAGAATAAATTAAAAGCACGTTTATTTTCGCGTTTAAACCCAATGTAGTACCTTTGGGTGAAGCATTGGGGACGTGGCCGCAAGTATAGCGGCCCTTATTCAAATTATAATGACGAGAGCGCATCGTAACCCCTTCTCCAGCATCTTGTAAAGTACGCCATAATGGCAAACCTTGTCGAAAGCTCTAGACACGTCCAGGAACAGTGCGCCTGTTGACTGTCGCCAATTGAAGCCTTCCGTAATGTGCTCCACCACTCGCAGTATCTGGTGAACGCTGGAATGCCTCTTATGGAACCCAAACTGCTCGTGCTGGATGTCGTGGTGCTCCTGCATCGCTGCCTGGAGTCTCCTTAAGAAAACGGATTTCGCTATCTTGCTAACCACCGATAGCAAGCTAATTGACCCTTAAGGCCTTGATAAGGTTTTTAACTTCTTCAACAGTAGTGGGGTCGATTTCCTGAAGGTCGTCCCCCTTAGCCTCCGTCGGACGTCGCGGTTAACCTGTTCGATATGCCGAAGGTTTGCGTGGGCGTAGTTTGGCTCGAACTGACGCTCCATGCTGTCTGCGAAAATTCTGCCTTATCAGAGACTGAATACGCTAAGCCTGTTTCGCCATGGATAAGAGGCATTGGGGACGTCTTGTTCTTTAGTGCTTTCGATATCCTCCACAAAGAGCTGTTTTCGGCTCGGAGGTCCTACAGTCTGACTTCCCAAGCCTCGTTTCGGTGCCACCGAATTGCTAATCGCATTTCGGCGACCAATCGATTATACCGGAGTCGTTCCACAGGATCCTACGTTCTTTGCCACTGACGCCAAACACGGTTCTTCTTCCGGATGAGGCCACGGATGTGCAGAGGGAAGATGTCCCTCTTATCCGCTGCCGGTTTCATAGAAGTGGCTCAACTGACCGAGGTCTGTATGCACTCCACGAGGCGGTCCACTTGCGCCTCTAGCGCCCCCGTGGTCGGGATGTCGTAAGACATCTCTTCGGCCGACATTGCTAGACAGGCGGCAAATGCCGACCACGAAATCCTACGGGATTAGTTGGTGGTCGGGACTCGATCCCCTTTAAGATTAAGTAGCACCGGGTTGTGGTTAGAACTGAGGTCGCTAACGGCTCGGAGCTTGGTATTTAGCGTCACTTGGTGGAGTATCGCGACGTCTAGTACATCTGGCCTGCTTCTATTGTCGTAGTGAGTGGGTTCTGCCGGTCCTAAGACCTCGACTTCACGTCCGCCAGCAAACTGTCGGAGTATGCGTCCATTGCGATTCACTACTCGACTGTTTCAACACAAATGTTTGGAGTTGAGGTCCTCTGCCAAAGGCACAGGTTCTCGCGCATCCAACAACGCGTCCAGGTACTACGTGCTAAACGGTTCGCCACCTGGTTGGTTATAAACCGAGACCAGGCGTGGAAGGCCGAAACCCTCTAGTACTATGCATACTGCAGTCGCTTCAAGTCGTTCTAGATCTGGCAGGTCCACCACGTAGTGCTCCAGGCTTGCCTTGACGTACGCCGCTGGTCCTTCTTTGACGCCATCTCGATTGTTGTGAAACAGCCTATAGTTGGGAAGCATAGGCTCGTCTTGTGCGCTGATGAACGTTTCGTTCACCAGGACAACGTCTAGGTCGGGTCCCAACGCAAATTCCAGCAGCTCGAACCGCTTTCCCATTAGCCCTCGCGCATTCCAGAACGCTATCTGCAGGGTTCCTAGATTTTCGCGACGTTAACCCATTAAAATGGAAGAGTTCGCTGAGATCCTTGCCGCAGGCTATGAAACCCATAACTATATCGCCGAAGTTTTTGGCTTCAGCGATTATAGGCAGCAGCTTCCTGGCAATCGCAGTCAGCTTCTTAAAGTCGATTCCAGCGAGGAGTCCGATGAGTAAACCCCATTACGCACCCCCACAGGCCGGTGTCTCACCGGCTGCCGCTCCACCGCTGGGGGTGGGTTGGACTGCCTGGACAGGTGTCACCTCAACTTGCGCAAGAGCTGGGCGTCGACTTCGCAGGACGGACGCTACCAGTGCCTTAGGTGCAGTCTCGTGTTTGCCTGTTGGCAACCACCCTTGACTTTGGGAATGCAGAGCATCCCCTATAGCTCTCTGCATGCGCGCCACCGCAGTTGACGCACACTGCAGAAACTTTCCTAATTTTGGGGCAGGTGCCGCTTAGGTGGTTACCGGCGGACTTGACACACTCAGGCGTGGTCTTGCAGTTAGTCTGGGTGTGCCCGAATCTCTGGCACCGATGGCATTGTCCTACTTTGGAATGTCGGTGCGATATCTCCACTTGTACACGTAGGTGCAGCACATGCTAGAGTTCGAAGAATTGTTTCGCCTCTATGGACTTGGTCAAGGTGACCATGACCAGGGGCAAGGCTCGTCTCGGTCGCACGAAAATACTGAAAGTTCGCGTCTGACGAGTTCCGTTCGGACGTCCATGGCTGCAATATCCTCAGGGATGTTCCTCTAGACCACCCTGAGCGGCTTGTCGTTCTGGAAGCGATAAGTGTGATACTCCTCGCCCCGCTCGGACAGAAAAGCCGTGATCCCACGGTAGTCGGTCGCCACAATCACCACCCACTTGTCCTTCATGCCAAGAACAACGGGGGAGCTCCGGGTCGACGCAGGGTTTTCACTAATGGCTCCATTTCTGCTGCTTCTTCTGGCGTGGTAATCGGTTCATGCCGATTCGTTATCGGCAGGTCGGCGGCGGTGGTCGTCTTCGGTTGTTTCGACGTCTTCTTCTTCGGCACCGTAAAGCCGTCGCCACAGGCCTCCTCCAAAGCGTCGTCAATGGCGCGCTTTTGGGTGGTCCTTTGCTTCGACGTCCGGTACCATCGCTACGTCCTCGTTTTTCATCGTTTTGTTAAATGGCGTGGGTAGCAGTGCAAGCACTAGGCCCACGCAGTGTAACGAAGCGTCCCTTCCAGACACGCACGGTCGGTTGAATTACTCCCAGACTAGCAGACTAACTAGCCCGTTCAGCGCTCAAGGTGTCTTAAACGAAGCAATTCAACCCAACGCCCGCAGGTTGGATTGTGGTAGAGACAAACACGGCCTCTTGCAAAAGCGGAAACGCCCGTAAAGGTACTGCACCCACGCGTTAGCAAGAAGCACTTTCGAGTTCTACTACGTTGATCCGAGACGATTATCTACAGATTAGCAGACTCACCAACCCGTTCACAGCACAAGGTGTCTTAGCCTAGATAATCAAACCGGATTTAATAGCGGAACCTTCCAGTGTTCAGCTCTAACAAAGTACAAAAGCTAATAATAACTTTCGCAAGTTTGCAGAACTAAACACGAAGCAATTCTTTTTTAATGCGCTAAAGTAAGTGCAAAGCTTCGTTGCTAGGTCTTATAAAAACGCAGGAACAACTAATTGTTTCCGCGTGTCTAAAAATCCCACTCAATTCTTAAATACACGAGCACTGGTTAGTTCCCGCGCATTTAACAGAATCGGTTACGATGCTGTAGGCGATGTTTCTGATCGACGTTGAAATTAAAACTCTCTTTGGCTGCTCTGCTGGATTACGGCGTTGTAGTTGACCTCGTTAAACTAAATAATACTAAAAAATTCTATTTAGTTAAAATCGCCCTGGACTGCACGTGCTCTCTCGTTGAAATCTGAACGTTGACTGTACCCTTCTAATGGTCGTTCTATCAAAAGTGGCATATAATCTATAAGAAAGATATATATATATATTATTATGTGTAACGACCTTTAATATTATCAATAAAGTGCAGTAACGGGTTTATAGGTCTACGTTCATAAAGGTAAAATTAAAACTCTTTGTTCTTTACCAAGCTTTCGATTTAATTTTAAATCTTCCTCAGTGCTACAAAATTATAAACATCCATGTCAACATTCAAATAAAATACATTAACTTACAAAAACTGGGTGTAAAATAGTAACTACATTGAAACATACTAGGTTAACATTCTTAGCACTAAATAAACAAACTAACAGATTAAAATTGTAACTTCACATCGTAATATGTTTGACCAGGTATGCAAACCTAATTAAGTGACGGGTGTTGGTAGAACCTGAAATCAGGTTCTACCAACACCTGTCACTTAATTAGGTTTGCATACCTGGTCAAACATATTGTTGTTTGTTGGTGCTAAGAATGTTAACCTAGTATGTTTCAATGTAGTTACTATTTTACACTCCAGTTTTGTGTTAATGTATTTTATTTGAATGTTGACATGGATGTTTATAATTTGTAGCACCCTGAGGAAGATTTAAATTAAATCGAAAGCTTGGTAAAGAACAAAGAGTTTTTAATTTACCTTTATGAACGTAGACCTATAAACCCGTTACTGCACTTTATATATATATATATATATATATATATATATATATATATATATTGTAACTGACTTAATAGTGGATAAAAAGTTATCGAAATTAGTTTTTGGTACCATACTGCAGCATTTTGGTGAAGCTGAATACTTTTACATTTCACTTTCTTATATCATCATTTTGTTTTCGACCTTACTTAAGGTCGGTTTGGCGCAGCTCTAACTTCTTTTCTATTCTATGCTAATCTAAAAAGTTCTACATACCCTTCACAACCTAAGTTTATAATTATTTGACTAATATAGCTTGGTCTAAGTCTTCCTATACTCTTCTATCTTTTTCCTAGCTACCTAGCTCTACATAGATACTAGCAACCTGATGGTTGTTAAAGAACTCCAACATGTTTACATGATTCCCATTTATAAGAAAATGAAATATTATCTGATTATCCTCTCCAAAAAAAGAAAAGTGTTAAATTTAAGGCTTAAGCAACGAGTCGCTACCAACTTGCCAGACCGTTAACTTTCTTACACATATTGTAAATTTTATTAATAATGTATCAAGTATTAGTAAACATCTTGTACATCATTCATTAACCCGTTAGTGAATCTACTTATCTTCTAACAAAATAATAAAATAACTTAAAGTTTGTAGAATTGCATGAACTATAATGTTTTAACTTTTAGGTAATACTAATTTAGTATTACGTTCCTTTCGGCCATTAAATATCAACTCACCTGTCTATTGGATACCACCAAAAGTTCATATAAGTTCTGCAATCAGATGTTCTAATATCAATAGAAACGCAGCTTTAGATTATTTGAATATTGGTGTGGTAGAAATTTGAACCACTGACAAAGTAATTAAATTTGTTTGTGGTTGTGTATGTATTTAAGCTCGTTTTTAAAATTTAACGTTAAATTATGCTTGATTTCTTAATACAACTATTAGCAACACGCGCTTTTACTTTAAAACATATTTCTACTTTTACAACTTTTCAATATTCTGTTTTATGAGTGAATTTATAACTATCCAAGGTAAGAATAGAAACTCTCTAACTACTCTTAACTTACTTCTAGTGGGACAATGTGGCAACCAAATCGGTGGTGCATTTTGGCCTCTGGTATTAGAAGAATATGGATTACGAACAACAGTCGGAAATAAACCACTGTCAACCAAAAAAAATAATGAAATACTTTCATCTTTTAACAGCTTTTTTATGATTCCACCTGGAGTGGACAGCACTTCTTTTAGTACATTTGCGGATTTAAAAGAATCTAAAGTGAAAGCCAGGGTACAATATATTCTGCACACTTGCTTATATTTAATGTAAACAAAATTTTTAGTCGATACTTGTAGATATGGAAGAGAGTGTAGTATCAAGATATGTCAGAAGGGGTATTTTGCGAGATTTGTTTGATGAAAAGTGCGTTGTGACTAATCATCCTGGTTCTGGAAATAATTGGGCAGAAGGTTTTTGTACTCATGGACTTACATATAAGAATAAGTTGTTGAAGGCGATATATCGTGCTGTTGAAAAATGTGATAGTTTACAAGGTTTCCTCTTGATGCTTTCTGTTGGTGGAGGTACTGGATCTGGTTTAGGATCTTACATATTGGAGTTGCTTGATGATCATTTTCCTCATATTGAACGGTAAAATAAGATTTTTACATCCAACCGGTTTTAAAATCTATTATCAAAATGTGAGCTAAACCTTTAGGTCAGTGGTTCTCAATCATTTTTTTTATTGTAAGTACAATGTGCCATGGTGCAGTTATTGAGAAACACTTTTTTAAGCTGTAGTTGGGCTGTTGAAGTCTACGATTCGACTTCTATCTTAATGTAAATGCCACAGGATGTCAGATTTAGAGTACAATCCCAATTTGTGTCGGGGTTTCGGGATCAATTCTGTACAGAATATAAGCATAACTTTATAAATAATATATTGCTTTTAACTCATGTTGGTATTTTAACGAATGACTTAAAACTTGCAGGAAAAAATTAGTAAGTGACTAAATAAATTCCCAGAAAATACCTTGAAGTTGCAGTTTTGACCACAGAATACCACAATTGCTGTAGTCAAAGTCGAAATTCAATATTTCTCTTAAAATTTTAAGACAATATCGTTCTCAAAACATCAATGGACCGTTTTTTTAATTCTATAGAACGATGATTGTAACTTTGTTTATTGTAGCACTAGGTGAATAGGATTATCAGACATTTTTCACAGTGGAATTTAATAAATACTCGTTGAATTTTTCAAAACAAAATTTCTTTGTGATAAAGAAAACATATTATTTTTCATGATGTCTTATAATCCTTACTATATGTTCTACTAAGTTTCAGATCAAAGTTATGTGAAATTAAGTAAGGTGTAGACTTGTATTTTGAGAATGATGCCTATTGCTGAGAAATTTCAAATCTTGTTATTGACTATGAAACAGCACACTTTTCTGGAATTTTGTTTTGACCATACTCCTTTTTTCCACAAAATTATACCCTACATTTGATTTTCCAATGCTCCTTTCAAAGGTACTTGTGATGAAAATGATGTATTGGTAATATTTCCCCTAGTATAATAGCATATAAATTTTGATGATCAATATCTTAAGGTAGTTGCACATTGGTTAAGATAAAAGTAACTTCTAATACAAAAGTGTAACTTAAGCATCTAACTTAACTGATAAATTATTTACATGCTATTGTCCAACCATTCAAATATAATTTAAAATAGATTCAAACCTAAATGATATACAATTTAACAAATAAAACTACTGCTGTTAAAGTTATCGATACCTAACCTCCCACTACACCCGGGAGGAGGTGGCTCATCATTTCTTTTATTGCGGATATCATATACTTTAATGGATCGGCGTCTTTTTATTTTATCTAATTGTGAATGGTCTTTTATTAAAACTTCTTTTAAATAAATAGGTAGAGCAGACTGTGATAAACTATCTGGATCTGGACAATCTTGTTTGCGATAAAATAATATATAAGGGGTTGTAGGTGGTCTTACTCCACATAGGTCTTCAAAAGTAGCTTGAGTGACAATAATGTCATTGAATCTAAACCAGTTATCACCATCGCGCGCATATGTGTAGTAATGACCAGAATCTAAACTTGATCCAGCATGAACCACTCGGCATACAATTCATAATGAATCTCATTTAAATCCACAAATAAATCTAATTTTACATGTTGCAGTAATTTAGTTCTCTGTTGTGAAGTTGTATCATATCGAAAATGTTTTAACGTTAATATTAATCTGGCAGGAGGTTCTACAACTCTTGTAACTCTTTCCCCATCCGTTAAACTACGACACGTGTCACAATGATATTGATTATCCCCACTTAGTTTTTCTGATTGAAGATAATAGTCTAACAATTTTGTACTGACTGATCGCTAGAGTTATTTGGAAAAGATAGCTGCAGTTCACGTAAATGATCTGTATGTTCACTCTGAGTGTTACAATCATCACATCTAGATATGGTCACAGACTTGCCACTAAATGACTTTTGAACGACAGTCAGTCCTACCAGTGATGATCCTATTGGAGCACCATCTCCAGCTAGAGGTTGTACGGCACTCATTCGCTCTTGCTCATGTAGAAAGTCTAATAAAATCCTAGAAATTCTGAACTATCATGTTGTTGCCCTTGTTGAAATCCAGGTGGTATTGCAAGATTTAATATTTCATGTGGCGGAAGGAAGTTCTTGGAGAATGTTGCAAAAGCACAAACAAAACTTTTAATTTTGAAAATAACGGTATTGCATTTCTTGTACTTAATAAAATATCGTTACAAAAAAGCTTTGTCATAAATAGTGCTTGTAAAACACTATTCATATAACAAGTATTTCCTAAATTAGTTAAACCAACTTTTCCAATAACATCTTGTGAAGGAATAGCTGTAGTTGAATCATCTGTCCAAATTCTCAATTCTAGTTTTTTAAGATTCAATGTTGGACTACAAGACTGCGATGTAAGCAATAAATCTTCATTCATTTCCTTTTCAACAGGAAAATAATTGATTTTGTCTTGACTATTTTGTGTTGATTGTTCAAGATTTTTTTTAGGGATCTCAACTTTGTTATTGTTTCGCTTCCGTAAATTATACATATTTATTTCTTTATCGAAATAATTAATTAACGAATGTGCCTTAGAATTATTTATATTAGGTTTTATTTGTATAGTATTGTCCTTAAGTTTATTCGATTTGGGAGTTTGTGGGTTACTGTTATGATTTGGTTGTTGAAGATTAGGTGCGATATAAATATCGAAATTTTGTTTATTTGTTTCAATGTGTTTTGTTTTAGAGACTCTGCAATTATTATCGTCGTTTAACTGATAACTGTTATCAATATTTTCTGATTCCTTCGTTTCTGGCATTTTTATTGAATCTGAGATTAAGTTTATGTTTGGTATTGAATTATTATTATTATAAATTATTTTATTTTTTAGTGAATTATTTTCTAATTGTTTTTTAGTGGATTTGTTAATAGGTTGTAATGGAAAAGGTGTTGAAGGTAAATTGGGTGTATAAGGTGTGTTTGTATTACTACTGTTACTTTTTATTTGGTTGAATTTTGTTTTAAGAAAGTTTGAAAAGCTACGTCGGGTATGAGGAATAGTTCTTCAAAAGACTTTGAGGAGGTATTGTGCCTATGACTGCGGCAGCGTTTCCGCGTTGAATGGCAATGCTTATTCTTTGAAATAAAAGGATGTAGCTCTGTGTTCTAATGTGTTTTCACTTATACGTTTGCCGATTGCTTTAATAAATTGTTGTCCGATAGCTCCAATTACTCGAAGGTTTCTATTGCAACTGGATAAAAAGGTATGAATCGGTTAAAGTCGAATATTTTCTTGCTTTTAAAGCTTCACTTTTTAGCTGCTGCACCTGCATTACTTGAGCAATCGGTAACATGTGATGGGGCAAGTGTATCAGTGCAAGTGAAATCCCAGACCGCGGCTTTACCGTATTTCCATGGAATGAGTGTAATTCCATCTGGGCGCTTTCCGTCATTTCTGTGTAAATGACTTAGTTCTAAGATTGATGGAACTTTAGCGGAAATTAAAGCGCGACGAATTAAGTCATTGACTGCACTGTGTCTGGATTGTCGTCCGGCGCTGAGTTGGCAGCTCAAACCATGTGTTCCTGATTCACTCACTAATGCACCGCAGATGCAATTGTGTGAGATGCATAATTGTGCACCTAGCCGTAAACCTATGGCTATTCTGAAGGAATCATTATCTAAAAGTGTGCCCAGAGATGAAGCTGGTAGGACATTTAACCACGCTCCGGCATATTTCGAGGCCGCCGCATGAATACGAGCTTTGTCGGATTGGCAAGTTGCTGATTCAAGTAGATTTTTCAAACGGTGTCTAACAATAGTTGGTCCCAGTTCTTTTGGATATTCTTTGGGTGTTCTATTACTGTTTTTTGGGTTCTTAAAAGCCACAATTCTTCTCCTGCTAAATAATACTTGTTATTTAAATTTATATTAAATTTTGATAGAACTTGTTTGATTAAAGGCAGTGATGTATTGAAAGAGGACAGATATGAAGGCAGAGAAAGAGATTTCGATAAACGTATGCCAAGTCCGCCTCTATTTACAGGGAGTGTTGCTTGTAGCCATTCTATATCCTTAAATTGGACATTAGTAATTTCTTCCAAACTCCTGCGTAATAGACTATCGAAAGACTCCAATAAATTTTCATTTAACCATGTGGGATAACATCTTAGGGTATATAATAATTTAGGGATTGCTAGGCAATTTTTTAAGAGAAAAAATGAAATATGAGACGGTAAAGTTAGTTCACGGAATCTATCTGAGATTAGTTGGAGAGCATTAATTTTATTTTGAAAACAAGCTTCAAATGCTTCGATACAAAGAGGAGCTCGAGTAAGGTCCAATTAAGTTTAGAAGGAATACTTATATTTGGTGCTATGGATTGAAATAGTGTGACTATATTATCGTTAGGGGGAGTGAGAAATAAAAGTTCGCATTTTTTGAAATTTAGTTCTAAACCTAGGTTGGAGGAAAGTTCGATTAATTTTATGAGGTTATTCAATACGCATTGAGTCTCGCCTCTAGGCAACCGTCGTCTAAATACCAGCAGTTAAATTCAGAATCGATGCTTTTGGTGAGAGCATCGATTACTAGACAGAAAAGGGGCGGACCTAACGGATCACCTTGTTGAAGTCCCCTTTCTGAAAGAATTAGTTTAGAGCCAAAGTTGAGGTAGGATGGAGACATGTAGCATTGAGAAATGAATGGATATAGAAATGGGAAATGTTTGCGGACAAGTTTGAAAATAGTATCTCTGTGTATGCTATTGAAGGCATTGTGAAAATCAATTTTGAGGAGGACTTTGTTGGAATTGGATTCGTTAGAATTAATAAAGGCTTGAGTGCAATGTGAGATTACTTCACACCGCTTGGTGTTCCGAACCCAAATTGTATGGGTCTGAGAAGGTCTCCTAAAGGGTTGTGTATTTTCCGACAGCATATTTTGGCAACCAGCCTTCGAAAAAGGATGCCGATAGCAATTGGGCGGATCCGCCATCTTTCTTTTGAGGGCGTGTAAGGAGGCGCCATATAAAATAGGGCATATTTGAGGGTTTACATTGCCGGCTAACATAAAATTGCATAATGTAGTCAAAGAATATAGGAGTTTTTGACCATTTGTGCCGCACGAGAAAGATAGCATGTCTTGTAAGTGTGAAGGTCGAAGACCATCTATTCCACCGGCTGAACTTGTTTTAAAGGAATTTATAGCTTGGTGAACGTCTTCTTGTGTAATAGTTAATGCCTCATTATTAAAATTTGAGATCAGGGATTCTGCAGGATTTGCTTTCGGGTGTTTTGATAAAAGTTCATTGAAAACCGATTCGCTGTAAGGGGTAAAAACATCGTTAGAACACAAAATGCTAATAGCAGAGGACACGTCTCCATCTGAAATTTTTGAAACTATTCTTTTGGTGTTTGTAGCATTATTAATTGTTGTGTTTCTTTTTATTTTCGAATTTTCAACTGGGAAAGGTTCTGAAGGAGTTTTTAAATTTTGTAAAATTTGTGAAGGTATAGATGTTTGGTTTGTGGATTTTGGAGGAGATATTGAGAAAGTTTTAAATGCGAAGTATAAAAGTGATTTCCATGCAGAGAGAGAATTTAATTTGATACAATTGTTAATGGTTTCACTTAGAGAAAGGGCACATTGGGATCGTACAGATTTTGGTATGCGCTTTATTAATATTTTGTAGTTTTTTTTAGTTGGGATAAATGAATGCTTAATTCTGTTATGTTTATTGTTAGAGCTTGTGTTGCTTGTTTATCTGAGGAATTAGATATAATTTTATTTGAAGTTGTTTCAGTTTGAGATTTTGCATTGTTAGGTTCTTCTTTATGTGATTTGGTTGTATGTAGTTTGAGACCTTTTAGTCCTTTGTACATTCTATTACATAGCATACATTTGCGCAGGTTACCTGTATCTTTGGAGTTATCAGTGAGATGTTCCTTCTTTGAATTCTTGATGTTGCTGTTGGTGGTGTGGTATGTTTTTAAAGACGATTTATTTTCCATCTTGTTTGATTCTATTGAATTCAACTTCCAATAACATTTTAAAAAGGTCGATTTTTTTTCATATAAATGATAGTTTGAAGTTTGAAATGTCACGTTGATCTATCCAATTGTCAAATTGATTATTGTAAAATATTTCCAGATTTATCTTAGAAATTAACTCCCATTTTCCATTAATGCGTCAATCTTTTTACTTTCTGTGTGGGTTGGAGGGTTAATGGAGTTCGCGACTACCTCTATGCAAATAATGAATCACTTTTCTAGGAAAAATCAGCCTGAATTGTGACGCGGCAAAATTTGTTTTGATTAATAAGCATAAATATGCATATTGTACAACGAGCATGGAATGATGCCCATTTCTCACGAGTATGATAAATTGCAGCACGAGCTGAAAGCGAGTGCTGCAAATCATACGAGTGAGAAATGGGCATTCCATGCGTGTTGTACACTATACTTTTTCTACGACTGTAGTACGTTTTTAAATGTGATACCTATTTTGTTAATATTATAAAATATATGGTAAGTATAGGAGTATACATTTTATTAATATCATAAGTTTATTATCGTTTGTGAATATACATAAATTCAAAGAAAAGTACAAATTTATCATAATAAAAGTAAATAAATTGATTTAAGTTTAGTTTTTAGATTCATTATTATTAACAATATTAAAGGTTACATTGCAATTATTAAACGTCATTGTAGAAGGTGTTTTCCCTAAAACTAAATTTTCTTCACGTTGGAAATTCTTGTCTTTGGACGTTGATGGAACATTTGATGTGCTATCAATTGCATTTTGTATTATGTTGCCTACATTCAACTTATTTGTTAAAGAATCGGCTATATAGTTTTCGGCGATTGATGTTGATTTCCAGCCACCGTGCCTTTTTAAAGATGTTATATCTTCTCCAGCATCTACAAGAATAGTGGCGGAAGATCTCCGGAAGCAATGACCAGTATATAATTCCGGATTGGGTAGTTTTAAATACGTTGCAATTTGCTTTCTCATAGCACCAAATTTATTGATACCCACTTTCTGTGTGGTGCATTTTCCTTTCTGATAATTTAAGAAAAAACTAAGATCGCAAACATTTGATGGACGCAGATTCCAGTATTTTTTTGTGATTTCATAAAAATTACTCGTTATCGTAAAGCTGCGTATAATTTTTGTTTTCGTGTTGGGAACTGTAACTAATATCGCAGAACCCAATTCCGTGAAATGAGTAATCTTCATCTGATGTAATTCCTGTCTGCGGCAAGCACCCATAATTCCCATAATTAATGCAGTCTGTAACAATATAAAAATAGCTATAAACACGCATTATTCTCCTAAGTTAATATTACATACTTTTGTCAGAAGAAACTGTTGATCCGGAGCCTCAGTAAGAAATTTATTTATTTTCTCTGTTGTAAAAATTTTTGATTTTTTCGATTTATAACCGCTTGACTTCCGTTTGAGAAACGCTCTTAATTTTCCATACTTCTAACATTAGTATAGGTGTGCCACAGGGCTCTATTCTTGGCCCATTACTGTATCTGATTTACGTACACAGTTTACAATTTCTGGAACTAAGGGGCAGATATTTTATGTATGCAGATGACACTGCGATCCTCTATTCGGGTATGATCTGTCTCAGCTGCAAAATCTAATAAATGAAGATTTAAAATATACTCTAGCTGGCTAGTCCATAATAAACTTTGTATTAACTTAAATAAAACGGTGTATATGCTGATAAAACAAAAGAATAAACCAGAAAGTTATATTTCAGTTTCGTTAAATAATGTACATATTCAAAGAGTAGAATCGTATAAGTATCTTGGCCTAATTATAGATAGCCAGCTAACTTGGAAGTCTCATGTTGAGACAATAATTAAAAAGATTGCTTCTATGACGGGAGCAATAAAAAGATGTCAGTTTGTTTTAATATTGCAACCAAGAGATTAATTTATAATAGTTTTATAGTACCATTCTTCAGATATCTAATAACATGCTGGGGAAACTGTTCAAAATATATAATTAATCCACTGCAACGAATGCAAAATAAAGTCATCAAAGTGTTATTCGGGATTGAATATTACACTCCTACTGAACTTGTCTATGCAATTTGTCATTTGAATCCTATTTTTTAAATTGCGTATGTTAGAACAGATAAAACTAATACACAATATCTCAAACAAACACTTAAAATCTAATTGTGCCTTAATAACAGGAGACAAAATACATAACTACAGTACTAGAATATCAAATAGATTTAGAACAAACCTATTAAAGACTACAAAAAGTCAAACATCACCCATTTATTGCAGTGTGTTGGTATACAATGAGACGCCTGCATTTTTGAAATTGTCTAAAAAACGAATATTTACCAAACTTTTAAAGCGCTATATCTCTGATTATAAAGATCCGTGATGTGATACACTTTACGAGTGTTAAATGTTATATGTTAAAAGTCATGTATGCATCAGGAATCAGTTACTAAAATAACCTTTATCTTACAATTTAAATTTAAATATTCAGTACACATTACTGGTTTGGAATTATATTTGATAAGCTTTAAATGTCATGTAGAGGTATATTAACATAGTTGATTACTTAAAAATAAGAAATTGTCCTCATGTACTTATTTTAGCAGTGTAACAGTTAACTGAATGATTGTGCCTTCATCACTAGTTCTTTTATTTGTATTTATTAGGCCCCGTTACCAGTGTTTCTCATTGCTTTGGGGTCATAAATAAAGCAAATTTTTTTTTTATCTACATTATGATGGATGGTGAGACTTGTTCTCAACATAGAATAATGCGTCCACAATGTCGGAGATTTATACTTATTAGATAATTCATTAAAGTACGCAATTAAAACATTTTCAGAATAAAATGTTGTCTTTTGATCTCTTCGTCAATCCATAAACGATTTATAAGCAGTCTCATATTTTATTTGGAAATTTCCGGTAATAAATTTAATGTAGTTGCATTTGCAGCTTCCACAATATTTGGAGGCATCGGTTCTAGTTCGCTTTCACTATCACTAGCCATTTTTTAAAGACTTTGCAAATACTTTAAGATTTTAAACGCTTTCACAGTATGAAATTATTTATTTGACATTTGTTGGTTTATTATTTGTTTCATAGCCCACCTTTGAAAACTCGGCCGTCATTGGAAATAAGATGCAAGTGCAGGGCTACTTGATTAATAGAAATATAAGCGCAACCGTGCAAATTGTACATTCCCGCACTGGTTGCTTAGCAACTTGCCTAGCAACGAGTGCGGGAATAAAAACCTGTATAGAATGTAGTAGATTTCTCTATCAAGAACACACCTAAAATAGGCTTGTTCCAAAACAGTCATAGAAAATAGTTATTTATGAACTATATGTAGTTATAGTTACGCTTGTTTTGTTCCGATTAATGTCATTATCTATGTACAAGTTGTAATTGATTAAATCCTTAATTTGGAGGTTATCTATTATATTCTTATAAATAATACTACAATTTAATCATTTAGGCTATATGAACATGGATAAGTACTTACGTCCTGAGTGGTATGATATCGATCCAGCATCAAACTTGTTTCCATGTTTGTTGTCTTCGAACATAGCTGCTGTTCTTTCTTATTAGATGCAGTGCGGTTCCCCTTTTATTCTTTTACAAATATATACCTTATTTCTGCGATATTCAGTAGTATGTGAAGAGGGTTAAGCAGCCTGCGGTTACCAAGACCCCCAACACTTGAACATTTGCTAAATTAATAGTTTTAAAATACACTCTTTTGAACAAGTTTTATCGTCTTTGAACTGGTTGGCGCGTACATACACTTAGTTATATTCTGAGCTAGCCTATCTCTGAAGTTTTCACAGCCTAGATACAGCTCGGTTCCCCTTCTGTTGTTGTCTAATTGTATGTCCTATATTACCGAGATTCAGTAACATGTGATGTGGGTTAAGCAGACTGGCTGCCAAGATCTTCCAGCACAGATATTTGCTGAATTAATAGTTTTCCAGTAAATGCTTTCACACAATTAACGTTAGTTGAGAATATTGCAAAACCAATACCTGTAGTTGCTTATAGTAATCATCAGGTTTAAGTACAATTTTTTTTTGTCATTAGGTTTTTCCTCTTGGAACTGGTTGGACGTGTACTTCCATAGATTTCTATTCTGAGTTAGTCTTCACATTTCCCTGAAATTTCCACAGCCTACATCTTTAACTATCTGTTTACAATAGTCAAAACTAGGTCTATCTCTACCTGTCGTTTTTCCTATCTCTGCTTCTAGTATATTCTACACTATTCCCTCATGCCTTAGTATGTGGCCTATCTCTCCTATTTTATACCATTTTCCACATATTTGCTTTTTCCCCTAACATTTGTAGAACCTTTTTATTCTTAACTTTGCCCATGATATCTTCAACATACGTCTGTAACACCACATTTCAAAGGCTGCAATCTTTTTCTCGTCTGCCTCCTACGGTCCAAGCTTCACAGCGTACAATGCTGTGCTCTACACATATTTTAAGCAATCTCTTTCTTGTTTCTACGTTTGTTGTCTTTGAACACAGTAGTTGCTTTTTCTTGTTAAATGTAGCACGACCTTGTGCTAGTCTTTGTTTTATATCGTTTGTGCTCTTCACATCTTGTGTTATTTGGCTTATTATGTAGCAGAAATCCTTAATTTCTTGTAAATTCTTGTTACCTCTTTGTATTATTGTTTTTGAATGATTTTCCCCTCTTTTGTATACTAGTACTTTAGTTTTATTTTTGTTAATTTTCATACTGTATCTCTCTGTTACAACTGTTTCCATTTCATTAAGAGCAGCTTCTAACTTTTCGTTGCTAGATGCTAATACCTTTATATCATCTGCAAATTTAAGCATATCAATCTTTTGTCCTTGCATAGTAATTTCAAATGTCTTTCTGCATTTGACAGTATTCATTGCCTCTTCGATGTACAAGTTAAAAATTAATGGGAATAGGGTGCATCCCTATCTTACTCCTTTCCTAATATTTACTTTCTACATTGCTGCTCTAATTCTATTACTGATATTTGCTCTTTGTATAAGTTATATATTATCCGTCTATCCCTAAAACTCATTCCAATCTTTTTGATTATTTCAAACATTTTTGTTTCCATTTTACACTGTCGAATGCTTTTTCCAGATCTACAAACCCTATACACACACTTTTCCCATTTGTATTGCGTTCTCCATTATTACACTCGAAGCTAAAATAGCCTCCTATGTTCCCCTGTTTCGCCTAAACCCCAAATCGATCTTCTAATATTTTTTTAGCTCATTTTTTCATTCGTCTTTGTACAATTCTAGTTAGTATTTTTGACATGCGTGCTGTCAAACTTATTGTTCGAAATTTTTCACGCCTCTCTTTTTTGATATAGTGACTAGGATGTTACCTTTGAAATCTTTGGGTATCTCCGATGTCTCATACATATATTTTACAAGTTGAAAAAACGTTCTGTTACTGCTCGTCTAGCGGCTTCTAGAGTTTCTGCTTGCACTTTGTCTGTACTCAGTGCCTTACCATTTTTCAGACTTTTTAATGCTAATTCAAACTCATCTCTAAGTATGGATATCCCACGTCATCCTTTTCAATGTCTGATTTCTGTTCTATTGCTGTTAGGTGCTCTCCTACATATAAATTCCCTATATATTCCTGCCATCTAACCACTTTTTCTATAATGACGTTTCCTTGTGCGTCTCTTATATTTTTTCTATACAGTTTTATATTTCTAAAATTCATTCTAATTAGTTTGTTTGCTTCGCCTGCCTTTTCTATTTTCATCTTAGTTTATAACTCTTTGCAGCTTTCATCAATCCATTGTTCTTTAGCTTTCCTGCATTTGTGTAAATTTTCTCATTTTATGGTTTTGTGTCTCTATTTTCCTGTTTTATCTGATCTATTTTTTATATTCGTTTTCTGTTAAATTCAGGATATCTTTGTTATCTATGGTTTCTTACTTTCTTTTTGTGTATACTCTAGAATATCTCTGGTCGTCATGTCTAATCTGGATTTAAGTTATTGTTTCTACTTTCTTAGTATCATAAACTTCTTGATATCTTTCAGTAAATCATTTCATTTTTTTTCAAATCTTTTGTGGATGTTTTTATCTTTTAGTTTATCAAAGTCAAAGTGCCTTTTTCCGGTTTTTTTCAATTTTTTAAATTTAAAAGCGGCCTTCATAATTACGATGTTGTGGTTAGTGACTATATCTACTTCTGGGTAGTTTCTATAGTCCTTTACTTAATTCCTAAACTGTTGTCTAATAAGAATGTATTGTATTTGATATCTTCTTATAACCCCTGGAATCTTCCACGTGTATCGTTTTCTAGCATGATGTTGAAATAATGTGTTTGTAATGATTAAATTGTTTTTGTCGCAAAATTCTACCAACCTATTTCCCCTGTCGTTTCTCGTGGCTAAACCATATAAACCTACTAACACTCCTTCCCTACCCTCAGCTATCACTGCATTAAAATTCCTCGTAATTATTAAATTTTCATGTCCTTTTATGTATCTCAGTATGTTTTCGATAGCTTTGTAGATATTGACAACAATCATAGGTCATGGATCGAAACGTAAATAAAGATGATTTTAAAACTATGAGTGGTTTAATTCACAAAGAAGATTAAGAAAAAAATGTTTGTAGATCGCTTCTACCTCTTCCTCAATGTGGCTAGAGGTGGGCACGTATACTTGTATTATTACTGTATGCACCCGTCTATCTAGCGGCTGTGATGGAATATTTGGCCGCTGAAGTGCTCGAGTTGGCAGGCAACGCCGCTCGCGACAACAAGAAGACTCGCATCATTCCGCGACACCTGCAGCTCGCAATCAGGAACGACGAAGAACTGAACAAACTCCTCTCCGGAGTTACCATCGCACAGGGCGGCGTCCTACCTAACATTCAAGCAGTTCTCCTGCCAAAGAAGACCTAGAAAAAGGCTTAGATGCCCCCCCGCCGCCGCCGCCACTGCAAATCCTGAGACATGGCTTGCCTTAGAATCCAAACATCCACCAATGGATTACCAGACAAATCATCCATCCAGTCCTTTTGATGATTATTTATCTCAAAATTACCTACGTCTAACATCACACGAAACAGTAAAAAAGGCAATCAACAGCTTTCCTCGAAGTTCATCCTGTGGAATTGATGGTCTTAGACCACGACATCTTTTAGATCTGTTAGCAATTTCTAACAGTGCTGTTACAACAACCCTTTTAGAAGCACTTGCCAAATTTATTGACAATGTTTTAGATGGTAAATTACCAAAATCAGTTTTACCAATATTTTATGGTGCCTCATTAACCGCTTTAATTAAAAAAGATGGAGGAATACGTCCAATTGCATGCGGTAATACTTTACGACGAGTTGCAGCCAAAATCGCTTGCAACATAGTGCATGAGGTTTCAAGTGCAAAATTAAAACCAATTCAACTTGGTTTTGGTGTTAGAGGTGGCGCAGAAGCTGCTGTACATGCTACCCGCAGTTTTCTTGAGATTAACACAGATGCCGAAGTGATTGTGAAGTTTGACTTTGCAAACGCATTTAACACATTACGACGAGATCACATGTTGTCCATAGTTCACCGCGAAATACCCAGTTTGTTTCCGTTTATATGGCAAGCTTATAAAAATCAATCCAACTTAATATTTGGCATCAGGCTTATAAAATCTCAATGCGGTGTACAACAGGGTGACCCATTAGGACCTTTGTTGTTTAGTTTATCAATTATGGAACTTACACATTCTTTAATCTCCGATCTTAATGTGTGGTATCTCGATGATGGTACAATCGGAAAAATAGATACAGTACTTCAAGATATAATAAAAGTAATTGAATATTCCAAAATAAGCGGATTAAACTTGAACACTACCAAATGTGAAGTTTTAATCAATCAAAACAACAATACAACATCCACCCTTTCATCTATAAATGAATTGATTCCCGGAATTAAACAAGTTAAATCTTGCGATTTTGAGATTTTGGGTGCACCAGTGTTAACTTTGGCAGCTAAAAATGTCTTACTAAACAAAATATCTACCTGCAAACTTATGTGCAGTAGATTGCAAATTCTTGACACACATGCAGCTCTATATTTAATGAAAAACTGTTTAAGCGCTGGTCCTAAACTTACTTACATTCTACGTTGTTCACAGTTATTCCAACATATGGACCTATTAAAACCGTTTGATGACATATTTCGAAATTGCTTAGAGAATATAACAAATATATTAATGGATGATTTGGCATACAATCAAGCAACTCTACCATGCCATCTAGGTGGTCTTGGCATAAGAAAAATAACAGACTTGGCTTTACCTTGTTTTATAGCATCAATACACGCTTCAACCAATCTTGTTTCAGACATTTTAAAAACGCTTAGTTTAACCTTAACCGGTTTGTCTGAAGCATTGATTTTACTAAATAGACCCATACCAGACAAGGAAAATATAAGTTTGTCATCATTAAGCTCGCAGAAATTTTGGGAATCGGATTTACTAGAAAGCAAGTACAACGATTTGATAAAAGCCAGCGACATTCGTTCCATTGCTCGTTTAAAAGCAGTATCACAAAAGGAAAGCTACCAATGGTTACATGCACTCCCTTCTTCTCAGCTTGGAACAGTCCTACCGAACGAAGCAATACGTATATGTGTAGCGTTACGCTTAGGTGCAAGAGTTTGTGAACCCTTTACTTGTTCTTGTGGTGTTTTCGTAGATTGTACAGGCTCTCATGGTTTAAGCTGTAACAAGAACACAATTGGTCGATTATCCAGACACGAATCGTTAAACAAAGTAATAGCACGATCTCTTGCTAAATTACAAATTCAATTCGTTCTCGAACCCTTAGGTACTTTATGAGATAATAAGAGACCTGATGGTGTAACAATAATACCATGGGAGAAAGGTCGGTCGTTGGCTTGGGACACAACTGTAGTAGACACCTTAGCTCCTTCACATTTAATTTCAACAAGTAAAACATGTGGAGCAGCTGTTGCTGAAGCTGAAAGATGTAAAATTAATAAATATAGAGATTGGCCAAAATTACACCTTTATTCCAATTGCTTTCGAGACTATGGGAGTCGCTGGTGAGTTAACTCGGCAACTAATAAACAACCTAGGTCATAGACTTAAAATAGCAACATGTGAACAAAGATCCACAATATTCCTTTGGCAGCGACTCTCAATAGAAATTCAACGTGGTAATGTTGCTGCAATACATGGCATTTTACCACAATGCAATACATTTCAATTTATAACAGGGAGAATCACCAAGTGATCACAAAAGTTCCAAATATTACTTATCAAACCAATAAATCCATTTTAGAAGAAAATATACTCAAGGTTGTAAATATACAAAATAAAACAAGTTGAAAATGCAAGGCATTGCATACGAACTTCCAAATGTAGACTTACTTTAAAACAATTTAAAGAAATTAAAATTATTATGTTGTAATAATTATAAGTATTCAGATAAAATACAAAATTTATAAACAACAAAGAGACATTTTAATATATTTTATTTTATTGAATAAATATTTTAAAAGCTATATATGTGTGTGTGTATGTATGTATGTATGTATGTATGTGTGTTTGTGTGTGTGTGTGTAAATAAGGGGCATCATATTTCGATTCAGTTTTTCAGAGGATTCTAAATATGTATCGCACATTAATTTTGGACCTATTTGAAATTTTTGATAAAATTAATTCCCGGGGTTGGGTATCCGTGGTCAGATTTTGTGGGGGGTACCATATTTCGACTCAGCTATGTTAGGGGAGTCCAAATATGTATCGCACATTAATTTTGGACCTATTTGAAATTTTAATTTTCCCGACGGAATATCGCGGGGGCACGGCGTCCCGTGGCCCGATTTCAACTGACATCAAAACTTAAGCTCAGGACATCGAGCTGAATCGATTGATGTATCACACATTGATGTCCGACCATTAGAAAGGCCTCGGACGGACAGACAGACGGACGACAAATCGATTTCATAAACGAACGAAGTTTGTTGAAAATAACTTCCCAAAAGCATGTGGATTAGTAAATTTGGGCAATACGTGTTTTTTCAATTCCATTTTACAATGTCTTGGACAAACACCATACTTATTACAATTACTTCTTGAAACTTCAAAGCCAGGACAATATTTTAAACTTCCTGGCGGGAGGTTAAATCCAGATGATAAAGATTCATTGGTGTTAGGCCCACTTAATGGGACTTTAGAAGAATGGCTACCATTAACACATATTTTATCACAAACGTTAAAAAAATTACAAAATGATAGACCAGAAATTTATAATCCAAGTACGCTATTTTCAAGAGTCACAGAAAGAATACCACAGTTTTCTGATGGTCAACAACATGACTCACATGAACTATTACGACATTTATTAGAAATATTGAGTGAAAATGACTTAAAAGGTATCAAACCGTAATTTTAGAAAATGGAGGTTTAGTTGTAAAATAGATCCATCATCTTGTGAAAGTGATAAAGAAAGAATTATAAAATTTTATGAAAAGCAGGCTTCTGAGTTACAACTACCAACTGAACAAATATTCAGAGGTCTTAGTCAGTACATTACAGTGCCAAGACTGTAAACATATTTCACGTCAAGAAGAATTCTTTTTGATCTAAGTTTGCCAATATCGAAAAGAGAAATTTTACAGCCTTTTAATAACGATAAGGAAACCGATGATACATATGCAGATGAATATTCCATACAATCCTGCTTAAGCCAATTCACAGACTCTGATCTGCTTTTGGAAATAATAAAGTAAGTTGCAATTTTGCACAAAAACATGGTGAAACTAAAAAGGATTTATTTATACAAACGCAACTAAACAACTTCTAATATGTAGTCCTCCTGCTATATTGATTTTACATTTAAAACGATTTCGGGTTTTAAGACTCCGATCTGCAAAGGTGAATAAATATGTTTCGTTTCCCTGTTACTGGATTTAACGCCATTTTGTTCAATTGATAATCAAACTAAAGTGTTATATGCATTATATGGTGTTGTGCAACATAGCGGTTCAATTCACAAAGGACATTATGACGCATATATAAAAATAAGAATTGCTTTAGACAACAACAGTTACCGTTGGCAATTTCTATTTCAATATCAAAATGGCGTATTGTCTTTATCTTGCGAAAATAGCAAAGCCAATGCTGAAATTCTGCCAGGAAAGTGGTATTATGTTAACGACTCTTATGTTTTAGAAGTACCCGAAAAAAGGGTACTTAAAGCACAAGCATATTTGCTATTTTATGAACGAATTTGAAACTGTAATTCTTTAATAGTAATTTGGATATGTAAATATTTATAGAGTTACTTATTATATACTATGTAATTAAATATACTACTTCGTTATAAATTAAAGATGCTATAAATTTTACTGTATTTACCGGTGTAGATTCTAATCTAACCATGAATACTTTTTTGTTGTTTTGTAAGTAGTTTTTTACACAGTGGTCTATCTTATTTCGCATAACTATTCCCACACCAGAATTTCCTTCCTCTGATCCTGTATGAATTACCCTAAAGTCTCCACTCCAAAGATTCCTCGCCTCTGGCCTCCGAACTTTGCTGATCCCTACTATCTCTAGTGCTAACCTATCCATTTCAATTTTAAGTTCCTTATCTTACTTACTTGCTTCATACTTCTGACATTCCATGCTCCAACTCGTAGAAAATGTTCCAGATTCTTTTTCTAAATTTTCTGATTACATCCTCCAAAGTAGTCCCCTGCCGGAGATCTGAATGGGAGACTATTTTACCTCCTGAATCTTGTACCCCAGAGGATGCCATCATCTTAAATACAATTTAAGTATGCTGTGTATTTGGGAGGTTATGTGGTGGTTTCGCGTTGCCTTCCACATCACGGTAGTGTGTTTTAGACTGCCATACTGATCCCTATGGTCTCTGGCAATCTAAGTATCGAAAGAGCCGCTGCCCTTTTTCGAGGACCTGTCTTAGTCTGGTTCCTCACTAAAGATCCTACTAATTTGGGTGGACCTTTAGTTTGGCTCTTTAGGTCACTGAAACGTGTAAGCCATTTCACCCGTTCTAGTACTCTAGAACTTCTTCAAAGTGCAGATTCATTCAGAATGGTTTGACTTGCCAATAAATATTAAATCATGTTTATTGTAAGGCCTCTTTAAAGGCAAGACTGGCGATTAAGAATAGACTATTGAAGTGATGGTGCTGTTCAAAAGTTTATAATCAATGTAAAAATTCCTAACAACATGATTTCATAAATTATATTTATTTTGTGGATTTTGTTTTAAGTGTAACAAATAAATCCTAATTGCACGTGTATTTTATCATATTATTATGACTTTATGATGGTGCAATTATTTTTATACACACAAGATGTGTAAAACGACGTAGCAATATTTAAGTTATTTTCAGTTTTTGTTATAACAGTTTTGTAAAACGTTTTTAAATATCTTTTGACTGATTTTTTTGAAATTTGGCAACGTTGTTTATTGTTATAAGGGACTGATCTGGCACTAACTAGATTAATATTATTAAATCCAAAATTATTGATAAAAAATGTACACCACTGACTTTAATTTAATTCTATATTTTTTATCATCATCATTAGGTCATCAGTCCTAAAACTGGTTGGACGCGTACCCTCATTGTTTCCTAGTCTGAACCAACCTACACATTTCCCTGAAAGTTCCACAGTCTGCATCTATCACTATCTGTGTGCGAAAGTCTGATCTCGGTCTACCTCTACCTCTCGTTTACTATCTCTGCTTGCTTGTAGTATATCCCCTACTATTCCCCAGAAATGCCATGGAACGTATCCTGTCCTTCTATTTCTCCTATTTTTTCATTTTCCACAGATATCGTTATTTCTCTACTATTTCTACAACCTATTTGTTATTAACTTTGTCTGACCTTGCTACCATCCTCTTACATTTGAAGCGCAACATTACAGAAGGCTTCTATCTCTTTCTGTCTGCTTTTCCTACTGTCCCTATTTCATAGATGTACTGTGCTGTGCTCCACACTATACTTTGAATAGTTTTGTTCTTGTATCTATGTTCGTTGTCTTTGAACATAGCTTCTGTTCTTTTTTGTTTGATGCAGTTCGGTCACCTTCTATTGTTTTACAGTTATACACCCTATTTCCCGATATTCAGTGGTATGTGAAGGGGGGTAAGCAGCCTTTGGCTGCCAAGTTCCCTCAGCACCTGAACCTTTGTCGAATTACTAGTTTTTCCAATGTATTCTTTCGCACAATCAGCATTAGTTGAAAATATTTCACAACCAACACCTGTAGTTGTTTATAATAATCATCAGATTTAAGAGCACTTATTTTTTCGTCATTGGGTTTTACATCTTGAAACTGGTTGAACTTGTACCTCAGCTTATTTATCTTCTAAGCTAGCCTACACAGTTTCCTGCAGTTCTCACAATAGCCGATATACATCTCGATTCCCTTCTATTATTTCTAATTATATGCCCTATTTCACCGAGATTCAGTGGTATGTGAAGGGGCTTAAGCAGCCTTTGACTGCCAAGGATCCCCTACACTTAGACATTTGCCATATTAATAGTTTTCAAATAAATCCTTTCGCACAATTAACCTTGGTTGGGAGTATTGCCCAACCAAAACTTGTAGTTGGTTATAATAATCACCATGTTTAAGTACAGTTATTATTTTTGTCATTAGTTTTTCCATCTTGCGACTGGTTGGAAGCATACCCCCATTGATTTCTATTCTGAGCTAGCCTACAGATTTTCCTGAAATTCTCATAACCTTTCATTATCTGTGTGCAGTAGTATAACCTAGGTTCCTAGGTCTACCTCTACTTCTCTTTTTTCCTCTCTGCTTCTAACATTTTTCGCACTATTCCTTCATGTCTTAGTATGTGGCCTATCATCCTATCTCTCATAATTTTTACTGTTTTCCAAATAATTCTTTCTTTCCCTACCATTTCTAGTACCTTTTGGTTCTTAACTTTGTCTGTCCATGGTATCTTCATCATACGTCTGTAGCACCACATTTCAAAGGCTTCTACCTTTTTCTTGTCTGCTTCTCCTACTGTCCAGGCTTCACAGCCATACATTGCTGTGGTCTACACATCACATATGTTTTAAGCAATCTTTTCCTTGTTTCTATGTTTGTGATCTTTGAGCACAGTAGTTGTTTTTTCTTGTTAAATGTAGCACGACCTTGTGCTAATCTTTGTTTTATATCTTTTGTGCTTTTCCCATTTTGCATTATTTGACTTCCTAGGTAACAGAAATCCTTAACCTCTTGTAAGTTCACGTTACCTATTTGATTTGTTTTCCCCTCTTTTGCATACTAGAACTTTAGTTTTATTTTTGTTAATTTTCATACCATATCTCTCTGTTAGAACTGTTTCCATTTCATTAAGAGCTGTTTCTAACTTTTCTTTGCTAGATGCTAATAATACTGCTATATCATCTGCAAATCTAAGCATATCAATCTTTTGTCCCTGCATATTAATTGCAAATGTCTTACTGCATTTGACAGTATATATGGCCTCTTCAATGTACAAGTTAAAAATTAATGGGGACCATGCACATCCCTTTCGCACCCCTTTCCTAATATTTACTTTTCTACTTTCTTGCTCTAATTCTATTATTGCTGTTTGCTCTTTGTATAAGCAATGTACTATCCGTCTATCCCTAAAACTCATTCTAATCTTTTTGAATATTTCGAAATTTTTTTTCCATTTTACATTGTTGAATGCTTTTTCCAAATCTACAAACCCTATATATATGCTTTCCCCCTTCTCTATTGTTTTCTCCATTATCACCCTCAGAGCTAAAATAGCCTCTCGTGCTCCCCTGTTTCCCCTAAACCCAAATTGATCTTCTCCCAGTATTTCTTCAGCTCGTTTTTCCATTCATCTTTGTACAATTCTAGTTAATATTTTTGACACGTGTGCTGTCAAGCTTATTGTTCTAAAATTTACACATCTACCAGCGCCTCTTTTTTTTGGTATAGTTACTATGATGATATGATTAAAACTTTGGGTATCTCGCCTGTTTCATACATATAGCTTACAAGTCGGAAAAGATGTTCTGTTACTGCTTTTCCAGCAGCTTTTAGAGTTTCTGCTTACACCTTATCTGTACCTGGCGCCTTACCATTTTTCAAACCCTTTAATGCTAATTCAAACTCATCTCTAAGTATAGGATATCTCAAGTCATTCTTTTCAATGTATGATTTGTATTCTAATGCTGTTAGTTCCTCTTCTGCATATAAATTCCCTATATATTCTTGCCATCTAACCATTTTCTATAATGACGTTTCCTCCCACATCCCTTATATTTTTGTTATATGGTTTTATATCCCTAAAATTCATTCTAATTAATTTGTATGCTTCGTCTGTGTTTCCTATTTCAATCTTAGTTTGTACCTCGTTGCACTTTTTATCAATCCACTGTTCTTCAGCTTTCCCACATTTGCGAATAATTTCCCATTTTATGTCTTTATATCTCTGTTTCTTGTTTCGTCTGATCTATTTTTGTATTTTTGTCTTTCTTCTATTAAATTCAGGATATTTTTGTTATCCCTGGTTTCTTATTTTCTTTTTGTGTATATCCCAGAATATCTTTGGCCACCATGTTTAAGCTGGATTTAATAATACTCCATTCTGTTTTTACTTCCTTAGTATCAGAAACTTTCCCAATATCTTTCAGCAATTCATTTGACTTTTTTCAAATCTTTTGTGGACATTTTTATCTTTTAGCTTCTCAAAGTCAAAGTGCCTTTTTTCCGTTTCTCTTTTTCAGATTTTTACGTTTAAGTGCGACCTTCATAATCACAATGTTGTGGTCAGTGTCTATATCTGCTTCTGGGTAGCTTCTACAGTCTTTTACTTGATTTCCAAGCCGTTGTCTAATAATAATGTAGTCTATTTGAAATCTTCCTATATCTCCTGGCATCTTCCACATGTATTGTCTTCTAGCATGATGTTGAAATAATGTATTTGTGATGGTTAAGTTGTTCTTGTCGCAAAATTCTACCACACTATTTTCCCTGTGATTTCTTGTGCCTAAACCAAATAAACCTACTATCGCTCCTTCCCTACCCTCACCTACCAGTGCATTAAAATCCCTCGTAATTATTAAATTTTTATGTCCTTTTACGTATCTTAGTATGTCTTCGATATCTTTGTAGATCGCCTCTACCTCTTCCTCACTGTAGTTAGAGGTGGGCATGTATACTTCTATTATTACTGTATTTACTGGTTTAGATTCAAAGCTAACCATGAGTACTCTTTCGTTCTTTTGTAAGTAGTTTTCTAAACGCCGTCTTATCTTTTTCACATAACTATCCTCACATCCGATTTTGCTTCCTCTATTCCAGTATGAATTACCCCGAAGTCTCCACTCCAAAAATCCCCCGCCTCTGACCAGCGGACTTTGCTAATTCCTACTATGTCTAGTGCTAACCTATCCATTTTGAGTTTCAGGATCTCTAGCTTACCTACTTGTTTCTTACTTTTGACATTCCACGCTCCGACTCACAGAATGTTCACAGATCTTTTTCTATTCTTTCGGATTACATCCCCCGAAGTAATCCTCTCTCGGAGATCCGAATGGGGGACTATTTTAACTTCGGAATTTTTACCCCAGAGGATGCCATCATGTTTAACAATTTCTGTACGCAGTGTACTTGGGAGGTAATGTTGTGGTTTCCCGTTGCCTTCCACATCACAGTAGTGTGTCTTAGAATGTCATACAGACTCTTACGGTCTCTGCCACTCTCAGTACCGAAAAAGCTGCTGCCCTCTTTTGGGGGATTTGTCTTAATCTGGTTCCTCACTAAAGACCCCACTAATTTGGTTAAACCTATAGTTCGGGTCTTTAGCTCATTGAAACGCGCAAGCCATTCTACCTGTTCTAGTATTTTAGAAAGTCGTCAAGGTACAGGTCCGTTCAGAATGGCTTGATATTTTTAGGGTTCTGTATTTTATAAGGTATAACGGAACCTTTATAAGATGACTCTCGTGTCCGTCTGTCATAGAGGTTTTTCACAAAAACTATGTAACGTAGGAATTTGAAATTTGGCGCAACGCTAGGGTTTATGGCATGCACATATATGGACAGTCAGAAAATAGGAAAAAAATATTTTTAGATTAAAATGGCGAGGATTAATTTGGTCAAAAGAAAAAAAGTTTTAATAAATATATCGTGTGAGGTATCATTTGAAAGAGGATTCTAAATCGCTTTTAAAAATATTTTTTTATAATTTCCGGTCCAGTGGTCTTCATGATATAGCTCAAAATGTGCCAAAAATGATCCCCCCTCTGTTCTCCTACATTTCCAAAGCTAAAATTTTTTATTTTAATAGGGAGAGTAGCTATTGAGTTATAGATTATCGGAAAACTGCCAGTTTTTACAGCGTAATAGTTGCTGGAAAAAAAATTTTAAACACAGTAATAGACAACATATTTACTAATAATGTACTAGTACAAAGTGGGACAATATATTTATTTTTCAGTTATCACATCAAATTTGGATAAGATTTAATATACATAATAAATAAAAACAGCTTAATTTGGTTTATTGACTGTTCACTGTAGTATTGGTATGGAACCCTAATAGTGTGAGTTCGACTCGCTCTTGGCTAACTTTTTTTGAGATAAAGCAACTAAGATTACAACCTTTTGTCTATTGAATTTTTGTCGTATTTTGCTTCGTTTATGAGATTATAAATAAAAAGTAATTTATTCCTTGTTCATTTATCATACAAAACATTTTTAAACATTCCAGGAATAATAAGGAGAAAAACTAATATTTAACAATAAGTATCGCCATTTTCGTACCAAAATTACAAAAACTGTTGAAACTGGACACCTCCAGCTCCGATGTAAGATAGATAGATAATCTTTAATCCAATGGCATTGTGTATAATAAATGGGACATGTCAAATAACACATTAAAGTCAAACTAATATAGGTAGTTAAGTTAGTTCAGGTAGTGGTCAATAAGCATTAACATGTCAGAAAGAACAAAAGTCACGAAGATTATAGCAGTACATAATTGAGTGTGATATAAATCGATTTATGTATCTTAATTATATAATTAGATTCCAACCTTTTACTCATTGACTGATGAACACTCTCAAAAAACCAGATTTGTTTCTAATCGAATTACACCTATCAATAATTTGATTTCTTAGGTTCTCCACGTTCTTCTATGGAGTAGTGTACAAGGACTTTAGGTAGCTCCACTAGAAAACATGCAGGGGGTTTAATTCCATGAAGTGTGCAAGGCACATGTCAATCTAGCGATTTCCGTATATTTGTGTTAAAAACTCACAAGCAACCTCGCTAAAATGCGCCGGTGTGTCATCGTGCATATACCACAATGCATTTCTTACTGCCAATGGTACCGTCCTCCAGAAATCCAGGGAGCGTGTGTTCCAAAAAGTTGCGATACACCACTTCGTTAATTATTCTCGGTAGAAATACCAGTCCAATTAGACAATCACCCATAATTCAAATCTCAACATTCAATGCGAACTGATGTTGAAAACGATCTTCAAATATTTCATGTGGATTTTAATCACACCATAAATGATTATTATGAAAATTCCTCGTTGCATTTCTTGAAAAACTCGCTTCGCGGTAAACTTCAACTACGACATCGGTATTGTATTATAATATACCTTACATGTGGTTTTTTTTCAATGCTCCACCCGAAGGTGTTACATTGGCCAGGAAGCCAGTTTTTTTTGTTACCTGAAAAATTTTGAATTTTGCTGAATCCTTGCTGCTCCAGGCAAGGTAGAGATTTTTAACGTACGTGACAACACACACATGGGACCTCCATTTTACCTCTCATGCGAACGAGGGCGTATTTTTGTGAAAAATGCTCACCTAACATTTTTCAAGTGGACCGCGTCGGGATTCGAACCCGAAACCTTGGGCATAGTAGTCACACGCATACCTACTACGCCACCAATATAATAAACCACAAATTGCATCCATATCATGTGGTTTTGTACCAGGCCCTTCTAGATCTCGACACTGATAGAAGATTAAAGCATTGTCACTGGTTGAGAGATATGTGAGCCCAATATCTCTTATTCTTGTCCCACATATTATGGACATATGAAGCTATCTTTATTAGTGATGGAGGAGTAGATTTGCATAATATGCATTATTGGTCTGAAAATAATCTTCACTGGATGCTACAAGTTGATCACCTACACAGGTGGAGTGTAAATGTTTGATGCAGCATTGTGGAAAGCATCAGCAGGTGAGGGATTTCAACCATTTTGTGCAGAAGCCAATGAATGCAGAATGCTATACGTGGCAGAAAGTTAGCAGGAGGAAGTGCTTAAGTTGTATGTGGTATGGATACATTCCAAACAGTCCCATTACTCACATTCAAAGTCTTGGCAGTTTTTCAAGTAGAAGTATCTTCGTCAATCATGTTCAACACATCCTCTTCCAGCTCTACTAATCTTGCTGCTCTTGACCTTCCTTTTCGTTTCAATGTGTCTGTTTCACGAAGGCGTTGATGAATACTTTTTTTGCTATCAAGAGCAATACGATCAGGAAATCTTTCTATGTACAACCGCCTAGCTTCTAATGCATTTCCATCAGCAAGTCCATCAATGAAGTGCTCGTTGGTCATTTTGGCATTCGTATAGCGATTCATGCGAAGGGACTTCAACAAATTCGACAGATACAAAATGATTAATCATGAGACGTATTCAAATGGGATTCACGTTCTTGATTTTTAAACTGATGTGCACATATCAACATCAAGTACGTTTGTAATTTGTTTCTAAAGTAGATAAAGACATTTGGTCAGATAAGCGCTTGTATTTGTATCTCATTTGGACTTGTGTAAATTTGAGGAGAGATTTTATTTTCTTAGTGAATATGTAGAAGAATTATTTTTAGTCAAATTGTTAGCAAAAATTCCTGGAATGTTTAAAAGTATTTTGTAGGATAAATGGACAGGCAATAAATTGGTTTTTATTTTTAATCACATAAGCGTAGCAATATACCACAAAAATTCAAGACAAAAACTTGTTTTTTTAGTTGCTTTATCTAAAAAAATATCAAAATTAAATTAAAATTATTATAACCCCGGTGGTAAGGTACTAGAGCCACTACAGTAGTTGGTAGCAATGGTAAATAATTGCCAAATGATGCGCAAATAGGGTATTACGTCATATAAATGTTTTAAATTACTACATAACATGCAAAAAACGAGAAAGGTACTTACATAACTGTAGAACTCCTTACAGCATTATATATTGTGGCGGCAGCTGGACTTCGTCGAGCTTTTCGGGCGTGGGTAATTCGTTGGCCCCTGGTTGAATCCAAATTCAGATTAATTTGTCTTCTTCTTTCCTATTTGTAGAGGGGCGTTAGGAAACTGGTATAAGGAACGATAATTGGGTAGATAAAAGGAAACATACATAACAAAAAAAGAAGACACGATAAGGCACAAAGATAACTACACTCGTTGACGTCTTGCTGATCAGTCCCGACGTGTCGAAAATTTCCCATTTCCTTCACACTCCGCGTCTGCGTAGTCCTTTGCGCAAACGCACTGTCTGAAGTGACGGAAATACACGCAGTCTTTTAAATTAATGGCGCGAAATCGCTTACAAATTAAAACTAAAATTGGAAATGTTTACGGCCGATTTTCGGCACGTAACAAAATCAGTGGCATACATTTCTTTGTCAGTTTTGGTTAAGGTGTTCGCTCTTATGCCATTGGACTTAATATTTTTAATCTAGTTAGGACCAAATCAGCTCCTTATAACTATAAACATTGCTGCCAAATTTCAAAAAAATTGGTCAAAAGGTATTTGAATTCATTTTACAAAACTGTTATTTAAAAAAAACTAACATCCTATACCTTGGAAATAATGCATTTCCGGACCTATGTTAATGGGAACTTTCCTTCATAAAATAACCCTCTTAAATATTGCCCTGTTTTTTTAAATACTCTGTATATGTGTGTAATCCACTAGCTCCATATTACTAATTTTCTTTATTAAATTTATTAACCAAGTTGGATGTAAAACTATTTGTTTCTGAGCCTGAAAAAAGTTAGACATCTGCAAATAAGTAAAGGTTTGTTGATGTGTATCAAACCTTAAACTGTATATGCAGATGTAATTTCTTTTTGTTTTTTTGTACCTAAAGTTTATAGAAATTTTACAGATTTGTAACATGTGTCTATCCAACAGGCACTGAGGATGTTATAACATGTCCTTACAATATGGCTTTAGCAACCAAAGTTATAACAGATCATGCCAGTTGTGTGTTTCCAGTTGAAAATCGTGCACTGTTAGATATTGTCACGAGGCATTCTACAAGTAGTCGGCATATTAACGAGTTTTTTAAATCACAAGGAGTGTTGAAACATAGTAATTCATTTCACGATGCGAATACAATTGTAGTTAACATGTTAATGCATTTGACCAGGTAACCTTGGATGGTTTCTGTGTTTAAGCGTATTAATTTTTTTCTTCTTTTATTTACAGTAGTGCCCGATTTCAAGGAAGTTTTAATGTAGATTTAAATGATATAAGTACAAATATGGTACCATTCCCAAAAATACATTTTTTATCTTCTAGTTTTAGTCCTGTTGTAAATATAGGAATGAAATCATTTAATCCTGCAAAAAATAATAGGTACGTATTAATTTTGAAGATTTTAGTCAATTAGTAGAAATGTTCAATTTGTTGGTTAATCATAATACAAAATTTTAAAAACTAAAACAAGAGCAAGTAGCATGCAAATTTTAAAAATTGACAAGTTTTATTAAGAAAATAAAGTTATATAAATTAAAAAATAATTTGTATTTGAAATTGTTATACTGATTCATACAAAAAACGAAATAGGTTTGCATAATAACATAAAGTTAAGGGATTTTGAAATAAATTTGGCAAATATTTGACGTGACATTTGGAAATTTCATCATTACACATAGAACTTTCAATCTAGCAAATTGAAAAAATAAAAAATTAATAGTTTATCAAAGACTATAGAATGTATAGTGAAATTTATGAAGATTATATAATATGCACCATGTACGGTCATGTTTTATATCGCTCGTGTTATCTATTTGGTTTTTCGAGTTTATATGGGATACTTACTATTATAATATAGAACATATTGAGTACTAATGTGTTTACTACATAAAAATACACTCGCACGTAAAAATTTGCATGCACTTTCTGTAGAGACAATTGTGTATGGTTTAGCATGTGAGTATACCAGCATTATATTGTGCATAATTTATATAAAGTTCTTGTTTGCATTGATAACAGCTGGACATTTTATCGGACTTTCTTAGTTATTATAGCCCAACATTCAATCAGATGTTCTTAACTATATTTTTTATATAAGTAAAGAATACACATTTGGCACAGACACGTGTCATTATCGGTATAACGTATCGACTAAAAGTTGCTTGATTTCATTCATTTACGTTTTCATTTTTGAGTGCAATATGGATACTAAATTTATTGTTGAAGTGTCTGATCTAAAAACTATGACGGATGACTTCCAGATGTAGTTGGATTTTCTTACTGGTGAAGTTACCACTAGTGCGAATAAAACTTCAATAGTAAATAAAATTGAGCTACTTAATCATCAACTTTTGGCATTTTTAGTTCGTGCGCTTAATTTGTTCAATGAAGTGAATCAGTGGCTAGAAACTGTAGATCAAGCTATCGATGACAATCAGCAGTATTCTAAAAGAAACTGCCTTCTATTACATGGATTTCCAGAAAAGCCTGAAGGAAAAGACTACATACAGATTTGCCTTACAATCTTTACAGTGTAATAGTTTTAATAATAATTAGTACGTACAAATTTATCTAATTTTAAACTTCCCTCGTGTCATCAAGCCTCAAATTGGTTCGTATGAATGAGGTTATGGGTAACATACACAAATTAATAATACAATAAGGTATTTCTGATCCTGTTTTAGTAATTAAACCAGTTTGCAATCAAGACAGTAAATCAACAAAATCATATCTAAAGAAGGCTGTGGATCCCATAGCCATTGGGGTGAATGTTTCTAAAGTTAAAGAGATTTCTAACGGGGGCATTCTAATACAAGTGAGCACTAAAGATGATCAACAATTGATGAAAGACAATATTACAGACAAACTAGGTGACAAATATAAGGTTGCAGTCCCCATACACAAAAAACCTAGAGTAAGAATAGCTTATATTGAGAATGACGATCTTGCAGATGAAAAACTACACCAAATAATATCTTGCAACAAATCGACTCAAATCTAGAAAGTTTCAGTATGAAAACTGTCACGGTTCTAAAGAGCAAATATTCTAACAAATCTGGGATGGAGTTCGGTTTAGAAAGACAAATATTTTTATGGGTCGTATATATATTTAGATTAGTTTTGGTCCTATGAGTTTAAAGACATACGACTTTTGTTTAGGAAATGACCCCTTAAAAAGTTATGGTCAATAAACTGTCCCATGTTAAGTTTATGGGAAAAATTTTAAATGACATTTCGGGTATATTTGGTTTTGAATAACAAAAAGGAATTCGTGCAATTTCTATTCGGCTGAATAAATAACGTCTCTTTTTCTCGGCGAATTCAAAAACGTTTCTTTTTTCGGCGATATTATCAAGCTTCGCCATGAATATGGTGATTCACGTGCTTAATTAATTTTACATTTATTCTATTGCTTCATTCAAATTACATTCTTGAGTAAATAAAAAATTGTGATCCTCTCGTTGTTTTTGTTGTTTTTTAGGGGTTGGGTTATGTTAGGTTAGGTTAGGTTTGGCTAGGTTAGGTTAGGTTAGGTTTTACGAAAAAAACAATTTTTTGGTAGAAAAAAAAATTTCCATAGGCTTAACATGGGTAAGTTTATTGACCATAACTTTTTAAGGGGTCGTTTCCTAAACAAAAGTCGTATGTCGTTAGACTCAGGGGGCCAAGTCGAATCGAAATATATATACGACCCCTAAAAATGTTTGTCTTTCTAAACCGAACTATTACCCAAATCTGTTTTGGTACTGGAAGTAGACCCAACAACTCATAGCAATCTGATTAAGACCGAAAGAATAGCTATCGGTAGGTCCAAAGGTTTTGTGTCAGATCACTTGAATATTGTACAGTGCTCCTGCGCCCATTGTTCAGCAAAACATAGCGATAAGAGTTGTGAAAGTAATGATGCAATATGCATTAACTGTTGTAAGGCCAATAATAATTTAAAGTTTAATCTTATAACCAACCATAAGGCAATCGATTCCAAGTGTCCTTGTTACGTTAAACAATTAGAAAAACTTAGTGCAAAAACAGATTAAGTCCATCTTTAGTTCATTTAATTTAAGTTATCAATTAGCCTACAAGAATCACATCATCAACTGCTACACTTTTCAATCTGATTTGTGTGAATGGGTATCTAAAATGCACCAAATCGGGTACTCAAGATTTATGTATTACCTCTGACCATTTGATGGTTTACTGCAATTTATGTGCTCCTCTTAAACAACTTCTTCTGGGCTCACATACATCTCGTACTTTTAAATACTTTGACCATGATGCATTTTCTATAGATGCAAATAACGTTGACTGGTCATACTATTATAACGACGACCTAATTGATGAAAAATTATCACACTAATCAAAAGGTAACTGCACTGTTTGACGTACATACACCCATCTGTACAGTAAAAAATTCTCGCACAAAACCAGGATGGTTAACAGATACCTTAAAGGATATGATAAAGTTAAAAGATGCGGCCCTTAAAAAAGTATAATACAACCAGATAAGAATTGGACTATACATATTTTAAACAGCTTAGAAACTATATCACACAAGTGATCAGGAATGAAAAGGAGGCATACTATACTTGCATGGTTTCACTTCATAAAAACAATTCTAAACAGCTGTGGAAATTCTTTGAAAAGACCAGTATACATTGAAAACCTACAAATACAATTAATTTATGTAACGGAGATCCAAATCTTCTCGATGATTATTTCATAAATAATATTCCAATAACTCAAGTTACAGAAAATACAATTTTCTACTTTTATAAACAGAAATTTTCATTAAGGACTGAAGAATTTACGTTTCATACAGTATCTATTGACGATGTGGTTGCAGCAGTCAATAAACAGCAATCGAATGCTTTAGGCTTGGACGGGATCTTCCTAAAAATGTTAAAACTAATTTTACCATTCTGTGCCAATGTTGTGATACACGTTATTAATTTCACCTTAGACAGTTCAACGATGCCAAAAGTGTGGAAAAAATCTATAATAACGCCTTTACCTAAGGTCAATGTTGCGACAACTTATGATGAACTTCGACCTATAAACATCTTAACATCCATCTCTAAGGTGGCTGAATACTTAATGTATATACAAATTCTCCAGCATGTTGAAAATAATGAAATATTACCTCAAATCCAGTCTGGTTTTGGCACGAATTATAGTACTGCAACAGCCTTATGCAAAATTATAAACGACATAGTAAAGAATATTGAAGATTCAAAGACAACTGTAATGTTATACCGTGATTACAGCAAGGCATTTTATGTAATAAATCTTCAACTTCTGATTGTAAAGCTTTCCTACTACGGATGGAGTTGACCTGCATTCCAACTTATGACAAATTATTTAACTTGAAGAACTCAACAGGTAAAACTAAACAATATAGTCTCAAGCGAACTGAATGTAAGACAAGGAGTTCTGCATGGAAGTATACGCAGACCATTGTTGTTTGTTATCTTTACTGCAGACCTTCTCAACTGTAGTAACCCAAAACTGTGGAATTCATATGTATGCGGACGACACTCAAATATCTATCTCATGCAACCTTTACGATGCAAACCAGACTATTTATGAAATGAACAATAACTTAGATGCAGTGCTCACGTGGACTATAAATAATGGCCTTGCATTAAATCCTAAAAAATCAATATGTCAGTGCATAGGTTCTCTGTATTACTGTACAGTGTTCAAAAACAACAAAAACTCAGAAATGGTACTGAACAAATGTGTTATAGCCCGTAGTGACGTTGTAAAAAAACTTACGTCTAAACTGTGATTGCAGCCTAAATTTTGAAAGACACTTAAACAAGATTTGCAGCAGTACTTATTATAAACTTAAATCTATTTACTGATATAAAACGGTGCTTCCTTCCAAAATCAAATGAAAAATATGTCAAGCTCTTGTTTTAAGCCACTTCAACTACTGTAGCACTGTTTACTATAACTACTTTGTTACATTTCAAATTTAGCATTCCTTTAATTTGTAAATAAATTCCCGCGAATATTTTTTAATGAACTTGTCAATTTCCGTCATTCCGGACAGTTGCATTTGCACAAAAGAATGCGCACGTGCGGGTAGTGTCGGAAGCGGGCATTAAACGACGAGATCTGAAGCCATCTATCTGTGTGGTGTGCCTTTTTTTAGATGGTAGGTTCCTTTCTACCTTGCCTTATCGTTCTTCATACCTGGTTTTTCCTTATCGTTCCGCTACGAGAGCATAGAGTTTAGGATGGACGGATTGAAAATTTGGAGTCAACCTGGCGTGATGTGACCCACAAAATGTGATGGACCCTGGGATGTGGCCGCAAGGTGCGATTTAACTGAGTAAATTGCTTTTATTTACATTGTGCATGAAAATTTGACCATTGCGTCACCTTTAAACGTGTTCGGTGTTTGATACAAAATGGCGTGTAATTTGTATTTATACTCCTTTACCACAAAAAATATTTTTATGGACTAAATACGTATTTCGATCACTATGTGGTCATCATCAGTAGTAGACTTAAAAAATTAGAATCATTAAAAATTAAAAGTTGTTCAGGAAACCTTTCTGAACTTACGTGTTGAGGGTTTATTTCCTGAACAACTTTTAATTTTTAATGATTCTAATTTTTTAAGTCTACTACTGATGATGACCACATAGTGTTGAAATACGTATTTAGTCTATATAAATATTTTTTGTGGTAAAGGGGTATTAATTATTTTAATTTTTAATCTCCATTATATTTTACTTTTGCACAATGGTTCATAATTTTTCTGAGTTATGCTCCATCGACTACGATGTTTGGGAAAACTCCAAGTTAAATGTTTTAAAGTCTTTTCCTAGTGTTCTTGCTGCTCAGTCCTTGTTCTCTCTTGAGCTCTCTCATCACCCTCATGTTTTCAACTGCTGCAATGTCAACGCAAAATTATTGCTCTCGCACCTTGGCGATTTTCATTATGGCTTTTCTTCTGTAAATGTACCTTGTTTTGCAGTATCGGTGATGTGATTATAGCCTTCCCTGCCTGATGTCTTTGTTCACATACAGGAGTACAAAATCGTTAGAAATAATGTAGGTAAACGCGTATCATCTATGTCAGGTATGACTGCAAATGTAAAATTATTGCCTATTCCTCTAGTAAGTATCGGGCTAGATCAGAATATCTTTTTATCACATTTAGGATTGATTTGTTAAATTACTTATTGAAGTAGTTTATTGCCCACATATTGGCTTGATATTGAGGAATTTTTTTTTATCTATTGGTCACATATTTGGAAATAATACTTCTTGGGGATTGGAACGCTAATCTTTTGCAGGATACAAATGGCGTTTGATATCTGAAAACTATTTTTGAGTCATGTAATATGAACATTTTATTTTAATTCAACACATCACCTTATATTCTGGTGTTACCTAACATGCAAGCGAAGCAGCAAGAACAGAACAAAAATGCCTATCGCCATTATGGGGTAACGAAAGAAGGGGATAAAAGGAGCAATAAAACGAATGCTGTGCTAAACGTAGTCGGAGGGTGAGGTGTGTTTAAAAATCGAAGCGAAAGAACACACCAACTAATTCATCTTTTTTTATTTGTTGTGCAACCTGTACCTACAAGAATAATTAAACATAAGCATACATAAAATATGACTCTAATAAATAATTTAAATAGCAAAACGAAATTTAATTGTAATTACTAAACATGTGTCCCCAACTCCTCTAATACTACATACATCTGGTAACAAACAATTTGGAGGGTGTTTTGGAAACAACAGAACTAGGTAAGTATACACCCACTAAAATATCGCCGCATAATTTAGAATAACAAGCTAAGTGGATTTAACCACCGTAATTAATGATGATCTGTGTTGGCACCTCACGTAATTAATAGTAATTATATATACTTACTGTTAGAACTACTTCGTGTTGTCTTCAATGTTGCAGTGTAAGAAACAATCAATGTAAATAAGAATCTTTATTAACTCAAAACACAACGCCAATATCCTCTTTTACAATGGAAAAGCAAAAGCGTAAACTGTGTAATGTCTCCCTTTGTTTAATATTGGTTTGTTTTATTTGTATCGGTGACAAATAACCACCTAAAACGGGTACCTTCAGTTTCAATATAAAAATAAGCCTTGAGCCTATTACTCTTTCTTTTATAACAACCATGCAACAGAGTATTTCTAAAAGATAATCATTATCCCTTATTAAACACGGTAGAGGATGCTTCTGACCCCTTAAATTTTTCAGAATTTCAATTTTGAAAAAGCTTTACTCTGACTTCCAGTACTTGTTCGTGAGCCACTTACAAGCTTTTATCTAACTGTATTCAAACTTATTTAGAAAAAATAACACTTTACAAGCAACTTCTTTACTCGGATGTAAAAACAAAATACACCACGTATCTATTTCTAATGAATACCTAATTCCCTAACTAAATACTCTTAACCTAGTTATTTTGTATACTACAGACAAGTATGTCATAAATCGCATTAAACGTCAATTTAACATTAAAACTACTTACATTACGTGCGCCGCTATTCACCACCAGCATTGCGTATAAGATCAGGTGCAAATTCCAAAGCCTGGGTCAGTGTCCTGGTTGATGTGTGGCACCGTTGTTTGTAATATACTCGCAGTATTTGTGTAGTTTATGGTCCTCGCACGAAACACTTTCACTTTATATTCTAATAATGTGTATAGTGGCTATACCAAGAACTACCTGCTAAAGGTCGCACTGCAGGGTTGCTTTGTCGGGCTAATGTTATTTAGTTAAGTTTACAAATATTTTCACTTTCAGTACATTGAAAGTGAAAATGACGGGGTACCTGATGTTTTACAATACGTGCTCGCTACCCCAATCTGATTTAGTGAAATCAGTTTATCGGGATCGTTAATCGCGCCCACAATTTAATCAGTAACACCTTGGGATGATAAATCACTTAAAAATGGAACTGAACCGCTCTTGATGCGGTCAACGAAATATTAATCACACTTTGTATTGCCTCGAGGATCCCCTCGAGATAAAAGTTTCTTTTTTTCTAATATTCTAATAATCAACGATTAGCGAATGGTTTCTCACTATTCTATCTGAGACTCAAAATAATAATCTTCCCTAAACTGAATAGACGCTGGTATTTATCAATTTGCGGTTCTTTGTTATGCTTTCTGGAGCTTTAAAGTGTTCATAAAGAACTTTGGGATACTCTTAACCTATCAATTTCCTTCTGAAAGCACCCTTATTGATGTGTTAAGGTCCAGTTTTCTACATAATATACTAATATTATTTCCTTATTTACAAACTACGTTTAAATTTGACCTACTTAAACATGCTGGCAATAAATTTATAAAAATATTTATTACTATTAACTAACATAATTTAACTCCCCCTCACACGGACTTGTTATCAAATTACTCTGAAAATTGTGATTTACAAAACTTCCTGAATAGAATTTTAATTAGGTATTTAATTAAGCGATAAAACCCCTATGTTTTGATAAAAAGATGGCGGCCTATTCCAATCTGGCGATGCCTCAGCATATTTATTGACGGTGACTGTAAATCATAAGCGCCCACATTGCCTTGTGGTGCCATGTGGTCGGGCCACATGTTCTTATAGTATTTACTTTTAATTTGAATTAAAAGGAGATGTTACAACTGACTGACAAATATCAAACTTGAAAACTTTTTTACTATCAGATCCTAAACCTACTCTCAATTTCCCTTAAAATGGACAATTTGGATAAGCGTTTCTCACATTACTCTCCACAAAGACTTTTTGTCAAAATAGTGACTTGTAAATTAAAACACGATTTAGGAATAATATTTTTCAGGCCTTTTTGACTCTCTTCCATTCCTCGTAAAAAAATTTCTTTCTTCAACAGCACCTACCTTTCCTTGAGCTACCTCTCTTTCTTTGCCGAGCATTTTTCTTACTCTTCTTTGGGAATTAAACCACTCATAGTTTTAAAATCATCTTTATTTACGTTTCGATCCAAAGAAGATTAAGAAAAATGCTAAACAAACCACAACAAACATACAGAGAGTATTTAGATAAGTAAGAGGTCTCAAGTTTGTTACAACCTCACAATCACACAAAACCGTCTGAAGTTCTTGATACATCAGCGATGCTTTCCTCAAGGTTTTTCTAAGAAGTTGCTTCATTTCCAATGAGTTGTTCCCACGATCATTCCCACCAAGGAGCAGATACTGGTTTGAACTTCCACTCTATATGCCAAGAGAAACATTCAGCTAAAACTTTTTTCCAATCCAATTTTTTGAAAGCATTCTTGGTACCTGTAAAGGTAGCTCTATTGTCACTATAAACGACAGAAAGTCTACCTCTTCTAGAAATAAAACGTCTAAGCGCTTGTATAAATTTGCAACTAGATCTGGAGGTTTTTATTAAATGAAAATTATCTGTAGCAAACCAGGATGCCGGATCAGTTGTCAACGATCGAGGTATGGAAGCAGAAGCAGCCATGCTGACAGTTCTAAAAGGTCTTGTCCTAGATGATGTTGATAAAAAACATGTTGAGGCTGTTCACCAGAAAACAGTAAGAATATCTAAACTTGATTTATTAAAATTTCATGGTAATAACGAGACCTGGCTGTCTTTTTTGAATCAGTAGAGTCAAGCTATACATAATAATTTACATTTGGATAATAATTCCAAGTAAAAAGTAAAAACATCAAATTATAAGCTCTAATCAGTTTGGTTTCTGTACAAAAATCTACTACCGATGCAATGTATAACTTTCTTGAAAATATATACCAATCATTAAATCAAAAGATACATTATTATTTGCATCTTTTGTTGATCTCACCAAAGCCTTTGATTGTGTTATACATAAAATCTTATTATATAAAATGGAAATGTATGGAATTCGTGGAATTGCAAACAATTGGTTTTCCTCATATTTAAATGGTAGAACCCAAGCTGTTAAAATAATATCTCATCAGAAAATAAAACTATCTACTAATTTAGAGCTGACAGTAGGAGTCCCACAAGGTTCAGTTTTAGGCCCTATCCTTTTTTCTACTATATATCAATGATTTTCCATCTGCCATTACATTTGCAAATTGCACATTGTTTGCTGACGACATAAGTTTAAATTGGAAAACTTCTACAAAGCAAAGTCTAAAAAATGAAATAATTTCTGACATTACTTCATATCATGAATGGTGCATGATAAACAAAATTGCCATAAATTCTACAAAAACGTCTTACATGGTTTTCAAAAACAAGGATGCATTATATGACATTACTCATGAACTAAATTTAAATGTAACTAAATCTACTAAATTTTTAGGTTTAACCTTAGACAGTAAATTAAATTGGACTGATCATATTTATATACTTACTAAAAAATTAACATCTGCATGCTATGCAATAAAAACTATTGCCAAAGAAGTCTCTATTGAATGCTCCCTTAAAGTTTATTATGCATTTTTTGACTCTCGATTAAGGTATGGAGTTTCATTTTGGGGTGCTGCTTCAATTGAAAATACTAATTCATTATTTAAACTACAGAAGCACGCATAATTCGTATTATCGCTCGAGCTCCTTATAATGCACACTGCAGACCATTATTTAAAAAATTACAAATACTTACTTTTTATTCTTTGTACATTTATGAAACACTTATTTTATTCTTCAAAAACAAACATAAATACACTATTTCAAACAGCTTCCATTCACACAACACAAGACAATCTGATGATATATACAAAATTACTCCGATTTCTACCCTAATACAAAATCTTTCATATATATAGCTCCAACTTTCTATAATAAACTACCAGAAAATATAAAATCACAAAAACAATTTTAAAATTTAAACAAACCTTACTAGCCTTGTTACGTGAACGCTGTTACTACAGTGTAAATGAATATTTACAAGATAAATTATAATAACTAGAATATGTATATACACCTAAATTATTGTAGTTATTTGTTATTTCTTATAAACATACTTATATATGCAACCTTTATTTTACATTTTAACCTAAATGTAATTTTTATTGTATATTAATATTATGATATTTACCATCACTGGATGGGTACAAATAAAAATCTATCTATCTATCTATCTACACCTATTTGAAATCACAGGTAAAGGTATGTGAAAGGTACATAATTTTGTATGGTTTTTACCATGTGCTTAAATTTTTTTATGTAACTAGGTTAATACCTTGTATAATTTTAATCTATGCTTAATAATGAGGTTATTATTCCATTACTTTGTATGTACTATGCATTATGATTAAATACATTTTATTGGTCTTGGTGGTCGAGACAGACAATATCTTTCTTCTAAATTATCTTGTTCATGGGAAATGCATATACAGTGTTTTTCATATTCACATCTGTTTGTATCTGCGGTTAATTAACCCATTGTTACAATGTATTTAAATGAACCAATACTATTTGTTAATATTTGAATTATATTTATAGACCCAAAATTTGAAATATTACGATTAATTAAGATTAATTATTTGTGAAATTTTTTATACAAGGCACGTTCATATATTTTGTCTCTTCAAAATTAAACCGTTGTTCTTACCCATCTAATCTAATTACAGATGTTTTTAAATTTACATAATGCACGCATTATGCGTAAAAATCCTCATAAATTTTTAGATTAGGTGTAATTGCTAATGCTGCTAACTTATAAAAATGTTTCATGTTGGCACTGTATTAAATGCATGTTATTTTACCACTTTCTAGACTGCTCTTGTTGATTGTTTCTATTCTTGCGCTTGCTCACATTCTTTCTGAGAGGTTTATAGATTTACCGTCTTAGTGAGATTGATTTACTGTACATAATAGATTGTACCATTTCTTACGACTCCAGCATTTCTGGAAATGTTGATCATTAGAGTAAATTTCTGAACCTCAGCAGTAATACAATAGGTAAACCAATCAACAATTGAACTGCTTCTTTGATCCTCATCAAAGATAAGAATTCTTTGTCTTTTTTGCCATAATTACTATTATTCCACTTGCACTGTATGCAGATGTTACCGTGCTTTCGTTGTAGATGTGAAAATGTAGCTATTAATTTAATTCTCATATTAATTTTAGCAAAAGGATTTGATCCAGTCCTATTTTGTAAGTTATTTACCGTCTTAGCAGATATAGTCCAATTAAAGTTAGTGATAGTTATTACAGTCCCGTAAACGTGGTATATGCGTCACAAATAACAGTTGGTAACGATATACATAATGTGAAGATTGACGCGCAAATTTCTATGACGTCACACAATATGCAAATTATTGCAACACATTTTACCAATTACACAAATTTTACAAGACCCCTAAGGGGTACTTACGTGAACATGTAGAGCTACCTTCGTGATCACTCCATGATAGCGGCGGCTTTCTTCAGGATTACTCCATGCTAGCGCTGCGGGGCTCCGTGGATTCGCTAATATTTCTTGGGTTGTGGATCTCCTAAGCCAGGTTGCATCCAAATTCGCTGGTCTTCTTCCTATGTAGAGGTACGATAAGGAACGGGTTTGAGGAACTATACTCAAAGAAGGCAAAAGGGAATCTACATAACAAAAAGATACGATAAGTTACCAGACACTCTTGTTCGCGTTTCGGAGGCAAGTCCTCACGCGTCTTTTGGAAATTCCCCACCACTCTTCTCCCTCCACACGCGTTGACGCGAAACTCGCGCAAAGCACTTCTGAAGTGATGGAAATACGCGCAACAAGTCTTTTAAATTTATGGCGTGAAATCTTTACCAATTTAAAACTTATTTAAAAACGTCTAGTGCCGATTTTCGGCACGTAGCATAGTATACACTGTTAGCGTGTTCAATCTTGTACAATTAAATGAAAAATTTTCAGTTTATTTCTTGTTATAATAATAAAGCCACCGTTGGTAGATACTTTATATTCCAGTTGATTGTTTTATTTTTCTCCTTTTCTCACGACAATTTTTATGTGCAACCCATCTTTAATTTTAAAATAAATAAAATTGTTGAAGAACACTGAAAAAGACAATTTGCATTTGCACTCTCAAATATTTTTATAGAATAAACATAATTGAAAGGAAACTTACATGTATTTGAAAATAATTTTATATCAAATAAAAAATATTTAATTCTAAAATTGAACATTTCAAATCTACTATTTTTATGCTCCTACAGTTACATGTTTTAGTCATCAGCTGAAAGATGAGATGTTCAGAATGTGTTGCAATAGAACTAATCAATTGCTCAAACTGGATCCTCTTGGTGAATCTATAAAGTTGTTTTGAAAAGGAAGTTAATAAATGTGGTTGCAGGTTCCAAATCTGTATTATTAGGAACTACGTTAATAGGACGTGGTGATTTTAATGTATCAGACATGAGAAGTTACGTTGATCATATACAAGCAAAAGCACGTTTTACTGCTTGGTCACGAAAATCTATAAGAACAGGACTTTGTGATATACCTCCATTTGATAATAGTGCAACTATCTTGTGTCTTTTTAATACATCTTCAATATCACTTCTTTTTTCTCACATATTAGAGGATTACAGAAAACTTTTCAGGAAAAAGGTAGGTACTGTATGTACTTAACTAATTTTAGTTAAACTTCATTTAGATATGTAGGAACAGTACTAGAATTTGAACTATTTAGATTTTGTCGATTTTTTTATGCATCTTATAAAAAATTTTGCGCTGAACCTTAGTATGCTATATATTTCATGCAGAAATTTTGGAAACTACTCCAAATGTGGGGAAAAATTTAGAGATCGGTCCCATTTTCATATGAGATAATGCATGGCAACCAGATTTATTATAATAATGATGCATTGCATCTCATTGCAAAATATTTGGAAGTTTAGTTCCTGACAGCTTCGTTTCGTCCTTAGAACCTTGCTATGTAAACCAAATTTTCGCCTAGCTTATTTCGCTCGCGACTCATCCTAACCTGCTCTCTTTGCTCACTTATAAATTGAGGGAATTCTTTAACCTTTTTCTAACACTTATTTTTAACTGTAACACCAAGCAAACATACTTTAAGTTTATTACTAGAAGCGGCTTGTAGTCCCTTCGGGACTACTTTGCGCGCCATTTATTCATTACGCCGAAGATTCCTTGAATAGGCCAGTTGAGTGAGTTAAGTGACTTAAGACATCATAAAAACGATTTGGAAGAGCTGATCGGATCAAGACCACTTCGTCCTGGTAGATCCTGTCGATCCGACAACTGGGAGTTGATCGGATCAAGTCCATTTCGCTCTAGTAAACTTTGTCGAAACGACAATTGGGAGTCGATCGGATCAATGCCACTTTGCCCCAGTAGACTTTGTCGAAATCACTTTGGGAAGTCGATTAGATCAAGATCACTTCGTCCAAGTAGATTGCGTTAAAATGATTTTGAGGAGTTTATTAGATCAAGACACTTCACCCTAGTAGTCTTTGTCGAAGCAACAATTGGGAGTTTATCGGATCAAGGCAACTTCGCCCTAGTACATTCCATTAAAACGACTTGAAGTAGCCTAGCGTATCTATATCACTGCGCCCTAGTAGACTTCATAGAAAAGATAAAAGCTCTATGCAATGTAAATAATGGAAATGTAGCTTATAAATATTTTAGACAGCATTCAAAGGATTTCTTAGCAATGTGAACAATATAAGTTACGTATTGTTATTGAGGATGGGGCGAAGTGATGACTGGGCGTAGAGAGCGCGTGGCGCAGAGAGGGCGAGACGAAGCGAGGGCGGGACGAAGAGAGGGTGGAGCGGTGAGAGGTCGGGTCGGAGAGAGGGTGGGGTGAAGAGATGGCGCGGTGAAGAGAGTGCGGGGCTGAGAGATGGCGGGACGAAGAAAGGGCGGGTCGGAGAAAGGGCGGGTCGAAGAAAGGGCGGGGCGCAAGGCGAGTAGAGGCGCTCAAAGTAGTCCCGTAGGAACTACAAACCGCTTCTAGTATGCTATACATTTCATGCAGAAAATTTGAAAACTACTCCAAATGTGGGGAAAAATTTAAAGATTGGTTCCATTTTCATATGAGATAATGCATGACAACCAACCTTATTATAATAATGATGCATTGCATCTCATTGCAAAATATTTGGAAAGTTCAGTTCCTGACAGCTTCGTCTCGTCCTTGGAACTTCAATATCAAACTATTTTACAGCTAACTTAATCAATCGCTATGCATACAAAATTTTCGCCTAGCTTATTTCGCTCGCGATTCATCTTAACCTGCTCTCTTTGCTCACTTAGAAATTACGAGAATCCTTTAACCTTTTTCTAACACTAATTCTTAACTGTAACACCAAGCAAACATACTTTAAGTTTATTACTAGAAACGGCTTGTAGTCCCTTCGGGACTACTTTGGGCGCCATTTATCCATTACGCCGAAGATTCCTTGAATAAGCCAGTTGAGTGAATTAAGTGACTTAAGACATTATAAAAAAGACTTGGAAGAGTTGATCGGATCAAGACCACTTCGTCCTAGTAGATTTTGCCGAATTGACAACTGGGAGTTGATTGGACCAAGACCACTTTGCCCTAGTAGACCCTGCCAATCCGACAACTGTGAGTTGATCGGATCAAGACCATTTTGCCCTAATAGACTTTGTCGAAACGACAATTGGGAGTCGATCGGATCAAGGCCACTTTGCCCCAATAGACTTTGTCGAAATAACTTCGGGGAGTCCATTGGATCAAGATCACTTCGCCCTAGAAGACTCTGTCGAAATTACTTCGGGGAGTCGATCAGATCAAGATCACTTCGCCCTAGTGTACTTTGTTGAAATCACTTCGCGGAGTCGATCAGATCAAGATCACTTTGCCCTAATGAACCTTGTCAAAATCACTTCGGGGAGTCGATCGGATCAAGATCGCCTCGCCCTAATAGACTTGGTCGAAATCACTTCGGGAAGTCGATTGGATCAAGATCACTTCGCCCAAGTAGACTGCGTTAAAATGATTTTGAGGAGTTTATCAGATCAAGACACTTTGCGCTAGTAGTCTTTGTCGAAACAACAATTGGGAGTTTATCGGATCAAGGCAACTTTGCCCTAGTACATTCCATAAAACGACTTGAAGTAGCCTAGCGTATCTAGATCACTGCGCCCTAGTAGACTTCATACAAAAAATAAAAGCTCTATGCAATGTAAATAATGGAAATGTGGCTTATAAATATTTTACAGACATAGCATTCAAAGGGATTTCTTAGCAATGTGAACAATATAAGTTACGTATTGTTATTTACATAAAATAAATAACGTAGATATAAAAGAGCAACGAATATTATATACAGGTGTTAAATAATCAATTGCAATAACCAGTAATTGTAGAAAGCCTAACTAACTGTTGTTTAACAACTCAAGTCATGTTTCTGAACGTACCCTGGTCTGTCAAGGTTATCGAAATTAGGTGATTGCTTTAGTTTAATGCACATGCAATAAATGTACTTTGAAATATATCAAGATACTTGTGTATAATTAAATGTGACGTAGTTATAAATAGTTGAAAATAATATATTTACAAAGAAACGAAATACAAAAATATTCCTTTTTTCACTGAAGCATATGAAAAACTGATTTGGTTTTTACATGAGTATTGTTAAATAAAGTGGTTATAAATGTTGTTGGGGTTATTGTTTGTGTACAATGAACGCTATTGGCCGTTTAAAAAGTCAATATGAAATTTTAAAAAAGAGTAAATGTTACTGAGCACCGAACAACGTACGTTGCCAATAGAAGACGGACCTCTTAATTCGGAGACATCGAGGTGACGTTTATTAGAATCTCATTGGCCGTATACCTGCATGAGATCACGCCAGATAAGAAATATAGCGATTTCTAACCAAATCACGCTCTATTGTAATCGCTCAGATATCTTCGTAAAGAAACGTCAAATTTAATAATTAATTATTTCTTAAATAAATAGCCCGTGTATATTAAAAAGCAATAGTTTCGTATAATAATAATCAATTATCAGTACTATTAAGCCATATTAAAGAATTTAAAAGTTTAAATTTCAGAATTTGAAAAAAGTGTGTCATCATAGATTTTGAAGGACCACACTCGTTTGTTTATGCCAGTTTCGTTACCTGTGTTTGACGTTTCTCAATTTAATTATACAAATTTTAATAAATGTTTTAAAGAAATACCATAGTATCAGCTTGCAAATCGTTAGTAATTCAAGTTGTAGGATACAAATAGTATGTATTAGATATTTTTAGAGGTCTTATACGAATTTTGGAAACCAACTCGATCTTCCTTCTCTCTTGCACTAATGGTAACCGACCTGTTGTTGACTTTATCGCACTGCTCGTTCGGCTTTTCAGATCGGAAAATTTTGAGAGATTGTAGCTTTTTTAAAACGTACGCGAATACGTTGCTTCAATCTAATAAATTTCAGAAAAACCCATATTTCTCCCTTGGTATTGGATTTTTCGCAATAAAAACCATCTTATGGCATGCACGCAAAAATTCCCTACCACACCATGACCCGCTCGCGCTCCCAACACAAACCTCCTCGGACGCAAATTCCAATTAGTGATCTATTTGCACCTTTCAACTTTAGCACAAAGACGGGTTTGGCAGTTTTTAAGATATGGGATAAATATATACATCGTTAAAATGTAATTTGTTACGTGCCAATCAGATTGGCCCTTAAACATTGTTTTTAGGTTAATTTTGATGTGCGGAAGTTTCGCGCCACAATTTTAAAAGACGCGGCGCGCGTATTTCCGTCACGTCAATAGTGGGTTGGACGAATACTTCGCGCCGACGCGGAAAAGACAAAGTGGTGAGAGGTTTCCGTTAGACGCTTGAACGTGGCTGTTTGCCTTTGATCTTCAAGGAGTGTGGTCTTGTCAGGTATCGTATCGTGCCTTAGCTTTATCTATGTAGATTTCCTTTGCCTAATTGTCTTTGTTTGTCGACCTTTACCATGTTCCCGTCTTTCCCTGCATAGGTAGGTAATCTGTAGCCTTGGCGAACCGTACTGCACGAACCTAGACGAGCCGGATGTCCATGTTCCGCCAACAGCACCGGAGCAGTACCATCTTTAACTGCCTAAAAAGGGCCAGCATGCCGCCCTTATGGACGTGCTGACGCCGTCTTAACCTATCCTGCAGGACGATTGGCGTACTTCGTGGGAATCTGGACCTATTATGTGAGTACTTCATAGTTTAATTTGTTCGCGGATATAATCAGTTGTCTTTAAAGTTATGTTTTCCGATTATTGCGCAATATAATTTGTGCATTGGTGACGTCATTGGCAGATGGCCGCGCTATAGCCTGCGTAAGCTGGAGCTACCACCCGCCCGTGACGTCGCTTATTTTGCGCTTGCGCGATGTATTTATCGACTTTTTAACTGTAATTATCGACTTTTTAATTGTAAGAATTATCGCTTTTTAAATCGTAAGAAATTGTACTTACATATTTATATAAAATTTGTAATTAGGGTTTGCTCTGTATATTTCAACTTCAATAAACAAGTAAATACTTGAAAAACTTTGTTAGTTTGCCAATGTTGTCAGATTTACGTTTTCGAAGAAACATATAATGTTTTAAATAACCTAAAATCTTGTTTTTTTCTATTGTAGTGAGGCATGTAGCGTTTTGCATGTCTTCACGTACTTTCTATTGTATTAGTGTGAGCTCATGTTTCTGGATCTACAAAATTAATGGAGTGGCTGACGGCTAAGTGATTACAGTCTTCTTCTCATAAATGCACGTATGCCCTTCTACAATCTGATACAATTGTAGTCTCGAGTTTAATCCTGTCTTTGATAATTTCGACTAAAGTTTGTTATAATTGCGCGTGGCATAACTGCCCGCAATTTTGTAACATATACCGACCACGCTTTACGGGCGATGCAATCGCTATCTAAGTCAAATTTACATGCACAATTTACGTATAATCAAATTACTCACGTGATGAGTATCTCGGAATTCATAGTTTTTAAAATAAACGTAAATAAAGATTTTAAAAACTATGAGTGGTTTACTTCCCAAAGAATATTAAGAAGAATGCTAAACAAATCACAACAAACATACAGGGAGTATTTACACGTACCTCAGAACTTAATCTCAGTATCCAACTGTGGTTAAATTGGGTTGGGTTAGGTTAGGTCATTCTGAACTTCAAATTACCATCCGTCCTTCACTTAACTTTTATCACACTTGTAGGGGGTTGGAAGGAATAGGTACCAGGTACATAAAGGTAAGGTACACGGAACCTACATACCTATTTCTAAAAAGAAAAGACACACGCCACTCAGATAGTTGTTGCCTCGTCTAGGTCTCGTGGCTTAATCTCACTTTCGACACTCGCGCCCCTCCGCATTCTTTCTGCGCAGGCGCGACTGTCAGTGACGACGGAAGTTAACGTTATTCATTTAGAAATACGCGGCAATTGAGTTACAAATTATATCTAAAACTAAAACATGCTACATTGCCATTTTGGCATGTAACAAATTTCAGTAGTTCTCTCTTCAACAGCCACCAAAAATATTTTTACTGTGTTTCGGTCTACCCCACCAAAGACCCAAGATTCCTCTACACAATATTCACGGGTATATTTGCATTCTCAAATTTAGGTTAATCAATTTCTACATACCCAACCTATCCAATTTATTCCGATTTATGCATGCACCATTCTTCAAGTACCTATTAAGTTGTAATTTAAGCCTATATTATTCTAAAATCAACAAAAATTAGTTTAAATCTTTATGACGAAACTAAGAATTGTGGCTTAAAAAGACAAAAATGGTTTCAGTCATTCATAATAAATATATTAAAAAAGAATGGGACAAATCTCTTTTATAAATTGTAATAAATAATTTAAATGAATCTAATAATAACCCATTCCATAAGGCAAGAATTAAGGTTATTACTGCCCCTAATTCAGGGTTTTGGTTATCTGTTCTTCTCGTGTCGTCATTAAGCTCTCTTCTAGACAACCAATCTTTCAAAATAGCTATCGAATTAAGGCTTGGTTGTTGGTTATATACATCTCACACTTGCATCTGTGGAATAGAAGTAGACGAACTAGGCATTCATGGTTTAAGTTGTGAATTCAGCACTAGGCGTATTTCTAGACATAGGGAAATAAACGACTTAATCAAACGTGCATTAACATCTGCCGACGTGCCATCTGTACTTGAACCCAACAACATTTTTACAGATGGTGTAACAGTTCACCCCCTGTTCTGACCTATCTGTATCAGTCAGAGAAACAAGGACCGAGTTACCTAATACATATATAATCGAATACCAATTCTATGTCACTTTTTATGGTTCAAAATTGCAATATAAGGGTCCCATTACCTATTCCAATAGTATTTATTCTACTTTCTTCAAATGCCTCAGCTACTCTACAGCGGAGAATACATGGACATGGTGGATAGGCCTAGAATTCTGAAACCGATACTGGTGAGTTAATTTACCCAAAAGTTTACAAAGTATCTGTACCTTTAAATTATAGATCTCAAAATTATCAAGTAATGAATTTAATAACCTTTAATAATTTTTTAATGATTTTGTGGTGATATAACTATATACATTTACTATATTGACATACTTGAATGCAATAAAATCAGTATCTCTTATTTAACTAAAACCCCCTTAAATCGGGTAATTACATTCTACTACACATTGCAAATTTTACATTTAAACAGATTGGCTTCCAACTGAAACATAGCCAATAACTCTTAATATTATCTACAAAACTTGTAACGAATATATTTTCTGTAGCACTATTTTTGCAAGAATCACATCAGTGCAATTTTATTCTGTGGTATTTAATTCTCGTATTTGATGCTGTTATATCTGAAAGACACAATTCCATAATGGAACAGGAAATCATGACCGTTTAAATAACTTAAATGCTTTACCCAGAGATATTTAATAATAATATACATTCAAGAAACATATTTAAAAGGGATCTAGTCGTTTGTGTTGCCTAACTTGCAGGCGGATTATACCCTTTCATTCGTTAAAATTAGAATAGCGCGTGCGTGAATACGGTCACGAGGACGCGCTAAGCAGATGCGCCGTCCCGTACTTGTACAATACGAATAACGAAGTCAGCCATTTGTACTTGGGAATGTAGTTCAGATTGCATCGTACAGAAATGGGTTCTCAGGCATTGCATAAGTGGGGCCTCAGGATAGGCGTGCCAAAGTAAAGACAGGGGGGCTGGTCGTCTTGGGACACAGCGAAGATTTTCATTCCTGTGACACCGGCAAGGCACGAGATCACGCTGCTCCTTGAAATGGTTCGAGTCGGTATTTGTTAACGGTAAGATCGCATTATTCAGATAATTTATAAAATATCTTTATTTCCTCAGCGCATGATGTAGTAAGATAATGATGTATTCGAATAAAGAGATTGGAACAATGCTCGTTTGTTAAGGAACTACAGCTGTTGTTTGGTATTTTGTTCCAACCATTTATAGTAAGCAGATTTCAGAAGACGTGCGTCGCAGTTTGGTAACTAGGGATGACGGCTTCATTAAAAACAGGTATCAAACCTTTTTTTGTTATGTTTGTGAGACCTTGAGTGTGCTCACATAAATTAGATTCAGGGATTGCTTGGTTAAATTAAATTTTGTGCATAAAGAACAGCGTGGAAGATGATTGTCACGAAATACTATTACAATAATTTTGTAAGATATGCAGAACATTCACTTGTTAAAAAGATGAGACTTCAAAGTCCATTTCCTGTTTTCTAGAAAATTACTTGCAGATGTCAAATTTCTAATAAGCTCATTATATTTAAAAAAAAGTTGAAATGTTATTTGTCCAATTTAACTGCACGTGATTCAAATTTTTTTAAGAAATAAATTAAACTCAATGTGAAACATATGTAAGCCAATAAACATATCTGAGTATTTGGTATCCGAAACTTGTTATAAAATATTATTAAACTTAAGGTCTTGTTATGTCAAGACAGATGTATAAAGAAACCAATTTTATTATTTCATTTATGTAAACATATTTAGAAAAAAATAACGAAAAGAGAGAAACTATATTAAATTTCATTTTTAGACTCAAGTTTTTTATTCCATGCACAATTAATTTTATTAAAATTTTTTTAAGAAAATAAATCTTTGAGTAATGAAATTATACGAATGCTGAAGTAATTTAAAAAACACAGATATGCTTCAACTGATTTGTTCTAGGTATTCATGTTTAATTCAAATATCTTTGGTGTGGTAATCTTAACATTATCCACCTGTAATTATTAGTATGCTTTTTATTAGAAAGCACAAACAGTGTCTTTTTAATAGAAAGTTTGTTGTGTATCTTTTCTTTCAGGGTCTTCGAGATTGAAGAGGTTGTAAGTATGCTTCAGAGGTTTCCAGATGCATTAGTTCAGTAAGTTGTAAGTTTTTTATGGTGTTTATATTCCATGAGTTTCTGTATCTTCTCATAGGAGTAATGAATTTCTAGTGTTATTATCCATACAGATACAGTGGCGCTCAACCCCTTTTCTTTTTGTTAGCTTATTGTAGAGTTTAGACCATCCCCACACCCTTTCTCATTGCTCACCCTTGGGGTAATTCCCAGACTTAGCCGCGAACCAATAAGGCTTCACTTGTATCCAACTAGTGGACGCCATAAAAAAAAAGGTTACAAACTCATAACAAAAAGTAGTAACGTTAAGAAAATCCAAGAAATTCAATCTTAATCTAGCAACTCAACATATTCATTTAAAAGCACATAGACACATATATAATTATATATTAATTCATACTTGCAAACCCCGTGTATGCATGCAAATACACGTCCGTTCTCTCGAACCATGTATGCAAAGATTCACTCAATACCTGTGTTGGGTGTGCAATACCCACTATTGCTTCATCCTAAACAAGGCTCTGAGGTAATTTATTCTCACCAGGGTTGACACTGTTAACACGGTTATTGACAACTTTCGTGCTTGGAACTCTGGATATCTCGCTACTTCTATATCAACTCACGGTTTGAAGTCGAACTTCCAAAATACAAACGTCCACCAATCAATCAAAATTGAGCCATAAAAGTGTGTTGAGTTATCACCTTCTATGCCGTTAACAAAGCGGCGTCTCCAACCATTAACCGCCCTACAACTTAACACTTTTGTCGTCTAATTATACTGTCCTTTATTCATTATTTAAATCCACTAATCGTCCCGTAATAAACGTATTCACTTCTTATATTTATTACACATACTTCACTTTAAGTTACGCGGTCAAATAACCACGATAGTTACGTGCCATTGCAGCGTAACTGGCCCTAACTATGGGCGAATTACTTTTATTTTATTTCGTACATCTTTTGCCTTTGTGTATTGTCTTTTTGTCTTTGTCGGTTGAGTATGTTTTAATTTCTTCATTCCACTATTTATATACCTTTTATCACGTGACTGTTTTAGCCAATTACAAACCTTACATATTGCACAACTGTATACCATTCCTACACGTGTTTTAAGTTAATGGGTAAATCCATTTTTATTATTGCAATTGGTAATTGAAACTGCCCTATAATTAAATTTAAGTTATTCTGCAATATTCTGAACTATTTTCTGTTAATATTTTTATAGATATCACGAAAATAACATTTTATTACGTATTTCCGTTTTTGGAATTTTCTAAAACAAATGAGTATTTCCCTTTGGCGCCTAATTTAAAATCTTCCACATTTCACGGGATGTTAGAGTTCAGTTGATAGGTTCTGTTAATTTAAAGTGTCAATTGTCACCCCAAAGTCGAACTATGATTGGATAACTGTATTAATTCATGGTTATTGATAGGTTATATTTTAGATAGAATTATTTGTGATTGGCCGAAAATATTATTTGAAAATTAAATTAATTTAAAAAGGTTCTTGGGTGTTACAATGGTGATAAAATGCTTAATAAAATAAGTTTAATCCCATGGAAGTTTGCCAAAGCATTTACATGGGACTTTACTTGCAACGACACATTTGCACCATCAAATGTAAATGCATGTCCTATTAGTAGTGGAGCAGCTGCTTTATTGGGAGTAAAATTAAAAATGAAAAAATATTCCAAATCATCTGACCAATACATATTCATTCCTGTAGCAATTGAGACTCTGGGCATGTTTGGTGAATAAGGTATTTCCTTAAAGAAATTGGCAAAAGAACATTTAATAAGACTTATGACAACACAACCACCTCTTTCCTCTTAATCTTCTTTGGGGATTAAACCACTCATAGTTTTTAAAATTATCTTTATTAACGTTTCGATCCATAACCTAGGATCGTTTTCAAAATAATAAAAACTTCAAGTTTGACATTTATGACATAAATTGAAGGTGACTTTGATTTATTGATGTTTGAAATATTTGGTTTGAGTACACTAAGCAAAAATTTTTAAAGTTTAAATGAATAATTGCCTTCAATTTGTGTTACGGCCTGGGACCGATTTTTTTTTTTTTTTTTTTTAGGTAGCCAATACGCTTAACGTGAAATCAGCTGATTAATTTTTATTGTAAAAATTCAATAACTTGGGTGAAATAAAATAAAAATAAAACATAAAATTAGAAAACAATAGAAGGGAAGCTAACTCAGAATATAAATAAGTGCAGGTACGTGTCCAACCAGTTTTGAGATGAAGATCCAATGATGATGATGATGAAGCATATTAACAACCCCTGTAAAACAGCATTGGTATCTGACAAGTGTAAACCCGCAATAAGGTTACCTCACAACCATATACAATCTCCGTTAAACAGTATTGGTATCTGACAAGTGTAAACCCGCCATAGGGTCGCCTCAGATCCATATACAACCTTCATAGAACAACATTGGTATCTGACAAGTGTAAACCCGCCATAAGGTTACCTCAGAAAAATGTTAAAATCTACCAAAGAGGTAGCCGAAATCATAATGATTTCCCCTTCAAAATAAATATAAGAAAACGACTACTTAAGCCTTTTAATAATGCAATTGCACACTTCTTTAATAACCATCCTCTAAATTGTATAAATAGAAACATGTTAAAAAATGTTTTCCAATTCCCAAGTTATTGAATTTTTACAATAAAAATTAATCAGCTGATTTCACGTTAAGCGTATTGGCTACCTAAAAAAAAAATCGGTCCCAGGCCGTAACACAAATTGAAGGCAATTATTCATTTAAACTTTAAAAATTTTTGCTTAGTGTACTCAAACCAAATATTTCAAACATCAATAAATCAAAGTCACCTTCAATTTATGTCATAAATGTCAAACTTGAAGTTTTTATTATTTTGAAAACGATCCTAGGTTATGGATCGAAACAACGTTAATAAAGATAATTTTAAAAACTATGAGTGGTTTAATCCCCAAAGAAGATTAAGAAGAATACTAAACAAACCACAACAAACATACAGGGAGTATTCACCTCTTTCCTACTGCAATGAATTAGCATCGCAGTACAAAGAGGTAATGCAACTTCTATTCTATGAACTATTCCACATAACATAAACCTTGAAGAGCTTAATGTACTCCATTCAAAACCATAGGTTTTAAAAAAACAACAAATATTCGTTACAATATAATAATAACGCTATACACAGCAATATAATTCAGTTCAATACAAATTCAAAAATAATTGCCAAAGATTATTCTACATTCACAAACAATTTAAAACCATTACTCTTTTATTCAGACACAATTAACTACGAACAAAGCAAATATCAAATTATTTACACAGTTTTCCAAAGTTCTTTCATTACCGTAAATTTTTTTTTCGAATATTAGTTGTAAATAAATTTAAAAATCCAACGATATTAAACTTAAATAAATCATAAACGAGAAACAAGGAACATCTTTTAATATTCCTACAAAATTACACCAAAAAAGATGCCGCATTTTGTTGGATATTCCAGATGACAATGCATGGAAAATATACCTGAAGATCGACTTAGAAACATTACAAAGCATTAATACAGATGATCATTTCCAAGATAATACTGTCGCTGAGTGCTGTGAACAAATAGTATACATTTTGGAAACATTTGAAATACCTTCTAGAACAGAATATCATGTCAATTTTATGACAGACATAAAGAATATTACAAATGCCTTAGTTCGTTTGTTCAAAGGATAATGTATTAACCAAACATTAAGAGCATTGTACAATAAATACAGTAATAATACAAGTATACATGTCCATCTCTAGCTACAGTGAGAAAGAGGTAGAAGCGATCTACAAAGATATCGAAGACATATTAAGATACGTAAAAGGACATGAAAATTTAATAAACAGTGGTAGGTAAGGGTAGGGAAGAAGTGGTAGTAGGTTTATTTGGTTTAGGTATGAGAAACAACAGAGGAAATAGGTTGGTAGAATTTTGCGAAAAAAACCATTTAACTATCATAAATACATTATTTCAACATCATGCTAGAAGATAAATCACGTGGAAGATGCCAGTAAATATAGGAAGATGTCAAATACATTACATTCTTGTTAGACAATGGTTTAGGAATCAAGTAAAAGACTGTAGAAGCTACCCAGAAGCAGATACAGGCACTGACATCGTAATTATGAAGACTGCTCTTAAATTTAAAAATTTCAAAAAGGGAACGGAAAAAGGAACTGTGACGTTGAGAAATTAAAAGATAAAGATTGTTACGTGCCAAAAATTTTGGCACTAGATGTTTTTTAATATAGTTTTAATATGCGGGAATTTCGCGCCATAAATTTAAAAGACTTGTTGCGCGTAAAGACGCTGAGGGACTTGCCTTTGAAACGCCAAGAAGAGCAGTTGGTCTGGTGTCGTATCGTAGCTTTGTATTATGTAGATTTCCTTGCCTTTTTGATTATCGTTTCCCAAACCCGATCCTTATCGTACCTCTACATAGGAGGAAGATAGCGAATCTGGGTACAACCTGGCCTAACAGCAGTCCACGACCCGAGAGATAACGAGTCTACGGAGCCCCGCAGCCGCCATCATGAAATAATCCTGAAGGGAGCCACGAGCCACCATCAGGAAGTAATTCTGTAGGAAGCTTTACATATTCACGTAAGTACCCCGTGTGGGTTTTTATAATATATTTTAGAAATTTGAAAATTACGTGCCATAATTTGCATATTGTGTGACGTCATCGAAATTTGAGCGTCGATTTTCACATTATGTAATATCGTTACCAACTGTCTTTTGTGTCTCTTGTGCTGGATCGACGGGACCGTAAGAATATATCCACGAAAGATTTCCAAAAGAGTCAAATGAATTACTGAAAGAAATCGAGAAAATTTCTTATACTAAGGAAGTAGAACCAGAATGAAATAACATTAAATCCAGCTTAGACATGCCGGCCAGAGATATTCCGGGGTATACATACAAAAGACGTCGCTGTGGATCAATGTAGTAAGCGTAAGACTTCGAATTCCAAGGTCCTGGGTTCAAATCCCGACACGGTCGACTGCTTGAAGAATGACAGGTGAGCATTTTTCACAAAAATTACGCCCTCGTTTGGATGAAAGGTTAAATGGAGGTCCTGTGTATGAGTGTTGTCACGCACGTTAAAGATCCTTTCTTTGTCTGGAACGGCAAGGGTTCGGCAAAATTCTAAAATTTCCAGGCAACAAAAAACTCGCCTCCTGGCCAATGTAGTACCTTCTGATGGAGCATTGGAAATATAAATGCACGGTATACATACAAAGAAACTAAGAAACCATGGATAACAAAGAATATCCTGAATTTAATAGAAGAAAGACGAAAATACAAAAATAGATCAAACAAAAGAGGAAAAGCGAGATGCAAAGCCATAAAATGGAAAATTATTTGCAAATGCAGGAAAGCTTAAGAACACCGGTTTGATGAAAAGTGCAAAAAGGTACAAACTAAGCTGGAAATAGGAAAGAGAGACAAAGCATACAAACTAATTGGAATGAATTTTAGGGATATAAAACCATATAGAAAAAATATAAGGAACATGGGAGGAAATGTCATTGTAGAAAATGTAGAGAAAATGGTTAGATAGCAAGAATATATGGGAATTTTTTACAGGAGAGGAACAGGAATCGGACATTGAGAAGGACCATTTTGGATATCTTATACATAGAGATAAGTTTGAATTAGCATTAAAGTGCCTGCAAAATGGTAAGGCACTGAGTACAGATAAGATGCAAGCAGAAATTCTAAAAGCCGCTGGACAAGCAGTGACAGAATGGTCTCTTCCAAGTTGTAAGCTACATGTATGAGACATGCGAGATACCCAAAGATTTCATACGTAACATCATAATCACTACACCAAAAAAGAGAGACTCGGATAGATGTGAAAATTTCGAACAATAAGTTTGACAGATCACGTGTCAAAAATATTAACTAGCATTGTACAAAGACGAATGAAAAACGAGCTGAAGTAATACTAGGAGAAGATCAATTTGGGTTTAGGCGAAAAAAGGGAACATGGGAAGCTCTTTTAGCTCTGAGAGTGATAATAGAGAAAACAATTGAGAAGAAGGAAAGCATGTATATAGGGTTTGTAGATCTGGAAAAAGCATTTGACAATATAAAATGGATAAAAATGTTTGAAATACTCAAAAAGATTGGAATGAGTTTTAGGGATAGACATAGTTTGTATAAAGAGTAAACATAAGGAATGGTGTGAGACAGTGAATACAATCCTTCCAAGATGAATAGGACTAAAATGAAGTGCTCTGGTTCTTGAATTTGAATTGATTAGTTGACTGTAATTGTTAAGATACTGTTGACTACTTCTTGTTTATTGGTACAATAAAAACACTGATAGAATGTATTTAATATAGACTGCAAACAAATAAGAAGATGACTGTACATGTAATAATGGTTGAATTGATGTGTTGCTTGCGAGGTTTTAATAGATAATGTGTATATCAAGATGCTCTTCTAGGCTGGGTGAGATAGGGTTCCTTAACATACCTCCAACCTTGAAAGAACTGTTTCTTTCAAAAGATCTTCTTCATCTAATGAAAGTGTACATAATTTGGGAATAGCTTGAATAGCAGAACCCTTAGCAGTTCGCTGAGTAGCTACACGTGAAACTCCATCCGAGCCTGAATGCAGTTGTATCACTTGACCTAGTTGCCATTACAGCGGTGGCGTGTGATCCTCTTATATGAGCACAAGACTGTCAACTTGCAATAAAGAATTTGCACCGTTGTTGCAGTTCTGAAATATATTCCTTGTGCTACCGATGCCAAAAATGTTGTTGAAGTTGTTGGACTTTTTGATTATCGATCCAGACATGATTCCTTAACGTGTAATAGGTTAACATCTGGTATTGACATAGTAGGTCTTCCAATAAGGAAGTGTGCTGGAGTAAGTGACGATAAGTCATTAGGATCGGATGATCATGGAAATAGTGGGCACGAATTTAATATAGTCTCTATTTGTGTAAGCACAGTATAAAATTCCTCAAATGTGAGGTGAGCACTACCTAACACTCGACGTAGATGGTGTTTACTGGACTTAATTCCTGCCTCCCATATACCACTGCAAAGTGGTGAATTGACAGGAATGAAACTGCACTGTATGCCTTCATTAGAGCAAGTGTCTATTATATATACTGAATTTTGTACAATAAATCGATGCATTTCCTTGTTTGCCCCCACAAAGTTTGTTCCATTGTCAGAAAATATTTTAACTTGTTTGCCGCGACGAGCAGTAAACCTATGTAATGCAGCTATAAATGAGTTTGATGATAATTCTGATACTAATTCAAGATGTACGGCACATGTAGAGAAACATATGAAAAGGCATAACCAGGCCTTTGATAGCCTGGAACCTTTACCCTTGTGATTCCTTATTAGAAAGGGACCTGCATAGCCCACTCCTATATATTGGAATACTACACCTGCTTGCAAACGTGATGCAAGTAAATCTGGCATTATTGGCTGTATGACTCTACTGTTGAATTTAAAACAAGTAATGCATTTTTGCACAACATGTTTCACTAAATTACGAATGGAAGTTAATGAACCTTGTGGACCTATATGCATGTTTTAAATGTTCTGAAGAAATTATTAATCTTGTTAGGTTATGATGAGGGTCGAGTAGTATAGGATGTTTCTTATCATATGAGTATTTTGAGTTACCTAATCGACCTCCAACCCTTATAAGGTTTGATGAGTCAGTGAAAGAAGTGTGACTAATAATATTGCTATTAGTTGCTATTGTTTGATTATGAGTTAACTTGTAATAATCTTTGGGAAAGCATTGCATTTGTATTATTCTAATAAGAAATGAATGCATTTTTTAATTCAGAAACTGATAGTGAGCCTGTGATGCGTGAACGAGCCAAGTGCTGCTTGGAATTGTGACAAAAACGTAACATATAAGCAGTAACACGTTTTAATTTGAGTAATGATGAAAATCATTCGAAGGGAAAATTTCAAGTGCTTGAAGTGACTGTGAAATATACTTGATTGGTTTGCACTTCAAGAAGTATGTTCTAATCAAACGTTTTCTAGCCAAGATGATTGTGAATATTTTAAGAATTCTGGTCTAGAAGGTGGACTGGCATAATAATTGTGGACTCATACTTCTAGAAAAAATATCTGCAGGGTTAAATTTTGAAGGAACATGACGCAATGAATTGATTTCGGTCAGGTTCTGAATACTGGCAACCCTATTGTTGACAAATGTTTTTAATAAGTTGGGGAGATGTCTGTATCCTCCCTAAAACCACACTGGAATCTGTCCAGCAAGTAGCCATAGAAAATTGTAAATCGAGGCTAAGATTGATCTTATTAACGAATCTGGCAAGGAGTAGTGCTCTGCATAATTCTAGATAAGGAATGGTAAGAGTTTTCAATGGTGCTACTTGTGATTTAGCACAAAGTAGATGCACTTTAATTTCACCCTCCGTGTTAATGGAACGAATATAGATTGCAGCGCCATATGCTAATTCTGAAGTGTCTGAATAACCGTGTAGTTGAACATCTACGTTTGAACATAGAATTTTTCTAGGAATTTGTAAATTTTCTATGTAAGAAAGTTCATTGTAGATTTTGAACTACAATGGAGCAATGTGTGATGGAATATCAGCATCCCATGATAATTTATCCATCCATAGTTTCTGAATAACTAATTTTGGAATCATGATACAAGGATTCAACAATCCTAATGGATCATAGATTTGGGATGTAAGTGATAGAATTGATCGTTTTGTGAATTTAATCTTAGGTGAGGAACAAACAGTGATTGATAAGTGATCTTTGTTGCAAGACCACCACAGCCCTAGTGTTTTAGTTTGTTCTACCACACCAAAGTGATGTGACGATGCCAATGAAGTCTCGGTCATGTGTTGTATTGCTTCAGGAATGTTTGAGCACCATTTATGTAAATGAAAGCAACCGTGTGACAAGACTTCATAGATTTTGGATGCAATGCGTTGTGTCCCTTGAACTGTATCTGTCCCTACTAGTAAAACGTCAACATACAATGTTGGTTTTAATTAAATTGACAATATCAGGGTATTCTCGTTCACATTCAATGGCAAGTTGCTGTAAGTACCTTGTTGCTAAGAAAGGAACCGAAGAAGTACTGTATGTTAACGTTTTTAAATTGTAAATTTTTAATAGAACTGACGGAGCTTCTCTCCAAAATATTCGTTGCAAGGAATGTTGTGATGGGTTAACCAGAACCTGCTGATACATTTTCTCGATATCAGCCGAAATAACTACGTGATATTAGATTAGATTAGATTAGATTAGATATATTTGTACCCATTAACAATGGTAGTAAAATATTACAAAATCACACATTAAAAATCTACATACAAGTAATATATACATATAATTAAATTGCAATTAATTTATTATGTCCAAAATTACTAAAATGAAAGGTTGTCATCTAGGAATTCATCAACTGTGTAATAGCAGCGTTCAACGAGCAAGGTAAATAATGCAGCTTTAAATTTTTTCAGTGGTGCTAATGATCTAATTGTATATGGTAGTTTATTATAAAAAGTCGGAGCCATAAATATTATAGATTTTTTAGAACGAGTAGAATTTGGTTTTAGTATATACCTTTGGTAACAGTATCTTGTATCATGACTATGAACAGAACTGGCTGAAACGTAATTATTAGAATTTTTATAAAACAGAATGAGGGTCTCATATATGAACATGGAATATAAAGTTAATACATTACGTTTCTTAAAAAGAGGTCTGCAATGAGCATCCATCTCTGCCCCAAACACAATATGAATTGCTCTCTTTTGCAATTTAAAAACTATGGATGTGTTAATGAGGCATGAGTTACCCCAGAAAGCAATTCCGTATCTCATTCTTGATTCGAACAATGCCAAGTAACATTTCTTTGAGCAAACCACAGGCAACTCTCTGGACACTGATTTAAGTGCATAGCATGCCGAAGACAATTTAGATGATATATGAGAAATATGCTTGGACCAGTTTAGGTCCCTATCAACTATAAGACCAAGGAATTTAGTGAAAGTACCTAAATTTAGAGTCGATCCTAATGTAATGTTGTTAGGCAAAGATAAAGGTTTAAAAATTATACAGCAGGTTTTCTGTTCATTTACCGATAATTTATTAATATAAAACCAGTTTTTCATCAACAAGAGATCAGTATTTAATTTTTCTTTCAGTGAATCAACACTCGTTGAATCCCACTGAAGATTGATATCGTCTGCAAATAGAGTACTTTTGGCATGTTTAGTACAGTTAGTAAAATCATTTATGAAAAAGAGAAATAAAATAGGGCCCAAAACTGATCCCTGAGATACTCCTAAATTTAACGCAGCGTTTTCAGACCACACATATGTGTTACTGAGCTTGATCCTTACAGACTGTGATCTATTTTGAAGATAGGATTTAAACCAATCATTAGCAATACCCCTAATACCATAAAATTCTAATTTCTGCAGAAGTATTGAGTGATTTACAGAATCGAAAGCTTTACTTAGATCAACAAATACAGCAACTGAGACGATTTGTCTACTATTTAATGTTAAATATAAGTTATTTAAAAAATTGTACGTTGCATCAGTTGTAGATTTGTTGGGACAAAATCCAAACTGATTTGGACTAAATATATTGAATTTGTGTGTAAAGTTTATAAGTCGACTTTTTACTATTGTTTCAATGACTTTTGAAAATGAGGACAGCAAAGAGATAGGCTGGAACTTATTAGCTGTAAGAGGGCCCCCTTTATGTAATGGAACCACTATTGCAAATTTCAGGCGGGTAGGGAATATTCCAGTATGAAAAGAGTCGTTTATTAAGTGTGCAAAGTGTTGTATTATGTCAAGCGGAAGTGCGAGCAAAGCTTTCGAAGGGATGTTATCATGACCAGCTGTGGTTTTATTTTTAAATGAATGTAAAACACTTATAATTTCATATGCATCTGTCGGGAATAACATAAAGTTGTTAGAGACGCAACACTTATTTTTTTTTCAAAAAGGTAATCGCAGATGAATCTGGTTCTTTGTTATTTTCAACTAAAATCGAGGCCACGGTTGCAAAGTACTTATTCAAAGTATCTGCTATATCATGTTCAGCACAATTATCAATAAGAATATTTTGTGTACTAGATGTATTTCTACCTGAAAGTTCATTTACCACTTTTCAGGTTTCTGCTTGTACATTTCCAGAATTAGAGATTCGGCTAGCAAGAAATTGAGATTTTGCTAATTTGACCACTTTTTTAAAGATTTTTTTGTAGCGCAGATAATAATGTTTTATAAAAGTTGAGTTGGGAAAGTGTTTATAAATGGCATGTAGTGATTTTTTATTTCTAGCAGATATTTTTATACCGTCAGTCAACCAATATTTACGTTTATGATTTAGATTGCATTTAACCAAAGGAAATGATTTTGTGAATGCTAATGCTATACTATATACTAATGATTGAAATTTTTGATTTAAATCATTCGAAGTTATATTAATGTCAATATCTGAGCACAGTGTAGAAAAGCGATTTAAATTCTGGGTATTGTAAATCCTGCTATAAATGAAGCAGTTGTCAATAGTTAAGTCAAGATTTGCTTGAAAATGTATAAATTCATGATCCGACAAATCATTCGGTACAATTGTTGTGCTAGTAAGTACACCTGGATTAAAATTTGTAACAACATAATCAATTAGTGTGCTGGACATATTTGATATCCTAGTATCTTGCATAATGTGCATTTTCGAATTGTAAATTGTATAGAGTTGTTTTAGTCTAATAACATTTTTATCAAAACCATTTGTGAAATTGATATTAAAATCTCCGCTAATAACTACGATACCCTTCTTAATATCTAGAATATGATGTAAAACAGTGTCCAGTGAACTAAAAAATATTTCAATATTGCTTAATGGGGAACGATAAATGCTCAAAACATGAAGTTTAAGCTTACTATTATAAATATGTGAGAACTCAAAGTTCAGATCATCGCACAAGTAATTTAAGTTCAAATACTTTTCAAAACAGCTATTTTTGTCTGAAGTGCAATAAATCGCTGTGCCACCATGACGTCTATGCTGTCTATAGGATATACTAACAAGATCGTAGTTATCTAACTTAATGTATTCATTATAGCCTAGCCATGTTCAGTGATACAGACAAGTAACGGAAAATTTAGTTCATCTAATAATATGTGTAATTCATTAACCTTGCTACGTAGACTGTGCATATTACACAGCAATAATGAAAAAGTAACGGATTTTTTATTTATAAAAAATAACTAGAACTACAATTGGTAGATATATCAGGTATACAAAATGAGTAGTCTGCTTCGTTAGCAGAAAGAGATTGTTTGTGATCTACCATTTTTACATATATAAGATTGCTGTTGCAAGAATTAAAAGTTTTAGTAAATTGAGGTCGGAAATTATTAGTAATGGTCAGAATGTGATTTAATAATTTACGTTGTCCTATTGATCTCATATGAAGACCATGTGATGAGAACAGCGACGATTGTACAATTTTATTTATGTCCACATACCAAAAACTTGCATTTGATGCAACCAGAGCTGAATATACATCATTGTTGACAGAATGAATTAAATTGTTCAATATGTTACGTCCTTTCCAAAAAGGTGCTGATATTAAAATCAGATTTGTAGCAGAAGCAATGTCATTTAGAAGCTGTTTAGCATGTGGAGACATAGCTTTACCTTGGAGGGCATTGTTTGTTCCACCAAGGATTAAGACATAGTCACTGTGACTAAAAGTTGAGAATTTATTTGCTAGGTTGACTACAATGTCCTCCATAAGAGCATTAGGTTTGCACTCGACTTAGAAAGAGAAATCTTGTGGATCCAATCATCATCATCATTGGGTCTTCAGTCCTGAAACTGGTTAGACGCGTACCATCATTGTTTCCTATTCTGAACTAACTTACAGATTTCCCCGAATTTGCACAGTCTGCATCTATCGCTATCTGATCTAGGTCTACATCCACCTCTTTTTTCCTATCTCTGCTTGTGATATATCTCATGCTATTCCCCAAAAATGCCTTAGAACGTATTCTGCCCTTCTATTTCTCATATTTTTTTTCCAAAGATATCTTTGTTCCCTTACTGTTTCTATAACCTATTTGTTATTACCTTTGTCTGTCCATCCTCAAACATCTGAAGCACGGAATTTCAAGGCTGCTACTGTTCTTCTGTCTGCTTTTCAGACTGCTCATATTTCGTAGGCATACTGTCTGTGCTGTGCTCCGCACATACGCTTTCAACAACTTTTTGTTCTATGTTTGTTGTCTTTCATCATAGGCGCCGTTCTTTCTTGTTAGATGCAGTTCGGTCACCTTCTATTGTTTTACAATTATATACCCTATTTCTCAGACATTCAGTGGTTGCGAAGGGGGGTAAGCAGCCTGTGGCTGCCAAGTTCCACCAGCACTTGAACATTTACTGATTTAATATTTTTTCCAATATATCTTTTCGCACAGTCAACATTAGTTGCAGATATTTCACAACAAACAACTAGTTGTTTATAATAATCATCAGATTTATCTGCGCTTATTTTTTCGTCATTGGGTTTCCCGTCTCAAAATTGGTTGGACATGTACCTGCACTTATTTCTTTTCTAAACTAACCTACATAGTTCCCTGAAATTCTCACACAGCAATACAGCTCGGTTCCCCTTATATTGTTTTCTAATATTATGCCCTATTTCACTGATTGAAAGGGGTTAAGCAACCTGTGGCTGCCAAGATCCCCCAACACTTAGACATTTGCTGAAATAATACTTTTCCAGTAAATGCTTTTACGCAATTACCATTATTCGAGAATATTGCCCATCCAATGCTTGTAGTTGCTTATAATAAATATCATGTTTAAGTGCAGCTACTTTCTTCGTCATTAATTTATCCATCTTGGGACTGGTTGGATGCATACCTCCATTGATTTCTCTTCTGAGCTAGCCTACACATTTCCTGAAACTCCTACAGCCTACATCTTTTACTATCTGTGTGCAGTAGTCTAATCTAGGTCTGCCTCTTCTTCTCTTTTTTCCTATCTCTGCTTCTAATATATTCCGCACTATTCCCTCATGCCGTAGTATGTGGCCTATCATCCTATCTCTCCTATTTTTTACCGTTTTCCACATATTTCTTTCTTCCCCTACCATTTTTAGTACCTCTTCGTTCTTAACTTTGTCTGTCCAGGATATCTTCATCATACGTCTGTAGCACCGCATTTCAAAGGCTTCTACCTTTTTCTTGTCCGCTTCTCCCACTGTCCAGGCTTCACAGCCATACAGTGCTGTGCTCCACACATATGTTTTGAGCAATATTTTCCTTGTTTCTATGTTTGTTGTCTTTGAACACAGTAGTTGTTTTTTCTTGTTAAATGTAGCACGACCTTGTGCTAATCTTTGTTTTATATCTTTTGTGCTTTTCCCATCTTGAGTTATTTGGCTTCCTAGGTAGCAGAAATTCTTAACCTCTTGTAAGTTCGTGTTATATATTTGTATTCTTGTTTTTGATTTATTTTTCCCTCCTTTGCATACCAGTACTTTAGTTTTACTTTTGTTAATTTTCATACCGTATCTCTCTGTTAGAACCGTTTCCATTTCATTGAGAGCAGCTTCTAACTCTTCCTTGCTAGATGCTAATACCGCTATATCATCTGCAAATCTAAGCATATCCATTTTTTTTCCCTGCATAGTAATTCCAAATGTCTTCCTGCATTTGACAGTATTCATTGCCTCTGCAATGTACAAGTTAAAAATTAGCGGGGATAGGGAACATCCCTGTCTCACCCCTTTCCTGATGTTTACTTCTCTACGTTCCTGCTCTAATTCTATTACTCCTGTTTGTTCTTTGTATAAGCTATGTACTATCCGTCTATCCCTATAACTCATTCCAATCTTTTTGAGTATTTCGAACATTTTTTTCCATTTTACATTGTCAAATGTTTTTTCCAGATCTACAAACCCTATATACACGCTTTCCCCTTTTTCTATTGTTTTCTCCATTATCACCCTCAGAGCTAAGATAACCTCCCGTGTTCCCCTGTTTCGCCTAAACCCAAATTGGTCTTCTCCTAGTATTGCTTAAGCCCGTTTTTCCATTCGTCTTTGTACAATTCTAGTTAATATTTTTGATACGTGTTCTGTCAAGCTTATTATTCGAAAATTTTCACATCTATCTGCGCCTTTCTTTTTTGATATAGTTACTATAATGTTATGTTTGAAATCTTTGGGTATCTCGCCTGTCTCATACATATAGCTTACAAGTTGGAATGGACGTTCTGTTACTGCTTGACCAGCGGCTTTTAGAGTCTCCGCTTGCACCTTATCTGTACCCGGCGCCTTACCATTTTTCAGACCCTTTAATGCTATTTCAAATTCATCTCTGAGTATAGGATATCCCAAAACATCATTTTCAATGTCTGATTCCTGTTCTAATGCTGTTAGTTCCTCTCTTGTATATAAATTTCCTATATATTCTTGCCATCTACCCACTTTCTCTACATTTTCTATAATGACATTTCCTACCGCGTTCCTTATATTTTTGCTATACGGTTCTATATCCCTAAAATTGCTTCTAATTAGTTTGTATGCTTCATCTGTCTTTCCTACTTCCATCTTAGTTTGTACCTTTTGCACTTTTCATCAATCCATTGTTCTTTAGCTTTCCTGCATTTGCGAATAATTTCCCATTTTATGGCTTTGTATCTCTGTTTTCGTGTTTTGTCTGATTTATTTTTGTATTTTCGTCTTTCTTCTAATAAATTCTGGATATCCTTTGTTTTCCATGGTTTCTTATTTAATTTTTGTGTATATCCCAGAATATCTCTGGTCGCCATGTCGAGGCTGGATTTAATGTTATTCCATTCTGTTTCTACTTCCTTAGTATCAGATATTTTCCCGATATTTTTGAGCAATTCATTTGACCTTTTTTCGAATTTTTCTTCAATATCTTTTTCTTTTAGTTTCTGTAGGTCCAAGTGCCTTTTTTCCGTTTCTTTTTTTCAAATTTTTTAATTTAAGTGCGGCCTTCATAATTACGATGTTGTGGTCAGTGTCTATATCTGCTTCTGGGTAGCTTCTACAGTCTTTTACTTGATTCCTAAACCGTTGCCTAACAAGAATGTAATCTATTTGATATCTTCCTATATCTCCTGGCATCTTCCATGTATATCATCTTCTAGCATGATGTTGAAATAATGTGTTTGTGATGATTAAATTGTTCTTGTCGCAAAATTCTACCAGCCTATTTCCTCTGTCGTTTCTAGTGCCTAATCCAAATAAACCTACTATCGCTCCTTCCCTACCCTCACCTACCACTGCATTAAAATCCCCTGTAATTATTAAATTTTCATGTTCTTTTACGTGTCTTAATATGTCTTCGATATCTTTGTAGATCGCTTCTACCTTTTCGTCACTGTAGCTACAGGTGGGCATGTATACTTGTATTATTACTGTGTTTACCGGTTTAGATTCTAATCTAACCATGAGTACTCTTTCATTCTTTTGTAAGTAATTTTCTACACAGTATCCTATCTTTTCCCATAACTATCCCCACACCCAAATTTCCTTCCTCAGCTCCTGTATGAATTACCCTGAAGTCTCCACTCCAAAAATTCCCCGCCTCTGGCCACCGAACTTCGCTGATCCCTACTATGTCTAATGATAACCTATTCATTTCAATTTTTAGGTTCTCTAGCTTACCCACTTGCTTCATAGTTCTAACATTCCACTCTCCGACTCGCAAAATGTTCCCAACTCTTATTCTTATTCTCCCAGAGATTCGAATGTGGGACTATTTTAACACCGGAATCTTTTACCCCAGAGAATGCCATCATTTTATTATAATTTAGGTACGCTGTGTACTTGGGAGATAATGTGGTGGTTTCCCGTTGCCTTCCACATCGCGGTAGTGTGTCTTAGACTGCCATACCGACCCCTATGGTCTCTGCCAATCTAAGTACTGAAAGAGCCGCTGCCCTCTTTCGGGGACCTATCTTAGTGTGGTTCCTCACTAACGACCCTACTACTTTGGTTGAACCTGTAGTTTAGCTCTTTAGCTTATTAGAACACGCAAGCCATTTCACCTGTTCTAGTAATCTAGAACTGCGGCAAGGTGCAGGTCCATTCCAAATGGGTGGATCCAATAATGAAATTAAAATATTAGAAAATCCTCTCACATGACTGTCTCCATAAACGTGAATTTTTGATTTAGCTACAGGTACAGCTACTTCATTTTTATCATTAATTGACGCGATTTTCTCAACTGTGGCATTTAGTATTTCTTTGTCTAGAGGTAGATCGTTACGACTAATTTTTTTTTTTATGTACAGAACGTTGTAATGGGATGGCACTATTAAAAGATGGACTCGTGTTTTTAACGTTATCAGTTTGAGCATACGTTAAAATTGTCAAAAACAAGAAATGGAAATGAGCAAGTTTGAGTTGATGTATTTAAAGTATCCGACTTAGGCTTATTATTTTCAAGTATTTGATCTTGTTGTAAACTTTCAACAATCTTAGTTAACGATTTTATTTTATTTGAATACTGAAGTAGCATTGATTTGTAATCTTCCTGATCATTTAGGAAAGAGTTCTCCATTATAAGACTTTCATCAAGGCTAGTTTTTAACTGTGCCAGCAATTGTTTATTGTGCTTGATCAAGCTGTTGCATTCTGATTTTAAGCTTTTATTTTCTTCTTGTAAATAGCTAAGATCATTCTTAAAAGCATCATATTCAGTGCAGGAGATCGATATTGTGTTTTTGGTGCAACAGTTTACTTTATATTGATCGATTTTGCTGAAGGGTTTTTTCCTAGATTCAAGGCAACTTTTATGATAAATAGCATTGCAATTTGTACAAACATAATTACTGTGGAATTTTCGTTGGCAGCAGGAAAACAAAAAACGATCAGACATGATCACTAGATTAGTGTAGGCAGTAAGGATATGATAAGGAATAACTCTTCACACTGGCGGGGTCCTTCGCAGTGTCTGACAAAACACAAAACTGGACCACGGATGGTAAACACAAGAGAACAGAGGAGTTAAGTCAGTACCAACACAACCTTTGTAAGATATGCTTAGTGTCAATTCCACAGTTTATAATAACAGTATTTAACTAACTGTAAGTATTAAAGCATTATCTAGGTAAGTATAATTACAAACAAAAAAAAAATCTTAATGTGTGGTAAATAAAATTCACAATGACGTGATAAGGTGTATTTGCAATACATGCAAATACTAATCAATTATGTTAAATGATAATTGAAAACCAGTTATTATTCCAACTACAATAATCATAATACATATATAAAATCACACTTGTGGAGATTTATAAGGCCAAATGATATAATAAATTTAAGGCTTTTTCAATAGCCAATTTAGTACTTTTACCCACCCTTAAAATAGGATAGGGAGTCAAATATAAAAATAAAAATTTAGTAGAATATAACTACAATACTGTAACGCGCTACTACTACCGCGTTTCTTTAATTTAAAACAAGTAATAACAAACGTCTTTATTACTTACTGTTCACAAGTCTAATTAACAGTATATGCCTTATTTATAGATGTTTTCAGGACACTTAACAATGAAGCACTATTACACTAATGAATTTACATGCACTAATATCTTCTTAAACTATCTTCTTTATCATAGGTTCATTAACAACACTAACACAACTATTTGTTTATACACTTCTATTTATTTATGTATACTGCAAGCTGCATGCACATTAGACACAGCATATCATTTATGTATATATTCTAAAAGCTCAACTCGTTTACTTTACAACGATATAATTTATATTAGACATTCAAGAATAGACTGACCCTTACATTCATAAGCGGCCTTATATATACCCTGCATTAAGATATGACTCATTATCTAGAACTTTGTAGAAGGATTCTCGAATGCTGAAGAATACGCTGTGCCCCGGGCGTTTGTATGTTTGACGGGTTGCCTAATAGTGGATCGCAACAATACTATAAATTAGCACTATGTTAATTTTCATTAAAAATCATGCAGGTTTACCCATGATAATTTAAAATATAATGGAACCAGACACAAACACACTTCTTCACTTCAATAATACAATCACTATTGACGAAAACTTAACAGTATTGAAAATAGGCTTTCCTGAATATTAGCGCCAACCATCTGTAGGTCATTTAATGAATATCCTGTTGACGATGCACAACTAGCATCAAATACAACTCTAAGTTTTGTGGTGGTGCTAGACTCCTTTAACACCCCATGGTGAGGGATGTAATAGAGGATATTGGAATCATCGGAATCATTGCATTGCAACATATGACCCAATGATTTGTATTCACGCATGAAGTCAATGTATAAGGTCTTCAACTGAGGTTGAACTTGAAGCTTACACTCTAGATTGAGAAACCTACACTCTTCTGCTGATTTAGATTCTCCCAACCGTTCTAATGATTTCTTGAATGGAATCGTAACAATGAAGCGACCCTCTAAATGTATTTTGAAATGTGAGTTCACAAGCATCCTCTTCTGTTGAACGAGGAAGTTTATCTGAATAGTCATCAATTTTCCAGAATTTCCCAACTTGATCGTGAAGACCATGCTGATGACATTTCTGAAAACTACAATGTATGTTTGCAAATATTGAATTGATGGGACCATTGACTATCCAACCAAATTTTGTATTTTGTAATATAGATAGGTTTTTACTGAATTTGATTTGACCATTGTATGAGCAGAGGTTAATTGAACAAGTAGGATTGTACACTTATTAAATATATTGAGTATTTTACAAGAGTTGAGTATCATTATATACATAAAGAGCTTACACAAATAGCATCTTTTCAGAGCAAAGACGCGACAGTAAGTGCGTGAGATCGTTCCACACACACCCCGATGTGCACGTTCAAAGCAGTAAAATCTAGGAGTGCATGGCATGATGTCACACTACCCGACGTTAGTAACTAAATATTTAATACAAAAATTAAAGTCATTAACATAAACTGGCCTCCAAAAAAGCAATAGCATTTTTTGTAAGACTCAAATTATATCAAACTATAAGATCCAACATGAAAATACTTAAAATAAGCAAGTAACAAAGCGAACCTTAAGTTTGCATAGAACATAATAAAACTTATAACTAATACGCACTGGTTTGGCACAAAACTTATTAACACTTAGATTTATTCGCACTCCGGTAGAGGGCAAATTTTACAGAATGCACGACGCACAACACCATAAGATGTTTTAATTTCAGCAACACAGCTGACACTATCAGAACCACTAAAAACTTCCAGGATACGACCAAATCGCCAATTAGCAACGGGAGCATTGTCGTCTTTGATGATGACAAGTTGACCTTGCTTTAAAATTCCATGACTGGCTTGCCATTTAGTACGACGTTGTAATTCGCCAATATATTTGAGCTTCCATCTCTTCCAGAATAATTGCTGGAGTTGTTGAATTTGCTCGAAGTGTTTCAATCTAGTCACAGCTACATTTGTAACATCTGGATGTGGAATACTAGCAATGTGTCTTCCAATTAAAAAGTGCGCGGGAGTGAGAGGATTCAGGTCATTAGGATCGCATGATAAAGGAAATAGAGGGCGAGAATTGAGGATAGCTTCAATTTGTGTCAAGAGAGTAGATAATTCTTCAAAAGTAAACAATGAATTTTGTGAGATATGTCTCAAGTGATGCTTGGTACTTTTTACGGCGGCCTCCCAAAGGCCTCCAAAGTGAGGAGATTGAGGAGGTATAAAATGCCACTCAATATCCATTTCAAGCGCAATTTTAGTCAGATTGTCTGTATTAGTTTTAAGAAAATTGTATAGATCTTTTAATTTTGCGTTTGCACCAACAAAGTTGGTAGCATTATCAGAGTATATTTTTGAGGGTTTTCCACGACGAGATACAAATCTTCTAAGAGACATTATAAAAGCCTGTGTAGAGAGATCACTGACTAATTCAATATGTATGGCTTTTGTGGAAAAGCACACATATATACATACATAGCATTTAGATGTGGTACTTCCACGACCACTTTTACTTTTAATCGACATAGGTCCGGCGTAATCAACCCCGACTATAGCAAAAGGAAAATTTTTAGTAATCCGATCATGAGGCAAATTACCCATTATGGGGTTAATTACCTTTGGAGAGCATCGAAAACAAGTAATACAATTATGTACTATTTGTTTTGTTAAGTTTCTACCATTTGTTATCCAAAAATGTTCTCTGACATTTGCAAGAGTTAACTGTGCACCACCGTGCAAGAGTTTAACATGTTGTCGATTAATAATTAATTTTGACAGAGGATGATGACCATCTAATAATAACGGGTGTTTTTTATGAAAAGTGTATTCTGAGTTGTGGATAAGTCCACCAACTCGTAACAAACCAGTTTGATCAAGAAAAGGAGATAAATTTATTATTCTACTCTTATTCGGAAGGCCCTTTTGAGCTTCCAATAATTTTATTTCTGTAGGAAATGATTCGATTTGAGCAATTTTTACCAGACATAGACGAGCATAATCAATTTCTTTTAGTGCTAACGCGCCCTGATTTTGCATGGTTTTTGAAACAGAACAATTGTGCTTAAAACGAATGCAATAAGCTATAATCTTTTCCAATTTACTTAAATTTGAATAGTTTTCGAATGGAAAGTGTATATTTTTAAGGGTTACAAGAACCGTAGCTTCATGCTTTAGTTCAGGTAAGTGTTCCATAGAATGTGAAGGCTCAAATACGTTTATTTGAGGTTCCGTAAGAAAAAAGGGACCATTCCACCATAGATGACAATTTTGTAATGGAGAAGGCGTTATGCCACGAGATAGCAAATCTGCGGGATTGTCATTGGTAGATATATGTGACCAAGTCCAATCATGAGTAATTTGTTGAACATCAGCGACTCTATGAGACACAAATGTTTTCAGAAGATGCGAAGGTGTTTTTAACCAACCAAGAACAATAGTAGAGTCTGATTAAAGATAGCAATGTTGAATCTTGCATTTTAGAGAATTTACTACAACTAACGTTAACTTTGAGAGAAGAAGTGCTCCACAGAGTTCTAATTTGGGAATAGTTAATGTTTTTAAAGGGGCTTCCCTATTTTTAGAACATAACAACCGACAATGTATTGAACCATTAGAATTTATTGAGCGAATGTAAATACAAGCTCCATACGCTTGAATACTTGCATCACAAAAACCGTGAATTTCTATAGTGATGGGATCTACATATATTACATGACGAGGAATTTCTAATTTGTTTAGATCTACAAGTTCAGCTCTGAATCTACACCATTTTTCATGTAAGTCAAAGGTTATAGACTCAACTTAACTTCTTCAACCACAGTTGCTGAAGTAGCAATTTAGGAATAATAATTGAAGGACCTAATAATCCAAGTGAATTGAAAATTTGGGATATATGAGAAAGAATTGTCTTTTTAGTGATTCGTTCAGTTGAGGGCAATGTGTTACGTGACAATCAAATTGGCCCTTAAACATTGTTTTAGGTTAATTTTGATGTGCGGAAGTTTCGCGCCACAATTTCAAGACTCGGGGCGCGCATTTCCGTTACGTCGCAGTGCGTTTGCGCCAGATCGCGTGACGCGAGTGGAGTAGGGACAAAGTGGCGAGAGGTTTCCGTTAGACGCTTGAACGGGGCTTTTTGCCTGAACCTTCGAGTGGAGTGGACATTTGAGGTATCGTATTGTGCTTTATCTTATCTATGTAGATTTCCTTGCTAATTATCTTGTTTGTCGCCCTTTACCATGTTTCCTGCCCATTCCCTACATAGGTAGATGAAATTTGCAGCCGCCTAGGCGAACCGTACTGCGACCCTGGATGAAGCAGGCCCATGACTGCCGTAGCTGGTCGGAGCGCTTGAAGGAACGTTGGCAGGTCACCATCTTTAACTACCTCAGAAGGGCCTTCCGTAGCCCTGATGGACTTTAGAGAAGCCAACTTTAACTCAATCCCGGCGGACGCCGGATTTCTTATGTGAGTACTCTCTCTGTTAATTTGTTCGCTATTATAATCCATTGTCTTAAATGTATATATTTTTCCGCTAATTGCATCTTAATTTTGTGCATTGGTGACGTCATTGGCAGATGAGCACGCCCAAAATCTGTATAAGATTAGCGCTACCAACTGCCGATGGTGTCTAGTAAACCCGCTTGCGGTGTTGTATTTATCGAACTTTTAAATGTAAGAAATGAGATAATGAAAGCAAAATTATCAAGTTTAAAGTTCCAATATAGTCCGAGGGTTTTAGTATGGCTATGCAAACCTAATTGCAAAAAATCAGGATGCACGTCGCTTGAGGGAATATCCTTTAAAACACGAGAATCATTGGACATCCACTTTTTCAATGGAAAGCCACCACGAGCAAGAATCTTAGGTAAATCTTACAGATGTGTTGAGCTTCTTCTAGAGTGTCAGTTGCGGTGAGTAGATCATCTACGTAAAAATCATCTAATATTATTTTTGAAATTTGAGGCTCACTGTTGTTACATTCAATGCCCAATTGCTGTAAACAACGTATAGCAAGGAACGATGCGGACGCTGTACCATAAGTCACAGTATTTAAAGTATAAATAGAAATTTCTACTGCTGGGTTGTTTCTGCATAATATTTTTTGAAGATGACGTTGAGAGGGATTGATGAGAACTTGACAATACAATTTTTTGTATGTCACTTGAAATAGCAAATCTATGAGAACGAAAACTAAGAAGTATTGAGAATAGGTCACGTTGTATTACGGGACCAGCCATTTCTAAATCATTGCGAGAATAGCCTGTAGTTGTTGTGGCAGAACCGTTAAAGACAACACGTAGTTTAGTACTACAACTTTCTTCTTTCACAACAGCATGATGTGGCAAATAGTAAGAGTTTTCTGAATCACTAGGAGGAGCTAAAGAAAGACATGTGAGACAAAGTTTGGTATTTGCGCATAAAATCGGAAAACTGTTTACAAAGAGAATCCTTAGACTTGAGTCTATTTTCTAGCGACAGAAGAGCACGTTTTGCATAATTATACGAATCGCCTAATTTTGATTGAGGTTCCTTTAAAGGAATCGTTATGATGAATCTACCACTGGAGTCTCTAGTAGTATTGGCTAAAAAATGCTTTTCACATTCAACTTCTTCTACTAAACCTTCTGCTAAACCTGTGACGCTCATTTGAATGCGTTCAAGTTTGAGTTTGAGTTTTTCACACAAACCATTGGTAATAAAGTTACTTTGACTACCAGAATCAAGTAATACACGAGCATTATGAGCTTTACCTTGAATATCCAAAATAGAGACAAGAGCAGTTGATAATAATACATTACTATTATTTGATACAAACGATGAGAGATACATGTTCATCAGGTAGATTTGAGGTTAATTGCCCATTATTATTTACAGAGGTTTTTCTTGTAAATTGCTCACATGAGTTGTATCGATGTGAAGCAGAGAATTGTGCCTAGCTTTGCACGTGCGACAAGTGTATTGCGATTTGCATTTTTGAGCTAGATGCCCCCGAGCAAGGCAATTTAAACAAAGTTTGAGAGTTTTTGTTTGTGAGATTCGATCTTGCACATTTAGCGCCTTGAACTTTTCACAAACATAAATGGAGTGAGAGGCTTTACAGAAATTGCAGTAAGCAACGTTTGCCATGAGAGATTTGGAACTGCGAGAGTTTCTGTGTAAACCAGAATTTTTATTAACATGAGTTTTTTGGGTAGCACCTTTATGAGTATTATTTTCTGATTCAATGCTTCCAATATGCTAGCCTTTTGTTCCAAAATTTGATGAATTCAGAGAGAAGGAATTTCGTCACTATTTTTGAGTGTTTCCCAATCACGCTTGGTGGTGGGGTCCAAGAAAGAGACTAAATTGTGAGCAATAATGACTTCTCCTAATCTATTTTCAGGAACTAACAAACCTAAATATTTGGAATGTTCCAGAGTATTATCAATGATTCGTCTTATATGAGTAGAGGATTCCTTGAGAGAACTTTGTAAAGAGAAAAGAGCATTGAGATGATTCCTGATAAGACCACGCTTATCATTATATCTACGACAAATCGTTTGCCAAGCTATCTCATAATGGTCTGCGCTAAAGGCTTGAGTTCTGAGCACATCGGCTGCTTTATCGGCCATTGAGGACTTCAAGTAATGATATTTCTGAATGTTGCTTAATGAATCATTCTTATTAATGAGACTTTCAAAAGTATCTCGAAACTCAATCCAAGTTTGAGGTGACCCGTTATATTTGGGCAACTGAATGACAGGAAGACGAACAAAAGCAAAGGAGGAACGCCTATGAGAATTTGAGTGACTCGAATTTGAGGGTTTGGACTTTTTTCCCATAGCTAACAAAATTTCATAATCTGTAAGAAGAGTGTAATATCTTTGTTCAAATTCATCCATTTGTGTTAATTCATTATCAAAATTGTCTGGAGCTAGATTTTCAATCTGAGTTTGAATTTCGTCAAACGCACTGAGCAAATAAGCAAAATCATCCAGGCGTTTGCGCAATTCGGTTAATTGAGTAGAGGAAAGAGTTTCTTGAGCTTGCAAATTTTGCACAAAAGTTTGATAATTAGTAGCCTTTCGCTTGAGTACTGCGCGCTTTCTAACAGCTTCTTCCATTTCCGACGTCATTTTACACGAAATTAAAAATAATATTTTTAATCAATAGAGAAGAGAAAGTTAAGCATAGGCCTACTAACCAGTTGATCAGCAATAGAGAGATACAATGCAATACAATTTTTTTTAAAATGTAAAACAAAATAATTTTTAAAAGTTTGTATCTTGTCGTGTATATGCACCTTTAGCATAGAGAAGTTTGTATTGAGTACATTTATATAAACATAGCATTTAAATAACGTAAATGTCAAAAACTTTTTATTTATGTAAGAAATAAATCAAATTAATAGAGTATCACCAATTCGTGCAAGAGTGATGAGGTTATAATATGAAACAATTTAATTTTAATGTCTTTCTTTTAACACAGCTTAAAGCTATTAATAGGACATTGAAGGGTAACTTACATTCTGTAGTGATAGCACACGGCTCTAGTACCACTTTCAAACCAGTTTTTGTGCCTTGTTTATACCTGAAGCATCAATATGCTACAGACTACATTCAAATACTTGTAAAGATGAGCCAACCATTCGTTTCATTCCAATATAAGCGTTGCGTTTCTTGTTAATCTACAAATAATTTTTTAATCATGCTAATTCAAAATCCGGCTCGAAGGACCAAATGTATGAGCAGAGGTTAATTGAGCAAGTAGGACTGTACACTTATTAAATTTATTGAGTATTTTACAAGAGTTGAGTATTATTATACATAACGAGCTTATACAAATAGCATCTTTTCAGAGCAAAGACGTGACAGTAAGTGAGTGAGATCGTTCCACACACACCCCGATGTGCGCGTTCAAAGCAGTAAAATCTAGGAGTGCATGGCATGACGTCACACTACCCGACGTTAGTAACTAAATATTTAATACAAAAATTAAAGTTATTAACAACCATGAATGATTGTGTTCCAGAACACGTTTGCCTCAATAAGTAGATCAATATGACTTGTTACATCGAATTCAGGATCAGCAAGCATTATATCACTGGGAATAATATTATCTAAATGAACTTCTATATTTGGTAATCTCTCTGCGAAGAATGGGAATGCAAAACATGAGATGGAGAAAATGAAAGTGCCCTGATGTGACCTTAGGTCAACTTTACACCCCTTGTTGATATTAGTCATACTATTGTTTAATCCTGAAACTGTAAGTTTGCAATTCATAGCGTCTACTTGAAGCTTATCATAAGTTGATTGTGTAATGAAATTAGACTGAGACCCCGAATCTAAAAGAGCCCGTGGCTTACACATTTGACCTGCCTTATTGTAAACCTTGACTTGTATAGTACTAAATAAAAATGAAAAAACCCTTAATCACAAAAATAATTAAAATACTAGATACGTATTTCAACCACTATGTGGTCATCATCAGTAGAAATTTGCAATTAAATAATAATTAGCTGTTGTTCCGGAACACTTCAGAGGATATTTTCCTCACCACTTAGGCTAAAGTGAACATTCCCAACATACAATTTGGTATAATGTTGCTTTAAACACTATCGAGGATATTCTCTTCACCTGCAGGCTGGTGTTCTCCACAACAAACAAGTGAATTGTGACGTTATAAGTAAAATCTACTTAATTTATACTAATTCTAAATCTCTGAAGCGGAACCAAATTAATCTTGCTTTCTCATTGGTTGTTGACCAATAGGAAAGCAAGGCAGATGGCTCTATGGGCCCTTTATCAGTGTTTAAGAGGGATCCTTTATATTTAACAATTTTAATTGATTCATAGGCATTTAAGAAGGAAAACATTGGTATCGCTTTTAACAATTCTCTAGTTTAACGGGGTGGCTGGCTTCAAAAATATGTTTGACCACCAGAGACCTTTTGTATTTACCATATTTGAAGTGAGCAATGTGTTCTTTAAATCTTGTTGTTATATTCCTCTTGGTCTGACCAATATATTTTTGAAAACATCCTGGCACTGAACAACTATCTTCATAAATCCCCAACTGTTGCAATTTTTCCACCTTGTCTTTTGGATTACCTAGCAAATCTTTAATTTTATTAGTATTATTGAAAGCAATTTTGAAATTAATCTGTTTGAATATTTTATCAAGACCCTTTGTGGTTTTGTGAAACGGAAGTTTAACATATTTAACATTATCGTTAGAGGTGGTCGATTGCAAATTCATTGGTTTACGGATGTTAATTCTGTTTTTACACTTTCTAAAAATATTATCTGTAATGTCAGAAGAGAAACGTATGTAATTTGCTATTTGTTTAATAAGAGCAAATTTCTTATTAAATCTGTTTTTATTTAAAGGGATATCTCATAATCTATTAATTAAAAAGTTAATTGAAGCCAACTTATGTTGTATACTATAATTAGAAGAAGACAAAATAAAGCGATTTTCATTGGTTTCTTTTCTATAAATGTCAAATTCCAATTTATTACCATTTCTAATCACTAATGTATGTAAAAAGGGTAATTGTCCATTATTCTCTAATTCATACGTAAATTTTATGCTTTGCAGTTTTGAATTCAATTCTTTAGGAAAATCATCAACATTTGATTTAGAAGTGTCAAAAACTGCAAAATATCATCCATGTACCTTAACCATATTCTTGGGAAATATTTGGAGTTTTTTTTTAACTCGGTCTCAAAACGAGACAAATAAATTTGCTATGAAAGGTGATAGGCCATTTCCCATTGCTGTGCCTTCATGTTGTTCGTACAACTTGTTGTTGAATTGAAAACAGTTCTGGGACATGCAATGCGAAACAAGCTTGATATAGTCCTCAACTTTATCATCATCAATATCACTCTCTATAAGAACGTCTTTTAAATATGCCATCATCATTAATAACAATTTAAGTATGGTGTGTACTTGGGAGGTAATGTGGTGTTTTCCCATTGCTTTGCACATCACGGTAGTGTTTCTTGGAATGCCATACCGACCCCTATGGTCTCTACCAATCTAAGTACCGAAAGAGCCACTGCCATCTTCCGGAGACCTGTCTTAGTCTGGTTCCTCACTAAAGACCCTACTACTTTGGTAGAACCTGTAATTTGGCTCTTTAGGTCATTGGAACGCGCAAGCCATTTCACCCGTTCTAGTAATCTAGAACTTCTTCAAGGTATAGGTCCTTTATTTCTACTTAATAATAATTATTTATGATAAGAAATATAAGCAGACACCACAACTGTACTTGTGAAATCTAGAAGGTTCTTTAATAGTAATAAAACAATGTTTGAAGAAGCATTACTATCTCTTTGGTTATCTTTTCCACAATGTACCTGAAAATCATACGTGTGTCCACTTGTGGTGTATAACCTGTATACTTTTATGTCAAATTTGTTTTGTATTGTTTATGTACTATTTGAACCTTAGACGTCCACAGAATGGTACTAACATTTCATCAATGCACAAACAGGAGTCAGGCATAAGAACTTCAAGAAATATTTTTACTATTTTTTCATCAAAGGTGTCAACTTTTGGAGTCTTTTATTAGAAAAATTTGTATTTTTGTTATCGTTGTTGTGCGAACTCATAAAACCTACTTAAAAATTTAGTTCAGTAATTTTTGATATATTTGGTTTTTAATATTTGCTTAAGAATGTTAATAGTGTATTTGTAATGAAAACGTAGGTGCGTAATATAGTTGAAAACACAATTATATAATAGTGTAAACTTCTTTACACGTGTTGTTTTTTCAATTAATGTGAAATTAGTATTTCCAGTTTTGTTGTACTAAATTATTTTTAATTACTTAGGGGCACAATTAAAATTTAGGTCATTTAACATTTGATTTTAGAAACCTTCCCTTCAGCTACCAGTTTTAAAATTTGCTCTATACATACGCTTAATGTGTTGATATTACTTTACTCCTAAATTTAACAACAAAAACTGCATTATTTTTGCTATTTAACATTTCTTTCGTTGATTCAAATAGCAGAGGAGATTATATGTAATGCCTTCAACAAATATAAATTAATTTTTTATTTTATTTTATTCATTTATAATTGAGTATGCTACAGAAACAATCGTAATTATACTAATAGTTTAAGCTTATGTAACCAATGTTCATATTTTTGTTGTAAATAGCAAATTCTGAAATTAAATGCATTTTTTAAGATTTTTTTTCTTGTAGGCTCATGTACATCATTATACACAAGTACCTGGTTTTGAAATGCAGCATTTTAATGAGTGTGAAAATAGTTTATTATCAAATATTGAAGCCTATAAACAAATTGAAAAAAATGTGATATAAGCTGTAGTATCCTGCATTATGGTAAATATTTTTTGAAATCTACGTGTTCTATTATTTGTTTTGTAAAATTCTATTTTTTTAAATGTTACAAATAAAACAATAACTTATTTACACCTTAAATGCGTAGAATTGTTTTCCTTAGAAATGTAATAATAGATGTAAATAACTATTCTTTAGGGTTTGTAGTGCTGATATAAAAAATAATCATGTCTTGAAAGATACTTTTGTTCTACACAGATACAAAAAATTAGTATCAAGGGTCGACTTAATAGAAAGCGAGAATAAGGTAACAAAATACTTCACACTGAAAAGGAAATATAATCTGTTGACGTTGTTTATTGTGTAAACAAACTCCTTGTAAGATATCTTTTGAAATCTTATTTTTAAGATGTTCCAAAAGACCACCACCTTGCATAAAACATAATCCTAGTTGTCGTAAAATTCCTTGTGACTTTTATTTGTAATGTTATCTGTCAAACTTGCTCTAAAATTCCAAGAATGTTTCTATTATACGTTTAAATTTTTTGAATTATGCGCCCCTAAAGACAAAATTAAAAAGTCCCCTGGCCTCCATTTCATTATTTGATCAATGCTACTGCTTTAAGATCATCACAGGTCTTGTTTTCAGGGTTGCTGTTCAGCAATATTCACTGCTTCTATCAGTTCTATCGGTTTACTGACTCTATCTGCTATTCCGTTTTGGTAAGCTTAAATAGATGTGATGTTAAGGAATGACTACAAGGATAGAGATAAGAGAGAAAGAGATAAGAAAGGGAACCAAGCACTGGGAATCTCAGGAAACTGTGTAGGGTAGCTCAGAATAGAAATCAGTAGATATACGTGTTCAACCATTGTAAGACAGAAACCTTGATAATACAACTTTGTTACCAAACATAAAGAAATGTAATGTAAATTGTAATATTTGACTTTCTTTCGAATAGCTCTAAAGCAGTAGGACCACTGGTAACGGAGCATGATTAACAATAAGGTGAAATGAAAAAGAAACATTAAAGTCACTTACCTAGCTGGTAAATTGCAGGTTCCGCTATCAGTATGCTTGTGGTTATTTTTGTAATTTGAAGAGGATGGCAAGGATTGGAAATGTACACTAATACTCATTAACTAGAAACTAAACTGAATTATAAATACAAAATAATACGTCTGTAATAAAACGTAACTACACACACACATGGACCCGACTTTATAAGAAGTCTGAAAAGCAAATCTGCAATACAATGCCCACAAACAATTAAAAATGTGTATCACAACAGCTGTGGACATCACTGGAAATAAAGTGTTTTCCAATAAGAGGTGTTATTTTGAATAGCCCGCTATTTCGGTAGATGTCACTTTTGAAGCTGTCATTTTTTGACAATTGACAAGTAGAAACTACGCCATTAATAAAAATGAAACGATACACGCTGCAACAACGCATTGAAATTATTAAAATTCACTATAAAAATGGTGAACATTTGTCAGAGACGGTTCATAAAACTCGAACATTTTTGGGTCGTCGTGAAGCACCTTGTCAGACCGCAATACAAAAATTGGTGAAAAAATTCGAGCTGTTGGGACAAGTTAGTGATGTGAAGAATAAAACCCGTGCACGTTGCTCAAGAACAGCCGATAATATTGCTGCTGTAGCTGAAAGTGTTGAAGAAAACCCAGGTTTGTACATTCCTCGTCGTTCTTTGGAAGTAGGCATTCCACAAACATCATTACACCGTATTTTACATAAAGATTTGGGTCTTAAGGCTTATAAAGTCCAGTTAACACAAGAACTCAAGCTGGTCGATCATCAACAATGTCGTGTCTTTGCTGATTGGGTCGTTGAAATGCATGAAAATGATCCAGAATTCCATCGAAAAATCATCTTGAGTGATGAGGCCCATTTCCACCTGGGTAGCTTTGTCAACAAGCTAAATTGTCGCATCTGGGGCTCAGAAAACCCAAGAGTTATTGTTGAAAAGCCTCTCTATCCTCAACGTGTGACTGTTTGGTGCGGTTTATGGTCTGGCGGAGTCATTGGACCTTACTTTTTCGAAAATGAGGCTGGAGCAACAGTTACGGTAAATAGATTGTGCTATAGAGATGATTAACGATTTTTTATGGCTGGAATTGGATGGTATTGATCTGGACAACGTTTACTTTCAACAAGACGGCGCTACGTGCCACACAAGCAACGAAACCATTGATCTTTTACGGGAAAAGTTTCCGGACCGTGTTATCTCTCAAAGAGGTGATCACAATTGGCCACTTAGATCTTGTGATTTAACACCTTGCGACTTCTTTCTTTGGGGCCACGTGAAAGAGAAGGTCTACGCCAACAGCCCAGCGTCGATTCAAGACCTCAAAGATGGAATTCGTGAGGCTATCGAGGACATAGGGCAACCACTTTGTGATTTGGTTATGGAAATTTTCATAAAAAGGATATTGTCCTGTAAGCGTGGTCGTGGTGGTCATTTGCCAGATTTTTTTTTTCACTATTAAGGGCATACCTTCCTCTTTATAATGAAATAAACATCCGATGATTTATATTAAAAAATAGCATTTTTCTTTAAATATTAAAATAACACCTCTTATTGTAGAAAACCCTTTACAATGAAAGCTGTTTTTAATGTTTCTTGCATTAACACCACGAAAATTGCAAACAAAACATTTTTAACTGCCAGTTTTCACAATAGAAGCATGTAATTTCTTTATCAACAGTGTTTACAATTATTAAGTAAACAACAGTAAATTACTAATATATGCTTTTCCAATATAAGCTTTTAGAAATTTTTGTTAAATAAACTCGATGCAATATAACATAGTTTTAATAGACATAGTTCCAAACACAAAGAAAACCCCGGGCATACTGTAATACAATATATAGACCCAGATATTGACTTTACATGTGATTTTTCCAATGTTCCACCTGAAGGTACTGCATTGGCCAGGAAGCGAGTTTTTTTTACTTTGAAAATTTGCAATTTTGCCGAACCCTTGCTGTTCCAAGCAAGGTAGGGATCTTTAACGTGCGTGACAACACTCACACACAGGACCTCCATTTTACCCCTCATCCAAACAAGGGCGTATTTTTGTGAAAAATGCTCGCCTAACATTTTTCAAGCAGACGTGTAATTCGAATATTTACCTACCGCGTGAGGGTATCCAATTAACAATAAATAATAAATGGGAAGGATCTCTAACACTATAGTACCCTCACGTTTCGGGACATTGCCTCGCAAGCTGCTGCAGTCGGTGAGAAGGGGAGGTTCATTAAACAACAACACACTAAGACAAAATTCCAATTGTTTTATTAAACGGGCTACTAACTAACTTAACCTAATTACAATATGCATACAAAATTATACAGTAATTAACATTATTTACAATAGGGCGCCACCATGGGAATTAAACGGCCCATGGACCGCTCGCGGTAATAGCTCTCGTCGCACTTTGTTCGTGGCGATGAACCAAGATTGCTGGACAGAAAATACTTTACTTCACAGGGGCAAATCTTAAAAAATCTCCGGCTAGCACAAACACAACTTAACTAAACAATTCTAAAGTCCTTATTTTATGAATATTAACAACCGTTCTGAGTGCAAACACCCCAATACATATAATTAATTAACGCTACCGTAGTCTACTTAACATGCATACTGAAACGACCTTCCTTTAATCCCAGGGTCATCAATAACAGGAAAAACACGATCTTCACACGGGTCAAATAGTACAGTAACGGAATTCGTGGCTTAGTTATTACAAGCCTCGGACAACGTCGAAACACAATAAAATATGAAACCCTTCTAAAGATGCGGTCTTTAAACAATAACCTAACGGGATTAAAATTACTTGAACGGAGCTTTAACCCGAAGTTGTATGTTGTGGAAGCCGACAGATATTGTATTTAAACAAATAAATGACTTATGATGCATAACACAGCCTTGAGTTCATAGTAATACCATATATAATAATTACTTACTCAGAAAAATAAACTAACTTTGAACATAACGGCACGCACTTGAATTCAGAGAAATAAAACACTTACTCAATCTTGCAAGTCCGCTAGCTTTAGACTCTAACGCGTCTGGAAATAAACAACCCCGATTACCACCGGCTGGCATCCTTATATACATTTAAGTTAATTGAAAAATAACCCCTTTCTTGGCTCTCATACTCGGCTTAGGATACGCCGGTTGTAAATCTTTAAGATTAATTAAACTGCCCATTGCCCTAAGATAGCCACACAAGTAGATCTCGGAACTAATTTTAGTTGAGTACTCCGCTAATTGAAAAATTGCTTCAGACCACCCTGACATAAATAGGATCCTAAAGCATGATTGACATCTAATCATAGATAGCAACTAATCTGACATGTTTAGTGCCTTGAAGTAAGTGCCTTTAGAAAACTGATTAACTCTTGGATTAGATCTTCCTGGAAACTTCGCTAGGACGCTACTTGGGTAGTCTTGAAGCCGTTAGCTCCAAGACCTTCATTTTAATAATTAGAATGCTAAAATTAAACTAGAAAATAACTATTTTTAGAAATCATAGAACTAATTAGAGCGTATTAAAACAGTATGTTACAGACGGTGTCGGGATTCGAACCCGGGACCTTGGGTGTAGTAGTCACACACATACCACTACGCCACAGGGCCGTCCCCAGATATTGACTAAGATAAATTCATGCAAATTCGATGGCAGAGTTGATTTAATTTTTTCATTCAATACATTACAATGTGTTCATTTTATGTTGTTGGAGATAAAGAAACACTGTAACAGGATAAATTCCTGATACAAATAACACTAGGCAACCCAATGTACTTTGCTCGCATATCTATATTATATATGATTTAAATTAAATCCGGTTCACTCTGTCGGTGAATATATTGTGGTTATAATCTAAAGGTATGCGTTGCAGAATGAACCAATAGTAGAAGGGATCAGGTGAGGCTATTTGATGCTCCTTGATCCGATCAGATCCCGAACCTTTCATTTTCGAAGTAAACTATTAAGCAAGATGGTTGACTGCAAGCACATGATTGCAAAAATAACTTTTGAGTGGAAAAGTGTGCGACGCAAATAATAGTTGTTAATTCAAATTTCAAATTCAAATTTATTTCGTATAGATACAGTGTTCAATTAAAACATAATTACAGCCAATCTACAGTATAAGTGTAACATTGAGGTTTATAAATTTGCACCTAGACCCAAATGGGTCTGTATGTGCAACAGTTTTACAATTAAAACTAATGCAGAATCAAAATATCAACATATTATTTAAGAAAACGCAGCCATATTTATTAAAGCCATTAAGGCCAAGACGAACTATAATAATTAGTATATAAAAATAAAAATATAGTGCTAGTTTATTCTAAAGGCACCTGCAAATTGAAGTCAATAGAACTCATAAAACACAGAGAAAGGTTTAATGGCTAGGTACGTTTAAAGATAACTGACAAACCTCAGGTGTTTTTAATATTTTAATCATAAAGCATCTAAACACCTTAAATAATTAGCATATATAAACTCTTTACATTTTACGGAAAATTGCTTATCATTTGTTAAGCTCCTAATGCTATTAGGTAACATATTATAGATTTTTTACGCCCAAACTTGTAATGAATAATCTATTTGCTTGCTTTTGGAAAAATTGAACAGAGATACATGCATTTGTAACTATCCTGGTAACATATTTATGGGCAATCAGATTCCTCAATTTCTTATTTCTAAAAATAAACTTACAGGCATTATAAAAATAAAGCATTCTAATATTGAGTATATCTTTAGAATATAGCATATATGTTGGATATAATCTAGGTTTACAGAATATTATTTTAAGGATGTAGTTCTGTATAATATTTAGAGGATGCAATGCATTCTTATACGAAGCTCCCCATATTATGATTCCGAATTGTAATAGTGATTCAACTAGGGCTTTATAAACAAGAATTAGTAATTTAATACTTAGTATTCTTTTAAGTTCATAAAACTTATAGATAAAATGTCTAATTTTAGTTACCAGATTATTAATGTGGGGTGTCCATTTAAGGTGGTTATCCACTAATATACCAAGATATTTGATAGTTTGTACTTCATTTATTGTTTTATTAGAATTTAGGAGATTTATAGTCAAGTAATCAGGTCTACTAGCTTCAGTAAGTGAAAACGCAATATATTTTGTTTTCTCTATATTTAGCGACAATTTGTTATTATCTAGCCAATTTTTTATTTTCTCCATCCCATCCTCAGCTCTATGTTTAACACCAATCCATGTGGGATCACTAAAAATAAGAGCAGTATCGTCCGCATATGAGATTATATCACCGTGTATGTTTGCCGAAACAAACATAGAATTAATGTAAACTATAAACAAAAGCGGGCCAAGAACAGTTCCTTGCTGAACACCAATTTGAACATGTTTTCCGACACTGTATTCATTTCCAATTCGAACTTTCTGTATTCTATTAGTAAGATAACTTTCAAACACCTTCAAGGCAACTCCTCTCACTCCATACTGGCTGAGAGCATTTAATAACCCATGGTGAGGTACTGTGTCGAAGGCTTTTGCCAGATCTAGAAATATGCCAATACATTTATTTTGATGTTCTAACTTATCCTTTACTATACTTACTAATTCAAAGATGGCGTCATTAACACTTAAACCTGGTTTAAAACTAAATTGTCGAGAGCTTAATATATTTAACCTTTCAAGATAGTCAAATAACCTCTTAACTAAACATTTTTCAAAGATTTTTGAGAAAACAGTAGTTAAACTGATGGGCCTATAGTTGCTAATGTTAGTAATCTTTCCAGATTTAAATACAGGGACTACTATAGCCAGTTTAAAATCATCGGGTACCTCACCATGTAAAAGTATTAGATTAATTATATGCAACAGAGGATCAATTAAGAATTCATAATACCTTTTTATCAATTGTACCCGAATACCATCATGGCCAGGTGCAGCGTCATTTTTTAACGACTTAATGTGACCAATAAGTTCATTTTTTTTTACTGGGAAAAGAAACATTGAGTCTTTAACGCTAGGATATACATTTTTTATATCACTTAGTGGTTCAGATATTCTGGATGCCATATCAGTACCGATATTGGTAAAATAATTATTGCAAAAATTCGCAGCATCATGATCAGATGTAAAATGAATTCCATCCTCAGCCGTAATAGAAATAGTTGACCTTGTCATAGCTGCAGGACTGGTTACATCTTGTATAATTTTATATAATTTCTTCATATCTCCAGCACTATTATTAATTTGTCTAACATAATATAATCTTTTTGCTTCCTTAATAACTTTATTAAGTTGATTTCTATAAACTTTATAATTTTCTAAAAGCCAGGCATTATTTTTATGAGCTACGACCTGCTTCTTCATTTGATCCCTTCTTTTTATTGAAACGATAATTGCATATGATATCCAGGGCTTTAACTTTTTATATTTTACCTTTTTAATGTCAGTGATTTGACTACTTTTATATACATTGTTGAAAATGTTGGTAAAAGCTGACCATGCATCACATGGGGAGTTGCTTTCAAAAACAGCTTTCTAATTTGCTTGACATATTTGACGAGAAAAACTAGCTATATCTATTTTATGTTTTACTTCAGTGATCAATTTAGGCGAAACAGGATTTTCATTCATAATTTGCAAATATACAGGATAGTGATCAGTTATATTATGATTTATTACCGACGAATTTATTTTAAATTGGTTTTTGTTAATATTAGTCTTTACAAAGATATGATCAATACAGCTGCTTGATGTGTTAGTTACTCTAGTACATGTGTTTATATAGGATTTGTAACCTATAGACATTAATATTGATATATAACTATTAGATAAATCTGATATACCGCTAATATCTATATTAAAATCCCCTATAAGGATATTTACATTTTTGTCAGAAGCATTTGTCAAGTAATTTTCTAAATCAATCAAAAAATCATTATCAGAAGTTGAGGGTGACCTATAACATGCCATAATGTTGCATGTTACCTTGCCACATTCAAATAGTACTCTGGATATAGTTATCATAGAGAGCGGCAGAACTGTATGCGTTATTTCACAGACAATTTTTCTATTAATCAATAATACTAGTCCATCATTTTTGTTTATGGTGCTGTTATTGTATATTGTACTAAACCCAGGTATTGCAATTTGTTCCAGACTGAAATTTTCTCTGGTTTCACCAAGCACAATAATGTCTACCGACTTCAAATTACAGGATTCTAAAAAAACTAAGAGCTCATCAAAATGACAGTAAACTCCCCTAATGTTAAGATGAAGTATTTGAAACATAGGTTCTAAGGTTAGCATCTTATTTTTAAAATCATCAATGTCATCCACCTGCATAGAAATTGAAATATCAGACTGTATATTCCTGTCTATTTCATCTAATATTGATAACTCTAAATTAGCCATGAAATTTTATAATTATTAATAAGAAGTTTTAAGTATACTAAAATAAAATTAATTGGATAACTACTCTATTCTGACAGTATAATTAACCAATACAAAAAAAGACAGTAATATAAAAGTGAACATAAATTTTATATATACATATTACTTACAGGAATAATTAATTCTACTTCTCATTTTCATAATATGGTATTTGTATGTAGGGCACTCACTGCTATTTGCTTCATGATGAATATCGTATTTTAAATTATACTTGGATACTGCATTTACACAGTTGCGGCATTTTTTAAAGTCCTTAGGACATTCGTTGAGTTTATGACATTCACCACAGTAAATACACGTTAGTTTGTTCTTACAGTTGGCTACCTTATGACCATAATCACAGCAGTTCATGCATCTGAGAACAGACATGTCTTCAAAGATTGCGCAACGTTCCACTGTATGTAAACTTTTTATGGCCATAAATGTACTAAATAGTTCACCTGAGCACTCGGCAAATATGATGTGCTTTTGTTATTGATAGATTTAATATAAGTTATGTTAAGATTATCATCAGGGTTATGAACTCATTTTGATTTCTTATGCAATTCATATACTCTTCTCGAGTTAAATTTTCGCTATTATTAACAATTATTTTTACACGAGGCCTTTTTAGTTGAGACAGTCGAACATCATATTTAACTGAAAAGTTTTTAGATTCCACCTCTCTCTTAAGCTTATTTGCTTCATCTTCAGAGCTACATTTTATTAAAACTCCTCCATTATTAATTTCTTTTACCGAATAAATAGACACATTTATAGCATTTGGATCTACTTTTTTTTGTATCTTTTCTTTAGTTTTAAGTGCGCTCTGTATGCTGGTCGGCTTAATTATAACCACTGGAACATTGTCCACTTTATAAGAATTAGCTTGAGACTCTTCAGTTTTTTTACTCAAGATATTTGCATATGTTTGCTTAGAGCTTTTTTCCATTTCTTTTATCTTGTCATTGAGCATACTGATGATATTATTTTTATCAACTATGGTATCTTCTTTGTCTTTAATACTTTTTTGCAGCAATTTCACCAGATCGTAATTTCGACATTGTTTACAATTGAACTTTAGTATTCTGCCATTTAATGCCATACATCTTATTTCTGTTGCACTAAGTCCAGAACATTCATTACAATATAAATTTCTACACATGTCGCACGAAAAACACGGATTTTTTGTCTCTTTAGACGGTTGAAATGAACGTAAGCATTTGGAGGAGTCCATTTTATGTTATATTTTATTTTATTCCCAACAGACATACATATTATACCCTTATTATTAAAAATTTTTCCAAAAATATGTTTGCAAATTTTTCAAAATAACTTTCTTTCAGTCATTTTCTTTATTTAGATTAGTAATAAATGTGATCCTAGGTGTTAATCGAATTGATTTTTGATCCAGGCTATGGGTGAGTAATCTGAGTATATTAATTAAAAATTTGCTAGAGCGTCTACAAATTTTTAGCTACAATTATTACTCCAATTACGACTTGATTGTTTGATCACGGAACTATAATAAAAGGATTGATCAAACCGTATGTAAAATTACACGCAGGATCTCTAGCAAGAAGACTATCTCTGCTAATATCAAGAATTATTATTTTACTCAATATGTAACACTGTAAATGACTTGAAGAAGCTGATGTTCTTTCATACCTATGGTTAAACCCACGGAGTTTGGCGAATCTCCACGTATCTAGAAAGACAATTTTAGCTGCAGCGGTTCTACCACATTTCAGGACGTCTGTAATTTTGGCTGAATTTTATAAGCAGTCAGGTTTATAAACTCCCTCAACGGGGCCTCTAAGAATCCAGTCAACTGACGTATGTGTAGCTGCCAGTTGTTTGTTTTCGTTGAGACATAAACGGCAGGTATTTATTGATAACGTTAATCTAGTTCAAGGACGTTACAATAGTGTCAAGTTCATTTTCTTAGTCTTCGAGGTTATTCATAATTGTAGTTTAACCTGAAATTTTTTTAGTAAACTAATCTTCTAGTAGTCATTTTAAATAATCAACATTTAATGCTCATACCTTAGTTTCTTTATTAGTAAACATAATTACAGATTCTAACCCTAAATTAACACAATCAATTAAAATTTTTATAATAAGTAGATTCTGTTTAGATCTTACATTTGCTAAGAATTCTTGCATGATAGCAGTGTTATTTAAAGTCAAACCCAAGCACTGCTGGAATTGAAATTTATTAATACATAAGTACACCATGTTTTGGTACAGAACTCCTTACTATCACCAGTTATTATTTTGTAACATTTAATTACTACTGCTTGTGTTCAATCAATCCTTTCATGTAAATATTTTGTATATAGAAATTGTAAATACTTTCCCTTTGGGAATCATAAATTTTTTTGTACATATATATAAAAATTTGATGATGATTTAATATAGCTTGGTTAACCGACAGCAATCAGCAATCGTATTTTTTGGTAGACTGATTGACACTTCAATAAACAAAATTATAACTAATTATTGAGTATTGCTAAGCAAAACAGGTCGAACCAACCCTGAAGAGTTGTAAGTATCTCATGTTCTCCGAAGTTTTAATACTGGTGTGAGTGATCTAGCTGAAGCCAGATTCAGTTGGCTCACCAGTATTTTGTTAGCTTGCATCATAGAATAATAATCTATAGGAACACTGTGGCACGATTTAAATAAAATTAAATAAAAACCCTTAACCACAAAAAATATTTAAATTACTAAATACGTATTTCGACCACTATGTGGCCATCATCAGTAGAAAAAAAAAAAAGTGTTGTTCTGGAACACTTCAGAGGATATTCTCACCACCACTTAGGCTGAAGTGAACTATAGGTTGGGAAGGTTCACTTCAGCCTAAGTGGTGGTATATCTCTGAAGTGTTCAAACAGCTTTTTTCTACTGATGATACCACATAGTGGTCAAAATACGTATTTAGTAATTTAAATATTTTTGTAAGTTATTTATTTTGCATCATAGAGTGTTATGGGGACAAAGTCATAAGTGACGCGCTCCGCCCCTTCTTTTTTTTTAGGTCCTATAGGCAAAGCTACAACACAAATATAAACTTAAATAAATCCGGTTACATGTACTTTTAACATTTCTCTTCAACAACTCAACGTCAAGATTGGGCAATGACAAAGACAAGTCCCTTATTTTAAAATACGTTCTTTACACGAACCTGTTCATATCACACAACATTTTCCATAGCTAGCCACGCTAACATCACACCATTCTTTTCCCTGAAAAATGTGTGCTTATGTAAAATACAGGCAAAAAGTTATGGAGTTATTGTCCTCTGATTTATGGAAAATTATATTCATAAAAACTTTACACATGATAATTTATTGATTTAAGGATGACAAAAGGCTTTCCCTTGCTGGATTCAAAAATCCCCTGATATTAAAATGAAATTTTATTCAGCCAAAAGGCGCAACAAGGTTACAGAGATTCCAAGAGAAATTTGATTACATTTCTGAAGAGAAGAAGTAGGTAAGCAATGATTGACATACAAGTAAAATACATCTGTAAGTTGCAGGGTAGTTACATAAACGCACACGACACAATTGTGTATATTGACTTTAGAATGTAATTTCAGTGGTAAAATTTAGTATTTGTTGAAATATAAAGGAAGGTTTAGTATTTTGGAATGGACAATTAAAGGATACAGCGAAAAGTGTTACGTGCCAATCGGCACTTAAACATTGTATTAGGTTAAGTTTGACGTACGGAGGTTTCGCGCCATAATTTCAAAAGACGCGGTGCGCGGAATTTTAAAAGACTAGGCGCGTACTTCCGATACGTCACAGTGCGTTTGCGCAGATCGCGCGACGCTAGAGGGTTGGACGAATACTTCGCGCCGACGTGAAAAAGACAAAGAGTGGGGAAAAGTGGTGAGAGTTTTCCGTTAGACGCTTTAACGTGGCTGTTTTGCCTGATTCTTCAAGGAGTGTGGACGTTTTGGGGTATCGTATCGTGCTTATCTTTATCTATGTAGATGTCCTGCCTAATTATCTTTGTTTGTCGCCCATACCTTGTTTCCTAATCCGATCCCTGCATAGGTAGGAGAATTTTGCAGCCACCTAGGCGTACCGAACCGTACAACCCGAGAATGAGCCGGAGACAGCACCGGAGCAAGTACCATCTTTAATCACCTTGGAGCGGAGCCCTGATTGCTGGTCCGAACGCGTTGGAAGAGCGTCGGGCGTATCACCTTTATCTACCTCAGCAGGGCCTCCGTAGCCTGATGGACTGGGAATAGAAGCCAACTTTAACCCAGAGGCATATTCATGTGAGTAGATTATATTGCCTGAACTTTATATATTTTTCCGATTATTATGCAATATAAATTGTGCAATGGTGACGTTATTGGTAGATGAGCGCGCCCAAAATCTGTATAAGATTAGCGCTACCAACTACCGGTGGTGTCTAGTAAACCCCGCTTCCGGTGTTGTATTTATCGAACTTTTAAATGTAATTACCGTTTTAAATGTAAGAAAAGTTGATATTTAACAGTTGTTTTTTTAACTTTATGAAGGACATTGCCAATAAGTGAAATTTATGAATGTCTAATAATTATATATGAAAGCAGGAAAAATTTGAAGTGGCGAATAGTTTTGTCGATGACTTAGATTTAAGGTCTTTTCTTTTAACAATACTTGTCCAGATTGAGGTTAAGAATTTGTTTTTGGGAAATTGGCAACTTTATATTGAAATTATTTTAGTTTAAGTGCAGGTTGATTTTTATTTCAATTAAGAAATAGGTAAAGTCTGTGATTTGTAAAGGATATCCACCTACCCTAGTAATGGTATCTTATTTGGAAGAAGCATTTTATTCTAGAATTTTATTTAATTATAACAGCATGTGTTTTAAAGTACTTTTGATAAAGTAAATATGAGGTGCTCAACGCACTTGTTTTATTTTGAAAATCGCACCATTTCCGATCGGGTTTTGCCGTAAGAACTCGACACACGTCGTTACGAAGCACAATACATTATGTGACATACAATACAAAGCTCTAATAAATCATTTTTATTAACAAGTTTCTAGTTAAAGTTTTTCCTGCATTTACAGTTATAAGTAATCATCTAAATTACAGCTTCACCAGCATCCATCATTTACAAGGTTACAGTCCACTACTTTGATTCAAGAACATGAAGTGATAAAATTTAAGATTCCAAAGCAAAGGATATTTATGTGCAATAACTTTCTGTAGGAATAAAATCAATAGAATAGTTGGGACTGACAGTTTGACGTCCCTCAATTTTTGAGAGTAACCTTTCGAGATATGTGCTAAAGTAATATAGTTTTATTTGTATTTCAGCCCTTTTCTTTATATTTTTTTATTTTCTTTTCTAATTTTTCCATAAGAACCCACTCCTGTACCACTATAGTTAGCCAACGTACCTTTATACTGTTGGGGCGTTCCTGCTTGTTCCAAAATTTATTAACTTCATACACATTTTATCATTGACATAGAGATTCTTAAATTATTTACATGGTACAAAAATAATAATGGTCTCAATGTGTGATACACATTGTGTCGTTCCTTTGAAATACCTACAATCATATTTTCATTTTAATAGTTTCTGTATTAGCAAATCCCACTAATAGGATTGGGGTTAATCCTTTAAGGGTGAGTTGTACCAATTAGAATTAATCCTGAGTTATACCTAACCTGTTAACGTGCCAAAATCGGCACTAAACATTTTCAATTCAAGTTTTAATTTGTAAGAATTTCGCGCCAAGTATTTAAAAAGACGTGCGCATATTTCCGTCACTTTAAACAGTGCGTTTGCGCGAGATTGCGCCGACGCGGTGTGCCAAGAAGGGTGGTGGTGATTTCCGGGGACGTGTCGGGACGGTAATCGAGAGGCCAACGAATGTATTTATCTTTGTGTCATATCGTGTGTTTTTGTTATGCAGGTTTCCTCTCATTTCTACCAATTACCGTACCTCTACCTGTCTTCCTTACCGTACTTTTACCTACAAATAGAAAGAAGACAAATTGAATTTGGATTCGACCGGGCCAACGAATACCCACGCCCGAAAGATCAACGGAGCCCGCCATCATGGAGTAATGCTGGAGTCGCCCTACCGTTTACGTAAGTACCCCTTGGGGTTTTCTTTAAAATTAGTATAACTTTTTTATTATGTTGTAATAATTCGAACATTGATATGACGCAATCTTTTATTTGTGCGTCATTTTTACAATTATTTAACATTGCTACCAACTGACTGTGGTGGCTCGTGTATCGCACCGGCGGGGGTATAATAAACCCTGGGTTAAAACTCGAAAATACGTTGTATAAAAAGTCGATGTTAGATTACCGTTGGTTTAATTAAACCTGCAATTTGAGCGGTTTAACCCCCGATTAAGCATTCCTAACCTCACTTCATTGATACATTTTCTCATTCCTGCATTTTGTCTAGTTTCTTTTCCAATACATTTATTAAATAATGGCTGAAAGGAACTTACTGATGATGAAGCATTTCTTGAACCTGTAAATATTGTTTTAAGGGTTTCACGTACTATACGCGAGAGAGTGAATCACCTTCAAAAATGGAACGATGGTGAATTCATATAAAAATTTCGTTTTTTTATAGACGTAGTACGATATATAATTACCAAAACTGAAAAAGAAATAGCTTCAAAAATTAACAAGTAAAATACACAATCGATTATTTCACCAATATTTGGTATTTTAAAAATAATAATTTTCCCACACATTGTTTTTTCCTCTATTGTTGTTTTTACTTTCAATTGAAGAAGCAAATTGGTTTACTGTTTCTAGTAGGATATTTTCTATTTCTAAAAAATTTTTTGCGCGTTTTTGTATTTCGCTTTTGAACATGGCATTTTGTAAGAAAAGATGTAAAAACGTATATTCTATCATAGCAACAAAATGAGAAAATCAGAAATCGACATACTTTTCCACAGGAGTGCGATTGAAAAAACACTATTTGACATTCGTTAAACAATAACAAATTGATGATTGTGGTTGCAATAACATGCGCACAATTAAAACTTGCAAAAGTCTACATTTCATTACAACCAACACACAAAAATATCGAGAAACTATTTAAAAATATTTCTTTTTAGTACATTGTAAAATGTTTTTAAACCAAAGTTAACTCGCATTGGGACAACCGACCCTAAGAAATACAATTTGTAGGTTATTACAATTTTGCATAACATATATGTTCATACTCAAAGGTTGTCAAATTCATTATGCCAGTTTTTAAAGGTAACAGATAATCTCATCACTGGAATTTCATTCTGAATTACTAGTTTCATAATTCATTTGTTTTTATTAATAGTATATTACGTTGGCATGCCGATGATCTCATCGGTTGGCCATGAAGGCTTCATAAGTAAATTTGTGCCGTCAAATAAATATAAAGTTTCGGTTTCTGATTCTGGTTTTGCTACTAGTAAGTTGATTAGCCATACATATTAGATAGAAAGATGATCTAGGTATTTTGATTTTGCAGTCTTATTTCACCTGTTTTAAGTTTGTCGAGGATATTTCAAATTATTTTAGGAAAGGTAGAGCCATTGTTTTAAAGCACTTAGTACCTAACATCCAATCCATCAACATGTCACTTTAGTAAATCAGTTACCTTTGACAATAAGGTTATAGAACAAGACTGGAAGCAGTCTAATCATGTTCAAAGAATTCCCTGCCAAGTGGATTATTTTCAATTTTAGGGGCACATTGGTGCCCAGATCGACAACTATATATTGAAGATAAACATGTTGAGGATTGCGAAGTTTCCACAGGCATCTTAAGATAGGTTTTCCTGAAATTCTATGTCTTAAGACATTGGTTAAAACCACAGGAATATGTTCGCATAGAAAACTGCTATATCATTAGTGCATCACATAGACAACATTTGTCATGACGGCACAACCATTTAGTGTAGATCAAACATTACTTTCACCTGTAATTCCAGATTCAATGCGCTCTTCGATGAACTTAATTTTGAATTTTCTCACATATACAGTAGAATGCATAATTTACATGTATTGTGAATATATCACTCATCGTATGGCAATATCGATATTTTCTTCAATTCCTTAGATACACTTTTGCATTCGATTACGTCTGCTTTTTGTAATATAATCATTACTAGGGACTTTAACATTAATTATAACAATAACTTGATTAGACATGTTATCCATCTAAAACAACTTTTTACTCTATACAATTTAGTTATGCAAGTAACATCGTATATTAGAATAACATCAAATAGTAGCTTCAGAATCGACTATATAATAACGAATATTAGTCCAAACCTAGTTATTAATACTGAATTGATCAGCCGTGACCTTTCTGACCACGAGGTGGATCTTTTTAATACATGCATTAACAATTCTGATACTAGTTTCCTTTTCTATCATAGACTCTACTCGCCTGCAAATGTGAAAAATTTTATAAGCTCTTTTGGATGGAGCAATTATTAACAGCAACTTTGATTTCCTTGTCTCAAAAAATCTCACATGCAGTAAAAAAGTCCTTTCCTCTTAAAAAATTTAAGCCAAAAAATAAAAGTTGGCTAATTAAGAGTTTGTGAACTTCGGCCAAAAACAAAAAAGCACTTCATATTATGTATAAACATTTTTCCAACTCACCTTTCATCAAATCTAATTACCTCCGTTATAAAAGGATATTCAACAATTTAGTTAAAACTGCTAAGGTGCATTATTTGTCAAATCGAATTACAAACTATAAATATTCATAAGGAAACTTGGAAAATTATAAATAAGCTGACAAACAGATTGGATATTCAGAAACAAAATATTTGCTTAGAAACTTGTCAGGAAAATTGTGTTGCAAACACTTTAAATGAGTATTTTGCAAATGTAGCGAAGGAACTGGTATCAAACAACAATTCCCATGTTTTTGAATCAATTGATTTTTTGTGTGAGCATATAGAAATAAACCAAAACACTTTCTTACTTTACCCTACTGATCACCATGAAATTGTCAAGGTACTAAACGCTTTCAAAAATAAAAATTCAATTGGACATGATAAAGTTTCAGTAAAAATTTTATTACTTCTTCCACTACATGTTATTAAGTATCTTTCTGAGCTTATCAACGATTCTTTTCAGCATGGTATCTTTCTCCATCTTGTTTAAAACGCGCCATTGTTGTCCTGTTGCATAAGGGTGGATCCTTTGTAGTGAACAACTTTAGACCTATATCATTACTGTCAACTTTCTCAAAAATATTAGAAGCACTGGTAAAAACTAGATTATTAATTTTGCAAACAAATTTAAACTTTTTGATGTTTGTCAGTATGGTGTTTGTTCTAAGAATTCCACAACAGATGCTATATAAAATTTCTTATTTAGTGTTTATTCCATTCTTAATAAAAGATATGCAGGATCAGCAGCTGCTTTTGTTAATATTCGTAAAGCTTTTGATTGTGTTCATCATAGTATACTTTTATCCTTATGGTATTAGAGGTATTGCAAATCAATGGTTTAAATCATACTTACAGGACAGAAATCAGTCTGTTAGACTCGCTACTCAATATAATACAAATCTATCGGATAAGGTACACTTAAATTTAGGGGTGCCCCAAGGTTCTGTCCTGGGTGCTGTTTTATTTTAATTTTATATTAATGACTACATTTTCTATCCGTTATGCCAAGTGTACTCTTTTTGCTGATGATATCACTTTGTATTAGGACAGTCCTTCGTTGTCGACATAACAAGACCTTATTTCGACTGATCTTGAAACTGCACAAAATTGGTTTTGTATAAATAAATTATTTGTCAACTCAAAAAAAACATGTTGCATGTTTTTTAGACCTCATAGTATTGCTGAAAATAAAGTATCAATAAATTTAGTTACCTGTAGTAAGTTCTTAGGTTTAGAGCTTAACATGGTCGGAGCTTATATCTTCTCTCGCTGCTAAATTAGCTTCCTTCATGTTATGCTTTAAGAACTGTATCCAGGGAATTGTCAGAAAACACTTCTTAAGGTTTATTATGCCCTTTTTGAGTCCAGACTTTGATATGGTATATGTTTTTGGCTTTTTGGGGATATGCGACGTTAAATAAAATGTTCCCTATATTTAAATTGCAAAAACGTGCTATTCGTATTATTTGCAACAAACCAAGAGACGAGCATTGCAGACCACTTTTTAAATGACTCAAAGTGTTAACCTATTTCTCTTTCTTTATTTTTGATACCATAATGCTCTTCTAAAAAAATCTACATACATATAGTAGTGCTAGTTCATTACACTTGTATAACACTAGAAATTGTAGTGACTAGTATAAAATTACACCTACATCGACACTAGTTTATAAATCTATTATCTATATGGCTCCAACACTTTATAATAAACTTCCAAATAACATCAAATTTATTTAGAGCAGTTATAAATTCAAATCGACAGTGTTTGCCTTACTGCATGAACGATGCTACTACTCAATAGAGGAATTCCTTAATGAACAGCTGTAGAGTAGATCTACTACTGGTATAGGATATGATACTTCTTTTTTCACTTTATTCATATTGACTGTGATATCTTTTGTATATTTTCACATTTTAGACGATAAGATTTTATTGTTTCATATTTTGTGTAATATTTTCTGTAAAATTTGGATACTACTATGTTAAATGGGTAAAAATAAATACTACTGCTACTAGTTATTCAAGTAAGTAATCAATTCCCTAATATTAATAATTATTCAGATATGTACCGTATTGCCCAATCACAAGTCGTATACTATTAAAAAATAATAATATAGACTCATTCTTTAAATGGAGGTTATTTGAACTATGCTTCTGATGAGAGACCATATTTTTTCGTCACGTTAATTTTGTCGACTCAATGGGATTCGTTCTTTGGTTTTCGCTGCGATAACAGTAACATGGGTTTTCAAAGAAACCGAGCCAACGATATGCGAATTGTAAAAGGTGGTTGTGCCTTTAAGTGTTAAAAGCACTTAAACCCCATTGATTCCTGTTAGCGGTAATCAGGTAAAATTAGTTATTAATTAAAACTAAATAATTTAATTGTAGCACTCTCTAAATACCAGGGTGGTTTGAAAAGTTTGTGAAATGGAGCACAGATGGCAACATCAGTTCGAATAATATATACGCAATTGATGGATCAAACTATCTACTGTGGAGATGTTAAATTCGACATTATTCTGTCAACATAGAGTAACCTTTAGAGTGTTATCTTAATAGGAAAATTTGTCCGGGTGCTATATATAATTTGAATTAAAGCGTTTTCTGCCATTTCTTCCCACCCACATTTGTGGCGCCCCCTCCGTACACTTTGAAACTGCGTAAGAAAGATGAAAGTATATAAAAATTTATATCTCTGTTTCTCTTGCAGCGGATAAAAAATTAGCATTAAGTTGACTCTCTGTAGGCTACTCTTATGTTCTGTCAAGTAGTATTAATTTGGTTCTATATGAAGTAAAGTTAGTTTTGTCAGTTTTCAATATGGATAAAACTGAAACGCATGCTGTTATTAAATATTTTGTAGAAAAGGGTTGAAAAGCAACAGAAATACATAAAGATAGGCAGGATACATTAGGAGACTCCGTTCCATCATTTGAAACTGTGCACAAGTGGTTGACGAAATTTAAACGTGATCGTGAGAGCCTAAAAGATGACCCGTGCAACAGACAACCAAAAACTGCCACCACGCTTGAAATCGTCCAAAAAGTTAATGATATGGTTATGCAAAATTGTCGATTAAAGGTCTCCGAAATTGCTAAGGATGCAGGTATCTCAGATGAAAGAGCATTTCATATCTTAACTGCGGAATTAGATATGAAAAAGCTTTCGGCAAGATGGGTGCCGTGCATATTGACAATTGATCAAAACCTTCAGAGGAAGAGAATTTGCCAACAGAGTTTAGATCACCTTAACTCCAATAAAACCGATTTTGTCTGACGATTTGTTACGACAGATGAAACTTGGGTTCACTATTATACCTCTGAAACCAAGCAACAATCTAAACAATGAAGACATAGGGGTTCTCCACCATCAAAGAAAGCACTGTCCATGAAGTCGGCTGGGAAAGTTATGGCATCAGTTTTTTAGGATGCTAAAGGTGTCCTGCTAATTGACTATCTTCCCCAAGGGCCAAACAATAAACGGTGAATATTACGCTAAACTTCTAGGCCAACTGGATAAAAATATTCGTGAAAAAAGACTTGCATTGCGTAAGAAAAAGATCATTTTCCATCAAGATCATGCACGTTCACACACAAGTGCAGTAGTAATACAAAAATTGAATGATCTGAAGTACGATCTGTTGCAATATCCACCTTATTCGCTTGATTTGGCTCCTTCTGACTTCCACCTATTTCCACGAGTAAAAGTTTTCCTTGGGGGAAAATGATTTTCCTTTGACAAAGAAGTAAAAGCATCTGTCGACAACTATTTTGGAGGCCTTGAAGAATCGCACTTTCATGATAGCGTAATGGGATTGGAACATCGCTGGATGAAGTGTATTCAACTTGACGGAGATTATATTGAAAAATAAACTATATTTTAAAAAAAAATTTCATTTTCCCCTTTGTTTCGCGAACTTTTCAAACCACCCTTGTAGTTCTCTAAACACGCTTTCTAAAAAAAGCCTCAACTATAATTCATCTAGTATTTCTGTAAAGGTCCTATAAACCTCATGTAATATCCATCAGAAACTCATCTATAATTCATCTAATATCATCTGTGAATTTGGAAGATTTTATGTAGCCTCATTTGGTTAGGAAGGAAAACGTGGCGTCCTTGAGAAAGATGTTCTTGCTTTAGGAATTTGAGTAACACGAAAACAATTTTTATTGAAGAATGATGCATAGGTGAAGGAATTAAGTGTAAGGTTATTTACACATTCATCGGTAGCAGATACGGAAAGTTCTGCCACAAATGTTGTTGTTTATCCATAAATTGTAACCTGAGACACATGACAATGTCCAGGTATTTTTTTGTGTATGACGTTTCATGGTATGATCAACTAACAAGGTAAGCGATTAGCCTAAGGACATGACCCAAGAACAGCTGTTATTGAATAACTTGTTAATGAAACAAATACTCAAAATTAAATGGTTGCACTGGACTTATGTTTTGTTTTGCAGGAAGACTATAATAAACTTACCGTTCGGAAATAATTATATTATCTAAATTACTGCTTACGTCAATTGTCGCTTACGTTATTATCTAGAATTATCAATTTTATTAAATAAACTTAGGAATTCATATTTATTCAAATCAAGTTAGTTCTAAAAATTTCAACATGAAAATTATTCTTTATTTTGGATTGGAATTACAATTAGTAACTGTGAACCAAGAAAATGAGCAAATTTGAGGTTATGTTTAGATAATTATCCTACTTTCATTTAAAATTTCCATATTCACATCATCATCATTAGGTCTTCAGTCCTGGAACTGGTTAGACGCGTACCATCATTGTTTCCTATTCTGAACTAACCTACATATTTCCCTGAAATTTGCACAGTCTGCATCTATAACTATCTGATCTAGGTCTACATCTACTTCTTTTTTCCTATCTCTGCTTGTAATATATCCCATACTATTCCCCAAAAATGCCTTAGAACGTATTCTTCCCTTCTATTTCTCTTATCTTTTTCCCCAGATATCGTTGTTCCCTTACTATTTCTATAACCTATTTGTTATTATCTTTGTCTGTCCATGCTATCGTCCTCATACATCTGAAGCACAGCATTTCAAAAGGCTGCTACCGTTTTTCTGTCTGCGTTTCAGACTGCCAGTATTTCATAGGCATATTGTGCTGTGCTCCACACATATGCTTTCAACAATTTTCTTCTTGTTTTATGTTTGTTGTCTTTTCTCATAAGCGCTGTTCTTTCTTGTTATATGCAGTTCAGTCACCTTCTATTGTTTTACAATTATATACCCTATTTCTCCGACATTTAGTGATTGTGAAGGGAGGTAAGCAGCCTGTGGCTGCCAAGTTCCCCCAACACTTAACCATTTACTGATTTAATATATTTTCCAATATATCTTTTCGCACAGTCCTCATTAGTTGCAGATATTTCGAACCAACAACTAGTTGTTTATACTAATCATCAGATTTATCTGCGCTTATGTTTTTGTCATTAAGTTTTCCGTCTCAAAACTGGTTGGACACGTACCTGCACTTATTTATATTCTGAGCTAGCCTACATAGTTCCCTGAAATTCTCACACAGCATGTGTATACAGTTCGTTCCCCTTCTATTGTTTTCTAATTTTATGCCCTATTTCAGCAAGATTTAGTAAAGGGGGTTAAGCAACCTGTGGCTACCAAGATCCCCCAACACTTAGACATTTGCCGAAGTAATGGTTTTCCAGTAAATCCTTTCACACACTTAACATTATTCGAGAATATTATTCAGCCAATTCTTGTAGTTACTTATAATACTCATCACAGTTATTTTTTTGTCATTAGTTTATCCATCTTGGGATTGGTTGGATGCGTACCTCCATTGATTTCTATTCTGGGCTAGTCTACACATCTCCCTGAAACCCCTACAGCCTACATCTTTTACTATCTGTGTGCATATTCACATATTGAAAACTAAAAGATTAGACTATCCCCTTTATTGTACATTTTTGTAAATTAATTTTAGCACAAAAGAGAATAATTTAATCAAAGGACAATCATTGGAGTTAAAAAATTAACTGTTTTATTTTGGTCAAGTGCGTCCAAATATAGAGAAACTAAATTAAAGTTTACTAATCTATTTTACCACAAAGAGTAAGACTATTAGCCGTATTCAGTAATGAATTACTTGAACGGCACTTCCAAGAAGCTTGACATTTAAACCTTCTTTTAATGCTTATATTTAAAATTCAGATATTAATAATAACCTTTTTTTCTTTACAATATAAGGTAACAAGAGTGCATCTCTTGTCTCCTTTGTTTGTTCTAACAATACTATTTTCTTTCACATTCTACGTTGTCACAGCTAAAGCGATGTTTTCCTCCTGAGGATTTCCAAGTTCTCCTTTAAGGTACCCCTTGCTTTCATTAAGTCTAGGACCTGGTGGCACTCCCTGTTGCCTAAAACTTGGTGGCGCCTCTATTGTGATTATGTGTCAGTTACAAATAGTCGTTTAAAACCCACTGCCATTCCTAAAGCTCTACCCAAGGAATAGACTCCTAGTTTAGTCAGAAGACTGTCGAGCTATAGAGAAAAATAAAGTTATAATGTATTTGTATTGAAAACGTATGTTATACAGTTAAATACAAAATCACTCTCCTGGTCTCAGGTTTTGGCATCGTCTTGTTATTCCTTTTAGAACTTTTCCCTAGAAACATTACCAGACTAGATGGCGACTAACATATTTCCCGATCAAGACATTTTATACCCAATAGCATTCTAAAACTTTCTTCAAACACACTACCCGTCCCATGGAGTTAATCAGCAACCAATTTTGTTAGTACAATCAAGGTTTTAGATATTTTACCGAAACAGTATTTTTAACATAGTACTTCACCGAGTTTTGTGAATTACTGGCGAGTTTTTCTGGACATCAAAACTGTACTAACAATCTACAATAAAATTAAGATAGAAATATCATAATTAAACAGTTTAAAAATTATTAATTTATTTTTTAAAAAAATGGGCTTTTAAAGCAATGATAATGATATATAACACTAATGCAAAATCTAATAAATAGTAGATAATCATAATAAATACTTAAATATTCAACAACGTAATTTTAGTATGAAAAGATGTATAAACCTTTTTTGTACAATAATAAACACATTCGAAAAATATTGTCATAAAAACACATTTAAAATAAAACATAACATGTGTCTTTGGACAATATTTTTAAAATGTACGACGATAATAATTGACATGTGTGATGGGTACTTCATGATATCACCAGATCATAATATTAACTAATTAATTTAAGAAAAATTTGATTTATAAGTATAAACGCACAAAGTACCCACAGCACAGTCTATAAAATATTTGAGCTATGCCCATACAAACAACAACCCACATGCATTCATTCAATAATATTTTGCAAATAAATAATAATTACAGACATTCCTCCGTATCTAAGCTACACGTAGATACGGATATTAGAGCTGTCTACGACTCCTTTCATTTTGGATTGGCAGAATTATTTCATAGTATAATAAAATAGATACAAATGGAAACAAACAACTGATTCCATGTGTACTAAGGCTGTCGACGACAGTACATTTATTGTTGTTATTTGACAACAACTGGAATTCTGCAATTATACAAAATTGAAAAATTTAAAGAGAATTTTTTCAATCGATGGACCAAAAAAATTCGTCTTTCATTCTCCATCTAGTGGAATAAACTGCAAAATTTAGAGAGACTAGCGCACTAGCTACTTACGAACTAATTTGAAATGTACAATAATAATACGTATATCGAAAAGACGCACGAGTATTAATTATTATTATTATAAAGGAGGGTACTTACACTTTAAAATGGTTCTCATAAATAGTTTAAATTTATATAAGGCAACTTTTTGTAATAATAATAATAATCATAGTTAAACTATAATAATTATTGGCTAGAATATTCACAATATCATGATGATTAGTAAAGACTAGGATTCTTGGCTAAAAATATAAAAACGAGTACTTAAGCACAAAACATATTATCGAGTGGTCACTATACACAGTATTCGCATCTAATACTGCACTTCTTTATGGTCTATTTATATATATCACAGAAACAGTGATCGTGTGAAAACTGATGGCACTACATTACTGATTTTTATCTCTATCGCCAACTACATTCGCAACATTTTATAATAAGTCAGTGATTTTGTTTAAAGCACTTTAGGGAAGAATTATATTATCTATTAAATAATGGATCATTTTTGTCCTGATTCATAAAACCAAAACGAAATGGCAGTATTAAAACTAAAAATTAACATCCTCGCTACATTGACACACATTTTCAATTCCTGGAAGAATTTAAAGCACTTTCGGATAAAATACACGGTTGGTCAAAGTTCTAAATTATCTCCTGATGTTAGCACCAATCGTCATCGTCTGAATCTGAATGTCGCGATTGTGAGGGTTTTGGTTTGTATCCGTTTGGAACTGGACTTGGTAACATTCTACCACCACGACCTAAAGCAACAGCTTGCTCAAAACTTAAAGGAACTTGCGCGTTTTCGTAATTATTTGTTGGTTGAACTATCTCTTTTAAAGGCTCTCTGAACAAGTTTTGAGACGACATGTTACCGTGTGGTGTGGCATGTGCTGAGTGAGACTGATGTGCCTGTTCAAATAAACGTATAAAAAATTATTTAAATGTAGTCGATACTAACGTGTGTCGGAGATGCATTCAGTTTTGGAAAATTAATGGGTCCCGGTCTTAGTTGTAAAGTGGACGGTTTACAAGGAGTTGGCGGCAGTCTTCGACCTTGTGGTCGTCGTGCTCCTAACATTGGGTGACTGTGTTGCATACTACCCTGATGAGCTGCTGACTGTTGCATCGGCAATCCTATTACAGCACTAGCTAAAACGAAAATAATGGTTAGTCAAATTTAATGGTTAATGTATGGTAACTTTATTAAATGGTGTTCATTTGTAAAAGATACATTATTCGTTTAATTAAACATATAATTATAAAATTTCATAGTCAACTTTCGTTCCGACGAGTTGAGAGGACAGATGTGGAACTAATTGGGCATTTTCTCCGAGAGGGTTGCGAGCGGAATGGGTCGGCTAGGAATAATGCTCTACGTCCGGCAGATGTGTTTTTGTCGCATGGAAGTTAATATTTCAGGAGAAAAATAAAGGTTTTTTGGTATTTATCGATTTTGCATTTACGTCCTATTTTACGTGTCAAAAAATACAAATCACCTAGATTTTTCCAAACGAAGAGTTTTACGCATGGTGGTAGAAAGAATGAGCAAGACAGAGAATGAGCATTAAGATAGTTTCAAGACACAAATGTAGGACCTTATAAAATATCTAATATGCACGGGGACGTCCTAGAAGCAAATTGGAACTTGAATTTGGCATGATTTTGTATTGTGTGGTGTATTTTTTTAATTTGTGTGTAAAATTTCTAAAATTAAATAGAAAACTGTCAAAAAACATCATCGAAGTCCACCGGAGATGGCTTAAACGGTACCATCAAAATCTAAGATGACAAAATGATTTTCATAAATTTTAAAATAATACGCCATAAAATACCTAATATATATTCTTAGTTTTCAAAATAAATTACAAATATAAAAACGCATCAATTTTTAATATAGGAAGTCTATTTCTATAGAAAAATAATTAAATTTATTTGACAGAAACCAACAGACCGAATAGTTACAATTGTTCGTGAAATTTGCATAATATTTTGTAGATACTTAAATAGCACAAACTGAATTATCATATTTGTCAGACGCAATATTGCTGCACTAACAAATTCAAATAAGACGCGCATTGTTAAGGGTTCGATGCCCGAGACGATATTTTTTTTACGTTTTAAAGAATAAATAAGTAAGATTTGATGAACGTCGAGGTAAGTTTTGAATTCTGATATTTGTATTTAAATATCCACAGTATGAAAAAATTTTGTTGCAATTAATGGAGGGTCCAAATAAAAGTGATCTACAGCAATTATTTTACCATTTTCTTCAATTACATTCCTAAATTTCGCTTTTTTACATGGTATTCCTTAAAAAAAAGGTGTAAAGGGGCCATGTTGCTTCAAAAACATTTTAAGGCTAATTCTAAATGCTTCGGTTCAACCGTACCATGAAAATGACCTCTTAATGTATTACTTTCAAAATAGCACAATTGCGCTGTGGTTTTTACTAGAGAATTTCTGTAATTTGTTGTAATTATTAGGGCGTTGAACTAAAAACAATAATTACAAGTATTTTAGCATTTTCTTGAATTAGATGGAGGCTGGAACGAAAAAAGGTTGGGCCAAAAGGAGACATTTGCAAAAAGGGGTACCTGCGAAAAGGAGCTGCTGCGAAAGGGTGCCGCTGAGAAAGGGGATCGCTGCAGATGGCTGCTGTGAAGGTGGGCCAGAGCAGAAACAATTCACTTCTGCAGAGAGTGAATACCACTTCTAGTTGTTACTATGCACACTCTAATACCCATGTTTAACTTCGGTGAATATTTATGGTGTTTTTTGCATTATTCATATTTTCTTCTTGATTGACAGTTAAAGCTTATCCATGTACTTTTGTTTATTAGGTTAAGCTCGTTGGTTTGAAATTTGTCCAATCATGGCCGTTTGTTTAGAAACATTTTGTCCATTTCTTAAAATGAAAATTGTTTATCCATTTAACCAAGAAATATTATTGTGTTTATTTCTGATAATGAGCTTCATTTTTTCTCTCCCTGCGAGTTATATACCCTCCAAATCAAATATATGTATAATTAAATGGAATTATTGAATCTTAAGTTAACTTGCAACATTGTATAATTCAAGGATAGATAATAAAAGGTTAATAGAAGTCAGAAAGATGACATGAGAACGGATGTGAATACAATGTATTCCAGACGTAACCTGACTCTGCAGGTGCAGGTTACACTATACTATAAGAAACTTATTGTTAAAATTAAGTTTGTATTAATGGATAAAGAAATAAGCAGATGAGCTCAGCAGATCCCACAAGTAATGTGAGGGGCAGGAACAACATAGATACCCTGGAGAGCCCAAGGAGGTCAGTCAGTCTTGAGCTTCACAACTATAGCATTGTTGGTTGTTCAGGCTACTCGCCATAAATTTAGTTCATTTAAATATAATTTCAACTTAGAATAATTTTGATACAGTACTTGTAAATTCAACTTCAAATTGTAATTACTGTATAAATAAAATATTGTTAGAAGAGTTTTGGAAAAAGACTTTTTAAAAAGGCAGCTTCCAAGGCCCAAAACCTAACTTGCGTACTTTAGGGGGAAAAAAGATATGTACATTTGGGTGTGCTTCCTGTTTGATATACTTACATTAGTAAAAAAAGAATAGGGAAATTGGCAAAGTTTTTGCTCATATTCCCGGTTCCTGTGAGATTTTTTGTGGGTGTAAGATATACATTTGATTTAGAATTTCCTTAGAAAAATTGAAATCTCTGAATTTTTGAAATCGGTCCAACCCATACCGAGTTATGCTCCATTTAAGAGGTAAACCTCCAAAAAATTTTTACTCTTTATCTAACATTATGGTTTACAATAACTTTAGTTTGCACCTAAGAAGTACTTGATCAAGAATTTAATAAGGAATTGAAATTTTTTTAATTTTACAAATTAAAGCAACCCTTACAGAGTACCGAAAATTACTTTACACTTAGATTTCGGTTTATTTTTTAACATATCAGACATCTATTTAATGCAAAGTCCTCTGTAGAATTTAAATCTTCTACTTTAGCGAGTTGCAATCCTTTAAAGCTTAAAAATTACTTCATACTCAGATTTCACTTTGTTTCTTGAAATTTAAGATGTAGATTTAATCTAGCCAACGAATAAACTCACAAGAAATTTTTACCCTGAAATTAACTTCATATAGCTAAAAAAATTTAGCAGAACTATGGCATCTAATTTATAAGTGTACACTAAATTAGAAGTATCCGAATCTTTTGAATTTTTGAAATCGGTCCAAATCCTGCAAAGTTTCACCTCCTTTAAGAGATGAACATTCAATATTTTTGCTCTAATTTGTCACCTGGCTAACTTCTAATTTAGATGCACATTTCTGTTGTTATTTTAAACTAAGAGCAGCTCAAAAGTTTGTAACTTTTTTACAGTTAGTACAACTTTTTTAAACTGAAAATTGGTCTTATACTTAAGATGGATAAAATGATTTGTGACTTTTAATTACTTGTAATTTAAAAAATGTTTATACAATAGTATATTACGTAACAAGAGTTGTAAGTAACCCATTATGCACGAAGTGAAAAAGTTTATGTACGAAGCCGCGTAGCGGCAGGTGCGTAAATTTCACGAGTGCATAATGGGTTTACAACTCGTGTAATGTACTATACTTTTTCTACGCCCAGTCATTTTCTTCTATTAAATAAAGGAGATTCAATTATTTAAATGATTTAACGTTATGCTTGTGTCGCCAATCCATACATTTTTGATAGGTAATTTCGTACCTTTCTTTGGATTTTAGTGATAACAAATTATGTGTGGCAGATTGAGCTTTTTCTAAAATCTCTGGCGGAGTGTTCATAATTTCATTATCTTCACTACTAATAGACATAATCGTAGGTAAAGTTGAGAAAATATTCGGATACAATATTTTGTTGTAAAAATTGACAACATGAATGACATGACGTTTATTTCCATAGCATGCTAAGTGAACGAGATTTATTTTAAAAGAAATTGTATAATGTGTTGTCGACATTTAGGGGCGATCGCTCTTTTAATCCAAAATGTATCTTGCTAATGCTAAAAGCTTTTATGGTTTTCAATTAACTAAATGTATGTAAACAGACCAAATAAAGTTGTACGTAGATAAAAATTTGATTGCCATTTGATTAAACCAACAAACTTTTTTCTCAAAACACACGTGTATTTTATGAGGCCTCATTACATGCATGTTATTGTTAAATGTACTTACAAGGAATGCCGACAGTACGATTTTTGATGTTTACTGACATGGGTGTAGAAAAAATTATTTACAACTATTGGTTAAGTATATTTTATTTTATTTTAAAAAAATAATTGTTTGCAGCTGATTTGATGACTTAATATCATTTATCTTAGAAATTCAAAGTAATTCAATAGTATGTCTAATATTATCAGAAGGTGGGTGACCTTGAAAACATCTGCATGAAGAGGGGCCATATTAATAATCAAACTAAAAAAATGAAACTAAAAAACACAAACTGCTTTACCAGAGTCAAAACTGCCAAGCAGCCAAGGGATATTTTTGCTAATGGTTTTTTTTTTGCTTTTTCGTTCTTCTATAAATAAAAATGAGTTCACTGTTCAGATGCGATAACTTCCGTACAATCATATCTTGATATAAATAGTACTTCCTCACTCTTAATTTTATTTCAACATCTCTGTAGTAATCATTAATATACAAAATGAATTGTAATAATTACGCGAAGTTTCTCTTTGCTTTGGGCTTTGATGTTTTTAAAAACTTCCAATCTATATAACAAAATAGTTAATGCATTTACAAGACATATCTTCTACAAGTGCTAAATAAAGATTATCATACAATTATTTTACAAGAGTGCGATAGGTAAATTAGTTTAAATGAGTTCACATTCTAAACTTTGGTCATCGTCCAACATCTCCAGACGATAAGTAACCATCTGAATCATCACTGTTATCATGAACCTTGTCTGTAAAAGTTTTTCATTCAAAGTATTCCTTTTCTGTTTTTCAACGTGCTGTAACAAATATAAAATCTAAGGTATTTTATTTATTACAGTTCTGTGGCATCTGATTTCATTGGTTTGCATTATAATATTAGAAGGAACAATTTTGTAATAGAAATAAACATTATAGCCATTTAATCAGCTTTGAATTTATTTAAGAATATATTTAATCGTAACAAATACGTTATAAACAAGTCACTTGTGTTGCCTATTCCGTACGCAATCTGTATCCATTTTTAAGCATTATTAAATGAATATAGTGTTTGTGTAAAGTGTCACGAGGTGATGCTTCAGACAGCTCACCTGTTCCATACATTGATAGGAGCGAGGATAACTCGGCCATTTTCTTGAGTGCAACGATAACAAGGCGAGTGAAAGAAAATGTTGACGCATTTATGTGCCAGCTGGAGTTTGAGGATTGCTATTTAGGTAAACGTAAGGTTGACGGTTGTTTTAGAAGGGGCCAGAATGTTAAAAGGTTCCCCGGGCTTTGGTAAAGTGGCCTTAATGTTAAATGAACGTAACAATGTGGTTAACTAACCTTGGTATCCATTAACATTTAGATAATAATATTTTAGGTAATTCTTATGCTAAAAGAAACTTTAATTTTTAGCGCATTTTTTTTATTACGAAGAAATTTTTGTAACAGGAAGTATTTGAGATTGCTCACTTGGTGTTTGCTTAATTGAGGAGTATGACGTTATGATGTCAGCCGTTCGGAACTCACATAAACGAGATTTAGTTGCCAGGATGAAGTCCGGTGCTTTTGATTTGGAAATATTTTTCTGAAGCTGGAGTTTTTACGTGTATGAACGTCAGATCTTTAGAGCAGGAGCCGATTCCCGATGAGTGTTTAAATTTTTTAATCATCACGTTTATAAACTTTTGAAAATGTTCATACAATTACTAAAGATATTACACTTAAGGAGAGTATAAACTTTGCATTTAGGATTTCATATAAACGATTGTAAAATTATAATGTTCAGGAGAAAGATTGTGTCAGATATTTTTTTGTTAAGTGTCGAAATTTAAAATTCTATAAGAGAAAGGGAAACCTTGTTTTTTTGAAACCAATTAAAATATTTTGTGGAACACGTGAAATAAGCATGTGGACTTATAATAAGTTTGTAAAGTCCAAATTTCGACTAAATATGTCTATTTATAGTAAGCTTGATAATTAGTAGATTAATTGTGTTATTCCTATGCCATGTCAGCTTGAATAATTTTAATTTAATTAATCTATATGCTTTTTGAATACCTTTTTGTAACAAAGCTACGTGTGAGTTTTTTTTTAAACTTGTTGTGAACCAATCTAACAGATCTGTCAATTGGGGTTATTAAAATTTTGTTTGTGAAAATGTTTTCAAGTGTCAAAATTTCATTACCTAAAGAGAAAATTTATGAATCTCTATTACATAAAAAAATTTAATTTTATTTTTGAAAATCAATCTTGTGATTTTGTTTACATGTATAACAAAAATATAAAAGAAAAAGAGGTAAAGAATTACTTTAAATTATATTTTTGGTTCAAAACACTTAAGTCTTTTATTTATGAGTATCTAAATTTAATGACAGTACAATTTAAGAAAATAAATGTTGTGTAATAAAACTTGAGGGACACTCAAGCAGAGTAATGTTATAGAAGTAAATAAAGTAAACAACTTCTTTCTAATATTTATTTTTAGGTATAACACTTTTAGTGTTATAATTTCAAGATGTTTAATTTATGAGTATTGCTGAATTTTTTTTGTTGTAAGACGCAAACCGTGTCTTTTGATTAAAAATTTATTATATGACATTTTCTTTCATAATCATTGCAGCAGGAAGTGAAGTAGATAGGTACATTTGAGAGGTGTCCAGAGGTGTTGTTTTGTATAAACTTGGATGTTTTTGATATTCCCTACAGCCTGTGAGTTTCTGCATCTTCTGATGGGATACTTTTATTTCTTTGTTGCCCATATAGATATAGGGGCGCTCAATTCCTCTCCCCTTTTTTCATTCCTGTGTATAGTTGAATTTACTTTGCATCCATCACCAATCTCATTGCTCAACCTTGTGGTCATTCCCAGACTAAGCTGTGAATATCATGAAGTTCGTGAGTCTATTGAAAGCAACAACAAAATTGTTTCACTGACACCCACAACATCAAAATAGTGGTACTGGTGGCCTGACTCACACGCCAGAAAGTATGTTACAATGCAAACATACTTTACTCCATTCTTTATGTCCAATATTTTTTATATGCCCTTCTGCCAACTTCCATACATCATTTAAATTAAAATACTCCCTGTATGTTTGTTGTGGTTTGTTTAGCATTCTTCTTAATCTTCTTTGGGAATGAAACCACTCATAGTTTTTAAAATCTATTTTATTTACGTTTCGATCCATGACCTAGGATCGTTGTCAAAATAATAAAAACCTCAAGTTTGACGTTTATGACATAAATTGAAGGTTACTTTGATTTATTGATGTTTGAAATATTTGGTTTGAGTACACTAAGCAAAAATTTTTTAAAGTTTAAAATAATGATTGCCTTCAATTTGTGTTGCGACCTGGGATCGACTTTCCTATGGTAGCCAATACGCTTAACGATCCTAGGTCATGGATCGAAACGTAAATAAAATAGATTTTAAAAACTATGAGTGGTTTCATTCCCAAAGAAGATTAAGAAGAATTTAAATTAAAAGTTACATTATATGCAGCGATATTGTTTTTAAGTAACACTCATACCTTCTCCATTGGGTTTAGTTCTGGATGATATTGAGGTAGACTTAATACTAGATGACCATGTTCTGCTAGTAGCCAATGAATTACAAACTTCTAATGAACAGGTATATTTGCCTTAATTTTGGAATATAATTCTGATTTGGTATCGTTAAATTCAAAGAAGATATTTTGTTCTTTCAACCACTTCTGCATATCTAGTTTCTTCCAACTTAAAGCAGGATTAGGGCACGCAAGAGTGTTATGATATGACCCATGATCACCAACACTCAATTTTGTTTCAAAAAAATTCATTCTGACAATTCATGTTTTCATAATAATCCCGTTTTCAAATCAGACCTACATATCAAAACTACCCATTTTTTTTCCACCTGCATGAACAATTACCTATCAAATGTTTCCCTTTTGAAACTAACATTTTCAAAACCTCTATAGTGCCGTCATTTCAACATTTCGATACGGCATGTGCACTATACAAATATATTTCATTGTTGTATACAATGTTTCTGCCATCTTCTTTATACTTATTATGAATTTTTTAAAAATATGGTGCACTATGCCCTTATATTGCATGGTTTAACAATAATTTTTCTGTTATCTACGTGATCTTTTAACGAAATCCTATTCTTAGAATTATTTTTATAAACTAATCTAACTTTTCTCATGTAGTGAGGGCAATTGTTTTTAAACTTATTGAACACATTCACTGTTAACTTTGGACTTGGTTTCTTTGCGATTTTTCATGACGAACTGAATTTGCAGCATTCGGGTTTGATTGTTTCTTCCTTTAACAATTCTTTGCACAGTCCACAACGAAATACCTGTTACTTTAGCCACGCACTCTTACAAATTGCTTAGATTAGGAATCCCTGCATCTGTTTCATGTCTTAAAAATTGAAACACTTCAAAAACAATCTATTGTCTTTGATTATGAATCACGTACCTCTTATATTCATATTACTGTAAAAAAATATCAAAATTAATCAACCATTAAAGGCGCATTCTTTTCAAATACTCACATTGCTGAAGAAATCAACTACCAATTAGTTTTGAAAAAAATTGTTATAATGATTAGGTGGGTAAAAACTATTAAAATGAAAACGTGGAAACTAAATAAGACATTGACAAAAGTGAAAATGACAATGATATTTGCATACACATTGCAATCAGCGGAGTATATTCACTGTTGCCACAACAAATTATTACTGAACAAGAAACTGAACCTATAATTATTTATTGATGAAAACACAACTTCACATACCACTGAATCTTGGTGAAATCGGGCATATAAAAAGAAAACAATAGAAAGGGAATCGATCTGTATATAGGCTTTGGGAATTTCAGGGAACTGTGTAGTCTAGCTCAGAATAGAAATAAGTGTCAACATGTTGTTTACATGCCAAAAATTGGCAATGTAAATTGTTAAATATGTGAGTAAATTCCCGCCATTATTTTAAAATAAACTTGTTAATTTCTGCCATCCCGGACAGTTGCGTTTGCGCAAAAAAATGTGCAGGCATGGAGTGAGTGGTGCAAGTGCGCGGTGTGACACGACATTATTAGCCACGAGATGTCAAGCAGGTAACGTCTACCTGTCTGATGTTTTTTGTCTTTTCTCTTTTTTAGGATGTAGGTTCCCTTGTATCTTTATCTACGAGTACCTTTACCTGTATCCCTTTTGCCTTACCTACAAATGACGAAAGAGGAGGGATGATTAAATTTGGATTCAACAATGGCATGACGCAACTCACACCCAAACAACAATGAGATGCCCTGAGATGTAACTGCAAGGCGCGTTTTAAGTGAGTACTATGCTTTGTTTACATTTTAAAATAAGAATTGTATCATTGTAAACGTGTTTGATATTTGATACAATTTGCCACGTAATTATGTCATAATATATACTATTGTGCAATATTGTGAAACGTGGACTGTATCAGTGGTGCCAAGCGTATCAAACACGAAAAACCTACTGACAAAAAAATAATTGCACCTAAGTCTGATTATTATAAACTACAGGTGTTGGTTTTAAAATATTTTCAACTAAAGTTGATTGTGTGAAATGAATTATTGGAAAACTATTAATTTGGCAAATATTCAAGTGTTAGGAGATATTGGTAGCCGCAGGCTGCTTAACCCCCTTAACATGCTACTAAATATCAGGGACATAAGGTATATATTTATAAACAATAGAAGGGGAACCGAACTGCATTTAACAAGAAAAAGCAGCGGCTATGTTCGAAGACAACAAACATATAAACAAGAAGAAACTTGTTAAAAGCATATGTGTGAAGTACAGCACAGTATGTCTATGAAATAGGGGCAGTAGGAGAAGCAGACAGAAAAACGGTAGAAGCCTTTTGGAAAATTGTGCTAGAGATGGACAAGGATGATAACATAGATAGACAAAGTTAATAACAAATAGGTTATAAAAATAGTAGGGGAATAAAGATATCTGTGTAAAACAAGGAGATATATAAGGGCAGGATACGTTCTAAGGCATTTTTGGGGACTAGTGCGGGATATATTACAAGCAGAGACAGGAAAAAGCTACCACTACATTAAAATCTCCCGTAATGATTAAATTTTCATATCCTTTAATGGATCTATGTCTTCAACATCTTTGTAGATCGCTTCTACCTCTTCCCTGCTGTAGCTAGAGATGGGCATGGATACTTGTATTATTACTGTACTTACCGGTTTAGTTTTTAATCTACCCATGAGCACTCTTTCGTTCTTCTATAAGTAGTTTTCTACACAATGTTCTGTCCTTTTCTGCATAACTAATCAATCTCACATCTGCATTTCCTTCCTCTGATTCCTGTATGAATTATCCTAAAGTCTTTGCTCCAAAAATTCACCGCCTCTGGCTACCAAACTTCGCTAATCCCTAACATTTTCAGTACGTTGTGTACTTGGGAGGTAATGTGGTGATTTTCCATTACCTTCCACATTACAGTAGCGTGTCTTAGAATGCAATACCAACTCCATGGTATCTGCCATACTAAGTACCAAAAGAGCTGCTACCCTCTTTCAGGGACCTGTCTTAGTCTCTTTCGTCACTAAAGATCCCACTAATTTGGTTAAACCTATAGTTTGACTCTTTAACATGCAAGCTATTCTTCCCGTTCAAGTATTCTGAACTTCTTCAAGATATAGGTCCATTCAGAATGAGGTCTTATTTTATTTATTATATTTTCGTTATACTCTTGATGTAATTGTAGATAGGGTTTGACAGAATTACTATTACCACGCCTTGTTGTTTTCATTAGTTGTTGCTTCTATACATCTGCATTTGTAAATTTCTTGTCTGTAATGTTTAGACTTGCCAATTCTGCAGACGTTTTGGTCCGTTTGCTAATTTCATGCATCCCAATTGACATATTTTTGTACCAGTGAACGGATTTTTGTGATTTTCGGTTTAAATTTACTGTCAAAAGTAACCTGCCGGTTTTGACATTGATGTTTTCGCTTATTTTTAACATTAATGTATTCAGAAACTTATTGGGCACCAACTTACTTTGTTATGGTTTGTCACAAGCCATTTATTATTAGTATACGTTTTTGCCCCCATTCCACCCCCGTGGTTTCAAGGGTATATTGTATTCTACCGGTTGAAGAATCATTTTTCCCAGTTTTCTTACGAAAATAGTGAATCTAGCACAACACTCCACTTCCTCTCCAAGCAAGTTCTACAGAGGTAATAAGAAAAATTTTATTTGCAATCGTTCCAGTGTATTTTCATCCCAAACTTCTATCATAATTAGAATAGAATTATTATTATTGGGATGATGAGTGATGTTATATGTGCAATAAGTTCAAAAAACTTCTACGTCAAGATTCAGCATGCTATAGTACGATCTACTAATATTGCGTTAACATTATAGTTTTAAAACGTCTTCATGGGTACCCTATTTATTGTGTAAAATAAAAGTGTTTAGAAGATACCTGTTTATGTGGACAGTATCTAGAAATGCATGAATGTACAAAATAAATCTAGACCACCATATACTATCAGAACGTTTACTTATGTTTTCACTGACAAATAGTTATAGGTTCACAGTTTCTTGTTAGGTAAATATTTGCAATGGTAACAGTGAACATAGTCAGCTGATCGCAATAGTGTATGTAAATGCCATTATCATTCTCTCTTATGTCAACGTTTTATTCAGTTTCTAGTTTTCATTGCAATAGTTTTTACAAAGCTCTAATCATCAAAACAGTTCAAAAATAACTGATAGTAATTTCTTCAGTAATGTAAGTATTTGTAAAGAAGGTGCATTTAATGGTTGATTAATTTTGATATTTTTTTACGGTAATATAAATAAGAGGGAGGTGGTGATCCATAGTCAAGAACGAGAGATTGTTTTTAGTGTTTCAGTTTTTGAAACCAAAATCTAATCTGAGCAATTTGCATAAGTGCATGGTCAAAGCCACGAGCATTTCATTGCGGACCATGCAAAGAATTGTTATGCAAGGCACATTCAAACCTAGCTGCAGGAAATTGAGTCCACTAAAGAAAAATTCAAAGAAACCAAATTCAAAATCAACAATAAACAGGTTTGACAAAGAGAGCAACATTGAAGGCAGTGTTCGAAGAATTTAAAAACGATTGCCCTCCACTACATGGTAAAATTAGGTTCATTCATAAAAACAGTTCTAAGAACGGGATTTCATTAAAGTAAAACTGTAGATAACAGAAAAATTATTGTTGAGCAATGCAATATAAGGACAAAGCACATTATATTTTGAGAAAATGGTAATAATATAAAGAGGAAGGTAGAAAAATGTGCGAGGATGAAACATATCTGAACAGTTTTCACACTGCATCGAAGTGTTGGGATAATGGCACCACAAAAGGTTTGAAAATGCAAGTTTTAAAAAGGAAATGTTTAATAATTGTTCACACAGGTGGAAAACATAGGTTTGTTCAAAATGCAACATTGATATTTAAGTCCAATTTGAAAGCTTGGGATTAACACGAAAACATGAATCACCGCAGTTATGAAAAGGCTCCAGAAAAGTTATTACCAAATTTGGAACCAAATTCAGCATTGGTGATAGATGACGTTTTTGTGCTGTTACATGCCAAAATTGGCATTGTACATTTTTAAATATGGGATTAAATTCCCATCACTATTTTAAATTAAACTTGTTAACTTCCACCATTCCGGACAGTTGCGTCGGCGCAAAAGAATGCGCAGGCGCGGAGTGAGTGGACAAGTGTGCGGTGTGATACGACATTATGAGCCACGAGATGTCGAACGGTAACGTTTACCTGTGTTGTGTTGTTTTGTCTTTTCTCTTTTTTAGGATGTAGGTTCCTCCTTATCTTGCCTTATCGTTCCTTACCTGGTTGCTCCTATCGTACCGCTACGAACGACGAAAGAAGAAGACGAATAAATTTGGATTCAACAAGGGCGTGACGCAACCCACCCTAAAACAACCACAAGGAGATGCCCTGAGATTAACTGCAAGGCGCGTTTTAAGTGAGTAATTTGCTTTACTTTTGTGTAAAAATAAGAATTGTATCATTGTAAAGGTGTCTGGTATTTGATACAATTTGCCACCTAATTATGTCATAATATTAACTATTGTACAATATTGTGAAACGTGGACCGTATCAGTGTTGCCAAACGTAACAGTGACGCCCCCGTTGGGCGCCACTGTTACATTTCCCGAGTACGTATTCAGCGCCACTGATATGATCCACATTTCACAATATTAAGATTGCATAATAATGACATAATTACGTGTCAAATCGTATCACATACCAAATACGTTTACAATGATACAATTTGCACTTAAAATGTAAATAAAGCGAAGTACTCACTTAAAACGTGCCTTGCAGTTAATCTCAGGGCATCTCCTTGTTGTTGTTTGGTGTGGGTCGGCTACGTCATTGTTGATCCAAATTTATTCGTCTCTCCTCTTTCGTCGTTCGTAGGTAAGGCAACAAGAATACAGGTAAAGGTACTCCAATATAAAGATACAAGGGAACCTACATCCTAAAAAAGAGAAAAGACCAAAAACGCGACATAGGTAGACGTTACCATTCGACGTCTCGTGGCTAATAATACTGTCGTGTCGCAAATCGCGCACTTGCCCACCACTCCGTGCCTGCGCATTCTTTTGCGCCGACGCAACTGTCCGGGATGGCGGAAATTTAACAAGTTTATTTGAAATAATCGTGGGAATTTAGTCACATATTTAAAAATGTACAATGCCAATTTTGGCATGTAACAGCGCACCCTAATCCTGGTTTTAAGTTGGAAAAAACAGATATGTTGAAGTGGTTGAAAGAACGAAATATCTTCTTTGAATGTAAGCATACAAAGCCAGTACTATATTTCAAATTAAGGCAAATAAAGCTGTTTATCAGGTGTTTGTAATTGATCAGCTATTAGCAGAAAATGGTCATATAGTATTGTGTTTACCTCGCTATCATCCAGAACTAAACCCATTTGAGGAGATACGAGTGTTACTTAAAAACCATGTCGCTGTATATAATATAACTTTAAAATAGACAATATACGGAAGTTGGCAGAAAAACATATTAAAAGTACTGGAGTTAAAGAGTGACTAAAGTATGTTTGTATGTTGAAAAACCTGAAAAAGAATATGTTGAACAATTAATTTTTATAGACGAAGTTCTAAATTAGTTGTACCAGTTCATAATAATCGTGATGATTCAGATGGTTACTTATCAGGAAACGAGTTGAATGAGATGAAGAAAGTTTAGGATGTGAACCACCCTTCTAAACTAATTTACGTAACGCACTCCTGTAAAATAATTGAATTAGACTTTACCTAGCGTTTGTAGACAATAGCTCTAATAAATGCATTCATTATTTTTTTATATATAGATTGAAAGTTTTTTAAAAATTGGAAAGCCTGAGGCAAAGAGAAACTTTATTACATTTTGTTTTATACAGTACCGTTTATTATTGAAACGTTGAAACAAAACTTCTTAAAAAGGGAAACAGTATTTATATTTGTTACGTGCCGAAATCGGCACTAGACATTCTCAATTAAGTTTTAATTTGTAAGAATTTCGCGCCATAAATTTAAAAGGACGTGTGCGCATTTCCGTCACTTCAGACAGTGCGTTTGCGCCAGATTGCGCCGACGCGGTGTGCCAAGTAGGGAGTGGTGGATTTCCGATATACGTGTCGTGACTGCTGATCTAGACGTCATCAAGAGTAGTTATCTTTGTGCCGTATCGTATCGTGTCTTTTTTGTTATGTAGGTTCCTTGCCTTATTTTTGATTATCGTTCCTTAAACCAGTTCCTTGTCGTACCACTACATATAGGAAGAAGACAATTCAATTTGGATTCGACCAGGGCCCAGCGATCACCCACGCCCGAGAAAGATTAGCGAAGCCGCCGCCAACATCATGGAGTAATTCTGCAAGAAGCCCTGCAATTTATGTGAGTAGTATCTTCGTTTCTTTTTTTATGTGATGGAGTAATTTTATATAATTGTGTGACGTCATCTATAATTTACGCGTCAATTTTTACGTTATCTAATATTGCTATCAACTGACGTAGTGGCTCACGTACCGGCGCGGAGGGGTTGTAATATATTAAGATATGTTTTTTCAGAAGGTATCATTTTTATTTATAGAGAAACAAAAAAGGCAACAAAAACTGTTAAGAAAAATATTCCTAAGTTACTGGACAGTTTTAATCTGGCAATACTGGTTGTGTTGGTTTTGATTATTAATATGGCCTCTTCTCGTGCATGTTTATTCAAGGTCACCCACTTTCCGATAATATTACTAGACATGCCCTTGCACGATTTCAAATTCCTAAGACAATTGTAGCTTAGCAATTAGTTGTAAACGATTTTGTATAATTTTTTTAAAATTACAATTAATAAAAGTCCTAACTCCTTTTACTCAATTTAAACATAAGACCAGCTTTAGGTTTAAAAAGGAATGATACTGTAAAAAAGTTACAAACTTTTGAGCTGCTCCTAGTTAAAAAATGTCAACATTAATGGACGTCTGAATTAAAAGTTTGCTAGGTAACGGATTATAGTAAAAATCTTGGTGGTATACTTCTTAAAAGGAGCAAAACTCGGAAGGAATTGGACAGATTTCAACAAGATTTGGATCACTCATTGAAGGTGCACTACAAATTAGGTGCCATAGTTTTGCTAAAAAATTTAACAAGGTGAAGTTAATCTCGGTGTAAACATTTCCTCTGAATTAACTCGTTTGTCTAGATTAAATCTATACCTTAAATTTCAACAAACCAGGTGAAATCTGAGTATTAAGTAATGCTTGAGCTGTAGGGATTATAATTCGCTAAGGGTGATTATGATTTAAGAAAAAATGATAAATAATTTAAATTCTGCAGAATGCTTTGCATTAAATACAAATCTCATATGTTTGGAAATAAACCGAAATCTAAATGTGGAGTAAATTTGGGTATTAGGGTTATAATTCTATAAGAGTTGCTCCGATTTGTAAAATTTAAAAAGATTTTGATTGCTTATACAATTCTCAACCATGTACATGTCTTAGGTGCTACGAAAAGTTATAGAATATTATAATAATATTCAGGAAAGAGCAGAAATATTAGAGGTTGGCCTCTTAAATGAGGCATAGTTCGGTAGGGGTGGGCCTGATTTCAAAAAGATTTAGAATTTCCTGAGGGATACGTATCTTATAACTTTAGAAAAAAACCCTGGAAAACGGGATAATGAGCAAAATTTTTTGTCAGTTTATCTGTAGTCCTTCTGCTTGCATTCTATCATTAACAGATTCTGCAAGCATCTTTTGTGACTAAATTATTATTTTTGCCTGGTGTTTGTAGTGTTGAAATAATAATTACATATTTAGAGGTTTTATGAAATGAGCCGATTTCTGATGTGTTCTGCGATGCTCTACATTTACCAACCGGGGTTGATGTTTTAAAAGTATTCAAAGCTAATCGAAATTAGGTGGTGGCGTCCAATAAAATTACTAACATAGACAGGTATATCCTCTGACGATTGCATTTCAGCCTTATACAAGCACAATAAATTTCAGTGAAATAGGGCATAATATTAGAAAACAATAGAAGGGGAACCGAGCTGTATTGCTGTGTGAGAATTTCAGGGAACTATGTAGGTTAGTTTAGAAAAGAAATAAGTGCAGGTACATGTCCAACCAGTTTTGAGACGGAAAACCCAATGACGAAAAAAATAAGCGTAGATAAATCTGATGATTATTATAAACTACAGGTGTTGGTTGTGAAATACCTGCAACTAATGTTGACTTTGTGAAAAAATATATTGGAAAAAATATTAAATCAGTAAATGTTCAAGTGCTGGGGGAACTTGGCAGCCACAGGCTGCTTACCCCCTTCGCAATCACTGAATGTCTGAGAAATAGGGTATATAATTGTAAAACAATAGAAGGGGACCGAATTGCATCTAACAAGAAGGAACGGCGCCTATGATGAAAGACAACAAACATAGAAACAAGAAGAAAATTGTTGAAAGCATAGGTGTGGAGCACAGCACAGACCTACGAAACACGGGCAGTCTGAAAAGCAGACAGAAGAACAGTAGCAGCGTTTGAAATGCCGTGCTTCAGATATATGAGGATGGACTGACAAAGGTAATAACAAATAGGTTATAGAAACAGTAGGGGAACAAGGATATCTTTGGGAAAAAAATATGAGAAATAGAAGGGCAGAATACGTTCTAAGGCATTTTTGGGGAATAGTATGGGATACATGACAAGCAGAGATAGGAAAAAAGAGGTGGATGTAGACCTAGATCAGATAGTGATAGATGCAGACTGCAAATTTCAGGGAAATCTGTAGGTTAGTTCAGAATAGGAAACAATGATGGTACGTGTCTAACCAGTTTCAGGACTGAAGACCCAATGATGATGATGACAAGCACGTATTCTACTTGCCCCTTGAGTTAGTCAGCGATATTCACCTTGTTTACACTCAAGACCAATGGCAATTTTCTAGATTACATAAGTTTGATTTAAGTACTTTATTGGGTTTTGGTTTTTTCTGTGAAATATCTATCTAATTTTCTGGACAGAAACTATACATAGAAGTTTTGAGTTACAAATTGTCGGTGTTTGTGTGAGTTTCCTATGGCACTAGCAAACCTTTGATTGTCTGAGTTGATATTTAGCAAGACCAAGATAAGAAAGAATCACAATAACTGCAGAAGGCTAGCATAGTTTCTGTTATCCTTTAATTTTATTTTATAATTTAATTGTTTTATTATACCTCAATGAGTAAATGGCCCAAGCTAGCAAGTTCCGAGATTAATTCTTTAATTTTTTGTTCACAGACTCCCTGTTACCTTTATTCTAAATTTGTATGTAACAGTCGTTTTGCCTGTAACAAATGGTTGTTTTCACTGTAATTTCAAAAATACTATGATGTAGCTTACCTATTTTTGCTGGTCCATGTTGGTGTGGTGTTAGATGTGTAGGGCTAGGAGAACGAGAACGTTGGCAAAGACTTGTTGTACCATATCCTTTCCGTGACATCCTTAATAATCCATGACGGGAATTATATCGTTTATTAGATGGAGAAGGTGACCGTGCAGGACTAGTAGAGGCAGACCAAGAACCTAAATAAAAAAATGCATTAATTTGTCATGGCCTAATCATTACCTCTGGTGTATTTATTTCTACATGATTGCGCTCTTTGATGTTCATGCTTTACAATTTCCACAACATTTGAGACAGTGTCGGAAAAGCCTATGTCATGGTGAAGATGATGTGGATAATGTCTACGTGGAGATGGACTACGAACTAACGACGGTGAGTTACCACGTCTACAACAGATATTTACAACTTTATAGATAGTTATTTGTGCGTTACCTAATACTAGGTGATCTACGATGTGGATTTCCATACCCTACTGGATGAAGATGTTGTTGGTCTAAACTATCACAGGACTGTCTTCGAGAACCCATTGCTTCTTGTAATTCCATTACCTACACATGCAAAAAATATACATTATGAAACATTTAATTTTTAGCAATTCAAGTTGGGGAAGTTGTAACTAACATCCGATATAATTTCCTTATGTAATTGTATTGGTGGACATCCTGTAAATTATAGTAATCTAAAATATGATGTTTTGTTCCCTGGCATCTTGATACTAATAGATGTTTATTAAAAAGTTCTCGTTATATGGTTAGAAAATGCTTTATCTCATATCAATATCAAGAAAATGATGTGTTAATATGTATAGACATTAATTGAGTATTGCTGCTGACGAATTTTGAATACATGTCAAAGTTATTACATTAAAAGAATATTAATAATCGAAGAGTTACAGTCTAAAAAATGGGAAAAATCGGCCTATTGAAATGATCAATAGTGAATGTGATAGAGATTGTTTCTGTGGAACGTGTGATAAACATGAAACAAAATTTATTATGATTAGTCTAATTGAATACTTTGTTCATAATTTTTATTTTCAATGAAAAACTGATATTTTATGGATACACGTAAGTTTTATTAAACAAAATGTTTTATATATTTTCGTGTTCGACACTTGACATCGAGCTACGCATCTTGATCCTCTTTTCATAGGTGACCCCGACTGATGTCTGGAAATTTGCAGACCATAAATAAATAAATCGATAACTTTTTACCCTCTACATCTAGTGTACAACCGACCTCGAAATCTGAAAGAGCAACCCTTTTTACATAAAAACATATTCTTGTCTCTCTGATATTCCAATCAAGAAAAACCGTTTAATTGAAATTGTATTTTAATCCTTATTAGTGGAATGTCACGCCGAAAATAATAATATTTTAGTAGGAATCATTATGATCTGTCAGTTTTTATTTAATGTGTCAATGAAGGTATTTAAAGTATCAACTCATTAAACGTTTCCTTTAACCTTCTGCTTGAAATTTCTTCCACTAAAATGTTTGAAAAATGCAACGTCATAATGATTTTACCGATAGTGAAATGAGAGATGTGTGTGCGGTTTTACATAAACAAATTCCAATGGCCAGGCTGTGATCCGAAAGTTATACCTCCAAAGAATACAACTGAATCATAAACCGTTTCGAAGCCCGTATAATCGTTTAGGCAAGAAGGATTCATTTCGTCCCAAAACTGAAAATAACGCTCCAACAACTATCTCGGTTGAGCAAGAAGAGTGGGTTTTGGTAAGAGTATGAAAATTCAGGAATAAGTACCCATTGTCTGTCTACAATAGTGGGTATAAGTTACTCATCGATTTGAAGAATTTTAAACAGAAAGAAGTTTCTTCCATACCACTTTACTTCAGTTCAGAATTTGTTGCCGCAAGATCCTCGAGTTCGCCTCTGCTTTACTCAAATTTTACAGTAGCGGCAATCCATGGATCTTAATTTTTTTTTAATAACATTTTCTTTACTGATGAGGCAAACTTTACTCGCCATAGAGTTTTCAACTAGTGAAACTAATTTATGAGATTCAGAAAACTCCATGTCGCAAAAGAAAGAGATTTTCAATACGAATTTAAGATCCATGTTTGATGTGGTATTTCAAATTTTTGTATTCTTTTTCAACTGTCACCCCTCTCTAAACGGTACACTTTATTTAAATTTTCTTTAAGAAAATTCAAACGATTTGAATTTTCTTTAAGAAAATTCAAACGATTTGCTTGAAGAAGTACCTCTTAACTTGAGGGCACATATGTGGTTTATGCAAGATGGAACCCCTGCACATTTCTTTCGACCTGTACACGAATATTTAGACAATGTTTTTCCACGTCAGTGGATTGGTTATGGCATTAAATTTTCTTAGCCACCTAGGAGCCCCGACTTAAATTCTCTGGACTTTTCGATTTGATCTCAAATGAAAGACGTGGTGTATAAAGAAAATGTTGATTCATCTGAGAAGTTGCGGGGGAGAATACAAGCAACTGCGAATGAAATCAAAGATAATCAAGCAGCATTGTTTAGAATTCACCAGTCTCTTAGAAAATGTATTACAAAATGTATCCAAGTAAATAGTGCACATTTCGAAAATTTACCTTAAAATACTTTCTTGTAAGCATTCTAACGAATTAAAGATGCCAGTTTTCAAGTCGATAACCCAAAAATTTTTAGAATAATGTCAAAAAATTGAAAAAAATTATAACCTTCAATACCCTGGTTTGTTTTCAAATAAAAATCATTTGTTCAAAATCAATGTTTCGAGCTATATTTAGACCTTAATCATGGTTGCATACTTACAAAAATTTGATTTTAAAAAAAAATACTTTGACAAAACTATTGGTTAAAATTATGTAATGGAACATAGATGTTGGTAAGATTGTGAGTGTCTGTTTTAAATTTTAAACTATTGTTATCTTTTTGTATATGATATGATTCTAAAAACAATCTGTTAATATAGATAGTTGCTTTCTATGTCTAAAATTTTAGTATCATTTCAGTTGATAACATGTTTGGTACTTTGTGTATGTGACGCAAGAGCACAATTTTTTTTACCGGTCTTGATTTCACTTTGGTGTTGTGTAAGATGGAATTTCAGCCACTGGTTAGTTTGTTCAGTATAAGTCATATTACAAAAACACAATGCTGTATACTATGTTACTACATAGTAGCTTATTAGTTACGTCTTTAACTTTAGTGAAGACTGTTAATAGATTTATTGTAGTGATAAGCAATTTTGATATTTTTATCAAGTATTTTATTATTGCCGGTGAAAGGTTATCAAATATAATGAAGGTAGTTTTTATGCATAATAATGTTAGAAGGTTCTATCAGTGCAGATCGCAGAACTTTTAGTTTAGGCAATATTTTCTAAAATGTGTTTTAGAAAATTAAGATTTTCAGCTACAAACTCAGTATCCACATATTTTTATTATCCTATCTTTTAATACTAGAATGGTGTTTATTTTATGTTGATATTGTTACGAAGCTTCATAACCCAAGTACATTCTCCAGGAATCGAGAATGTTCGAGCACATACCAGAGTATGAATCATCTGTTTAATTCAGGGTATAAATCAGACCTCTGATGAAGTACAGAGTTAATCTATATCTAAATGTAGAATATAAATTATATCATGTAAAGTTAATTAGTTACGCTTTTGAAAGTCCAATAGTTAATATAAACTTGTGTTATGTGAACGTGTATATTGTACCATCAGCTTCTAGAATACATAAATAGACAAAAGTGTAATAAATAAATAATAGTAGTGTTTAGTGTTCTTAAGAAGACTTATGATTAAGAATTTAGTTTAAGAAAATAGTAGTGCTTGTAAAGAACATTAATGTTATAGTGCTTCATTGTTAATTGGACTGAAAACATCTATAAATAAGGCATATACTGTTAATTGGACTTGTGAACAGTAAATAATAAAAACTTTGTTACTAATTATTTTAAATTGGTGAAACATGATAATAGTAGCCCGCTACAATATGAATGGTTAGAATAATAATTTATGTAACGACCAAAGTTTGTTGGTTTTATGTAGCAGTTGAATTTAATATGGTTATCATTAGTTCTTATTACAAGTGTGTCTAAAAATGGAATGCTTTTGTTTGCTTCTAATTCTAAAGTAAACTGCAGATGAGAATTGAATTGGTTTAAACAAAGTAATGTTTCATTAATTTTATCACTTGGTATAGAGCATAAAATGTCATCTACGTATTTAATCAAAAAAGGGGTATGGACAGTAAGGGATTAGATTATGTTATCTAATAACGTTACAATTTGGATGATTAAAGGCGAGAGTGGCGAACCCATGGGTGTACCAGAGAGTTGTAAATAGTATTGACGTTCAAAAACAAAAAAATGTATTATTAAATATTAACCTTATTGTTGTAATGAAAGAATCTTTTGAAAATTTGTAATGGTATGTTGATGGAGAGATAAAACATCCAATGATATTAATATATGATCTTCAGGCAAATAAAAATTTCTATATTTTTCAGTGAAGGTGAATGTGTCTTTTGTATTGTATCCTTCTAGGGGGAAAAAGGCGATACAATTTTGGACATGTGTAATGATAATTTATAAGTAGGAGTATTAGTTGAAGAGATTATGGGACATAGTGATAAAGTTGGTTTATCAATTTTAGGTAAACGATAGTCTCTTACAGGGATTTAATTGTTAATAATGAGATTTTGATTTTCTGTTTTTGTTATGTGGTTTTTATTTTCTAGTAGTTTTAAGTGATCATGGACCATTTTTTGGGCGGTAACAGTTGGATCTCTAAGTAATTTTTCATATATTTCAGAGTCATATAATAATTCCATAGATTTTTCGGTGTATTGGACTTTTTTCATTAAAACAGTAACAAAACTTTTATCTGCTTTAATGACTAAAAAATATCGGGGTGATTTTTTAAGAATTTTTTTAAAATCTTGTAGTTAAGTCTGAATAATTATTTTTATTATTCAAATTAGGATTTTGTAACTAGTTGGTGATCATGTTTGTGGCTTTTTCTCTAAGAATATTTTTTTGTTTATTATCTACTTTATGTGAGTATAATGTCTTCAACATTAGCTAATATATTACCTATGTGAATGTCTTTAGGTGGTGTACTGGTAAATTAAATTTAGATCCTAATGATAACAAATTTAATACATTTTTAGGAATTACACTATTGTTAATGTTAACTATCCATTTGCTGTTGTCATTGAATAAAATTTTGTGAATATTCTGATTGTCTTTCTTTACAAGAAAGCTTATCGTTTCGCCTATTTAATGAATTTGAACATAACCAACAAGACTTCCATAACAAGAAATACTTAGTTTAGAAAATCAATGTTAAAAACTTGAATAACTAGAAAAACAATCAGAATATTCACAAAGTTTTATTCAATGACAAGAGCAAACGAATAGTTAACATTAACAATAGTATAATTCCTAAAAATGTATTAAATTTGTTATCATTAGGACCTAAATTTAATTTACCAGTACACCACCTAAAGACATTCACATAGGTAATATATTAGCTAATGTTGAAGACATTATACTCACATAAAATAGATAATAAACAAAAAAATATTCTTAGAGAAAAAGCCACAAACATTATCACCAACTAGTTACAAAATCCTAATTTCAATAACAAAAATAATTGTTCAGACTTAATTAACTACAATATTTTTAAAAAATTCTTAAAAAATCACCCCGATATTTTTTAGTCATTAAAGCAGATCAAGGTTTTGTTACTGTTTTAATGAAAAAAGTCCAATACACCGAAAAATCTATGGAATTATTAAATGACACTGAAGTATATGAAAAATTACTTAGAGATCCAACTGTTACTGTCCAAAAAATGGTCAATGATCACTTAAAACTACTAGAAAATAAAAACACATAACAAAAACAGAAAATCAAAATCTCATTATTAACAATTCAATCCTTAGAAAAGATTAGGGTTTACCTAAAATTCATACGTCCTATAATCTCTTCGACCAATCACTCCGCGTCTGCGCATTCCTTTGCGCCGACGCAACTGTCCGAAATGACGGAAATGCACAGGTCTATTTTTAAAAATAATGGCGGGGATTCAGTCACATATTTAAAACTGTAAAATGCCAATTTTGGCATGTAACAATCGCGACAAAGCCATAAAAGAAAAAAAATCTTTAAAAAAATGACCGTTAGCACGGTAAAAGCTTAAAATCTAAATCCTAACTAACCTAACTTAAATTCTAGAAAATGTTTATTTTAGGCGCCACCTGGTTTTTTCAACCGATAACGCGTCACGAATAAGCAGGAAACGAAATGTGTATTCCCATTGTTTATGAACTACATTTATAAATGCACACACGAGGCTTTAATGTGGTGCAGTTATAATCGACAGCACAAATTTGTCGGAGAGCACGAATCACTACTATAACTAAAACAAATGCGACAAGTCGCCTAACATATACATACTATAACTAAAGCTAACATTACAGCTTTTGAGTGCACACGCACATAAGCATTGCATCTAAACTGTTTTTTCTTTGGCAAGAAAATGCCCAAATTTCAAAATGTCCACGAGAGCAAGTTACTATGCACTTTAACAAATTTTTATGTACTGGTACTCTGGCTTAATAAACAATACACATCAAAACGTTTTCATGACATGGTTGTGAATCAACAAATTTACCAACAATACCATCTTACTAATTTCTTAGATTACTAACCTAACAAATTACATTGCTACCATCAGGTTAGCTTCTTCACTCAATATTTAAAAAGTAATTCCTACGTCTGATCATAAATACCAAACGTTAGGAAGACAAAAAAGATAAGGCAAAATCTCAAATTATTATCAAAGATAATAGGTAAGATAACGATATTAAGCTCAAGTTATAATCAAAGATAATAGGTAAGATAAAGATATTAAGATAAAACTAGATAACAATAGATGGATCGGAAACATCCCAGCACGCAAAGGCACGCTAAGACTACATACATTAAAGATATAGCGTAGAATTCCCCAGCTCACCAAGCCGTTTCGTCATCCATCCCAAAGACACAAGATAGAGTGGCTCCTTGAAGCCGTTATATAGGTAAGATAAGACATACAAGTTAAAAAAAAAATGCTAGACTCTAACGAGTGCATCCACTGCGATAAGAAAATCAGACAAGAGTTGAAACAACAACTTAAAAGTATCACTACAGATACCTTCACACAAAAAATCAACTGTTTCAAGGTAATTTTTAAAAACGGTAACGCCATTAACACACAAGAATGCCTAACCATAAGCAGTTAAATACAACCATACTGTCCCAATATGATAAAACAACCGAGAATTTGATAAGATATCAATAAAAAGCGATAGCACCTCACCACGAAGTTCAATAAAAAACAACAAACAAAATGTTTATATGTTCTGGTGATTTAATAGAAAGAGAAAATAAGTAATAATAAAAGATAAAGATAAAGATTGTAATAATTCAGAAGAAAAACACATGAAATAGAAACTCCTAGTTTTTTGCAACTGCGAATATGGACTATTTCTTACAATGGCATAGGCCGCGTCTCCTATGTGAGCCCAAAGAAAAAAGCATCCGCTCAAAACATCAGCTAAAACCAATCATAAAAATTTAATGAGTTATTGCAACCAAAGTTACGACAATCATCATGAAATTAAACAATGTAAGATAAATGCTGAAAACAAAATAATCTGTTGTAGAAAGGGTGCGAGGTTTGATTAAATGAAGCAATAGAGTTATACTGGGGAATCTAGATAATAAACCGATATGTGGCTAACAATAAGTTCAAGGGGAAGTCAACAGGTAGCAAAAAGATAGCTAGTTTAAGGTAAATAAGCCAAACGTGTAGAAGGTAAGTGCTGTATAAAAAAGAAATGGCTAAATATAGTTAACTAATTCATAGTAGGGACAAAAACATTTGGAAAATCGTTAAAGAAATGGAACGTGAAAATTTTAATTAGCATTTGGGTCAGCAGAGAATGGTTTAAGGTCTTTGATATGCCACCTTCCTTGGTGTTTTCCTTCAGCATTTTGGAGTTCGTAGATAAGTGGACTAACGACACGAGTGACCTTACATAAAATGAATTTAGGGGTTAATTTTGAAGAAAATTTTTTAGTTGAATCCGATAAGACATAATTCTTTTTCCAAACGTGTTCGCCTAAAGCAAAGGAAATATCTCGTTTACGCAGATTATAGTGGTTTTTACTTTTTTCGTAAGCTTTTAGCAATTTTTTTCTAACGTTGTTAAAGATGGAAGGTAATGATTGTTGATTTTTATCCCAGCGTACTTTTTCGTCAAGTTCAATTACGTTAGTATCGACCGGAACTGAACCATAATAGCTACCGATTGGAGTATATCTTCCAAAAACGAGAAATGACGGAGTAAATTGGGTTGCTTCGTGTTTGGATGTACGCAAAGCTTGAGAGATTTTAAAGATATTTTCATCACATCTAGTGTGGTCTGAATCGATATATGAGGAGATAGCAGTAATTAAGACTCGATTTACTGATAACAAAATTGTTGACGAACAAAAAGATATCTTACAACGCATATAATTGCTAGGGTGGCAAGCCCTCCTTTGAGCTTCACCTAGACTAATAAAGAAAAACTTCAACATCATCCTCAAAAAAAAAAGATTCGAAAACTGCTAGAGCGACAAACTTACCACGAGTCTCGTCTAGACTTATGTAACGCTGAGCGACCAAGCCTTCCTGAGTCTCGTCTAGACTAACATACTGCTGAGCGACCAACTTCGACGACAAGTCTCGCCTAGACCAAATAGATCTTAAAATGCTGCGTTGCGATATCGATATATCAAAAAAATATAGTATCAAAACAAAATCATGCTCGCTACACAAAAGCAATATTCTAGCGATACATGTATAGAAAAAACACCATTCCCAATTATTAAAATATTGCTTTTATATCGAGGAATTTTCTCAACAACCATCGTAGCTAAAGGGGATCGTAAATGAGCTTAAATACAAAACGTTATCAACAAACCTCATTATTGCAGTGTTTAAAAAAGGAGATATAACGAAATCAAGTTTACTATAGTGTTTTAGAAGGTATAGGTATATTAAGAACTCAGTTAATTGCGTTAGCTGTATTTAGGGACAAAATTTTCTATAAGAAGGTATTCGTAACTTATGGTTGATTATCTAGATTGTAAGGGAACACTTTAGAATCATAGTAAACTAAGATAATGTAATAGATAGGTAAAATTTAAGCTAAAAACAGATTTCAATAAACTAAACGAAATTTGAGGTTTAGAATAATTATTTAACTAAACTTAGTGTCATTTTAAGGGATTTTTTTCTTTTTTTTAATAATAATGAATGGTAAATAAAGGTATTCATGGCTAAAAGTACTTGCAGAAAGAATTATTTAATTCAAACACATGGTTAAAGTGAGGTTATGTAATTTGCTAAACACATTTGAAAGGTATATGCTTCAGTTTCATCCTAAATTAGATTAGGTAATTATTTAAGAGAATTTAAAAATATAAATACTGTTTTTATAAGGGAAGAGCCAATTAACTAAGTTTAGAATAACATATATGAAGTAAACAATCACTGTTAAAACATGGCTGACTAAATGCCCAGATTAAGTTTCAGCTGCATTCAATATCGTGCCAAAATAAAATAGATGTTGCCGCATGCAATGTTGCCAGATTATATTTCTTCTATTTAAAAGCCATTAAAAATTTTACAAAATTATTTTTTATTATTATTTGAGTGAACACAAACCCAATTTCTACAGATATATTCAAAACTAGCCCTTATAAGATAAATCGGAGGTGAAGACAAATTTTTCAAGAGAACGTTTTGGCACCACTTATAGTCCTGCGCAACTGTTATAAGCCGCTACTACAGTTGGCAACACTGATACGATCCACGTTCAAATATTGCACAATAAAGATATTACGTCATAATTTGCCAAATTGTATCACGTACCAAATATGTTACAGTGATACAAGATGCACCTTAAAAAAATAAAATGTACCCACTTAAAAATGTAGAATGCTTCACGACTTTGCGGTCATCCTTGCGCAGGGAGCCATGATTATTTCCATGGCTCTCGTTGGGCGTTGTTTGAACGTGGGTTTTGTTAGGCCATCGTTGAGTCCAGATTTAATGTCTTCCCTCTTCTTCTGTTTGTAGGCAGGACGGAGGAATAACCCTCTTCTTCTGTTTGTAGGCAGGACGGAGGAATAAAGTGAAGACAACGATATCAGGTACAGATAAAGGGAAACCTACATTTTCTGAAAGAGAAAAGACAAAGGAACGACACAGGTAAACGTCACTGTTCGACATCTCGTTGGCTAATCATTGTCGTATCACCCACCGCGCACTTGTGCCATCACTCCGCGTCTGCGCATTCCTTTTCGCCGACGCAACGATATCAGGTACAGATAAAGGGAAACCTACATTTTCTGAAAGAGAAAAGACAAAGGAACGACACAGGTAAACGTCACTGTTCGACATCTCGTTGGCTAATCATTGTCGTATCACCCACCGCGCACTTGTGCCATCACTCCGCGTCTGCGCATTCCTTTTCGCCGACGCAACTGTCCGAAATGACGGAAATGCACAAATTTATTTTTAAAAATAATGGCGGGAATTCAGTCACATATTTAAAACTGTAAAATGCCAATTTTGGCATGTAACAACACCAAGTTATAAAATTAATGAAACATTAGTTTGTTTAAACCAATTCAATCCTCATCTGCAGTTTACTTTAGAATTAAAATCAAACAAAAGCATTCCCTTTTTAAACACACTTATAATCAGTACTAATGATAACCATATTAAACTCAACTGCTACATAAAACCAACAAACTCTGGTCGCTACATAAATTATTTTTCTAATCATTCATATCAATATAAAACAAACACCATTTTAGTCTTAAAAAATAGGATAATAAAAATATGCGATACTAAGTTTGTAGTTGAAAATCCTAATTATCTACAACACATTTTAGAAAATATTGCGTACCCTAAAATTCTTCTTAAAAAAACTTATTTTCCAAACAAAATATTGTGCACTGTCACGATATTCTCGTACCGTAACTAAAAGGATGCGCCGACTAGGCTGCAGCTGAAGATTGGGAGGGGGGAGAGGTAGCTAAAACTGAAGTAACTCAGCAAGGAGAAAATTAATCATTGAAATAAAATGGGGTTTGTACCTGGCAAAAGAAAAACAATAATTAATGACAACGCCAGTCCATCCAACCAAAACATTTAGGTAATAGAAAATAACTTTGTAAAAAAAAAATTTCAGTTAGAAATGTACTTTATTTGCTGTATCATAAGACTTGTAATCAATAATCATTTCAGTAATAAATGTACATGATACGTTTGTGCGTCTGTGACACTTGGCGTTGTGATAAAATATTACAAGTACGCCCCTGACACAATCGGGATAAAGAATATAATTTATAATTAATAACCCTAACGAGCTCGTGCAATTACATTCTAACACAGTTGTAGAAAGAAGGAAAAAATGGAATACTTATTTTTATACAAAGGGGTTCACCCAAAACACAGGTTAACTATGTTCATAATGGAATATTAATGCTACATAAAGAATGTGAGAGTATCACAAAAGTAACTACTATAGCAACTATAACTTATTAGTATTGAAGGATTGTAGATGATTCAAACTTATTAAACATTACAGTAAAATTTGTAACTATCAGAGCTATAATAAAGCACTGCTGGTGAGGAAAGTGTTACGCTATTATTGCATAAATGTGGAAAATAATTTATTGTATGGACTACTAGTAAAATAGAATTTTAAAAAAAGTAGTTTACTTTTGTCTTACTTATAACGAGACAAAGAAATGTTTAACACAGCAGTAACCAGCCAAGATCCGGAACAATGCCTTTTCTTTTACAGTCACAATACCTGGTAGCTCGAGGATTCTGGTAGACCAAAAAGAGTTGTGAGTAGTTAGCAATCCACGTGGTCCAACATCAAACCTGAACATACAATCAAATCCGTACGATACAATTCTACACGTACGGGAAAGTTTTAAACTTCGAGTACGAACAATTTTTAAGTCCTACGATATGACCATATGATACGAACCAGAAAGTAAACATGAAAATCAGTAATTTATCAACCATTTTATTTATTTACCAAATACACAAGTAGTAGAAACAGAAAGGAATGTGCGTGTATTTGCTCGTTCAGAATTAAGAACTGTTCAAGAGGATCTGTTCAATGTGCAATGAAGTACAAAGTAAAAATGAATTAAATTCCCAACAGAACAATTTAGAATTTCCACTCTCATAACATCATAAGGTAATACCGCTAAAACAAGAAATTAACAGGCGTTGATAGAGACAATAATTTGTATACTAAATTGTAGTATAGGTGATAAGAAATAAATATGAATAGAGAAACCAAACTGCTTTATAAATAAACTGATAAGTTAATGCGCTTTATTTATAATAGGTATAACTTTGAAAATAGCCAAAAAGAGCGAATTATGATATTTATATAAACTGGTAATGATTTATCATCTTACATTTAAAAAGTTCGGATTACATAACCGTCGGCGCGGTATGAGTGACGCAACCGCAGTTGGTAGCTCTAATCTTTATACAGATTTTAGCGCGCCCATCTGTCAATGACGTCACACAATATGCAAATTTAAACGCGCAATTGAAGGAATATATCAAATTCGCAAACAATTCGTAAAGATTTAATACTCACATGAATAAGTCCCGCTTTCTTCATGGTAGCAAGGACCCCTTCCGGGTTATTTAAAGATGGTGACTGCTCCGGTTAGCTGCTAGCGAGGCATGGACTACGGTTCGTTCTAGGGTCGTGGACTGCTCCCAGGTCGTTTCAAATTATCTCCAACCTATGTAGGGAAATGGTAGGAACAGGTTTATAAGGACGACAAACAAAGATAAGCAAAGGCAAGGATCTACATAAATAAAAGATAAAGATACGTTACCGAAAACCCAATCACTCTTCTCGAAGTTCAAAGGCAAAAAAAAGCCACGTTTCAGCGTCTCTCGGAAACTCCCCACTTTTTGTTCTCCCGCCACTCGCGTCAGCGTGATCTGGCGCAAACGCCCTCTGACGTGACGGAAATACACGCCAAGTCTTTTGAATTTATGGCGCGAACTCACGCACAGCAAAATTAAACTAGGGAATGTCTAGTGCCAAATTTTTGGCACGTAACAATCAATGAAGGGTATTGAAAAGATGCAAATGCAGGAATTGAACGTAACAACTGATAGTACCTCCTAACATCGTTATATATATAAAACCTACCTTATATTGATAACCTTACACCGGCAATAAGAAAAATTATACTTAATAAAAATATCAAAATTGCTTATCGCTACAATAAATCTATTAACAGTATGTTCACTAAAGTTAAAGATGCAACCAACAAGCGCTATGTAGTAACATAGTATACAACATTAAGTGTTCTTGTAATATGACATACTGGACAAACTAATCAGTGATACTAAAATCGGTAAAAAAATCATGTGCTTTTGCGTCACATATACAAGATACCAAAACACGTTATCAACTGGAATGATACTAAAATTTTCGATGTAGAAAGCAACTATATTAACAGATTATTTTTAGGATCATATCATATACAATAGTTTAAACTTGAAAGCAGACACTCATAATCTTACCAACATCTGTGGTCTATTAAATAATTTTAACCAATAGCCTACAATTTTTTTATAAATAAAATCTTACCTACAATCTTACCTCGATATGATATCTAAGTTAATCTTCATCGTACAACATGTACAATACTAACCACATTTTAATAAGTAAGCCATTTTAGTTCTACTATAAACTGATGTTTGTATTTAGAATAATTGTTTTGATATGTCACACACACATGTATACACACACACACCCACGCACAGCAACGCACACAGACACTCATGCACCCAAGCACACACACTCACCCACCCACCCACTGCGCATTAAACTAAACAACCAACTAAATTAAATAAATAAGGCTGAATTACGACACTAAAACACTAAAATACTAGGATAAAACACTAAATAAATGGTATGGTACTTAAAGTACAGGAATACATGCCAAGTGGTGGGCCGACGACTCGAAACCACTAAACAAACAACTGATTTGGATCAGGAAGCTCTAATAAGAAGCAGCAGGAGGAGTATTAGATCAGAATTATCTTTTCAATTCATAGTACGTTACATTTATTATTTTAAATATTTGATGAACTTAAAACTTGCATGTAATTTAGATATTTGGTGTAAAACAGTATTTTAAAAGTTTCATAGCCAACTCCTAAGCTTGAAAAGACATTTCAGCCAAAGGTTTTTTTAAGGAGCCCTATTAGAGGTCTGTGATCACTCTCTAATATGCAAATTTTCTAATTCAATAGGTAATAATTAAATCTTTCACAACCAAACACAAGAGCTAAAAGTACCTTTTTCTATGTGATTATATTGCTGTTGAGTTTGAGTCGAAGACACATTTGGAAACTCAATAGGTTTATTTTCCTGACCGATGACCGCACCTAGTAGTCCATTTAGAACAACATCTACTAATAACGTAGTACTCTTTTTTCAAATATAACAAAATTGTAGCAGACGAAACTAGTTTTTTCAGCCAATTAAATAATTTTTGTTATTATAAATCCATAACCAATCGATTTCATTATTTATCAGTTTTCTCAGTTTGCTCGATTCCTTTGACAAATTCGAAATAAACTTTGAGAGATACACAATCATACCAAGAAATTTTTGTAAATTCTTACTATTTTTAGGCGACAGCATATTCCTGATTGCACACATATTTGTTTCATTCTGAGAGATACCTTTTGTGCTAATCACCTGACCCAAAAATCTAAAACTATTTATGCAAAACTTTGATTTTCTGAGTGTAATATTACCTTTTTAATTTTTACAAGTACAAAAGTCAAATTTTTATTGTGTTCCACTTTACACTTTTACTGTTCTAAGTCCGCTATAGTTCAGCTAGGTAGCCAATTTTGCTAGTTCTTTATTTAATTTGCAAGTTTGCATTTATTATATTATACTTTTGGTTTTTTATATTGTCATGTGGTCGATAGTCACAAATTTCCTTAGTGTTGTTATCTAAATAAATTAAAAGTGCTCTATGGATTTTATCACTTTCTTTCTGTTCTATGCTCCAGCATTTGAATAAACAATAGTTGGCATATTTTAAATGTAATTCGAATGTAAATTGTAGTTGTTTTGATAATGTCAATTTTTATGAATTAGGACAAAGAGGCACTGAGGATGACTTTTGTCGAAAGCAAATTGCGATTTTAATAATTATTAATAAAATTTTACATGCCAATACTTCAAGGTTTTTACTTACATTGTAAAATTGTTTGGCGAAAATTAATTAACAACTAACTTTATATATACATATTATGAGAGAAATGTCTGTTATAGAGGTATTATATTAGACGTTTTCGATGTCCACATCCATTATAAAGGATGTTCATTGTACAGAAGTATAGGAAACAATAAATGTGTATAATCTAATTGAGACTATACAGTGTGTCCAAATTTCGAGTCTCTACATTGTGATTTCAGTTATTATAAGAGATAGAAATTGGGTTAAATGGGGAAAGATTTGGAGGAATCCAGGCCAGTTTTGTATCCGTTTACAAAATTGGTGTAAGTTGTCTGGTTTTGGAGATATTCGAAGAAAACTAAAAATGGCGGATTTTTTTTTTTGATAATAAAACATGAATCATAAGTCGCACCATCACAAGACTTGCACATTATTAAGACACTTTTCTAAAAGGAGTATTTTAGCATAAACAGAATCATTCGACTGTCTTTTGTTTTCGAGGAAACGCCCACAACTTTTGTTTTTCTTATGGCCGCCATTTTGAATATTAAGTGAATATTATGCGCCTTAAAATTACCTTTTCAAAGATATGCCACATGTCTATAAAAAAATGCAAAACTATCCTAAATTTTAAAAATAACTAAATTTGTATGTTCTTTAACGTTTGGTAATCCCAACAGGGCAAAATTTGATTTCTACTTTGTGAAAAGTACAATACACATTTTATAATGTACACAAACAGCATTTGTCACAAATTATTAATTATGGTGGTACTAGAGTTAAAATGATATCGTTTTATAATAGTAGGCGGTGGTATGTGACAAAACCAAACAATTGAATTACAGTTATATGTCAAACAAATTCTAAAATTTAGATAAACTTGTGTGTGTTGTAAGTTTTGGTGCCGGTGGTGCTGCATTTTTAATTTAAAAAATGGCACATGTCTACAAGTTTTCGAATGAGGAAAAGTTTGATATGCTAAATACTTATTTACAATCGTTTCGGAACGCTGATACGGCATCCGCCAGATATTTGGAATTGTATCCAGAAAGACGACAACTGCATAAAACATACTTCAGAAAAATTGTAATGAATTTACTGAATTATGGTGCTTTTGAACAGACTAGGGAACAATACGACTTAAACAATAGGGAACGTGTTCTAAGCATTACTGAGACGGTAACACGAAATCCATCCACATCCGTAAGATCTGTAAGCCGTGAACTTAATATTCCAAAATCAACTGTTCATAATATTTAAAAAGGAAAAGTTTCATCTTTATAAACCTACTATTGTCCAAGGCCTCAAAGAGAAGATTTCGCCAGACGAATGCGTTTTGTAATTGGTACATCCAAAATGCGAGGAAGAACCGCACTTTCCAGAATTGATAATATGGACAGACGAAACGCGGTTTACCAATTGCGGGTGTACAATAAACATAACACGCATCACTGGAGCACTGAAAATCATCATCTGACGGCGAACGCAAATTTCAAACGAGATATGGATTTAACGTTTGGTGTGGTATCTTAGGTAGTTAATTATGATATAAATATTTTAGTAAATTAACCAATGTAATTAATACTTTTATAGGTAATAATTTGATTGGACCCTTTTATTTTGTCAATAACCTCAATGGCGCCAGATATACGGAATTGTTAAGAGACCAAATAATTCCGGCTATTAGAGGACTTGTACCAAATGATGATGATTTTCGAAAACTATGGTTTCAGCAAGATGGTTGTCCAGCTCACAATTCCCGAGAAGTTAGCGCCCTTTTACCTGAACATTTTGGCCAAAATATTATATGCAATAGTGGACCAATTATGTGGCCGGCAAGATCACCAGATCTTACACCACTTGATTTTTATTTATGGTTTTGCTAAAAATGAGGTATATGAGTTTGAACCGCCTCATAATATAAACGAACTGCAGGAAAGAGTCCGTGACATTCTTAACTCTATAAATAGGCGCACGTTAAGCAGAGTTGTACGGAAAGTTTTAATTAATTGTCGAATGTGCCGTGATGCAAACGGACAGCATTTTCAGCATCTACGGGAAGGAATTTAGATGATAGTTTGCTGTTTCGGTCACATTTAATTTTGTTCCCTAAATTAGATAAGATAGACTACAGTTTTATGTTTAAGTTAATTTTAAGATTTATATCCAATACTTTACGAGTTCTACTTAACAAAATGTATGTGGTACTACTACTATTAATACTGTTTGGAAAGTAGAAATCAAATTTTTGCCCTGTTGGGATTACCAAACGTTAAAGAACATACAAATTTAGTTATTTTTAAAATTTAGGATAGTTTTGCATTTTTTTATAGACATGTGGCATATCTTTGAAAAGGTAATTTTAAGGCGCATAATATTCACTTAATATTCAAAATGGCGGCCATAAGAAAAACAAAAGTTGTGGGCGTTTCCTCGAAAACAAAAGACAGTCGAATGATTCTGTTTATGCTAAAATACTCCTTTTAGAAAAGTGTCTTAATAATGTGCAAGTCTTGTGATGGTGCGACTTATGATTCATGTTTTATTATCAAAAAACAAAATCCGCCATTTTTAGTTTTCTTCGAATATCTCCAAAACCAGACAACTTACACCAATTTTGTAAACGGATACAAAACTGGCCTGGATTCCTCCAAATCTTTCCCCATTTAACCCAATTTCTATCTCTTATAATAACTGAAATCACAATGTAGAGACTCGAAATTTGGACACACTGTATAATAATGTCCTCTTAAGAAAAATGTCCACTTTGTAAGGTGTCCATTAAAAGAGGTTTTACTGTATTATTATAACTATTACTATTCCCACAAAAGAAATTCCATTGGTACACCTAAAAAATGCATAGATCAACGTCAGAAAACAAACACATGGCATTTTGAATATTTCCTTTAATTCGAATTAATGTTTATTTTCGATTTTTCTGTTTTCAATTTATTTTGTAAATATTACGACACTAATTCCCAATAACTCAATAATCACTCCTTTCAAGGGGTATATTATGCGACTAAAAAGAAAAGTTTTTAATTTTGTGTAAGACAAAGTAAGGATTATGTTAAGAAATGACTATAAATTCTAGGGTGCCCAGTTAAGAAAAAGAACTGGCATCTATAAAAATTGCAGAAAATAAATATAATAAAATGGATATGAATTTTATTCCTCATCTTATTTGCATATGCTATATGGAAATTTAATGTTTCAAGGTCGAATACCAATGTGCTTATTTCTTTTCTTTTCTTTCATTATTGATGTTCTCCTTAACCCCATAAATCTATAATAAAAATGGACCACATTCACATAGTTTGTTTAGCAATATGAATTCAAAGAGCGTGATAACACACAGATCATAATACCCATTCATAACATGTCCCGTTGTTTGAATATATGATGATTAAAAAATGATCATGCACTAACTAACATGCAATAGTAGTAGTGCATAAAAATATTATACAAACAGATGATAACATACCTACCAATACTAAGGCAGCCTACTCTATTTTAGTTAACAAAATATTTATTTACTTTCTGCAATGCAATCTATTTTAAACGCTATCAAGGTGGCTATAACATTAAGGCAATACAATGTGAATTATGTAACATCTGCAAGTTTAATAGTAATTCCTAAATGAAATTCCGTTAAAATTACTGGTACTACCACTAGAATCTCTGTGATTTAGATATTTTTAAAATTTCTCAAACCAAAAAAGTAAAAAACATCTGCAACATATTAAGCTACCAACTACTTCTAAAACAAAAATTTTGCACTAGTGAGATTTTATTATTAATATTTTGTACTTTTTAATCTGCACTATCGAACAAAATATATAAGTGCTCTACACATAACATGAAATTTAGGAGTACAAATTATATATAGCATGCCCCACACTTTCTAGATTTCCCTTAATCATTAATCCATCTCCAATGCTAGGAACCTAACAACACAGTGTTTTATTATCATTCAACTACATAGCATGTTTTAATATTATTGCCTTTATCTCTTATAACCACCTTAATTCTACTATAATTTAAAAAATGTTCTAATTTTTGCAGCAAATCTACGTTGGCCATGAAATCAATATAATGTCGTTTAACCTTATTTAGAACTGCCTTTTAAACCGATGCCACTGATGAATCAATTAGTGGACTATTTTTAGATATCTATCTTAAATTTTAATTATGGTGTAATAATGAAAAGAATAAATTACCATACAGTCATTGATCTTCACCTTTTTGTTCCTGTAATAAAATGCAGAATATTAAATTACTTATTACAAGTTAAATAAAATATTAACCTGAATGATCGATTACGTTGTGTGTTGCGACGAGCGAGTACTGCAAGTTGTCCACCTTCTTCATGATGTTGATTGGAACTGTCGGGTTCATGCATTCCCATAAGCGGGGTAACCTCGACACTAAGTGAGCCAGTGCGACTTTCCCCCAAATGGCCCGCCATATCCAATAGGCAGTCAAAAAACGATGCTTTCTGTCATTCAATACAATTTTGCTGTAATATTATTTTCCAAAATATTTTTCCATACACAATTACATACCATGAAAAAAGTGTTGGCACTTTATATAAAGTGCTTCAAAAATTATTATAAAAACAAAAATCATTCGTTTAAAAAATGGGGTTTTATGTATATAATCATTTTTACAACTATACAAGAGAGAGTATTAGTAAAAAGTGTAGCATTCTAAATGTAAATATAACATGCAAAAAATTCAAAAATCCTTTGGTAACAATGAGTTTAATTTTGTATGATTATTCTATTAATAACATTTAGAGAGTAAAATGAATTGCCAACTACTTTAACACACTTTGTTGAAGAATAATCAAGGCGACGTTTTAGAACATTATTATTATTATTATCCCTATAGTAGGGGATAAGGAATACTTCTATAGTAAGCCTGCTTATTGTAAAAGGCGATTAAAAGGTGCAGCAAGGGGCAGCAGCCTTGCTGGCTAAAAGATATTGGAGGAGGGTCGGTTGGTCTCGGGTGATCCTCAATAATTTACAAGCTTGTTGGGGGTTGGTCGTGACGGATACGGCTTTTTGCTGAAATCTTTAAAAACTGCATTGTGGAAAGATATGGGAGCCTACCACAATATTTCCCAGGTGTGCGTGGCCTAAAACACGAAATACATATGATGGAGAGCTCACAAGTAAAATTCTTGTCCGGAGGTAAAATACTCCCTCATTCGGATCTCCGGGAGGGGGTACTTGGGGCTCGTCATCGTAAGAATATAAAACAACAGTTCGATTTAGTGATAGGGACTTGGAATGTAAGGTCATTACTTAGAGTACATAAGTTAACGAATTTATTAGTCGAAATGAGAAAGGAAACGCTGGACATTTTAGGTATTAGTGAGGTGAGATGGCGAGATAGTAATGACTTTTGGAAAGATAATTATAGAATAATTACAACTTCTTCAACTAATGGACAGGCGGGGGTAGGAATAGTGTTAGGTAAAAGATTAGGGCATAAAGTTAAAGAGTACTTACAATTTAGTGATAGAATAATTATGGTTAGATTGAGTACAAAACCCACAGACACTGTTTTAGTACAGGTTTACATGCTAACAACTCAGTACGAGGATGAGGAAGTAGAAAAGGTATACGAGGATATAAATAGTATAGTGAGAAAAGTAAAAGGAGATGAGAATTTAATAGTTATGGGCGATTTTAATGCGTCAGTGGGAGAAGGTAGTGAGGGAAAAATAGTAGGAAAATTTGGGTATGGCAGACAAAATGATAGAGGAGAAAGATTAGTTGAGTTTTGCCAGGAACACAGATTAGTAACTGTAAACACCCTATTCGAACAACATGTTAGGAGAAGATATACCTGGAAAGCGCCAGGTGATAGGGCTAGATACCAAATAGATTATATTTTAGTTAAACAAAGATTTAGAAACCAAGTTAAAAACTGTCGTAGTTATCCAGGGGCTGACATAGATAGCGATCATAACTTAGTTAAAATGAAGTGTAAACTAAAATTCAAAAAATTGAGAAAGGTTAAAAGAGGGGGATGGGATCTAGGTAAGCTTAATGATAGTAGGGTAAAAGAGGAATATAAACAAGTATTAGATAATAAGCGCAAAGAGATATCGGTAGGAGGGAACGTAGAAAATAGATGGAAAGAAATAAAACTGACTGTACATGATACAGCAACACAGACTATAGGTAAGAAAAAAATAGAAGCGAGAAAACCGTGGGTAACAAAGGAGATATTAGATTTAATAGAGAATAGAAGAAAGCTTAAACCTTTCAGAGAAGTGGATAGTGAAAGTAAGCAAAAATATAATACAGTTAGAAATAAGATAGTACATGAGTGTAGAAAAGCTAGAAATAAATGGATGGAGGAGAATTGTAAGGGAATACAAGATGATTTGAGAGTAGGTAAGACAGACAGGGCTTACATGGTAGTTAAAAAGTTTTTTGGGGAAGATAGGAAAAAATATAATGGTATTAGAGACGAGAATAATGAGCTTCTAATAAATAAAGTTGAGGTAGCAGATAGGTGGAAAACATATTTAGAAGATTTATATAAGGGAGACGATATGGATGAGTTAGAGAACGACCAAGAAGAGGATGTAGAAATAGGGTTCTCAATATTAAGAGAGGAATTTGATAGAGCTGTTCGGAATCTTAAACTAAATAAAGCGCCAGGGATAGACGATATTCCCGCAGAATTAATAAAATATGCAAGTCAGAAAACTTTAGACAGATTATTTGAACTAGTAAAAGTAATATATGACACAGGTGAGGTTCCAATAGATTTCGAAAAAAATATTATTATCCCAATCCCAAAAAAGTCAGGAGCTGATAGATGTGAGAATTTTAGAACGGTTAGTTTAACTTCTCATGCTTCCAAAATACTAACAATAATAATTAAAAATAGAGAATTATTTAGGCGAAGAGCAATATGGTTTTCGTAAAGACAGAGGGACTAGAGAACCAATACTAATGATTAGGGTAATTATCCAAAAAAGGTTACAAAAAAATAAAAAGACTCATTTCGCGTTTGTAGATTTAGAAAAAGCATTTGATAGGGTTAATTGGATTGTAATGTTCAGGGTTTTGCAAAAAATAGGAATCTCTCATAGGGATAGTAAAATTATTTACAGTCTATATAACAACCAAAGCGTAGTAATTAGATTGGATGAAATAGAAAAGGAAGCTAAGATTAGAAATGGTGTTAGACAGGGTTGTATACTGTCTCCCTTGATTTTTAATGTTTATATTGAGGAAGCTTTAAACTTAGCTAGAGAGAGAAAAGAGATAGGTATTAGTGTACAGGGACAGAAAATAGACATGTTTTGATTTGCAGATGATATAGCCATTATAGCAGAGTCTAGAAAAGAGTTAGGAGAGTTTTTAAATATTTTAGATGAGATACTACGGAGTAACTATAGTATGAGAATTAACTCAGTAAAGACAAAGATAATGACAAGTGCGTTACAGCCTAGTTCTAAACCAAAATTAAAAATAGGTAATACCGAGTTAGAGGAGGTGGATGAATTTTGCTATTTAGGTAGTATAATTACAAAAGATGGACGTAGCAGAAGGGATATAGTAGCTACAATAGCTCAAGCTAGAAAAATGTTTTTAAAAAAGAAAAACTTACTAATAGCTAATAGTATTAGTTTAGATAATAGAAAAAGTTTCTTAAAGTCGTGTGTATGGAGCGTTCTACTATACGGTAGTGAGACTTGGACAATTAAAGAAGTAGATAAGAAAAAGATAGAAGCTTTTGAAACTTGGTGTTATAGGAGAATGTTAAAGATTAGTTGGACAGATAGAGTAACAAACGAGGAAGTTTATAGAAGGATAGGCGAGGATCCCTGTATGTGGAAACAATTGAAGGTCAGGAGAGATAGAGTGATAGGGCACCAGTTAAGACATGAGGGACTATTTAGTATAGTCTTAGATTAGAGACTATCAAATAAAAATAGAGTAGGGAGGCCTAGACAAAGCTATATTAGTCAAATTATTAGAGATTTAGGTTGTGAAGGGTATGTAGAGCTTGTTAGATTAGCACAGAATAGAAAAGAAGTTAGAGCTGCGTCAAACCGACTTTAAGTAAGTTCGAAAACAAAACAAGAAAAATAATAAAAATCAGTTAACTAAATGTCACCATGACATAACTCACAATTAGTTAGCGGTCTGGCATGTTGGTAGCGATTCGTTGCTTAAGCCTTACCATAACATATAATTTAACACTTTTCCTTTTTGAAGCGGATAACCAGGTTATATTTCATTTCCTTATAAATGGTAATCATGTAAACATGTTAGAGTTCTTTAACAACCATCAGGTTGCTAATATCTATGTAGAGCCAGGTGGATAGGAAAAAGATAGAAGGATATAGGAAGACCTAGACCAAACTATATTAGTCAAATTATTAGAAATTTAGGTTGTGAAGGGTATGTAGAGCTTTTTAGATTAGCACAGAATAGAAAAGAAGTTAGAGCTGCGCCAAACCGACCTTAAGTAAGGTCGAAAACAAAATGATGATGATTAAAAATTAATATTATCAAAAGTTTTTGTGGTCAAATAAATGATAATACTAATAATGATAATACATAAAAAGAAACATAAACAGAATGTTACGTGTCAAGTAAATTGACCCGCAACATGCGTTCTCAATTAATGGTCATCCTAGTTCTGTCTGATATCTATTAAATCGATTGTATTTTGTATAAAAGTAAAGCAAATCTTTTTGTTTCTTAAATTACTATTTACATTGTAAGAATAAAATGGTTTTGACATGCATAAATATGTTAAGATAACCCGGTGATTTTTATCGTTCAGAAGGAAATGACGTTGAACACTTGCTCTTTGAGTGATGACATTCTCTATTCTAACTGGATGTAAGACAGCGGCCAGTTTGAATAATCCAATCCTGTAAGAGAGGAAAAAAGGTTCTAGGACAATGGGTAATTACGTAGACACTTAAGTGCCGGACTTGTTTGTTGCGACCGTGTTTTTTGGAAGAGTGCAGTTACTGCATGCTTCAATGTAGTGTTCTATTTGTTCCTTGCTACCTTTTACCTTTTCTTTTATGGAACTATAACGATCATTGGCAGGCAACTATGTAATAACATCTGAAGAAAACCGAATCACCATGACCCTAAGAAGAGTTCTGTTGCAGGAGCCTATTAACCGTAAATGTTCATAACTTTAAAGTTGTTAGAAAGTACCAAATTTTGCACGAACAAAACTTAATAATTAATTAAGAAACTGTTGAGTGTTAAGTGTAACTAGTATAAAAACAAAACAAAAATCGCATACCTCCTGTACTTGAACGACCTCAAACTAAAGCATCGACAAATCTATAACTGAATAACCTACTCAAATCAACAAACATATAGAGACTGTATAATGAAAGGCAAACTAACAAAACAAAAACATTACCTTATAAAAAAACAACAATTACTTACGAGCAATGGACACTACAGTATTGCCATCAAAACAGTCACATATTTATGTACTTTAGCATGAAACATGATTATATGGATGGTGTAACATCACACAAATTTTCATACAAAAAAAGCAATTAATTAAAAAATAGACAAAAGCTTACCTTTGGATAATAGTCATGGTTAAGGTATGCCCTTCATTGCTTCCAGCAGAAAATCAATGCTGACATGCTGATTAATACTTTCTCTTTTCATAGGGGTATGGTTTTGTGTACAAATAAATGACCCAATTCAACATTAAAATATTTTATTGCATCTTAGATAACAAAATTCCTGCTCCAGACTATTCCGACTGAATAAATTATTTCACGTTGTCAGATAGGTTTTGGGCTGGGACTTTCTTTTTAAAAAGACTTTCTTCCAAAAACCTCTTCTATCAAACTTATTTATATACAAATTACAAATGATTTCAACAAATGGTTACGTTATGTTCATTAATGTTTAAAAATAAAAAAATTATCAAAGTTGTTTTTCACTAATTAATTGAATTAAAACTAGGGTAAGTAGCTTGAACAACGAACAATGTTAAAGTTGTGAAGCTCAAGACTGACTGGCCATCTTGGGCTCCTGAGGGTATTTATGCTATCCCTGCTCTTACATCACTTTGTGGCAAATGCAGATCTCATGTCTGCTATTTCTTGATACAATACAAAGTATTAAATTTTAATAATCTTAATTCTAACAATTGCTGTCTTATAGTCTACTATGACTTGCACCTGCACTATCATATTACGTCTGGAATACAAAGTAACTGTTTCCGTTCTCATGTCTGGTTTATGAACTTTCATTAACCTTTTATTATATGTCCTTCAATTATACAATGTAACAATAATTCTTAGGTCTTAATAATTCGTTTAAATATACATATATATTGATTTGGGGGATATGTAACTCCTCCCGACATAGATGAAAATTAAGGGGTTGTACTTAGTTTTTAAAACTCAATGTCCCTAAGGGTTTATTTATTATTTTTTATTTACCTTTGTTTTTTGTTTCTTATGACTAAAATTTGTTTCTTATTTCTATATCTAAGATACATTTTATACAATAAATATACCTTTTACTATGGCTATTTTTTCAAATATGAGTATGTTAGATTCTGTTACATCAAAGGGTAGTTTACTATTAGTTATAAGTGGTCTAATTCCTAATAATTCATTTAATAAATCAATTGACTGTATAATACTAGTGTGTAATGTGTTTAATTTAGCAAATGTTACAGCATTTTCTAAAGTGGCTAAAATTTGTTGAATTACAGTAAGGGTTAATAACATTTAATTGAATATCGTGTTAAATCTTATTAAATCCCGCATTCCTAGCATCTTGGTTTGCATGTTACTTTCAAGAGTTAATATTCTATTTGTTATACTGTCTTGATTCTTTACTAGCTTTCTCAATGTATCATTAAATTTTATTATGGTTGATTGAGTTAAAGATATTTGATTTCTAACAATAGTTTTTATGTCATTCTGGTTTTCAATTAAGTGTTGTATTGCGTTGTCGTATCGTTCAGCATCTTGGTTGTCTAAATTACCTGTGATAGCTTTTATAATATTACCTAGTCCATTAATAAATCCCCTTTTTCGTCTTGTGATTTGGTCTTTTGGTATTAATCGAATGAATTTGTCATCTGTGTTCTTTAAGAACTGCTATAGTTAAGCATTTCTATTGCGTATCCTATTTCGAATTTGGCTATGTCCATTGATTGTGTCAGTCTGTAGTAATTGTCTCTAATTATATAAAATTCTTGTTTTAATTCAGTTAAACCAAATTTCTGTGCGAAAGTCCAATAATTTACTGTGTTTTGCATTCTTCCCAATTTTATTGGTAGTATACCAGGGGTTGTTTTTTATATTTTCCACTATTATGTCGTTGTCATCTGTTCTACATGGGTGGAGATTGACGGCAAGGGTGATGGCTGCCCATCTGAAATTACAGGGTGTATTAACTTCTTTAAATGAATGTATTTTACGATTTTTCCGATATCTACTACGGCTACATTTTTGTCTGATATTTTTTTGATTTTAAATGGACCTAAATTTCTGGGGGCCGTTTTGTGTCTTTTACCTTTAAAATTCCTCTCGTACACGGTTTGTCCTACTGAAAATCAATTTATATTGGCATTTTCGTTGCGTGTTTTTGTAATACGTTCCTTATCGTTATCTAATTTACTTTTGACATTATTATAAGTAATTTTGAATTTTTCCTTGTGGTCTTCAGCATACTGTTGGTATACTTCTTTATTGTAGTGTATATCGTAAGAGTTGTGGGAATCTGAATGTTCTGATGTTAATTCGAGGGGTGTAAAATTAGTTGAGTGGGTTGTGTTGTAAGCAATTGGTGCAACATATGATATTAAATTAGTGATATGTTCTTTCTTATAGGTTAATCTTAACAGTCTAATTTGTTCCAATAATGTTAGGTGTAATCTTTCAATTAGTCCATTTGATTCTGCGTGATTTTCTGTTATAAAATGAATTTTTATTTTATGGAGTTCTAGGGAATTTTGTATGGTCTCGTTCCTAAATTCGCAGCCATTGTCTAAAGTTATTGTTTCGGGTGTGCCGTAAAATGTAAAGTATTGCAAGAATCCTTGGGTTACATCGATACTATTTTTTGAAGTGATAGGTATTGCTAGGCCTACTTTGGTGAATGCGTCTACAATTGTTAAAAAATTTTGAGCTTCTACTACCAAAGTGTCTGCATGTAATTTTTGAAAAAGTTTGTTGAGTGTTTTAACTAACTCTGTTTCTATTGCGTTGAGTTGTATTCTGCTCAGTGCATTTGCGTTATTGTTATACATTCCTTTTTTATATATAATTTCATAGTCGTATTCTTCTAGTCTAATCCTCTGTCTCTGTAATTTTGAATTCGGTTCTTTGAGTTTGCATAACCATACTAATGGTCTATGGTCAGTGTATATGTAGAATTTCCTTCCATAAAGATATTGCCTAAAATATTTTGTTGCCCCAATTATTGCCAGTAATTCTATCTCAATTGTGCTGTACTTCTGTTCCATTTCATTCAGTATTCTTGACGCATAGGCTGATTGGTTTATCGCTACCTACTTTCCCTTGGCTCAATACTGCGCCTAATGCGACGTTGGATGCGTCGGTTGTTAATACAAATGGTTTTGAAAAATCGGGGTATTCTAATATAGGGTTTGTAAGGATACATTAAACTTTTTCTACTGCTTTAATAAATGTCGGTGTGTGTTCGATCTTATTATCTTTCTTTAAACAATTTGTCAATGGTTTGCTTATTTGTGAATAACCTTTGATGAATTTTCTGTAATAACTAGTGAGTCCTAAAAATCCTTTAATTTCTTTACTTGTTTTTGGTAAGGGGTAATTTAATACTGCATTTGTTTTGTCTGGGTTTGGCATATCACCTTGGGGAGTTATTATGTGTCCTAAAAATGCTACTTTCTTTTGTAAAAATTCGCTTTGTCTAATTGGACCTTAAAATGAGCTTGTCTCAGTCGTTCAAAGACTTCTCTTAATCTTTCAATGTGTTCTACGAGTGATGTCGAATATACAATTATATCGTCTAGGTACACAAGACATTTTTTTTGTGTATCCCTCTTAAAATGTTATCCATAACTCTCTGAAATATAGCGGGTGCGTTCTTTAATCCAAACGGCATGCGTTTGTATTCATAGTGTCCTCTAGGTGTACAGAATGCTGTCTAGTCGTGTCTCTCTCGTTCATCTCCACTTGGTGGTATCTTGCGGCGAGGTTTAATGTCGAAAAATATTGACACTTTCCTAATTTGTCTAAAATCTTGGTGATATTGGGTAGTGGATATTTATCGTCTAACGTCTTCTCGTTAAGTTTTCTGTAATCGATAACCATTCGATATTTGCGTTTGCCTAAGGCGTCTAATTTTTTTGGAACTATTAATACGGGGCTGCTTCATGGTGAATTTGAATGTTGGATGATATCTTGCTTCAGTAGGTCTACTACCTGTCTATCTGCTTCTTCTTGACTTGCTTCAAGTAGTCTATATGCGCTTTGGTGAAAATTGGTTTATTGTCTGTTATTTTAAAGTTATGTTTCACTGTGTTGGTGAAAGTTAAAGGTATTTCTTCACAATGAAATATATCTCGGTATTCGAAATATGTCTTTAATTGCTCTCTCCTCTTCTTTATTAATGTTGTTATTAAAACGAATGTTAATTAAATTTCCTTATAACATCCTATCCTGTTCTGTAGGGTTGGAATTGTTATCAGAGTCTTCGTCGATTTCCAATTCGCTAAGGTTTACTTCTTCTACGTTTATTGGTTTTGTTAATGATACTTTGATGGGGTGGTCGTTCGAGTTTAAAATTGTCGTAGTGGCGTAATTGTTTTTTATTTGTACTAACGCGATGGGTGTTTCTACTCCGGGTTGAAATGACATGTGATTTAGAATTCCTATGTCGTTTTTGAGCGTACTAAAACTTTTATTTGTTTTTCTGTCCTAGGCTCAATGGTGTATTTTTGGTCGGTTTGAACGTTACTGTTTTGGAATTTAATGGGAATTTGTCCATATTTCGTTCTTAATAATCGGGTTTTTATATCAATATTTGCTCCTAATTTTCTTAGAAGATCCATGCCTATTAATTCGTCATATTTATCGTTAAATTCAAATATGCAAAATTTGTGTTTCTCTTTTACGTTAAAAGTTTTGGGTAAGGGTACGTTTGCTATAAATTGGAGTGTCGTTTTGTGTGCTGTTTTGATTTTAAAAGGTTCTCTTTCTACAAAATATAAATAATGTTTCTGTACAGCTTTGGGGCTAATTAAAGTTTTTGAAGATACTGTATCGATTAGTAATTTGAGTCCCGCCTGAGGGATTTTTATATAAGGTAAAATTTGTTGATTAATGTGATTTAAATATATATATATATATATATATATATATATATATATATATATATATATTTGAATCTGTCCAACTAAAAATTCAAGTACACATTTTCTTCATCGTCCTCTTGTTAATTTTCATTTGGTTCGCTATGTTTATAGTTTTCAGAATGATTTGTTTTATCATCTCTACTGGAGTTTGAATAATTATCTGTGTCACGATTATTAAAATCTTCTACTTCTTGGTGGAATAGTTCCTCGGAAGTGAAATTTCGTTTTTAACTGCAATTGGGTCTAATTTAAGATATTTTAGTATTCTGTCTGGTGTTACATGATGAAGTGTCCATAAGAGTAGGTTTGTAATAATTATTGGGATTGTTGTTGTTACTCGTCATTGGTGTGTTTCTGTTGGGATTTGCGCCGAATGTTTGTCTTGCTTGATTTACGTTTTGATTAAACCTTAGTGAAATGTGGGTTTTATAGCGTTTGAATTAAATGTTTGTCCTGGAAATTGTCTAAATTGGTTGTGGAAATTTGTGTTATTAAACTTTGGATTGTTAATTAGAGATTGATTTGTTGGTGCGTTAAATGGAGTTGTAAATTTCGGATGTGTTGGTATTTGTCTCACCGCTTGTATTGTTTTCATTGGTGAGTAATTTTTATTTGCGTTAGGATTATATAGTCTATTTCTGTAATACATAACATTTTCTTCCTCTACAATCATGTTCATCGCTTCTTCTAAATTTTGGGGATATTGAAATCTAATTTTGTCCGATAGACGTTCAGGTAATAGATTGATATATGTGTCTAAAGCCATTTCATTGTACATCTTTGTCTTTAGTAATCATATGTTTTGGTTGGTTTCTTTAATTTTTAGTTTGGTCAAAATTAAACTTCGGACGTCCTGACATTTTATACCGAATTGATAGGGTGATTGGTTAGCTTCCATCCATAAATTTATTAAATCTCAGAAAAGATATTTGATATTTCTTTGATCTCCGAAATATGCGATTAATATGCGTTTAAAGTCGTCCCATTCGACGAGGTCATCGCAGCTCGCAATCAATGTTAATGCTCTGCCGGTTTCTTTGCTGATAATTAGGCGTACAGCAAAACGTTGCATTCAACGTTACCTTGTTTATAAAAGATTTTAAAAATATCTCGGAAGCAGTGATGAAAATTACTAATAGTGCTTGGTTTTCGTTGTATAGGGGGATTGCGTCTAGATAAAGTTTCATGTTGTTAGATTTCATTGTTTTTATATAAATTAATTATAAGTTACTTTAGTCGAGTTTGTATTGAGTTATTTAAAGAATTACTTATTTTTACGTATATTGTGTGTAATTATAATAACCTTGGTTATAATTACATTGGTTTCAGACTTCGGCTGAATAACTATTTCATTAAATTGTTGCACTGATAAAGTACATAAAACGCTTTTATAATTATACACCTTCTTTACTTTGTTTGCACTAAAATTGTTTAATTATAAACCTTTATAAATGTGATGAAAACGAGTTTTCAGATTTTTTTTGAATATTAATTGCTGTAATAAAATGGTACAAAGAATTGATTATAATTATACAATAAGCTTCAGACTTTTGCTGAGTAAATCGTTTCATTAATAAATCGTAATAAATTGTGCATAAATGCGTATATAGAAATTCCTTTGTTAAAATGAGTTTCAGACTTTGCTGAGTAAATTATTTCAGAAATAATAGTAATAAACTGCGATAATAAAATTGTAAAAATTCTTTTATTTCTTACTTGAAATGGTTAGGAAAATGAACTTATGGTACACAAGAATTTGTTTGCCAGTTCCATTATAGTCTTTCCTCTTTGTTGTTGGACTTGGTCGATTTTTGTACTTCGTCCAATTTGTTTTCTTCCAGACAAAGAACTGGAATTCACAACCACCAGTTTTTCTATTTTGGAATCGCTAGTACCCTTCTGGAATCCTACCGGCTGCGCCAGATAGGTTTTGGGCTTTTGGGAGCTTCTTTTTAAAAAGACTTTTCTTCCAAAAAAAACTCTTCTATCAAATTTATTTATACAGAAATTACAAATGATTTCAACAAATGGTTACGTTATGTTCATTAACGTTAAAAAAAAATTATCAAAGTTACTTTTCACTAATTAATTTAATTAAAACTAGGGTGAGTAGCTTGAACAACCAACAATGTTAAAGTTGTGAAGCTCGAGACCGACTCTAAACTATTAATTACAAATGAATAGCGTTGAACACCTAACAATGCAAAAGTTTAAAGTTCTCAGACTGACTGGCCATCTTGGGCTCCTGAGGGTATTTATGCTATCCCTGCTCTTACATCATTTTGTGGGAAATGTAGATCTCATGTTTGCTATTTCTTGATACAATACAAGGTATTACATTTTAATAATCTTAATTTTAACAATTGCTGTCTTATAGTCTACTGTGGCTTGCGTTTACAGTATCATATTACGTCTGGAATACAAACTAACTGTTTCCGTTCCCATGTCTGGTTTATGAACTTTTATTAACCTTTTATTATATGTCCTTCAATTATACACTGTAACAATATTTCTTAAGACTTAATGGTTTCATTTAAATATACATATATAGATTTGGGGAATATGTAACTCGTCTGAAATCATAATTATGTTTTGACTTTTATATTATTATTTATTAGCAGTACAATGCTGTTGCCAGCGGTGGTAGCAATGTATTGCAAATAGACATTACTACAAAAATTTAATTTACTAAACTAGCAAACTGAACGTTAGTTGCAGGGAAAGGGTCGAAAACGTCCTGACACAGTACATTCCACAACACAACACCCCTGCTAATAGGAGAGTTGGAATCAAAGAAGATTGCGTACTTTGCACCCTGAATCTTGAACAAATGATCACTTCGGGATATGTAATTGGCCGTGCATAGGCAGTTATCAATCTCTCTTAAGGAGACTAATTTTGTTATGGCTTCATACAATATAATTAGTAACCTACAGCCCCACCGTAAAACCAGTGGCTCCCACTCTGTATCGTAAAAGTTGTGCAACTAACTTAATTTAAATACTCAATACGTGTCGAGCATCTCTACATTGCACTGCCTCGAGGGACGAAGCAAGATACTTATCTGATGGAGTCCAAACTGCTGTGCAGTGCTCTAAAGTAAGGCATGCAAGACAAACAAGCATGCTGCTTCGTTTCATAGGAAGTACACTTACGTAAGTTTAGTTGCGTATTGGCTTTAGAGGTTACAAAGCGAACATGCTCATTCCGCTTTATGTTACGGCTGATAGTAACACCTAGATATTTATAGCTGTCTGTTGGAGCAAGAGTAATTTGTCCCAGTATGTAGGAATAAGTAGGTGTAGTTGTACCAAATGGTACCCAGATTGTCTTGGTATCGTTTTCATGATCATTCTATTTGCTTTTGTATACGCCGCAATGCGAGTCAAGTCTTTTTACAAAATATTATAAATCATTTCTAGACTTGATTGCTCTATAGAGGACGTCATCAGCAAAAAGTCTAACAATGGATGATATGTTGCTAACGATGCTGTTTATGAAGATTAGAACCAATGTTGGATCAAGTACCGATCCTTGCGGCACTCCTGAGTAATCTCTACTGATTCAGATAAAGAATATACAATCCTGACATGCTGCATGCGTTCTGATAGAAAAATCTTTAACCAAGACAGTACTCAATGGTGAAGACCGACTTCACCCAACCACTCTACAAGTAGTTTGTGGGGCACACTGTTAAACGCTTTTGCTGTATCAATGTATATGGCGTCAACGTGTATCCCTTTGTCCTGATTTTCAGCTGTATCTTGAATATAACAAGCAAGGGTTAGTCCACAAGAGTACTGAGGTCAGAATCCACATTGAAATGGACTTAGGAAATTGAAGTGATCTAAGGTCCTCGTCATATACGAGTTTATGACCCTTTCAAATTTGCAACATATCACACATGTCAGACTTGTGGGCCTATAATTTTCTGGTTTCAATTTTAATCCCTTTTGATACACAGGTACTATGTATGCTTTGCGACAATCATCGGGATACCGCATTTATTAATAAATACACATATTGAATAGCATGCTTAATTACGGTAGGATTGCTTCACCACAGATACTAGTTAATTGACCAGTAACTCCATCAGCACCACATGCTCTTGCAGTCACTTTGCACAAGGCTTTAATAATATCATCATCACCGAACTTAAACGAGGTACCTGCCACCATAGGAACTCCAGTAGCCATACTAACACTCATTTACGGATCATCTTTGAAGGCTGATTTGAATGTGTTACTGATTATAGCTGCAGCTTCAGTAGCAGATACTGGAGGGCCTTAGTTGGACCCTGATTTTTTAAGAATATTAATATATTTGTAAAATACATTCCAGTTACTACGATTCTTATTTTGGACTAGGGTTTATGGAACCGACATAAAATACGTTTGACATAGGCATGGCAGCACAGTTTTTTTATCTGCCTAACCTCTTTGTTGTAGTATATGGGATCAGAGTTGGAGGATAACCATTTAGATGGTACATCATCTAATAGAAGGCATTTGACAGATTTCCAGTATTCTTTCACTGAACCAGTTCTGGTAGCTGCTTGCTGGGAACGTATGGAGGTCCACAATGCCAACATTTTTATAGAAGTACACTTTTTTACGATCACTTTGTACGTTCGTACTGAAATCCAAAGGTACGTGAATTGGTTGATGGTCACTAAATGGGTGGACCTTTCAACAAGAGAATTGACCAGAACAATGCCCAGGAGATGGTGACCCCTGGTTGCACCTGTCACTATTTGATGCAAATCCTCAGACAGGAGATGGTTAATAAGATGTTGCTCATAGCGATTTGTAGGTTTGATGGCCCAAGTCACACTTGGAAGATTAAGATCACTCCCCACTATACCTGCAGGGTCCTTCAAAATCTTATTAGCTTGTATGATAATTGTTCTTAGTCTAGCAAGTATGTCAACTGATACAGACTGTGGTGTATAAGCTGCAATAAGACACATAGCCTTATCATTAAGTCGAACGTTAACTGTAATAATTTCATAAAATTCATCATTTATAGGTGAAAATGAGGGTATCCTGTTATGAATCGCTATAAACATTCCACCATCCCTAGATGACCGATCACGCCTATAGCTCACTTAATTTAATACTGTGCTGTAGATGAACTAAGTCCCACTAAAAGTAAAGAAAGCCTAATGCCATTTGTAGAGTGTGTTCGCACTGTAGCTAGTCCTATAAAGTGTCGGGATATGGGTATGAGTTGCAAAGAAAACCTTGTTAAATATTATTCTTATCTTCGTAGGAAAAAATTGTTACTCATATGAAGTCTTGTTAAATAATTAGATAGATAAAATGTGATAGTTGAGTTTAACATTTTAACCAAAGCTAGAACATTGGTACTGGCAAACTGTGACAAAACATAAACGTTAAAAATAAAACAATTTTTTGAAAAAAATGTAGAAATATAATTCAAATGCTAAGAACGAGCTTGCTCCTATAGGGAAGACCATAGCAAACATTTTTAACTAATCATATGATATTCTCTATTAACACACACGAATAGATTATGTGAATGAAAAGTTAAATTATTTATGTTAGCAAATTGAAAATGTATGGTGTATACAAATTTTGTTTACAGCTACACTCTACTGAATTTATTGCATAAATACCTGATTATATTTTCTACTGTTAATCTCAAACAGCAGCTGATTTGATTGAAATAATCATTCCTATTAATAAGAAATTCTATTTTCTTAAGATTTCTCACGTTTCACATTATTGCATAATCGTTTAATATAACATGATTACGCGACATTTGTATCAAATACCAAACACATTTAAAAGTGATACAATGATCAAATTTACAACATAATTAGAAGCAATGTACTTACTTAAATCGCACCTTACAGTTATATCCCAGCACCATCTCGTTGTGGGTCACATCACGCCCTTGTTGATGTCAGATCTTATTTGTCCATCTTCTATACTTGCTCGTAGGTGGGACGACAAGGATAACCAGGTAGAAGGAACGATAGAAGGTAGAGATAAGGAACCTACCACCGGAAAAGAGAAAAGACAGACACGCGACACAGGTAGATGTTCTTGGCTTGAGGTCTCGTAGATTAATGACGTCCCATCACACTGCACGTACTTGCGCCATTCACCCGCGCAGACACGACTAGGGGACGACGGAAATTGACAAGTTCATTCAAAAATATTCGTGGGAATTTATCTACATATTTAACAATGTACATCACCAAATTTGGAATGTAACAATTTCCGAAGATATACTTAAAGCTTTCTTATAGTAGGAAAAATATTAATATCTTCTGGTGTACTAAAGTATTCTTTGAAGATTGCACTAATGTTAGATTGGACTGGTGCTCATATAAATGAAACCCTCCACAATTGCCCGATAGCAGTTTGTTGTTTAAAAAATTTACATAAGCCAAAATAAAAGAAGACACAACTTACCCCACATCAGGCTAATTCGCTATAATGTTGATGCCGTCTCAAAGAACATATGCACTCACACCAGTACAAAACCAGAGTATCAGCAGAGAAAATTTTAAAATGATATAAATTCGATAACCTCTCTTAATACGTTGACTGCGATATCGGTCCCTCGGAACCGATGCAAAACAATCTTGTGGTGCTAATTATTTTCAGAAAAAATTTCATTATATGCGGCACTCATAACTTCATTATAAATCAGTTCTTTGAGTATTTATCAGTAGCTTTATTTATCTTTTAGATTATATATTCCAAAAAGAATGATATAAGCTTATCGGTCCCTGGAATCCTATGTCGCACTAAAAAGATTAACATATCACTTATTTGCGGTATCGGTCATCGGCGACTTATGCACAGTTATATAAAAATCAGGTTTATTCTTGTTTTGGGTTAACTATTTGTTAGTTTCACTGCGACATTCGGTAGTGTAAGAGTGAACATTAGCAGTGATGGTTTAAATATGAATTCTCGTGCAAAAAAATTTTGTTTATGGCTATAAACAATGACAATCAAGTTGAAGAAGCTCCTAATGTAAACGTTGTATTAGAAAATGTTAATGGAGTTGAGAATAAAAATCTGGACGATGCAATTTCGCTCGATGAAAATCAAAATTACGAGGATTACAAGTAGCGATGACAGCGTGTCTGATACAAACTACGTGCCATCTCCTGAATCTTCTGATGCAGATACACGTTATGAAAGTAATTCGGAGACTGAAGCCGGTGAAGAAAGTGGTAATGTAAACTGTTGATTTTGCATTAGGTAGCAGTAATTGAGTTTTTTTTAGATGTAGATGATCGGGAGAATTTAGAAGGCACCGATATTACTAGCGCGGGTTCGAATAGTAATGTCGATACTTGGCATGATATACTTGGATCGCAGCCTACTTTCAACATGTGTATGATGGAATCAGGGACATTTTATTTTGATAAAGATGGTACACAAACTCCTTTAGATATATAGAGATTATTTCTAACCGACGATCTATTAAGTTTGATAGTTAAAGAAACAAATTGTTTTGCTAAACAAACATTAGAGATGAGGTCTACTCCTAAGTCTAGACTAAAGTCTTGGACTGATACTGACAAAAATGAAATATTCAAGTTTATTTCCATCATTATTACTATGGGATTAAACCAATTGCCAACAGTTAACTCATTTTGGTCAAAAGATCCCATGTTTAGAAATAAATTTGTGGTAAATGACATGAAGCGTGATCGATTTTTATTACTATTACGTTGTTTACATTTTTTGTGACGACAAAGATCCTTTACTAGACACCAACGATCCAAGTTAAAAGAACCACTTGCTATTTTAAATAAAAAATTTTAATGCGTTCTTATGCCTGGGATGATTTTGGTAATTGATGAATCAATGATTCCATTTAGGGGCAGATTAGTGTTTCGTCAGTATATCTCAAATAAATCTCACAAATATGGGATACAAATATTTTATTTTTATTTATTTATTTGAATCAGCAGCAATACAGAGCACAAACCCCGATTACATAGCGCTGAATATCAGTACATAGAAAAATTAATATCTCATTAAAATAATAAATATACAAGCTGTGTACGGTCGATGGTTTCACACTTAATGCTATTGTATATATGGGAAAAAACGAGCAAGTGGAAGGGCAAGGACATTCAGAAATAATAGTTCATGAACTTTTGAAACCTGTTACGTTATTAGGGGCTGCCACGTTGGGCGCCAAAAATGTTACGTTACGGAATTCGTGGCAGCCACGTTGGGCGCCAAAGTTATGCTACGTTGGCTCGTAGCCGTGTGTAACATAAAGAAAATCATGGAAATGACCGGGCTCAATCGGAGATTAGGGGGTGTAGAAAGCAGACCAACATATAACGTACGGGGCTGTAAGGAATTAGTAACAATACCTGCAATAAAAAAAAGTTAGAATAGCAAACCTGAAATAAAGAAAAAGCACAGCAGCAATGAAAAGTCTCAGTTATTCAGTACTTTGTAGAATGTAAATAAAACGGTTTAGATAAACTATATAATATAATCACGATAAAAGCATTATAAAAATTTTTATTACAAAGTGAGGTAATATTAGGGAGTAGCAGAAACGTTTCCTCACACACCAATTAAACAGAAATCAGATAAAATGTTAGCAAAAGGTAAATAGATAAGACACCATTGGTATGAGTAATTCAGTAGTATTGATTGTTCTTTCTTTTTTTTTTGTTTTAAAATAGCATGCAAGTCTATTGCAAAAGGTATCAGAACAACAAAGATATGGCAAAGCCACGGATAGATATTTACAGTAATAACAAGTAGAAAATAGTTCAACTTACAAAAGTCCTTCAGCAGCGCTTCCTTGCAACGGAAGGGTGAGATTCACGATGTCCTGCACTAACGAAGCACTTCACCCTTGACTGTGAGGGTGTTGATGGAACTTATCACACGTCACACTAATCACACCTACACATTTCACTGGGGTTAGCAGCAGACACCATCACGCGACGGAACTATGTAGCATTGATAAATTTCTTGTTAATTCTATTTCCTGAGACAATAATTTCGAAATCTTTTGTAGCACTAGTTTAATTTCAACTGGGATCAAATGTATATTATTTTCATAAACCTCCAAAAAGCAGTGAGAAACTTCAACCAATACCTTTGTAAACCGGTAATCTGTTATATTTCGCAAATAACGAAATTCGCGCAAGCAATGATCTATCTTAGATTCTTTGGTGTTAGAAAAATGCAGAAACTACAGTACCAACTGTATTTAAATAATCCAAAGTATGCACTAATCTGATAAAACAAAGGGACACTAGACTGGGTCGCACACACATTAATCCTAAAGAAAGAATCGGTCAGTTTAGCAAGTTCTACGACTATTATTTCACAAGACAAACAACTAAAACCACAATTAGTAAGCACGCGTAAGCAATAAAACCGTCCGTCAATGACCTTACCACAACACTTGTGGTCAACCAAACACGTTATATATATATAGCATACTTCCTTCAAAAAAAGGAATTAGAACTCCACTGCTACAGTTAATATTTCACAAGAAAGACAATTAAAAATCGTGCCGCGCTTGTTCAGGAACAATTCGAAATTTAATCGCGCATTAATTCTCACTATTCAAAAGCAGAAAGAAAAGTCTCTTCCACGTAATTGATATATAGCAACCAAGAACGAACTACGACTCCCAATCTGTTTATTCAACTCGTTGTTACAACCGCTTATTTATTTATCTATCTTTAAATTACTACACACGAGTTAATAAATATAAAATATAGAACTAGTAATTGCAGGAATGTACTTACGAATTGAGTATAAAAGCGTAAAATGTTAAAACTATAAAAATGCCCGTTACAAATTCCCCCCTAGCAAAATAAAGACGTCGGGGTGAAAGAAAAAAAGGAAAACGACAGACAAGGAACCAAACAAAAAAATTATTTTTATCCAGTTCGAAGGACCAACACCAGTATAAGAAAAAGAACATTTTTTTTAAAAGAAGACAAAGTCATCTATCGTAACCAACAACGACAGAATAGGTAAAGAAAGCATTAAGTAAACACCCAATGAGGATTAAAGGTTATAGCTACTTTCAAAATCGTCAAAAGAGGATGTCCTCAAAAGGGACATTTCTGTTTTCCACCTCAAAGAAAAGTTTTGGTTTCCCGCGGAGAAACCAAGAGGAAAGAAAAAAAAACGAGGCAGAAAACTCGTAGCAAACCAACTAGACGACACAACTGTCAACCTCAAGTGTGCAGCAAAGAAAGAACCAAGACAGAGAAAAGGGCAAAGGCAAACTAGTACACCATCTAGAATACTTCCAACTGAGGTAACACAGATTCGTATGAAACGATTACTCAAGCAGAGTATGGCTAAAAGACCTACAAAAGCGACCAAGTCGAAATTCCTAAAGGAAAAGAAAATAGATCTGAAGCCTACCTCAAGGAATGGATGTAGCAAGCGACTATAATAGTCAAATAGTGAACAAATGGTAGAACTAGCCAGAAGAAAAAGTCACGGGATGGGCTAGCTACAAAAAGATGAATAGGAATACGAAATGGGCGCCAGTGTTTTCGGACACAAGCTTATCAGCGAAAACACAAGACCAATAAGCCACAGAAAGAATACTTAAGAACAGACATAGTGAGAGAAAAAATCGGGCAGGAGAAAGAGAAAATAAAATCGAGCAGGAAAAAAATCGAGCAGGGAGGGGAAAAAATCGAGCAGGAAAAAAAAATCGAGCAGGAGAAAGAGAGAGAAAAAAAATCTAGCAGGAAAAAAAAATCGAGCCAAAAAAAAAAAATCGAGCTCCACGTTTATCGAGCCCCACGTTGATCGAGCCCCACGTTGGGCGCCAAATTTTGTTACGTGAATCGTGGCAGCCACGTTGCTCGGGCGCCAAAGTTATGCTACGTTACGTAATTCGTGGCAGTCCCTGTTCGGGCGCCAAAGTTATGCTACGTTGGCTGGTAGCCGTGCATAACATAAAGATATCAAGAAATGACCAGGCTCAATTGGAGATTAGGGGGGGTTGTAGAAAGCAGACCAACATATAACGTACGGGACTGTAAGGAATTAGTAACAATACCTGCAATAAAAAAAAGTTAGAATAGCAAACCTGCAATAAAGAAAAATTAGTCCTGCAAACCTGAAATAAAGAAAAAGCATAGCAGCAATGAAAAGTCTCAGTTATTCAGTACTTTGTAGAATGTAAATAAAACGGTTTAGATAAACTATATAATATAATCACGATAAAAGCATTATAAAAATTTTTATTACAAAGTGAGGTAATATTGGGGAGTAGCAGAAACGTTTCCTCACACACCAATTAAACATAAATCAGATAAAATGTTAACAAAAGGTAAATAGATAAGACACCATTGGTATGAGTAATTCAGTAGTATTGATTGTTTTCTTTCTTTTTTTTTTGTTTTAAAATAGCATGCAAGTCTATTGCAAAAGGTATCAGAACGACAAAGATATGGCAAAGCCACGGATAGATATTTACAGTAATAACAAGTAGAAAATAGTTCAACTTACAAAAGTCCTTCAGCAACGCTTCCTTGCAACGGAAGGGTGAGATTCACGATGTCCTACGCTAACGAAGCACTTCACCCTTGACTGTGAGGGTGTTGATGGAACTTATCACACGTCACACTAATCACACCTACGCATTTCACTGGGGTTAGCAGCAGACACAATCACGCGACGGAACTATGTAGCATTGATAAATTTCTTGTTAATTCTATTTCCTGAGACAATAATTTCGAAATCTTTTGTAGCACTAGTTTAATTTCAACTGGGATCAAATGTATATTATTTTCATAAACCTCCAAAAAGCAGTGAGAAACTTCAACCAATACCTTTGTAAACCGGTAATCTGTTATATTTCGCAAATAACGAAATTCGCGCAAGCAATGATCTATCTTAGATTCTTTGGTGTTAGAAAAATGCAGAAACTACAGTACCAACTGTATTTAAATAATCCAAAGTATGCACTAATCTGATAAAACAAAGGGACACTAGACTAGGTCGCACACACATTAATCCTAAAGAAAGAATCGGTCAGTTTAGCAAGTTCTACGACTATTATTTCACAAGACAAACAACTAAAACCACAATTAGTAAGCACGCGTAAGCAATAAAACCGTCCGTCAATGACCTTACCACAACACTTGTGGTCAACCAAACACGTTATATATATATAGCATACTTCCTTCAAAAAAAGGAATTAGAACTCCACTGCTACAGTTAATATTTCACAAGAAAGACAACTAAAAATCGTGCCGCATTAATTCTCACTATTCAAAAGCAGAAAGAAAAGTCTCTTCCACGTAATTGATATATAGCAACCAAGAACGAACTACGACTCCCAATCTGTTTATTTAACTCGTTGTTACAACCGCTTATCGTTTCTTATCTAGACTTGTATATTCACATAAGCTACAAAATTTAAATTTACGGCACGACAAGAACGATGCTATCTATAATTAATTACAAGCGGTTTATAATTTTCAATTTATCTATCTTTAAATTACTACACACGAGTTAATAAATATAAAATATAGAACTAGTAATTGCAGGAATGTACTTACGAATTGAGTATAAAAGCGTAAAATGTTAAAACTATAAAAATGCCCGTTACAAACCGGTTTTAAAAGAAGGGCACTCTCTATTTGTGGATAATTTCTATTCTAGTCTGTCACTTGCCAAATCTCTATTTAAGAAACAAGTAGTATACTGTGGTACTTTACGTGGAAACAGAAAAGGAGTACCAAAAATGTTTTCCGCTAAAATGAGAAAAGAACAAGTGTTTGGTCAACAAAATGATTGTGTAAAAGTTATAAAGTGTGTGGATAAAAGACCTGTTTTGATGGTTACTACCGATCCCCTCGAAAATGGTGAATTAGTAGAGACTGGAAAAAAGTTCCATATAGATGAGACCATTATGAAACCAAGATGTGTTCAACTTTATAACAAAGCAAAAAAGGCATGGATTACAACGACCAGATGTCGTCGTATCATAGATAGATAAATAGATAGATATTTAATCAGTACCCATGTAAACATGGTAAAAGTACATAGTGAGCAATGCCCAATACATAAATAAATACATATATACATACCATTAGCCTAGTTTATCAAGTAAGAGTGTAATACAATTTAAGAAGTGAAGAGAATAAATACATAATTTAAAAACTTAACAATAAAAGTTTGTCACAGCCTAAAACATCACAATGCTTTATCCAAGCTTGTCACATAAATAATGCAAATCACAAAATGTGATAGAAGTCATCAGTTAGAGATAAAATTTATAGAATATTACAGAAACTACAAGAAAACAAACCCAAGGGTTAATCAAAATTATCAGTAAGGAATTCTTCGATCCCATAATAACAGCGCTCACACAGCAAGGACAGTAACGAAAATTTAAACTGATTTAAGTTATTGAAAGATTTTATTTCTTGGGGAAGTTTATTGAAAAGTGTCGGTGCTGTGTATAAAAATGATTTCTTTATAAAGTTTGATAGAGGTAAAGGTCTATAAAAGTCAGCTGCAGTTCGTGTATTATGATGATGAAATGAACTATGAGTAGCAAAATTATTATTATATCTGTGAAAAAGGATTAATGATTCAAAAATGTACATTGAAGCATAGGTTAGTATGCCGAGTTTCTTGAAAAGAGGTTTACAATGAGCAGTTTTATCCGCCTTGCAGATTATTCGAATGGCACGTTTTTGTATTTTAAAAATAATTGAACTATTTTCCAAAGTAGAATTGCCCCAAAAAGCTATACCATACCTCATTCTCGACTCAAATAGTGCAAAGTACACATTAAGAGTACATTGTTCCGATAAAGCTCCTGAGATAGTTCTCAATGCAAAACAAGCTGAAGATAATTTATAGGCTAATGAGATTATATGTTCGGACCAGTTCAGACTCTGGTCAACTATTAATCCTAAAAACTTTGTCGATGTAACTCGGGACAGACATAAGTCATTCAAAATATTATCAGCAATCTTTATACCTTTAAACGCCACTAGACAAGTTTTTTCAATATTTACTACTAACTTATTGGCAGTAAACCATTTTTTAGCAGATTCAAAATCTGTCATAATATTATTCTCTAAGCAATTGATAGATGGAGATTCCCAATTAATAGTAATATCATCTGCAAATAAAGTAACATTTCCATGTTTAATTGCATCAACAATGTCATTGATATAAAATAAAAACAAAATGGGTCCTAGCACTGAACCTTGGGGAACGCCTAAGGATATTTTTTGTTTATCAGATACATTATTATAAGGAGTGTGAACTGATTGGAATCTGTCGTTTAGGTATGATCTTAACCAATTGTTCGGAAGTCCTCTGATTCCGTAGAAATGAAGTTTCTTTAAAAGAATGTCATGATTAACACACTCAAATGCCTTGCTAATATCCATGAACAATGCAGCTGACAGAGTATGCTTTTTGTTTAATGCAGAGTACACATCACTCAAAAAATTGTGAATAGCATCCATAGTGGATTTATTTTCACAGAAACCAAACTGTGCAGAAGAAAAGACATAGAATTTTTTTGCAAAATTAACAATCCTTATTTTAACTAATGTTTCAATTAATTTCGAGAATACTGACAACAAGGAAATAGGTCTGAAGTTGTTTGCAACAAATGGACCTCTTTTGTGAAGAGGAATGACAATTGCATGTTTTAGACATGCAGGAAACACACCTAATTGGAATGACTCATTTATTAGATCAGTAAGATATTTTAATAGATTCATAGGCAGGCAGACCAAAACCTTAGCAGGAATATTATCATCACCTGTACAATGTTTGTTTTTAAATGATTTGATGATGTCCAGAATTTCATATTCGTCTGTTGGAAATAACATAAAATTTTTTTCAAACTGTTTACAATTATTTCTTAGAGAGTCAGTTGCATCAGACAATGATGAGTTATTGTTAGAGACCAGCTTAGGTGCAGTTGTAGCAAAATGTAAGTTCAGGAAACTAGCCACATCCTTTTCTGGTACATTTTCAAGACGAATATGAGAGGTATGAGACTTTGATCTACCTGTCAATTCGTTGATAAGCTTCCATGATTCCTTTTGCCTATTCTTAGATAGTAAAATACGGTTTGTTAATGAAAGTGATTTAGCCAAATTGATTACAGTTTTAAATATTCTTTTGTAATTTAAGTAATAGTTCTTAATAAAAGACGCTGATGGAAAACGTTTGTAAAGGATATGTAAAAATTTTTTATTTTTGGCAGATATTTTGATGCCTCTTGTCAGCCAGTTTTTCCTTTTTATATAATGACTTTTTTCTATAGGAAAAGCCACTTCAAAAGCTGATGAAATGTTGTCAATTAAAATCTGGAATTTTTTTATTTAAATCGGAGAAAGAGGGTGATGTGTTGATCTGAGCACACAGCTCAGTGAATTTAATCATATTATTTTGACTAAATTTTCGAATGTGCCGAATTTTATGATGGTTTAAAAATTGAGAGGTGCCCAAAGTAAAATAAATAAAATTGTGGTCGGAGAGATCATTCTCAATTATCTCTGTGGTCATTTGTGTAGACGAATTTATGTTGGTAATTATATAATCAATACAGGAACTCGAAGAATTGGTGACTCTAGTATCATTATTAACATGCATTTGCAAATTATGAAATCTCAGAAGCCTCTTTAACCTGCTAACATTTTTATCAAAGATATTATTAAAATTTATATTGAAATCACCAGTAATAATCACCTCACAATGTCCTGTAATTGCATTGAGCACTGCATCAAGAGAATCGAAGAAGTAATCAATTTTTTCTGTTGGAGAACGGTAAATACAAACAATATGTAAATTTCTCTTTCTGTTAAAGACATGAGAACATTCAAAATGAATTTCATCATTTAAATAATTAAATGTTGACACGTTATCAAAATCAGACATTTCAGCACAGTATATTGCGGTTCCGCCATGTTTTCTTTGTTTCCTGCAGAAAGAGCTAACTAAAGTGTAGGACTCTAAATGAATATATTCATGACTCATCAACCAATGTTCAGTAATACACAGCACGACAGGGAAGTTTAAACTATCCAAAAGTACAAATAAATTATCTGCCCTACTGCGCAGGCTCTGCACATTACACAATAGAAGAGAGAAACCAGTGGATCGTTTTCTTATAAAAAAGGACTGCTTTGTGGAATGCTATTTCGCAAGTTGTCCTTAGTTAAAGGAGTAGTTAAGTTATCAGTTATGGAATTTTGAAAATTTTTAATATCATGGTTTGGATCATTTACAGTGATATATACAAGGTTGTTATTAATAAAACTATTGTGAGATGACTTTGTGGTGAAGTTGAATGTAGTATGTAGAATATGTTTAATTAAGTGCTGCTTTCCAAAATAATTGAGATGAAGTCCATGTGAAGTAAAATGTTTAGAAGAAAGTATGTTATTGACATCTATAAATCTGTAAGGAGTTTGAGTTTCGGTCAAATGCAAATATATATTTAGGTTGAAGTTGTAAATCAAGTTATTTAGAACATTTCGACCTTTCCAATAAGGCGTAGCTAATAAAATTAAGTTAGTTTTTTTCGCTGCATCTTGTAGTAATTTAAGGGTGCTTTCCAAAATTTTTCTTCCTTTCAAGTTGTTATTTGAACCTCCAAAGATTATGACATAATCATTAGTGTTTAGATTTGCAAGTTCGAAAGGCAAGTTACTGACTACATCATCCAAAGTGGCATTAGGCTTACTGTTAACATATACAGTGCTAACTGCTGGATCCGTCAATGAGCTGAGTATTTTGGAGAATCCTCTGACTTGACTATCCCCAAAGACTACAATATTTTGTTTTCTGAAAGATGCAAATTTGGCGATTTTCAGAGGCGTCTCAGGAGTTGTCGCACTGGCAAATTCCATAGAAGGTGGTAGATGATTCTGTGATTTTTCTGGATCAGAGATAGCGAGTGACTTTTTAGATTGATTAGTAGTCACAGAAGCAACAATCTCATTCTGAATGTCAAAGTTTGCAGAGGTATACGCACTGACAATATTCAGGGTTTCATTTGAACTAGTAGAAGGTTGACTGTGGCCAGAAACAGATCTTTTGGTGTAGATAGGTGAATATCCATACATTATTGAAAACCATTCATCAGAGAAAGATTTATCATAATTCTTATTTGTAATAGGACAGGCAGCATTGGTAATTGCGAGAGTTTGAGTGCCAGTTCCAGTAATTAGATCAGAGGTGATAGAATTTGTCACTGGTAATGTTTGAGTACCAACAGAACTACGAAAATAAGAAGTATCGTTTGAATTTGTATTTAACCTATCTACTAAGGTCTGAAGTATATTAATCTTAAGCTTGGCATCATGCAGCTGCTGATTAAGCTGTGTTTCATTTGCAATGGCTTCTTGAATAAAAGAGTTGTGATCAAGTTTTAATTTAGTTAAGTGGTGGACCAATAACTCATTGTCCTCAGCAAGCTGTTGAAGTTTGGAGTGAACTTTATCAGTGTTATTAGAGGTAGTAGAAAAATTTGTCGCTGAGGAAATGCAGTTTTCACATAATAATAGGTTATCATTCAGTAACTTTTTATGTTTAACTCTATGAAGACAGCTCTTGTGGTAAACACTGTGGCAATGGACGCACACATAATTGTTAAAAATTTTTTTAGGACAGCATAAAAAGCCAGAAGATTTAAAGCAAGGCTCCATAAATAGATCATTTTCAGCCATAATAAACTTAGTAAGTAATCCGTAATATAAGTAAGCCTTATAGATAATGAAAATTTAAAATTAATTGCACATAGAGAATAAATGCAAATATTATATTATATAATTCCAGATATGCTTCAAAGTGATTCTTGTTAATTATGATAACAGTAAATATGTTGCCTTCAGTTAAAAGATAAGGAACAAGTCCAAGAACCAGATGGTTAATAGGTTAACAATATAAAGACTGTTGTCCTTCTTATAAACCATGATTAATCAGTTATAAATGCTGCACTCAACCAAATATCAGCATCATGATGAAGAGAAAAAGTAAACTACACTTTGATATACTTTTCACTAAATAAAAACATTTACTTCACAGTTTAAAAACACAAAATGACAGAGCACATTTATCATACACCTTTACAGTCACACTCTAACATAAGACTCCATACTGTTCTGCGTAGAGGGATCAAGTGGTATCGTAAAGTGATTTTTGAACTCCTGTTTGGAACTTGCGTTGTTAATTCATGGATCATCAATAATCAGATATCAAATAAAAAATTGTTGATTACTGAGTTCAGAAGAGTATTAGCTATACAATTGAACAATAATTCTATTCAAACTGTCACTGATGTACTTAAAAGAATTACTCATACTTTAATTAAGCCCACGGGACCTGGACGAAAGACGCGTAAAATTTGCCAAGGTTGTTATCAAAATCTGCGCCTTACTCTTAGCAGTCGTGATTCCAACAAAAAAAGTATCGAAAGTGATCACTTTTGTAATAACTGTCCGGGAAATTCCGGTATGTGTCCCTCATGCTTTAACAAAATGCATAAATGATATTAAATTTATTGTAAGCTACACTGGTGCGGCATCAGTCACGAAAGACCGATGTGTGTTAGTAGTAATATAATAGAAGCGTTCATAACAGGAAACCGTGATGACAATACCATTTTATTTTGAACCAAAAGCTACAGATGTCACTAAAGTAAAATCTGCATATCGGTCCCCTGAGACCACTAACGCACCTAAAAAACATGTTACTATCGGTCTCTGGAGACCGTTAATGCACGATAATGAATCCAGCAATTTATAGTGCCACAGCCAACGTGTTAACAAATGCAATATGGCACAAAAACACATCTCCTCTAATCATATTACATAAAACACATAGCAGATTAGGCAAAGTTGCCTACCCACATGGAACGCGTTAGTATATTCAAAGTAGCATTTAAAATGATTGTTTTACTAGATGAAATACATTATCTTCTATATTCCATAAAAATTTTGTCTTTTAGAAAAGTAAGTGCTAAAATTGTATATTATTAAACCTATTCTACTGTCATTTCCACATTTTAAATTGTCATAGACTTTTTAATGCCAATATAATACAAACGTGCACATAACTTTCCAGTTTTTGTCACTTTCCAGTATACCTATACAAAAACGTTTGTGTGAGGTTATTGCAACAGTAGTAATAAACGGTAAAATTGAAGATATGTAAAAGAATCTTTCCTTAAAGTGTTTTTCAACACAATATGATGAAACGATATTTTTTATTTGATTTCTATATTTTTTAGAAATTAAATCAATGTAACTTATAACAGTTAAGTCACATGGTTACATACAATATTAAACTCACTGTTACCAGGCAAAAAGAATTTACAACAAACTACAAAATTCAAATGATGCATCTAAGTACATCTGGTTAGCCTACATATTTAAAGAACTGAAGCATGCACGATATGATCTATATGATGAAAGATAAAAATGCCGTGTAAATATTTGAAATATTTAAAATTTGTAGTGATAATTCAAAAAGGTGCAGGAGTCAGGCAAAAGAGAGTAACTATAATGAAAAACTTTATTCTAAAGGACTATACTATGAATGAGAATTGTAATCGCTGCACCTCTATGATGCCTCGAGCAACTAATTTTAATATTAATAAAATAAATGCAAGATTATTTACTACCATATCATTCTCCGAGGGACTATTTCCATCATCCTGTAATAACATAAATGCTTTAAAGGTATCTACCCTATTATATAATCTATGCTATCTTTGTAAGACAGTATAATTAAAGGTAATATCAGGCAGGTTATGTTCCTAATTACTCCTAATCTAATCTGAATTTTTTGGAAAGGGGTGTTCTAAGAACAGCATACCTAGTACAACTTTAATTTTATACATTTGCCACAGAAAAATACTTAACTAACATAATAAGATAGTCATCAAATTGGCCTTCGTTAAATTTTATCATGTATAAACAGGTAAATTATACGTACCGGAAGACCTGTTGGTTCCACTTGTCCAAATCTCGTTGAACGCCAACTTTCTAGAATAAGAAGTCCTGCATAAATTTTTCCAATTGTTAACTTTCCAGCATTTAGATCATCGTTAGAAGGAACTAATAAATAAATCATGTTTTTTGCTTGTAAAGGCCACATACTTCGTATCGTTTCTCGTAACTCTTCATCGGCTTGATCCATTTCTTCGGCTACAAATTGTAATGAGTATTACATTCAGAAAAATTAGTTAGTTTAATTATGTACAAGAAAAAGTGCATAGTTTTTTATTGACAGGAAGTGTCATGCGCAATAGACTTTTTTGCTTCTACTGCTTATTGCTTTCGAATGGTGATATCGAAAGGTGTTAATTAGGACTCAGTGATGAGAGCTTAAAATATGATGCTGCAAATAATAAGTCTAAATGTTCTGCACATCATATATATACACAAAAGTAATCAAATAGGAACTGTGAGGATAGATCATGCTCTTCCGGATGCTGCATACTAGGCGGTTATTAAACATAATGAAAAGGTTGATGGAAATCAACTAATCGTAAAAATACATTTCAATAACCTGTTTTTTGGCCCAATAGATGCTAGTATATTACGGACACGAGTCTGAAAATTCATTAAATAAAACAAATATTGAGAAATTTTAGATATTTTGTGAAAAAGCGCGAATACTCTAAAACGGTTAAAAACGTATATCTGCAAAAATTATGACAAACGAACATCTCTAATTTTGCCACATCAGCAATTAAAAAGGAATTGTCCGAATATTTGCTTCTGAGCAAGAATTTATTTCAAGAACTATACATGTTTTTACAGAAAATAAAATGTAGCGTGTTGAATTAATATACAAATAAAATATAGCTCAGACATTTTACTTAAAAAATTACCAACCTGCAAAAAAATTCCAAGTTAGCCTAATTTTTTTTACGCATTCATTTAGGTGTTATAATGTATGGGTAAAAAGTCCCCATTAACAATCTGTCAGCGTTGTGAAATATTGAATGTCAAAACTCATGACAATCTTATGACTCAGGTCAGTAAGGTTGATTAGAAAATTGTAGGCCATCAAATTCCATACAACAGAGGTTCTGTTAATTTTTGATTTTAATCAACCGTTGTAGTGATAGAGCATGGCAAGTGTTTAAACTCATCATCATCATTAGGTCTTCAGTCCTAGAACTGGTTAGACGCGTACCATCATTGTTCCCTATTCTGAACTAACCTACAGATTTCCCTGAAATATGCACAGTTTGCATCTATAACTGTCTGATCTAGGTCTACATCTACCTCTTTTTTCCTATCTCTGCTTGTAATATATCACATACTATTCCCCAAAAATGCCTTAGAACGTATTCCGCCCTACTATTTCTCTTTTTCCCCAGATATCCTTGTTCCCCTACTATTTCTGTAACTTATTTGTTATTATCTTTGTCTGTCCATGCTATCGTCCTCATACATCTGAAGCACAGCATTTCAAAAGGCTGCTACCGTTTTTCTGTCTGCGTTTCAGACTGCCCGTATTTCCTAGGCATACTGTGCTGTGCTCCACACATATGCTTTAAACACATATGTTTAAACTATTACTTATTATTTAAAACATTGTCAGTCTTATCCTTTTGCCGTCAATATTCCATAGGTGACTAGACTATGGAAATTTTAATATCTTTTTTTTTATTTATTTATTTATTTATTAAGTAGTAATTGTAACCACCTCTTACAACAACTACTTAAATGGGAACATGTCAGCATAGCTGTTGTTCGCATATCCCATTTGCATTACATTACTTTCCATTAAAATAAATTTTTTAAAATCAGTTTGCATTCCAAAAATGTGCGTTTTGAATGGAAATGAGAACATATAGCTATAGGAAGGTATAATAGTATCGACAGAGAATTCAACATTACATCTACCGTTAGCATAACCTACAGGGTGTTCTATTCGAATTAAACAAGTTGTTACCGTTCAAAGCTTGCGATTATTTACTAATGATTTTCGTACACACTGTATGCATTAGTCAATGTTTCACAAGTGCTAGACAAAACTTGACCAAATACTAAACTCCACGTCAAATTTGGTTTAAAAAAACAAAAAATGATATTGAAAATTGAATTGTTAAAATCGTTGCTACATTTTCACAGAACACAAAATATTTCAAAAACCGCAGCTTTAGGCTTCGGAAACCTAACGAAATTCGCCTTCATTTTGATAGTAGAAACTGAAAATGAAATAATGTATAGGGTGCTCCATTTAAAAAAAACAACTTTGATAGGTTTTGGGTTTCTTGAACAACCAGTATATAACAAAAATAATTTAAAATGTAGCTCCACTAGGTCCCTCTATCCATCCCAAAATGCAAACTTCTTTCAAGTCAAGCAATTTAGCCATAATTCTACATGGTGTATAATGTGAATAACTTTGTATGCGCACGTGCGTGCAGGTGCACGTGCGGGTGCATGAGCGGGTGTGCATGTGTGCGTGCATAGAATGTCAGAAGTATGAAGGAAGTAGGTAAGCTAGCGAATTTGAAAATTAAATGGATATGTTAGCACTGAACATAGTAGGGATCAATAAAGTTTGGTGGCCAGAGGCCGGGTATTTTTGGAGTGGAGACTTTAGGATAATTCATACAGGAGCAGAGGAAGGAAATTGAGGTGTGGGGATAGTTATACGAAAAAAGATAAGACACTGTGTAGAAAATTACTTACAAAAGAACGAAAGAGTACTCATGGTTAGCTACAGTGACGAAGAGGTAAAAGCGATCTACAAAGATATCGAAGAGATACTAAAATACGTAAAGAGAAATGAAAATTAAATAATCATGGGGATTTTAATGCAGTGGTAGGTAAGGGTAGAAAAGGAACAGTGATAGGTTTATTTGGTTTAGGTATGAGAAACGACAGGGGAAATAGGCTGGTAGAATTTTGCTACAAAAACAACTTAATCATCAAAAACACATTATTGCAACATCATGCTAGAAGACGATACATGTGGAAGATGCCAAGAGATATAGAAAGATATGAAATAGGTTACATTCTTGTTAGACAATGGTTTAGGAATCAAGTAAAAGACTGTAGAAGCTACCCAGAAGCAGATATAGACACTGACCACAGCATCGTAATTACAAAGGCCACTCTTAAATTAAAAAAGTTTAAAAAAAAGAACGGAAAAAGACACTTTGACTTTTAGAAACTAGAAGATAAAGATATCCACGAAAGATTTGAAAAAAAAAGTCAAATGAATTCCTGATACTAAGGAAGTAAAAACAGAATGGAGTAACATTAAATCTCGCTTAGACATAACGGCAAGAGATATTCTGGGGTATACACAAAAAGAACATAAGAAACCTTGGATAACAAAGGATATCCTGAATTTAATAGAAGAAAGACGAAAATACAAAACAGACCAGACAAAGCTGGAATAAAGAAATACAAAACCATAAAATGGGAAATTATTTGCAAATGCAGGAAAGCTAAAGAGCAATGGATTGATGAAAAGTGCAAAGTGGTACAAATAAGATGGAAATAAGAAAGACAGACGAAACATACAAACTAATTAGAATGAATTTTAAGGATATAAAACCGTGTAGCAAAAATATAAGTGGCACAGAAGGAGACTTCATTATAGAAAATGTAGAAAAAGAATTTAGATGGCAAGAATATATGCACGAGAGGAAATAACAGCACTAGAACAGTATTCAGACATTGAAAATGTCGACTTGGGATATCCTATACTTAGAGATGAATTTGAATTAGCATTAAGGAGTCTGAAAAATTGTAAGGCGCCGGGAACAGATAAGGTGCAAGCAGAAACTCTAAAAGTTGCTGGACAAGCAGTAACAGAACGCCTATTCCAACTTACAAGTTGGAAAAGGCGAGATGCCCAAAGATTTTAAACGTAACATCATAGTCACTATACCAAAAAAAGATAGGCACACATAGATGTGAAAATTATCAAACCATAACTTTGACAGCACATGTGTCAAAGATATTGAATAGAATTGTGCAAAAACGAATGGAAAAACAGACTGAAGAAGTACCAGGAGAAGATCAATTTGGGTTTTGGCAAAACAGGGAAACACTGGAGGCTATTTTAGCTCGGAGGGTGATGAAATCGAGAAAACAATAGAAAAAGAAGAATGCATGTATATAGGGTTTGTACATTTGGAAAAAGCATTCAACAATGTTAGTAGAAAAAATGTTCGAGATACTCAAAAAATTGGTTTTAGGATAGACGGATAGTACATAGCTCATACAAAGAGCGCTAACAGTGGTAATAGAATTCAAGCTGGAACGTAGGGACGTAAATATTAGGAAAGGGGGAGACAACGGTGTGCTCTATCCCTGTTAATTTTTAACTTGTGCATTGAAGATGTAATGAATACTGTCAAATGCAGGAAGACATTTGGAATTACTATGCAAGGACAAAAAATTGATATGCTTAGATTTGCAGATGATATAATGATATTAGCATTTAGCAAGGAAGAGTTAGAAGCAGCTTTTAATGAAATGGAAACAGTTCTAACCAAAAGATACTGTATGAAAATTAACAAAAATAAAACTAAAGTATGTAAAGAAGGGTAAATAAATCAAAAGTAGAATACAAATAAAAAACAAGAACTTACAAGAGGTTAAGGATTTTTGCTACCTAGCAAGTCAAATAACGCGAGATGGGAAGAGTGCAAAAAATATAAAACAAAGATTAGCACAAGGTCGTGCTACATTTAACCAGAAAAAGCAATTGCTGTGTTCAAAGACAACAAACAGAAACAAGGAAAAGATAGCTGAAAGCATATGTGTGGAGCACAGTACTGTACGGTTGTGAAACTTGGACAGTAGGAGAAGTGGACAAGAAAAAGATAGGCCTTTGAACTGTAATGCTACACACGTATGACAAAGATATTATGGGTAGACAAAGTTAACAACAAAGAGGTTCTAGAAAAGGTAGGGAAGAAAGAAATATGTGAAAAACGGTAAAAAATAGGAGAGTTAGTATGATATGACACATACTAAGTGTAACACCCAAGAACATTTTTAAATTAATTTAATTTTCAAATAATATTTTTGGCCAATCACAAACAATTCTATCTAAAATGTAACCTATCACTGACCTGAATTAAGATAGTTATCCAATCCTAGTTCAACTTTGGGGTGACAATTGACACTTTAAATGAACATAACCTATCAACTGATATCTCACGTCCCGTGAAATGTAGAAGATTTTAAATTTAGGCGCCAAAAGAAATGCTAATTTGTTCTAGAAAAGTCAAAACCGGAAGTACGTAATAAAATGTAATTTTTCGTGATATCTATAAAAATATTAACAGGAAATACTTTAGAATATTGCAGAATAACTTAAATTTAATTATAGGGCAGTTTCAATTAGCAATGGCAATAATAAAAATGGATTTAAACCATTAACCTAAAAGCACATGTAGGGATGATATACAATTGTGAAATATGTAAGATTTTTTATTGGCTAGAACAATCACATGATAAAAGGTATTTAAATATGGGGAGTGGAAAAATTAAAACACACGACACACAAAGACTAAACAACACAAAAAGACAAAAGATAGAAATGTGAAAGATAACTAGCTCGGAGCTAGCACGTGTTGTGCGACAAGATCGCGTAGCGATATTGGTTATAGGCTCGTGTATATTAAATGAATGTCGTGAAAAAATATAATAATTAGTATGTTTATTACGGGAAGAATAGTGAATTTAAGCAGTGCGTAAAGAACCCATAAGTTCGGCTCGTAAAGGAAAAGTAAATCGTAATAAATTTAAGTATAATAAAAAAAACGAAATGGTTCAGCTGTAAAGCAGTTAATGGTAGAAAGTGCAGGTTTATTAGCGGCAAAGAAAATGATACTTAACCACACCAATATGGTTCATTATTGATTGATTGGGGGAATTTTGGGTTTTGGAAGTTCGTTTCCAAACCAAGTTGTTACAGCAGCAGGGAGATATCAAGAGTTTTGAGCACAAAATGTATCAACACCCATGTTAAGCATTATCAACTCTGGTGAGAATAAGTTGCCTTGGAGGTATTGTAGCGATTGGAGCAACAGTGGGTATTATATACCCGAACAGGTATTGAGTGAATCTTTGAATAAATGTTTCGAGAGAACGGACGTGTATATGCATGCATACACGTGGTGTTGTAAGTATGAACTTTTATATAGTAATACATATGCTTTTACATGAATATGTTAAGTTGCTAGATTAAGGTTGGAATTCTTGGACTTTATTGACGTTACCGCTTATTATTATGAATTTTTTATAGCATATCAAGATTTATTGACTATGTTTAAGTTGGAAGCCAATTTGTTTGAACTGTAGAATTTGCAGTGCTTAGTATAATATTTAACAACCCAGATTAAGGGAACTTTAGTTAAGTAAGAGATATTGATTTTATTGCATTCAAGTATGTCAATATAGTAAATGTAAATAGTTCTATCAGCATATTAAAGGTTATTATATTCATTACTTGATAATGTTGAGATATATATCTATATATTACAATTAAAAGGGGTTTGTTGAACTACATTTAGGTACAGATACTTTGTAAACTTTTGGGTAAGTTAACTCACCAGTATCAGTTTCAGAATTCTGGGCCTATCCACCCTGGGACATATCCATGTACTCTCCAATGTAGAGTAGCCGAGGCGTTTGAAGAAAGTAGAGTAAAGACTATTGGAATAGGTAAGTGAACCCTTATATTGCAATTTTGAACCATAAAAAGTGATACAGAGCTGGCATTCGACTATATATGTATTAGGTAACTCGTTCCCTGTTTCTTTGACTGCTAGATAGGTCAGGAAAGGGGGTGAAGTGTTACATAAGCCATGAGGGAATAGTGCGGAATATATTAGAAGCAAAGATGGGAAAAAAGAGAGGTAGATGTAGACCTAGGTCAGACTATTGCACACAGATACTCAAAAATGTAGGTTGTGGGAATTTCAGTGAAATGTGTAGGCTAGGTCAGAATAGAAATCAATGGAGGTATGCGTCCAACCAGTTTCAAGACAGAAAACCTTATGACAAAAAAAGTATTATACATAAACCTAATAATTATTATAAGCAACTCCCAGTGCTGTTTTTGCAATATTCTCAACTAATGTTAATTGTATGAAAGAATTTACTGGAAAACTATTAATTCGGCAAGTGTCTGAGTTGGGGATCTTGGAAGCCGCAGGTTGCTCGACCCCTTTTACACACCATTGAATATCGATGACATAAGGCATGTATTTAGAAAACAATAGAAGAGGGAGTGAGCTGTATCTAGGCTGCAGGAATGTCAGAGAACTGTGTAGGCTAGCTCAGAATAGAAATCAGTGAAGGTATGTCTCCAACCAGTTCCAACACTGAAAACATAATAACAAAAAATAATTGAACTTAAACCTGATGATTATTATAATACATGTGTTGGTTTTGCAATGTTTTCAACTAATCTTGATTGTACAGTATGTCCCAAATTGGATGTATTAAATGGGTAACTTAGTTGTTATTGAAGATACAATAAAACTGTGTGCGCAGTCATGGGCCAACTTTTTGAGATCAATTCAATGGTGAAATCACAAATGAGTGATCTTCTTTTGTTTTCGAGTTATAGCCAAAAATTTATATTTTTAACAATTCTATTAATTCGTATAACTCGTTTGGTTGCAAAAATATCCAAAAATACTGTAAAAGTCTTATACAACACTTTTTTACGTAGAATACAGTGGCGTACGCAAATACATATTTAATATTTATAACACTTTTGAGGTTATAATATAAACTTGCATTTTTTTAAATGACAACCGCAATTGGTTGTCACTTTATTTACAAGTTCTTTTTGACAGCTTTTCAAAAATATATAGTTTAATATAATTATTTTTTCAAATGGCCGATTTATTCCGTTTTTGGTATAATAAAATAATTTATTATATTGGTAATAAATAGTTGGCCGAGAAACAAAAGGTAAACAAAAAGACAATTGTTTGTATAACAAACGTCAACAAGCTTCAATCATATCTATTGTACATGCAATAAATTGTATTGTTAGTTTGTAAGTGAAGCATCAGTCTGTTACTAAATGGCAAAAGTTGAAAATTACGAAAAATACGATATGGTAGTTGCATTTATCGAGTCTGCGAGAATTTCTCTATCAGCAAAAACTTTATATTTTAACAGGTAATTGTGTAACTAATAGCAAATAATATTACTAAATCGTTTGTAAATAATACGGGTATCCGGAAAGACGACAATCTAATATTAACATGTTTAAACGGATAGATAGTAATTTACAACAGTTTGGCTGTTTTGACAAACCTAGAACGAAACAGTATGCAGTTTTTAATCAAGAGCAAACTACTGGTTGCAACCATAGCATGTGTGGAAACGAACCCAAGAACATCATGTAGGAAAATTGAAAGGGAAATGGGTGTTTCTAAATCAGCAGCTTCAAGAATATTGAAGCGTAATAAATATCGACACTATAAAATTAAAATTATACATAGTTTGTTTCCGGACGATTTTCAAAAAAGATAGGCAATTTTGTCAATGGTATCTTCGTAAATGTGCTGCTACTAACGATTTTGGAAATAACATTATATGGTCTGATGAAGCACATGGGAATAGTGCTGGTATTTTCCAGACACAACAATCGACACTGGTCGAATGAAAATACCTATCAAACATACGACGCGTCAACAAAGTCGTTTTGGTTTGAATATTTGTTGCTACATTGTTGGTGGCAAATTTCAATACTACATTTTTGAGAATAATCTTTCAGCTGGTTGCCATTTTAAAATTTTTGATACCAACTTGCACGAATTACTGGAGGACATGCCTCTCGAAAAAAGACAAAAAGTGTGGTTCCAACAAGATGGTGCACTCCCGCACAACGCTATAATTACTCGTGATTATTTAAATAGAGAATATCCCAATAAATGAATGGTTTCGTTTGGACCTGTTCAGTGGCCGCCTAGATCTCTTGACTTGTCGATATTGGACTATTTCTTGTGGAATTTTTTGAAAGAGGAAATCTATAAAACCCAGCACCATAGTATTGAAGAGTTGCGGAATTCAATTGATGCAGTATTTGGTAAAGTTAAGGAGGTTCATTTATTAAATTCTATTAAATCTTTAATAAAACGATGCGAACTTTGTTTAAGAGAGAATGGAGACCAGTTTGTACAATATCTCTGAATTATCAGTAAATAAAACTATTGTAGTATTCCCAGCTGTGTTCTAGTGTTTTATATATATCATGTGTGAGGGTGTGTAGGTGAGGGTGTGTGTGGGTGTGTGCGCATGCGTGCGTGCATGCGTGGGAGCTTGCTTGTGTGTGTATGTGAGGGTATGAGGTGTGTGAGTGTGTGTGTATTTGTGTATCCATATATAGATTATAGACTATTTATATGTGGATAGGGAAATATAATTTTCAATTTAAGATGTAGTTATATTAATTTTTGTAATATATGTAGTTATGATATTGTATTCTTCTAGCTTTCAAACTTTGTTGTTTAGAAATGTGGTGTGGTACAATAATAAACTCTTGTTTTGTGTTTACCTTTTGCTTCGCGGCCAACTATTTATTACCAATACAATAAATTATTTTATTATACCAAAAACATGGAATAAATCAGTCATTTGAAAAAATAATTATATTAAACTATATATTTTTGAAAAGCTGTCAAAAAGAGATTTTAAATAAAGCGGCAACCGATTGTGGTTTGCATTTAAAAGATGCAAGTTTATACTATAACCTCAAAAGTGTTATAAATATTAAATATTTGCGTACGCCACTGTATTCTACGTAAAAAACTGTATAAAAGACTTCTACAGTCTTTTTAGATGTTTTTGCAAACAAACGAGTTATACGAATTAATAGAATTGTTAAAAATATCAATTTTTGACTAACTCAAAGAAGATCGCTCATTTGTGATTTTTTCACCATTGAATTGATCTCAAAAAGTTGGCCCATGACTGCGCACACAGTTTTATTGTATCTTTAATAACAACTAAGGTATCCCATTTAATACATCCAATTTGGAACACACTGTACAGAGGGATTTATTGGAAAACTATGAATTTGGCAAATGTTTAAGTGTTAGGGATCTTGGTAGCCACAGGCTGCTTAACCTCCTTCACATACCACTGAATATCGGTGAAATAGAGTATGTATTGTTACGTACCAATCAATTGGCACTTAAACATTGTTTTAGGGTAAGTTTGATGTGCAGAGGTTTCGCGCCATAAATTTCAAAAGACGCGGTGCGCGGAATTTTAAAAGACTAGGCGCGTACTTCCGATACGTCACAGTGCGTTTGCACAGATCGCGCGACGCTAGAGGGTTGGACGAATACTGGACAAAGAGTGGGGAAAAGTGGTGAGAGTTTTCGGTTAGACGCTTTAACGTGGCTGTTTTGCCTGATCTTTCGAGTGGAGTGGACGTTAGAGGTATCGTGTCGTGCTTATCTTATCTATGTAGATTTCCTTGCCTAATTGTCTTTGTTGTCGACCCTTACCATGTTTCCTAATCCGTTCCCTGCATAGGTAGGTGCCAATCTGAAGCCACGTAGGCATACCGTACTACACGACCCTGGGAGAACGAGCTCGTGATTGCTGGAGCTGGTCCGAACGCTGTGGAAGAGCGTCGGGCATACCATCTTTATCTATCCAGAAGGACGATAGGCGTACTTCGTGGAAATCTGGACCTATCATGTGAGTAAATTATGTATTACCTGTTGATTTAACTTTTTATATTTCCGATTATTACGTAATATCATTTATTGTTTTAAATATGTAAATTTCTGAAGTATTGCGCAATATAAATTGTGCATTGGTGACGTCATTGGAAGTTGGCATCGCGGAATCTGTAATAAGGTTGTCGTTGCTATCCGCCAGGGGCGTTGCTCGCTTTATTCATTGCGCTTGCGCGATGTGTTTATGAACTTTTTTTAACTGTATTATTGATTTTTAACTGTATTACCGACCTTTTAAACTGTAAGAGTATTTACAAAACAATAGAAGGGGAACCGAACTGTATCTAGCAAGAAAGAGCAGTGGCTATGTTCAAAGACAACAGACATAGAAACATGAATAAATGTGTTGGAAGCATATGTGTAGGGCACAGCACTGTACACCTATGAAATAGGGACAGTAGGAAAAGCTGACAGGAAATGAAAGAAGCTTTTGGAATGTTATGCATCAGATGTATCGTGATGATAGCATGGACAGATAAAGGTAATAACAAAGAGGTTATAGAAATAATAGGGGAATAAAAATATCTATCGGAAATATAAAAAAAAAATAGAAAAAGTAGAATGGCAGGATACATTCTAAGGCATTTTTTGGGAACAGTGCGGGCTATATTACAATCAAATGTAGGAAAAAAGAGAGGTAGATGTAGACCTAGATCAGAGTATTGCATGCAGATAGTGAAAGATATAGACTGGGAATTTCAGGGAAATATGTAGGTTAACTCAGAATAGAAACAGTGGAGGTATGCATCTAACCTGAACTGAAGAATTAATGATGATGATGATCATATAGTCACAAAAGTGCTTTCCGCTATTGCATATAACGTATGATGTCATCACTACATATATATTCAATCATAAGTTCTTTGTATACATATGCAGAAATACTTTTATTATTATTGGCAAGGCTTGCATATACTTGATAAAAATAATTGCCAAACAATAATATTGTTATAGTTACTTACCTGGACGCATCTTAATATTAAGGTTTTCCCTAATAAGAGCAAATAATGTTGTGGTGAAATTAACTTTGCAATCTGTGTCAATTGGCATATTCATTCGGATAAGCTTTTTATATGCTAATCTATTAGGACATTTGTTGCCAAACCCCAACGGCGGATCCATGTTCTTTAACATATCATACATTTCTTGATATAAAATTTTTCCTCTAAAAAAGATTAAAATGTTTGATTAATTAAATATTAAGTGGTTGAAAATAATTTACGTTGCATTAGGATCATACTCGGCCCATATCCGAACAAATTCATCTAAATGGTGTGCTCCTAATATGGAAGGATCTCTGGTTAAGTAATCAAAATTATCCATGATGACAGCAACGAATAAGTTTAACATCTGCAAAAAATATATACTATTTTATTTATTCATATACAGGACGCTATTTGCACAAAACAAATTATATATGTAATATTTCTTAATATGAATAAAACACACAAATGATATTGTTAATATACAGACATTTACCAACATTGGTATATATTCATACATCGTATAATACAAATAACATGTACCTGTTGTTTTACAAATGCTCTGTGACGTGCAAACACATTCACAAGCCATGTGCATATGCTAGATTGTTTAAGGGGGTATCATTTGATAATAAGTCAATGCACTTCAATATACATGTCTAATAATATGCTTTTAATAACAGGAGTATTTTTTGCAAAAAAAAATATTTGTGATGTATAATAGTTAAATACAACATCATAAGCAAACACACCATAAATGTTATTAAATCAAGATTTGATGTATTATTAAATAGCTATAAAGACTTTTCCAATATATCTTTTCGCAGAGTCAACATTAATTGCAGATATTTCACAACCAACACCTGTAGTTGTTTATAATAATCATCAGATTTATCTACGCTTATTTTTTCGTCATTAGGTTTTCCGTATTGAAACTGGTTGGACACGTACCTGCACTTATTTATATTCTGAGGTAGCCTATGCAGTTTGCTGAAATTCTCACACAGCCTATATACAGCTAATTTTATGCCCTATTTCGCCGAGATTCAGTGAAGGGGTTAAGCAGCCTGTGGCTGCCAAGTGCATGGGGAACTTGGCAGCCACAGGCTACTTACCCCCATTCACAATCGGTGAATGTCGAATAAATAGGGTTTATAATTCTAAACCAATAGAAGGGGACCGAACTGCATCTAACAAGAAAGAACAGCACCTATGATCAAAGATAACAAACGTAGAAACAAGAAGAAAATTATTGAACGCATATGTGTGGAGCACAGCACAGTATGCATATGAAATACGGCCAGTAGGAAAAGCAGACAGAAAAACGGTAACAGCCTTTTGAAATGTTGTGCTTTAGATGTATGAGGATGATAGCATGGACAGGCAAAGTTAATAACAAATAGGTTATAGAAATAGTAGGGAAATAAAGATGTCTGTGGAAAAAAAATAGGGGAAATAGAAGGGCAGAATATATTCTAAGGCATTTTTGGGGAATAGTATGGGATATATTACAAGCAGAGATAGAAAAAAGGAGGTAGATGTTGACTTAGATCAGATAGTGGTAGATGCAGACTGTGCAAATTTCAGGGAAATGTATAGGTTAGTTCAGAATAGCAAACAATGTGGGTATGCATCTAACCAGTTGCAGGACTGACGATCTAACGATGATGAAAGATTTTTCAATTAATAATTTGATCGCTAGTGTTTGTAAGGTTTTAGTCTGCATATTAATTTAGGAAACACTATTTGATTTGAAAAAATTGAAAGATAAATGTTCAGTTCTGTACTGAATACCATGTCTCTGCTTTTGAATATATGCTGTCCATTAATTTATTATTAGTTGAAGCTATTTTATGTTGTTCATGGCAGGATATTTATTATATGTACACTTGACAACTCTGATATTGCGTTTAAAAGTGGATCAGACAAGCCAAGTGTATGTTAGTTGTTGTCATACTGAAGGTGATTATTCTACATATTTTTAATTACTATTAATTTATTATAAAATATATCTATTAATTACAAGATATAACAGTTTGGATCAATATACTTAGGCCACAAACGAATATTAAGATGTCTGTGCAGAGGCAAGTTGTGCGATACTAAATAATTCTTGTTTCCTGAAGCTCATCGTTCCCAGCAGATTTGGGGAAGACCATCGTGCATACCTTCTTCAATAAACAAATGTTGATTAATATCTGCTCAGTAGGCTTTAAAATCACATCCCACTGTAACAGGCACTGCTAAGTGTTTTCCGATGTAATGGATAATTATCTGATGTATATTGGTTTAAGTTGTATTAAGCTCTCTCAAGTGTGGGGTGTGAAAAGTAGATTAGCATCGGCAAGCACTGGCAAAGAGAGATTCATTTGATTTCAGGGATAAGTGTAGGCAACAAATTGCCCGACCACTTCAGCTAGCAGAATCGTATTACTTTGGCACTGTAAGTTCCCATAATAGGGACGAGTAGCTTTTGTTTTTTTATAATGAGTACTAATAGTATGTCTTGGTTAAATTAGTGTATGTATTAATATTATTTGTTGTGGTGTATAAAATCGTGTTTAGTGTTAAAAAATAATAGTTGTTTTTGGTTATATCATTACACGTTGTAGCTACAGCGAATCTATGGATTTTGCTAATTAATACATGTATAAATTGTAGTGTTTGAACTTTATTTAATGATGACCCTGAGAAATTGGAATTAAAAAAGTTATTACAGCAGCACTATCATAATACCCCCTACATGTGATATTCCAATGCTCCACCCGAAGGTACTACATTGGTCGGGAAGTGATTTTTTTTACCAGGAAAATTTTGAATTTTGCCGAACCCTTGCTGTTCCAATCAAGGTAGGGATCTTTAACGTGTATGACAACACTTACACACGGGACCTCCATTTTACCTCTCATCCGAATAAGAGTGTATTTTTGCGAAAAATGCTCGCCTAAGATTTTTCAAGCGGACCGTGTCGGAATTCGAACCTGTGACCTTGTACCATAATACCACGTAATAATGTGTGGGATCAAGAATGGCTTATGAAAACCTGTGTGAATTGCTTAAATAATTTTGCTAATAAGATCACAGATATAATTTTCAAAGTATTGTTCCAAAATTTGTATGTTGGAAGCACTCCAAAGTCCTGAATATAGATTACAAAGAAATATAAAAATTTTTACTGTCTTTTCAAAGTAGACATTTTTTAACGACCACAAGGTGATTTAACAGGTTAGTACTTTAGATTTAAATTTGCTAAACTAGTATTGTACGATTTATTTCAGTAGTAGTTGGAGTTTGTATATAATACCACTGTTTCAATATGTGTTACGCGTCAAAAACTGCTTCACAATTTTTGTATTAATATGAACTAGGTATTACACATAGAAATGTGGTCTAGGTGTTCTCAGGCAATGTTTTAGGGGAAGAGCTCATTATTATTGAATGGTTTTGTGATAACAATGGTTCTTACGGATTGTGGAATGAGACACGATGTTTTCCGACCAATTTTTGATGCATAACATATAAGTGGTGGTGGATTTTCAAGTTGTTGAAAGTGCCGCCACGATGGCTTCTCAACATGACCACCTCTTTTCAACGACTAATGCAGAAGTACATTATAGAATGAATTGAAGTTTTACCACTTAATTCCCTACCTATTCCAATTTAATATTCTACCTTGTTTAGTTGTACATACATTTTTGTAACAATGTAAGCGCAAATGTTTAGCTAAATTGATTAAGGCAAAATTTACATGCTTTTTAGAGTTCTGTACCTTAGAAGGTATAACGGAACCTTTATAAAATCACTCTCGTGTCCGTCCGTCCGTCTGTCACAGAGGTTTTTCTCGAAAAATATGTAACGTAGGAATTTGAAATTTAGCACGCTAGGTCTTTATGGCACGCACATATATCGACAGTCAGAAAATAGAAAACAATATTTTTAGATTAAAATGGCGGGGATTAATTCGGTCAAAAGAAAAAAGTTTTAATAAATATATCGTGTGAGGTATCATTTGAAAGAGGATTGTAAAAGGCTTCTAAAATTATTTTTTTTTATAATTTTCGGTCCAGTAATCTTCATGATATAGCTCAAAATATGCCAAATATGACGCCCCCGCTCCCTATTCTCTTACATTTCCAAAGCTAAAATTTTTATTTTAATAGGGATAGTAGCTATTGAGTCATAGATTATCGGAAATGTGCAGGGTTTTTGACAGTGTAATAGTTGCTGGGAAAAATTTTTTAAACACAGTAATAGACAACGTATTTACTAAATAATGTATCAGTACAATGTGGGACAATATATATTCATTTTTCAGTTATCACAATCAGATTTGGATAGGATTTAAATATACATAAAAATAAAAACAGCTTAATTTGGTTTATTGATTGCTCACTGTAGTATTGGTACAGAACCCCAATGTTGAATATGAAAAAACTCAACAGCAAAGCATGTTACTAATAGTGAAGGAAATCAATTATTGGTATTGGAATTTGTAGTAGAAAATCGTAATACTAGTTTGCGTAAAACCAGTCAAACAATCGGATTGAGTAAACCTAGTGTTTCAAAAATACTAAAAGCCAACAAATTTCACCCATATAAAATTTAGCTTCACCAAGAGCTTAAGAATGGGGATTTTCAAAGCAGAATAAATTTTGGATTATGGGTAATGGATCAAATCGGAGAAGATGATAATTTTTTTAATTTTGTTTTGTTCAGTGACGAAGCAACATTCCATAACAATGATTTTTTTGAGTTTTTTCACATTCAACATTACCAGTACTTCTAAAGCGTTGCAATAATCTTTCAAACACAGCTCTATTAGGATGCATTCGATTAGGAAATTTTTGAGCATAAATTCTTGTAGCTAATACACAATTTTCTTCAGCTTCGCCAACTACCAACATCATATCAATCCTTGCGTTAAGACTATAGGTTTTCATTTTACAAATGTTCACCTCACAACAACACAGATACAAAACTGACAAACAACAAAAACAAAACTTAAACATGGTTGCTGTTGCGACGAAGTCAAATAGTTAATATTATTTGGTAGGCAACGCGCCGCCGCCTGTGATCAAAGTAAATTATACCCAACTATAGAATTATGTACCAACATTTTTAATTATTCGCTAATAACTCGGAAACGGTTGAATATGAATATAGGGTAACCTTATATTGTTGAATAGAGAATTTAATTCTGCATTTTACTACTTGAAAATATACAGGGTGTTCCATTTGAAATAAGCGACTTAATGGCATTAATTGTTTAATAAACGGAGAACAATGCAATGAACACCCTGTATATTATTTTGATAACTAGTGTTATGTTTCCGTTAACTACAAGTTTATACTATTCCCCTACAAAAGTTAAATGTTCAGCATCATCTAAATCATGGTGTTACAAAAATTTTTAATGAATCATACGATTTTGAAAAAAGATGAATAACTCAACAACTATGAGATTTAGGTATAGGTAATCCTGATAAAAGTTACCTTAGTTTGATACGAGAAATCAGAATTTGTAATAAAATACTGGGTGTTCCATTTAAAAAAACAACTTTGGTATATAACTTTTTTATTGAACACCCTGTATAACACTAATTAATTTTACGTTGTAGCCATTTTGAATATACATAACATTTATTTGAAAGTTTTTTCGCTAAACGTTACCATTAAGCAGTAATCGAGCGTTTCGTATGCGTTGGGACACCCTGTATATATATATATATATATATATATATATATATATATATAAATATATACAGGGTGAGTTTTTAGTGGGGCAACGGCCGATAACTCCGTTATTATAAAAGCTACGTAAACCAAATTTGGAGGCATATTAGGCATGCCTAAAGTGCACATTTTAAAAATATTTGAAAGCATAAGGGTGTTTCATAATTCCAGGGCATATTAAACTTATATTTTTGTAAATAGAACACCCCATATATTATTACAATTTTGGAAAGCCCATAAAAAATGCTTTAATTTGATATCAAATTGTATCTATCTATTCCTTTTAGTTTTTGAGATATTCAACTGTTTTTAGAAAAAATGACCCTGATTTAGATACACTGCCACTGCACTAATACACAACTTATGTTAATTTTCAAAATGCAGAAAATTTTACTATATACCATAGTATATTTGTAAATATTACACTTTTGAAATTTCTTCACACTATACAGGGTGTGTCAGGTTTCGCAAATTGCAATTTTTAAAACTTTTTTTAAATGGTACCCTACCAATTTTATTGCTACATTGGATGGTTCATTGAGTGTCCTTTCATTTTTGTTAAGCATTCCCTATACCTAAATCTATTACTTTCTGAGATATTTTTGATTTTCTTCAAATTTTAAGAATGTTTTTAATTTACATAATTAAAAATAACTTACTATTGGAGAATATTATAAAACAATTAATTCATTTTGATTAATAATTAACTACATTTATCCAATAACAATTTTCACTAAAGATATAACCTACAATCATACGCTATCAACAGAATTCTGCCAGATCAACAATATGCATTTCATAGAAAATGTTCAAGCAGGAAATCAGGCAGGCTTTGAAAAAAATAACGATTACAATTAAAATGTCGTTTAGGTTTATTAATTGTAGTGTGTTGTAATTTAACAGGATATCTCTCTTGGTATATTCTTAATGCAAGTAGGCAATTTCTTAAACTTTCTCCCAATACTCAAATCATATGTATTTGTTCGTCCACGCTAAAATTCATTTTGAAAACTCCTTCAAAGATTACATTTAAAACAGAACTGATAATGTGTTAAATGACAACACACTACAATTAATATGACATTTTAATTGTAATTGTTTTTTTTCAAAGCCTGCTTGATTTCCTGTTTGAACATTTTTTATAAAATGCATATTGTTGATCTGGCAGAATTCTGTTGATAGCGTATTATTGTAGGTTGTTATATCTTTAGTGAAAATTGTTATTGGATAAGTGTAGTTAATTGTTAATCAAAATGTATCAATTGTTTTATAATATTCTCCAATAGTAAGTTATTTTTCATCATCATTTTGTTTTCGACCTTACTTAAGGTCGGTTTGATGCAGCTCTAACTTCTTTTCTATTCTGTGCTAATCTAAAAAGCTTTACATACCCTTCACAACCTAAATTTCTAATAATTTGACTAATATAGTTTGGTCTAGGTCTTCCTATATCCTTCTATCTTTTTCCTATCCAGCTGACTCTACATAGATATTAGCAACCTGATGGTTGTTAAAGAACTCTAACAAGTTTACATGATTACCATTTACAAGGAAATGAAATATAACCTGGTTATCCGCTTCAAAAAGGAAAAGTGTTAAATTATATGTTATGGTAAGGCTTAAGCAACGAAACGCTACCAACATGCCAGACCGCTAACTAATTGTGAGTTATGTCCTGGTGACATTTAGTTAACTGATTTTTATCTTTTTTGTTTTGTTTTCGAACTTACTTAAAGTCGGTTTGACGCAGCTCTAAATTCTTTTCTATTCTGAGCTAGTCTAAAAAGGTCTACATACCCTTCACAACCTAAATCTCTAATAATTTGACTAATATAGTTTTGTCTAGGCCTTCCTACTCTATTTTTATTTGGTAGTCTATAATCTAAAACTTTACTAAATAGTCCTCATGTCTTAACTGGTGCCCTATCATTCTATCTCTCCTGACCTTCAATTGTTTCCACATACAGGATCCTCACCTATCCTTCTATAAACTTCCTCGTTTGTTACTCTATCTGTCCAACTAATCTTTAACATTCTCCTATAACACCAAGTTTCAAAAGCTTCTATCTTTTTCTTATCTACTTCTTTAATTGTCCAAGTCTCACTACCGTATAGTAGAACGCTCCATACGTACGACTTTAAGAAACTTTTCTATTATCTAAACTAATACTATTAGCTATTAGTAAGTTTTTCTTTTAAAAACATTTTTCTAGCTTGAGCTATTCTAGCTACTATATCCCTTCTACTACGTCCATCCTTTGTAATTATACTACCTAAATAGCAAAATTCATCTACCTCCTCTAACTCGGTATTATCTATTTTTAATTTTGCTTTAGAACTAGGCTGTAACTCACTTGTCATTATCTTTGTCTTTACTGAGTTAATTCTCATACTATAGTTACTCTGTAGTATCTCATCTAAAATATTTAAAAACTCTCCTAACTCTTTTCTAGACTCTGCTATAATGGCTATATCATCTGCAAAACGTAACATGTCTATTTTCTGTCCCTGTACACTAATACCTATCTCTTTTCTCTCTCTAGCTAAGTTTAAAGCTTCCTCAATATAAACATTAAAAAAAAAAGGGAGACAGTATACAACCCTGTCTAACACCATTTCTAATCTTAGCTTCCTTTTCTATTTCATCCAATCTAATTACTACGCTTTGGTTTTTATATAGACTGTAAATAATTTTTCTATCCCTATGAGAAATTCCTATTTTTCGCAAAACCCTGAACATAACAATCCAATTAACCCTATCAAATGCTTTTTCTAAATCTACAAATGCGAAATGAGTCTTTTTATTTTTTTGTAACCTTTTTTCGATAATTACCCTAATCATTAGTATCGGTTCTCTAGTCCCTCTGTCTTTACGAAAACCATATTGGTCTTCGCCTAAATAATTCTCAGTCAAAGCTTCTACTCTATTTTTAATTATTATTGTTAGTATTTTGGAAGCATGAGAAGTTAAACTAACCGTCCTAAAATTCTCACACCTATCAGCTCCTAACTTTTTTGGGATTGGAATAATAATATTTTTTTCGAAATCTATTGGAACCTCACCTGTGTCATATATTACATTTATTAGTTCATATAATCTGTCTAAAGTTTTCTGACTTGCATATTTTATTAATTCTGCGGGAATATCGTCTATCCCTGGCGCTTTATTTAATTTAAGATTCCGAACAGCTCTATCAAATTTCTCTCTTAATATTGAGAACCCTATTTCTACATCCTCTTCTTGGTCGTTCTCTAACTCATCCATATCGTCTCCCTTATATAAATCTTCTAAATATCTTTTCCATCTATCTGGTACCTCAACTTTATTTATTAGAAGCTCATTATTCTCGTCTCTAATACCATTACATTTTTTCCTATCTTCCCCAAAAAACTTTTTAACTGCCCTGTAAGCCCTGTCTGTCTTACCTACTCTCAAATCATCTTGTATTCCCTTACAATTTTCCTCCATCCATTTATTTCTAGCTTTTCTACACTCATGTACTATCTTATTTCTAACTGTATTATATTTTTGCTTACTTTCACTATCCACTGCTCTGAAAGGTTTAAGCTTTCTTCTATTCTCTATTAAATCTAATATCTCCTTTGTTACCCACGGTTTTCTCTCTTCTATTTTTTTCTTACCTATAGACTGTGTTGCTGTATCATGTACAGTCAGTTTTATTTCTTTCCATCTATTTTCTACATTCCCTCCTACAGCTATCTCTTTGCTCTTATTATCTAATACTTGTTTATATTCCTCTTTTACCCTACTATCATTAAGCTTACCTAGATCCCATCCTCTCTTTTAACCTTTCTCAATTTTTGAATTTTAGTTTACACTTCATTTTAACTAAGTTATGATCGCTATCTATGTCAGCCCCTGGATAACTACGACAGTTTTAACTTGGTTTCTAATTCTTTGTTTAACTAAAATATAATCTATTTGGTATCTAGCCCTATCACCTGGGGCTTTACAGGTATATCTTCTCCTAACATGTTGTTCGAATAGGGTGTTTACAGTTACTAATCTATGTTCCTGGCAAAACTCAACTAATCTTTCTCCTCTATCATTTCGTCTGCCATACCCAAATTTTCCTACCATTTTTCCCTCACTACCTTCTCCCACTGACGCATTAAAATCGCCCATAACTATTAAATTCTCATCTCCTTTACTTTTCTCACTATACTATTTATATCCTCGTATACCTTTTCTACCATTCCTCGAATGGACCTGCATACTTGAGTTAGTTGGCATGTAAACCTGTACTAAAACAGTGTCTGTGGGTTTTGTACCAATGGCTAACCATAATTATTCTAATCAGCTAAATTGTAAGTACTCTTTAACTTTATGCCCTATTCTTACCTAACACTATTCCTACCCCTGCCTGTCCATTAGTTGAAGAAGTTGTAATTATTCTATAATTACTTTCCAAAGTCATTACTATCTGGCCATCTCACCTCACTAATACCTAAGATGTCCAGTTTTTCCTTTCTCATTTCGGTACTAATAAATTGGCAGTTAGACCATTAGGTCGGTACTGGCTAGTCTAATGACCTTACATTCCAAGTCCCTATCACTAAATCGAACTGTTGTTAATACCACCACATTAATCTCCCAAGTACACAGCGTACTTAAATTGATACAAACATGATGGCATTCTCTGGGGTAAAAGATTCCTGAGTTAAAATAGTCCCCATTCGGATCTCCGGAGGACTACTGGGAAATGCGATCGGAAAGTTCAAATAAGAGTAGGGAACATTCTGCGAGTCGGAGCGTGGAATGTTAGAAGTATGAAGCAAGTAGGTAAGCTAGAGAACCTAAAATCGAAATGAATAGGTTATCACTAGACATAGTAGGGATCCAAGTTCGGTGGCCAGAGGCGGGGATTTTGGAGTGGAGACTTCAGGGTAATTCATACAGGAGCAGAGGAAGGAAATTTGGTGTGGATAGTTATGCGGAAAAGATAGGATACTGTGTGAAAATTACTTACAAAAGAACGAAAGAGTACTCATGGTTAGATTAGAATCTAAACCGGTAAACACAGTAATAATACAAGTATACATGCCCACCTCTAGCTACAGTGACGAAGAGGTAGAAGCCATCTACAAAGATATCGAAGACATATTAAGATACGTAAAAGGACATGAAAATTTAATAATTACGGGGGATTTTAATGCCGTGGTAGGTGAGGGTAGGGAAGGAGCGGTAGTAGGTTTATTTGGTTTAGGTACGAGAAACGACAGGGAAATAGGCTGGTAGAATTTTGCGACAAGAACAATTTAATCATCACAAACACATTATTTCAACATCATGCTAGAAGACGATATACGTGGAAGATGCCAGGAGATATAGGAAGATATCAAATAGATTACATTCTTGTTAGACAACGGTTTAGGAATCAAGTAAAAGACTGCAGGAGCTACCCAGAATCAGATATAGACACTGACCACAAACATCGCAATTATGAAGGCCGCGCTTAAATTTAAAAATCTGAAAAAAGGAACGGAAAAGGCACTTGGACTTAGAGAAACTAAAAGATAAAGATATTCAAGTAAGATTCGAAAAAGTCAAATGAATTGCTGAATGATATCGGGAAAATATCTGAAACTAAGGAAGTAGAAACAGAATGGAATAACATTAAATCCAGCCTAGACATGGCGGCCAGAGATATTCTGGGGTATACACAAAAGAAAATAAGAAACCATGGATAACAAAGGATATCGTGAATTTAATAGAAGAAAGACGAAAATACAAAAATAAATCAGACGAAACAGGAAAACAAAGATACAAAGCCATAAAATGGGAAATTATTCGAAAATGCAGGAAAGCTAAAGAACAATGGATTGATGAAAAGTGCAAAGAGGTACAAACAAAGATGGAAATAGGAAAGGCAGACGAAGCATACAAATTAATTAGAATGAATTTTAGGATATAAAACCGTATAGTAAAAATATAAGGGACGCACAAGGAAACGTCATTATAGAAAACGTAGAGAAAGTGAGTAGATGGCAAGAATATATGAGAATTTATATGCAGGAGAGGAACTAACTGCATTAGAACAGGAATCAGACATTGAAAATGATGACTTGGGATATCCTATACTTCGAGACGAGTTTGAATTAGCATTAAAGAGTCTGAAAATGGTAAGGCGCCGGGTACAGATAAGGTGCAAGCAGAAACTCTAAAGGCCGCTGGACAAGCAGTAACAGAACGTCTCTTCCAACTTGTAGCTATATGTATGAGACAGGCGAGATACCCAAAGATTTCAAACGTAGCATCATCGTAACTATACCAAAAAGAAAGGCGCGGATAGATGTGAAAATTTTCGTACAATAAGTTTGACAGCACACGTGTCAAAAATATTAACTAGAATTGTGCAAAGACGAATGGAAAAACGAGCTGAAGAAATACTAGGAGAAGACCAATTTGGGTTTAGGCGAAACAGGGGAACGCGGAGGCTATTTTAGCTCTGAGAGTGATAATGGAGAAAACAATAGAAAAGGGGAAAGCATGTATATAGGGTTTGTAGATCTGGAAAAAGCATTCGACAATGTAAATTGGAAAAAATGTTTGAAATACTCAAAAGATTGGAATGAGTTATAGGGATAGACGAATAGTACATAGCTTATACAAAGAGCAAACAGCAGTAATAGAATTAGAGCAGGAACGTAGAGAAGTAAACATTAGGAAAGGGTGAGACAGGGATGTGCCCTATCCCCATTGATCTTTAACTTGTACATAGAAGAGGCAATGAATACTGTCAAATGCAGGAAGACATTTGGAATTACTATGCAGGGACAAAAATTGATATGCTTAGATTTGCAGATGATATAGCGGTATTAGCGTCTAGCAAGGAAGAGTTAGAAGCTGCTCTTAATGAAATGGAAACGGTTCTGACAGAGAGATACGGTATGAAAATTAACAAAACTAAAACTAAAGTTCTAGTTTGCAAAGGTGGGGAAAATAAATCAAAAACAAGAATACAAGTATCTAACACGAACTTACAAGAGGTTAAGGATTTCTGCTACCTAGGAAGCCAAATAACGCAAGATGGGAAAAGCACAAAGATATAAAACAAAGATTAGCACAAGGTCGTGCTACATTTAACAAGAAAAAGCAACTACTGTGCTCAAAGACCACAAACATAGAAACAAGGAAAAGATTGCTTAAAACATATGTGTGGAGCACAGCACTGTACGGCTGTGAAGCCTGGACAATAGGAGAAGCGGACAAGAAAAAGGTAGAAGCCTTTGAAATGTGGTGCTACAGGCGTATGATGAAGATATCATGGACAGACAAAGTTAAGAACGAAGAGGTACTAAAATGGTAGGGGACGAAAGAAATATGTGGAAAACGGTAAAAAATAGGAGAGATAGGATGATAGGCCACATACTACGGCATGAGGGAATAGTGCGGAATATATTAGAAGCAGAGATAGGAAAAAAGAGAAGAAGAGGCAGACCTAGATTAGACTACTGCACACAGATAGTAAAAGATGTAGGCTGTAGAGGTTTCAGGGAGATGTGTAGGCTAGCCCAGAATAGAAATCAATGGAGGTACGCATCCAACCAATCCCAAGATGGATAAACTAATGACGAAAAGATAACTGTGCTTAAACATGATGATTATTATAAGTAACTACAAGAATTGGTTGGGCAATATTCTCGAATAATGTTAAGTGTGTGAAAGGATTTACTGGAAAACCATTATTTCGGCAAATGTCTAAGTGTTGGGGGATCTTGGTAGCCACAGGTTGCTTAACCTCCTTCACTGAATCTCGGTAAAATAGGGTATAAAATTAGAAAACAATAGAAAGGGAACGAGCTGAATACACATGCTGTGTGAGAATTTCAGGGAACTATGTAGGCTAGCTCAGAATATAAATAAGTGCAGGTGCGTGTCCAACCAGTTTTGAGACGGCAAACCTAATGACGAAAAATAAGCGCAGATAAATCTGATGATTAGTATAAACAACTAGTTGTTGGTTGCGAAATACCTGCAACTAATGTTGACTGTGCGAAAAGATAAATTGGAAAATATATTAAATCGCCAAATGGTTAAGTGGAACTTGGCAGCCACAGGCTGCTTACCTCCTTCACAACCATTGCAGGTCGGAGAAATAGGGCATGTAACTGTAAAACAATAGAAAGTGATCAAACTGCATCTAACAAGAAAGAACAGCGCCTATGAGGAAAGACAACAAACATAGAATAAGAAGAAAATTGTTGAAAGCATATGTGTGTAGCACAGCACAGTATGCCTAGGAAATACGGGCAGTCTGAACCGCAGACAGAAAAACGGTAGCAGCCTTTTGAAATGCTGTGCTTCAGATGTATGAGGACGATAGTGTGGACAGACAAAAATAATAACAAATAAGTTACAGAAATAGTAGGGGAACAAGGATATCTGGGGAAAAAGAGAAATAGTAGGGCGGAATACGTTCTAAGGCATTTTTGGGGAATAGTATGTGATATATTACAAGCAGAGATAGGAAAAAAGAGGTAGATGTAGACCTAGATCAGACAGTTATAGATGCAAACTGTGCATATTTCAGGGAAATCTGTAGGTTAGCTCAGAATAGGGAACAATGATGGTACGCGTCTAACCAGTTCTAGGACTGAAGACCTAATGATGATGATACCTTTTCTATTTCTTCATCTTCGTACTAAGTTGTTGGCATGTAAACCTGTACTAAAACAGTGTCTGTGGGTTTTGTACTCAACTTAACCATAATTATTCTATCACTAAATTGTAAGTACTCTTTAACTTTATGCCCTATTCTTTTACCTAACACTATTCCTACCCCTGCCTGTCCATTAGTTGAAGAAGTTGTAATTATTCTATAATTATCTTTCCACAAGTCATTACTATCTGGCCATCTCACCTCACTAATACCTAAAATGTCCAGTTTTTCCTTTCTCATTTCGACTAATAAATTCGTTAACTTATCTACTCTAACTAATGACCTTACATTCCAAGTCCCTATCACTAAATCGAACTGTTGTTTTATATTCTTATGATGACGAGCCCCAAGTACCCCCTCCCGGAGATCCGAATGAGGGAGTATTTTATATCCGGACAAGAATTTTACTTGTGAGCTTTCCATCATATGTATTTCGTGTTTTAGGCCACGCACACCTGGGAAATATTGTGGTAGGCTCCCATATCTTTCCACAACGCAGTTTTCAAAGATTTTAGCAAAAGCCGTATCCGTCACGGCCAACCCCAACAAGCTTTAGAATTATTGAGGATCGCCCGAGACCAACCGACCCTCTTCCAATATCTGTTAGCCAGCAAGGCTGCTGCCCCTTGCTGCGCCTTTTAATCGCCTTTTACGATAAGCAGGCTTACTATAGTAGTATTCTTTATCCCCTACTATAGGGAATATCGTACTGTATCTTTATCTTTATGTAGATCCCTTTTTCTTGCCTTTTGATTATCGTTCCTCAACCCGTTCCTTATCGTTACCCCTACATATAGGTAGAAGATACTAATTTGGATACAACCTGGCAGCAGTCCACGACCCTAGAACGAACGAGTCCAGGGAGCCCCGCCGTCACTAGCCGGAGCAATCCTGATGGAAGTCGCAGCCGCCATCTTTAAATTATCCTGAAGGAAGCCACGAGCAACCCTGAAGGAAGTGATTCCGTAGGAAGCTGTACCTATTCATGTGAGTACCCCGTTTTTTATAAACTGTTTTATGAATTTGACATATTTCGTCATTACGTGTAATAATTTGCATATTGTGTGACGTCATTGACAGATGGGCGCGCTAATTTCCATATTATAGATTAGCGTTACCAACTGCCGTTATTTTTAGTTATGTAAATTAAAAACATTCTTAAAATTTAAAGAAAATAAAAAATATTTCAGAAAGTAATGGATTTAGGTATGGGAATGCTTAACAAAAATGAAAGGACACTTAATGAACTATCCATTATAGCAATAAAATTGGTAGGGTACCATTTAAAAACAGTTTTAAAAATTGCATTTTGCGAAATCTGACACACCCTGTATACTGTGAAGAAATTTCAAGAGTGATATTTACAAATATACTATGGTATATAGTAAAATTTTCTGCATTTTGAAAATGAACATACGTTGTGTATTAATGCAGTGGCAATGTATCTAATCAGGGTCATTTTTTCTAAAAACAGTTGAATATCTCAAAAACTAAAGGAATAGACAGATACAATTTGATATGAAATTAAAGCTCTTTTTATGGGCTTTTCAAAAATGTAATAATATATAGGGTGTTCTATTTAAAAAAATATAAGTTTAATATGCCCTGGAATAATGAAACACCCTGTATGCTTCCAAATATTTTTAAAATGTGCACTTTAGGCATGCTTAATATGCCTCCAAATTTGGTTTACGTAGCTTTTATAATAACGAAGTTATCGACCGTTGCCACACTAAAAACTCACCCTGTATATATATATATATATATATATAATCAAATCAATAAAAATATTCTTGAGATATAGGTCATTTATTAAAATATAAAATTATATCAACATATATTACGCGTTTCGGTCTTATTAACCTTGATCACATATTAAAATCTAAAAATATTATATATAGTTAATTAATAAAACTTACAAAATCTTACGTGTAATTTACATATTGTTTTGCATTCTACTAGACTATAATGAATGGTGAAATTTATACTAGTGTTAATATGTCCAAGCAGTATCAGTATAGATAAGATTATTTTTACATAAAGATGTGTTAATTCCTATATAATTGATTATTATTTAGTATATTTGTAAAAGTTTAATAAAAATTTTTTATTTTCATATGTATAGGGTGTATGTATAAATTTCACCATTCATTATAGTCTAGTAGAATGCAAAACAATATGTAAATTACACGTAAGATTTTGTAAGTTTTATTAATTAACTATATATAATATTTTTAGATTTTAATATGTGATCAAGGTTAATAAGACCGAAACGCGTAATATATGTTGATATAATTTTATATTTTAATAAATGACCTATATCTCAAGAATATTTTTATTGATTTGATAAATAAAAGGTCAAGAAACATACCAACCATATATATATATATATATATATATATATATATATATATATATACAGGGCTTTTCACGACGACCGTGCATTAGACATTTCTTAGAAAGTACAAGAGATAGAAGTATGAAATTTTATATGTAGTGATTGTTCGACATGCCGAGTTGATCTAAAATATTTTCGTTTTGATAGCACTTCCGGTTGTACCGGAAGTTGATATTATCTTTGTTATTTTAAATGGAACACCCTGTATATTTTTGCATTTTTAGATTCTGCACAAAATTTTAAGTTAAATTCCTTTAATAAGTAATATCTTAATATTTTACCGTTTTCGAGATATTTAGTTTTTTATGTTTTTTTTGTAAAAAACTGAAATACTTTCTTGACAATAATGTACATTTAAACTTACAGTTTAGAAACCAATTATTAGCAGATATACTATTCAAATGGTTGATACACATTTAAATGTATTTGTTTCCATTCAACACCATACGAGGTGGCCGGCGTTTTTACTGAAAGTTTCTTACATAAAAAATCTGAAAAGTCAATTTTTCTAAATGGAACACCCTGTATATTTTTGCATTTTTAGATTCTACACAAAATTTTAAGTTAAATTCCTTTAATAAGTAATATCTCAATATTTTACCGTTTTCGAGATATTTAGCTTTTATGTTTTTGTAAAAACTGATATACTTTCTTGACAATAATGTACATTTAAATTTACAGTTTAGAAACCAATTATTAGCAGATATACTATTCAAATGTTTGATAAACATTGAAATGTATTTGTTTCCATTCAACACCAAACTAGGTGCCGGACATTTTTACTTAAAGTTTCTTGCATAAAAAAATCTGAAAAGTCAATTTTTCTAAATGGAACACCCCGTATATTTTGATATTTTCAAATTGTTCAATCATTTTTAAGGTAACATTATGTAACAAGTCCTATTCTGAAGTTCAACTGTCTTTAAGTTATTTGATTTTAATGACATTAAATGGTTCTACTACGATAATAAAAATAAATATCAGCATTATGTTCGTAGGAGACTTTAATGAAGGTTGAAAAGAATAAAAGAATAATTAATCTTTATACTATAACATATGCTCGATAATGTCATTATTTCTTTCCAAACATGCATTTATTCTTTTAATAAGGTTATCGTGTGTTGCTTTTCTTATTGCTTGTGGTGTTAATGAATTTATAGCAGCTCTAACTCTATCTTTCATATTGGCTTTGGTTGTGATAGGATCTGAATAGACGATGTTCTTTAAGTGACCCCAAACGAAAAATCTAGTGAATTACCATCTGAGTTCTCGGGGCCATCGAAATGGACCATTATTTGCAATCCATCGGTCTTGAAAAATTCCTGTTAAAAAATCGCCAACCAGTCGGTAATTGTGACATGGAGCACCATCCATTTGATACCATAAGTAATCTCTTTGTAGATGGTTTTGTATTATTGGCTGCACTCCATTTCTTAGCATATGAACATACCTTTCTCCAGTTAAATTTTCATCGTATAATTCGAGATAAAGGATTGAATCGCAATTAATGGCACAAAATACATTAAATTGCCATTTGTCTTGAAAATTTCTTTCACGGACTACGTGTGAATTTTTGCGAGCCCAATAATTGCTGTTGTGCCTATTAAAGACTCCATTTTGGTAAACTGCTTCGTCTGTCCAAATAATGTTTTTAAAAGTTTTTGTCCTTTTGACTTTTAGTTAGCAACCACTCAAAAAACTGAACTCTCCGAGGCAAATCAGTGTTTTTTAAATGTTGGATGCAGTAAAATTTATATGGGCGCCATTTGTGTTTATTAAGTATACGATAAATGGTCACATACGGTATACCTATTTCTCTTTCGGCTTCGTGTAATGAAGCAGTTGGGTAGCAGAGAAAAATCCTAAAACAGCGATTTCATTGTCTTCATTTTCAACTTGTGGCTTTCTGCGTTTAATGTGTAGAAGAAATGCTCCATTCGTTCTACAGTTTTGAAGTAGACGATTAACTAACTGTATTCTTATTGGGTTTTTGAAGATGCGGGTATCTATCTGCAAATAATCGACAAGTTCGACTATTTATTCTATTACATTCACCGTAAGTAATTATTAAATTATTAAATTTAAGAAATCTTCATTACTATAATCTAATCTTGACATTTTTAATATTTTATAACACACACAATCTAACACGTAATCTAATAAAGTAATAAGACAGTTTGTTAATTCTGTATCACCGTTCGATTATTTGCCAAAGCATCGTACGAACATAATGCTGATATTTATTTTTATTATCGTAGTAGAACCACTTAATGTCATTAAAATCAAATAACTTAAAGACAGTTGAACTTCAGAATAGGACTTGTTACATAAGGTTACCTTAAAAATGATTGAACAATTTGAAAATATCAAAATATACGGGGTGTTCCATTTAGAAAAATTGACTTTTCAAATTTTTTTATGCAAGAAACTTTAAGTAAAAATGTCGGACACCTGGTATGGTGTTGAATGGAAACAAATACATTTAAATGTTTATCAAACATTTGAATAGTTTATCTGCTAATAATTGGTTTCTAAACTAAGTTTAAATGTACATTATTGTCAAGAAAGTATATCAGTTTTTTTACAAAAAAAAACATAAAAAGCTAAATATCTCGAAAACGGTAAAATATTGAGATATTACTTATTAAAGGAATTTAACTTGAAATTTTGTGCAGAATCTAAAAATGCAAAAATATACAGGGTGTTCCATTTAAAATAACAAAGATAATATCAACTTCCGGTACAACCAGAAGTGCTATCAAAACGAAAATATTTTAGATCAACTCGGCATGTCGAACAATCACTACATATAAAATTTCATACTTCTATCTCTTGTACTTTCTAAGAAATGTCTAATGCACGGTCGTCGTGAAAAGCCCTGTATATGTATATATATTAAATGTTTTTAATGGGTTTGAGGGCAGCTGGTAAAAAGAAAACTCTTTTATAATGCCTAAATTTTCGGATTTATTTAATCCTTGTTCACAGGCTTCTAAAAATGTTATAAACAACTAGGCTAAATTGTACAAATATTAATTGCAACTTACAAGATGAGTTGTTTTAAAAAATTAACATCGAAATTAATTATTAAACATAACTATTTTTAGTTTTTCACTTTCAAATGTAGGAAGGATATATAACTTGTATAAGAAGAAATGTAAAAATAAAAATTATGTCAGATTTTGATATATTTAAAATTCTCTTTTTTAAGAGGATACCTGATACCTTTATTTAATGTATATGTTATGTTGTATGTGATAGTTGTTTGTTTGTATGTGTGTGTGTGTGTATGTCCACGCGTTAGGTTGTGTGGTTTGTATGTGTGTATGTATTTATAACGTTGAACATATTAACAAATATTACATTAGGTATGTAGCTATGTTTTAAAATTAAGTAAATATGTGTAAATCGAGCTCAAACCACTAATATCAGTTTTCTTATTTATACTATCTTTTGCATTCAAAATGTGATACATTTCAAGAAATAGTCTTTTTTGTTTATCTTTCTCTAATTCTAAAATTTTTGGATTTTTGAAATCTATTCTATGATCTAAATTAGCTGAATGACTCGATAAAGCACAGGAATTTGGTTTAACTTTTATGTCACTTCTGTGTTGAATTATACGCTGATTTAAGGATTGACATGTTTGTCCAATATACATGCCGTTGCAATCTAAACAATTAATTTGGTACACGATATTTTTTTGAAATAGTTCGGGTGTTTTATCTTTTAATTTTGAAAAGAGATTGTTGACTGTTAAAATATTTTTCTTTGCATACTTAAAATTATAATTTTTAAATACTTTAATTAGTTTATGAGTTAATTCATTGTCTACATTTGATATTGTTTTATATATTTCTAAATTTTTGCTGTTGTTATTACTTGTGTTATTTTTGTTTATATTACTGTTACTGTTGTTTGTGTTTTATATTCTTCAGAGGTATAGTAATTTTGTTATTAGAGGTGTGGAATAGTTGTTTTTAAAATGTTTGAAAGTTTTTATATTTTTATTGTAGAATGTTGGATGACATATTCTTTTGATTCGATTTTTTAATCCTAAAATAAAATTTATTTTTGTTTTGAAAGATATTTAAATTACCATTCATATCACCCTTTCAAAACAAAAATAAATTTTATTTTAGGATTAAAAAATCGAATCAAAAGAATATGTCATCCAACATTCTACAATAAAAATATAAAAAAACTTTCAAACATTTTAAAAAACAACAACTATCCCACACCTCTAATAACAAATTACATTAAATTAATTACTAATTTCTGTTGGCTTATAAACCTGATTTTCTTTATGAACCTATTAACTTTTAATCCGTAATTATACAATTATGCCAATACTCATTTATTTAAATTAAATAAATAAAATTAATTTTGCACGTAAATATGATGTTCCTTCCTCTATACAGGGTGTTTGAAATTGCATTGTTGACCACCAAATTTAACCCCTTAAAACCACTACAATATATATATATATATATATATATATATATATATATATATATATATAAAGACAAGTTATTTGCAGTCTGCAATAAGGAATTTGTGAAGAACAAAATAAAAAATAAGATGTATTTGTAAATAAACTCTTATGAAAGCAATAAGAGCTTATTCACCTATACAAATCGAGCTAATAGTTGTATAGCCATTAACAAAACAATAGCCTTATTATTTCACAAGTGAAGGAAACGTCCACTTACGGTTTCAGCTTCTTTAAGCTATGTCAGGTAGATTGGTTTCCAACAACCTATGAGTAATCGAAGCTATTATACTGATATAATTTCAAAGGAATCTTTGTACTATCAATATAATAGCTTCAATTACTTCATAGGGTTGTTGAAACCAATCTACCTGACGAAGTTTAAAGAAGCTGAAACCGTAATCGTGGATAAGTGGACGTATATCTCCACATTGATGATATTTATAAAAGATTTTAAAGTGCTACTTACAAGAAAGGAGCAGAAAAAAATAAACGACACAAAATATGCATATGCTAAATTGGACCCACAGCTATTTGTCGGTTTATTGGCCATTGGATCACAGGCTCGATCTTTAATACATGACAACATTATGCTTGGCCAGCTTTCTCCAGTTGCACACCTGGAAAAAATTATAAAATTATTATTAAAAAAGCTAACAACTCACCGAAAAAGTAACATAAGACCTTGGATAAAATTTCGAAAGTTATTGTGTCGTGTGATGAACTCGGTTGGATTATTTTCGATATTTCCAAACACCTACAAATAAGCTAAATACTTAACCAAGTTTAAAATTTCAAAATGTAACATAAACAAAAGCACTTTAGGCTAATAGATAAAATCAAACTTTACTTTTTCTTAAAGATTACATTTACAATTGTTGTAGGTTTCGTAACTGCAGTTGGAGTTAGCTGCCATTGGATTTTTAAAAATTTTCAGCATCATCAGTGTTTTTATTGTCACATCCATATTTGAATCTCAACTTGTGGTATTCACAACCACTGTTAGTGAAGATCCTCAAAACACATAGTAATTTTTTTAGACGTTATACCCAACATCAACAATTTAATTTTGATATATATGACAGAAAGTCAAGAAAAACAAATCAATTCGAAATTTAGACAAAATAAAGCAAGATCAGCAATATATAGTACATACAATTAAATAATTTTACATAACATATAGTCTGTCAATCAAATATCAATTCCAAAAATCACTAAGGTTATGTGAACAACATAACAACGAGCATGCAACTTTTCAGAAACATTGTGTTTGACATAATGTTATAATTATCGGAATGTATCTATGACATACGAAGAATATAACATAAAAATAATATGTAAATTATTTAGGAAACTACAGGATAGAAGAAATTTAATTTCTCATCATTAGGTCTTCAGTCCTGGAACTGGTGAGACGTGTACCCTCATTGTTTTCTATTCTGAACCAACCTTCACATTTCCCTGAAATTCCCACAGTCTGCATCTTTCACTATCTGCATGCATTACTCTGATCTAGGTCTACCTCTACCTCGTTTTCCTAACTCTGCTTGTAATATATCCCATACTATTCCCCCTAAAATGCCTTAGAATGTATTCTGTCCTGCTATTTCTCCTACTTTTTTTAAAAATTCCAGTCTCTAAATTTGGCAATTATCCATATTGTAGGAAGCACATTTCATAAACGTACTGTGCTGTGCTCCACACATATGCTTTCAACAATCTTCTACTTGTTTCTATGTTTGTTGTCTTTCCTCATAGGCGCTGTTCTTTCTTGTTAGATGCAGTTTGGTCCCCTTCTATTGTTTTACAATTATATATCCTATTTCTCCCACATTCAGTGGTTGTGAAGGGGGGTAAGCAGCCTGCAGCTACCAAGATTCTCCAACACTTGAACATTTGGGGAATTAATAGTTTTCCAATATATTCTTTCACACAATTAACATTAATTGAGAATATTGCAAAATCGATACCTGTAGTTGCTTATAATAATCATCAGGATTAAGTACAGTTATTTTTATCGTCTTTAGGTTTTCATTCTTGGAACTGGTTGAATGAGTACCTCCACTGATTTCTGTTCTGATCTAGCCTACACATTTTCCTGAAATTCCTACAGCCTACATCTTTCACTATCTGTGTGCAGTAGTCTAATCTAGGTTGTCTACTTGTACCTATCCTTTTTCCTTATTTCTGCTTCTGTTCTAGTCCGCACTATTCCCTCTAGCCTTAATGTGTGCCCTATCATCCAATTTCTCCTATTTTTTACTGTTGTACACATATTTCTTTCTTCCCCTACCATTTCTAGTACCTCTTTGTTTGTAACTTTGTGTGTCCATGATATCTTCATAATACGTCTGTAGCACCACATTTAAAAGCCTTCTATCTTTTTCCTGTCCGCTTCTCCTGCTGTCCAAGCTTTACAGCTGTATAGTGCTTGTGCTCCCCACATACGTATAGAGCAATCTTTTCCTCGTTTCTATGTTTGTTGTCTTTGAACTCAGTAATTGCTTTTTCTTGTTAAATGTGGCACCATCTTGTGCTAATCTTTGTTTTATAACTTTTGTGCTCCTGCCATCTTGCGTTATTTAGTTTCCTAGGTAGGAGAAACCCTCAACCTCTTGTAAGTTCTCGTTACCTATTCAGTATTCATCACCACTTCGATGTACAAGTTAAAAATTGACGGAGATAGGGCACATCCATGTCTCACCCCTTTCCTGATATTTACTTCTCTACGCTCCTGCTCTAATTCTTTTACCGCCGTTTGCTCTTTATGTAAACTATGTACTATCCGCCTATCCCTAAAAGTTATTCCAATCTTTTTGAGTATTTCAAACATTTTTTTCCATTTTACATTGTCGAATGCTTTTTCCAGATCTACAAACCCTATATACACGATTTCCCCTTTTCCTATTGTTTTTTTCATTATCACCCTCAGAGCTAAACTAGCCTCCTGTGTTCCACTGTTTTGCCTAAACCCAAATTGATCTTTACTAGTATTTCTTCGGCTGGTTTTTCCATCCGTTTTGTACAAATCTAGTTAATATTTTTCCCGCAACTATCCAATAATCCATTTGTTACACAATTAAAAATGGATTAATAATAGTACTCATTATTCTGTAGGTGTATATGAATTCATGATCCAACACCTATAACCAATCAGAAACATCTAGATTGTGGGTTATGATCATAATCCAACACCTCTAACCAAATCAGTACAAACCTTCATTGTTCATAATTCGCGATGTATAATTTTCGTATCATGCAAAGTAGGCTGTTACACTTTGACAAATAAATTTTTGCTCGTCAGTGTTTGCGATATTAGTTAAAACATTTAGAAAATATCTGATAATGAAGATTTGTGTAGTCTTGGGAAAATTATAGTATTCTACTCGCGAGTTATTACCATTACTCATTCGGATTATGTTGCTTGCCATAACGGGCTCGTGGCGCACACCTTCCGAATGAGTAATGCTTATCAGTACTTGCTCGTTGAATAATATACTATTAACACGTGTGTTGTCAAACTTTTTGTTCAAAAATTTTCAGATCTACTCGTGCTTCTCTTATTTGGTATAGTGACTATGATGCTACGTTTGAAATCTTTTAATATCTCGCCTGTCCCATACACATAACTTACAAGTTGGAACAGTCATTCTATTACTGCTTGTCCAGTGACTTTTAGAGCTTCTGCTTGCACCTTATCTGTACCAGGTGCCTTACCATTTTCAGACCCTTTAATACTAATTCAAACTCATCTCAAGTATAGGATATCCCAAGTTTTCGTTTTTAATGTCTGATTCCTGTTCTAATGCTGATAGTTCCTCTCCTGCATATAAATTCCCTATATAGTCTTGCCGCTAACCACTTTCTCTACATTGTCTATAATGATATTTCCTTCTGCGACCCTTATATTTTTGCTATATGGTTTTATATCCCTAAAATTCATTCTAATTAGTTTGTATGCTCCGTCTGTCTTTCCTATTTCTAACTTAGTTTGTACCTCTTTGCACTCTTCATCTATCCATCGTTCTTTAACTTTCCTGCATTTGTAAATAATTACCCATTTTATGGTTTTGTATCTCTGTTTTCCTGTTGCGTCTGATCTATTTTTGTATTTTCATCTTTCTTCTATTAAATTCAGGATATCCTTCGTTGTCCATGGTTTCTAATTTTTTGTGGGTATACCCCAGAATAATTCTGGATTTAATATTGTTCCATTCTATTTCTACTTTAGTTTAAGAAATTTTCCAGATATCTTGAAATTTTCCAGATATCTTTCAGCAATTCGTTTGACTTTTTTTCAATTCCTTTGTGGATATCTTTATCTTTTAGTTTCTCAAAGTCAAAGTGCCTTTTTCCATTTCTTTTTTTGAAATATTTTAATTCAAGAGTGGCCTTCATAATTACGATGTTGTGGTCAGTGTCTGTATCTGCTTCTGGGTAGCTTCTACAGCCTTTTACTTGATATCTTCCTATATCTTCTGGCATCTTCCACGTGTATCGTCTTCTACCATGATGTTGAAATAATGTGTTTGTGATGATTAAATTGTTTCTGTCGCAAAAATCTACCAGTCTATTTCCCCTGTCGTTTCTCGTGCCTAAACCAAATAAACTTATTACCGCTCCTTCCCTATCCTCACCTACGACTGTGTTAAAATCCCCTGTAATTATTAAATTTTCATGCCCTTTTATTTATCTTAGTATGTCTTTGATATCGTAGTAGATCGCTTCTACCTCTTCCTCATTGTAGTTAGAGATGGACATACTTGTATTACTACCATATTTACTAGTTTAGATTTTAATCTAACCACGAGTACTCTTACATTCTTTTTTAAGTATAAATTACCCTAAAGTCTCCACTCCAAAAATCCCCCGCCCTGGCCACCCAACTTCGTTGATCCCTACTATGTCTAATGCTAACCTATCTATTTCAACTTTTAAGTTCTCTAGCTTACCTACTTGCTTCATATTTCTATTCCACGCTCCGATTCACAAAATCTTCCGGACTCTTTTTCTAATGTTTCCGATCACATCCTCCGAAGTAATTCCCTCCCGCAGATCCGAATGGGGAACTATTTTAACTCTGGAATCTTTTACCCCAAAGGATGCCATCATCTTAATTACAATTTAAGTACGTTGTGTACTTGGGAGATAATGTGGGTGGTTTTTCATTGCCTTCCACATCGCAGTAGTGTGTCTTAGAATGCCATACCAACCCCTATGGTCTCGGTCAATCGAAGTACCAAAAGAGCCGCTGCCCTCTTTTGGGGATCTGTCTTAGTACAGTTCTTCACTAGAGACCCTACTACTTTAGTTGGACCTGTAGTTCAGCTCTTTAGATCACTGGAACGGCGAAGCCATTCCATCCGTTCTAGTAATCTAGAACTTCTTCAAGTTGCAGGTCCATTCGGAACGGGGGATTTAATTTATAGTTAATGTAATTGACTTGGTTGATTTCTGAGTGATGTAAGTTGGGCACATGGCAACTATAAGCGAATGTCATAAGATAAGTTAACATATAATATATCTAGCGACATAGCAATAATTTGCCAACTATGTACTGTATTATGTGTTAGTTTTATTTGTTGCAGTATGACTAGTTTTAGTAACTTGACGATACTGTAAGTTTGCATATTACTGTTGAGCTTTATCTAGAAATGGTTCAATGGCCATCTTGAAATGAAAACTTTTACATACACTATGTTAAATAACTGATTGTTTCATCTTCCTGCATGTATAAAAAATATACGTATCAAAATTTTAATTTGGTTGTTCATTGTGTAAAAATGGTTCAGGCTTAATGCTTAGAAAAGTGAATTTTTTAACAGTTTAACTATCAAAATTTAAAGTTCTCAGTAGCCTGTTTGCTAGAGGACAATAGGACATTAGAACAGTAATCAGACATTGAAAATGATGACTTGGGATATCCTATACTTAGTGATGAGTTTGAACTAGCATTAAAGAGTCTGAAAACTGGAAAGGCACCGGGAACAGTAAAGTGCAAGCAGAAACTCTAAAAGCCGCTGGACGAGCATAACAGAAAGTCTCTTCCAATTTGTAAGCTACATGTATGAGACAGGTGAGATACCCCAAGATTTCAAATGTAACATCATAGTAACTATACCAAAAAGAAAGACGCCGATAGATGTGAAAATTTTCGAACAATAAGTTTGACAGCACACGTGTCTAAAATATTAACTAGAATTGTACAAAGACGAATAGAAAAACGAGCCGAAGAAATACTAGGAGAAGATCAGTTTGGGTTTAGACGAAACAGTGGAGCACTGGAAGCTATTTTAGCTCTGAGAGTGATAATGGAGAAAACAATAGAAAAAGGAGAAAGTGTGTATATAGGGTTTGTAGATCTGAAAAAAGCATTCGCCAATGTAAAATGGAAAAAAATGTTCGAAATACTCACAAAGATTGGAATGAGTTACAGGAATAGACGAATAGTATATAGCTTATTCAAAGAGCAAACAGCAGTAATAGAATAAGGCAGGAACGTAGAGAAGTAAACATTGGGAAAGGGGTGAGACAGGGATGTGCCCTACCCCATTAATTTTTTACTTGTAGACTGAAGAGGCAATGAATACTGTCTAATGCAGGAAGACATTTAGAATTACTATGCAGGGACAAAAAATTGATATGCTTAAATTTGCAGATGATATAGCAGTATTAGCATCTAGCAAGGTAAAGTTAGATACTGCTCTTAATGAAATGAAAACGGTTCTAACAGAGAGATACGATATGAAAATTAACAAAAACAAAACTAAAATACTAGTATGTAAGGGAGGAGAAAATAAATCAAAAACAAGAATACAAGTATGTAACACGAACTTAGAAGAGGTTAAGCATTTCTGCTACCTAGAAAGCCAAATAACGCAAGATGGGAAAAGCGCAAAAGATATAAAACAAAGATCAGCACAAGGGCGTGCTACATTTAACAAGAAAAGGCAATTACTGTGATCAAAGACAACAAACATAGAAACAAGGAAAAGATTTCTTAAAACATATGTGCGGCGGTGAAGCCTGGACGGTGGGACAAGCGGACAAGAAAAAGGTAGTCATCATTTTGTTTTCGACCTTACTTAAGGTCGGTTTGACGCAGCTCTAACTTCTTTTCTATTCTGTGCTAATCTAAAAAGCTCTACATACCCTTCACAACCTAAATTTCTAATAATTTGACTAATATAGTTTGGTCTAGATCTTCCTATATCCTTCTATCTTTTTCCTATCCACCTGGCTCTACATAGATATTAGCAACCTGATGGTTGTTAAAAAACTCTAACATGTTTACATGATTACCATTTATAAGGAAATGAAATATTACCTGGTTATCCGCTTCAAAAAGGAAAAGTGTTAAATTATATGTTATGGTAAGGCTTAAGCACCGAATCGCTGCCAACATGCCAGGCCGCTACCTAATTGTGGGTTATGTCATGATGACATTTATTAAATTATCTGTTATGGTAAGGCTTAAGCAACGAAACGCTACCAACATGCCAGACCGCTAACTAATTGTGAGTTACGTCCTGGTGACATTTAGTTAACTGATTTTTATTTTTTTTTGTTTTGTTTTCTAACTTACTTAAAGTCGGTTTGACGCAGCTCTAAATTCTTTTCTATTCTGAGCTAGTCTAAAAAGGTCCACATACCCTTCACAACCTAAATCTCTAATAATTTGACTAATATAGCTTTGTCTAGGCCTTCCTACTCTATTTTTATTTGGTAGTCTATAATCTAAGACTTTACTAAATAGTCCCTCATGTCTTAACTGGTGCCCTATCATTCTATCTCTCCTGACCTTCAATTGTTTCCACATACAGGGATCATCACCTATCCTTCTATAAACTTCCTCGTTTGTTACTCTATCTGTCCAACTAATCTTTAACATTCTCCTATAACACCAAGTTTCAAAAGCTTCTATCTTTTTCTTATCTACTTCTTTAATTGTCCAAGTCTCACTACCGTATAGTAGAATGCTCCATACGTACGACTTTAAGAAACTTTTTCTATTATCTAAACTAATACTATTAGCTATTAGTAAGTTTTTCTTTTTTAAAAATATTTTTCTAGCTTGAGCTATTCTAGCTACTATATCCCTTCTGCTACGTCCATCCTTTGTAATTATACTACCTAAATAGCAAAATTCATCTACCTCCTCTAACTCGGTATTACCTATTTTTAATTTTGGTTTAGAACTAAGCTGTAACTCACTTGTCATTATCTTTGTCTTTACTGAGTTAATTCTCATACTATAGTTACTCCGTAGTATCTCATCTAAAATATTTAAAAACTCTCCTAACTCTTTTCTAGACTCTGCTATAATGGCTATATCATCTGCAAAACGTAACATGTCTATTTTCTGTCCCTGTACACTAACACCTATCTCTTTTCTCTCTCTAGCTAAGTTTAAAGCTTCCTCAATATAAACATTAAAAATCAAGGGAGACAGTATACAACCCTGTCTAACACCATTTCTAATCTTAGCTTCCTTTTCTATTTCATCAAATCTAATTACTACGCTTTGGTTTTTATATAGACTGTAAATAATTTTTCTATCCCTATGAGAGATTCCTATTTTTTGCAAAACCCTGAACATAACAATGCAATTAACCCTATCAAATGCTTTTTCTAAATCTACAAACGGGAAATGAGTCTTTTTATTTTTTTGTAACCTTTTTTCGATAATTAGCTTAATCATTAGTATCGGTTCTCTAGTCCCTCTGTCTTTACGAAAACCATATTGGTCTTCGCCTAAATAATTTTCAGTCAAAGCTTCTACTCTATTTTTAATTATTATTGTAAAAAGGTAGAAGCCTTTGAAATGTGGTGCTACATACGAATGATGAAGATATCATGGACAGATAAAGTTAAGAACAAAGAGGTACTAAAAATAGTAAGGGAAGAAAGAAATATGTGAAAAACGGTAAAAAATAGGAGGATGATAGGCCACATACTACAGCATGAGGGAAAAGTGCAAAATGTATTAGTAGCAGAGATAGGAAAAAGGAAAAGTAGAGGTAGACCTAGGTTAGACTATTGCACACAGATAGTGAAAGATGTATGCTGTAGGAATTTCAGGGAAATGTGTAGGCTAGCTCAGAATAGAAATCAATGGAGGTGCGCATCCAACCAGTCCCAAGATGGATAAACTAAGGACGAAACAAATAACTGTATTTAAACATGATGATTATTATAAGAAACTACAGCTATATTGGTTGTGCAATATTCTCGAATAATATTAATTGTGTGAAAGGATTTACTGGGAAACTATTTATTCCGCAAATGTCCAAGTGTTGAGGGCTGGTTAATGCCCTTCACATACCACTGAATCTTAGTGAAATAGGGCATATAATTAGAAAACATTAGAAGGGATCTGAGCTGTATATAGGCTGTGTGGGAATTTCAGAGAAACTGTGTAGACTAGCTCAGAATATAAATAAGTAGAGGTACATGTCCAACCAGTTTTGAGATGGAAAACTTAATGACGAAAAAATAAGTGCAAATAAATCTGATGATTATTATAAACAACTACAGGTGTTGGTTGTGAAATATCTGCCACTAATGTTGAATCTGCGAAAAGGTATATTGGAAAAAATTTTAAATCGGCAAATATTCAAGTGCTGAGGGAACTTGGCAGCCACAGGCTGCCCTCCCTCCCCACAACCGGTGAATATCGGAGAAATAAGGTATATAATTGTAAAACAATAGAAAGGAACCAAACTGCATCTAACAAGAGAACACATCACCCATGATCGAAGACGACAAACATAGAAACAAAAAGAAAATTGTTGAAAACATATGTGTGGAACACAGCACAGTAAGCCTATAAAATACGGCCAGTAGGAAAAGCAGACAGAAAAACAGTGTCAACCTTTTGGAATGTTGTGCTTCAGATGTATGAGGATGATAGCATGGACAGACAAAGTTAATAACAAATAGGTTATAGAAATAGTAGGGGAATAAAGATGTCTGTGGAAAGACAATAGGAGAAATAAAAGGACAGAATATGTTTTGGGGAATAGTATGGGATATATTACAAGCAGAGATAGGAAAAAGGAAGTAGACGTAGAACTAGATCAGATAGTGATAGATGCAGACTGTGCAAATTTCAGGAAATGTGTAGGTTAGTTCAGAATAGTAAACAATGAGGGTACGCGTCTAACCAATTCCAGGACTGAAGACCTAACGACGATGATGAATGGTAAAAAAACGTATTTTGAACCATGCAATTGTTCTAAGATGTACTAAAATCTGCGCTTTCTGTGTAATATTAAAAAAGATCCTAGCTTCTGAGAACCACTCCCACTCCAGATACTGTTGCCACTGCACACCCTACATTTCTTACCTTGACACACTACTGGAGGCAATATATGTAATTAGGCAAAATGTAACAATCAATGCAAATGCTTAAAAGTTCTTGGGGCCTTCACTTTTGTATTTTAAGAACATTACCAATATAAATATTATCATTTTTATAATGGTGAAAAGATGGGAAATAAAGTAACATAGATATTACAGTTGATCTTTCATGTACTTCTACGAGTTACAAATCATTAAATTTAATTCTTAATAAGACATAAACTATTTGCAATCAGCTGTAGTTTAAATAATCACATAATTCAAGGTTCTTAAATATTTTAGCCTAAAGTGTTTTAGTAATATTTTAGTTTAGAAAACGATACAAACCTGCATTCCAATAATTGCATAAATAAAAAACAGCATGGCAATAAGAAGACAAACATATGGCAAAGCCTTAAAACTCTGCACAAATGTCCAAAGTAAAATTCGTATCGTATATCCTTGACGAAGTAGCTTTATCAGTCGAGCAGCACGAAATAACCTCAAAAATCCAACGTTTATGAAGTTTTCCTATAAATTTTTAAAATTAGTATTATATACGTTTTCACTTCTTAAAAGATAATTTAAGCCTACTGGATCTTCAAGCTAAAACGCTCTAATCTAATTTACAAAAACTTCTCTAGTTAACTATTTCTAAGTACTATTTTAGCTTGAACTATGAAAATTATATTAAAGTATCTATTGTAATGTAATTTGTATAATGCATACTGTAAGAATTGTTATTGTGTCATGGGTGACTAGTGCCTATTTGGGCAAAAGAAAAGACTACGGTATTGTGTTTAATGTATGTTTTTGCTATTACTTACCACAACTGTGTATCTACTAAATTATTATATACTAGTATACTCACAACATGCATTATTTTTGCAAATAAATAAAACTATTACTAATGCGAGTTTTTAGCAACTAAAATATAAAGAAAATTAATAATGAAATATATCAGATGTTGATAAAAGTTTTTATGCAAAACGGTTTAGTATGCAACTTCATGTAAATCTCATACAATTGTTTAATATTGATAAAAATTATTATTTATTTGTGTTCATTAGTATATCGTCAGTATACATCGTCTACTAATATGATTCAAAATATCAAAAAGTATGAACAAAAGAAATATTTACAAACATATGCACATATGAATATAGCGCTGTTATAAGTGTAAAATCTAAGGAAGATCTTTCTAAAATAATATAAATTGATACGAGTTGTAAGTACTAATTAAATTTTTTTCTTTCCTCATTCATTCATTCATTTTTTTTTAGTTTTAACAAATATATTTCTTTTGTTAGTTAAATTCCATTACAATTATTATAAGTGTTAGATTTAAATCAATTAGAAACCCACACTGCTATTGGAAATAACATTTGTAAATTACGTTAAAGTGAAAATAATGCTAATTTTGTTATCTTATATACCAATATTAGAAGTTTGAATAAACATTTGAATGAACTTATTATGTTTATTTTTTGCATAAATTAATTACCCTATTTTTCTCCCTTGTTCATTCATTACTCGTTCGAATAAACTCCGTTTCAATCCTTAAATTCTTCAACATCCCTCTATATACTCTACCTGTTCAGTATATGCCCGCTTAACATAATTAATAATAAACACGCTCTCGAATAAATTCCTTAACTCAAATCCCTTTTTCTTTTACAGCGAAAATTTATTCGATAAATTAAATAGTCTATGCTTTGTTTTAGGTATCCCGTAATCTCTTAAATTCTTTGACAACATCCTGTTTACAAGTACGCTTGCTACAAATTTTCATTGTGAACTTATTTATTTCGAAATGACAAGTTTATGCTACACTTAAATAGTTGTATTCTGTTTTTAGGTACCCACTATCTTGGTATACCTTAAGAGTGTCGTATAATGGTTTTCTCTATTGTTCCAATGTAACGACTTTTTGAAATAAGGGCGCGCACTATGCGATATAAGCTGAGTTTTCTAGTTTTACCATGCTTTGATAAGCTAGGATTTGCAGTTCGACTCCGTGTAGTTTGAGCCATTGTTGAATGTGATTCTACAGCTTGTACGTCGAAATATTTTATACAATTATTCGTTACCGTATTTCCAAAGCGATGCACGTGTTTCTGTTCGACAACTAGGACGTGTCTTGCGTGTATTCTCTTTTTTAGCTGGAGGCCAAATGGGTTCTTTCTTTATGTAGAACAACTGCTTTTGTTTGTAGACCAACTACTTTTGTCCGTAGACCACGGCTACAATTATGGTATCAGAGCAAATGTATGCCAACGACCATAGTGTTCCTGTGTTGACTCACCCCCGACGGCATGCGGGCTAAGTATCCGAACACCTACAGGTATGCAACTCGTTTTCTTTTGTGTATGTCAATGGCATATTCCGTATCAACGTTTGGTGTAGAAATGTGATACCGGAGAACTATTGTTTGGGGTTGCTAATCGATACTATCGCTCTACAGATGCGATGTACTATTTTTAAAGATGTGTGTCAAAAGAACGCACACGTTTATTCGCTTCACTAATTAGTTATTTTACAAAAATTATTAGGTGAAATTTTAAAAACGTTCGAAAAAAGCTCTCATGCGTTAATTCTTTCCTACTAATTAGTTACTTTATAAAAAGTATTATGTGAAATTTTAAAACCACTTGACAAAAGCTCTCACAGTTTTTATTTGCTACTGATTAATTCTATTTTGTGTAAATACGAGATATGCACTTCGTATCTAGATTTCTAAATTGTGCGTATAATATAATTGTTTGCTGTAAAATAGTAACTCTGAATTTATTTTCTGTTTGCTTGTTTGTAGAGAATCCTTTATTTATTTTTTTGTGTTAATAGATAATCGTGGGCGATGTGTTTTTTTTTAGTTTCTTCTTGGTGTGTAGGCGAATCCCCCACTCTCCGCGTTTGATAGTTAACCTGGTATTTACTTTTCTTCCGGCTAAGTCTAGGAACTTTCCAAACCACTAGCACTGTTCAATGTTTATGAGTGCTAGCAGCAGTTTGGGAATGTCTAGCTCCTGAAATTTTTAATATTCTTGATTATGTAAATTACTATACTAACAGCAAAAATAACAAGTGTGATGGAACCATCGTGTATGTAAAGAAGCAACTTGATTACGAAATCGAAACAATATCAATAGATAATATCAATTTTTTGACAGTAATACTCCCAGAGTTAGAGTTAGCCATAAACCCTACTTACAAATCACCAAGTACAGATATACAACAATGTATTATCACTTTATCCCAACATTTCAATCGTAAACTTGTTGGTAGCTTTACAGAAATTGGGATAGAAAATTTAAATATTGACCCATTACAAAATAATAATTTAGTGCAAAAATAATCAATACCATGGCTGAATATGGATTTCACCCTTACATAAATAAACCAACACGAGTCACAGACACTTCTTCTAAAACTTGCATTGACCATATATTAGTAAAAACTAATACTGATGAAAAAAGTTTCTGTCCTATAGTTTTGCATAGTCAAATAACAGACCACTATCCAATTATGTTACGAATTAATCTAAACAAAAGCAAAATGAGATCAAAACTCAATCAACCTATTTGTAACACTAGATCTAAAACTCTTCTATTATACAGGGAGTTTATAAAAAAACTTGATTTAAAGTTTTATTTGTACACAGTAAAATAAAAATAATAGTTATTAAATCTATATAGTATTAAAGAGAATCTTCTCAAGTTTTTTTGATACCTAATAAAGTTCTATATGTGCACCATTTGTTGCCCTGGTCACATCTAAACGATAATCAGTTTCTTCCCAGGTATTCAGCAGCATATCAGGCATATGGATGCTACAGCTGCAACAATCCTATCCCTCAAATGAGCAATGTCACGAATCTTCTCGGAATAAACATGTCCCCAAAAAGAAATCTAGTGGAGTCAGATCTGGGCTCCTTGATGGCCATGCAATCGGTCCACGTCTACCAATCCATCGGTCAGGGAAACGCAAGTTCAACGCATCACGGACACGGTTGCTATAGTAAGGTGGCACCGCATCTTGTTGGAAGACAATCGGTTCCTTTTCTAGTTCGATATCATCTATCTGTGGGAAAAGGTATAGTTCAAGCATTTCACAATAAATATCCCCATTAATTGTCTTCTCTGCGAAGACGAAAGGTCCTACGATACGATCATGCATCAATCCACACCAAACATTGACTTTGGGAGAGTCCCGCTGATGTTCTATAAATTCATGCGGTGACTCAACCCTCAAATCCTACTTGTGTTGGTTGGACAGATCAACTTACGTGAAAAGTTGCCTCATCTGTAAACATAACATTTTCTACAAAGTTCTCATTTTATTCAATCCTGTTCAAAATGTAGATCGCTAAATCGAATCTTTTCACTTTGTCATTGAGCTTGATTTCATGCAGAAGTTGAATCTTATACCCACGTAATTTAAGTGTCTTTTACATCACTTTGTACATGGTAGACTTAGGTATTCCCAACTTTTAGGGCTATGAATATAAGATGTACGGATCCGTTCCACATTCTGTTCAGAGACTCAAGGCCTATCCGGTGGCTTAATTTTTAAGACACTACCTGTTTCCCAAAAGTGAATATACCACTGCAGAATAGTTTTGTTAGTGGGTGCATCACCGCCATATTCACGTCGATAATTACGCTGAACTGTGATCACTGAACTCGATTGAATAAACCAAATCACACACTGAGCTTTCTGCTGTAGTGTAGTCACGACTGGTGAGTGGCGACTGCCGGCCGGCGAAAGCAGTAGCACTCTCCCCCCCACCACGTTCGCTCCAAGACCTCGCATTGCGATCGAATATTAGCAAAACAATCTTAACAATATACTGAACTCAAGTTCAAAACCCGAAAGTTTATTACTGGTTTCGTTTTTCAATTATGATTTTTTAAATCAAGGAGTTCTTATATAAACTCTCTGTATAATAAACTAAATAACACAATAAACTACTGCTGGAATGAGCTAGAAGATTCAGACATAACTAAGTTTGTTAAGGATTCGACAATAAATTATTTAAAAAAAAGCAATTAAATGCTAACAATGGATGGCGGTATATTAACTTCTATTAATGACCATATATATTTTGAACTGCTTAAAGACCAAATGTCCTTTCAAAAAGTCAATATAAACTATACCGTAATAAAATTGTGACTTGACGAGACAAGCTAGGCAGATGTTTTATGCTAACATGATTAGAAACGATAAACCAAAAACCTTATGGAAAACTGCAAATGAAATAATAGGAAGAAATCGAAAGCATACTGTATATGACAAATTAATAATTAGTGACAATGAAAATATGATTACCGATGTCTCTTACTGCAAGTAAATTTAATAAATTTTTTGTCAATATTGGGGAAAAAATGTCTGATACAATCAAACAAAAAGGACTGGAAAAAAGAGTATAATAAAGTAAAAATAATAAACCCCCATACTTTTTATTTGAAACCTGTTACAGATATAGAAATCACAAACTGCATAACCCAACTGAAATTCACATATTCCATAGAGCCGGACAAAATCACTGTTTTGATCCTTAAAAATATTAGACATTATATTGCAAAGCTGCTATCCATTTTCATCAATAAAATGTTCTCCACTGTTATATGTTCTACTCAATTTAAAACAGCCCTACTTACACCAATACACAAAGCAGGAGATAAACATTTGACAACTAACTAACTACAGGTCCTTTATCATTATATCAAATATGGCTAAATTATTTGAAACAGCATTAAAAACCAGAATCCTAGACTTCATACACAACATAACCTACTTTCACACAGGAGTTTGGCTTTAGAGCAAATAGAGGGACAAACAATGCACTATACACAGCATTATAAAAAATCTACAATGCCACAGACACCACCATTATTGCATTATTTTTGGATCTCCAGAAAACTTTCGACAGTATCAACCACCCATACATAGTACTTTAAAAATTGGGAACAAACTTGTATGAACAAAAGCAGCGTGTGCGCATTAGTGAGCCTAAAATAGTTAATGTCATACCACAAGGGCAGTCCACATGGATCAATTTTATTCCTGTTATACATAAATTTATACTTAATATAGAATTAGGCAGGGATATTTACTCCTTCGTCGATGAAAGTAATACTAATTCGAGGAAATACCTGAAAATCGGTTGAGAATAAAATCACCGAGTAAAATTCGCAGTTGGTTTAATTAGAATCTTTAAATACCCAAACAACCAAATACATGCTGCTTGCACGATATAAAGACACTCCCAATGCTGACACAATTTGGAAATTTGCTATAAAACAAGTTTGGCCTAACTTACTTGTATAGCCATCTATAGAACCACGATGTAGTTTCGGATCAATTTTTGTACTTCCACGCATAGTAGTGTTGGTTTTTTACCACCTGATGGCGATATTATTTATTTTTACTATAGTACAAAGATTCCTTCGAAATTATATCAGTATAATAGCTTTGATTACTTCATAGGGTTGTTGGAAACTAATCTGCTCTGACGAAGCTTAATGAAGCTGAAACCGGTAAGTGGATGTTTCCTTCCCTTGTGAAATAATAAGGCTATTGTTTTGTTAATATATATATATATATATATATATATATATATATATATATATATATATTACTCATATTTAGACCAGGGTAGAAAATTAAATAATCACATCAAATAATTTTAATCACCGTGTATAAGGAATTTCATTAAATAATACGCGTTATTAAAACCATGAAGCATAAATAAACTCGGTTGTTTCAGTAAAAATAAGAAATTTAAATTATTTATAAGACGCTTTATATCAAAAGAAGCAGTATTGAAAAGCTCTGCGTGTAATGTAATTATTCCTAAACAAAGAGAAATTACGTGCAAAATTTATCTTAATTAACTCTATTTGAAGTAACCGGTAGTAAAACAAAGTGTACGTATAATAATTAATATTTAAGTTGTATTCGCTAAAAATAAAAAGGATAGAAATCAAATTTAATTGGAGTTAATTAAACCGTTAGTAACATATAATACCTATAGAAACTTGTAAAACCCAAGATTAAAATACCACGGAATAAGGCTCTGAGAATTAATAGTATGTTTAAACACCTGGGTTTATTTAAAAAGCTCATTCGGCGTAAATTTTGCAGATAATTAATATTTCAAAGAATCTTGGGGAAAACGTCGCATAATAGTTACGAGAATTGCTAAAGCTGGGTATTTCACACTCCATGTGGACTAAAATAATCGATAATAAAGAATATCAAGTTGCACCAATAAGAACACGGTAGAGAAGGAAAGAGAAAATGCGTCAAGCAAAGACACATATTGTAAAAGGCGGGATTTAAGCAACGTCACGGGGGTCACAATTGGTTAAAAGAGGATGCAAATATCAGAGGTAGAACAACAATTTCTGTACAAAATCAATTAGTTTTTCTCGGACATGCTTGCGTGCCGTGTGGAAATTTTCTGAGATTTAAATGGGGCGAGTGAAAATTCGTAAAAATCGACGCGTGAGCGGCAGACTGGGAACATGGCATGAGAAATTCTTTAGAATTACCCGTTTTGGGGAACAGACCGATAGACAGGCTTTTTGCTATATATACCGAGATGAAGATAAACAAGCTCTCTTAGACTCTTAGACTTTTGACGATTCGATGCGTTAAAAGCTCGTACATACGCGACTTGATTGAAGATATTAAACCGTGCATTTTAGTTTGATTAAATAATTTAAAGTTTGCTAGTATATTTTAGTGATTCAAAATAGCTTGTTATTTACGTGCTAACATGAATGTACTTCAGTGCACTTAGATGCAAGGTAATAAAATTTAGTTTCACTGTACCAATTAGCAAAATTTACAACGACGAATGTATACACAAAAGTAGGCAGTTTTGGCGTATATATTGGTGACAGAAGCATGAATTTCTTTGCTATTTTTCGGGGGTGTTAATAATTAAATGGTTCAAATACGTGTCTGGATCCATGAATCAAGGGTCAGATAAACACAGATGAGTTCCGGAAAGGCCCAGAAACGACTTTGAATGGATGGTGATGGAGCAAATTTTAAAAGCGTAGAGAATCAGAAGCCGTAAATATAATCCTGTTGAATGGTGTGATTAACTAAAGAAACGATACTTTGAAGCTACGAGGACAGTAACCTTCAGGTAAATTATACTATTTTGTTTGACATTTTGTGTGTATTGAATGACTTTATAATTGATTTACTTTAAATGGACATTAGTGAAATTGTTCTAACCATAAAAGTTTAATTTTAAGATGAAATTTGCTTGTTTAAGTAAAAAGGGGTATTTTGTTTTGATGTTCGGGAATATGATGAAAATTTGGGTATGTCTTTGAGCTCAATTAGACGAACCTGGTTAATTAACGTAAAGGGTGGTAGATGCTCCTTTATACTCAGACTCCGGTCTGCTTATATTGTTATATTAATTAGTAGGCATCCAACAAGGACTTTAATTGTGGATGCACAGTAAAATGATAATAAAATTAATCTTGAAATTCTTTTAAAACTGAAATTTATGCTGAGTTTTAAATTTGAAATTTTAATGTATTCTGAATATTGATGTAAATAGAGTTAACGTTGATGTTTTTGGTAGGAATGTGTTTGTTTTCTTTATGAATGAGGAGGTTTATAACATTAGGTGAGCAGCCGAGGCGAAAAGCGTAGTTCACGGATTTTAAAGGTATCACAGCATTTCTTGACGCCCAAACTGTGGGGCTCGAATGTTTTTTTGAAAGGGCCAGTACCTGCAGATATGAGAAGATTCACAGCAATATATATATATATATATATATATATATATATATATTACTCAAATTTAGACCAGGGTAGAAAATTAATTAACGACATCAAATAATTTTAATCACCGTGTATAAGGAAGCTTTGGGAAAAAGTACGCGTAATTAAGGGCCTGCTGTGAAGATTTAAATCATTCAATTAGAATGTAGGGTTTGTATAGAACTTTATTAGATAATACGCGTTATTAAAACGTGGAGCATAAAAATTTATTCGTTTCATTAAAAATAAGGGATTTAAATTATTCACTAGACGCTTTCTATAAAAAGAAGCAGACTTAAAATGCTCAACTTGTATGTAATTTAATTGTTCCAAGTAAAGAAACAAATAGAAATTACCTGCAAAATTTATATTAATTAATTCAATTTTTAAGTAATGGGTATTAAATAAAGTGTACAAATAATAATTAATATTTAATTTGTATTCACTAAAAATTAAAGGGTAGAAGTCAATGCCATTCATTATTATTTTAATTGGAGTTAATTGAACCATTAGTAATATATAATATGCATAAAAGCTTTTAAAAACCCAATAATATTCAAATCAAATGTTATTTAAAGTATTACGATTGAACACCTGCGTATTTTTAAATGTCAAATTCTAATAAATTCGAGCTGATAAACATGCAGATTCTGCGTATATTGCAAACGGTCGGATAAACCGTAGCTTATATTAACATAGGAATCCACGTGGACTGAAATAACCGATAGTAAAGAATATCGATTTGCACCACTAAGGCCAGGTTAGAAAAAGACGGATAAAATGCGCAAGGCAGAGACACAGATAATTAAAGGCGTGATTTGAGCAACGTCACGAGGAAACGATTGGTTGAAATAAGTTGCAGATATGAGAGGTGAAAACACAACAATTTCTATACAAAATTAATTAGTTGTTCTCGGACGTGTTTGCGAGCCGTGTGAAAATTTCTTAGATTTTTACTGGCACGAGTGCAAAAATTTAGTAGAATCGCTGTGCCGGACTGTCGAGAAGGGAACAGAGAATGCGAAATTCTGAAAGTTGTCCGTTGAGGGACAAATCCGACGTGCAAGCAAGGCTATTATATAAACCCGGACTTCAAACAGTTTCGCTCTCTTAGATTTTCGATTTTGATTCAATACTTTAAACAGTTTGGCTCTTAGATTTTTGATTTGATTCGATACTGTAAACAGTTTTGCGCTTTATTTTTTTATGTTATACCATACTTCAAGCAGAATACGTGCTACGATACGCATTATTATGCATTAGTGCACTTACAGAAGATAGATAAGTAGCGATAAATAAATACATTTAAGTATGCAGCTTTGTATAGCGTGAACGAATTATGAATTGCTTTGCTAATTTTCGGGGATATACATAGATGGGTTCCTGAGAAGTCCTGAACCAATTTAGACGAATGGTGGTGTACAAAAATTTTAAAAGCGTTCAGAATCTAAAGCCGTAAACATAAACCAGCTGGAATGGTGGAATTAGCAAGTCCGATGTGCATTGAAGCCACGAGTGCAGTAACCTTCAGGTAAATTATACTATTTTGTTCGAACTTTGATGTTTTGGTGTGTGTTGGATATCTTTATGATTTGTTTGATAAAATAGACAGTAGTGAATTTGTATAAACAACAAATTTTTAATTTTAAGGTGAAATTTTCTTGTATAAGTAGAAAGGAGTATTTAGCAGTTTATGTTTTGATTATGATGAAAATTTGGGTCTGTCTTTGAGCTCAATTAGTCTAACCTGTTAAATTAACGTAAAGGGGTGGGAGATGCTCCCTTTTATTCAGACTTAGGTCTGCACATATTGTAACTTAATTAGTATGCATCCTACCAGGACTTTAATTCAGGATGCAAATTAAAAATGATGACAAATTTAAACCTGAAATTTTATGATACTGAAATTTATGCTGAAATTTAATTTTGAAATTTTAATGTATTATGAATATTAATGTAAATAGAGTTAACGTTGATGTTTGTGGTAGGAATGTGTTTGCTTTTTTTATGAATGAGGATGAAAGTTTTAACTAGCTGAGCAGCCGAGGCGGAAAGAGTAAAAAGGCGACTATCAGAAGAGATTCAACAGGGCCAGAATCACAGCAAATCTTGACGGCCCAACGTTGGTGCTCGAATGTTTTTTTTTTACTCTGGTGAGGCTTATTGTAGGTTTCACAGCAATATATATATATATATATTGCTGTAAATATAGGGTTAATTTAGGGGCAGGTTAAGTCATAGGGGTCGTAGAATAAACAAGGGAAACTCCCAAGTAACCTAAGCACAGAATTACAGATATTAGAAGAGTAAATAGGTCATTACTAAATATTATTAGTTGAGAGCACACTGTATATAGCAGTACAAACGATTAAAACAGATATCCAAGAGTAGCTATGAGCAAAGATAAGAATTTGAAAAGGTAACGGAACGCATTGAAATTAAATCAGTGAAAAACCTGCATGAATTGGCTAGAAAAATATTCAATGTAAGTTCTTTCAGGGGAAAACAAAAATTTTGGGATACGAAATAGGATACATTAGGGGGAAAAATAATGCAGATAATAACTTAACTTTAGAAAACAATTTCGAAAAGATAGTGAATATGGAAAATAAGAAAGATAAAATTATTGCCGAGAGAAAACTTTTGATAATGGAGAAAAGTGTACATACTGTAAGATAAACTAGTGGAAATAGGGATATAACAATAAATTAGGATAGGAGAATTAAATTAGAATAGAAAAAACATAGGAAAATAAATTAACACATTACCATAAATTAGGATAGATTAGGGAATAGATATTATACATGTTGTAAATATTGGAAAACAATAGAACATACGATAGGTTAACAATAATTAGGATAGGTTTAGGATAAACAGAAGTAACATAGGTTGATAAAAGGGAGTGATTCATTGGATATGGGAAAAGATGAAGATTTGAAGAAGAATTATATAAGTAGATGTGAAAAATATGAGAATAGAAAAGGTTTAGATAAAAATTTAGAAAGTATGGATAGATAAGTAGCAAAATACTAATAGATTATGATAGAACGATAGTAATAAAATTTAGAATGAATAGGTGTATGGGTATAATATAATCAAAATAGGAATAGGGATGTAAAAATGATGTAGGAGTTGTGTACATAGGAAACAAAATAAAAATAAATAATTTTGGACCAAGGTGAAGTTTGATTCACGTTGGGCGCCAAAAAAAAGAGAGCCGTACTTCTGAGAAGTAAGTAGATAAGATTTAGGAAATTATACCATTTCTAATAATAAATAAAACAGGGCTCTTAATTACCATCTTAATTATCATCGTGATTAACATCCGAAAACTACCATTACAATCTTAAATTACAATCAAAATAATGTTACGATTCCTGTTAAAACTTTAAATAACGATCAATTATGTTCTGAAATACAATTTTGGATACGAGACTTTGGAGAATGCTGCCTGTTCAAGCAAATTGATGGTAAATATTCTATGGTGGAAATGAAAAACCTTTTATTGCAATAACGATTGGGATATTAATTTGGTTGTATATCGACCCAAGCCGTGGGGCAAGTATATCACAACATTTATATCGACCCAATCGTGGGGCTAACAGGGGTTAACACAGCATTTATGTGCAGCCAAGCGTATGGGCGAGTTTAACACAACAATATATATACAGGGTGTCCGGAAAATACGTGTACAACATAAGAACAGAGATTCTTTGGTTCGAAATAGATCGATTTGAGCCAACTTACCTATTATACAAGTTGCTTCATTTAGCCGCTAGAGGGCTTCAAAAATCGTGAAAAATATTTGATATTTTAAAATAACTCGAAAATGCGTCGATAGATTTTGACCATTTTTGGGGTGCGAGTTTCTACTTTCAATTGACACCTTTTGGTGGTGTACACAATAATTTTAAAAGCATACGAGTGTCCCAAAAATGATGTATTGTATAAATATCCGACCATTACCTTTTTCCTGTTTATGCAATGACTACCAATTTTTTTTATGAGTAGCCGACTTAATTTGGAAACTTTTTTGTCTCTTGTAAAATTTTGATTAGACGAGCGGTTTGACAGAAAAAAAATGATTTCAAATGTCTGCATAACTTTCGTCATCATTGCTGCATTAAGTATAAAACGGGGCAAATCAAAAATCATAGTTTAGTAGTTGACTTTGCTTTTTATTTGTTATTTAATTTGACTGTCATTTAACCTCAGTTTACCTGTCAAGTCGTGAATTTCTGCTTAATTCAATAAAAGTTTGCATCTTTCATCTTACATTATGAGTACTTACACAAACAACAAACAGGTAGATATGCTTTTGTATAATACTTGTATAATAGATAAGTTGGCTCAAATCGATCTATTTCGAACCAAAGAATCTCTGTTCTTACGTTGTACACGTATTTTCCGGACACCCTGTATATATACATATATATATATATATATATATATATATATATATATATATATATATATTTTGGATGTGTTCTTGACCCATATATATATATATATATATATATATATATATATATATATACTCTCAAAAAGGGGTAGGCTTATAAAATGTTTAAATAGGGCTTCGAAACAACTTGCTAGAATGCAGGTATATTTGGTTTTGTTAGGGTATTTTTGTTTCAGGTATTTTGGTTTATAAATTAACAACAACTATTCCACGTTTATAAATTTATAAAGCTTTTGAAACTGCATTGCATTCAACAACGTATACCGGCCAGAGACCAGGCTAAGCTAGTTGATAAGTTTGCATTGTATACGTATTTTTAATTGTTATGATTACACGTATATAAAATTTAATTTGGAGTCAGCGTATTCAGAACCTTTTGGATGTAAAAACAAATATTAAAATTGTGTGGTATACTACGCGTTTTAAAATTTTAAGGAGTTAAGTGATACTCCTGAAAAATTTGTAAATGAAGTTCAGTTTAAATATGTGTTAACAATTAAAGATTGGTTATGTAATGACAGGACGTTTACCGAATAAGACATAAATGTCTGTTACATATAATTTAAAAGCTGAACCATCGAAGTTGTTAGCTATTTTCAATATTGTAAAAAGTTCAATATACATAAATCACTGGATTATCAAACCATCTAGAAAATGAATGTATCTAGGAAAAAGAACTGTATTATGAATCAATTATTAATAATTATAAATTGTATAGTGTGCGTAGAGGTGCAAAGACGTCAATTTTAAAAAGTAAAGTGAGAAATGTTTTAGTAGTGGTTGATTTCAAGGACTGGTGTAACGTGCATATGATAAACAGAGATAGATTGTTTGACTACCAATATAGAAGGGGGATAGACGATAGTCGACAGAGGGAAAATGCTAGTTAGGGAATCCTGATTGTAAACAAGGAGTAAAAAAGGAAAGGATATACTGAATACAGGTTAGACTAGGATATAGAAAACTGGTAGTTGGAATATAAAATATGGAAAGGGTACAAAGAAAGAAATAGAAAATTTTCGTATGTGAGTAAGAGCAAGACAACCTTATAGGAGTATTATGAAGGCGTGCTTTAGATGATAGAACTTGTGTCGGTTGAGGCTAGGTTTCGGCGATTTTAATATCCGCTGTTAAGTTTAATTAATTTTAGACTTGTTAAATTCACACAGTTCAGAGCCTTAGCAGTTATACAGTAACCGTGAACATATTTATATAGTTACTTTATTTGTGCAAATAGCAAAAGTAGATTGAATATAAATTACAAAGTAAGTCTACATACATTTTTAATTATATATACTAAGGGTATCATATAAATTAAATAAGTTTATAATTTAATATAAATCAGAAGCTTATTTTATTGTGCATTTAAACAAAATGACTCTCAAAAAACATGGTCATTAACAAATAGTTTAAAAAAATATAATAATGTTATGAATTAAGTGATAAAGTGCAAATGCATGAGATTACATATGAAGCAACATTTACTAAAAGAATATTTGATCAACATCTTGTATATTTACTATGCTTATTATTGATAAGTATGTAAAGTTAATGTATTGTATGCTATCGGGATAATTATGAAGTAGTAGGTATTGACTATATTTTCTAATACCTGCAGCTACATTTTCAACTTCAATTTATAAAGGTTTAAGTAGATCTGTCATAAATTATTGCTCCGATTACTTTTTATTTTAACATTTCATTAATAGCGACTATTATAGAAAGTGTTTAATATCAGAATAATGCATTTTAGGTATCACAAATGGTACATATAGTCTGACTAAAGTTAAAGGAGTTGTCGATATTTTCAATAATATATAGGGCATTCCTTTGAAACAAATACAACTACGATATATATCATTCTGTATATTTTCAACATTTAAACTAACTGTATTTATATATTGTATTTTTTTAATGCCCGCTAACATGCTGCGATGTTAAAATTATATTGAAAATACATTATTACATTCATCATTAACCATTCATGGACTAATGACGTACTCTTATATATATTGTTATGTTTATTCTCCGTATAAATTAATTACCATAATTCTCAATTCAAAACCCACTTGGCTTCAAAAACGAAAATTTATTCAGTAAATTAAAATAACCCTTTAACGTGTTGATTCATTTATCTGTTTGCATAAATTCAATTTCGACTGTTACTTCCGCTGATTAATACTAAATTCTAGTTCTAAAAATTACCCAACGTAAAGTTTATGCTAAATAGTCAATAACGTGTTCTAAGTATACAATAAAGAATGCTTATGTGTTTTCTCGTTGAAAGAATTCATCAAATTAAAGTTGTATATTGCCCCATTATAAACTGTGTTTTTCCTGTTTTAAGCCTGGCTACAAGATTACGTTGAGCTTTGGTTCTTAGTTAAACAAAATTAATATTCATTTTGCTTTGCAATCTGCACAAGTAAATACGTGTAGAATGTTTGGTTGTTTCCGTTTTGGTTGATGCGAATTTCGAGCACGCAGTATAGTGAGTATTTAGGGTTTTTATAAAATTATACCTTCCGACTACCACGAATTAATTTTATTTGTAACTGCTTTAGCTTTCTTCCGGCGGCCTTAAAGCTGCATTGAATGGTCGTCTTTTGTAGTAATGGGAGGCCCAACGCATTCTTTATGGGTGTAGGCCCCCCTACCAGTTGATGTGGACCAGCTACCGACTCAACACCGACGTCAGCAACTTCGAGGGTGAGTGCTTTCCGTCACTGCTCGCGTTGCAAGCATATCGATGGGGATTTTATTGTTTAGGCGCATGCATTTCCACATTTAGTTCTTCTATGCAAAAATTATCCTGTATTTCTAAATTTAATTCGTCAATACGACCATTGTTGAACCCTTTTGGTATTTATTGGCATTGTGTGGATGCATTGCTATTTGGTTTTAAATAACTAAAACAAAAAATGTTGTGGCCATTCTTATGTATAGGTTAAGTTTTATATTTACGAGGAGTTAGAGCTGTTGGTTTTAGGGGGGTAATTTTGTTTCTTTTTGGTTGGATATTAAGATAGGGTAGTAGCCTAAAACCGGCAGCTCACCATTTAAAAAAAGTAATTTGGTTTTTATTTTCTTGCTAGGTTTAGTATTTAAGAAATGAATTTTTTGTTGTTTGTTTTTTTTGGTACCACTATACTGTGTACATATTGTGCTTAATTATAGGTTTCTTTCTTTGGTATGTTTTGTTTTGAGCACGAATGAGTGTGAATGTGTGAGTGTATATAATTTTTCCTTCTTTATTTCAGGTCTACCTTAACTTTTTGTTGTATGTATAAAACCCCACCCACTCGCTGATCGAGCCCGGCCATACTTCTTTCTTTCTTTTTTTTTGTTTTTTCATAGGTTACGTCAATGCACGTAACAATATAAAGGTACGTGCATTTTAATATTACAATATTAGTTAATAAAAGAAATTATAACTTAAGTTAAATGATAATTAAAACCAAGACATAAATAAAAGAAAGAAAATATAAGGATACATAGACGATTTACATCTCTTAATTTTTTAATTTGTATTTGGACAGTGTACAAAATGAGCTACTAGAACTAAATCAATCGGACAAATGGATAAATTTGAATAGCGAATGTTACCATTATATTGAACTTTCAATAAGCTTGGTATTTTTGTCAATCATATCCAACGTTGGTTGTTTGTTAAATATATAACAATCTAGAGTACAAATTGGAAAGTTGCAGGTTGTGACATTCCTTAGAAATATGTATAATCACATTTCATTTTAATAGTTTCTGTATTAGTAAATCTCACCAATAGGAATAAATTATTCCCTTTAAGAAATATAATTTATAGGTTTCTATAATTTTCATATAAAGTAAAATTATTTTGTTCAAATATATTTTTGAATTCAAAGGTTGCCAAATTCGTATGTCGGTTTTTAAAGGTTGGAGACGATGTCATCATTGTAATTAGTATAATAGTGATTCAGTTGTTTTGAATAAGAAGGAATTATGCTGGTGCCGGATAATCTTATCGTCTGAGCGCAAAGGCAGGTCACATACAGTTTTGTGCTGACTAGAATAAATATGAAATCTCGATTTCTGATTTTACGTCTACAATATGTAAATTTAAGTAAATATATATGTTGATAAAAGGAAACGATACTGTCTTATACACTTATTTCATCCATTCGAAGTTTGCCTCGTACCTAACATTCATACCATCAATATGCTGTTTTGGCAGATCAATTACCTTAACTAGAGGTTATCAAACAACACTCTTAAGTATGTTCAAATAATTCCCTGTCAAGTGGGATAGTTTCAATTTTAGGGGCACGTTGATTCCCATATAATCAACCTTTGTGTTGGAAGTAACCATATAGGGGTAGACAAAGTCAATAACAGTATAGTGTGGAACGATAAGTCAATCACCCCTCAGGTGTTTAAATAGCAGAAAATTCTGAAACTATACCAGAGTGAAAGTTTGTAAATAAACAATTATAAGTTAACACGTTCACTGCCAATCACACGCTAGCACGTGATGATGCTATTTAAGCCAATGCCAAGCACGTGCTAGCACGTGGTTTACTCTATGTGTTTTATATTACGTTTGATTTACTGTGGCGTTGGAATTGAATACGGTATGTTGTGTAGGCATTGACCTAACGTATTTAACAAAGTTTTAATGCACTTGGTTTCTAGTTCTGTTTTTTTTTTAAATTGTATTGGGATCAAAAAAAGGTTAATTATGATGGATAGTAGAGATCAGCAAGCTAGCCCCTCTAGACCTAAAAGGATAAAATGTGTCTGTATTCAACCATTATCCACAGAAGAATTTGAAAAGTTTGCGGCTCAAGGTTTATCGGATTTTTCAGACGATGAACAGGTTTTTTTGTGGTAGTGATACTGAAGATGAGTTTTTGCTATTGGGTAACGTTTCAGTTAGAAAGTAGCGAAAATGAAGGCAAAAACGAGGATGAAAATGAATTAATTTCTAATACAGCCATGACTAGGCTGTTCTTGTACAAAATCCAGTAGAAGCTCAGTGTACTCAAGAAATTATTATGTGGGGAGATGATGCAAGCTGGATCAAACATTTTCCTTTTACCAAAAAGAATGTTACGCTAAAAGAAACGAAAAGATGTCATCTACGTTTGCAACTTTTTTAAGGATGCACCTTGTTATTGTTTAGATTGTACAACTATTATATATATATATATATATATATATATATATATATATATATATTTAAGTGTTGTGCAAAAAGCCCAATGAAGTGACATGTGGTGATGGGTGCGTTGTGGAATAGTCTAGAGGTGTGGAAGTAAAAAGCGTGGCAGCAAAAATGTGCTTTGATTGCTTTGGGCTTCATTTGTCCTTACAGCATGTTTGTTTTGCACTTTGTCACATGTTGTACATGTAGTATAAGAACAATTTTTTACTTTTTTATATGATGCCTTTATTTTTTGTAATTGTGATTGTTAAGTATACTATTTTTTAAACCAATGTTAATAATTTAATCATCACGTACAGACGCGTGATCGGCATCCCAGAATGAAATTTAATGTTTAATCCCAATGACGTGCTGGTACGTGAATTTTTGAAATGTTCAAAACAAGCCAAAAATTTATTAGTGCTTCATAACGAAGTGAATTAGAAGTTATTTAACAATTTTTTAAATACCAATTGAGAAAAATATAATTTGGTTTCTGGTGAAAGTTGCTTTTCAATGTTAGCAGCGAACATGTTAATGCATGAACTGACTGATAGTGCATCTGTGTTTGGATTAAGTTTTTAGTTCAAGTATCTGTGCGATATATATTCTAGGGGTTAAAACTGTACGTAAAAAAATTCAAAGCTTGTTATGCCGTTCTTTGGCATTACAAGCTCTATTTCAATAATTAGATATAGAGGATTTCCAGTCCTAATTGAAATGTTTTTCCCATCATTATTTATTTGGTTATGACACATGAGAATGCGGTTGTTGAATTCCTATGCATTGGTAAGTGAAGAACCTGGCGTTATTGTATGTAATATGTTAAAAAAATGTTTTCCTCCAATCAATTGAGAACATTCAACGATTGTAAGGATTTTGATAAATTGGTGTAAATGGACACGATTGTCATGACAGATTCTCTCTTCTACCTTCTTGGACAGATGTAGTGGTAGTTAATGCGTTAAATGCAGTGGAGTACATGTGAATTCCTTATCTTTCCCGTTACCTCTACCTTAATATCATTTATTCCAAAATGTTGTAGGTATCAGCAACAACTTCACTGTGAATTTGAAGCAATAGCCGCTGATCCCAAGAAGGATTCTATCATACGTTTAGATAACAATAGCTGGTTTAGAAGTATCAAAGATGTTGGACCTACTTTAAACTATCTCTACAATTAAAAAGAAGCTGTTCTTTGATATATTATTGTTCTTTCATTGTTAAGGCTTTACTTTAAGGTTTTTATTTGTTTTTAAATTAAATACTGTGTCCTTTTATTTGTACATGTTTCCTGCGTTACTCATTTGTATTCAGCCGTTGAGGAAGTGCCATTGGTTGATTTTTACATAAGAGCAAGATGGTGGTGTTAGATGTTTTATTAAAAACTTGTATTATTATTTTTTATATGTAAATTAATGACAACAGTCCACATTGAACAAAATTGTAGTTCTTGCAAGAAATTTGTTGTTATTTATTCAAAAGTAATTAAGTTGAACATTCATTATTGAAAAATCTGTGCAATATTACGTCCTCTGTATAAGCAAGCTTTAACTTAAAGTATGATTACCTCACTGTCATTTAACAAATAATAAGCTGTCTATGACATATTTTCCTTCAATTGCTTGCTTATAGCACGATCATTTAAGCTTTTAAGAGCCTAAGTTATAACTTCATTTTATTAACTAATATCGTAAGATAAAAAAAATTGACCTGCCTTTATGCAACTACTTTTTGCTATTTAATGTTAGTTGACTTTAGTGATGGATTTTTATATTGCTCCCTGTTTATATTTGACATAATGTCAAAAAACTTGAAAAATTAATTTCATAACACTTTTTGTTGTATAAGGATATAATTAAATCAAAATATTCCAGCTAAGACGCTGTTTAGTAAGGAAAGAGAGATAGTGAATAGCTTTATATCCAACAGAGAAGGCAGAGAAAATCATGTTAGATTTCTATAACTAACGACAAAGTGTATCAAATTAGAATTAGAAATTATTTATTAAATAGTAATTTACAACTCTTTAATGGGAGTATGTCAGCACAAACATTATTCGCATACCCCAGATATATTATTATTACTTTTGACATTCCAGAAGTTTTCTATGTACCAGTTTTTAATAAGCAGGAACTGACCCCACACAAAAGATCTTCAAATTTGTTAAATATGTATGTACTGTTGAATTCAGACGAACACTTAAATTTAGATGTTTTATGGTGCGATATGATTAGTTGGTTAATATCGCACAAATTGCAGGTGCGTACAGAAGATCTTGCATTGAGCAGACTACACAAGTATGTTGTTTTTCTCGAGTTATAAAATATTAAATAGCCAACTAGCAAGGAATAGCTCACAGTGCAGTTTTAATGTTAGTGTTTTCAGTCTATCGTAGATCGGCGTTACATACTCTCTACATGGAGTACTATATAGGTATCAATTCTAGATGATTCGAAATGTGTTGATGAGTTGTTCAGAAAGATGATTCAAGTAGATGGCGTTTCAGTAGTTGATGTGGTTTAAAATAAGCATTTGACATAAATTCCACTTTATCTTCGAGGGAAACACTTTTATATTAGTAAATAGAATTCAGTTTATAGTAGGTAATACTGCAATTGCAGATTACGTCTAGGCTTTTTTTCACATTGTTACTTAAGGCTATAACACATTTGTTTAATAGTTTTTCTGAATGTTTGTTGTTTTTAAACACTGATTGTAAATATTAATGTGGAACCTCTAAAACTAATTACCGATTTCATTTTTGATTTATTATCAATGCGTTTGGTAGTGGCTACTCAGCTGTTTTAGTTAACAATCTTCAGTCAATGAGATTTGTACTAACTTTTAGGATGTTATTAAAGTACACATCTTTTGACAGCTCTTGCAGTGACAAACAAAGAATCCACTAGGTGATCCAGAGGTAAGGTTTCATTGAGGTGTCGTTGTTTAATCATTTCAAAAGTTGCTCTTGCATTTAAAAAATTAAAAAGGGATTAGTGTTTAGAGCAAGTAGTAAACAGGTCGCGACTGTTACATGTTAGAATATTTGCTCTTTAGAACCATAACAATTCTAATACTAAAATTTTCAGTTTTGAGTTGATGTCATTTTGTTGCAATATATTATTTAGTGTAGCTTTTATATGCCAAGTCATTGTTCTCAATATAAGCTATTCTTACTCTAGGTTTCTTTTTTAGTACGGGGTCTACAAACTTATATTTGTCACCTAGTATCGGTAATATTGCCTTTCATCAATTTTTGGTCTTTTTTATTGCTTGCTTTTATTAGAATGTCCCTGTTAGAACTCTTTAAGTTATGAAACATTCACCACAATGGTGTTTCTTGTTAATGAATAATAGTTTGGTCAAGACAGAAATCACCAGAACTGATAATGATAGGAGACGTTGAAGGGAGGTTTCAACAACTAATTAAAGTAAAAATTATTTTCTGAAAAGACCCTGGGGCATGTGTTGTTTTGATTGCAGTTCCTCTGAAAAATAAAAATTATTGACCTAATCCTTGAGATTACAGACGTAAACCTATATTATCCACAATTACGAATCAAAATTTTCTTTCTTTTCAATTTCAAAATATTTCGGCCAAATATAAAAATAACAATTATCATCAATAGGTCTTCAGTTCTAGAACTGGTTGCAGGCGTATCTCCATTGTTTCCTATCCTGAGCTAACCTACATATCTTTCACTATCTATGTGCAATAGTCTGATCTAGGTCTACATCTACCGATCTTTTTTCTTTCTCTGCTTCGAATATATTACGCAATATTCCTTCATGCCTCGGTACGTGTCTTATCATCCTATCGCTCCTATTTTTACTGTTTTCGAGAACCTCTTTGTTCGTAACTTTGTCAGTCCATAATATCTTCATTATACATCTGTAACACCACATTTCAAAGACTTCTACCTTTTTCCTGTCCGCTTCTCCTACTGTTCACGTTTCACAGCCGTACGGTGCTGTGCTCCACACATATGTTTTCAACAATCTTTTTCTTGTTTCTATTTTTGTTGTCTTTGAACATAGTAGTTGTTTTTTTTTGTGTTAAATGCACTATGGCCTAGTGCTAACTTTTGTTTTATTTCTTTTGTACTCTTCCCATCTTGTGTTATTTGACTTCCCAGGTAGCAGAAATTTTTAACCTCTTGTAAGTTCTCGTTACTTATTTGAATTCTTGCTTTTGACTTATTTACCCCTCCTTTACATTTTTGTGCTTTAGTTTAATTTTTTTAAATTTTTATACCGTATCTCTCTGTTAGAACCGTTTCCATTTCATTAAGAGCAGCTTCTAACTCTTCCTTGCTAGATGCTAATACTGCTATATCATCTGCAAATCTAAGCATATCAATTTTTTGTCCCTGCATAGTAATTCCAAATGTCTTTGTGCATTTGACGGTATACATTGCCTCTTCGATATATAAATTAAAAACTAATGGGGATAAGGCACTCCCTGTTTCACCCCTTTCCTAATGTTTACTTCTCTACATTCCTGCTTTAATTCTATTACCGCTGTTTGCTCTTTATTTATTTATTTGTACTTTCATACATTTACGAGAAACCCCATTTACAATAAAAAGAAAATGTGTATACATACAAGCCTAATCTATAACTTATTTTTAATATTAGCTAATTCAGACATTCAAAAGGATTGATGACTGCTATTAAACCAATTTAATTGTTTAAACTTGTTTGCAATAATTGCAGTTCGATTTAGATAGAAATGGCTATCATAATTAGTTCGATGGCATTCATAATAGAAAAGGTCGAAGTTACGTGTTAATTTAAAAGGAACTGTTAATTTAATTAATTCGAGTATTTCAGGGCAGTTAACAGAACTATTAATAGTTTTATGTAGAAAAAGGTCATTTAATGTACGCCTATCGTGAAGCGAGATAAGTTGTAGTATGTCTAAAATATCCTGAACATTGTATTGTTGTTTTTGTAATCCCATTTTATATGCTATAAACTTAATAAACTTCATCTGGACTCTTTCAATTTTAATTATGCTATTTTTGTAATAGGGTGACCAGATGATGGTGGCATATTCAAGAATACTTCTTATTAAGGCACAGTATAACAATTTGCAAGCTGCAATTGAGAATCCTTGACAGTAACGGAATATAAATCCTAGCATTTTCATTGCTTTGTTAGTTAAATGTTGTATTTCTGGTTTGAATGAAAGTTTTGAATCTAATATTACTCCAACATCTCTAATTTCATCTACTCCACTCAATACGATACCATTGATGTAGTACTGTGTTGCCACGGGTGATATAACATGTGAGAAGATAATGCTATAGCATTTTTTGATATTAAGAGATAGTCTATTAAGTTCACACCATATGTGCAGCGAGTTCAAATCATCTTGAATCATTGTACAGTCACTTGGCGATATGATACTGCGATAGATTTTTAAATCATCAGCAAACATTAGGAATTTGCAATGATTAAAGACAAGGTTTATGTCATTAATAAATAAAAGAAATAATAAGGGCCCAATGTGGGAACCTTGTGGGACTCCTGACTGTACTGGAAATTTGTACGATATAAATTGTTTGTATTTGACACACTGCCATCTTCCATATAAATAGCTACTGAGCCATTGTAGCATCTTACCATCAAAACCTGGTAACGATTTTCTAGTGCCTGTGTTATATAGTTAGTATAAACTAAAAGATTTGTAACTGTTGATCTCCGTGACACAAATCCATGTTGATTATTTGCAAAGATCTCCTTGCACTTCCAGGATAGATGATTAGTAATTAGTGTGTCTAGTAATTTAGGAATTGACGACTGGACACAAATTCCTCTATAATTTTGAATCAAATTTTTATTACCTGCTTTAAATATAGGATTTATGAAACTTAATTTCCATGTTGTTGGATATAGGCCTTGCATAAGAGAGCAATTAAATAGGTTGGTTAGAGGTGTACATGAATTATAAATACATCTTTGTAACATACTGGCAGGTATACCATTTGGTCCAGTTGAATTGGAGGGTTTTATTTTTCGAGGGCTTCAAAAACCTTCTTGCTACTCAACACAATTTCATTAACATCTATGGTATTGAAATTATTGTTGTAAATTGGAGCACATGGTATAACACATTCGTTGATGTACACTTCAGAAAATAAGTCTGCAAATAGATTGACTGTATTTAAACCCTCGTAGTTGGAGCGATCTTTAAAATGCATTTGGGCTGGTAACTCGATATCTTTTTTTAAATTATTCACATACTTCTAGAAGTTAGCAGGCGCTGTTTGGATTGGTCTTTCAGTAAAGATGAAATACTCATTATGTAATTTTCTACTTAAAATTTTGCATTGTAATCTAAGAGAACTAAAAGCATTGTAATCTTCAATACGGCTAGTTGTCTTATATGTTTTATGCGCAGCTTTTTTCTTTCTTAAAAGGTACTTCAAATCATTGTTGAACCACACTGGGAACCTTGAGAGTTTTCTTCGTATTCTGGGGACATAACATTGTAATCCACGGTACATAAGCAATGTACTATTCGTCTATTCCTATAACTCATTCCAATCTTTTTAAGTATTTCTCACATTTTCTCCCATTTTACATTGTTGAATGCTTTTTCCAAATCTACAAATCCTATATACACACTTTCTCCTTTTTTTATTGTTTTCCCAATTGGTCTACCATGTTTCCCTGTTTCGCCTAAACCCAAATTGATCTTCTCCTAGTATTTCTTCAGCTCGTTTTTCGATCTGTCTTTATACAATTCTAGTTAATAGTTTTGACATATGTGCTGTCAAATTTATTGTTCGAAAATTTTCACATCTATATGTGCCTTTCTTTTTTGGTATAGTAACTATAATGTTACGTTTGAAATCTTTGGGTATATCGCCTGTCTCATACATATAATTTACAAGTAGGAAGAGACGTTCTGTTACTGCTTGTCCAGCAGCTTTTAGAGTTTCTGCTTGCACCTTATCATACCGAGTGCCTTACCTTTTTCAAGCCATTTAATGCTAATTAAAACTCATCTCATAGGATAGCTCAAGTTGTCCTATTTAATGTCTGATTCCTGTTCTAGTGCTTCTAGTTCTGGTCCTGCATATAAATTCCCTATATATTCTTGCCATCTATTCACTTTCTCTACATTTTCTATAATGACGTTTCCTCCTGGATCCCTTATATTTTTGCTATACAGTTTTATATCGCTAAAATTCATTCTAATTACTTTGTATGCTTGGTCTCTTTCCTTATTTCCATCTTAGTTTGTACCTCTTTAAACTTTTCATCAATTCATTGCTCTTTAGGTTTCCCGCATTTGCAAGTAATTTTCCATTTTATGATTTTGCATCTCTGTTTTCCTGCTAGGTCTGGTCTGGTTTTGTATTTTCGCCTTTCTTCTATTAAATTTAGAATATATTTTGTTACCCATGACTTCTTATTTTCTTTTTGTTTATATCTTAGAATATATCTGGCCGCCATATCTAAACTGGATTTAATGTTATTCCATTCTGTTTCTACTTCCTCAGTATTAGAAATTTTCCTAATGTCTTTCAGTAATTCGTTTGACTTTTTGTCAAATCATTTGAAGATATCTTAATATTTTAGTTTTTCAAAGTCAAAGTGCCCTTTTCCATTCCTTTTTTTCAAATTTTTAAATTTAATCATGGCTTTCATAATTATTATGTTGTGGTCAGTGTCTATGTCTGCTTCTGGGTAGCTTCTACAGTCTCTTACTTATTTTCTAAACCCTTGTCAAACAAGAATATAATCTATTTGCTTTCTTCCTGTCTTCCGGTATCTTACATGTGTATTGTCTTCTAGCATAATGTTGAAATAATGTGTTTTTTCTGTGACGGGAAAAATTTGACATTTAATGGTTCTTGACAGGTAACAAAATGTCACTTTTTATGAATTTACTTTTTTCACCGGTAAAAAAATGAGTACTTTTTCCCCGGGTATGTGCAAATAAGTAAGAACACGAAGATATTTAATTTAAAGCCGGGTCCACACTTGAATTTACAAAATGACTTGCCTCCATTATCGGAATTATGTCTTATCGGATGCAACTAAGAAATTTTCTTCAAAATTAGCCCCTAAATTTATTTTATGTCAGGTCACTCGTGTCGTTAGTCCACTTATCTACGAACTTCAAGATGCTGAAGGAAAACGCCAAGGAAGGTGACATATTAAAGACCTTAAGCCATTCTCTGCTGACCCAAATGCTAGTTTTTCACGTTCCATTCCATTAACGATTTACCTAATGTTTTTTGTTTTTACTATCAATTAGTATCTCTAATTACATATTCCTTCTCTTATACAGCATATACCTTCTACACGTTTAACTTATTTACCTTAAACTACCTATCTTTTTGCTTCTGGTTGACTTTTCCTTAAACTTACCATTAGTTATATATCGCTTTATTCCCTAGGTCTCCCAGTATAACTCTGTTGTTTCATTTAATTAATCCTCGCACCTTTCCTACAACATATTATTTTGTTTTTAGTATTTATCTTACATCGTTTAATTGTGTGGTAATTATCGTAACTTTGGTGGTAATAACTCATTGAATTTTTATGATTGGTTTGAGCTGATGTTAGAGTGGATGCTTTCTTCTTTGGGCTCACATAGGAAACGCGGCCCATGCCATTGTAAGAAATAGTTCATATTCGCAGTTGCAAAAAACTAGGACTTTCTATTCCAGCGTTATTCCTCTGAATTATTACAGTCGCCCACATTATCCTATATCATTACTTGCTTCTCCTTCTACTAAGTCATCATAACATATAGACATTTTTTTTTGTTGTTTTTTATCGAACTTCGTGGTGAGGTGCTATCGGTTTTTATTGATACCTTATCAAATTCTCGGTTGTTTTAGCATATTGGGACAGAGTGTCTGTATTTGACGGCTTATAATTAGGCATTTTTGTGTGTTTATAGCGTTACCGTTTTAAAAAATTACCTTGCAACAGTTGGTTTTTTATGTGAATGTATCTGTAGCGATACTTTTAAGTTGTTGTTTCGACATTTGTCTGATTTCCTTATCGTAGTGGATGCACTTGTAAGGAAAATGATTGTACTAGTTCTCTTAAGAATCTAGTGGATTTTTTAACTTATGATATACCTTAACTTGTCGGATTAATATCGCAGGTGGTCCTTCAGACCGATTTGTGTTTTATAGGGGCAACTCTCTCGGACGCTTGTCCAAAAACTCTACCTTTTCTTATCCCGCTGTCTCCGTTTCTGCCTTATCTTTCTTTCGGTAGACCTGTTCTCGTCCCGGAACACCCGTCTACCACGTAAGAGTGATTTTTCCCTCACTCCGGGCTACTGACCACATTGGCTGGTTGAGTAGTGCTTTGCTATCCACCTTTTCTGTCTCTTTAGCTCAATGCGAGCCCTTCGTCTATTTTCTTCTACCTGGAAGTGCCTCTAATGCATTCCAAATACCCACCTCCCTCTTTCTACCTTTCCTAGTTCTACTGCCTTTTCATTTCCGTTAGTCACCGTGTGGTTGCACGGGGGGTTTTCACAGACACCCGGACCACGTCTCTGGGTATCTTTCGTGAGGTCATGTGGTACCGCTGTCAGCGCACATGGTTGCTAACAGTGAATGTATGTATGAGTGTGTGTATGTGTGAGTGCATGTTATATATATGTGGTTATACATCGTGTGGATATCGGGTGATTATATCACCGATATCAATTAACGCCGGGTGCAGGGATGCACCCAAATGCCTTTGCCGATCCCTCGCGCCGTTTATTGCAAACGGGGCTGCTTAACAGGTCGCCCTTTTTAGGGGGCACGAGAAATTCCCATGTAACGGCTCCAAGGAGCCACTCTATCGTTATCTTACTTATTGTCTTTGATAATAACTTGAGTTAATATCTTTATATTATTTATTATCTTTGATAATAACTTTATCTTAATATCTTTATCTTACCTATTACCTTTGATAATAACTTAAGCTTAATATCTTTATCTTACCTATTATCTTTGATAACTTAAGCTCAATATCGTTATCTTATCTATTATCTTCGATAATAACTTGAGATCTTGTTTTATCTTTTTATCCTCCTAACGTTTGGTATTTATGACCAGACGTAGAAATTATTTTTTTGAATATTAAGTGAAAAAGCTAACCTGACGGTAGCCATGTAATTTGTTAGGTTAGTAATGTAAGGAATTAGGAAGGTGGTACTTTTGGTAAATTTGTTGATTCACAACCATGTCATGAACAAGTTTTGATGTGTATTGTTTATTGTTTATTAAAAATGTGCTAGAGTGTAGAGTAACTTACTCTTTTGAACATTTTTAAATTTGGGCATTTTTTTGCCAACGAAGAAACAGCCTAGATGCAACGCTCATGTGCGTCTGCACTTAGGAAACTGTAATGTTAGCTTTAGGTTAGTATATAGGTTAGGCGACTTGTCGCATTTATTTTAGTTTAAGTAGTGTTTCATGCTCCCCGACAAATTTGTGCTGTCAATTATAACTGCGCCACACCAAAGACTTGTGTGTGCACTTTTCCGTTTCCTGGTAATCCGGAAGACGTGTTATCGGTCGGAAAAACCAGGTGGCGCCTAAAATAAACATTTTGTAGGATTTAACTTAGGATTTATGTAGGTTAGGATTTAGATTTTAAGATGTTACTGTGCGAACAGTCATTTTCTTTTTTTAAGTTTTTTCTTTTATGGCGTTGTCGCGATTGTTATGTACCAAAAAATCGGCACTAAACATTTTCAATCTAGTTTTAATTTGTAAGAATTTCGCGCCAAGGATTTAAAAAGACGTGCGCGTATTTCCGTCACTTTAGACAGTGCGTGTGCGCGAGATTGCGCTGACGCGGTGTGCCAAGAAGGTATGGTGGGGATTTTCGCCAGACGTGTCGGGACTGGTGACCGAGACGCCAACGAATGTAGTTATCTTTGTGTGTTATCGTGTCTTTTTTTTTGAGATGTAGGTTTCCTGCCTTCTATCTAATTATCGTCCCTCATCCTATTACTGTGTTCCGCTACAGAAAAGAAGAAGACAAACTTGAATTTGGATTCAACCGGGGCAACGAATCACCCACGCCCGAAAAGGATCAACGCAACCCGCCCTCATGGAGTAGCGCTGGAGTCACTCTACAGTTTACGTGAGTACCCTTTTGGTTTTCCTTAAAATTAGTAAAACTTTTTTATTATGTTGTAATAATTCGAACATTGATATGACGTAATCTTTTATTTGCGCGTCATTTTTACAATTATTTAACATTGCTACCAACTGACTGTAGTGGCTCGCGAACCCTACCGACGGGATATAATACATTTGGGTGTAACATAACATCGTATCATAACTTCGGCGCGTTCAAAACAACCGATATAAACAACTTAAGTAAGCAATTTATGAAGACACTTGCAGAATTAAATTGACGGTGTTTTGTCTCCCTCCGCTTCACGTCAGGAGACAAATACACCTCGGGCTAAAATCTAGTACTTTTTTCCTTGTATGATAAATAACTATTGTGATGGTGAGATAGTTTTTGTCGCAAATTTCTACCAGCCTATTTCTCCTGTCATTTTTGTAGATCGCTTCTACTCCTTGTCACTGTAGCTAGAGGTGGGCATGTATACTTGTATTATTGCTGCATTTACCGGTTTAGATTTTAATCTAACCATGAGCACTCTTTCGTTCTTTTTAAGTAATTTTCTACACAATGTCCTATCTTTTTTCCACATGATTATCCCCGTACTGAATTTCCTTTCTCTGATCCTAAATGAATTATCCCAAAGTATCTGCTCCAAAAATCGCCCACTTCTGGCCACCGACTTCGCTAATCCCTACTACGTCTAATGCTAACCTATTCATTTCAGTTTGCAGATTTTCTAGCTTACCTACTTGCTTCATGCTTCTAATATTCCATGCTCTGACTCGTAAAGCGTTCTCGACTCTTCCTTTAAATATGTCGATCACATTCTCCGAAGTAGTCCCCTCCCGGAGATCCGAATGGAGGACTATTTTAACTATGAAATCTTTTACCACAAAGGATGCAATCGCTTTAAAACATTTTTAGTATGTATGTACTTGGAAGGTAGTGTGGCGGTTTCTCGTTGCCTTCCACATTGCAGTAGTGTGTCTTAGAATGCCATACCGACCTCTATGGTCTCTGTCACCCTAGATACCAAAACAGCTGCTGTACTCTTTCGGGTAGGAAGGAAGATTGTTTGAGAAGATTGTAATTACAATATATCAGTTAGGGAATGATAGGGAAAGCTGGGGACGGACTTAGGCTAACAAATTACTTAGACCAGGGAAGACGAATTTGTAAATTTATAGAGCAGGTAAAATAGCTGGATTCACTATTAATATATTTGGCATATTCTTAAAAAATTTGAATCCATTTTAAATTAGCTAGCTAGATTTGGATAGTTTTAAGTCGACCCTTCAGGTCGCACCGGTAAGCAGAGCTGGCAGCTGCTATCCGGCATTAGGGATCCCTCCCCATTCATTTTGTTTGTGTCTTGTTGAGCGGGCACACTCCGTAAACGCTAGGGATACCATCAATCAAATCCTATTTTTAGTTTTTGTTCCAGTTGTTAGATTTTTATTTAGGATATGTTAATTTTGAAGTTAGAATAATTAGGAGCATGTATATATTTTTCGCGTTTAAACCCCCCTTTGGGTGGAGCATTGGGGACGTGACCGCAAGCATAGCGGCCCTTAATTAAATTATAATGTACTCTTTCGGGGACCTGCCTTAGTCTGGTTTCTTATTGAATACCCCATTAATTTGGTTAAACCTATAATTTGGCTCTTTAGCTCACTGAAACATGCAAGCTATTTTACCCGTTCTAGTATTTTACAACTTCTGCAAGTTGCAAGTCTGTTCAGAATGGAAAAATAACAATATAACATGTTTAATTTAAAGCAGATAATTAAGGATCCTACTACAGAAATAACACTAGTGATGGTTTTTATATATTTTTGTCTTTGTATTATTAGTATGCATGTTCTTGAGGAATATATTATTTATTAAGTATAGGCAATATTTATTACTTTTATTGTGGTGATATGGTCACAGATAGAAATAGAAAAACAGTGTACCAGTCTGTTGTGCACTACACATAACAAATCCTGATATTCACAAAAAATTAAGCTCGCTTAAGCAACACCACAGGATAGATTGTCCATGGGAGACATACTTTTACCAGGAATGAGAAAGAGACGATGGCCCTTTTGTTTCGAACTCACTTTCCTGGTTCGACGGAACTGGAACAATCACCTTTTGAGTAGCAAGTCCAGTGGCCCGAGGCCCCGAAAGGAGGGCATCTCAGGAGGACTGGACAGTAGCAAAGCCACATTACAAAACGGATCAAACCTTCTGTTGAGCTGGATTTGCAGAGTTTTGAGGGCTAGTTTGACATTTTAATATATTCCATGCAGTTGGAGGTTAGTTGGGTAGCCTTTATTGCTAAACCTGGCCGTACAAACCACTCACAGGTAAAATCTTACAGACCCATCAGTCATATGTCTTCTCTTCTTAAGACGATAGAAAAACTGCTTGACAGGCATATCAGGGAGAGTGTTTTGGCAACAAGCCCATTACACCTGAACCAGTTTGCTTTTAGCGCAGGACTTTCAACAGAGTCAGCAATTCATCGTCTAGTTTCCAGGGTCGAAAAGACTCTAGCTAACAAAGAGATCCTTCTATGTGCCTTTTTGGACATCGAGGGAGCCTTTGATAATGCATCCTTCAGCACCGTTTCGACAGTCACCAGATCAATTAGGATGAAGGAAACTTGCTGCAGGTGGATAGACTGCATGTTAAGTTGAAGGGTGGCAGTCAGAGAACTGCTTGAAGATACCATGGCGGTCTGGGTGGCAAGGCGGTATCCGCAGAGGGGAGTCTTGTCTCCCCTATTGTGAAACCTAGTCATAGACGGATTGTTGTGGGAGCTGGGCAGAGAAGGGTTTACTCGGCTAGGATATGCTGATGATTTGGCTGTCTTAGTGGAGGGTAAATACAATAGTATTATCAGGGACCGAATGCAAGAAGCCCTGAAAATAGTATAGATGTGGGCAACTGGGGAAGCCCTTAGAGTCAACCCTCAAAAGTCCACTTTAGTACATTTTACCCGGAGAAAGAAGATTGCGGGCATTACACCCCTCTTCCTTAACGGTAACGAAATCGGTCTGTCAAGCGAAGTGGTGTACTTGGGAGTCACTCTGGACTCCAAACTCACATGGAACCAGCAGATTGATAAGATCGTATACAAGGCAGAAACTTCTTTAGCAATAGTTAGATGCACTTCGGCAAATCTTGGGGCTAAGACCAAACATGGTACACTGGCTGTACACTAGGGTGGTCAGACCAACAACAACATATGCAACCACCAAAATAAAGTTGGACAGGATCCAAAGACTGGCCTGTCTAAGTATTACAGGGGCGATGTGTTCCATGCCCACTGCTGCTATGGAGTCTCTCCTTGGCCTTCCCCGGCTACACTTGGTGGTTGGGGGAGGCAAGGCTTGGGCTATACAGACCTGAGAACCATCAGTCTAGGATTATTGAAGGGATGGAGCATACGAGATTGCTTGGAAGAAATTGGGGGCATGTGTTTGAAATGCGTTCGTACCAAAAGACTTGCCAACATCTGCCGGACACACTCCAAGGCTGTTACCCAGAACGTGGAGTGGGAAAAAATGAAGCGTAGATTACCTCCGGGCAGTATGCTCTGGTAGACGGATGGCTCTAAGGGCGAGACCGGGTCCGGATCTGGACTCTATAGGGAGAGACCGAAGTATGTTTAAGCGTACCCTATGGGCAAACGCTACTGTTTTTCAAACGGAAATACACGCCATACTGCAAAGCGTGTGGGAAAGTATAAGAGGTGCCTTTATTAAAAGACATATCAATATTGTGTCTGACAGCCAGTCGGCACTTAAAGCTCTAATAAGTCAGAAAGTGTCAAGACTGGTATGGGAATGTATTGAGGCACTTAATGGACTGGCACAGCACAACTCTGTTACTTCACAGTGGGTGCCAGGCCATCAAGGACTCAAAGGAAATGAAATTGCAGACGAACTTGCAGGACAGGAGGCGCAAGGGTCATTTATCGGTCCCGAACCTGTCTTGGGAGTCACAAAAGCTGCCACCCATAGCTATATTAGCGAATGGATGTGCAACCAACACCTAAAAGACCGGCAGAACAGACCAGGACTAACATATTGCAAGGTGCTGATAAAAGGGCCTAGCAAAAACAGAATCCAGGAATTGCTTTTGTTTAAGCAGGGAACAGCTCAGAATCACTGTGGGGTTCCTGACAGGACATACTTCTGTCAAGGTTCACTTCCGTGCATTTACATTTCCAATGCTCCACCCGAAGGTACTACATTGGCCAGGAGGCTAGTTTTTTGTTGCCTGCAAATTTAGAATTTTGCCGAACCCTTGCCGTTCCAGGCAAGGTAGGGATCTTTAACGTGCGTGGCAACACTCACACATGGGACCTCCATTTAACCTCTCATCCAAACGACGTAATTTTTATGAAAAATGGTCACCTGTTATTTTTCAAGCAGTCGGCCGTGTCGGGATTCGAACCCAGGACCTTGGGATCCATAGTCTTACGCTTACTACATTGATCCATGGCGAAGCCGCAAGGTTCACTTCCAGAGGATGCACAAATATAACGGAGACCTGGAATGCAGACTTTGCTTAGAGAACCGGAGACTGCAATGCATGTACTATGCAGATGCAAGGCGTTGGGTAAAACAAGACTGTGTCTATTGCGATGACCAAAGTTAGGCCTGAAGGAAGTGGGTACCCTTTCATCGAGGGACCTGTATGCTATGATCCAAGGTGCAGGTTATGCAGACTGGGTATGATACTTAACCAGGGTCTGCAGTGCGGCGGAGCCGTTTGACAGAGGCGCCCACCAGGGAGAGTGGTTTTAGTGGTCTGCCACAAGGAGAGTCCCACACTTTGGCTATAATAGCTTTCCACTCCACCGGGTTCGGATAACTATCAAAAAAAAAAGTATAGGAAATATTTATTACTTTTATTGTAGTGATATGGTCACAGATAGAAATAGAAATACAGTGTACCAGTCTGTTGTGCACTACACATAACAAATAGTGATATTCACAAAAAATTATCGTTCATAGATAGAGACTTACTTTAAATAGTGTTGTTAAGGTTTCGTGTATTGTCATATGTCTGTCGTACATATGTCTCTAAAAAATAGTTGTCAGCGCTCGCTCAATCTAGTTGACATCTTAAGGATTCATTCAAGACAGTATAAAGATAAACAAATTTATTTCTTATAATATGTGAGCAAGGATTTGGAAATTTTGTCCTAGTCCATACTTCCAAAACTAGTGGAATAATTTTACTTGTTCAAATTCTTTGTTTTCTAAACTATTTTTTTATTAATTCATTTCTTTAATCGTTACATGGAAAAGTGTTTGTAACAAATGTTATTACTTTATTTAATCTTTAATAATTTAATTTTGTTACAATTTTCACTAGTACTCAATTCACCAAAAATTATAAATTGGAAACAATAAAGAATAATTATTGCAAATGATATATTTTTAAATTTTCAAATGCAAGCATCTGTTCAAAAAGAAATAATACTAAAAAATTAATAAGCTGCCAAAATTTATGACGCCCTTTTGCATGTTTTCTGATTGGATTTCAATGATTTGAAAAGAATAACAAGACTTTAAAATTATATTTACTTGGCCACTTTCTAAAACTAATAGTGGTTATCCACTAAAACATAATAAACGTTCCTATAGCCCGTGACCAATATTTATTTTTCTAATTTCTCTTTTAAGTATTCATGACATATTTTTGAAATTTATTTAAACAAAACTAATTTTATTTTACAAATTACTGCACTTTATCTATATAACTACGTTTTTTAGCCACATAAACAGATAAATATTTGTACATAATATTCTAAGTTCTTTTAAAAATCATAATCATCCCGACTAAATGTAATGATAACTAACCCCCAACCATAAGGAAAACTTGGACATTATATCCAGATGGTCGCCAGGTTTCTGTGAATTAAAATATTTTGTTGTGTACGTAATTTAAACATTTACATATTCTAAAAATCTAGAATTAAGAATGCATGCATCTAACTAACCTCGTTTAGGTAATAGACATCCTACTTGGCTATAACAACTTTACCTACTAGTATCCTTCTTTTCTCTCACTAGCTCGTATCTATGTAGATAAGTACTTGCTATTTCTAATAGTAAAGTATACCAATAGTAAAGCTGCAAGTGTTCATTTTCATAAAAATAATATACTGTTAAAACTTGCAACTTTTCTTCAAGTGCAAAAACAAGCGCATTGCAACAACTTACCCGTTCTTTTGATATTTTCTCAGCTCTCTCCTTAATTGATAGGATATGAATGTTTTAATGGTCATGTAAGTATAAAATAAATAAGATATTATTGGCTGAACCCATTTTGTACAAATGAATGTTGTGTTAAAATGTTCAGTGTTTATTTAAAAAATATTTTATAAGATACTTACACCAAATTCCACAACCATAGCGTCCACTATGCTTCCGATTACAGTTACGAAATCAAAGATATTCCATGGATCCTTGAAGAAGTTCTACCAAACAAAACTAAATTAGTATTGTTGTATAATTGTTTAGTTATTAAGATGTCTAATGCACATGGAATAAGTATGCGTTTACCGATTATTCAGCAAGTGACTAAAATGATCTAGTTTAGGCAATTTCTTAAATATTTTTAACATCATTTCCAGAAATAAAGTGTTCATATATTTTTTGTAAATGATAGTTTTGTCTATGGGTAAACCACTATGTAACTTTATCTTATTCTAACAAGACTTTTGATTGCTGACATATTGGTGCTCAGAAATAACAACACAATACGAAGAATTTGTGTTAATCAAACAAACAAAATCGTTTAATTTTCCTTCAGACATTAAACACTAGCACTGTCCTTGTACTTTTATCGAGCCAAAATTAACAATTATGAGTATTTACATTACGCTTGGATTGATTTGACTTTTACATGATCAAAACCTTTATAAAATACACTACAAGCATTACTATTAGAGTATTAATTTTCATAAATTTTATCGTTACTGCTTACTGAAAATATAACTTCGATTTCGTTATCACTATAGATTTGTTAAACGATGACAAAGCAACTGCAATAGAAAAACTCACATGTTTATAATAATATTGTAACAATAAAACTTGTAAAAAACTACATCCTAGCAAGTGACGTTGCGATGGTCGTGGGTGTTGCGACAAAATGAGATCACGATTGGGGCAGTGGTCCCAATACACAGATAGCAAGGCAGTGCGGTGGCTAGACTCAGCCGCAGGGGGAGGTGGGTGGCTGACTTCCGGAAGGGGAGTGTTATGCTTCACTGAAGCAGGAATGGGCACCAGGGTCGGAGCCGCTAATAAAAACCTAGAACCTTGACCCGAGAGTTCTGAGCAAGCACAAGGCAAGGCAATCGCCTCCCAGAGTCCCAAAATCTCAATTCCCTTACCACAACAACAAATCTCATAAATCCAAACTCAGAGGGACTAAATACACAATTTAATACCAGCGGTAAAATTACATGGATTACAATGCTGAAATAATCACAAAATAACATGTAAAGTAATGTAATGTTAAAGCATAAAATATTTGCAGTAAATGAAACAATAAATGGTGAAAATAAACTTATTTGCAATAGGCAAAATACTAGATGGCACAAACGGTTACTAAAATAAACACAACATGAATAAGTAAACATCTTAACTATGTAAAACTATTGCATAGGGCAGGTCCCGATTCGCTTAAATCTGTGTTGATTTAGATGCGACCCACTATCGGGCACTACACGTAGCATGTAGCGCTGCAGCTAAATATTGGGGGGAGTATGTAATAGTCGTTTTGGTTGTTACGTGCCAAATTGGCACTAAACACTCCTTAGCTTAATTTTGATGTGCGGGAATTTCGCGCCACAAATTCAAAAGACTTGGCGTGTATTTCCGTCACGTCAGAGTGCGTTTGCGCCAGATCGCGCGACGCGAGTGGCGGAGAAAAAGTGGAAGAAGTTTCCGGGGGACTCTATAACGTGGCTGTTTGCCTTTGAACTTCGAGGAGTGCAGTTGTCGTGCTTGGTATCGTATCTTTATTTTTATTATGTAGATTTCCCTTGCTTACCTTTGTCTTTACCTGATAAACCTGTTCCTTATCGTTCCGCTACATATAGGAATTTGGATACGACCTTGGAGCAGCCCACGACCCCGGGAACGAATCGGAGTCCATGACTGCCATAGCTGGTCGGAGCGCTTTGGAAGGACGCTAGGCGTACCCTCCGTTAATTGTCTTGATGGGGGCCATCAGCAGCCCTGATGGAATTCAGCAGACGCCAACTTTAATTTAACCTCGCAGGAAGCCGTACCTATTTATGTAAGTACCTTATTTGTTTATACTGCATTTCGAACATTTATATTTATTCCGTAATTGCGCAATTAAATATGCTTATTGTGTGACGTCATTGACAGATGGGCGCGCTAAAATCGTAACCAAGATAAGGGTGACCATCTGCCGGTGCGTTACGTAATTTCGCGCTTGTGGAATTGTAACTTTAACTTTTAAATTGTAAGAATTGGCGTCCTTAACGTTTTTTTAAGGTTGTATTAACTCTTTTTATAAATATACAATGTATTAACAATGTTATTTATAGCTTTTTCAATAAAAACTTAATTATTTAATATCTGTTAACCTTGAATTTTATGTTCGTGTTTTGGAACACACCACATTGCTTAGATGTCAAAAACAGTTGTTATGGTAACTGAAGGTAGTCGGCCATTTTGAATATTGAAATATAGCTCCTGTTTATAAAATATGTTTTAATATAATGTTCTTTCAATTTTGAATGTGGTATGCTTTTGTTGACTACAGTTATGTTGTTGAGTGCATAGTTTGTTTTTAAATACACATTCAAGTTTTTTAGGAAGGACCAACAAGTTAACCTCACTTTCAATTTACACAAGTACGTATATTTACATATAAATAAATAAGTATTTAAGTAATTTCATGCCTTAAACACTGTTTATTAAAAAAATTATCTATTTATATTAGATTAAAACATACCCCTTGCTTGTTTTTCGACTTTAAAAAACTGGTTTGAAACCGTAAATCAACACTGTCTGGTGTGTTAATAGTTTGGGGGTGTCTTTTAGTAATTTACCTGTTTAATTATGATATTTGAATTACTTTTAAAAGAGGCTTTGTGTTTAAAAAAACGTTTAACGTAATGAATTGCCCTTTTAGAATATCTTTTGAAAATGCTAGACTTACGGGATCTTGTTGCATTTGTTAAATAACACATATTATCTACCTTTTTATAATTTTGAGTGTCCTTTTGTAACTTAACAGTGATATATTTCTTTTATTAAACACTACAGTTCTAAACGTGTTTCTTGAGTGGTTTAAATACTACCGTAATTAAATTTAAATACTATACCTTACAAATGCCTTTTAAAGAAGATTTTGCATTTATATATAGCTAACGAAATTATCTAACCATATCTTTTACCTTCCAAAAGGTTGTAATAAACTGGATCTCTTTATATCTGCTGCTTTAAATACTGAAATAAAGGAATTGTCGTTAACGTTTTATTATTTAAACTCATTTACAATAGTTGTTGATAACTCCCCCAATATTGAAAGAACATTCCAATAATTTGGAATACTGTTTCTTTATACATGTATCGTGGAATATTTCTTTTGTATAGCGAGTTTGAGTTTGTCTTGATAGCATATTTTTTTAGATATCGATATTTCAACATAGAACTTTAAGATCCATTAAGTGAGATTTGCCATTCGAATTGGTCGTCCAGCTCTGTAAGTCTAGAACGAGACCCCAAGGACCGGTCGTTAAGCATTATAAGTCTAGACGAGATTTACATGGTAAGTTTGTCGTTTTAGAATTTGTGAATCATTTTTTTAAGAATGATGTTGAAATTTTTCTTTATTAGTTTGGGTAGAACTCGAACGAGAGCTTCCCATCCTAGTAAATATATGTTTTACAAGATATCTTTCTGTTTTTCTACAATTTTGTTAGTGAATCGAGTCTTGATTACTCTTATCTTTTCCTATATCAATTTAAACCTCATTAAATGTCATAAAATTATCTTTAAAATCGTTCAACCCTACGTACATCTAAAAGCTTTTCATGTTTACTTCTTTGACAATGTACCTAATGTTTTCAGCTCCCACTTGGCTAAATAACTTAAAACAACCCGCAGGTTGTTTGGCAAGATGGAACTTGCGTATTTCTCAATTCACTTTTGATGTTAGGCATAGGCCTGGCAAATTAAATATCGTACCTGATGCCTTATCTCGTGATGTTGTCTCTCTTTACATTCCAAATTTAATTCCTGATACCTGGTATCTTAATATGATTAAAAAAGTTACTGACAATCCTGATAAATTTCCTACCTTTCGTGTAACTAATAATAGATTATATAAATTTGTATCTTCTTCCCCTCATAAAATATCTAATATTCCCAAATGGAAACTTGTCGTCCCTACCGCTAATGCAGTGAGGTGCTTAAATTGTCATGATGGTCCCATTGCTGCGCACCTTGGTCTTACAAAAACTCTCGCTAAAATATCTGAATTATATTACTGGCCCATACTAAAACAATCTGTCTGTCGTTATATTAGAAACTGTAAAATTTGTGGTTCTCATAAGAGTTCACAGGACGCTCGTTCTGGCTTAATGGGTAACTTTAAACGTGTGTATCTTATGCCTTTCAATTAATATCGCTTGACTTATTAGGACCTCTCCCCCGATCGAAAAAAGGTAACCAATATCTTTTAGTTGTCACCGATTGGTTTTCTAAATTTGTTATGGTGCAACCCTTATGTAAAGCTACATCTGCTGCTATAATTAAATTCCTAGAGCAAAATGTATTTCTTATCTTTGGTGTTCCTCAGATTATTCTTTGTGACAATGGGGCACAATTTATCTCTAAAGATTTTCAGAATTTCGTCAAGAGTTATAAAGTACAAAAAATTTGGTTTAACGCAAAATACCATCCCCAAGTAAACCCCACCGAAAGAGTAAATAGAGTTTTAGTTACCGCTATCTCATCCTATATTGATTCAGACCATACTACATGGGATGAACATATTTTTAAAATTGCTCAAGCTTTGCGTACATCTAAACACGAAGCAACCCAATTCACTCCGTCATTTCTTGTTTTTGGAAGATATACCCCAATCGATGGGAGTTATTATGGTTTAGTGCCTGACGATACTAACGTAATTGAATTTGACGATAAAGTACGCTGGGACAAAGACCAACAATCATTACCTTCTATCTTTAACGACGTTAGAAAGAATTTGTTAAAAGCTTACGAAAAGAGTAAGGACCACTATAACGTACGTAAACGAAATATTTCCTTCACCTTGGGCGAACAAGTTTGGAAAAGGAATTATGTCTTATCGGATGCATCTAAGAAATTTTCCTCAAAATTAGCCCCTAAATTCATTTTTTGTAAGGTCACTCGTGTCATTAGTCCCCTTACCTATAAACTTCAAGATGCTGAAGGAAAACGCAAAGGCAGGTGGCATATTAAAGACCTTAAGCCATTCTCTGCTGACCCAAATGCTACTTAGTTTTTCACGTTCCATTCCTCTTACGATTTACCTAATATTTTTTTGTTCTCACTATCAATTAGTTAACTTTAATTGCTTATTTCCTCTCTTGTACTGTGTATATTTCTTACACGTTTAACTTTACTTACCTTAAATTAGCTATCTTTTTCCTCTTGGTTGACTTTTGCTTGACCTTACCGTTAGTTATATATCGCTTCATTCTCTACACCCCCCAATATAACTCCGTCGTTTCATTTAATTAATCCTCGAACTTTTCCTACTGCATATTATTTGGTTTTTAGTATTTTTCTTACGTCGTTTAATTTTGTGTGCTAATTGTCGTAACTTTGGTTGTAATAACTCATTGAATTTTTATGATTGGTTTTAGCTGATGTTAGAGTGGATGTTTTTCTTCTTTGGGCTCACATAGGACACGCGCAGCCTATGCCATTGTTAGAAATAGTTCATATTTGCAGTTGCAAAAAACTAGGATTGCCGTACCTATTTATGTAAGTACCTTATTTGTTTATACTGCATTTCGAACATTTATATTTATTCCGTAATTGCACAATTAAATATGCTTATTGTGTGACGTCATTGACAGATGGGCGCGCCAAAATCTGTAACCAGGATAAGGGTGACCATCTGCCGGTGCGTTACGTAATTTCGCACTTGCGGAATTGTAACTTTAACTTTTAAATTGTAAGATGGTATACCAACACAGGCCTGGTTTCAATAAATAAAACACCATAATAACAGAAGAGGGTTGCATGGAATCCTAGCGGAAGGGATTCCGTACTCGTTCAATAACATGCATACTGCATTGAGGGGAATATAGTAAAAAAAAAATGTCGGTGGGGCAGGTAAACTACACTGTATATTTACAAAAGCTAGCGACGGGTATGAATAGGCATTATGACTATTAAATACAGGTAAGCTTTAAATCAATACTACATAGAGGGGATTAGGCATAAGCACTTAAATTAACACGGGTAATATTCGCACAAATACTAAGTGATGGCAATGGGGCTCATACACGTATGTTGGATTTTGTCACTAACAAAATCACTTCCCACCAACACGGTTTCATTAAGGATCGATCAACTATAACAAACCTCTTCTGTATCACCCAATTTATATCTGATGCCCTTGATCGCAGATCTCAGGTGGATATTTTGTATACTGATTTCTTGAAGGCGTTTGATTGTATTTGTCACTCAATCCTTATACAAAAGTTAGACCAAATTGGATTCTCAGATACCCTCCTGAAGCTTATATCTTCCTACTTACACAATCGTACTCAATACGTGCAATATCATGGATTTCAATCTAAATATATAAAGACTCAATCTGGGGTTCCACAGGGCTCAATAATTGGACCCTTGTTTTTCATTATTTACATCAATGACATTGGAGACATGTTAGACGTTCAATATCTTCTTTATGTTGATGACCTGAAACTATATACTGAAATTAAAAGTCAACATGATTGTAATAAACTTCAACAAAATCTGGAAATGATAAACCAATGGTGCCTTGTTAATAGACTTCCTTTAAATGTAAAAAAATGTACTGTCAAGTCATTCTACAGAACTTATCATCTGTTTCTACATGAGTATTCACTGAATGGTAACATTCTACAGTGCACACGATATATCAAAGATATAGGGGTTTATTTTGACAGTAAACTCAACTTTAAGGAGCATATTCAATGTATGGTTAAAATTTCTAGCAAATTAATAGGTTTTATAATCCGAAACTCCATTGGTTTCTCTAACGCATCTACTTTGATTACCCTATTTAATATTTATATTTGTACCCGCTTAGAATATGCCTCAATAATATGGTGCCCGCATTATGTGACGTACTTTAACCAAATTGAGTATCTTCAAAGGAGGTTTCTAAAACTAGTCTTATGCCGTATATGTGGTACATATCCACCAATTGGATACCCCATGACATGCTTCTGGCTATGTTCAATAGATCCTCTATGGAGAAACGACGTTTTGTTCAATCCATAATATTTCTCTATCATTTACTAACCAAATTTCACTGTCCTCAATTACTTGCTTTGAAAACTTTAAATGTTCCTCGCCTTGCTTCCAGATTGCCCTACACATTTCATTCGAATATACCGTGGACTAATGTCTTGAAATTTTCACCATTACATCGCTTATGCCGAAACTATAATACCATTCAAAATGACATTGACATATTCTGTACATCAGTTCAGGAAATTAAAAACATACTTTAGCAAGTGGTAAGTGTGGTTAAAGGGGTTATATGTGATTAGCTATTAACGTTTATGAGCTATTTATACTTTGTGCTGTAAGTTATTTTGTAATTTCGTAAATTCTTACATATACCTAGCCTGTTTTATGTATCTTGTAAAGAGATCATTCTGTAAGATAGGGTAATAATAAATAAATTAAAATTGTTACATCTTGAATTAACTTATTTGTATAGCTTAATTTATAGGTAAATCTTTTGTAAATATAAATTTCAGAACACCCAGCATTGATGGTATAAATCGTAAAAATAAATAGGCGAGTAAAATACAAGGGCAACCCTATTTAAACACTGGTGGTGAATGAATGAAAGATCTAACTCACCCTGTATGGCTGTCCAATAATACCTTAACCAAGTTGAGACGGGTTCAAGCACACCTGGGCCTTGATGTTTACGGCGAATAGCGTCAACGACCACGACATGGGTATGCCCATCAAGATCAATTTGCAACAGGTTCCGCATGGACAAAGCGTAAGATCATCCCATAACCATCAGGCTCAACGACAAAACGCAGCAATCACAAACAAATCAATACGGAAGAGCTAAGCGCTAATCAGAAGAAAAAAGGAAAAGAAAAGCCGGTTCTTCGGCTTAATAATTAGATGATAAGATATACTAAATCAGGTGTAAACAAGAAACACCTTTTTAACAATGAGTTAAATAACTTCAACGCTAAATGCATGCAAATCCACCAATTTAAGCGATTCTCAAATTAAACACCTCGAAACAGAATACACAACTACACTTAGCGTAATCAAATCGTAAAATGCCATGATCAAAGTAAGTCAATGCTCGTCTGCCGGTCCTAAGAGGGATCGAGATAACAAAACTAATCGCACGGGCAAGGTCGCACGTAATTAAATAACAGGAGATTTCCAATACTATACTAAGCGTTATAAAACATAAGGCTAATACAATTGAATATTTAAAATATAAAGGACCTTAATTTGAACGTTACAACGTTTGTATTAGTATTTTAACTATAGTTAAGCTATGTGCTCAACTTTGAGCAATGAGTTATAAAAACATAGTGCTAAATGCTCATATTCAACCATTATATGACGGCTACTGCTAAAATTTCAAGATAAAAGTAGACAAAAATTTTTGGAATTAAAAACTAACTATTGTTTTTCAAAATATACACTACTTACAACTATTGGATTTTTGTATACAAATAAACCAACTATTAAAGCATTTTTTTTTCATGCAGAAGACATTAGATTAAAAGGAGCATTTTAAAATACCGTGATAGCATCTTCTGACGTTGAAAATAATTAACCACAAAGTTGATTTTTGGAAAATGAATTTATCATTAGTACTTACGGAAAAACTATGGAAAATGAGCAGTTAATTTCCATTTGACTAGTAAAACAATTCGTTATTTCTGTACTATGTGAAAACTTGAATATGCCATATCTACACCTTACATATCTGTGTAAGACATAATTGCTGGAACTTTCCCTGTTTAGTCAATATTCTACCGATTCAGTCAAAGCTATGCGAAGGTATAAAAATTTTATTCTAATAATACATATGTAATGTCCTAGTAAATCTAACCCCATCCATAATCTGTAACACTTTGGCGTTACATTAAATAGAAACTAGATGCCAAAATTTAATATTGACATACCCCATATATACTCGGTGACATGGAAATCGCAAACCAATAAGGGTTAGAGATTTTTTGACCAAACTTGGCAGATATGTTTAACTACTCAAAGATAAAAATTGGTTAACATTTCGTTGCGAGATTGATATATCTGACACTTCTGACATTTCTTTTTAACAATATTATTCAGTGTATTTCCTGCAAGTTTTGGTTGAATTTTGCGTTGTATCTGTTAAACTTTAGTTGATTTGAGTTGTTTTTAAGGTTGTGATTATGACTAGAATGCGCAAACGTGGAAATTACCACCAGTTGAACGAATTCGATAGAGTTCGAATTGTTGGGTTGAGTGAAGGTGGTTTTTTGTTCAGAGAAATTGTTATGTTCTGCCCTTGAAATTGGAATAAATGCTCATTCAACACCCTGTAGGTTTTATTAGTACATGCTATTATCATTTAGATATAGCAAATTACTCTAGCAATATAACTTCGGAAATATTATTATAACATTGACAATTGCATTAAAATATTTTGTGTTTAACGATTGGCAGGTATTCCGAGAAGGTTAAATATACAGCCTCAGCAATAGCTTTGTTTACTAAAGCATTTGTTTTCCCCAGATAAGGTATAATGTTTTAGTACTATAAGGTCGAGGACGAATGTACTTCAAACAATAAATTCTTATAATCATACTGGAAATAGGCAACTTATGTTACACCTACCTCTAGGAATCTGCAAAGCTAGTTGCAGACAATAGTAGTTGGTTAGGCACGTATCCTAGAGGTTAAAAACGTTCCATGTTTATCAAGGTGGTTCACTCCGCCCTCGTATCAACACATAATGTGTTGGAAATTATTTTCACGTTGGTGTTTTGGTCGACAAAAAATGTTCTTGTAAAAACACAATTTCTGGGAAGTTTTATCAAAAGATGGATGGGTTTCAAGCGAAACGATGATGCAAAGAAGATTTATTACTGTGCTGATTTTCCATGAATGAAGTTATTGAGCTTAATACAATGGCCTCCGGCGATACAATTGCGTAAATACAACCGCAAAGTGTGGCGATTCTTTTATTTTTCAAGGAACGTGCTTTGCTGTAATAACAACTTTGCAGTGTAAGTGCTATACAGTTACAACAATCCATCATGGCTATCATAAAAAGAAATAACATCCTTAATATGAAACTTAGTAGTTATGAAATACCGGAATGTAAAAAGTTATCTTTATTATCTTGGATGTACTGTGTTGGGCCTAGATGTTTTCTGAGCCATAGCCTGATGTATAAGCAGACACAAAACATTCTGCCTGCCCGTTAAATTCTTTATAGCAGTCGATGACTTTACCAACAATAAATTTGGTTTGGATTTGGTATTTTCTGGTTGTTTTTAATTTGGTTTTGGTATTAGAAATGGATTTGTTACGTGCCGCCACCAGAAGCGTAATTGTTTGTACAGTACTTTTTTCAAGTACCTATTTGTATAGATTTAGCGCTTTATATTCAAATACAACCTCATATATGATACTTTACTATAGAGATTGTGTACTTCAACAAGTTATTCAAATCAGCTTCACCACGAATTTGAAAGTTTGTTAAAATTGATTGTAGGCCGTATCTTGTTTAATAAAAGGTTGTATTAGAATACTTTGTATTGGTTTACTTACGTTACGTGATTGCATTCAGCTTTTCGAAATGTTGATTGGCTTTATCAATTGATAAAGACGCTATGAATTCTACATACACCTGTTTTGATAACGTGTTGAATTAGACTTTGCTTGTGATGAAAGAACAATCTCATTCGTTTGCTAAAGCTATATAACAAACAATATTCATGTTCTTACAAAAGCAAATTCCTTGTTCGTCATGGTCTTACTATAGATGTTTTCTGTCGGATTTGCACATGGTGAAGTGGACGCTATGAGTATCTTTGGAGCGAAAACCTTCTCATGTGGTAGGCTAATTTGCAGTTTACAAATTGTAAATTACTAGTGCATTCCTTAATTCGTGATATCTTACATGATTATTATGTTATTTTACTATATATTTTATTTCAAATATTTACCACAATACGACTTTTGTTACAGTCGTGCACCGGAGGCTGTTGCTTGTCTCCTATGACCCATCCCTACTCTCTTACTGAGCCCGACACCTGTTGTTTCGTCGATTGTATTATGTTATACATAACAGATTCCACCTTGCTTAAGACTGCCGACATGCAATGTGTCGACAGTTGTTATTAGTAAAGATTATAGCAATTAATTTTAACTCTCACTATCTATAAACCTTTTTTTCTTATATGTTTTTTTTAGAGCTATCCTACGATTCAGGTGTATTGCTATCACTTGAGTTGACTGAGAGAATACATTCTGTCGGTATAATATGAGTGATCACAATAAAAATGTAAGTAGCCCAATAACCGTTAAACTAGTTAATAACAAAGATTAATTCACTGAAAAGACTTCAAACGTAACATCATAGTAACTATACCAAAAAAGAAAGGCGTGGATAGATGTGAAAATTTTCGAACAATAAGTCTGATAGCACACGTGTCAAAAATATTAATTAGACTTTTACAAAGACGAATGGAAAAATGAGCTGAAGAAATACTAGGAGAAGATCAATTTGGGTTTAGGCGAAACAGGGAAACACGGGATGCTAATTTAGCTCTTAGGGTGATAATGGAGAAAACAATAGAAAAGGGGGAAAGCGTGTATGTGGGGTTTGTAGATCTGGAAAAAGCATTCGACAATGTAAAATTGAAAAAAAATCTTCGAAATACTCAAAAAGATTGGAATGAGTTATAGGGATAGACGAATAATACATAGGTTATACAAAGAGCAAACGGCAGGGGTTGTAGGTGTAGTAACTATACAAAAAAAAGAGGCGCAAATAGATGTGAAAATTTTCGAACAATAAGTTTGACAGCACATGTGTCAAGAATATTAACTAGAATTGTACAAAAACGAATGGGAAAACGAGCTGAAGAATTATTAGGAGAAGATCAATTTGGGTTTAGGAGAAACAGAGGAACACGGGAGGCTATTTTAGCTCTGAGAGTGATAATGGAAAAAACAATAGAAAAGGAAAGCCTGTATAATAGGGTTTGTAGATCTGAAAAAAGCTTTTGACAATGTAAATTAGAAAAGAATGTTCGAAATACTCAAAAACATTGGACTGAGCTTTAGGGATATACGGATAGTACATAGCTTATACAAAGAGCAAACAGCGGTAATAGAATTAGAGCAGGAACGTAGAGAAGTAAATATTAGTAAAGGGGTGAGACAAGGATGTGCCTTATCCCCATTAATTTTTAATTTGTACATAGAAGAGGCAATGAATACTGTCAAATGCATGAAGACATTTGGAATTACTATGCAGGAACAAAAGGTTGATATGCTTAGACTTGCAGATGATGTAGCGGTATTAGCATCTAGCAAAGAAGAGTTAGAAGCAGTTCTTAATGAAAAGGAAACAGTTCTAACACAGAGATACTGTATGAAATTAACAAAAACAAAACTAAAGTACTAGTATGCAAAGGAGGGGAAAATAAATCAAAAACAAGAATACAAATAGGTAACAAGAACTTACAAGAGGTTAGGGATTTCTGCTACCTAGGAAGCTAAATGACGTAAGATGGGAAAAGCGCAAAAGATATCAAACAAAGATTAGCACAAGGTCGTGCTACATTTAACAAGAAAAAGCAACTACTGTGCTCAAAGACCACAAACATAGAAACAAGGAAGAGATTGCTTAAAACATATGTGTGGAACATAACTGTGGTGTATCCAACTTTGAAGGGCTCGAGAGTAGATACATTGAACACTATATACAAATTAATACGTTTATTGCAATATGTACATGGAGTAATTTACATTTGGATACGACCATTTCATATTGAAATACACGAACGTACTGCATCTGTACCTTGAATGCTGAATTGCAAGGAGAGGGCAGCAGTATACCTGCACATGACAGAATGGTGAGATGGCATGGTATAGTGCATCACCCTTCTCTTGTAATATAGAAATTGTAAAATTGTACATAATAATTAAAAAAATAAACATTTGTAATGTAAAATTTAAATTATAAATTTAATCTAGAAACTGGTTTCTTTATACGTGTAGAGCGTCTAATAATTTTTTCAGGACTATTCGCTTGAATGTGTGGTGGACCTGCTTGCTCAATTTCGCTTGTTTGACTTCTCGCCGGTGAAGTGTGAGGTAGTAAAATATTACCATTTTCACTTTGCACTGCACTGTCACTACCACCTGCGACGTTTTGTATAACTACACTATCACTAAGACCTGTAACACTTTCAGGAGCCGCAACAATACTGCGATCCTCATCTAAGGGTCGTAACGGGCATTTTTGTAATTTTAACATTTTACGCTATTTCCCAATTAACAAATACCTTTCTGTAACTACGATTTCTATATTTTATATTTATTAACTCCTTAGGTGAGTGCATCGTATTATTAATAAATAAATTGCAACGAAGTTTTAAATTGGATTATTCGTAAATTGCTTTCCGGCTTATCGAAAATGATAAACAACGGTAATTAGTTATTAGATAGGATGGTGCATTCACGTTTTGTATGTGCCTTATGTTAGGAACGAAGTCGTGATAGTCGTCGACGAGAGTTCATGGTAACAACGAGTTTAAATAAACAGATTAGAGTCGGAGTCGTAGTTTGTTCTTGGTTCCTATATATTAATTACGTTAAAAATACTGTTTCTTTTTGCTTTGAGAATAGTGAGAATTAATGCGGGATGAATTCTCAAATTGTTCATGAACAAACACGGCACGATTTTAGTTGTTTTTCTTATGAAATAAAAGTTGTATATTAACATGTTTGGTCGACGCACGTGTGTTTTTAAGGTCATTGACGGACGGTTTTAGTGATGCGCGTTGCTCTACTAACTGCGTTTTTTTTTTTGATTTGTCTTTTTATATTTGAACTGTGTGTGCGATCTAGTTTTCGTGGTCTTTTTGTTAGCAGATTAGCGCATACTTTGGATTATTTAAATACAGTGATACTGTAGTTTCTGAATTTTTCTAACCCCAACGAATCTAAAATAGATCGTTGGTTGCGCAGATTTCGTTATTCAAAAGCATTAGACTTTTCTTTGTTACCATAGGTAGCAAATAAAACACCTCACGTTACTGTTAGTTTAATGCATTACATCGCGCCTTGAAAGCCCGTGATTCTAAATTTTAATTACCATTTCTTTTTTTCGATTTGTGTTACAAAATATTTCGAAATTATTGTCTCAGGAAATAGAATTGACAAGAAATTTATCAATGCTACATAGTTCCATCAGCATGATAATGTCTGCTGCGAACACCAGTGAAATACGTAGGTGTGATTAGTGTAACGTGTGATAAGTTCCATCAACACCCGCACAGTCAAGGGTGAAGTGCTTCATTAGTGCAGGACATCGTGAATCCCACACTTCAATTGTAGGGAAACGTTGCTGAAGGACTTTCGTAAGTTGAACTATTTCCTACTTGTTATTACTTTAAATATCTATCCGTGGCTTTGCCATATCTTTGTCGTTCTGATACCTTTTGCAATAGACTTGCATGCTATTTTAAAACATAAGAAGAAAAAAAAGAAAGAAAGAACAATCAATACTACTGAATTACTCATACCTATGGTGTCTTATCTATTTATCTTTTGTTAACATTTTATCTGATTTATGTTTAATTGGTGTGTGAGGAAACGTTTCTGCTACTCCCCAATATTACCTCACTTTGTAATAAAAATTTTTTATAATGCTTTTATCGTGATTATATTATATAGTTTATCTAAACAGTTTTATTTACATTCTACCAAGTACTGAATAATTTAGACTTATCATTGCTGCTATGCTTATTCTTTTCTTTATTTCAGGTTTGCTTAACTATTTTTCTTGCAGGTATTATCACTAACTCCTTACAGCCGCGTACATTATATGTTGGTCTGCTTTCTACGACCCCCCCTAATCTCCGATTGAGCCCGGTCACTTCTTTGATTTTCTTTATGTTACGTACAGCCCCGATTAACATAACATTTTTGGCGCCCAACGTGGCTGCCACGAAAAAAAAACGTAACAGGGTGTAGTGCTTTTGTTTTGTAAGTGAACTGCCTTTCTTGTTCGTTGAAAAATTCTAGCAAAGTTGGACGTAGTTGATCCATATGGCGTTTCCAGTATGTACCATCTGGAAATCTCACTAAATAATTGTGAGTGCCTAGCACTGAATCTATTTTTGCAATTTTCCAAGGATTTGAAGTTGTATAGGATCAGGCGAGCACTGTATCTCCAGGTTCAAAAATTTGCATTGATGTACCTGTTTTCTGCGTGTAAGCACAAGCTTCACAAGTTGAAACTAACGATTCGATGTTTTTGTTTATGTTAGGCCACCAAACATATTGTCGAGCTAACATTTTCATTCGCATCATTCCAACATGACTTACATGTAATTCTTTAAGTATCAGTTTTTGTAATCTTGAAGGAACTATCACTCTGGAACCCCAAAGAACGCAACCTTGTTCTATGGTAAATTCAGATCTTCTTGTGTAATATGGTGATAGCGATGTATCTTGATTGTAATCAAGCCATCCTGATGCTGTAAAATGTAGTACTTTTGAAAGTATGGGGTCATTGCGTGTGCACCGGGCAATGTCCACTGCAGTGTAAGGTAATTCTTGCATATCGTTTATAAACAAGAATGAAACTTCTAATTCCACAGGATCTGGATCTGGTTTTTCAATCAGTAATCGTGAAAGAAAATCAGCAACTGCGTTGTCCTGCGATTTAATGTATTTTATGTCGTAATCATATGCAGAAAGTATCAATCGTTGCATACGAGCTGCTAACGTCGGCGTAACTCCAGCATTAGGGTTGAATATTGACAATAAGGGACGGTGGTCTGACCAAAGAATGAATTTTTTCCCGTATAAGTATTGGTGAAACGTTTAATTCCAAATACAATACTTAGTGCTTCTTTGTCAATTTGTGCGTAATTTAACTGAGCTTTGTTTAAAGCTTTTGAAGCGAATGCAATAGGAACAAGGTCATTATTGCTATTCCGTTGAAATATCACAGTGCCAATGCCATATGATGATGCATCACACCTTAATTCCGTGGTTTTATTTGGATCAAAGTGTGCAAGGGTAGGTGCATTTTGTAGAGCTTGCTTTACCTTTATGAAAGCATTCTCACATGCTGCAGACCAATTCCATTTTGTATTTTTCTTTGTAAGATTATAGAATGGCTGTAATAATGTAGACATGTGAGGTGTAAATTTGGCATAAAAATTTACAAGTCCGATGAAAGAACGTAACTGTTGTAAATTTCGTGGTTTAGGAGCATTTAATATAGCTTATAATTTATCTTTAGTAGGCTGTAGACCATACTTTGAAATTTCATGTCCTAAGTAAGTTACTTTATTTAAAAGAAATTTGCACTTTTCTTTTTGTAGACGAACACCATTCGTTTCGAGAATAGAAAGCACTTTTTCTAAATTCGCAATGTGTTGTTCTGTATTTTCACCTGTAATGATGATATCATCTTGAAAATAACCGATGTTATCAAAACTTGAGAGCATTGTATCCAGGCGTTTTTGAAAAATTTCTGGAGCGGCAGCAATGCCAAAAGGCAATCGACGTACCTTAAAAATTCCTTTATGTGTATTTATCGCACACATCTCCTGTGATTGTACATCCAGAGGTAAATGAAAAAATGCGTATTTCATATCTAATACTGTAAATTGTTTACCTCCTGCAAGTTTTGCAAATATTTCGTCTGCTGTAGGCGGCAAATATTTATCAATACGTAGCTGTGGATTCACTGTAATGCGGTAGTCTCCACACAGACGAACACTTCCGTCTTTCTTGCGTACTGGAACAATGGGTGTAGCCCATTCGCAGTGATCTGTAGGTTCGAGAATTCCTTGATCAACAAGACGATCTAATTCCTTCTCAACTTTAGGGCGTATTGCAAAGGGTAACGGTCTCGCTTTGCAGAATTTAGGTACTGCACCTTGTTTCAATTTCAGTGAAACTGGGGCACTTTTTAAACAACCAACCCCTGGCTCGAAAACTTTGTACTTTTGAAGAATTGCGTTGATGTTTACATTGGCATCTGTAGTTGTATTGTTGTACAGTAAATTTTGTAAATTGATTTTGAAATGTTTAAGGCAATTTCTATCAATCAATAAAGGTCCATTTCCTGGTATAATTAGGAACTGGTGCATTGCACAAAAATTTCCAATTTGTGTCATGCAGTGTAGTGCACCGATCGGCTGTAGTTTATGTCCATCGTAGGATCTAAGCATTACGTTACACTTTTTAAGAGTGAGGTTAGAAAAATATTTATTGTATGTAATTTTAGAGAGCACTGAAAATGCAGAGCCAGTATCAACTTCCATGTTCAATATTGTAGTATTGATTTTCACAGCAAGGATAATAGGTTTCACTGTACTATTTCCGCGTATGTTATAAAAAAATTGTAATTCTAAATTTTCATCAACAGATGATTGTGTATCAGAATGTAATAAGTTATTTGTAGCACTCTTGACCTTGAACTACAACTTAGTTTGTTGTCCTTGTTGATAACTTTGAAACAAACACTTGCTAGATGTCCACGTTTGTTGCACTTATTACAAGTTTTATTCATTGAAGAACATTTATTTGCAAGATGTGCTGTATTTCCACACCGATAACAAAATTTTTTTGTTGTATCCGGATAATTTGAACTTGTCACCTTCCCGGTTTTATTATCGATTTTATTTGTAAAATTTTTGTATTGAGTTTGCATACTGTTAACTGCTAAAGATCGCGCGTGACGTAATTCATTAGCATCACGTTTTGCACTTTCATAACTTAATGCCATGTTTGTAGCAATTTGGAGTGTAAGGTTTTCAACAGTAAGCAATTTATTTAGCAAAACTGCATCCTTCACACCAAACACAACTTGATTGCATAATCTTTCATTCAGCTGGTTAGCAAACCTCAATGTGTAGATAAGCGACGTAGTTCGTTGACGAAATCAGCGAAACTTTCGTTATCTTGTTGAACTCGCCGTGTAAATTTGTAGTGTTCCGTAGTTACATTCGGCGTTGGATTGAAATGTTTCTGTAATTTTGAAACAAGATTTTCATAGGTTGAATCTTTGAGTATTGTAGGTGTAATTAGGCTGCGTAGTAATGCATAAGCATCTTTTCCGATAACGGTTAGTAGGATTGCTTTTCGTTTGTTGAGATCAGTAATTCCATTTGCTTCGAAATAAGCTTCTAATCTTTCTTGATATAACATCCAGTTATCGTTATGAGCGTTGAATATGCCTATTGTAGACGTAAAATTCTCCATTTTGGATCAGGAATGTAGCACAGCTGTGTAACACGTGCCACGAAATTATGTGTAGTTTCGAACAGCCTCGTCGCCAGTTGTGGTGTATCCAATTTTGAAGGGCTCGAGAGTAGATACATTGAACACTATATACAAATTAATACGATTATTGCAATATGTACATGGAGTAATTTATATTTGGATACGACCATTTCGTATTGAAATACACGAACGTACTGCATCTGTACCTTGAATGCTGAATTGCAAGGAGAGGGCAGCAGTATACCTGCACATGACGGAATGGTGAGATGGCATGGTATAGTGCAATAACACTGTATGGGCTGCTAAGCCTGAACAGTAGGAGAAACAGACAAGAAAAAGGTAGCCTTTGAAATGTATGTGCTACAGACGTACGATGAAGATATCCTGGACAGACAAAGTTAAGAACGAAGAGGTACTAAAAATAGTAGGGGAAGAAAAAAATGTGTGGAAAACAGTAAAATATAGGAGAGATAGGATGATGGGCCACATACTACGACATGAGGGAAGAGTGCTGAATATATTAGAAGGAGAGATAGGAAAAAAGAGAAGTAGAGGTAGATCTAGGTTAGACTACTGCACATAGATAGTGAAAGATGTAGGCTGTAGGAATTTTAGGGAAATGAGTAGGCTAGCTCAGAATAGAAATCAGTGGAGGTACACATCCAACCAGTCCCAAGATGAATAAATCAATGACGAAAACGGTAACTGTACCTAAACATGAGAACTATTATAAGCAACTACAAGTATTGGTTGGGCTATATTCTCGAATAGACCATAATGTGTGAAAGGAATTACTGGAAAACTATTAATTCAGCAAATGGCTAAGTGTTGGTAAATCTTGGCAGCCACAGGCTGCTTAAACTCCGTCACTGAATCTTGGTGAAATAGGGCATAAAATTAGAAAACAATAGAAGGGGAACCGAGCTGTATACATACTATGTGAAATTTCAGGGAACTGTGGAGGCCAGCTCAGAATATAAATATGTGCAGGTATGTGTACAAACAGTTTGGAGACGGAAAACCTAAGGACGAATAAATAAGCGCAGATAAATCTGATGATGATTATAAACAACTACATGTGTTGGTTGTGAAATATCTGGAACTAATGTTGACTGTGCGAAAAGATATATTGGAAAAAATATTAAATCGGTAAATGTTCAAGTGCTGGGGGAACTTGGCAGCCACAGGCTGCTGATCCCCCCTTCACAACCACTGAATGTCGGAGAAATAGGGTATATAATTGTAAAACAATAGAAGGGGACGGAACTGCATCTAACAAGAAAAAACAGTGCCTATGATGAAAGACAACAAACATAGAAACAAGAAGAAAATTGCTGAAAGCATATGTGTGGAGCACAGCACAGCATGACTATGAAATACGGGCAGTAGGAAAAGCAGACAGAAAAACGGTAGCAGCCTTTTGGAATGCTGTCCTTCAGATGTATGAGGATTATAGCATGGGCAGACAAAGTTAATAACAAATAGGTTATAGAAAAAGTAGCGGAACAAGGATATCTGTGGAAAAAAAATAGGTGAAATAGAAGAGCAGAATACACTTTTAGGCATTTTTGGAGAATAGTTTAGAATGTATTACAAGCAGAGATGGGAAAAAGCAGGTAGAAGTAGACCTAGATCAGATAGTAAGTAGATTTATTGCATAACTCAATATAGGTTATTAAATTATAAAAAAACAAAATATTATACTATAAAGCAAATTATTAAAATACAGTTAATAATATAATTAGTTTTTATTTCTACAACTTAAAATATATTTTTTTAAATTACTCTTGAATTTTCTTTGAGAAGGCTGATTTGTAACTGATTTTGGTAATGTATTATATATCTTAACGCCATAATGAAATACATTTTTTGTGGTTATCGTTTTATTCTTCTTGTATATATAGTAATTGTCTGCTTGTCTTGTGCTGTAGTTATGTATATCTGACACTTTAATTAAGTTGCTAACCAAGTACGAAGGCAGCAAACCATTTATAACTTTATATATAAAAACCATACTATTATATTTCATTTGTTCCTGAACATTTAAAAAATTAAGGCATTCTAACATTTTACGGACTTTGGCAAATCTGCTACATTTTAATAAACATCTCATTGCACGATTTTGTATCTATTGCAATCTTTCCAAATCACCTTGGTTTGAGACAAATAAAATGGTGCTGCAATATGTTAGGTGTGGATAAACTATTGCTCTATATAAAGTTATTCGAGCAAAACTTGATAACTTTGCACTAATTCTTCTCAGAAATCCAACCTTTTTGCTTACTTTATTTATAACCATCTGTAGATGCATTTTAAAAGTGAATTTCCGGTCGATTATTACGCCAAGGTATTTAATATTCAGTTCAATATCAGACCCATCTATTTGTACATTCCTATTTTCTGTTTTTATCATTTGATAACTTCTATCATTCGTTAACAACATCCATTTTGTTTTATCAACATTTATCTTCAGCTTATTTCCAACTAAATATTTGCTAATTCTTATTAAGCCACTATTTACAGATTGAATCAGGTTTATTACATTTGCACCTTCAGCATATATTAAAGTGTCATCAGCAAACATATGCATCTTTGTTACCTTCACTACATTCACTATATCGTTTATGTAAATTATAAAAAGCAATGGTCCCAAAATACTTCCTTGTGGAACACCCCACTCAATTTCTGATTTACTAGATGTTTCCCGTTGCCATCTCGTTTCTTGCTCCCTGTTTTGTAGGTAGTCTTTAAACCACTCTAACGCATTGTCTTTAACCCCATATTTTTCCAATTTTTGAATGAGAATATTTCTACTTATAGTCTCAAATGCTCTTTTGTAATCTATAAAGACTGCACACACTGCCTTTTCTTTATCCATTGATTCTTTCCAGTCATTTATAGTTAGCTGAATCGCTGTTTCACACGAGTGTTTCGTTCGAAAACCAGACTGATAGGTGGTTAATATATTAGTCTCATTCAAGAATTGCTTCAGTTGCTTATATATTACTGTTTCTAATACCTTTTCAATTGTGGCCAACATATTTATAGGCCTGTACTCTTCGCATTTCTTTGTTGATACTACTTTTTGAATTGGTGTAATTGTTGATATCTTTAAGTCCTTGGGCACAATACCATGCATAAGAGACATATTTATTATGTTTAGTAGTGGATAACCAAAAATATCAAAAAGTTCTTTAACAACTCTACTGTTTACACCATCCAGGCTGCTTTTATTTGCTTGCTTATATACCAATTCTTTTAGTTCATGTATTTTTAATAATTTAAAAGTACTTAATTCCTTCAGGCTTGTACGTATTGGATCGTGAAACTCAAACTTTTCAATACCAACTGATGATGTAATTTCTGTTATACTATTTATGAAGTTTTCAGCAATAGTTTTGTCATTAGTTTCTAGTGTATTCTCAAATATAATGTGCTTACTATTTTGAATACGTTCGGTTTTTAATACAAGTTTTAAAGTCTTCCACATTTTTACTGGGTTACCTTTATTTTCATCTATTTTCTTTTCATAATATTTAATCTTAGCTCTACGGATCATGATTATTCCATTATTTCTGCATTTTTTGTATGCTTTCCAATCTTCCAATCTTCCATACTTCTTGTGAATGTAAATTTTTTATAAAATTTATTTCGTATATTAATTACTCTTTGTATTTCTCCATTAAACCATAATTTTGAACTATTTTGTGACACCTCCTTGTCATATGAATTAAGGTCAATTGCATTTTTAATGTTTGTGTAAAATGTTTTATAAAGTTTATCGATGTTGGTTATTTCATACTTCCAATCTGCCAATATTAACTCGCTCTTTATGGCCTCATAGTTAAGCATTTTCTTTATTTTGCTTTCTGCATCAACTTGGGTTTTTTGTGTGATGTGACTAATGTCTGCAACAACAATACTATGATCTGTAACTTTTGGAGTGTGCCATACTGTACTTTTTAATCCATTATTATTAGTTATCACTATATCTATTAATGTTTCAGATTCCTTAGTAATTCTTGTACTCTCAGAAATTAGTTGTACAAATCCACAGTCCTTTACAATATTTTTTAACTTAATTGTATAGAAATCATTTATTTTATTCTAATCAATATTATAATCCCCAATCAGAATGATATCTTCACTACCATGTGATTCTACCAGTTCTTCTAACAAATTTTCCAACAGGTTTAGAAAATTTGCACAACTTCCACTTGGTGAATGGTAAAACGCAGCTATATTTATAGTATTACTATTCAACTTAACATTACCAACAATACCCCAATATTCTAAATGGAGGCTATACTCTTTTAATATTTCAAACTGTAGAAATGACTGATAGTAAATTATGACACCTCCTGTGTGTCGTGAACTAGAATCAACCCTACCTAAACTGTATCCTTTAATGCCTATTTCATTACTTTCAATACAATTTGTCAGATGTGTTTCTGTTAAACATACCAATATTGGTTTTTCTCGATTGATTAGCTGTTGTATTTCGTCAAAATGTGTAGTTAAGCCTTGTGTATTTAAGCATAAAATTATTGACTTATAGTCTGCTGTTATATTTAAACATCTAGAAGGTAATTGCTATATGTAGTTTATTTTACGCTTTTGTAATTCAATAATCCTTTTAAAACATGTACAATTATAGTCCCATACTGTATGCTGTTCATCTAATTCTATATTTAAACGACTTTTGCTTCCACACAGTTAATATACTTAAATTGACTTTCTTGACAATCTGCTTCATTATGAGATTGTGCACACTGTGGGCACACTACACTCCCTTTGCATTCTTTGGCAATATGCCCAAACTTACAACACTTATAAAATCTTTTTATTGCCACATGCTCTAATACCTTACATCTCTCCATCCTATTCTCAATAGTTCTTCTCTCAAAATGTATTTAAATGTATCTGTATCCACTTCTACAATAATGTTAAATAACCCTTTAACAATTTTGGTTTCATACTTAATATTCATTTGAAAATTTTGTTTATGCTCATCTAACTTATTTTGATTTATTATTTTTTTGTAAATGCCTTCTTTGTCACTTTCATCTACTTCTATAATTTTTATCATTGGAAGTCTTTTTAATGGAGTCTTTACTGTATATTCTTCTCCCATTTTTTGTGATATAGTTTTCTTCATCACCTCTACTGCCCTATTATTTTCACATTCAATAACAATACCACCATTTTTTGTAGTTTTCCCTACACTTACTCCAATTTCTAAACTAACAGGGTCAATAGTGATAGATGCAGACTGTGCAAATTTCGGGGAAATCTGTAGTTTAGTTCAGAATAGGAAACAATGATGGTACACGTCTAACCAGTTCCAGGACTGAAGACATAATGATGATGATGATGATGATAAACACCACAATAGCAAAATGGATGGGGGGCATTCAGATTCCTTGAAATTTTTGAACACGAGCTTTGATCTTCAGTTGAGTGATAAGTACAATCATCAGGTGGTTGAATCAGTTTACAGTAATTTGTGTAACGGTAACTTGAATTCGGGTTGGAAGGAAACAAATCACAAACACGAAAATATTCGCGGGTTTGATAAAAGTCCTGTTACATTGTGAAAGTTTCTGTATTGAATACTTCCCATCAACGGAAGTTGGATATGTTGCAGGAATAATATAAAAACGGAGATTTGATTAAATTCCTAAGGTAAACAATCAATTCGCAGAAGATATTAAAATTACAATTTGTGGGATGATTTCCCTGAGAGTAAGTGATTTGATCAAATCTCTTAACTGTTTTAGCGAAAAGATGAAATAATATTATTTAGATATTAAAAGAATTTGTTTAATAAACGATGCATTATTAAATGTAGAGTAGATAATACAACAATAGTCATTGAAACATAAATTATTTATTCAAAACTAATTAACAAAAGAAATAGGTACTTAAACTGATATTTTTAAAAACATAAAGGATATTTTTGGTGGAATATTAAATGTTTTTAGTGAATGTAATTAACAAATAATAATGTTCATTCATTTTTATTAAAACACTGTGTTGATCTGTGGTATTTCGAGTTACAAAGTACATTACTATTTTACAGGCATATCTTTTTGTTTTACATTGTATTTTGGAGTGTTCACAGAAACACTTCTTAAATCCTCGACCTCCAAATAATTTTCCTGCACTCTCATGCAGAGTTAGGTTAGTTTGTGGAACTGTTTCGGTGAATCTTAAAGTACCTATTTGAAGAGCGTTTCTAAGTTGCCAATCTTTTACAATTCCAACTACGGTACCATTTTGATATAAATTATTTTTTATGTCTAATACGATCCCCGCAATATTATTTCATTTAATGGGCCTCTGACTACTTCAGATACTGCAACGTGTTGATTTTGTTTCCTTTAAACACTTACTATTTTTGTATTGTCGAGCGCAACTTTCATAAACGCTCTGTATATAAATTTTCTTCTTGTACAAATCTATATTAATTTAAGTTGTCAAGCATTTGTCTATTATTTATTAAATGATTTAAATTGATTGGTTACTAATTAAAGAGTGGTACCGGTTGTAGTGTCCCTACTCTTTACATTATCGGCCACACGACAGAACTTGCTCTTCGATTGTGAACAACGTAAGTTGAAAGTACATATGCCATTTTTGCAAGGTGCTACGGAATAATGGATTTGGCATAGCGGCCGTACAATTTATAATCCTACACTTTTGGTGGATCTCCATACACTTTATTTACAATGAAAATATTTATATAGAATTCTGGCTGGTGCATGAGTTTTCACTGTTAAACAGATATCTGGTCTGGATTGATAAAAATAGGCATATGCTCGTTTAGCAAATTGGTTTTGCTGTAATTTTTTTAAGGAAGCTGATAGTCGTGTTGTTAAGTAAACACGAATCGGCTTCTTATTTTCGTTCTTATTTTCGTTCTTATCTTCGCTTTTATTCTCGTTATTAGTTTTGCCATACCTTTATGGATAAATTTAGTTCGTGCTGGGCAGATGTTTAGGATTTCCGGCTGTTCTGCTTGAAGAGTACCGTATCACAAGTTGGTTATCGTATGTGCGATTAAACCTGGAAAATGCAACTTTTAATTTAAATGGATGAATAATATTTAGTTATGAACATTACGGAATTTGATGGTTATTTGGCGTTATCCGTGCATGCATTTTAATTTGGAAGGATTTCGTATTTTTATATCCTGTATAAATAGTAATCTGGTGGTAGTAAGTTATGCAAATACTTAATTTTGCAGTTTTGTAGTCCGTTAATTTTATTTATGAAATTGAAAATAACATCAAATTTATAGCTAAGATTTTGCACTATAACATTTATTTATAGCGTCAAAGCTTTCCCTTTTGTAAAAGGTTTATATTGGAGAGTTGCTCCAAAATCGGGTTTGCTTCTAATATAATTTACTGGTTTCTGTATACACAAAAAGCAGGTCACAAATAGCAGTTTTTTTGTAATGACTATCACCTACAAAAGCAAAGGTAAAGGTAAATTTTTAATAAAAGTTCTCCAAGATTTTACCTTGCGTGAATTGATATTATTAATTGGTATAAAGGGTTATTGATCCAATATATATACAGGGATTGATAGGACGGTTAGTAAGTTCTGAAACTGTTAAAAAAAATTAAAAGGACAATATACATAGTGTTATTTTGAGCTTTAATAATCATTGCTCCCTGAATACCTACGAGTCGTCGTTGCTAGACATTTTTTTTGTATGAGAGTGATTGAAGACGTCACTTTCAGCATTTTGAGCTTTAGGGTTTCCAGGCAGTCTTCTGGAGCCCAAAATTATCTTAATACCAGTTATTGGCTTCAAGTTTGGTCTCCATGACCCAAGACCCAGCCAAATCGAGTTAGGGGGGAAACCTTATACTATTCCAACTTGTCTGGCGACTGCCTTTTCTCTGGGAGATCGGAAAAGGGGTGGCAATACATCAACCAAAACTGTGAAATCCACTAACACGTCTTTAAATTTCTTCAAAGAAACTTTCATTTTTTCAGTTGATCTTTTCAGGTGTATTGCAACATTTCCCCTTGATCTTTAATGCTCTCTGTGAAATAAATAGCATAGAATTTTCAATCCATATCCTTCCTCTTCTACTGTATTCCCACATATTGCATGCACCCAGATTTTTACAAATGTCATATAAATGGGCTCCAGTAGATTCCATTCCATAAACAATACAACATGCTTTACTGTTACTGACAGCTGCTTCACCTTGTGATGTAAGAAACACTACAAATGTTTTAACTGTTGAAGCAGGAGTTGAAGTAGAGTTGTTAACTGGTTCGAGTTGTCTTGTTATTGATAGAGAAATTGATTCAATTTCTGGTAGAACATCTAAATTTAAAGCCTTGTTGGCAAGTAAATCAGCTGCCGGTACGTAGATCGTGTGATATTGAAGTGTTACTGTTGGTTGATTTAATTATTAATAGATCATTTGAAGCATTAAAATTAATTAATTTAGATGCTGATAGATCTTTTGAAGTTGAAACATCGTTATTCTCCTCTAAGGAAGTTACTTGTTAGTCTTCTAGTGTTAAAATATTTCCATGTTTTAAGAAGTCACAAGTTTTTCGAACAACTCTTCTAAAATATGACTAGCCTGGGGTCCTGTTTTTGGTTCTGCTCCAAATAAAGCTGTGTAAGGTGATCGTTTACTGGTTCGATGAAAAGAAGAATTCTTTTGGTGTTCCGTTTATATTGTAAATAATTTATAGCAACATTTTATTTCTGTCGAATTTGTTGATTATTTACATTTGCCGCGGTATATTTAAATTTATTAGAGTAAAATTCCCATGGTTTTACTGGAAGCACGCGCCAACAAGTGCCGCGAGTGATAAACGACTATTCCGCATGTACAAGAATACAGTGTATTGACTGAAAAATCCACGAAGCTCAGCAGTAGAGAATCGATTTATCGTTCGAACGGTCCGCATCGCCATTTTACACGTTCTACATAGAACAAATTATTTACATGAACCGCTTGTCTTTAGAACACCGCTATCATTAGAAATGTGCTTCGCTACACCCGCCAAAGAGAAGAGTAGTATTTGTTACATCGTTTTTTTCGTTGGCACGGCTTCATAAATCACCAGGTGACTGCTTTTAGTAAACGTTTGATTTGGTTAAAAACATTAATTATTTGTTGTTTGTTCAATATCACTTAAATTTTTTATACAGTCCACTTTTCTCTCCTAATTAGCTATCGTAGTTTCGCTTCAATATTTTACATTTGGAATTGAAAAGTAACAACTTATAGCCCAATTTTTTGTGTTATTGTCAATTAGCCAACCATAGCTTCAACATCTTGATTTGATCGCTCAATAGATCCTTGACTAGCTGAATGTATAGACCTACCATTTACAATTTTGCACATTGGCCATAGACTTGCTAATTCTTGTATGACAGCAACCGTAAACTCAGGGTCATTGTCGCCTGCAGTATATGAGGATAACCTGCTTCTAAAAATATTTTCAATAACTCCATTGCTACTTCAGCAGCTTTTTTTGAAGTCAGCGGTCAAAGAAATCTGAATTTCGTCATGTGGTCCTGGTAGTGTAATAGTCATTTATAATTTTTATCTGGGGTTGACCGTAAGTCAACGAAATCGACTTGGCCACAATGATTGAAGTTGGAAGATACAATTGGGCAAACAACTATTCCTTTTCTTGGAATCTGTTTAGACTGGCATACCGTGCACAGCTTTAAAAAATCCAGTACAACTGAAGTAGGCATTAGGTATTTTGATCTCAAACTATATAGCATTTATCTCTCCCTCCATGGCCAGTCGACTGATAGGTTTACCGAAGTATATAGTATACATTTTCCATTGGCATTATTTTCACAACTAAATCGGATTCAGACTCTCTTCAAAATAAAAAATTTATGAGTACCTACTTCTGTAACATCATATCTTTTTCCATAATAGAACTGTTTATGTGTCCGTTGCACTTTAAATAGTGGTGCAAATTTAAATTGTACAATGACTGTGATTGCTTCTTTTAACCTTTTGCGAGTCCATAAAGGTCTTTCATTATCATGCTGCTTGTTCAAAAACGTCTTGATAGTTTCATTAAACTGTTATTCAGACACAAATTCAGTAAGTTTGATTTTTTTATATCTGAACCCATTTTTTCTACAATAGGTACTTAATAAAAATCGAAATATAGAAAACAATAATAAAAATGCATGCAACCTTCCTGTCGTAATGTTTCTGCGCTACTGTGTGTATCACGTCAAAAACGTGGTGCAGACCGACTGACACCGGAGAAGAGCAGTGAGGTAAATTGGAGTGGTAAGAAGCGAAACATAGAGCTGTATGAGTCCTGGCTTGTTTATTTCATCTTTTACTAAAACAGTTAAGGAATTTGATCAAATCACTCTCTTTATTGAAATCATCTCACAGAGTTGTAATTTTAACATCTTCGGTGAATTAATCATCTGCCTTAGAGATTTGAACAAATCTCCATTTTCGTGACATACATGGATATACATATACATGGATTACTGACACGCACATTGTTCTGAAAGGGTTGTCTGAACATTGTACTCGAGCTACAAGCTGTAAGTGATAACATTTTTACTTTTTATCTGCTACAATTCTGTTGATGTATATTTTTTCATTATCTACATATAATTTATTATCTCCAGAATTTTACGTTGGTGCACGCTTGGTTACGAGCTTAATGTAATAGAAACAAGCATATATTTACATATATCAGTCAAATTTGTTGGGTAATTATACTCGAATAAATTTAAGATATTTATTTAATTTTAGATACACGCAATTGGTCAATTATGGTTAAGTGAAAATCTTAGTTTTATTATTGTTTGTGCTTAGTTTAAATTAGTAGGCAAGAAAAAAGTGTACACAGAGTTGCATGGCATGGCATGCAATAAATAACCATTTAGTCGTCTCATAAACCACTTACCATCTAACGAGACCAAACTCCAGGTGGGTTGGCACTCAACAGTTTATGACAGACAGTTCAAAGACCTCTTCAAGTAGGTAAAAGTGTTAACGTTGGTATACCCCTAAAAGTTTTGCATAGAATTCACTTCTCGCCACTTCGAGCTAGCTGGTGTATTATTACTCTTATGTCTCCATGGTAAAGTAAATTTTATTCAAGTCATTAGCGTAATTTTCAAATGTAACAGGTTTCTGATGCCCAATGTGTGGTGCTTGATTATATTTTTTATTCGGTTGTTCAATAGATTTTTGTGTTCAAAGAGTAAATTTTTTATTTGTAATTTTTTATTTTTCTTAGTAATTTTTTAAAAGAGCATACAATTTAGTTTTCTTTTTAAATTTGGTTATTAAATGACAAATTTAACAGATTGTGGTAAAAAGTATAAATAATATCTAAAGCTCAAAAATAGAATTTTCTTATAACGTAGATAGTTTACTGAAGGCCGAATTCATTTACGAATTGAATGTAAGATATAGAAAAATTGAATATTGACAGTTGCAGAATTACGAAATTTTTTTGTAAAAAGCAATTAAAACACCGAAATTGATACATGACAACTTTTGAATCTTAATTTGATTTTATGGATGACGTTACAGCCATTAAAACAGCAATAGTTCAAATTTGAAAAAATATTGCAAGTTTAAATGAAGTTGATGTCAAAGAAATTATGGGAAAATTGAATAAAAAAGTGCTTATTGTTATTCTAAATTATTACGTGGTTCACTGAATGGCGAGAATGATGAGCAATATAGGAATCAGTTATAAATTGATTTAGAAAAATCAAGTGAGGATACCAAGAAGAAAAAGAAAATATTTTTAATGTACCGGAAGAACGAATATTTAAGAAAAATGAAGATTTAGCTTTGGGCGTAGTAATTGAAAATAGCATAGACAGTTTAGATAAAGTAGATCATGATTTAAAATATTTTGGGGACAAAAGTTTAATTTAAAATCAGCATTAGTAAAACGTGAATCAGTCAATTTATAGAATATAATTTTGAAAAAATCAAATTCACGTAGAATGACAGTAATTCAGTAGTACATAACGTTACACCTGTATCAAAACGAGAAATAACTTTTCAAAGCGACACCATGCTTTTATCTTTTACATGCCCAGACATCTATCTGGAATATACTTTACTCCTAAACCGCTATCAGCCACTACCCGAGGGTGCACATCGCCTAATTTTGTAAACAGTCGCCTGACAACATCAATCTATCCTTTCTTGACCGTTCACCCTTGGTCCATCCTTGAAGTGGAGGGTTTCCAACTGACGTCTGTTAGTCACATTTGCCTAATTAGACAGGCATATTTTTCTACTTGTAACCACACTTGTCTCTCTACCCAATCTTCCAATCCCCTATATCTTCTTTTTCGTTTCAATTCCTAATTTTCCTATCACACTTCTCATTTCACTAGGTCCATCAGCAGAAACTTTTTAGCATTGGGCTTTGGGATTAGGACTCTATCGAGGGTCACGATATTGGCCCATTGCTACCGTGACAGTTCTTCTTGTTAGAGATACTTATGGAGGGGTTTTAATGCTAGACCTTTCCAAAGGGGTTTCAAAATGGGTGATAATAAAACAGGGAAAAGAGCTTGGTGACTAGAGTCGATTTGCAAACGAACTTTCTGCATGATTTTTCAATCGTAAATTATGCCTAGATGGTTGGGATATTGCTTAGTTGAGAAATGTAGCTTGCTTCATTTCTCAGATTGCAATATCCTAGCAATCCCGCACCAGAGTTGAAGTGCCATGGCCTCTGCAAGTGTTTAGGAATATTGAAGAACGCTTTACAACCTTTTGCCTTCGGCGGCATTTACAGAGTTGCACAAGAGTAGGTAAACTATTTCATTTTTAGGATTAAAGTATAACAAAAAAGATATGATAAATAACTGATACAATTTTTAGTGGATTGAGGTGAAAGATTTTTGAAAAAATCTTGTTTGTAAGGAGGTGTAACGTTTGCACGTTATTTGAACATACATTTGTAAATAGAAAAACATTTATTAATTTAAATCAGTGAAAGGGCTCTAGCACGAAAATACTCCTAAAATTTTATAAAAGTTGGGTAGCTTACAGTTTATAATAGAGCACATCATCATCATGTCTTCAGTACTAGAACTGGTTAGACGCGCACCACCATTGTTTCCTAGTCTAAACTAACCTACACATTTCCCTGAAATTTGCACAGTCCGCATCTATCACTATCTGTGTGCGAAAGTCTGATCCCGGTCTACCTCTAACTCTCCTTTCCTATCTCTGCTTGTAATATATCCCGTACTATTCCACAAAAATGCCTTAGAACATACTTCTACCCTTTTATTTCTCCTATTTTTTTTTGTTTTCCGCGGATTTCTTTATTCCTCTACTATTTCTATAACCTATTTCTTACTAACTTTGTCTGTCTATGCCATCATCCTCATACAACTGAAACACAACATTCCAGAAGGCTTCTATCTCTTTCTGTCTGCTTTTCCTACTGCCATTATTTCATAGAAGTACTGTGCTGTGCTCCACACATATGCTTTGAACAATTTTCTTCTTGTTTCTATGATTGTTGTTTTTGAATACAGCCGCTGTTCTTTCTAATTAGATGCAGTTCGGTCACCTTCTATTATTTTACAATTATATACTCCATTTCCCTGATATTCAGTGGTATGTGAAGGGGGGTAAGCAGCCTGTAGCTGCCAAGTTCCCCCAGTACTTGAGCATTTATCGAATTGACAGTTTTTCTAATATATCCTTTCGCACAATCAATATTAGTTGAATATATTTCACAAACAACATCTGTAGTTGTTTACAGTAATCATCAAATCTAAGTGCACTTATTTTTTCGTCATTAGGTTTTCTGTTTTGAAACTGGTTGGACGCGGACCTCCACTTATTTATGTTCTAAACTAGCCTACACATTTCCCTGAAATTCCCACAACAACCTATATACAGTTTCCGTTACCCTTCTATTGTTTTCTAATTACATGCCCAATTTCACCGAGATTCAGTGGTATGTGAAGGGGAAGCAGCTCCGTGGTGTAGTTGGTATGCATGTGATTACAATGCTGAAGGTCCCACGTTCAAATCCCGACACGGTCCGCTTGAAAAATGTTAGGCGAGCATTTTTCACAAAAATACACCCTCGTTCAGATGAGAGATGGAGGTCCCGTGCGTGAGTGTTTTCACGCATGTTAAAGATCCCTACCTTGCTTGCAATGACAAGGGTTCGGCAAAATTGAGAATTTCCAGTTAAAAAAACTCGCTTCCTGGCCAATGTAGCATCTTCGGGTGGAGCATTAAAAAATCAAATGTAGTGTATGTGGAGAGGTTTTGAGCAGCCTGCGGCTGCCAAGTATCCCTCAACACTTAGACATATACCGAATTAATAGTTTTCCAGTACATCATTTCGCACAATTAACATTAGTTGCGAATATTGCAAGACCAATACCTGTAGTTGTCCATAATAATCATGTTTAAGTACAGTTACTTCTTTCATCATTAGTTTTTCCATCTTGGGACTGGTTGGATGCATACATCCATTGATGTCTATTCTGCACAAGCTTATACATTTCTCTGAAATTCCCAGATCCTACATCTTTCACTATCTGTGTGCAATAGACTAACCTTTGTCTACCTCTACTTCTGTTTTTTTTTATATCTGCTTCTAATATACTCCCCACTATTCCCTCATGCCTTAGTATGTGGCCCATCATCCTATTTCTCCTATTTTTTACTGTTTTCCACATTTTTCATTCTTCCTCTACCATTTCTAGTACGTCTTTGTTCATAACTTTGTCTGTCCATGACATCTTCATCATACGTCTGTAGCACCACATTTCAAAGGCTTCTATCTTTTCCTGTCCGCTTCTCCTACTGTTCAAGCTTCACAGCCGTACAGTCCTGTGTTCCACACATATGTTTTAAGCAATCTTTTTCTTGTTTCTATGTTTGTTGTCTTTGAACACAGTAGTTGCTTTTTCTTGTTAAATGTAGCACGTCCTTGTGCTAATCTTTATTTTATATCTTTTGTGCTCTTCTCATTTTGCGTTATTTGCACTCCTAGGTAGTAGAAATCCTTAATCTCTTGTAAGTTCTCATTACCTATTGGTATTCTTGTTCTTAATTTATTTTCCCCTCCTTTGCATACTAGAACTCTAGTTTTATTTTTGTTAATTTTCATACCGTATCTCTTTGTTAGAACCGTTTCAATTTCATTAAGAGCAGCTTCTAACTGTTCTTTGCTAAATGCTAATACCGCTATATCGTCTGCAAATATAAGCATATCAATCTTTTGTCCCTACATACTACTTCCAAATGTCTTCCTGCCTTTGACAGTATTCATTGCCTCTTCAATGTACAAGTTCAAAATTATTGGGGATAAGACACATCCCTGTCTCACCCCTTTCCTAATATTTACTACTCTACGTTCCTGCTCTAATTCTATTATCGCTGTTTGCTCTTTGTATAAGTTATGTAATATTCGTGTATCTCTAAAACTCATTCCAATCTTTTTGAGTATTTCAAACATTTTTTTCCGTTTTACATTGTCCAATACTTTTCCAGATCCACAAACCCTATATATGCACTTTTCCCTTTTTCTATTGTTTTCTCCATCATCACTCTCAGAGCTAAAAGAGCCTCCCGTGTTCCCCTGTTTTGCCTAGATCCAAATTTATCTTCTCCTAGTATTTCTTCAGCTCGTTTTTCCATTCGTCTAGTTAATATTTTTGACACGTGTGCTGTCAGCATTATTGTTCAAAAATTTTCACATCTATCTGTGTCTCTCTTTTCTGGTATAGTTACTATGATGTCACGTTTAAAATCTTTGGGTATCTCGCCTGTCTTGTACATATAGCTTACAAGTTGGAAGATATGTTCTGTTACTGCTTGTCCAACGGCTTTTAGAGTTTCGGCTTGTACCTTTTCTGTACCTGGTGCCTTACCATTTTGCTAATTCAAACTCATCTCGAAGTATAGGATATCCCAAGTCATCATTTTCAATGTCTGATTCCTATTCTAATGTTAGTTTCTCTCCTGCATATAATTCCCCTATATATTCTAGCCATTTTAACCACTTTCTCCACATTCTCTATAATGAACGTTTCCTCCCGCGTCCCCTTATGTTTTTGCTATATGGTTTTATATTCCTAAAATTAATTCTAATTAGTTTGTATACTTCGTCTGTCTTTCCCATTTCCATATAGTTTGTACCTCTTTGCACTTTTCATCAATCCATTGTTCTTTAGCTTTTCTGCATTTGCGAATAATTTCCTATTTTATGGCTTTGTATCTCTGTTTTCCTGTTTCGTTTGATCTGTTTTTGAATTTTCGTCTTTCTTCTATTAAATTCAGGATATCCTTTGTTATCCATGGTTTCTTATTTTCTTTTTGTGTATATCCCAGAATATCTCTGGCCGCCATGTCTAAGCTTGATTTAATGTTATTCCATTCTGTTTCTACTTGCTTAGTATAAGATATTTTTCAGATATCTTTCAGCCATTCATTTGACTTTTCATCAAATCTTTCGTGGATATCTTTATCTTTTAGTTTCTCAAAGTCAAAGTGCCTTTTTCCATTTCTTTTTCAAATTTTAAAATTTAAGAGCGGCCTTCATAATTACGATGTTATGGTCAGTGTTTATATATGCTTTTGGGTAGCTTCTACAGTCTTTTGCTTGATTCCTAAACTGTTGTCTAACAAGAATGTATTCTATTTGATATCATTCTATATCTCGTGGCATCTTTCACGTGTATCGTCTTCTAGCATGATGTTGAAATAAAGTGTTTGTGGTGGTTAAATTGTTCTTATCGCAAAATTGTATTAGCTTATTTCCCCTGTCATTTCTCATGCCTAAACCTACTACCGTTCCTTCCCTATCCTCACCTACAACTGCATTAAAATCCCTCTTAATTATTAAATCTTCATGTCCTTTTACGTATCTTAGTATATCTTCGATATCTTTGTAGATCGCCTCTACCTTTTCCTCACTGTACCTAGAGGTGGGCATGTATACTTGTATTATTACTGTATTTACCGGTTTAGATTCTAATCTAACCATGAGTACTCTTCTTTTGTAAGTAGTTTTCTACACGTGGTCCTATCTTTTTTCGCATGACTATCCTCACGCCCGAATTACATTCTTCTGATCCTATATGAATTACCATAAAAGTCTCCGCTCCAAAAATCCCCGCCTCTGGCCACCGAACTTCGCTGATCCCTACTATGTCTAATGCTAACCATTCTATTTCAATTTTCAAGTTCTCTAGCTTACCTACTTGCTGCATACTTCTGACATTCCACGCTCTTACTCGCACAATGTTCGTGACTCTTTTTTTATACTTTTCGATCACATCCCTCAAAGTAGTCCCCTCCCGGAGATCGGAATGGGGACTATTTTAACTCAGGAATATTTTACTCTAAAGGATGCCATCACCTTTAATAAGAATTTAAGTACACTGTGTATTTGGAAGGTAATGTGGTGGTTTCCAGTTACCTTTCACATCGCAGTAGTGTGTCTTAGAATGCCATATCAACCCGTATGGTCTCTGCCACTCTAAGTACCGAAAAAGTTGCTGCCCTCTTTCGGGGACATGTCTTAGTCTGGTTCTTCACTAAAGACCCTACTACTTTGGTTGGACCTGTAGTTTGGCTCTTTAGATCACTGGAACGCACAAGCCATTCCACCGTTCTAGTTATCTAGACCTTCTTTAAGGTGCAGGTCCATTCGGAATGGATAATGGAGCTGTTTAATTATAAGTCTAAAGTAAAATACAGACATTCACAGAAAATCCCCTAGTACGGTTTTATACAAATCACAACTATGACAGGAGTTTCACATGTTGCATATCAAATTAGAAAAATTCTAATATATTTCAGAAAATAATTATCTCATGAATTCGAAAACATTCTCATGCATTGAAAGACCTCAAAATCAGCCACACCTACAGAAACCTATAAAAATTGTATAAAATTTAAGATGTTTTGACTCACCCAGTGATGCAGATATCAATATTAAATAGCAACTGTGAAAAGACAATATTCTTATACACCGAAATACCATTGGCCTTAACCACAAGTTTAGTTCAAATCATACAAACCATGTAAACAGATGAAATTGAGAAATCCCATAAAATAATATAGCTTATAAATACCACCATAACAAAATGGATAGTGGCATTCAGATTCCTTGAAATCTTTGATTACACGCTTTGATCTTCAGTTGAGTGACAAGCACAATCATTGGGTAGATAAACCGGTTTACAGTAATTTGTGTAGCGGTAGCTCGAATTTAAGTTTGAAGAAAGCAAACCACAAACGCGAAAATACCCACGGATTTGATAAAAGTGCTGTTACATTGTGAAAGTTTCTGTAGTGAATATTTTCCATCAGCCAAAGTTGGATATATGAATTACTGATACCCACTGCGCTGAGAGGGTTGTCTGAACCTTGTACTCAAACTACAAGCTGTACGTGCTAGAATTTTTACTTTCTACCTGCAAACTATTTTGTTAGTGCATATTTCATTATTCACATATAATTTATTAGTATTCAGACTTTTATCTTGGTGCACCTTAGTTAAGAGCGTAGTGTAATAGAAACAAGCGCCACAATTGTATTCGCAATCATTTTTGTATAACAGTCAAATTTGTTGGATAGTTATACTTGAATAAATTTGGGATGTTCCTTTTCTTTTAGATATGCGCAATTGGCCAATTAGAGTAAAGCTTTGTTTATTTGTGTTAGTTGTAATTGAAAAATAGTGATTTTCAGGTTTACCAATATAGGTTAAGTGAAAATCTTGCAGTTTTATTATTGTTTGTGCTTAGTTTAAATTAGGTGAAAAAGAAAGCGTACACGGGGATTCCATCAACCTTGTGTGGCAAAAATAATCACTTAGTCGTCTTGTAGACCACCCACGGTCTATCAAGACTAAAGTCCAGGTGGGTGGACACACAACATTTTATTCAGCAGACAGTTCAAAGACATTTCCAGGCAGGTGAAAGTGATAACGTCGGTACACTAGTAAAAGCTTTGTTGCCATAGAATTTACCCCTCACCACCGTAAGCTAGCTGGTGCGTTATTACTGTTACGTTTCCGGGGTAGACTAAATTCGGGTCATCAGCGTCAATTTCACACATAACAAGCTGTCAAATTTTGAACACAATTATTATCAGATATCTATTTAAACAACACCACTGATGTTCGTATCTTAAAATCTTATTTTTGAAGAAATAACTCGACTGTTTCCCTATAAACTTAAAAATGTTGCTTTAAATGTGTTGGCTTTAAAATGTTAATTTGTAATCTACATTTTTACAGCTGCAAAAAATTGAAATCTTATAGTTTTTACTAATAATAAAGTGCTAAATGATGCGCACTTAATTGATACTAACGAAACTTAATTAGCAATAGAATTAAGTTCATTTTACTCAAAATAACAAGAAAAATAGTATCGTTAATTATTATAATGGAGTTAGCTAATTAAAATTTCACTGCGTATATTTAATATAAAGGATGATGTAAGGGTATTTTCTTAAGAATTCTATATTAGCTGAGATGCTTGCATTTATTTTTAAAAGTGGAAAGGAGAAATAAAGATTTTTGTAAAAAGAATAAAAAAATAAACACTTTATTCCATTGACATTAGACACCCTAATCAAAAAACTAGACGATATATAAATATGTAAATATATCTACAAATCTAGAACTCTAAATTCTATGAAAGCTATATTTTTATAGTTTTTGTTTTATAAACATAAAATAAATAAAGATGTATTAACAAAACAGAAATTGAATAAAACAAAAGTTTTCAATCTAAACAAATAAATATATTAACTAAAATTTCTCTTTTGGATAGGATTTTGGATTTCTAACATGCAAACTATTTTTTTTTATCATAAAAGCAACATCTTGGAACTATAAGTCGGCAAAGATCTAGTTTATGCTAGAGCATGTTAGAGAAAAATTTGCACTAAACTAGCATTACTCACTTAGTGTTAATTGCGCAAACGATATAATATCATAGGAAGAAAAACAAAGTGCATTTGCTAAGCTAAACGTTGCACTAAGTCTCAAAGTGGATAAATAAGAATATATAACTAAGATCTCTTTGTGAATATAAAAGAATAAGTAAAAATAAAACATTTACCTTAATTCCAAAGGCGATGAGCTTGAGAACAGTTTCGCAAAGAAAAAGAAAAGTAAACAGTATGTTCATTGCTGCCAGGAGATCGGAGAGTATGGGTGGAGCATCATGATACTACAACAACTTTTAAATGTAGCTACTATGCTACAAGCCTTGCCTACCTGCAGTATATCACTTTCTTTTATAACCTGATGAAAAAGTCGGCAGTCTCACTTTAATAACAACTTACTCATTTTCTGCTGGGCTTTAGAAAGTATTAAGTAATAATCAGTTCATAAACAAAGCCAATTTACAGAAAAATAATGTTTATTATTGAATAAATAATAGTTACAGTTGTTATCTTTGGAGAAATGTGTGATACTGTAGCAAACCATCTATTGTTGTTGTTGTATGTGGCACGTGTTCAACAGCAGTGGCGTGTTTAAAAATCGCTCACATTACAAACATGCTCTATAGTACTTTGCAGACATGCACATTCGTGTTAAGCAGTGAAGGGGGGTGTAAAGGGTGAGTGTGGATACTTTAGGAAGGAGAATCAAAAAATAAAAAAATGTGTAAAAGGTTTAAATAACTTTAAATTCTTAAGATTGTAATATTTAAAACAAGAACACTGGCAATAGTTTACTATGTTAAATTAAACCCCCATTGCGCATTTTACAAACATCTGAATATTTTAGTTCAATATAAACTGTAACATATTGCGTTACGGTGGCTATAAATTAAATGGAAAAAAATTTAAATTTAGATGGAGAGGCTAGATATGGACCGTCTCGTCCTGTATAGTAGATATCATGAATAGCTTATGTTAATTAAGCATGATATTTTAATTCTTTTGTTTTTAGAAAATATAATTTCAATTACGGAAGTTAGTATAATTACAGCAATAAAAAAAGAATTATCTTAAACTAAATTGGTACAATGTACTACAATACTGAAATAACGCATTAGTTATTAAAAACATAAACGTCATGACGATATAAACTGCTGAAATAAAATTATAAATCAAACATGGAATAAATATCTAGTAAATGCAGGTTGTCATGCAATAAACTCAAACCATAAAATCAGAAAGTTATATATGGTAAAATACATATTAGGACAGTACTTAGGTTCATAAATTATTTTAAAACCACAAACAAGAAAAACATTTCATGCATTTCTCACATAAAATTAAGTAAGCTTTTCTATATCATTAATTAGAAATAATTCCATTTAATAAAACACTGAAAAAATTACAACTATAGTTTATAATGTAGTAAGAAATGCAGATGCTTCTTTGGTAAAATTCACGAATACCAAGCTTCAGGTGGTTATATTATATTATACAATATAATATAAGATGTTACAATATATTCATTTATATTGCTGAAAACATTAACACAAAGTGCTAACTTAAACAATCTATGGAAAATCATGCATCTTTCAAGTAATAGGATTTAACAGTGGGAGAAACACTTTCAAGAAAAAAAATTGATTGAATTTCTGCATGGAAAATAAGCAGCAAGCGACATGAAAGTGAAATACGCTAGCAGATGCAGGATAGGTTCACACACGCGAGTGGAGTGGTGAGGGTGGATATAATGTGGTGATGATCAAGAGTAAAAAAGGGGTTAGGACTAGGTGTGTCCCTCACTCTATTTATTTGAAATTTTGTGTTGTGTGGTGTTAATGGAGCTGTGTTAGAAAGGAAAACATGTTAGCTGAAAGGAGTTAGGATAAAAATTACTGATGGTTCCCGGAATCCTTAACCTTTTTAAAAGAGGAACATAAACAACGAGTACAATGAATTTTTATGTTTAGAATTATAAATTATGTACTAGTGGACTGAAAATCAATGGTTGGAATTTAAGAAATAAGAAATCAAATAAAGTAAAAGTAGTTATGTTGTTAGCGTGGAATGAATGGTGGTTAAATGTACGCATTTAGGCATAATCATGTTAAAATATTAAGACATATGCATATATAGACTTTAAATTATTTTTATGGGCATTGGAATGATTAAGCCCAAGTTAATATTGCGCTACGTTTTTCAATATATGGATATAATTTTCATAAATTAGAATTTAAAATGTCGATAGATATATCTTGAAAACTAGAACAATGGCATGGTAGAATTAGTTATCGATAATTGGTTTGTTTTCTTTAGGTTGGCTTTCATTAATACCTCTATCTAGAATTGAGGTTAAAAAATAAAATTTTTTTAAGGATATTTGTATTTATACTTTTCATGTTAATAGAGGTTGAGTTGAGCTTTATTTGAATTAATTTTGGAAGTAGGTAAAATCAGCTAATTGTAGAAGGTTATTGTCATCCCAGTAATAGAATCGTATTTGAAAGAGGCATTTTACTTTACAATTTTACTTAAGTATGACAAAACTTAAGAAGTGTTTTAAGATATTTAAAAAAAAAAGTAACGTATAATGTAGTAGAATTCAGCCACTGAGACAAAAAACCTATGTGGAATAACCATCTTCTGTTTAGAAAATAATATCAACAGAATTACCACGACGGTTTGGAGCTCTTTAATTATGACATAGAAAAAGGCCTTTCAAGGTAAGTGATTTTGTAATGTAATAGGTTTCATTCTAGCCACTTTATTTTTTTATTTCAAATTTTTCTATTTTCCTTCATAATTTCTTATATAGGAACCCACTCCCGCACCACTACAGTTAGCCGAGGTACCCTTATATTGTTACGGGATGATCTCCACCTTTGAATGGCAAACCACAATTTATTAACCTAATCCTTATTTTACCTATAACAAAAGCAAGCTTTGAAATTATATCATCCCACTTTTTACAACGTTCAATTTTTAGTTGTGAAACATAACGCTAACGTAACTGAACTAGTACAAACAACATTTTTTCGTTAACACATATCTTTTTATATGATATAAATTTACCGTCATAATAATAAAAACACATTTTGTGGAAAGTCTCTATTACCAATTGAAAAATATGCGAAGAACTATAAACAGCATTATATTCTTGAAATGAGCATAAACTTTTTTTACATACATTATCTAAAATAATTTGTCAAATTGAAAATCTCATCATTTTATTCTGAGCCTTTTATTCTAAGCTCACGCACGTAGTATCGCAGTATCGCATCAGTCCAGCATCGGTAAATCTCATTAATCGAGCGATGAACGGACTTCATTCTTTCAGCTAAAATTGAAATTTAAATAGATGGAATGGGGTGACCAAACGTGTCGATAGTTAGTAAACAGGTGGACGATTGGTATTGTTGAATGTACCTATAATCAATTTTTAAAAAACCAACCAGTAGAATTTTTGTTTACGCTTGATAAATATGTACATGTTAAATAGTAAATATAAGTTGTATCTGGTTTGTGGTTATTTGATAAAAAATTATTACTTCGTTAAATAATTATTCTGTTAGACTATGAAATAGCGACGGAATAATTTTTTTTAAATTTAAGCACCATATTATCAAGGAAGGAAGTTCGAATATTTTAAAAAAGAAAAAATATATAAATGTTAGCTTATTTGAGAAATTATTGCTAGCTAAATGGTGAAAACTCTGATACTTTTCATGGACATTAGAATGGTTAAAGCAAAAATTGGTATTATGCTGTTTTTCTATGTATTGTTTTTACCAGCATGCGATTTAAAATGTCGTATAGATCGATCTAACTAGAACAGTGGGATGGTAATTTATTTACAGATAAATGTTATTTAAGGAGTTCTATTAATATATCTGGCCAGTTGGGTCTTACATTTAGTTTCTTTTCCTTTAGGTTAATGTACATATATTTTTATTCCCAGTAAATTTACTGTTAAGGGAGTTTGATCTTATATGGAATTTTATTTGGAGTTATTTATAAGATGGTGATTATTGTGTGAGGATATCCAGATACCCTAGTGATGAAGTCATATTTAGGAGAAGCCTTTATTTTGAAAATTGTTTTTAAGGTATGGTTAAGAAAGATATGGGATGAAGTGACCAGATTGTAGAACACCGGCAGCAAAGAGACCTAAATAACCGTCTTCCAGGTAGCGAAAACATCAAGGAGATTGCTGAGACAAAACGGTTTGGCGCTCCTTACTTTGACAACTAGTAAAACCTTTTAAGTAAGTGGTACTTGTAAAATACTTTTGCCTTTCGGCCATTTTACATGTTTATATTACATTAGTTTTCTCATTTTTTCCATAGGAACCCATTCACATGCCACTGTAGCCGATATACTCCAGAATCTATTACGAGGTACCTGCCCCTTCTGAGCAAATCAAATTTTGTAACATAATGTCATTTTAACCCGTCACAAGTTTAGAACAAATGATGCGGTATTGCTTGCACCGAGTTATAGAAAATTTTCCAGGTATTTTGCAAGAAAGTACACATTTGGGAATTTTGTGTTACTATTGGATATCTAATTTATGAATCTTTGAAAGACCATAAAAGCGAGGTGGTTTTGACTCACGCAGCAGTATGCGCTTTTGAACATTATTGAAAATATTAGACAATTTAGTAATGTTCGAAATTTAACATTCAAGCTTAATTGGGTCTTTAACGATAAGATTCTAGAATATATCAGGAGGTAAGGAGTCTAGAATCAAGGTAGCATTGTTCTATCTGCAAAACTATTACCATTTGTGAGCCAGCACATAGCTGTATTAAAGCGGTACTTTTTTATTACATTTTAACGGAAATTTGTAAACATTTCGTGTTTTTAGTCGTATTAAGTTAGCATCACCGTTAGGCAGAGATCCCACTGATGATTCCACAGAACATATGATTTCTTTCACTGTTATTTTCAATGACGCTGTGAAGAAACGTTTTAGATAGAACACTGAGTTTGTTATCTGATGGCGTGTTTAGGTCGTGCAATGCTTACACGTTAATTAAGCTATTCGTAAATAGAAAAGTATTTATCAATTTTAGCTAGTTTAGGACTTTTAGTAAGAAAATATCCGTGAAATTGTATAAAAGTGTGTGGTTCACAATTTACTAACAGGGCTATTACATCATAATATTAAATTAGAACATGAATACTACATTCTTTTGCAACTAGCAAATAAAACCGGGACTTCACAATAGACATATGAAATTAGAAAAACACCAACATATATTCCATGACTAATCATCCTACGAACGTAGAGTCAAAAATATTTTTACGGATTCAAAATAACCGAAATCATTATAAATTATTTAAATAGACAGAAATCATATAAAGTCATAAAATTTATAAAACATATCGGACCCACCCAATGATGCAGATGTCGATATTAAATAGCAACCGTGGAAGTACATAATATTTCCATGCACCGGCAAACCCTTGACCTTAACCGTAAGTTTAGTTCAAAATGTACAAACCGCATGAATATAGAAAATTTGAAATCCCCTAAAACAATAAAGCCATCGCAAAATGGAAAGGGCAATTCATTGAATTCATTCAGATTCTTTAAGATCTGGGCATCCGAGCATTTATATTGAGTCGAGTGACAAGCAACTAACGCCGAGCGATGACAAGTTTTCAGCAATTTGAATTACGGTAATTTAATAAATTCGGATGTACCAGTGAAAAAGAGCTCACGAACGCGAATGTGAGCACGTAATTAAATACATTGCTATTAGTATTGAAAGTGATCCGGTAATGTTGCCTTATTCAACATTTGTTGGATTCAAAGGATTACTGACACCCAAGTTGGTCTTGCAACGAAAGGGTTAGTTGAATCTTGTCCTCGAATCAAAAGTTGTAAATGATAGAATTTAGCTTCATATCTGGTTAACATTATTTGCAAACAATCTATTAGGATTTAGACTGTTACATTGATGTAGAAGCGTAATGTAATAGAACTACGCACCACAATTTTATTTGTAGAAATTTACATTTACCAGTATTAGAAATACTCCTTGTATTATCACTACTTAAGGTAAGCTGGGAACAGTCTATCAGTTTTTGTTATCTTTTGACAGTTGTGAATTACATTTCATGAAAAAGCAGCAATAGAACAATGCTCCTTTTATATCATATTTAATATACATTTTGAATAGTACAAGTAATTCATTTCAAGTAATTACACAAACATTTCTGATCCTTCAAGAGCTACAACCACCAACCATCTCAACCAACCAGTCAAATCTGCTGGATAATTAAAGTAGAATAAATTTAAGGTGTTCTTTTTCTTTCAGATTCATGCAAGTTGGTCAACTAGGGAAGAATTTGGTTTATTTTGAAGGGTATGTTTGTTCAATATTGAGATATTCATGTTTAATATAGGTTAGGCGAAAGTTTTGCTTTCTTTTTTTTTATTTGTGCTTAGCTTAAATTAGTAGGAGAAAGAAAGTGTATGCAGGGTTCCATCAACCTGTCGAGATAAGAAATAATTCTTCAGTCATGTTGATGACCACTCATTGTCTAGCGAGATAAGACCAAATTCCAGGTGGGTTGGCATTCAACATTTTATTGGACAAACGGTTTGAAGACCTTTCCAGGTAGGCGAAAGAAATTATATGGTTTGTATACTCCTAAAAGAATTTCTTTTGTTTTTACATAACGCCCCCTAGTTGATGCATTTTTTCTGTTACGTCTTCATGGTATAGTAAACTTCAAAGGTCATTAGCATAAATTTTGCATGTGTCTATTTACAACGGTTATGGCAGTTCAAGGTCATGCCCTTTGGAATATGCAATGCCCCTGCTACTTTTGAACATTTGATAGGTCTTTTGAAGAACATCTTAAGAACCTAGAGGAGATATTTCAAAGATTATGCGAGGCAAACCTCACTTGAGCCCTAAGAAATGTCACCTATTTGGAGAAGAGGTAAAATACCTAGGACATGTCGTTTAGGAGACCGGAATAAGAGCCGACCTTGACAAGATAAAAACCGTACAAGAGTGGCCTACACCAGCAGATATACACTAACTACGCAGTTTTCTGGGATTATGTATGTATTATAGACATTTTATACTAGGGTATGTGAACATTGCCAAACCGTTGACGAAATTAACCGAAGATGGACAAGAATATAATTGGAATGATGACTGCCACAGCGTATTTGATCAACTGAAACAGCTACTAGTTACAGCACCGATTCTGAGTTATCCACGGATGGAGTGTAAATTTGTGTTGTATACCGATGCCAGCAACGCAGCTATAGGAAGCGTTCTTTCTGAAGTGCAGGACGAACAAGAAAGAGTTATTGAATATTTCAGCAAGGTCTGTCGAGGCCAGAAAGGAACTATTGTGTAACAAGAAGGGAGCTGTTGGTCGTCATCAAATCCGTACAGCACTTTTATAAGTATTTATATGGCCATAAATTCATGTTAAGAACAGACTATGATGCACTAAAATGGTGCAGTTTCGAAATCCTGAAGGGCAAGTTGCAAGGTGAATAGAACGGCTGCAGGAATATGACTTTGACATAGAACATCGTGTAGGAACTAGCCATCGGAATGCAGATGCTTTGTCAAGAATACCTTATCCGGTAGACTGCAATCATGGCTCCAAGATGGAAAAGAAATTAAGTGTCATTCATAGAATAACGGTAACTGATGATACTTGGCAGCCTGACAGAATACGAGAAGACTAGGAGAATGACGGCGAATTGGGACGTATTATTGAGTGGAAAAGTAGAGGACAACGACCAGCTTGGAAAGAAATTAGTATTTGAAGTAGGAGCCTGAAAGCATACTGAGCACAGTGGGACTCATTGGTGATTGAAAATAGAATCTTGAAACAACGCCTGGAGTGTGAAGATGGCACTGAGAGACGACTTCAAGTGATAGTGCTGAGAAGCAGAGTGCTGGAGGTGTTGCAGCAAGATGGTATTTTCGGAGGGCACTTTGGCATGAAAAAACTCTCGAAAAAGTGAGAGAAAGATTCTATTGGGTTAACTGCAAAGAAGATACGAAGGAGTGGTGCCGGAATTGTGAGTTGTGTGCCTCTGAAAATGGGTCGGTCGGAAAACGGAAAGCCCCAATGAGACAGTATAACGTGGGGAATCCTTTTGAGAGGGTGGTCATTGATATAGCTGGTCGGTCTCCTAAATGAGAGAAAGGAAATAAATACATCTTGGTTGCAATGGATTATTTTACCCTACATGTGATTTTCCAATGCTCCACCCGAAGATACTACATTGGCCAGAAAGCGAGTTTTTTATACCTGAAAAATTTTGAATTTTGCCAAACCTTTGCTGTTCCACGCAAGGTAGGGATCTTCAACGTGCATGACAACACACACACGGTACTTTTCATTTTACCTCTCATCCGAACGAAGGCGTATTTTTGTGAAAAATGCTTGCCCAACATTTTTCAAGCGGTCCATGTCGGGATTCGAACCCAGGACCTTGGATTATTTTAACTAATGGCTGGAGGTGTATGCTATACCTAACCAAGAAACCGAGACGGTTGCAGATGTACTAGTGAAAGAGATGTTTTGTCGCTTTGGAGTTCCGTTGGAATTACACTCCGATCAATGTTGGAACTTCGAATCAGCGTTATTTCAGAACGTCTGAAAGCATCTTGCAATCAGGAACACTAGAAACACACCACTTCATCCTCAATCCGATGGAATGGTTGAAAGAATGAACAGAACGTTAGAAAAGTAACTAGCCAAAGTTGTCTCTGAACATCGACGAGACTGGGACCAATATTTACATTTGTTCCTACTGGCGTACCGATCTCCGGTACATGACAGCACAGGATACTCTCCCGCTTGCGTGATGATAGGACGTGAATTGCGGCTACCATGTGATCTTCAGTTTGGATTTAAATCTGGAGAAGAGGTCGCAGGTGAAGATTATCTTAGTAAGCTTCATAAAAGATCAAATAGCATTCACGAAAACGTCTGAAAGAATATCTAGGCAGCAAGCGATCGAATGAAATCACAATATGACAGGAGAGCACAAGAAGGTGGTTACCAACCTGGAAATTTAGTGTGGTTGTACAATTCACAAAGAAAGCGCGGATTGTTGTCAAAATTACAAAAACAATGGGAAGACCCATACAAAGTGTAAAAAAGAATTAATGATGTAGTGTACCGGTACAGAAGATCTCTACAAACCGAAAGTGGTACACTTTGACCATTTAACATCTTATGCAGGCACAACCAAGAAGACTCGAGTAATGAAAATGGTGTTTAAAGAGTTATTAATCTTGAGCATGTGGATTTTGAGAGTTTCATGGTGGCGAATGATGGTTCCACTCAAGTGAGATTTGACGCTGTTGCTGAAAAACAGCAAGATCTGTTTAGAGCACCAGAAGAGCATTCCCTTGCACATTGTGCAGCTCAAGATCTGAAAATGTCAAGAAGAATAGCTGTTGTTTTCAAGAAAAAGTTTGCATGTGTGGATGAATTAGTACAACAGCAGCCAACTGTAGGAAATGCTTTGGTTCGTCAGAATAGAAATCGTTATGTTTACTATCTGGTCACCAAAAATTCTTCATGGCAGAGACCTACTTATGGACATCTATAGGAGGCTTTGCTAAATCTTAAGGTTCAGATGATGGGAAATAGAGTAACGAGACTAGCGATGCCCAAGCTAGGCTGTGGACTGGATCGCTTAGATTGGAGAATAGTTCGAAATATGCTAGAAGTAATTTTCCAGGCAACCAACATCCAGGTTCTTGTTTGTTGTTATCAACCGGTTGCCTATCAAGACCAACAAAAGAGTGTTGACTGTTATTTCCAACGGCATAGTGTATGCACGAAAGGAAATACCTGCCGATATTGTCATCAGTCTTTTGAATTGGCGTCAAGGTGTTTTTGCATTTACGGGACGTAACTGTTTTAAAGAGGGGGCAGTGTTACGAACTATTAGGCAACCCGTCAACCATGCAAGCTGCATGACCGAAGTATATTCTACAGAAGTCTCAAACCATCCAGCAAACAGTAAAATATGAGTCATCTATTTAATTATAGGGTGTGTATAAGATCGGTGATGAGCATTCATAAGTTTGTCTATATCAAAATGTCGTATATAAATCACCTCGTGTATAGTTAGCTGGTCATTACGTTTGGAAAGTCCTATTGTAAATATAAATTTGTGTTATGTGAACGTGTATATTGTACCGCCAGCTTGTAGAATACATAAATAGACAAAAGTGTAATAAATAAATTATAGTAGTAAATTATAGACTTATAGTTAAGGATTTAGTTTAAGAAGATATTAGTGCTTGTAAATAGCATTAGTGTGATAGTGCTTCATTCTTAATTGGTACTGAAAACATCTATAAATAAGGCATATACTGTTAATTAGACTTATGAGTAGTGAATAATAAAGACTTTTGTTATTACTTGTTCTAAATTGGTGAAACGCGTTAATAGTAGTCTGCTGCAATATGTTGAAGTTAATCCTACATCTGCAATAAGACACATAACTTTAAAATGTAATATTTGAAATGAAGAAAAAAATTGCATGCTCTTTTGCTACTATTCTTCGAATCGTAACTCACGTGCAGCAGCGGATTTGTACTTTGAAAGATAAATGGAACGTAAGCAACTACACTGTCGGATATTTAGCAAACTTGAAAATAATTTTAAGACATATGGTGCATTTACCAAACCTAAATTCTTACGAAAATATGAAGAAACTGTTGAAACGAATGTGTTGGTGTTTGCTAACTATAAACCAGAATCTTCTATTGCCGACATTGCAAACCACTGTGCAACTTCTAAGGAAACTGTGAGGTATATTCTGAAAAGTTGGAAATATCATCCCTATCACTATTTTATTTCGAATACATTGTATCCAGTGGATAATCAAAGACGGATAACATTTTGTCGTTGGTACCTTAATAAATGTGAAGAGGATTCATATTTTTGGAGAACCATTATTTTTACTGACGAGACTAAATTTACAAATAACGAAATATTAATCGGCATAACAAAGTATTTTATTCTCAAAAAAATCCTAAACTTGTGCATGAATCCAGAGATCAACATCAATTTGGTATTAATTGTTGGTGTGGAATATTTTGTGGAAAAATTATTGGACCTTTTTTTTATAACGACAATTTGACCGCTGCAAATTACTTAAATTTCTTAAAACACCAACTGGAAGAATATTTGGATGACTTACCTTTTAACATTCATTACAGACTAAAGTATTTCCTACACGATGGTGCTCCTGCACACAGTGGTACATCAGTGAATCAATATTTAACTGATCGTTTTGAGCACGTGATTGGGTAACAAAATGGAATTGATTGGCCTGCTCGTTCACCACAACATACGCCATTAGATTTTTATTTGTGGGGTAATTTAAAAAATAAAGTGTTTTCTACTACTCGTCAAACGCTTGAGGATTTAATAGCTAGAATCCAAACAGCAATTGCAAGCATTGATGCACGAACAATAGAAAAAGCACTTCGTAATGTTAAAAAACGATGTGAGCTGTGCCTTCAACAAAATGGTGGGCACTTTGAACACCTTATGAAGTGATATTATATTTAAAATTTTTAACATAATTTGTTTTTGATATTTTTGTTACGTCATGCATAAGTATTTTATTATTTAATACCAAGTTTCGTATTTCATAAAAACAAAATTTTTTCAAAAAATTTTATGTTGAACATGTACCTACAGTGTAAACATCACTGAAAAAAGAAAAAAATGCCTTTCTATCAGAACTACAGCCAATTATGGTTTCCATTTAAAAAAACATAACCCCATTTATTTACTCGAATATGACAAAAGCCATGTAAAAACAAATAAGTTTATCTTATTCTCCTTTTAAAATAACGTAAAAAACATCTGCAACGTTTTACTGTATCTATCACAATAAATGAACCATGAAGCAAAACAGAAAAGATCAAAATTTCATTATTTTGGTATAACGCTTTTGCTACACCCTGTATGTTAATTATCTCTTCATGGCTGAACTTGGCATTAAAAACTGCACTACTTTCCCTATTTAACCTTTTCTCTAATGTCACAAATAACAGAGTTACCCATACAATGTGTAAGAAATAAGGCACCCTGTATAATATTTATTATTTATTTTTCAAAATAAACAAGTTATCGGACTGAAGAGTCTAGTCTGGGACACATTTTGTATTTTTACTTTTATCATTATTACAAAAGCGTACTTACAATTGTTATTTATTATAATGTCATCCTCTGGAGTAAAAGATTCCGGAGTTAAAATAGTTCCCCATTCGGATCTTCAGAAGGGGACTACTTCGAAGGATGTGGTCGGAAAATATAAAGCAAAAGCCCGAAACATTTTGTGAGTCGGAGCGTGGAATGTCAGAAGTATGAAGCAAGTAGATAAACTAGATAACTTGAAAATTGAAATGGATAGGTTAGCATTAGACATAGTATGGATTACTGAAGTTCGGTGGCAGGGTTTGGAGCGGAGTACCAGAATATTGTATTAAATATGAAATACGCATTCACATTGACTTTCAATAATTTCGAATTGAAAAATGTATTGAACCCTTGTTGTGTAAACCACGAGGCTTACTGCATTGAAATATCTACACCTAACTGAATATAGTGGATTCTGTGGGTGTGATTTTGAAATCACTTATAACTGCCCACGGTTATTCCCTATTCTTAATTCAGCTGTGACTATGCCAAATGTAGATATGATACATTTAGTCATGGAGGGTGCTCCAACGATTACATCAATGGATATACTTGAAATACCTCGTTGCAAGTACTGCTCATACTAGGAGTGGAGGGGTTTGCTGATATGTTAGCAATAAACTACATCACAAACAGATATCTATAGAATATATCGATCGTCCAATATTAGAGCAATTTTGGATAAGCATACATATACATATGCTCAAAATTGCTACAGGAATTATTTACAGGTCTCCCAATGTAGGAATAACATGCGTAGAAGAACTGGCAATGGTGTTGTCACAAATTGCACCAGAATACGACAGCGTCTTGCACATCGGTGACCCACGTCTTGATTTTCTTAAATGCGATATTAACTGCATAAAATTGCAATCTATACTAAATGTGTATTCCAACAAAACTTTAAGAACCAACTAGAATTATAGACACCTCCATGACTTTATTAGATGTAATCTGTACTACTAAAAATTTAGACATTAGCAAGTGTGAACGCTTGATCCTGAACACATGTCTGATCATCGAGCTGTTCTTTGTGACTTCGATATCATCTAATCAAAGTCCACGAGAGTTTACTTACAAAAACTTTGGAAATATTGATATATCTGATTTTGCACTTGATGCAAGGCATATACAGTGAGAATTGATCAAACTTTTTTCCACTCTAAAGAATAAAGTTAGCTACAGTCAGTGCACTCTTCAATGCTCACGCCCTTCTACATACAACAAAAAACACAAGTCCGAGACTTCCTACATAACCTTGACAATAAAACTAATGATAAATCTCAAAAACTAGGCATACAAGAAGTACATACACACAAGAATAAAACTTAAGTTTAAATATTATAAAGACTTAAAGAATTACATTACAATAGCTATCAAAAATGAAAAGAAGGCCTATCTCAAGTAGAAGTGTCGTCTCAATAAAGGCAATTCCCTTAAATTATGGTAGGTTTTTGATAAATGTCGAATACACTCCAAGACCATAAAACACCTGGCAAGTGATATTCAAAATGTTCACGCCATTAATAACTTCTTTGTTCATTCAATACCAAAACAATGCAGTTGATCAACCACTACTTGTCAAATCAGCTTTCACCAAACAACATATTCTGTTCATGCCAAAATTGGCAATGTACATGTCTTAGATTTAGTTATAATGTATAAGGAAATTCCCACGTTTTTTTAAAATTAAAACTTGTCAACTTCCGTCATTCCTGACAGTTGCGTTTGCGCAAAAGAATGTGCAAGTGCCGGTAGTGTAGAAGATGCCATTAAGCCACGAGATCTGAAGCCAAAATACTTCTATCTGTGATGTGCATGTGTTTTTTCTCTTTTTAGGGGTGTAGGTTCCTTACCTTACCTTCGTGTACCTCTACCTGGTTGTTCCTTATCATTCCCCTACGAGAGCATAAAGTTTAGAATGGACGGATGAAATTTGGAGTCAACATGGTGAGATGTGACCCACAAAACGTGGTGGACTCTGGGATTCGGCTGTAAGGTGCGATTTAATTAAGTGAGTAAATTGTTTTTATTTACATTGTGCATGAAAATTTGACCATTGCATCACCTTTAAAAGCATTCAGTATTTGATACAAAATGGCACGTAATTTGCCGCATAATTATACGTGATATTAAACAATTGCGCAATAGTATCTCTACGCCTGAAGCACAACAATTCTTACTGCAGCTCTTGATCCCAAACAGTCACAGAATCTGTCACTAAAATAAAATCTAATGCTACTGGTCATGCCAATCTTTAAAGTACTGCCTGCTACAAGTTACCAAAAGTTACGCCCTATCAGTTTACTCCCGGTTATGACTAAACTAATAGAACACATAATATACAAGGTGGTGAATTTTTCGATGCTCTCCACTGGTATCTCGTAAACTACAAAAGATACAGGGTCGGTTAAATGGAAAAAAGTCGTGCATTTTAATGCTATACAATTCGCCATCAAGAAATATCTATGTTTAGATGTATGCTTAAATTAAAATGAACCGTGCAATTTTGTGCTGGTAGCTTCAATTACGCGGGACTGGTTGGTATTCAACAAATAGGGAATTTCACCCTCTCTCTCAGCAGTTAGCATAAGTATTAAGTTGTCGTTCGCTTGCTGATGTAGCAAGATATAAAGTTTTATAATTTGCATGCATTCTATAAAAAATTTGATGTGTAATAAAGAATAAAGTTCACAATAAATGACTGCTTGATATTGCAGGTTTCAGCAGCGAGAACTTACAAGAGTACAAAGTATCGGTTGCACTCAACCCTATTAGTATTCGAAACAATCTACTACCTTCAACTGTTCTCAAATTATGAATAAAAATTTGAAAATTGTGATTTTCTTTAAAAGCTTGATTTCTTATATCGAGCATCCAAAATTTATGAAACTTAATACTTTTATATTTTAGACCACTGCCAATTTAATCGCGTCAACAGAAATTTTCTAAACTCTTTACATTTTGAGTAACGATAATCAACTTTCTTTTATCTTATGGCGGCCATCTTAGATTTTTGTAATTTTAGATAGCGTAAAGATTGTCTTTTATTTATGTAAGACAACAATGTGACGTTTCAAAATATTTAGCCTAAAATTAAAAAAAAAATCGTATTAGGCTTTGATGCTCCGAAAAAACAATTGAATGTATGTACAAAATGTTCCAAGCTACCTATCTAAAAGATGTTGGTTTATTGCTATGTTATGACTACACCCAAAATTTGTAGATATTTAATAACTATTTATTTAAACATTGAAAAATTTACAAACAACGACGAAAACTCAAAAATGAACACAATCTCTACATAAATTGCTCTAAATGCACACCATTATTTCTTGTGCAAGTTAGTCCCTAAATTCATTTCATTGATTGCCTTTTTAACATTTTGCATTGCAATTAAATGGAAGGCATTCCCAATTTTCAATTGAAGATGTTCCACATTTTCAATTGGCGTTCAATACACTAGCTTTTTTACGGAAAATCATCGAGTGGCGTTAAACATGGTGATCGTGGTGGCCAATTCACAGCACCGTGTATTCCCGTCTATACGTTTGGAAAGCGTATATCCAAGTAGTTTTCCCAATCTGGGAGTTATGAGGACCTGCACCATCTTGTTGAAACCACTTGAGATTTTTTAACTCATCAAACATATTTTCTAAGTCAGCATGCAAAATTCTTAAATATGTTGGTCCATTTAAATGGACATTATTAAATGTGTTTCTAAAATTCTGTTGTTTAAAATACCTGCCCAGGCATTCAACAAATATCAAATTTGTAGTCTGGTTTCTTGTATTAAATGATTCTTACATGCATAATGATGGTAATTTTTCCTGTTAAATATTACAGAATTTGTAAATAATGAGTTATCCGTCCACATTATTTTTTCCTACAAAAGTTTTCATTCTGACAAAGTTGTTCTCGATAGCACATGTTATAATCTTCTGACAGTATCACTGGGGTGCAGCAGTTGATCTGGCCTAAATTTGTAATCGTCGACGTTATTCTTTTTTAAATTTTTCGCCCAGAAGAATCATGAATACCATACAGTTCGGCAATCCTATGACGGAGTATTTACTCCATGTTAATAATATTAGTATAGAAATCTATTCAAAATTGAGAGCATTTTTAAAACGAAAATCAGAAGGATATCAAGCAAAAAAGGTCAAAAACGTTCACTGCATATCAAATTAATAATTTCCTAAATGAAGCACATGATGATCTTTATTTAGCAACTAAGGTATAATAATATCGCAAAATATGTACAGTATTTTAAAAAATATATTTAAGGTTGCTCTTATCATGGGAATAATAGGAGCTTGCCGATCAAACGAATTGCATAATATGAAAATTCAAGATAGCCAAGATCTCGGATCGGCTCTACTGATGAGTTCCAATACTAAAACAAACATAAGTTGTCAGTTCAGAATAACCGAACAATTTTATACTACTTGCAAGAAATATATAAATCTTCGACCTAATATAAAGTTATGCTAATTTTTTTAAATTATCAAAAAAATAAAATCAGAGCCTAAAAATTGGAATAAATAAGTTTGCTGCGATGGGTAAACGAATTGCAACCTTTTTAAAGTTGTCAGATTCTGAAATGTATACTAGACATCCATTTAGAAGGAGATAACACCACTCTAAAGAGACGTGGTGGCTGAAGGTCTGCTTCGGTAGCTGAGGGATATATAGATGAATCGATGCGAATTAAAATAGACACAGCAGAAAAAATTGCACAGTCGGTGACTCAGAATGCTTCTTATACCTCTGTAAACAACATTAAAATGCCAATTACCAATACCAATGCAATTAATCTTCAAGCGAGTCCTACTTCTGTTCCATCTATATCTTTTAATAATTGTTCAAATATAACAATTAATTTTAATCAGCAACAAGAAAAATTATGAATTTAATAACAACATTGCTAGTTTTAACTTATAAACTTACCTATACATATTTTTAATTTTTTGTAAATAAATTTGAAGAACTTCAACAGCTTAATAGATTGTTGTGGAAAAAGTATAGTATTCTACTCGCATGAAATGGCTATTATTCACTCGATGTTTTATGTCACGCCTTCAGCTCGTGTCGCAAAACATACTCGTGATTAATAGCCAACTCTACATGCTCATAGAATAATATACTATTACAACGTTTACATATGAAATGTACATTTATTAATCTTGCAAGTGGTAATCTCTTTCTAATTTAAATTAATTCTTCAATACAAAACAATTGTCTGCATTAATACAATAAAAGAAATTAATAATATTAGTGTGGCTTCTTGCTACTTACCTGATAAAAAGTTAAAGTGGCCTTTAAATACTTGGTGGAGCGCAAGGTACAAAAAGTCATGGAAAAAACAATAGTTAAAGAATGTTAGTTTGAGCATGAAGCGCGAGAACACCAAAGCGAGACCGAACAAAAGGGGCCTGCAGGTAAATGATTTCTGAGGCAAAAGAAGTTGAAAGGCAAAAGGGGCTCAGAAGCAAAAAGGGTTCCCGATCGGAAGAACTCCCAGGTTGAAAGAGCTCAATGGGCATAAGGGCTATTGGTCCCGTACAGACTGAAAACCAATTCTAAATTTAACTTAAAATTTTGTTAATAAATACTCCATGTATGTTTGTTGTGGTTTGTTTAGCATTTTTCTTAATCTTCTTTGGGAATTAAACCACTCATAGTTTTTTAAATCATCTTTATTTACGTTTCGATCCAAGACCTAGGATCGTTGTCAAAATAATAAAAACTTCAAGTTTGACATTTATGACATAAATTAAAGGTGACTTTGATTTATTGATGTTCGATATATTTGGTTTGAGTACATAAGGTGAAAATTTTAAAATTTAAAAGAATGATTGCTTTCAATTTGTGTTGTGTCCTGTGAACGACTTTTTTAGGTAGCCAATACGCTTAACGTGAAGTCAGCTGATTAATTTTAATTGGTGAATTATATAAATTCAATAATTTGAGAATTGGAACATTTTTTAACATGTTTCTATTTATACGGTTGAGAGGATGGTTATTAAAGAAATGTGCGATTACGTTACTGTAAGGTTTAAGCAGTCGGGGGCCGCTAATATGCCTATTGCTATGCAATTAGTTGTTGCATGTATAAATTGAAAATATGTATGTAAGCTGTATTTCATGTTAATATTGTAAGGAAAACCCAGGAAAAACTTGCAATGCTACCTAGATATTGTGGGCATTTGATTTTCATTTGTTATTTCTTTTAGTAATTGAATCCATTGTTTACTGAAAGTCATGGATCGTTTGCTACGCAGTCATTTCTGTTTAGGGTTATATAAGCAGCTTCTTTGATTTTGCGTTTTTGGTGGTTTTCTTCTTTGTCGATAATTTTTGCATTTTGCAAGTTTTTCCTGGGTTTTCCTTGTGTAATGCAATAAACAACATCAAGTTTAAAGAAAGGTTTATTTAAATATAAATCAAGCTAAGCGACTACACATCATGAGAGCTTCTTACGTACTTCTATATATCTAAACAAGTTACAGTAACCCTTTACTTACTCCCTCTACTTACCCTTAGGTCTATCGACGCACGCAGAAGGCCTAAAATATTTTACACATCCTCCGGCGCGGCGGAACAACTTAGCTTATCACTTCTTATTTCTAAAAGATACAATAATTGTATTGGGCGCCTAATTACGGTGCCATTCGCAATCTTAACGTAACAGGCACGCACTTTGCCATCACGGCCGTTTATCACGTCTTTCACCAACCCTAATTTCCACAATAACCGTCGCTTATCATTTCCATGTATTAATACGACATCCCCTTGCTTAATCGCACACTCACGCACATTCACGTTATGATGAGCTCCTCTTAATAATTGTAAATAATCTGCGCTCCATCTTTTCCAAAAGTAGTCGATAACGTTTGTTTTCTGCTTCCATAGCCTACGACTCTCATCTCCATTAATAACACGGTCAACAAAAGGAATAGTAGCCAAAGCGGGTCCCAATAAAAAATGCGAAGGGGTTAACGGCATTAAATCCATAGGTTCACTACGTAGGTATGTGAGCGGGCGGGCGTTTATTGTTGCTTCAACCTCGGTAATGAGTGTATTTAGTTGATCTAAATTTAGTAAAGAACGTCCTATCGTAGCCCTAAGGGCGTCTTTTACACTTTTTACAAGTCGCTCGTAAAATCCTCCGTGCCAAGCCGCTCGCTCTACTATAAACTTCCACTTTATTTGGTGACTGTTCACAAACTTGATCAATTCTGTACTCGCCATCACTTCGTTTAAGGTCGATATTTCACGTGATATTCTTTTAAATGTTTTAGCGTTATTTGAGTAAATGACCTTAGGAATCCCTCTACGGGCAAAGAACCGTTTACATGCACTGATTGTAGACGCAACATCCATTTTCAAAACAATCTCTAGATGAAGTGCTCGTATAACAGCGCAGGTAAATAAGAGCACATAACATGGTTTTGAGTGATAACTATCTTTAAAATACAGCGGTCCGGAGAAGTCTAAACCTGTCACTTCAAAGGGCTTTGTTTGCTGTATTCGATCTCTAGGTAACGGCGCGAAAGGATGCGACCCTGACTTTCCACGAAGTCGTTTACAGATAACACAACTTGCTAAAACGGACTTTATTAATTGCCGTCCTCGTATAATCCAAAATCGTTTACGTAATTCGTAAAGTGTCGCATTAACACCACTATGATGAAAAGTTTTATGAAACTTCATTATTAGTAGTTTACTTAAATGTGCATTTTTTGATAGAATAACGGGATGCTTGAGGTCGAAATCTTCTCTTAAATGATAAAGACGTCCACCCAAACGCAGCAATTCATATTTATCTAAGAAAGGTCTTAAAGTTGAAATACTCAATTTCCGTTCAATGCCCTTACCCTTTTGTAAGCTGTTAATCTCCAAATAATAAACCTCCCGCTGAGCTTGCCTCAGCAAACATATTTCAGCCCTTTCAAATTCGTTTACGGTTAAGCTCTTCATTTCTTTATTATTTTTGGTTTTAAATTTCCTATAAATCGTAAAACATATGCCGTTATCCGCACTAAACGATCAAAATCACTGTATCTGGAGGAATCTATAAATTGATTGCTACCTTTTGTAGTGTCGTTAATTAGTAAAGACATTTTCGATACTACATCTATCGTTGACGTAGCTTTTTCTATCGTATTATACACACGAGCAATTGTCTGTAACGCGTGCCTTTTTTTCACCATCTTAACGGAATGTATGTACTCCGTCACACTACTCAAATCTCTATCGTTCTGATTGCACCAGTTAATTCCTAACACCTTTTGAATTTGTGCCTTTTGCGATTCAACCTTGCTGTTTACTTCGAGATGGTTAATCGTCCATTTGCGTAAATTCATGGAGGCTCTTTGAAAAAGCTTACTTGAAAAGTGTTTTAAATGTTCTGCAACATTTCGATTGTTTACACTGACCACTAGATCATCTACATAAAATCCCCTTTCTAAGATTTCAATAAATTCAGGGTTTTGTTTTCGATTATTGATTAAATGTGTTCGTATCACGGAATTTAAAAGAAACGGGCTACATGTAACTCCGAATGTTACTCTATTCATACGGTACGTTTCCAGTTCATTGTCGTTATTGTACCATAAGAATCGATGTGCATCTTTATCGTCGGAATGTAAATAAATTTGTAGAAATGCTTTCTCAATGTCAGCCGTAATTCCGATCTCGCCTACACGAAAATTAAGCAAAATCTTAATTAAATCTGGTCTTAAATTAGGCCCCTTTTCTAATAAGTCATTCAATGATTTTTGTCCCGGGGCATGTGAAGAGGCATCGAACATCACTCGCAAACGCGTTGTTTGTTTATCTTCTCTAAAAATAGGCCTGTGCGGCATGTAGTAAACACGATCGCCATTTGTTTTTTCAGCATCACCGCGGGAAATTAACTCGGCATAATTATTATCCAACATTCCTTTGATAGCAGCGTTATATTCACATACTTTGTTAATATTGGTCAATTTAAACTTTAGCCGCTGAGCACGAATTCGCGCACTAATTAAATTATCATTTTCAATCACTGCATCCTCATTCTTCCACGCTAACGCTACTAAATATCGATCATCACATTTATCAACGTTATTTTTCAAAAAATTATCAAAAAATTTCTTATCGTCGTCTGCTTCTTTGGTTATACCTATGGTTTCCAAATCCTACATACTTTCGATCTCGGCTTCTGTTTTTATAACTGTCGCATGTAACACTGTCTGCAGATTTACTCCTATGGTTGTAGCATCAACTGGTATGGGGCCATGCAAAGCATAACCAAATTTCGTGTCCACCGCTACTAAACCTTTGTTTAGACGAATATTCTTTCCTGTCACTACGGTCCAGTAATTGTCTGCCCCAATAAGTATACTAATTCCATCAACAATTAACGCTTGATCTATATTAAACGGGATATTGTCAGCAAGCTGCAAGTTTTGATACTCTACCACGCTTTCTTTAGGTATATGTAAATCATCCATGCAAATTTCTGGAACTTCCACAGCCTCAATTGTTAAAATTTCATCTGTATATTGTCCCTTCAAAGTAATTAAAACGCGGCTGTAAAGCTTAGACGGTATTGAACTATTTCCAAACGCGGCAATACGAACCCTATGTTGTCCACAAAATAGGTAAATTTAATACCCTTGATAGATTCTCCTTAATAAATGAAAGTTGACTGCCTCCGTCCATTACTAATCTAATTAACTTCTTTGAATTTTTGTCACAGGCATAAACACAAGCCGTTTGCAATAGCACATTTTTGTTTATGTTTGTCATCAAACTGGACACCGACGGCGCCGAAGTGTTCATTGAACTCTCGCCTTTCGTTAATTTCATTGTAATACCTGTCGTCTCAGCGTTGTGTCTATCTTTACCTAGCTTAAAGTTAGGGTCGCATATTGTTGTTGCATGCCTACCTCTGAATTCCTTACATCTTAAGAATCTATTTTTACAATATTTAGCACTATGGTTATTTCTCGTACAACGGTAACAATTTCCTGCTGCCTTTAAAATTTCTCTCTTCCTTGCCAAAGGTACATCTGAGTCACACATTTCGGTTTTATGGTCTTTCTTGCAGAAAGCACAGCATTCAAGACATTTGTTCGGCGTGACTAATAAACTAGACGCAGTTCCTTTGTAATGCGTTCTCTTTTCTGTTGGGAGCATCTTTTCTTTACAATCTGCATCCAGTTTTAAAGCTTGTTCCAAAGACTCGAGTTCGTTTTTAAGAAACTGCAACAAATCCTTTACCTGGCGATCTGCATCTTCCTCTGACCTTGATGATGAACTTTCTAACTTATTCGTAATAATTTCTTGATGATTGGATGATTTCATTTTCAATTGTCGATAAAATCCTAAACGCAATTCCGTTGGCAACGACTTAATGAGAGTCGACTTTACGATTATGTTATACTAAGAACTAGATACTTCTAATATTTCAAGAGCACGCATAGCTGAAGTAATTAGATTGTAATTCTTCCTTATAGCGCTTACGTCATTTTTAGATTTTACAGGTTCGATTTTCATAATGCTATCAATATATTGTTCAATTAGCCGTTCCCCATTTCGAAATTGATCTTTTAATAAATATAAAGCTTCTTCATAGAATGCTCCAGATGGAGAAAATCCCTCAATTGCTTCAGCGGCCCTTCCCGTGACATACATTCGCAGGTAGTTGAATCGATCGCCGTTCGTTAATTGTTGATTGTCGTGGATCATACTTCTGAATTGTTCACAGAAAGGAAGCCAGCCCTTTGCAATACCATCATACTTCGCTAACTGTACACGTTGAGCTTCACTGACGTAAAGGACGGCCTACTTGCTTCGTTACTTACTGGTACCGTATTCGTTAAATTCGAGTCAACCTCTATCTGCGATTTTTCTGGGCATTTTAATCTAAATTCCAACTTAGACATCGTAGTTACAGCATCCTCTTCATATTCATACCTTTTCATTAACTCGTCCTCTAGATTTTCTTTAAGCAGAGGTTCAATTTGCTTATCAATTTCTTTCAGATTGTCACTCGCAAGCTTTAACTTTGACATAGCTGTATGAATGTCTTCAACACTAAAACTATTTTCTAGCATAGAATTTATATTATTAACTGTTTTAGTTAAGTGCGTTCTACAGATTGTCCGTTTTACTTGTTCCATTACGAAGCCTCGATAGTATAGCCGTCTGTTAAATATTCGCGTTCACGTTCCGTTATTCCGATTATTTACGTTAAAGCTCGTTTATATTTATCACCAGATCTTCCCCTGTTTCGGCACCAATGTTGATGTAATGCAATAAACAACATCAAGTTTAAAGAAAGGTTTATTTAAATATAAATCCAGCTAAGCGACTACACATCATGAGAGCTTCTTACGTTCTTCTATATATCTAAACAACAAGTTACAGTAACCCTTTACTTACTCCCTCTACTACCCTTAGGTCTATCAATGCACGCAGAAGGCCTGAAAATTTTTACACATCTTGCAATATTAATATGAAATACAGCTTACATACATGATTTCTATTTATACATACAACAACTAATTACATAACAATAGGTATATTAGCGGCCCCCGGCTGCTTAAGCCTTACGGTAACGTAATCGCACACTTCTTTAATAACCATCATCTCAACCGTATTAATAGAAACATGTTAAAAAATGTTCCAATCCTCAAATTATTGAATTTATTTGAAATTACCAATAAAAATTAATCAGCTAACTTCACGTTAAGCGTATTGGCTACCTAAAAAAGTCATTCCCAGGAAGCAACACAAATTGAAGGCAATCATTCTTTTAAAGTTTAAAATTATCACCTAATGTACTCAAACCAAATATTTCAATAAATCAAAGTCACCTTCAATTTATGTCAAACTTGAAGTTTTTATTATTTTGACAACGATCCTAGGTCATGGATCGAAACGTAAATAAAGATGATTTTAAAAACTATGAGTGGTTTAATTCCCAAAGAAGATTAAAATTTTGTTCTCTTACTTCATTAATTCAAACACTTTTTTTGGAATAACGCATGCCTAAATTTTTATTTAAAATGAGTCGTGTAGACATGCAAAAATTTTTATTATTATTCTTCAATAAATCTTTACCATAGCACTTTCAACCAATTTTTTGGTCATCCTCAGCCGTTTTTCCTTCTTCAAACAATATTAGGAAATTAAAATTTGGTGATTAATTGTCCCCTGTGATTAATTGAAGCTAAATATAAATGTTAGATTGAAACACAAATTCACATGTAGACAATTAAAAAGTGAAGATGTATAGTCTAAATTTTAATGTACATATATCAAAAAACTGTAGTCGCTTATAACAGGAACGATAGCAGTTATAGTCGATCACAGCTCTTCGGTACACTTACATTAAAATTTAGATTATAAATCTATACTTTTTAATTGTCTACAAGCGAATTTATAATTGTTTCAATATACCATTATATTTAGCTTCAATTAGTCCTAAGCGACAATTACCCACTAAATTTTAATTTCATAATATTGTTTGAAGATGAAAAAAGTTACTGATGATGACCAACAAATTGGTCGAAAGCACTATTTGGTAAAGATTGATTGAAGAATAATTATAAATTTTTGCACGTCCACACAACTCATTCTTAATAATTGTAAATTCTGTACATGTGGCAGCAGCTATGTTAACATGCCTAAATTTTTGATCTGAAGTCAAACGGAAGTCATACATTAAAATAGTTAATAGTAAAACACTACAATTCAAAGTATTTGTATATTTGGGTAATGATAATCAATATTATAGTGCAAAGGTTCCATAGTTGGAACATTGATTAACTAGAATTTTCATTCACACTACAATAAACATTTGCCACATAGAGTTTTAAGCTGTTTTGATCTTCCTATCATGTAGTTAAACCTGATTATATCGAATAGCTAAAAACATCAAAGCGCCTTTAAACTCTGTACGACTAAAAATGTTCACTGCACAAAACTTCGAGATAAGATGGAAGTTCTGGACAAAAACACCACACCATAAACTTCTGATTCAAAGGTATTTCATTTCTACTTATTTTATTGTGAAAGTTTTGAAATGTGATCAATCCTTAATGTTATGTAAATTGTATAATTAGACTAACAGCAGCCCATCTTCTACATTTTAGTCATGTGTCCCAAATCAATAATTGCTGTAAGAATGCAATAAATTGGTAAAAATTATTAAATTAATACCCCTTAATTATCTATTTCATCAAAAGATAATTTAACATAGTAAATTATGGCCAGTAACTATAATCATACACCATTGTGTAATTAATCAGAAAATAACTAAAACCTAAAATCAAGTAGTACTCTACATGATCTTACCCGTAAACCATAAGCAAGAATCTTGAGGATGCACTCCAACGTGAAGAAACTGGTAAATCCCCAGTTGAGGTACTTAAGCGTGTCAGTAAAGTTGTCATCTTGGTCGTTAGTCTGCTAACACAAATGTGACTAATCTGTCTAAAGATTGCTATACATATATATAGTTGTGAATTTACTATCTAAAGCCTAAATTGTATTTAAAAAACTAAAATCTAAGGCTAATTGGATGTTGGAAGGGAGACAACATGCACACTTATATAATGTAAACAACAATCACGTTCACAATTTGAAAAACAATGGAGGTGTTATGAACGATTCTGCAAAATGTATGGAAACAATTTAACGATAGGTGCAAAAGAGCGAACAATGCATAGCTGAAAGACAATACGTCACAATATATCTTCAGTTCAACAATTCAACACAAATATTCGTCTAAACAGAATTTTTTTTTTAGTAAGTAGATAAAGCAATAGCAACATTCTAGCACTTTGGCATTGTATTTAAATAAATAGAAAATGTTTTCACACATGTAAATCGACAATATGATCACAATGGATTAATTCATTAAAAACTTATCTTACTACTACTGATCAGAACTAGAATACTTTGCTATATGTCATTCCGACAATGTTGACAAGTAATAGGGGAGAAATAGTATTATACAGATATTACCTTAAAATTTATGTATCCTAAATTGACCCGATCAAAAATAATTTTATTTTTAGTATACACTAGAGTGTTACAGTAACATAAAACAAGAAATGTAATATAGGAAATGTGAAATCAGTAAATACAAAAAGTAAAATATTTGTAACTTGTTATATTTTTAATATGCCTTTTATAATACATTTGGTTTGGTGATCAGAGGCACAGGTGAGGTTATGTACCTTTGTACCAAGCCGCACGCATATTAATGAACAAGATTAACACTTTGTGCAACGATCAGTATCGTTAGTGACGCGGCAATAAGCAGCTGCATTACATTCTTGTGCAGTGCGGTGATCCTAATAGAAATGTTTTATGTTCATGTCTGTCCTCAAATTATATAAACTGTGCAACTCTCAAACAATTTCGCAACACACCCTCTATATACGGTTCACACTGATAAATATATTTATATCATCATATCGCACATTCCCACTACTCCAACGTTTTATACCTTTTACAATTTGTAATATTTGGGCATACGCGAAATAAAAATCACAATAAAGACAAATAAAAATTAATCTAAAACAAAAAAATTATTATCGATTCACTGTGTACAATGGATTTCACGAATAGCTAATAATAATACATCGTTATATTTCAATTCTTTTCGTTTTAGAAAATATAATTTCAATTAGGCTAGCTAGTTTAATTAAAGCAATAAAAAATGAATTGTCTTAAAATTAATTAATATAATGTGAAGGTAACATATGAGTCGTAATAGGATACATGTTGCAACAAGTAGCTTGAAATTGCACCTAGGTAAAATTTTTTATTATTTAATTTCATTCTATTTTCTTTGCTTATTGCTATAGGAACCCACCCCCGCACCACTGAAGTTGGTCGGTGCATCTTTATTTTGTTACAGGATTCCCGCTCCTTTTGAGCAATTCTAAATTTAATAATTTAACACTTCAAACACTCGTAACAAATTCTAAGAGTGAAAACTATGCATATTCTTTTACAAAAGATATTAACTATTTTAGAGTTTATTTAAAAACATTCATTTCAAGTTCGTACAGTTGAATGTTATCGCAATACCAATTTTGTAATTCACAATATAAATAATATATAACTAAATTGTTTGTTATCTGAATTTATATCATTTCTGTATTTGAGATTTTTTCTAGTGTTGCTCTCCCTTCTTCCCTATTTGTAGACTGCTGAGTGATGTAGGTTTTATTACTAGTAACAAAATATAACTCTAAAGTAGAACGTACTATATTTTTAACTTGTTATGTGTAAATTCGGCACTGTAATAATTTACGTAATAACTCATCTTTTTTAAGGTTAAAACCACGTGAGATCGAAAGTAGAATTTTGTGTCGTTCATTGACATGTTTGATCAGTTTGGAGATGGTGGGCATGCACGAAGAGATGCTTAAAGTGTGTCATTATATTCCAGTAGTGTACTCCCCAAAAATAACATGAGGCTTTTAGGGGAAGTCTGATATTCAAGTTATAACTTTCGACTGCGAGTTGTGTTTTAGCATGGCTTAGTTTAGGCAATGTACTTTTGATTCCTTCTTGTAGCTAGTACCTTCTACTTTATCTTCTTTCTTTAATATATTCGATAGAACTAGCCACTGACTCAATTTAAAGGAATACAATACATGAGAACAATCAAGGTGAGCCTAAGAACCCCACCCAACCCGTTGATTGACCTTATATTTAATGGACAAAATAACTAATTCCAGATTAATATTAATCTAAGTAAGCTCATCTACATTGTGTATTTGTTACTTGCTAAAAGTGCACAAAGTATTTTAGTAAATAATTAATTGTATGGGATTTATGTATAATTAAATTAGGTATATTATATACCGGATGTAACAAAATAAGTGTAAGACATTTCAAGGGGTGATTCCTCATCGTAAAAGAGATAGGGTCTTTCATATAAAGAAACTTAATTGAAGCATCCCTTGTTAACATACAGCCCCTTAAAGGGGGTACATAAAATTTGTTTTTCATTTTTTTTACAAACACTAAAAAAGTTACAAAATTGAAATTAAGGTGACATTTTTTACTACCAAAAATACACTTACTCAGTAATTTATTTGGTTTACCCCATGGTTGTAAGGGGAGGAAATCGCAACTCCTAAAACTTATTCCCAATTAACTTTTTGTCTTACTATTTGTTTGCCATTTAAAAATTTATTTCCAATAGCTTATTTCATTCTAAACAAAAAATGTCTCTTGAATTTTTTGTCCAAAATTAATCAGTTCGCAGAAAAAAAATATTTTACAAACAACTACAGAGATACTTAATCATAAGACGAAAATGCGAAACCAATTTATCTAGTAGGTCGCTATTAGTGATAGTGACAATTAAATTGTTATCACGCTGTCAGTTTGTAAATTTTTAAAATTGAATTATTAATTGTGTGTCGTTGTTCTGTTCTTAATTTGTTAGTTTAATAATTCATTTGTTATTAAAATGGCATACACAAATGCGGAAATGGCTGATATGCATTACGTTTACGGTTTGTCGCAGGGTAATGGGTTAGAAGCTTGTAGAAGGTATGCTGAAATGTATCTTCAACGGCAGCTTCCTTTGCATAGAATATTTGCCCAACTTCATCAACGATTACGAGAATATTGTTCATTCGAAAAAAGAAAGCAGGATTGTGGTCGCCATCGAGAAGTTAGAACACCACAGCTTGAAGAAGCAGTACTTAATTTGGTTGAAGAACAACCCACTAGCAGTACTAGAAAAATTGCTTTCGAGTTAAATGTTGATCATATGACGGTATTTCGAATTTCAAAGAAACAACTCTTATACCCCTACCATCTACAACGAGTACAGGCACTGTTACCGCGAGATTTTCTGAACCGTCTTAAATTTTCCAATTGGATGCTGCAAATGATTAGAAGAAATCCTGACTTTCTAAAGACGATCGAATTCACAGACGAATGTACTTTTACTCCAGACAAGATTATTAATTTTCATAATAACCACATATGGGCTGATGAAAACCCTCACGTTATTGTCTAAGCTAACCATCACAAACATTTTTGTCTTAACGTGTGGGTCGGAGTTATTGGGGATTATTTAATTGGCCTTCATTTTCTACCTCCTCGATTAAATGGTGAGGCATACACTCAATTTTTAAGACAAGTGCATGCAGTACTGCTGGAGGAAGTTCCTTGTGGTATCAGAAGGGTTATGTTTTTTATGCATAATGGGGCTCCCGCCCATTTTAGTCAAGCAGCACGTCAGCATTTAACTCAAACATATTCAAATCATTGAATAGGTCGAGGAAGACCACAGAATTGGCCCGCTCGATCCTTGGATATGAATCCTCTCGATTTCTCTACTTGGGGCCATTTACAGAGTTTGGTTTATCCTACTCCTGTTCACGATGTAGAAGACTTAAGAAACCGCATCATCGATGCATGCAGGGTAATTAGAGAGACTCCAGGAATATTTGAGCAAATACGTGGCTCAATGCACCGACGTCTAGACGCATGTGTAATGACTGAAGGTGGACATATTGAACATTTACTATGATTTCTACATGTTGCATGTTTTGTTATTAATAAATTGGTTTTGTTTATTCATCTTTAATCATATTTTGATGCAGGTAGTAACTACAAAATAACAATAATAATCCAGTTCGCATTTATGACAATGTATCTCTAGTTGTTTGTAAAATAATTTTTTTCTGCGAACTGGTTAATTTTGGGTAAAAAATTCAAGAGACATTTTTTGTTTAGAATGAAATAAGCTATTGGAAATAAATTTTTAAATGGCAAACAAATAGTAAGACAAAAAGTTACATTGGAAATAAATTTTAGGGGTTGCGTTTTCCATCCCTTACAACCATGGGGTAAACCAAATAAATTACTGAGTAAGTGCATTTTTGATAGTAAAAAATGTCACCTTAATTTCAATTTTGTAACTTTTTAGTGTTTGTAAAAAAAAATGAAAACCAAATTTTATGTACCCCCTTTAAGGGGCTGTATCTTAACAAGGAATGCTCCAATGAAGTTTCTTTATATGAAAGACCCTATCTCTTTTACGATGAGGAATCGCCCCCTGAAATGTTTTACACTTATTTTGTTACACCCGGTATAGTGTGTAATATAGTTTTAGAAACTAGGAAGTTACCCATATTAAATGTGGACTTGGTGTTACCGGCATTGTTTTAGGGGGAATAACTTTTTTTATTATTGTGTAACGATAGACATCTGGGACAGAGTGGTACCCTCAAAATAAAAGAGTAATTCTGTTGCCCAGATTACCAATATGCACTAACTTAGAAAGTAAGCAGAGATAATTAATTTACCTTGTTAATATGAAACGTAAATTACGTTATCTTATTTGTAAATTCTGTGTAACCTAGCACACCCTCTGTGTAAGTATGCATTTAACTACAGTACTGTACCTTTGTTTGCAATAGTAACATGTTCATGTCGCCATTGCATTCTGCACAATATCACGAGCATGATATAATTGGCATACAACGCGTCTAATTAACAAGCCATATTTATACTTTACACACCCTTTATCTCTTAATGTTCAATATAGGGTTAATATGTAAATAATAACCTATTTTTCTTGTTCATCATCATTAGTATTTTAGTCCTGGAACTGGTTTGATGCGTATGCTGATTGACTGCGTATACACGAGCGATTAAGTCTGTAGGAAGTACAACCGAAGTACCTACTATTGTAGCATATACACAACAGAAACGGTGTAAAATCTAATAGTGTAGTGACACCTTCTTGAAGTTGCATTATTCATTGAGGTTCACCAAAACAAAATAATGTGCTTGAATTCCTAGAGCAAATGCCAAGTTGATCAATGCGGAATATTTTCCATCTAAGCTTTTTAATACTTGGTGCTCTCTTACAAGTCGCAAAAATAATTTCTTCTCCTCAACATCCCACGTTTCTCTAATACGCTTCATTTCTACGTATAACACAATCAAAAAAACAAATAAATATCTTAGGTTAAGGGCTTTAGCGAATTCAGTTGTTTCTTTGCGGTGTTTATTATGCTTTACACGATTTTTAACCGTCATAATTAATACTCCAAACCTCATAGGAAACGGGTGTAGTGTAGTCAATCAGTTGTACTTACAACCAGTGTAAAATGATGTATACCTGACCATTTACATCCGTTTTATTTACAACCATAGTGATAACAACGGTTGTTAGTGTTCATGTATACACAGTAATTGTTTTCTATCCTGAGCTAACCTACTCATTGCCCTGAAATTTCCATGGTCTACAGCTTTCACTATCTACGTACATTAGTCTGATCTAAGCCTATCTCTACCTCTTTTTTCCTACCTCTGCTTGTAATATATCCCGGGCATCAATACCAAAGGTTCAGAACAATAAATAGATAAAATAATTTCTTAAAGGCGTCCCACAATGAGAAAGATATAGATCATTTATTTTCTTTAAGTTCAAGACAAGATAAAGATAACATGTAAGAGATAATTGCAGAGAGAAAGATAAATACCTAACCATCAGTGGGTTAGAGTATTATTTAAGGTATGATTAGATAAAATAAAATTCATAAGATAGCTTTAAAGAAAAACAATAAACACTAAACATTTTTAATTTAACCTAAACATTAAGGTAGGAATGTATTAAAAATTTTTTTTTTAAAAAAAGGTAACGTAAAACCTAATTTTGATTCGGAGGCCTTATCAAGACACCCTCCTCGCCCTATAAATATAAAAAAAGAGGAGACTTGGAATGGAATTTTTACTCATGCTGTCCAAGAGAAGAAGTTCGTAAAGCGGCAGTCGTTCACACAAATAGCATGAGGAACCAGATAGTAAGGGTAATGCAATCCCTGCATCCCGGCATCAATTAAGGGAGGATCGACGTATAGGCTAAATCAAATAACAAGTTCACTATCAAGGCTATAACGTACATCAACAGAAGACGATTGCGATACACAGCTAGATAGATGTTCCCCACACCCACTGCCCAATGTCGTGAAGTTACAACCCTCCAACTATACAGCGACTTAGTAAATGAAAAAGTAGAAAAATAAAGAAGAGGTAGCAGAGGGAGATGGAAGGTTTGGAGCTTAATGGCAATGCAGGTAGAAGAGGAAGGGCTCGCATTGAGCAATAGCAATAGAAAAAACGGTGGATAGCGAAGCACTAATCCACCAGCCAAAGTATAGTCAGTAGGACAGAGTGGAGGAATACCATTCTTATGTGATGGACGATTGTCGCGGGACTAAGATAGGTCAACCAGAGGAAAAATGAAGGTTGAAAGCAAATATAGAGGAGTAATAAACAAGTAGAGTTTTAGAATAAGCATCCTAGAGAAGAAATAGAGAGTAGAGAATGTCCGTATTAATCCAGATTGGTCTAAAGGACCACCTGCAATGTTAACGTAGATACTTAAAACCACTAAGTTCCAAATGAGAACCAGATAAAAGCAACATTCAACTTAAATATACCCACACAATAATTTCAAGGACATAATTGCCATGAACACAGCAGTAATTGTATCATAGACAGTTAATTGAAGATAAAAAATACAACAATACAATAAGGAGTAATATTGGACAAGACAAAGGCGAATATAAAATGATTGATCATGGAAATTATAAATATGATTGAAATATATGCGTAAGAAAACACACAATAGAAATTTCTTGTATTCGAAACTGTGTAAACTAACTATTTACTACAAGGCATAGGTTGCGTTTCTATATAGCCAAATTGTAATGCAACAATTCGGGTCATCGACTAGTACAAGTCGTAAAGGTTCGGGTAAAAATATGTCAACCACGATAATGATTATATTATATCGTGGAATAATAAGGTAGAAAATGAAAATTTGCATGTAATCACCACAGAAAAATTTTATAACTAGGAATGAGAGGTCTATCTTTTAAAATCAAAAACTATATGTGACAAGACAAGCTTTGAAATACTTGTAAATTAAGGGGTAAAAGCCATTTAGATATACAATAAGATCCATCAAAGGTTAAAAACTAAATTTACATAGAAATAAACAGTATGAAAGCGTGATAATCGGATAATGTTGGAGTATGGAAGATAAAGCTAAAAAAAAAAATTGGTTGAAACAAGAATGGAAAAAGAGAAATAGGTTTATATGACGCTATGAACACAAAAGTAAAATAAATATTAATCGTTGCGGGCAGACAAAAATGGTTTTAGGTTTTTAATATTCCAGTGTCCTTGAGGTTGGCTGTTTTAATCTTGTAGTTCATATATCAACAGAGAAATTACATGAGAGATTGCATATAAAAAGAATTTAGGAGCTAGTTTAATGGAAAACTTTTTAAAAACAGAATTTCTCTTCCATGAATACTAGAAGAGGCAAGGTATATTTACATAATTAAAGGTACGAAGACAGGTAGAAATTTGAAGTTAATCGTTATGTAAAATTTACAATTAAAATAAAGCAAATCAAAAAATGCCATAGAACATATCCTGCCCTCCTATTTTTCCTATTTGTTTTTGTTTCCATATATGCTTTCAACAATTTTCTTCCTACTTCTTTGTTTGTTGTCTTCGAACATAGCTGCTGCTCTTTCTTGTTAGATGAGTTCGGTTCCCCTTCTATTGTTTTACATATATATATATATATATATATATATATATATATATATATATATATATATGCCCTATTTCCCCGATATTCAATGGTATGTGAAGGGGGGTGTCGCCGTGGATCCATGTAGTAAGTGTAAGACTACGGATCCCAAGGTCCTGGGTTTGAATCCCGACATAGTTGACTGCTTGAAAAATGGCAGGTGAGCATTTTTCACAAAATTACGCCCTAGTTGGATGAGAGGTTAAATGGAGGTCCCGTGTGTGAATGTTGACATGCACGTTAAAGATCCCTACCTTGCCTGAAACGACAAAGGTTCGGCAAAATTCTAAATTGCCAGGCAACAAAATAATTCGCCTCCTGGCCAATGTAATACCTTCAGGTGGAGCATTGGAAATGTAAATGCACGGTATGTGAAGGGGGTTAAACAGCGTGCGGCTACTAACATCCTCCAACACTCGAACATTTGTAAAATTAATAGTTCTCCAATATATCATTTCGAATAATCAACACTAGTTGAAAATATTTCAAAACCAACATCTGTAGTTGTTTATAATACATCAGATTTAAGTGCAAATATTTTTTTCGTCATTAGGTTTTCCATCTTGAAACTGGTTGAACGCATACCTTCATTTATTTCTATTCTGAGCTAGCCTACACATTTCCCTAAAATTCCCACATCATACATCTTTCACTATTTGTGTGTAATAGTCCAACTTATGTCAACGTCCACCTCTCTTTTTCCTGTCTCTGATTCTAATCTTCATCATACATCGGTACCACCAAATTTCAAAGGCTTCTATCTTTTTTCTGTTCGAATCTCTTGCTGTTCAAGTTTCATAGACGTACAGTGCTGCGCTCCACACATATCTTTTAAACAATCTCTTCCTTGTTTCTATGTTTGTTGTCTTTGAACACAGTAGTTGCTTTGTCTTATTTTATATCTTTTGTGCTCATCCCATCTTGCATTATTGGGCTTCCTAGGTAGCAGAAATCCTTAACCTATTGCAAGTTCTCGTTTCCTATTTGTATTCTAGTTTTAGATGTATTTTCCCCTCTTTTGCATACTAGTACTTTAGTTTTATTTTTGTTAATTTCCATATCCCTCCGTTAGAACTGTTTCCATTCCATTAAGAGCTGCTTCTAACTCTTCATTGATAGATGCTAATACCACTACATCATCTGTAAATCTAAGCATATCAATCTTTTATCCTTGCATAATAATTTCAAATATCTTCCTGCATTTAACAGTATCCATTGCCTCTTCGATGTACAAGTTAAAAATTAATGAGAATAGGGCACATCCTTGTCTCACTCCTTTTCTAATATCTACTTTTCTACTTTTCTGCTCTATTTCCACTACAGCTGTTTGCTCTTTGTATAACCTATGTACTATCCGTCTATCCCTAAAACTCATTCCAATCTTTTTAAGTATTTCGAACATTTTTTTTCCATTTTACATTGTGGAATGCTTTTTCCGGATCTACAAACCCTATATACATGCTTTCCCCTTTTTCTATTGTTTTGTCCATTATTACTCTGAGAGCTAAAATAGCCTGTGGCGTTCCCCTGTTTTGCCTAAACCCAAATTGATCTTCTCCTGGTATTTCTTCAGCTCGTTTTTCTATTCGTTTATGTACAATTCTAGTCAAACTTATTGTTAGAAAATTTTCACCTCTCTTTTTTGTCATAGTTACTATTATGATACGTTTAAAATTTTTGGGTATCTCGCCTGTCTCATACAAATAGCTTATAAGTTGGACAAAACGTCCTGTTACTGCTTGTTCAGTAGCTTTTAGAGTTTGTGATTGCACCTTATCTTGTTACGTGCCAAATTGGCACTAAACATTGTTTTAGTTTAATTTTGATGTGCGGAAGTTTCGCGCCATAAATTCAAAAGACTCGGTGCGCGTATTTCCATCACGTCAAAAGTGGGTTGGACGAATAACTTCGCGCCGACGCGTGAAAGAACAAAAGTGGGAGAAGTGTTTCCGTGAGACGCTTTAACGTGGCTTTTTTGCCTGGGACTTCAAGAAGTGTGGTCGTGTTAGGTATCGTATCGTGCCTTTATCTTTATTTATGTAGATATCTTTGCCTGATTATCTTTGTTTGTCGCCCTTCTACCTGCTCCTGTCTTTCCCTACATAGGTAGAGGTAATTTGCAGCCGTGGCTGAACCGCATTCCACGCCGGAGCACCACTTTAATCACTCCGGAGTGGAGCCCTAAGATCCCGTTGAAGCCATTTGGATGTACGTTAGGCGTACCCTCCGCTAATTGCCTTAAAAGGGCCATCAGTAGCCCTGATGGACTTCAACAGAAGCCAACTTTAACTCAACCCCGCAGGACGTCGGATTTCTTATGTAAGTAAACTATTGTCTTAAATTTATATTTTCCGATAATTGCGTATTAAATTTGTGCATTGGTGACGTCATTGACAGATGGGCGCGCCAAAATCTGTACAAAGGTTAGCGTTACCAACTGCCCGTGGTGTCTAGTAAACCGCGCTTGCGGGTTTGTATTTGTGAACTTTTAAGTGTAAGAATTGGCTCTTTTGAAATGTAAGAATTTGAACTTTAAACTGTAAGAATCTGTACCCGACGCCTTACCATTTTTCAGACCCTTTAATACTATTTCAAACTCATCTCTAGGTATAGGATATCCCAAATCATCCCTTTTAATATCTGATTCCTGTTCTAATGCTGTTAGTTCCTCTCCTGCATATAAATTCCCTATATATTCTTGGGAAACCGAGCTGTATAAAGGCTGCGTGAGAATTTCAGGAAACGTGTAGGCTAGCTCAGAATATAAATAAGTGTAGGTACGTGTCCAACCAGTTTTGAGACAGAAAACCTAATGACGAAAAAATAAGTGCAGATAAATCTGATGATTATTATAAACAACTACATGTGTTGGTTGTGTAATATCTGCAACCAATGTCGACTGTGCAAAGAGATATATGGGAATAAGTATTAAATCGGTAAATGTTCAAGTGCTGGGGGAAATTGGCAGTCACAGGCTGCTTACCCCCCGTCACAACCTTACATGTGATTTTCCAATGCTCCACCCGAAGGTACTACATTAGCCAAGAAGCGAGTTTTTTTTACCTGGAAAATTTTGAATTTTGCCAAACCCTTGCTGTTCTAAGCAAGGTAGGGATCTTTAACATGCGTGACAACACACACACGGGACCTCCATTTTACCTCTCATCCGGACGAGGGTGTATTTTTGTGAAAAATACATTTTTCAAGCAGACCATGTCGGGATTCAAACCCGGGACCTTGGGCGTAGTAGTCACACGCATATCACTATGCCACGGAGCCGCCTTCCCCGTCACAACCACTGAATGTCGGGGAAATAGGGTATATAATTGTAAAACGATACAAGGGGGCCGAACTGCATCTAACAAGAAAGAACAGCGCCTATAATCAAAGACAACAAACATAGAAACAAGAAGAAAATTGTTAAAAGCATATGTGTGGAGCACAGCACAGCATGTATGCCTATGAAATACAGGAAGTAGGAAAAACAGACAGAGAAACGGTAGCAACCTTTTGAAATGCTGTGCTTCAGATGTATAAGGATGATAGCATGGACAGACAAAGTTAATAACAAATAGGTTATAGAAATATTAGGGAAACAAGGATATCTGTGGAAAAAAAAGAGAAATAGAAGGGCGGAATACGTTGTACGGAATTTTTGGGGAATAGTATAGTGCATTTTACAAGCAGAGATAGGAAAAAGGAGGTAGATGTAGACCTAAATTAGATAGTGATAAATGCAGACTGTGCAAATTTCAGGGAAATGTGTAGGTTAGTTCAGAATAGGAAACAATGATGGTACGCGTCTAACCAGTTTCAGGACTGAAGACCTAATGGTGATATATTTTTGCTATCTAACTACTTTCTCTTCATTTTCTATAATGAAGTTTCCTCCAACATCCCTTATATTTTTGCTATTCGGTTTTATATCCCTAAAATTCATTATAATTAGTTTGTATGCCTCGTCTGTCTTTCCTATTTCCATCCTAGTTTGTACTTCTCTGCACTTTTCATCAATCCATGCATTTGCGAATAATTCCCATTTTATGGTTTTGTATTTGTTTTCCTGTTTTTCGTCTGATCTATTTTTGTATTTTCGTCTTTCTTCTATTAAATTCAGGATTTCCTTTGTTATCCATGGTTTCTTATTTTCTTGTTGTGTATACCCCAGAATATCTTTGGCAGCTATGTCTAAGCTAAATTTAATGTTATTCCATTCTGTTTCTAATTTCTTAGTATCAGAAACTTTCCCGATATCTTTCAGCAATTCATTTGACTTTTTTTCAAATCTTACGCGGGCATCTTTATCTTTTAGTTTCTCAAAGTCACGGTGCCTTTTTCCATTACTTTTTTTTCAAATTTTTTAATTTAAGAGCAGCCTTCATAATTACAATGTTGTGGTCAGTGTCTATATCTGCTTCTGGGTAGCTGCTACAGTCTTATATTTGATTCCTAGACCGTCTAACAAGAATGTAATCTATTTGATATCTTCCTATATCTCCTGGCATCTCCCACGTATATCGTCTTCTAGCATGATGTGGAAATAATGTGTTTGTGATGATTAAATTGTTCTTGTTGCAAATTCTACCAGCCTAATTCCCCTGTCGTTTCTCGTGTCTAAAGCAAATAAACCTACTACCGCTCCTTCCCTAACCTCACCTACCACTGCATTAAAATCCCCTGCAATTATTAAATTTTCATGTCCTTTTACGTATCTTAGTATGTCTTCGATATCTTTGTAGATCGCTTCTACCTCTATCTCACTATAGTAACTGTAGCTAATTAACAAGCCACATTTATACTTTACACACCTTTTACCTCTTAATGTTCAATATGGGCTTAATATCTAAATAATATCGTATCTTTCTTATTACAAAACGTTTATCTTTTACCGTCATAATATCTTTCTTTTTCCGATCTTATCTATCTTATCCATTTTCCTTATATGTAATAAACTTCAAATTGAGTCACATTCTCAGTCACAGAAGCCATGCATGTGTACAACTTACCCCACAAACAACAGTTTGTGACTTATTGTCCTAAACTAGTTGCATGTTTTTATCAATTCATGTAAACTGCTGAACACAAATTGTTTATTTACAAGCTGTATTTCATGTGTTTAAGATTACCATCGACCCTGATCCACATAATCAGTTAGTCGTTTTCGATAATTGTCTAAGTATATTAAATGCAACCTTAATTATTAATCCCTTTTGGTTCCCACTTAATTGTTGAGTTTCCAGTACCATTTCCTCTTTAAATCAATACACATTTAAATATCTCTCAAATATTTCAGAATTTTGGTGTAATTAGTAATACAAAAAATAATGATTCTCATGAACTGCTACTGCTTTATCTACATTTCACGTTTCTGAAGCTGTAAGTCCATTTTTAAACAAAAATTGAGTAATTGTAATTAAGTGCTTATTAATGCTAATTATCAATTAAAAATCATCACAATTTGAACTTGCAAGTTACTTAAAATTAGATGACATGCTTTGTTTATATGAGGATACTGCTAAAATTTACAGAATCTAGAACACCTCATGCTGCAAGTGCTTTGCAACAGTCATATTTAACATATTTAACCTACCAATTTGTTAACAATGATTTCAAATCTAGCAGTTTTGTTTCAACAAAATTTAACAAAGTAATATTTGTATCTAAAAATTTAAGTTTCGATTCATGATTTTTGAGTGGTAATTTTTTACGATTTTCCATATGGTTTTAACACCATAGCAAGGTGCGGAAAAATTTAATTCATTATTTGGGAGTTGCAGCACTATCCAAAATGAAGGTATACAAAGAGTTCGCAGATTTCAAGCATGGAAGACGAAGACAAACATTTGTTAACAGTGTTTGTGAAAGTCATTCATGCATATTTTTTGTTGCGAGGAATATCGATGATGTGCATGAGACATGATTTTAGCAAATCGAAGTGATATTTGGAAAGATCGAGGCATTTAACGCTAGCGCACTAATTACGCATATATTGGTATGTAGCAAAATATTTATCAATTTTAGCTAGTTTAGGAATCGTAGTAAAAAAATATACAAACAATTTACGATTTATGAACAGTACTATTGTACTATATTATTACAGTAAAATATCGAAATAAATAGTAAAGTACATAATACATTCTTTCACAACCCACAATTAAAAACTGGGATCTCTCTATAAACACACCAAATGCAACGATCACCAACATATCTTCCATGATAAATCATCGTACAAGCATGGAATCGAAAATATTTTCATGCACTGCAAAGTTACCGAAATCATTATATTTTGGATAATTATTGCTCAAGGCAAATTGATTAATATTAAAGATTAGTCTCGGTTACGCAATTGGAAAATGCATGGACCGCGAAGCTTAAGATACAGGTTCGAATTCTGTCCAGAACCTTATATTTTCCATCTTTCGATTACTAAGCATGATTTGAAATGATCATATGGGCTTTGCATAAAAGTCTATATTTATTATTTCATCTTATTCACTAATCTTTATATATATATATATATATATATATATATATATATATATATATATATTACTCATATTTAGACCAGGGTAGAAAATTAATGGATTACATCAAATAATTTTAATCACCGTGTATAAGGAAGTTTATTAGATAATACGCTTTATTAAAAACCCGTGGAGAATAAAAATTCATTCGTTTTATTAAAAATAAGAGATTAAAATTATTTACAAGACGCTTTATATAAAAATAAGCAGTTTTAAAATGCTCAACGTGTAATTTAATTATTCCAAAGTAAAGAATCAAATGGAAATTACGTGCAAGATTTATATTAATTGATTCAAGTTTGGGCAACGAGTATTAAACGAAACGTACAGATAATAATTGAATATTTAATTAGGATGCACTAAAATTTAAAGGGTATTAATTTTAATTGAAGTTAATTGAACCGTTAGTAACAGATAATATCTATAGAAACTTGTAAAAACCCAAGATTATAATATCAGAAAATAAAGCTCTGAGAATTAATATTATGAACACCTGCGTAGTTTAAATGTCACATACGGCGAAAAGTTTGCAGATAACGAATAGTTTCAGAGAATCTTGGGGAAAACGTCGCATAATAGTTACGAGAAATGCTAAAGGTGGGTTATTTCACACTCCATGTGGACTAAAATAATCGATAATACAGAATATCACTTTGCATCAATAAGAACAGGTTAGATAGAGACAGATAATATGCGCAAGACCGAGACACATATAGTAAAAGGCGTGAGTAGTGCAACGTCATGGGGTTGCGATTGGTTAAAAGTAAAAGGCAAACTTGAGAGGTAAAATAACAGTTCTGTATAAAATTTAATCGGTTATTTCCAGACGTTGCGTGCCGTGTTGAAATTTCTGAAATTTAACTGGGGTGAGTACTAAATTCGTAAAACCGACGCGCGAGCGACAGACTGGGAACATAGAATGAGGAATTCTTTAGAATTACCTGTTTTGAGGACAAAAGCGACGTGCCGGCTTTTGCTATATATACCGAGATGAATATAAACAAGCCCTCTTAGACTCTTAGACTTTTGACTATTCGATGCGTTAAAAGCTCTTACATCCGCGACTTGATTGAAGATGTTAAACAGTGCATTTTAGTTTGATAAAATAATTTAAAATTTTGCTCGTATATTTTAGTGATTCAAAATAGTTGGTTATTTACGTGCTAACATGAATGTACTTCAGTGCACTTAGATACAAGGTAATAAAATTTAGTTTCACTGTACCAATTAGCAAAATTTACAACGACAAATGTATACACAAAAGTAGGCAGTTTTGGCGTATATTGGTGAAAGAAGTATGAAGTTATTCGCTATTTTTCGGGGTGTTAATAATTAAATGGTTCAAATACGTGTCTGGATCCACGAAACAAGGGTCAGATATACATAGATGAGTTCCGGAAAAGCCCAGAAACAACTTTAAATAAATGGTGATGGAGAAAATTTTAAAAGCGTTGAGAATTAGAAGCCGTAAATATAATCCTGTTGGAATGGTGTGATTAACTAAAGGGACGATGTACTTTGAAGCTACGAGGACAGTAACCTTCAGGTAAATTATACTATTTTGTTTGACATTTTGTGTGTGTTGAATAACTTTATAATTGATTTACTTTAAATGGACATTAGTGAAATTGTACTAAACATAAAATTTTAATTTTAAGATGAAATTTGCTTGTTGAAGTAGAAAGGAGTATTTAGTTTTGATGTTCGGTAATATGATGAAAATTTGGGTATGTCTTTGAGCTCAATTAGACGAACCTGGTTAATTAACGTAAAGGGTGGTAGATGCTCCTTTATACTCAGACTCCGATCTGCTTATATTGTTATATTAATTAGTAGGCATCCAACAAGGACTTTAATTTTGGATGCACATTAAAATGATAATAAAATTAATCTTGAAATTCTTTTTAAAACTGAAATTTATGCTGAGTTTTAATTTTGAAATTTTAATGTATTCTGAATATTGATGTAAATAGAGTTAACGTTGATGTTTTTGGTAGGAATGTGTTGTTTTTTTATGAATGAGAGGTTTATAAAATTAGGTGAGCAGCCGAGGCGAAAAGAGGATCACAGCAGTTTATGACGCCCAATCGGTGGGACTAGAATTTTTTTGTTGAAAGGACCCAGTTCCCGCATTCAAAGGAGTATATCACAGCAATATATATATATATATATATATATATATATATATTGTCGTGGAATTATAGGTTAAATAGGTCTAGATAATAAAATTTTAACAACTGTGTATATAGGAAATAGGAACAATGTATTTATGTGCCAAATTAATCAATTTAGATAGTGAAAAACGGACGGTTATTAAAACATTTTTCTATTTTAAATTAGAATGTAAAAATTGCATAATGGGTAGAAGCTTTAGGGTACATAAAAACTCAAGGGTACGTATAATTAGGTGTAATATTTTAAATCAAGCGCATAAAATCAGAAACGGAGCTTTTGAGTATAGAAAATCAATATTAGTTAAAAGTCAAGTTCAGAGAACTGAATTATATGTTGAGACAAAAATTCTATGGAATTGTTGGTAACGGTTGGTCCGACAAGCTGATAAAATAACAAGTGCTTTGAAGACTAAGTGAAATGAAAGATCTATAATGTAAAATAGACAGAAAACACGTATAAGAAAACGTTGGTTACAACACACATCTAAAATACATGGGAGACTTGAAGCTAACAACAATATCGATTTTCTGTAACTTGAGACGGGTTCTAAAAGCGACAACAAATATGGGTGAAACGAAGTAAGGTAGCTAGAGGGTGGAACATTATAACGAGGGAAAGCAATATCATTGGTCGAAGGCTAGCAGTTTTGAGAAGCTCACATGCGTTGATGTTATTGAACGAATTTCATAGTAACAGTACGATAAACTTGGGATATTTTTCAGAATTTGAAGTTCGTTACAATCAAAATTTTGAGAATTTGTTTTAGAAAATAAGCTTTTCGATGAAGTGAGGTTCCGTGAGGGGTATGGAAAAGCATATAAATACACGGGGAGAATTATTAAAGCTCTCTTGCTCTTAGATCTTATATCGGTTAGATCTCTTACGTAATTGCTGGTATATGTTCTTACATTGTATTGATTATTGTTTATTTGTTGAAGTAGCATACAACATCCTATTTTAAAGTGCATGAAGCTGTTAGTAACGTATCAAATGTGCTGTTACTACACAATACAATCTAATGATAGTTTGGTACATGGGTAAGCGAATCGGAAAGCTACACTAGTATGCGTGAAATGTAGTGGTTATGAAAGGTTGAGTTTGGTCAAGACAATTATCCGGGTAGAGATACTAAAGAAGGTGGCAGAGATTTGGATAGCGAGTGGGGATTAGTTGGATCCAGGCATAATCACGAAGTGTATGGACACAACGACGAGGGTTTTTGGTACACATCTCCAGAGGTAACGATGGACAAAGCTTACTCCAAGTAAAGAAAATTAATTTCTTGCTTTTACGTGAACATTTATGCTGATATTTCGTGCTTGAGTGTTTTGACTTACTGGGGTTGTATTTTATTACCATAAAAACTCATTTAAAGGGGTATATGTACAGGACAATTAATATTGATTATTTAAAATGTTTATTGATGATATAAAAATGTTGTTGTAAGGAGTAAACGGGTCTTTAGATTTATTTTAAATAAAAATGCAATGTGTAAATGCATTTAGAGTAACTGGGTTATACTGAGCTCAAAATAGACCAGAATAAAAATCAATTTAGGGTTGCACGACGAGCCCATCTACTCGTCTAAGATAAAATTGTTGAAATATATTAAAATCAAGAAGTTTTAAAAGATTTAAAGATTGAGATGATAACAGTTTTATCCAACTGTATGTACCAATGTGTAAATATTTTCTTACTAAGGGAAACTTGTTAATATGTGTAAATAAAAAGGTTGTATGTCTTGTTGCATTATTTGAGTGGTAATTTCATTTGACTGTGTTTGTGAGAAAGGAATGTACTTAGGATGGTAGGTATTCAAGAGGAAGCAGATTTCTGAGCTAGCCAGGGTGTGTAGAAATAAGGAGGCGTTCCAAAGGTATAGTAAGAATTTTGTTTATTTTTATTTTCAGAAAATTTTATGACGGCCCAACAGAGGCGATCTCGAATTTTGTTTGAGATCCACAGCAATTTTATGGCGCCCAATCCGTGGGGCTAGAATTTCTTTTGTAAGATCCACGGCAATATATATATATATATATATATATATATATATAGACACACACACACACACACACACATTAGGTCGTAGGAATAAATTAATATAATTTCAGTTAGTTCAGTTAGATTTTAACAATAAAAATAACTCTGAAAAATTTATTAAAGCTTGGGTATTTTATATTTTATAAAAGGGCTATTTAAATTGAATATTAAATAAGGACTAAATCGAAACGCACCTAGTACATTTTTTTATAAACCGTAATAATCCCATCAATTTACATTTGACGCATTCAATTGAAAAATTACCAGCAAAAATTAGAGAGATCGTTATCTGCAATAATATTTGTATCAATTTACATGGGGTTCAATAAACCGCAAAATCATAAAACATCATAAAATTAATGCGTCCACACAAACTGAAGATATTTAACTTGATCATAAGAAAGCTTTAGATGCACAAAGCGTGAGAACAAAATTTTAAAAAGACGAGAAAAATTGAAATATAAGAATAAAGTTTGGAAGTGAAGTTTAACAAAATGATGGTTGCGTGATAACAGACATGTGTAGGCCGAGACCAATTGCCAATTGTTTTGAATTTTGCTAGATGATATAGGACAGAAAAATAAGCATGTGGATTAAGCGTGGAATTTAAGTCGCGTTGGCGATGTATCAAAAGGGTGATAAGTGGGTTTTCACTCTGCAACTAAATGTTGAAAATTAAATCCATAGAATGGTGGTCCTAACCTGCCAAGGAAATAAAGAGGAGCATCAGTGGAGTAAACCTGGAGATCCTTAGATAATTAAATTGCGAGTACTATCTTGAGCTTTTCTTGTTTATTTTAGTTTACGTTTGATATGTACATGTGAACTTGTAAATATAAGTGGCAATTGGTTCGAAAAGCAACAGCATTAGTTTTGTTTACATCTAAGCCTAATATTGTTGGAAAGGTAACTTGAAACTTTTGAAACGCTAAGAAAGATGCGCGTATTAATTGAAACGCAAACTTTAATTCTAGGATGTAATTTGTTAGTAAATTTCTTCGTGTAAAATTAGCATCTTTTTAATAGACACTGGAATGGGAAAAGCTGAAGTTGGTATTGCACTATGTACTTCTAAGTATTGTTGCTAAGGGCATTTCCAAGTAAATGGAATTTGAAAATGTCAAACAAAGCAATCTAGAAAACCAGAACAATGAAATAATAGTATTATTTATAGATTAATATCTTTTTAAAGACTTCAGTTGGAGGTTATATTAGGTTTGTTTTTTTCCCCTCAGATTAATATATGTATATTTCCGGAATTACTGTGTAATCGAGTTTAAACTTAGATGGAACTTTATTTGGAGTTATTTATAAGATAGGTAGGGAATCATTGTGAAATGATATCCAGTTACCCCAGTGATGAAGTCTTGTTTGGAAGAGCCCCTCATTTTGAAAATTTTTTTAGTCAATGAAACGCTAGTTAGTATTTTTAAGGTATGATTAAAAAAGGTAGGACGAGATGATGAAAGTTTACAACATAGAAAGCAAGGTGGCTTATCTGAAATAACCGTCTACCAAGTAGTGATAATATCAAAGACATTGCTGGATTAAGACAGTTTGGCATTCTTAATTTTGAAAATGAGTAAAGTCTTTCAAGATAAGAGGTATTTGTAAAGTAGTTTTGTATTTCGTCATTATACATATTTAGACATATTTTTTGTTTTTTTCCCGCAACATTGTAGTTAGCCAGTGCGCCATAAAGTTGTTACGGGGGTTACCGCCCCTTCTAGACCAATCAAAATTCATAATGTAACGTCATTTATGTCTGTAACAGGTGTTAATCTTGAAATATTTATTTTTTGCAAATATCAATTTATACGTTCTTCTTTGTTTAATTAATTTGGAAACAGTTTGGCTTGATTATCACGAGGTATAGAAATAGGTTAATATTTCAGATTGAATTTCTAGCCTAAAATTGTATGATTTATTCCAGTGCATATCGTTGTATATAATGGTTTCAAACCCTGTTGAACACTATCCGCTTTCATGATCTCGTGTTTAAGTAGCTTCTACAATTTTCAGCTGGGACTATTTTCTAAAGTCTCAAAAACATCAACATTAGGTGTCGGTCAACAAAATTACTGATTAAGACAAGTATATCCCAATTATACCACTTCAACCCTCTGCAAGCTGTAACGCTTTGGCATTACAGAAAATAAAAAACCAAATACAACAAGAGGAAAATCAATCTAAAACGGACAAATTAATATTGAAGCACCCTGTATAATTCTTATTTCACGTGTAATAGTGTTCATTAAGCAGAGTATTGCAATAAATAGTTCTATTAAAATCATAAACTTAGAAACCATAAACGCTTTGTTTTTAAAAGTAATCAGGTCTGTAAGTTATCCTAAGTCACCAAAAAGGAAAGCAAATTTTAGTGTTAGGCAATTTTTACATAAAATTAAGATAGTTATTTATTGTACAAAAGAAAAAAGTACTAGATGTTAGCTCGAGTTGTGTTTGTTTCCCGGCGCGAAGCGGAAGGAGACAAAACACTGAGAGTTAAAAATCTTACATTTTTACCCGTGTATAATACATTATTTTTTTCTGTGACAGGTAAAACGATGATTTAATATTGAAAAAAATATTACAATATATTAAAGTCTAAAAATCAATCAATGTCAAATTTGAAGTTTCAAACAAGTAGGTTGTTGTACTTATAGCGACAGTTAGACTTGCGTTGCTAAAGAAACTTTTAAAGTAATCAAATATCTGTCAATTTAATTCTGCGAGTCACATCAAAAATTGCTTACTTAAGTTGGTTACATCGGTTGTTTTGAACGCGACGAAGTTATGATACAATGTTATGTTACACCCGAATGTTACAAGTGTGGACCCGGCATTAAATTAAATTTCTTTGTGTTCTTATTTATTCGCACATACCTGGGGAAAAAGTACTCATTTTTTTCCAGGAAAAAAGTAAATTAATAAAAAGTGACATTTTGTTACCAGTCAAGAAACACTAAATGTCAAAGCTTTTTTCCCGTCACAGAAAAAAAGCTTTTTCCGTTGTTCATTAAAAATAAACCCTTTGAAAAAATAATACTGAAATAATTACACTCGTGGTTTACCATGTATTCAAGTCACAATAAAACTCAGTTTATTAACAATGTTGTTAAATACAAAAAAAAGTGCAGATGAGTTAGTGAAATCCATACATATTAAATTACCAACCAAACATCATCATACAGTACAATGTATTCATTTGTATTACATTTACACGCAATGGCAATTTAAATAAACAATACAAAGGCATCCACCTTTCACGTGATCAGGATGTTAATGACACCCCTCAGGGGCAGAGAAAGTGGGGGAATGACATCGCTATATAGCCACCGGAAATTAATTAATAAATTGGCTTGCAAGCCAGTAACGAATAAGCATGTTAAAGGTTATTGAAACAACCGGAAATCGAAAAACCCCATTGGTTTGGAAGTAGTATTTTAGTGTTCAATGTGGTGAATTCAACGATATGTCGACAAAACCCAATATTTAAAAATTGGACCATATCACTTTGCTGGGAACTTGAGTAATCTCTTCCATTGTGGATTCCAGTTGGTAAAATGGATGACCTTAATTAAATTAACACGCATTTAAAAGGTTAGTTTAAATAGTTATAAATTGTTATTTTGTTTGAGGTCAAACTTGTTTAGCCGAACATTAAAAGTGTAAAACATCCCCTAGGGTATATTGTTTGCTTCATTGGATATAAGAAGTCTGGACAAAGTAAATGATGTAGTTAAATTGTTAAAGGCTAATAAACAAAGGATGTAGCCAATCAAAAGTGACTAAATTATGTAACGTCAAATAATGTAGGCGAAAGGACAGACTTACCAAGATACATATCACCGCACGAATTCAATAAAGGCGTGTCCGGTAAGAAAAGAAGTTGCTAAACACAAGGAAGAGATAGGTAGTCATGGAAAACCAACCAAAGGTACAAGAGTTAGTACCTATGACTGGGAAAAAATCATAGATCCCACAGTGAGAAGGTCGTCTCTTTGCAGAACACCTCCAAATGGCAGAGAGTGATGCATGAGTAATCAACCGGAGGTACCTCCGGACGTGTTTTACATGCCAACTAATATGGTGGAGACATTGGCAGATGATGAAATGGGGATGCTTCCTAGTGAGGACAACAACTGGGAAGACGGGGAACTGAATCAGAGCCCTATATTCCAGTTCGTGGTGGATGAGGACATCGCACAATCTAATGCTAAGAGGAAGAGGAAAGAAACTCCAACTAAGATACATATGGAGCAAGCCGGAGCAATCCAGAAAATCTTGGACAAGCTCCTAGTTAAGAGTAAACAATTGGCGGATTTAACAAAGAACAATGAGGAACTCAAAAAGTGATAGCACGATGTTCATGTACTAGCAGTACATCTAGATAAAAACTTGAAAGATGGAATATGTACTGAGCAGGATGTTACAATGAAGCAAGGTGGGGTACTAAAGGAGGTAACTATGCAGACCAGCCCATGGAACCTCGAGGAGGAACCACCCATTGGAAATCTGCCAATAATTGTCACCTACGAGAAGTGGCAGAATATAGGTTCTAGGAATTGGGTCTCCCAAATATTCACTAATGCGGAGATCGTAATGGGCAATCCGTTGGACACAAGAGATGACATCACCAAAGTTGTCCTAGTCAAGCCCAAGGATCCTGCTATGACTAGGAGTGTCCAAAGAATGTTCAGAGAAAGGTACCCAGACCTAGTAAGGTGCATGGGTGATATTGAAGTCCTGGAAAGCGTCACTAAGGTCAAAGGAAAATAACTGTCGTCAAAGCAAATTGTTAAAGCCACACACGATGGTACAGAGGCTGGTATTCTCAGTACCTTGCTTCGTATTCAAGACGAAACCAAGAATGACAACTGGGTGTCCCTACACCATGTACAGGGCATGGGCCTCGAATCGTTTCGAAAGATGGCGGAGTGGGTATACCACGAAAGTAATACCTCCGTGGTGATATATACCACCTCAAGTAAATTCATAAAACCTAAGATAGGAAAACCAGAGAACGAGAAATCTTCGCACTAGTAGTCGAAAAGATAGGTGTCGACTACAAAACAGTACTAAAAGAAATTAAATCGAGTTTGCAGAACGAATCTGTGGCCTCCTCGAAACAAAAAGTCACGAAGACGAAGGATGGGAAGTTATTGATAGCGGTTCACAAGGACGAAGAGATTGTCAAGAAGGTCCAAAGTGCAATTTTAGCACGGGCTTGGGTCAGATTACTGAGACTATACATATCAGGGGTATGGAGGTGGCTACAGAAAAAGAGGAGGTTTTGGCTGCTATCGAGGATAGGATCGTAGTCCGGATAAGAAATACTGCAAGTTAGGGAACTTTAGACCCAACGATAATGATACAATGGCGGCCACACTGGTTATTGACAAATCTGAGGCTGATAAGATAGTTGGGAAACAGAATAGGGCTAGCCTTATGTGTGGCGAAGAGGCGGATACAACTCCCTAGGTGCTATTGATGCTAGGCATATGGCCACTTAGCTACAAAATGTAATGGCCCCGATAGATCAGCTGCATGTCGCAGATGCGGACAAATGGGGCATTATGCTAAGATGTGTAAGGAGACAGAGCATTGTGCTATCTATAATAGGGACAGACACTCTGTGGGGGGTGGCAAATGCCCTTCCCACAGGAAGACCTTGGAATTGGCGAGACAAAAGCCTGTTAGGCACATGTGATATTGAAAATCTATCATGATATAACTGTGATATTAATGTTTAAGTTTTATTTTTATTATGATTAAGTTTTATTTATACAAGGATCAGACCTATTCAGTATTTTATTTAGACATGGATCTTTACAATCTGTCCATAAGTAATTCTGCCAGAGGAGCAGACACCCATGACAGAGGTGGTGCCATTACGGATAGACAGAGTTCCTAATAAAGTAACCAGGTTTTACAGATAAACCTTAATAAAGCCAAGGCTGCCCATTACTTGCTGGATGCCTATGTCAAGGATATTCATGTAGATGTAATCATAGTGAGTGAGCCCAATAAAGCCCTAAGTAACACATGGTGGCAGGATGATGATGAAGCAGTAGCAATAGTGATAAAGAACAGATTGCTAGACATAAGAGAGATGGGCAAAGGAGAGGGCTATATCTGGGTACGTCTCTTATCCCCTGACGTGACCATATATAGTTGTTACTGCTCGCCAAATACAGAACTAGAGGAGTACACAAAGTTTCTTGAAGCGTTATGGTCAGACATTAGGAACAATGGAGGCCAGGTTATAGTTGCCGGCGATTTTAATGTGTTAATAAATGCAGGCAGTTCACCAACTTTCGTTAGAGGAGACATTGAATCCTTTATGGATCTTACCATGGCCTCATCTGCAATGGCAGCGGTTGTTACACAATGGCAAGTTGTTGACTGTGAGACACTAAGTGATCACAAGTACGTCTCAATTCAAATCAAGCACACCTGTCATAGAGAAGCGATCGGGTCACAAGGATGGGCTCTGGGTAAATTCAATAGCGAGGCAATGAAACAGGAGCTACTCAAGATTCAAAGCAGCACAAACATGGGCTACGATAGATTTGTCGACATAATAGCTAGGGCAAGTGATAGTATCATGCCCAGAAGAAAGATTTTACCCAGAAGTTGCAGACAAGTATATTGGTGGACACAAGAGATCTGTAATCTGAGATCGAAGACCAACGCTGCCAGACGAACTTATTAGAGGAAAAGGAGGAGGGCTCCTGATAACTGTGAACATAAGAGGCTACTCGTTACAGATAAAAAGAAGGAGCTTAAGAAGGCCATAAAGCAAAGTCAGAGGAGATGTTGGAAGGAGCTTTGCAGATAAATAAATAATGATAACTGGGCACTTGGCTATAAAATTGCTGTCCAAAAACTTAAAAGGAGGGCAGATGAGATTCTTTCTTGGAAAGATGCAAAAGGTACCCTCGAAGCGTTGTTCCCAGGGATTTAGAGGGGTGAACCTGGCAATATTTCTCTATTTACAGGTGAGGAATTGACTTTGGCTGCCAAAAAGCTCAAACCAAGGAAAGCACCCGCAATGGACGAGATGCCGGTTGAAGCCGTAAGGGTCACGGTGGATACCATGTCCAGAATCACACTGACGGTAATGAACGAGATCTTGGTAAATGGTTGCTTTCCACGGAAGGGCAAAAATGCAAGAATAGTCCTTAGTAAGAAACCCGGGAAGCCACAAGGGATCTCATCCTCGTACCGGTCTATATGCTTAATAGACACGGTAGCAAAGATGGTAGAGCATTTGATTAATGCAATGCTAAAAAAGGAAATTGAGGAGAAGAATGGCATCACTAGCATGCATTTTGGGTTTAGAGAGGGTCGGTCAACCTTAGACGCACTAGAGGGCGTAACCAAACAGGCAATAGACACTGTCGAGAGGTGGATAAAGGAGAACGGGTTAACCCTAGCACTACATAAGACCGAAGCTGTGCTGATAGCAAGAAGGAGAAAAATCAAACCCATTAAAATATAGGCGGGAGGAATGGAACTGAGACAGGAAAAATCTATCAGGTATTTAGGTGTCACACTAGATAGAAGTCTGTCTTTTAAGTTTCATCTAGAACAGACAAAAAAGGCGCAAGTGGCTCCGAATGAGATCTGTAGGCAATTGGCGAACATAGGTGGGCCAAAAGTCAGTAAAAGGTATGTATTGGCTGCTGTAACAGATTCCATCATGCTCTATGGGGCCCAAGTCTGGGCCAAAAGCATACAATTTGCTAATAAAAGGAATTTAATTCTTAAGGTGCAACGACGCATGGCGCTGAGAATGGTCACTGCATGTAAAACTGTTTCTGCGGAAGTCATGGTAGTTATCGCAGGACTCATTCCGATAGATTTGCTTGCCAAGGAACAGAGGGAGGTGAGATCCTTACAAGTGGCCAAAACTGAGGCCAGAACGGCAACCTTAGAAGCGTGGCAGACCAGATGGGTTGCATCGAGCTAAGGCAGGTGGACAAAGCACCTGATTGCGAAGATTCAGCTGTGGATCTCACGTTCGCACGGAGAGGTTGGGCACCACCTAGCCCAGGCTCTCAGTGACCATGGCTGTTTCTCCAATTATCTATAATAATATTTATTTAAAGTAGGTAATCCTAATATTCTTATATATAATATATAAATATATAATATTATAATCCTAATATCTATGCATATTTGTGAAATATGGGAAAGACCGGTGCATTGTATGCAGGAAGCAAGATGATGTGGCGCACACTCTCTTTCACTGTCCACGATGGTTACGAAGAAGAACCAGGGTTGAGATTTTCTTAGGGGAACAGTTGTCGTCGGTTAATATGATTAAGCTAATGCTGAACCCCAGAATTGGAAAGAAATCGATAGATTTATTACATACGTAATAAGTACGAAGGAGCAGATTGAGAGAACTCTGCAGAATAGGGGATATTGAAATACAATCAGGTAGATATCGCTTAATACCCATGCCCCTCAAGCACCCTGAAGTAATACCTCACGGTGCTTCCAGGGTGCTTCGTCACCAGAAGGAAGATGGAAAGGAGTTTAGTGAGTATCCCAGCTAGTTAGGTGAGTCCCACACGTCTCCGGCACTTGATGCCTTGAGCCAGCCGGAGAGTAGGCTATAAAAGCTTCTCCTATCCCAGAAAAAAAAGGCGTAAGGACTCATTAAAAGATGTTATGCTATTTGTATGTTTGGATATAGGTAATTTTACAATTATGTTTTCAGGAATATTATTGTGGGAATAGTGCTAAAAGTTATTTAGATAACCTGTTTACAAGCATAATTCCGTTATGTAGTATTAAAAATAAATGTAGGTGACACAGTGAGATTGTATTTCTCTTAATTTAATATATCAATTAATTGTGACGGGATAAACATAATCAAAATCTGTTGGGATTGCTCGTCGTCTAAAAGGAATTCTCACTAGACTAGATTAGATGAGCTGGCACTCATAAACTCAACAGAAATGGAAGGCCCTTCAGGTAGGTGTTATTGATAACGCAGCATATAATTGTACCGAGGAGAATTTTGATTGTTCTGCTTTCTACAATTTGTTCCTACAGGGACCCACCCGGCACCACTGCAGTTAACAGGTGCCTCCCTATTTTGTTATGGACCTCTCATCCTTTTCAGGAAATTTAACGTCTCATACACCTGTAACAGAGCACTTACCCTGTCCTTCTGAATAAGTTGATAACATTTACCTTGATATTTACAATTGCGGTCCGTGGTAATTTTCCAGATTACAGAATTTGGGTAGGGGCCCTAGTGAGCTTTTCTGTGAAATATCTATTTTCTAAACCAAAACTGTACGTATGAAGTTGTTATGCACAATACCCATTTCAAACCCAAAACTTTTCAATTTTTGAACTCTTTTTTTATATTTCACTTGTAGTTACTAAACTTTAGAACACTGTCATCAGAATGTTGATCGGTGGCAATATTGGTTTTTATTTTAAATTTGTTTTATATGAAACTAAATTGGAATTATAGAGAGGTTTATGGATAACAATTTAAAAAATTCCCTAGCCAGACATGGTCTTAAATAATCGGGATAATTTTATTTCACCAAATGTTAACTAGCAGACTACGCATACTTGAAATAAATTGTAAAGTCCAAATTTGAAGAAATTAAACTATAATTAGCCCTGAATTATTTATACCCAACTATTTTCATCAAAATGGCAGTACAAGCTTCAGAGACGTTACCTTTTTGTTATCCACAACTACATGCGCTCTATCTTATATATACACCATTAAACAGGAACACAAAATGACAAGCAGTTCAATAATTAAAAACAATCTTGCAAGGCACACATCTTCCATTATACACTTGGCTATAAATAAATGTAGTCAACACTATCCAAACTGCACTTTTCCTAGGTTAGAAGGATTGTGCAGTTTATATCAATTTAAGCCAATCAAGCAGCCAAACACGCATGATTCAAATTTCAAGATGCAAAGTGCATTTTGCAATATCGGCATACATTAATATACAGTGTTTTTAATATATATGTTAAAATTGTGTATTCCCTATATAGTGCGTGGTGCTTGAATAAAACTAATCACTGTCATATTAGTTCTTTCTTATATGATTTGGCTGCCGACTTTTTAAACCGCTTAGACTTGTTTAATTATTAAACAGGAACGACAAAAACACACTGGCTAGTGTGGTTCAATACGTACCTTCATCATAAGCAACAACGTGTTGAAAACAATTAACATCATAATTAAATATTCAAAAGGAGTTGATACAACTATTCGCCAGATTTTATATTTAAAGCTGTTTCGTTTGTTTGGCATATACCTTTCCAATGGATGCGCTTGAATTGTAAAGTCTATACATGATTTCTGTTTAGGAAAGAAAAATATACAATTATGCTAATAATCAAAAGTTCTACATCTTACCTGATTTTTATCTATTTCTCCACTTTGCAGTTCTGCTTCACCCTGTTCTTGAAAGGTTATAATAATTAAGGCAACGAATATATTTACAAAGAAGAAAGGGAACACTACAAAGTAGACAATATAAAAAATCGACATCTCAATTCGGTAATTTTGAATAGGCCCTTGATTTTCGTATGTTGCATCCATGGAGTTTTGAAGTACCCTGAAAAAGAGTATAGTATGTATAGTTTAAACATATTAAGAATATTGTTAAGGCGAGGTGTAACTATAACTATAAAGGATACTGTTATTTCAATGTTCTTTAATGTAATAATTGTACCAATTCTTTTATACTAAGAATCTGTGTACCAATTAGTGTTGGTACCACTCGCTTGATGTATGGTGGAATATATGACACAATTAGGATGTCGAATAAAGCAGTTAACTTAGTACGTTCTCTTGAAATAAATCTAATTATTCAGTACGTTACGGGGATAAATATTGCTTACAATACAACGTGAATTGTAACACCCAAGAACCTTTGTAAATTAATCCAAATTTCAAATAATATTTTCAGCAAATCACAAATAATTCTAGATAAAATGTAACCTATCACTGCCCAGAATTAAGATAGTTATCCAATCCTAGTTTGATTTTGGGGTGACAATTTACACTTTAAATTAACATCCCCTGAAATGTAGAAGATTTTAAATTTAGGCGCCAAAGGAAATGCCAATTTGTTCTAGAAAGTTCAAAACCGAAAATACGTAATAAAATGCAATTTTTCGTGATATCTATCAAAATATTAACAGGAAATAGTTCAGAATATTGCAGAATAACTTAAATTTAATCATAGGGTAATTTCAATTAGCAATGGCAATAATAAAAATGGATTTAAACCATTAACCAAAAAGCACATGTAGGGATGATACACAATTATGCAATATGTAAGGTTTTTAATTGGCTAGAACAATCACGTGATCAAAGGTATATAAATAGGAGAAGTGAAGAAATTAACACCCACGACACAAAAAGACAAAAGACAATACACAAAGACAAAAGATATGAAAAAAGGCACGAAATAATAAAGTAACTAGCCCGTAGCTAGGGCGAGTTAGGCTGCAATGGCGCGTAGCTATAGTGGTTATTTGACCGCGTAAATTAAAGTAATGTGTAGTGAACAAACATAAGAAGTGAGTATGCTTATTACAGGAATAGTGAATTTAAGTCGTTGATGGTGAACATAGATAAGTTAGTCCCTTAACAAAGAGTTAAATAGCAATAAATTTAAAGGTTTATTAATTACAAAGAAGATGATGACTAAACCCAACCATACGGTTCATGTTTGATTGATTGTGGAAGTTTGGATTTCGGGGGTCCGAGTCCAAACCCAATTGTTATAGAAGTAGCGTGATATCAAGAGTTTCGAGCACAAAAGTTATCAACAACAGTGTTAAACATTTCCAACCCTGGTGAGAATAAATTACCTCGGGGCATTGTGTAGAATGGAGCAACAGTGGGTATTGCATACCCAACACAGGTATTGAGTGAATCTTTGCATACATGGTTCGAGAGAACAGACGTGTATTTGCATGCATACACGGGGTTTGCAAGTATGAATTTTTATATAGTTATATATATTGTAGTGTCAGAGGCAGCTACCAAGGGTTCTAAGGGTTGTTTAGTAGAAGGTAGTGTATGCCAAGTAAAATGATCCATATATCTGATCACATAATTTAAAAATGTATGTTTGCCGTACTTTACATATGCTAAAGTATTCAAAAGGGTAGTTGAAATGTAAGTGCCAAGAGGTAAATTAAAATGACTAGATGACGTGAAGGATTGTTTAGTTGCTTTGCAGGAGTTCAGGGATGTTGATCGGTGGACAAGCGCCAAGCTTATGGAGACGCAGAGGCACAGTGAGGTGAGCTCGATACGCGAGAAATTAACAAGGGAAAATGTAGAGGAGTACCGTGGATTTACCATTGTAGGGCAGTTTGTGGTAAAAAGGATAGGTGATGCAGAGCTGTTAGTGTTATCCAGAGACGCGGCTGTGGAAATTATAGACGAAATTCATTTAAAATTTGGACATATAGGCATTAGAAAAACATTTTTGGTATTTAGAGAGGCGTTTTATGCAAGAAACGATATCACGGTGGTTAAAGAAAGGATTAATTGTTGTAAAATTTGTATTTTAGGGAAAGACAAGAACGTGGTGTTGCAGAACGTACCGATGAATGTGAGCGTGAGCGGACCGTTAGAATTGGTAGCTATTGATTATTTGAGCAACCTAATTACTAGTGAATAGGGGTATCGGCACATATTGGTAATGGTGGACGTTTTTTCGAAATTTGTTAAATTATTTCCGGCAAGACGAAGTAACACGGTGCATGCTTTACAGTCGATTAAAGAATTTGGAAGCCAGGTCGGGAGAATGGAAAGGATTTTAGTAGACAACGCGACATATTTCAAAAACCGAAGATTCAGAAACGGGTTAAATAGAGCGCACATTAAGGTATCATTTAGCAGTATACGGCATCCGAAAGCAAATCCATGCGAACGTTATATACGAGAGGTAATAAAATATCTACGGTTGGCGCCGCAGGAGCACCACAATAGATTGATTAGATATCTGCCACAGATTAAAAATTTTATGAATTGCGTACCGAGTTCAGTTACAAAAACATGTCCGATAACATTGATTAGGAAGATTATACCAGCTAGGCCATGCAGGGAAGAAGTCGAGGTGCAAGACATCACAGAGTTGTTGGGTAGTGTTAGGCGTAGGATCGAAAGGATACAGTGTAGGGACATCGAGCGAAGGTGTAGTAGGATTAAGAAAAGGACGACTTTTGAAATAGGAGATATGGTGGTAGTAAAAAGGTTAAGGGTTTCAAACCGCGACAGAAACATTTGCGCGAAGTTGTTGTTTCCTTATGAAGGGCCGTACAAAATCACGCGGATTTTTGCTGAAGGAAATACATTTGAATTAGATACTATGACAGGGGAATATCGTGGGCGTTTTCACTTGGAAAATCTATATCCATACAAAATAGTGCAAGAAGAGGGTTTAGTAGGATAGTTTGTTATATAGTTCATGCAACGGAAAGTTTAGTTTTGTTTTAGTTTATGTAATTTGTAATGTAGTAGGCAAGTAATGTTATAATTATCACCTTGGAAAGTAAACAAGGAGAGTTTATTTTGAATTATTTTGGTGTAAAGACGTATTTTAAAGAACTGCGCTAATTTGTGTAAAGATTTTGGAAGATTAATAAACGTGTTTGATTTTGAAATAGTTTGATTATTAAAGAAGGGTAAAGAGCAGCATCGGTTCATAAATAAGTAATAGCGACGACAAGGAAGAGTAAAGATTTGTATTAGTGCGACGGCGAATCGACGAATAATAAGGTAGATTTGGAACGATATTGATAAAGGCAGAAGGCATCGGATTGGAATTGTAAGAAGGAAGAATATTTGGGATCGATTTGGATATAGATTTATAGGTAGCAGGGCATTGAGTGGTTATAAAAAGGGACGAAGATTGATTTTGATATGGATGTATATGTAGCGGGGCATTGAGTGATTTTGAATAGGACGACGAGAGATTTGGATTGAGTGCGGATAAAAGGCGGACGTATTAATTTGGAACAAGAGGAGCGAAATTAGGAGAACACGTAAGAGCAGTAATTGGAAGTGGAAGAGTCAACGCAAAAACTACGACGGAAGAATTAGCGCAGGGGAAGTAAAATAAATGGGTATTCTAAATTCTAAAATTCGGGTCATTTATTTCAGATATTGGGAGCAACTAAAAATTAAAGAAAGATACCTGGAGGCGAGACGGAATTTCAACAGGATAGTGCAACCGTGTAAAGGCGCATACGGCGACGAGGATTTTGAGCCAGCAGTAAGAGAGGCCGGAAACAAAGTATAATCCAGGTGAGTACTGTGAAATATCTTATAACGTCAAAAGTCATAAATTTGTGGTATTAAATTAATTTGGCACAAGGCAACGTTGATCATAATTAAAATTTGGCATATACAAAACTAGATTCAAAAATTAGTACTAAAACAAAAGAGTGCAGTTTGGTTGGGCATTGCACATCTACTTACCACTGAACCCACGGTAAGTAGGTGGACACCCTGAGAATAAAGAGTTCAAATAGTCGAGGCATTTTAATAACAATTTTGATTAAATAACCAACCAAACGTTGCAAAAGTACGGGGCGTGCAATAGGTGTTTGCACATCATATAAAAGGCATTGAAATTTATAAGAAGGGGCGCGCGACGATTAAAATAAAAAAGGTAAGAAAAAAAGGGGGGTGGAGTACAAAAAGGTATATATATATATATATATATATATATATATATATATATATTACTCATATTTAGACCAGGGTAGAAAATTAAATAATCACATCAAATAATTTTAATCACCGTGTATAATGAATATTATTAGATTATACGCTTTATTAAAACACCGTGGAGAATAAAAAATCATTCGTTTCAGTAAAAATAAGAGATTTAAAAGCATGTACAAGACGCTTTATATCGAAAGAAACAGACAAGTGTAGGGACTGAAGAAGAAGCAGTATTTAAGAGTAAGGATAATAGGGATGATAAGTGTATTGTATGTGAGATAATAGGGATGATAAGTATAGATATAGAAGGGGGAGAAATAGGGATGAAGAGTATTAGGATGGTAAGAAGAAAGACTTGGAGGGTCAAGAAGAGAGTTAGATTTAAATAGAATAGAGAGTAGATAGGGGTATAATAGAGTAAAATTTAAATAGGATAGGGATAGAATAGGTGTATATAGAAGACTAGAAGTAAGTGTTTATAGAAAATAAAGCTAAGTATAGGATAAATATGGGAGATAATTAGGAATAGGTTTAGGATGAGAATAAAGAGTAAATGCAGGAAGAAAATAAGATAGGTTAAGTATAGATATTTCTTATACGATTAGTGGGGAGTTAGGAATAGAGTAAGAGTAGGATAGGTATATAGGATTAGGTAGGGGGAAGTGAAGGATAGTGAAGATTAGTTAAAAGTTAGGAATAGGATAGGTATATAGGATGTATATAGGATTAGATGGATAAGTAGGATGAAGTTAGGGATAATTTCAGTTTATAAAATTAGGTGAGAGTTAGGAATAGGATAGGGATATAGGATAGGTGTAAATATTTTTTTTGGATTGGAGACAAAGTAGGTAAGTTAGATAGATAAGGGTAGAGAGAGATAGGCAATTTTTTTTGTAATTTTTTTTGTCTAAATGCTTTATATTTGCATTCAAATAAGTGGAATTATTTGTATTCAAATAGGGGGAAAATACTCATATTTAGACCAGGGTAGAAAATTAAATAATCACATCAAATAATTTTAATCACCGTGTATAATGAATATTATTAGATTATACGCTTTATTAAAACACCGTGGAGAATAAAAAATCATTCGTTTCAGTAAAAATAAGAGATTTAAAAGCATGTACAAGACGCTTTATATCGAAAGAAACAGTATTAACAAGCTCTACGGGTAATGTAATTATTCCGAGGAAAGAAACAAATGGAAATTACGTGCAAAATTTATATTAATTAACCCTATTTTAAGTAACCGGTATTGAACAAAACGTACAGATAGTAATTGAATATTTAATTAGGATTCACTAAAATTAAAGGGTATTATTTTAATTGAATCGTTAGTAACAGATAATATCTATAGAAACTTGAAAAACCCAATAAAATGCAAATCCTAGAAGTGTTACTTAGAAGTAGGATGTTTGAACACACCTGCGTATTTTAAAAGGCAATTTCAGTTTAATTTGTTTAGATAAACATGTCGATTCTAAGGATATTGGAAACGGTCAGATGCTTTAGCACGAAATACAAAACAGGGTTTATTTAAAAAGCTCATTCGGCGAAAATTTTGCAGATAATTAATGTTTACAAAGAATCTTGGAGAAACCGGGGCTTAATATTCACGAGAAGGTGCGATACGGGGTTATTTAACCCAGAGCAAAGACACATATAGTAAAAGGCGTGAGTAGAGCAACGTCATGGGGTTGCGATTGGTTGAAAGTAAAATGCAAAATTTGAGAGGTAAAAATAACATTTCTTTATAAAAGTCAATTAGTTATTTCCAGACTTTGCGTGCCGTGTTGAAATTTCTGAGATTTAACTGGGGTGAGTACTAAATTCGTAAAAACCGACGCGCGAGCGACGGAATGGGAACATAGCATGAGAAATTCTTAAGAATTGTCTGTTTTGAGGACAAAAGCGACGTGCCGGCTATCCGCTATATATACCGGTGGTAATATGAATTTCGCTCTCTTAGACTTTTGACTATTCGATGCGTTAAAAGCTCTCTTACATCTGCGACTTGATTCAACGCGTTAAACAGTGTTTTTTTTAGTGTGATAGAATAATTTAAAGTTTGCTAGTATATTTTGGTGATGTAAAACAGTTTGTTCTTTACGTGCTAACATGAATATACTTTAGTGCACTTAGATACAAGGTAATAAAGTTTAGTATCACAGTACCAATTGGTAAAATTTACTACGACAATTAAATACACAAAAGTAGGCAGTTTTGGCGTATCTTGGTGAAAGAAGTATGAATTTCTTTGTTATTTTCGGGGTATTAATACTTAAATGGTGCATAAACGTGTCTGGATCCACGAAACAAGGGTCAGTTATACACAGATTAGTTCCGGAAAAGCCCTGAAACAACTTTAAATAAATGGTGATGCAGAAAATTTTAAAGCGTTGAGAATCAGAAGCCGTAAATATAACCCAGTTGGAATGGTGTGATTAACAAAAGGGACGATGTACATTGAAGCTACGAGTGCAAGTAACCTTCAGGTAAATTATAGTATTTTGTTTGAACTTTGATATTTTTGTGTGTGTTGAATAACTTTATAATTGATTAACTCAAAATGGACAGTAGTGAAATGGTACTAACAATAATATTTTAATTTTAAGGTGAAATTTGCTTGTTTAAGTAGAAAGGGTATTTAGTATTGATGTTCTGGATTATGATGAAAATTTAGGGTATGTCTTTGAGCTCAATTAGACGAACCTGGTTAATTAACGTAAAGGGGTGGTAGATGCTCCTTTGTACTCTGCATATATTGTTATAGTAATTAGTAGGCATCCTACAAGGACTTTAATTCTAGATGCACATTAAAATGATAATAAATTTAATTTTGAAATTTTCCGATATTAAAATTTATGCTGAATATTAATTTTGAAATTTTAATGTATTGTGAATATTGATGTAAATAGAGTTGACGTTGATGTTTGTGGTAGGAATGTGTTTGTTTTTTTATGTATGAGGATGAAAGCTATCTAGAGGAGCAGCCGAGGCGACGAACAGAAGAAAGTCAATGGACCAACACAGTTAAGGTACTGAATAGCTTTTTGTAGGTTTCTCCGCATTCTTTGACATCCAATTCGTAGGGGCTCGATTCGAAAAGCGGAGTACCCGGATTTTGGTGGTTTCACAACATTCTTTGATGCCCAATTCGTGAGGCTCGATTCAAATACCGGGAAACACAGCATTCTTTGACGCCCAAGTCGTGAGGCTCGATTTTAAAATGGAACACAGCAATATATATATATATATATATGCTTTTACATGAATATTAATAAATAAATAAATAAAAGAAGAATATCTTAGTACTTTTATCTTCACAATAATAAAATATTATAATGTCAATTTAATTAAAATATGACAAGCACTTTCGACTGTTAAGTCATTATCAAGTCTAACAGAAAACTAAAATTGAGCTAAAATATATACATATATGAGCTAATGATATGTTACATGAATATGTTAAGGTGCTAGATTAAGATTGGAATTCTTGGACTTTATTAACGTTACCGCTTATTATTATGAATTTTGTATAGAATATCAAGAGTTATTGACTATGTTTTAGTTGGAAGCCAATTTGTGTTAACTGTAGAATTTGCAGGGCTTAGTACAATATTTAATCACCCGGCTTAAAGCAACTTTAGTTAAGTAAGAGATATTTTTTCTTATTGCATTCAAGTATGTCTGTATAGTAAATGTAAATAGTTATATCACCACATTAAAGGTTATTAAATTCATTACTTGATAATTTTGAGATATATAATTAAAAGGGATTTGTTGAAATACATTTAAGGTACAGATACTTTGTAAACTTTTGGGTAAGTTAACTCACCAGTATCGGTTTCAGAATTCTAAGCCTATCCACCTGGGGACATGCCCATGTACTCTCCGCTGTAGCCGAGGCGTTTGAAGAAAGTAGAGTAAAGAACATTGGAATAGGTAAGTGGACCTTATATTGCAATTTTGAACCATAAAAAGTGATATAAAGTTGGCATTCGATTATACATGTATTAGGTAACTCGTTCCTTGTTTCTTTGACTGCTAGATAGGTCAGGAAGGAGGGTGAAGTGTTATAGAATACATGTGTACTTACGTACACAACAACTGGCGACGAGGATTTTTCTAATCTATGACTTTTACGAAAATACAATAACCTAAAAGCACATCATGCCACATAGGTATATATTACATCGATCATCTTTAAACATCTTACAGAATGCCCAACAATACAACTCCTGGAAGCGCTGCAGCAACAGTAAGTGATAAAACTCACGCAATCCACACCATATTTTTCATTGAAACCTACAATATTTCAAAAAGGTTTGATAGATGATAATGAGGTTAGAAAATGCATTCAACGTGTTTGCAGTACCATAAATAAAGAAAGCAGCATATTTATTACACTATATGGGCTCCGACGCGTACGATGTCTTTTGTGATAAAATTTCACCAAAGGTTCCTGAACAGAAAACGTACAAACAACTCGGCATGTTAATGAAATTACACTACAATCCAGAGCCATTAGAAATCGCTGAGAACTTTCACTTCTTGCAGAGAAATCAAAGAGAAGGTTAAACTGTCCCCAAGGTTCAGTGCTAGAACTCATTTTGTTCTTATTCTATATCAATGACATTGTTGATGCAATTAAACATGGAAATGTTACTTTATTTGCAGATGATATTACTATTAATTGGGAATCTCCATCTATCAATTATTTAGAGAATAATATTATGACAGATTTTGAATCTGCTAAAAAATGGTTTACTGTCGATAAGTTAGTAGTAAATATTGAAAAAACCTGTCTGGTGGCGTTTAAAGGTATAACGATTACTGATAATATTTTGAATGACATCTCTGTCCCGAGTTACATCGACAAAGTTTTTAGAATTAATAGTTGACCAGAGTCTGAACTGGTCCGAACATATAATCTCATTAGCCTATAAATTATCTTCGGCTTGTTTTGCATTTAGAACTATCTCAGGAGATTTATCGGAACAATGCACTCTTAATGAGTACTTTGCACTATTTGAGTCGAGAATGAGGTATGGCATAGCTTTTTGGGGCAATTCTACTTTGGAAAATATTTCAATTATTTTTAAAATACAAAAACGTGCCATTCGAATAATCTGCAAGATAGATAAAACTGCTCATTGTAAACCTCTTTTCAAGAAACTCGGCATTCTAACCTATGCTTCAATGTACATTTTTGAATCATTAATCCTTTTTCACAGATATAATAATAATTTTGCTACTCATAGTTCATTTCATCATCATAATACACGAACTGCAGCTGACTTTTATAGACCTTTACCTTTATCAAGCTTTATAAAAAAATCACTTTTATACACAGCACCGACACTTTACAATAAACTTCCCAAAGAAATAAAATCTTTCAATAACTTCAAGCAGTTTAAACTTTCGTTACTGTCCTTGCTGCGTGAGCGCTGTTATTGCAGGATCGAAGAATTCCTTACTGATCATTTTGATTAACCCTTAGGTTTGTTTTTCTTATAGCTTCTGTAGTATTCTATAAATTTTATCTCTAACTGATGACTTCTATCACATTTTGTGATTTTGCATTATTTATGTGACAAGCTTGGATAAAGCATGGTGATGTTTTAGACTGTGATATAAACTTTTGTTGTTAAGTTTTTAAATTATGTATTTATTCTCTTCACTTCTTAAATTGTATTACGCTCTTGCTTGATAAACTAGGCTAATGGTATGTATATACGTATTTATTTATGTATTGGGCATTGCTCACTATGTAATTTTACCATGTTTACATGGGTACTGATTAAATATCTATCTATCTATCTATCTATCTTAGAGCTTTATAACGTCTTGGTGTAACCTGTAAGTTTGGCGATTACCTCAAGAAAGCATTACGAAATCAATTTGTTTTTGGCCTCTGAGCCCAAAGCATTCTAAGTAGGCTACTGGAACAAAAGTATCTCACGATCGACACGGCGATCGATATTGCAGTGAGTATGGAGCCTCGGTAAAAGATGCGGCTCAACTACACCGTTCCAACTCGACAACTACGAACATCAATAGTATAGCTACGACTTCTTCGAAGGTGCCTAATGTAAAGTATAGTAAAGTAAAAATAAACATAAAAATTTTAATACAATTTCAAATGCTAATACAAACAATGTACAATGTTTTAGATGCGGAGTCATCGAACACTTGACAAATTCTTGTAAAAAGCGTTATTTTGTCATGTTCGATTTGCAATCGGAGGGGATATTTGAGTAAGGTATGCTTTAAAGTCAGAGACATGCACACTATAGATGAGGTTGAAAAAATTCTACATACAGACACTGACGAATACATAAACTACCGAAAAAAATTTATCCTAATATTAGAGGTAAATGGTCTAGGTATAAATTTTGATGTAGACACAGGTGCAGCTGTGACATTAATTAATTATAACGATTTTAAAAGGATGTTTCCTAAATTGAAACTACAATCATCCAATATAAAACTGGTCACATACAGTAAGCAGGTGCTAAACACAGTAGGTTACATACAGGTAGAAGTTTTACACCAATCTAAAGTATTTAAGCCTGATTGTATGTTGTTGAAACCGATAGAGCTCCATTATTAGAGCGGGAATGGTTCAGGCAATAATACTTAGCATTCACAGAGGTTTTAGCAACAGATATTTCAGATTCAAATTCTAAACTTGCAGTAATGTTAGAAAAATATTCTGAAATTTTTAAAAAAGATATAGAAAAAATTGTTGGTTTGCCAGCCAAATTAAATGTCAAACAAGACGATCTTACATGTTACATAAAACCGTGTAAAGTGCCATATGCACTAGTACCCAAAGTAGAGGAAGAATTACAATTTTTAGTTCAAGACGGGGTGCTGGAAAAGATAGAAAGTTCGCAATACGCTACACCGATCATACCGATAGTAAAACCCAATGGCAAAGTACGAATATGTGGTGATTTTAAATGCACTCTTAATAAATAGAAGCATTGTTTTCTACAATTGCAGGAGGGGAAAATACACAAAACTTGATTTACATCAGGCTTATCTTCAGTTAGACGTAAGACCTAAAGATAAAAAATTCTAACCCTTAATACTCAAAATACTCGACTAATGTATTTCCAGTGCACCAGCAATTTGGCAAAGAGAAATGGAAAATATTCTTAAAGATCTACCGGGGCGTCAGTGTTTCTTGACGATATTAAAATTACAGGCTATGATGAAGAGACACATTTACAACGTCTTAATTCAGTTTTGAGCCGTTTAAAAAAATGCAATATTAGAGTAAACAGGGAAAAATGTCAGTTCTTTACAGACAAAATTGAGTATTGTGGATACACTATTGACAAGTTGGGTATTCATAAATCTAAACAAAAATTGTGGCAATCTTAAACACCAAAATCCCAACAAATAAGACAGAAATCCGAGCTTTAGTAGGACATATAAATTATTATGGGAGTTTTCTTAAAAATTTAAGCAGTACAGTACATTCAATTTATAATTTGGTAAAAGATAATGTAGCATTTAGGTGGGATAACGAATGTCAGAAAGCATTCACCGTAATAAAGCAGGAAATAATATCTGAAAAATTGCTAGTGCATTTCGATCCCGACCAGTACTTGCAACGGATGCCAGTCCCTATGCTGTGGGGGCTGTGTTATCTCATTTATATCCTGATAAAACTGAACATCCAATACAGTTTGCTTCACAGACTTTAAACATAACACAGCAAAAGTACTCCCAAATAGATAAAGAGGCTTACTATATAATTTTCGGAGTAAAAAAATTTTCTATTACCTTTATGGTAGACCATTTACATTATATGTAGATCATTAGCCACTAGTACACATTTTTTCTATTTCGACAAACTTACCGCTACATACAATCATTAGAATGCAACATTATGCATTATTTTTTACAAAACTTTACATAGACAATCAAATACAAGAACACAAAATTATAGACAAATGCAGATGCATTATCCAGATTACCACTAGCAACAACTAGTGATTACAAATACGATACTCCAGATCAATTTGAAATTTTACAAATTAAAACTGTATCAGTCACGATAAACGAATTGGCGGAAGAAACTGACAAGGATGAGAAATTACAAAATTTATTAGTTGTGTTAAAAGAAGGAAAAAGTATTTCTAGCAATGCACCCTTCCTTTTTACAGGTAGGAATGGGTGTACAACAGAGTCTAAATAAAACTCTGGCGGAACATCAATCGTTTGTGGCTACGGTACATTGCAAATGACTAAATCTCAGGGGTTTAGAGAACAAAGTTAAATTTTATCCAGACAAGTTATAGGGATGCAAATTAGAACACAAGAGAAAATACCTTAATACAACTTATATATTGACGTTCAGTTAATAACATTAATAAAAAAAAATTAAATATATACGTTATTTTCTTACAACCAAATTTTCATGCGATAAAATCACTAAGTGTAGTATATTTATCTACACTCTCATAATTTTAAAACTTTGTCTTAAATTCTACCAGATAAGATATTACAAAATCTAAAATTATTATTGTGCCTTGACACAATTGCAAATTAACGTTCTAAGTAAAAAGAAATCACCGGAGGATATGTTACGGAGAATATGCCACCAGAGGACCCCAGAAAATAAACGCGTTACAAAAACGAAGTATTGTAATACTCCACGAGGAACCATCCGAAAGTTTATCTATTATCAGCTTATCATTTTACTCATTTTGAATGGGTTATTCGGGTAGACTTTCTCCATAAGCATTTTGGTAGTATTCTAAAACGATATTTATGTATGTTAAGAAGAATAAGAAAAAGACACCTTTTACATACCAGGTACGACATCATGGCCTTAGAAAAGACATCTTTATTGGGAGACGGCATGTGTTCAAAAAACAGATAGATATCAAGACAAACGAAAATTTATTATGGTTTAAAGATAACCACGCATTTTGAAAGAGGGACAAACAAGAAAACTATTCTAAATGACAAATTCATGTATACACCAGTTGTGTATTTATGGACGTTATTCAGAGGTTTACCAATTAGAAAATTACATATGATCATAATTATTTATACTAAAAGGGTATTCTGTGACAAGGATTTTCATGAAACTTGTTGTGATAAGAGCTCTATACCTAAGGTGACCAGATTTTTAGATGGGCAAATCGGGACAACTCTGAAGGAGGGGGAGGAGGTATCAACAAAAAATTTCATACAGAATAGAAATAGTATCGTAATATTTTTTTATTTTTAACATAAGTACAATTTATAAATATAAAAAAATGTATAATATTTTATTCCTTGACATATTTTTTATTTGAGTGAATTTGTTTCAGTAGATTGTTGTCATTTTTTAAAACATTGTAGAAATCTTCACAAGAATTTGTCAAATTGTATTTGACACATAAAATGGCTTTCAAAGTTATTAATTTTGAATAATTAATTTTGAATAATTAATTTTGATTTTTCTGATGTCCACACTTAATTCTAAAAGTCAAGACTTTTGAAAAACGTCGCGGGACGCGAGACAAATTGTGAAAAGCGGGATGTCTGGTCACCTTATCTATACCCCAAAAAGAGATCAAATTTCCTTTTACACATTATTTCTTATGTAAAATGATAATCACCTATGTTTATAATTGACATTAAGAATTTTCTTTTAACGCATCTATATCTATATCTGTTAGTATTAATAAAAATGAATATTAAAACATATGTATGAAGTGTTTAAACGAGATACGTCATTATTTGTACTTCATACATACGTTAGTAAAAATGATGTGTTTAAACAAATGCTTTACCTGGACGTTAATATACAAAATTTTATTTGAGTATAATTTTTTTATTTAACTATTTAAACAAAAGTTAAGTTATCGTTTCTATTTAACTTTATCTAGGTATCTTTGCCTCACCCTGAAATTTAAGTCCCTTGCGTTCACTGCAGCTGATGAAGGTCGATGTTAGTCCCGCCAGAATATCTTTTATATTCTGCTGTTCACCTACCCTTTTACTACACGTAAAAAGGTAGGCTGCATAATAAACGCGCTTCTTTCTTTTTATTGTATGCTTGATGACGTGTTTTTTGTCTTTCTTTTATTAAACACCTAATATTATATGTAATGTAAAAAAGTGTACCGCGTTTAGAATTTAGGTTTCTATTTGTGAGTGGAGCATGAGCATCAAATAATTGGAACACAATATTATTAAAAGTTGTAATTTTGTGATGTAAGTCTTGTATATTGTATATTTCAACCCAGTTTACTTTTTGCTTGAAGGTGTAGCAAATCTACATTTATATTTGAATACTTTCTGATTTTCTTAATGATATCTTGTGATTGAGTAGCATCTATGTTGATAGTACAACAAATAAATACTCCCTGTGGTTTGTTTTGTATTTTCTTGATCTTCTTTGGAAATTAAACCACTCATAGTTGTTAAAATCGTCTTTATTTACGCCTCGTCTCAATCTATGACCTAGGATCGTTGTGGAAATAATAAAAATTTCAAGTTTGACATTTATGACATAAACTGAAGGTGACTTTGATTTATTAATGTTTGATATATTTGGTTTGAATACATTAGATGAAAATTTTAAAATTTAGAAGAATGAGTGCCTTCAATTTGTGTTGCGCCCTGGGAGCGACTTTGAGATAGCCAATAGCCTTAATGTGAAATCAGCTGATTCATTTTTATATACTTAATTTCATATAAATTCAATAACTTGGAAAACATTTTTTAAAATGTTTCTATTTATTCGGTTGAGAGGATGGTTATTAAAGAAGTGTGTAAATACGTTACACACTTAAGTAGCCATTTTTTATATTTATCTTGATGAGGAAAACTCATTATGATTTAGGCTACCCCTTTGGTAGATTTTAACATGGTTCTGAGACGATTCTATGACGGGTTTACACTTGTCAGATACCAATGCTGTTCAACGAAGATTTTATATGAATCTGAGGCAACCCTATAGAGGGTATACACTTGTCAGATACCAATGCTGTTTTACGGGGGAGCAGTTAATATGCTTATTGTTATGTAATTAGTTATTATCTGTATAAATAAAAAACATGTATGTAGTCTGCATTTCATGTTAATATCGCAAGGAAAATCCAGGAAAAACTTGATATGTTACCTAGACACAGATTATCCACCTCTTACAGATGCAAAAGCTAGCGTTTCCCGCTGAATTGTTTTTCTTTATGCATGTTCCAAATAAGTGGTCTTCTAATCAACCTAAAATTGTCTTCTGCTTAACCTAACTTTTTATTTCGATTCGTATTGCTGTAAATATTGTTTTTTTAGCGTTTAACAATGAATATGGACGGAAAAAATGAAAAGGTGGCACATTTTGTGCTTTTAGAAGGTTTTCCAAAAAATCTTCAAACAATATCTCTATGTTTCGATTCCCAATAATTGATCAAGCAAGGTAAGTTCCTACACTGATTTGCCATTCATATAGGACAATCGGTGCCTATAGCACAGATTGTCCTGGATAATCTGTGCTTATAGTTGTTCATTGCAACATTTCTATTTCCACAGATGTGAGGAATGGTTAGCAGCATGTAATCGGAAAGATTTACTGGCAATGGATTTAGACAAACTGTATAAAAAATTATAAACCGTGTGTGAAACATTTTCTAGAAAAATATTTCTCAAAAACCTGTAAAGTTCGCAAAAGAGTATTAGATAAGGCATGCGTCTAACTTATTATGTTATATTTCAGATATTACAATTAATCCCTTTTATGCGGATATATATGCACCGTCAACATCGAGTAATATGATTTTAATGATAGTGCTATTATTTCATAATTCTTTTATACAACTTACATATATTACAAATTTTCATAGTCACAGAAAATTTCAACCTAATTGAATTAATGATAAAAAAATTAAGGCAATTTAAAGACAATTTTGCCATTTATTAGTTAATTTCTTTAAAATGTACAACCTACAATTTAGGGTGCCTTTAACTTGCATAATTTTGTTATTATTAATCCGATTAGGTTGAAATCTTCTTTATGCTCCTTCCATTAAGGCAGTCATTTGTTTTCCCATCAAACTAGTTAAATAGTTGAAAATTAACTCATATGAGATATACACAACTACAGCAATTTCTTATTTTTAGAAAATAAACCCTTCTTCTATTGGGTCACAAACATCAGCAACGTTATCATCGGATTTACCAATAAAACAGAAAATAAAACAGAAATAAAAAACTTAAGAACAAAATGTCGATCAAGCCTATTGATCCAGAGTAGGTTTCTTTAGAAATGTTTCATCGTAAATGCGATCATTTTTTGCCACCAGTTCCAGGACTGAAGACCTAATGATGATGATGATGTATAGATATTATTGATATATTTCTGAATTTTTTTTGTAAAATTATTTTTAATTTTCAATTAAAAAGAAGTTCAAGCATGTTTCATTATGAGAATCCACATTTTATACGAATAGGTAGGACTTCAGGTATTACATGTTCGACGAACTTCAAAAGCTCGTCTAGAAATTTAATGCATATGCATGTATCTTTGGAACTTTAAAGTTCCGAGTTCAAATTTCTATTCATTATAAAAAAGTAAACAAAAACTGTGTTTCGCGAAAAATTTGTGCCTATCAAGAAATGTTATGGTGCTTTAAAGTTTCAATATTTGTATAATTAAATATTTGGTTTATTCATTTTAAATTTAAATATGTGTGAATCACAAACGTGAATAACAATTTATCAAAATATTTACAAAATACATAATTAATAGGAAGGGTAAGTGTCGTTTTTTTCTCGAAGTGAGGTGAATTAATATATATTTATTCATGTAAATTGTAAGCTTTCCCATACATTTTTATTTCAAATGACCTATGTTTTGTTATACTTATTCTTAGCAACATTTTCTAGTTTTACTTATTATGTCAATTAGGCAAAGTAAAACTTAAAAATATTACTAGTAAACGTAACAAAAAACAGGAAAACACGGGAGCATATTTTAGCTCTGAGGGTGAAAATGGAGAAAACAATTGAAAAGAACAAAGCATGTATATAGGATTTGTAGATCTGGAAAAAGTATTCAACAATGGAAAATATGTTCGACATACTCAAAAAGATTGGAATGAGTTTTAGGGATAGACGGATAGTACATAGCTTTACAAAGAGCAAACAGCTGTAACAGAATTAGAGCAGGTATGTAGAGAAGTAGATATTAAGAAAGAGGTAAGATGGGGATGTGCCCTATACCTGTTAATTTTTAACTTGAACATCGAAGAGACTATGAATACTGTCAAATGCATAAAGATATTTGGAAATATTATGCAGGGACAAATGATTAATATACTTAGATTTGCAGACAATATAGCGGTATTAGCATCTAGCAAGGAAGAGTTAGAAGCAGCTCTTAATGAAATGGAAACGGTTCTAAAAGAGAGATAAGGTACAAAAATTAACAAAAATAAAACTAAAGTACTAGTATGCAAAAGAGGGGGAAATAAATCAGGAACTAGAATACAAATAGGAAATGAAAACTTACAAGGTTAAGGATTTCTGCTACCTAGGAAGCCAAATAACGCAAGATGGGAAAAGCGCAAAAGATATAAAACAAAGATTAGCACAAGGTCCTGTTACATTTAACAAGAAAAAAGCAATTACTGTGTTCAAAGACAACAAACATAGAAACAAGGAAAAGTGTAACATTATTTTGTAATGTTAACGAATAAACACATTAATTATTTAAAATTCAGTAACTTGCATAAAGTATAGACAAAAATTCCCACAATAAATTACCTCATTTTATTTAGGACCCTTGTAATAAAAGACCACATTTATACCGATAGCTTCGGGCTAGTAAATACCAGCGGCAGGTCATCATTTAAAGCTCTAGACCTCCGTAAGTCAAATACAATAAACTTCTTAAAAGTTTAGTACCTTTTTAGCGTAAATAAAGAAAACCAATTTCAGTTTGAAAAGCTTAACCTTCGTTGCTTGACAGCGGGTTAGACAAAACAAAATATTATAATAGCACAAAACTATTTCCAAGTTGATTTGTTCAAATATTACAAGTAATTTTAAGTAGTCTGGAGACATTCATTGTATTTAAAATCCATTTCGGCTCAAGTAGGTTTACCGGTCTTTGTTAATGCCAGACTACGGCCGCCATAGGTAGATCCCACATTGCAATAATTAGGTAATTCGTAGAAGGAATAGATAATTTAAATTCTTGGGAAAATAGTTGCTTCCGTGATTCTCATCTAGAAAGGGGTTGGATTTGGTTTCTGAAATCTTGTTTTGTGGGAGGTTCTGTTCAGTCATTGGATAACAGAAAATGACGCTCATAATTATTAGAGTAGGGAAATAGTCTATATATTTGAAGGCTTTAGCCAAAGACAGGGAGTTTTTCCAATGGGGCCGACCGTGGTTAAGAAGTAGAGAGAAACGTAGGTTTGCGGGTAGCGTTTCTCTGGCATGACAGAATATTCCACTTCGTATCACGTTAGAAAAAAATTGGAAAGAAGTGTTACTCTTCCAGTTTCGCGAGGGTTATGCCCATAGTTCGCGTATTTAAAGTGTTGCAAGATAAATATTTAAAAAGCTTGTAGGCGTGTGACGCAGCAAGTAAGTTATATTGTCAAAAATTCTGCCGAGTCCGTGTGCCAGTCAATTTTCTTAAACATTACAAACAGAAGCAACAAGCGAGATTCTCTTCCCAAATTTAATAACTGCTCTACGTTGGAAAACAAACCCTCAAACAATGGACAATTATTAGTAAGTAAGTCTTTATAGTTAAGTAGCATGACCAATTTTTAGTTAGTTTATTTGTTAGGACGTTTTGGCCATAAACCGTAGGATTAAATTAGTGTACGATTTATAATATAAGTTTCTTTCATATACAAGTGTTTGATAACTACTTATGTACTCAAAATTTTCATAAATTCCATAGTCACCTATTCACTTAAAATTTATAAACTAAAATCAATGCATGTAAGAGGTTCACGTTTATTGCTCTGTGAATTAAATAGTTTTGTTTGCCGTTGATTAAGTCAATAGTTTTCTTATTTTTTTTATATAAGTAGTAAAAAAGTGAGGAATTGATTAAAAGAAACAATTGTCCTCCTTGGGATGACAAGTCTCTCAAGGTTTTGTACGAACATTTGGACATTCTCGACTTGTCTGGCGCCCTTGGCAATTGTCATTAAGCCACAATATTTTATGAAAGGTAAGTGCCACATTTTTGTAGTATATTATAAATTAATTTAACCTTTTTTTTTTCCAAAATTTTAACCCTCTATATGATCCACGACCTTCCGCTAGCTAGTGCCGGTGACCCCCCTTTAAATTTTGTTTTACAGGCCGCCCCCATTTTATAATTTGACTGGAAAGGATACACTTAGTAGCTTTTCCACCTGTAACAAAAATTGCTGAAAGCATATGTGTGGAGTACAACACTGTATGGCTGTGAAACCTGGACAGTTGGAGAAGAGGGCAGGAAAAAGATACAAGCCTTTGAAATGTGGTATTACAGACGTATGGTGAAGATATGGACAGACAAAGTTAATAACAAAAAAGTTCTAGAAATGGTAGGGGAAGAAAGAAATATGTGGAAAACTGTAAAAAATAGGAGAGATAGGATAATAAGTCACTGTAACGTCCGTTTCCAATTAATACTGCTAATAGATTAATAGAAATGGCTATTACAATATCATAAGTTTTCCTTTTCTTTTTCTGTGTAATCGCTTAAATTATCGGTATTGGGTAAACAGTTTTTTTTTCTTTTTAATATAATAATAATGTATATAAAAGCACAAAGAGAAAAGCACTATTCAATAATTACCGTTTTTCTCTACAAATAACACATGGTGTGAATAGTGATTGGTTTTCATTAGCGTATAACTCAGCAGAGAGCATGGATTTATTCCGCACACAACTCTCAAGATTGCTCCTCTTTGTACATTACATAAATAAATGGAACAAATATACATGTACTATGTAGTTCAGACCAAGTACCTCTTTCTTAGGTTGCTCCTTCAGCAGCTTTTCACTCCACCTGTATCTAATAACTCAACATTAAGTCTTATCTTATGTTGTGCAGTTACTGAAGCTACTGTATCTACCTATATATTTAATATAGAGTCCAACTTTAACACTTACAACAAAGAAATGAGGTTTAACTATGGACCATACATATAACTGAAAAATTTAAGCAAGTTCCTGATCTTTTGGCCAATAAGATTATTGTATAAAACTAAAATATTCACTTACCCTTATACCTAATTATTTACAATTAATGGCTTCTGGTTCCCTTCATAATGGTGATCTAACTATTGTGCTTTTTTTCTTAAGCAGGATATTTATTCTATAGGAGGTCCAATTGCTGATTGAGAGCTTCCTATTCTTGCTTTTTCTTCCAACTTAAACAGGACTTTTGTTTAAATTCATGACTTCTTGACTACAGATTAGACTTAAGTGCAAAAAGTAATTGCTCTATTGTTAGAATGTGCTCACAAGCACCAACTGATTTGCACTCCGCAATTGCTTCAAGTTCTAAAAATAACTACTCAAACCTGTATTGATTATAAAGTTGTAATTATTTGGTAACTTCTTTACTGTAATTACTTTAATTAATGGTACAAGGTGTGTATTCACTAGTTAATTATAATATAACTCAAATGGATGTAACAAGCACCAATTAAAATTGATGCTGCACCACCCAAGTCTCAAGTACTAGTACCTGTATTTTTTCGTATACACAATCATCCCCAAGCTATTCAGAAACCAGTAAGCACTTAGAATGTTCCATTTATTTATGTAATGTACAAAGAGGGGCAATCTTGAGAGTTGTGTGTGGACCCACCCTGAATAAATCCATGCTGAGTTATACACTAATGAAAACCAATCACTACTCACACCATGTGTAGAGAAAAACGGTAATTATTGAATAGTGCTTTTTTCTTTGTGCTTTTATATACATAATTATTATATTAAAAACAAAAACAAACCTTTGACCCAATACCGATAATTTAAGCAATTACAAAGAAAAAAAGGAAAACTTAATAGTCATTACTATTAATCTATTAGCAGTTAGTATTAATTGAAAATGGACATTACACCACATACTAAGGCTGAGGGAATAGTGTGGAATATATTAGAAGCAGAGATACGAAAAAGGAGAGGTAACGGTAGACCTAGATTAGACTATTGCACATAGATAGTCAAAGATGTGGGCTGTGGGAATTTCAAGGAAATGTGTGGGTTAGCTCAGAATAGAAACCAATGAAGGTATGCGTCTAACCAGTTACAAGACATAAAACCTTATGATGACAAAAAATAATTGCACTTTCACCCGATGTTTAATATAACCAAATACAGGTGTTGGTTTTGCAATATTCTCAACTAATGCTGACTGTGCAGAAGGAAAACTACTAATTTGACAAATGTTTAAGTGTCGGAGGATCTTAGTAGCCACAAGGTTGCTTAACCCCCTTCATATACCACTGAATATCAGTGAAGTAGGGTATATATTTACAAAACAATGGAAGAGGAACCCAGCTATATCCAGACAATGTGAATTTTTGGGGAACTGTGTTGGCTAGCTCAGAATAGAAATCAGTGGAGGTACGCGTTTAACCAGTTCGAAAACGAAAAACCTAATGACAAAAATAATTGCACTTAAACCTGATTATTATTATAAACAACTACAGTTGTTGGTTTTGCAGTATTTTTAACTAATCTTGATTGTGCAGAGCAATTTATTGGAAAACTATTAATTTGGAAAATGTTCAAGTGTTGGGGGGATCATGGTAGTCACAGGCTGCTTAACCTCTTCTTAATCTTCTTTGGGAATTAAACCACTCATAGTTTTTAAAATCAACTTTATTTACGTTTCGATCCATGACCTAGGATCGTTGTCAAAATAATAAAAACTTCAAGTTTGACATTTATGACATAAATTGAAGGTGGCTTTAATAACCATCCTCTCAATTGTATAAATAGAAACATGTTAAAAAATGTTTTCCAATTCCAAGTTATTGAATTTATATAAAATTTAACCAATAAAAATTAATCAGTTGATTTCACTTTAAGCGTATTGGCTACCTAAAGAAAGTCGATCCCAGGCCGCAACACAAATTGAAGGCAATCATTCTTTTAAACTTTAAAAATTTTTGCTTAGTGTACTAAAACCAAATATTTCAAACATCAATAAATCAAAGTCACCTTCAATTTATGTCATAAATGTCAAACTTGAAGTTTTTATTATTTTGACAACGATCCTAGGTCATGGATCGAAACGTAAATAAAGTTGATTTTAAAAACTATGAGTGGCTTAATTCCCAAAGAAGATTAAGAAGAATGCTAAACAAACCACAACAAACATACAGGGACTGCTTAAGCTCTTTCACATCCACTGAATATGGGTGAAATAGAGTATATATTTGCAAACAATATAAGGGAAACCGAACTGTATTTAACAAGAAAGAGCAGCGACTATGTTCGAAGACAACAAACATAGAAACAAGGACAAAAATGTTGGAAACATATGTGTGGAGCACAGCAATGTACGCCTATGAAATAGAAACAGTAGGAGAAGTCGACTGGAAAAGGAAAAAGCTATTTGAAATGTTATGCTTCAACATGGACAGATAAAGTTAATAACAAAGAAGTTATAGAAATAGTCGGAGAATAAAGATCTATGTCCGAAACAAAAAAAAAATAAGAGCAATAAAAGGGCAGGATATGTTTTAAGGCATTTTGGGGAAGTGCGGGCTATATTACAGGCAGATATATGAATAGAGAGGTATATGTAGACCTAGATCAGAATATTGCACGCAGATAATGAAGCAGACTGTGAGAATTTTAGGGAAATGTCTTGTAGGTTAACTCAGAATAAGACACAATGGAGGTACGCGCCTAGCCAGTTCCAGGACTGAAGACTTAATGATGATACGTAACAAAACACATGTTGTTTGAAATAAAAATGTGTGTGGAACCTTACAATTTTCCTCAAACAATATACATAATTTAAAACAAACAACAAAAATAGAATAGAAAAGTATATCACGAATCTCTAAAAGACAACCTAAAAGGACCACAACAGAAGTTAAAAAATCAGGTATGGTAGAAAAAGTATTTTCCAAAAAAAATCTTTTTAAATTCGTTTTAAACTGATGAAAGGACAAATCTTTTATGCTAACATCAAGTAAAAGGCACAACCAAAATAGTTATTTAGGACCATTTCTATTCTGTGTAGATATAGGTATCTTAGAAAATTTCATTTCAGATTTTGATTCAGTATAAAAAGTAAACAAAATAGTGTGGATCATGAAGAGTTTGATCTATTGATATAAAAAGATATGTAGGTGACGGCTGCACTGATAGAATTGATAAATTCACAGATCTAGAAGGCGTTTTTCAATGGTATTTCGATGTTGAGGGTAAGTTACTGTTAGAAATGATTAACTGCTAACAAAAGTGTTAATCATCTTAGTTTGTATGTATTCTGATATAAGAATATAGTAGTGTTGAGGTTACTGTTAAAAACATTATAGTTGATTTTATTATTTACATTCAAATTTTCCCCAAAAAACCCCTTATGTAATGGCGGATTGCGTTCAGGGTTATAGAATTTTGCCCTACAAACTTCAAAGAATCCGACAAAGCGTTCACATCTGTAAGAGGCGGATAATCTGTGACCTAGATATTGGGGGTGTTTGATTTTCATTTGTTATTTCTTTTAGTAATGGAATCCATTGTTTACTGAAAGTCACGGATTCGTTTGCAACGCAGTTATTTTTATGTAGGGTTATATAAGCATCTTCTTTGATTTTGCGTTTTTGGTGGTTTTCTTCTTTGTCGATAATTTTTGCGTCTTCCCATTTTATTTTATGACTGGAGTCCCATGCATGTTGACAAATCATGGATTTTTCAAATTTTCTATTTTTTATATATGATTTATGTTCTTTCAATCGAACTTCAAAAGATCTGGAACTACCCTATATAAAATTTGCACAGTACTTTATAGATGCAGTTTTTTGAACTTTGTATTGCGTTTTTGGGTTTTGTTTTTGTTAATTATGTTCTGAGTGTATTGTTGGTTCTAAATATTGTTTTGATTTTGAATTTGTTTCCTATTCTTTAGATTTTTTGAAAGAATACCCTTTTATTGTATAAAGTTAGTGATGCACATTATCAATCAGTCGTTAAAATCTGGCATGTTTCCTACAAAATGGAAATACTCATTAGTTACTCCTATTCCAAAAAACTCTAGCTAATACATACATTTTTTATTTCAAAAAATAATATTGAAGGTGACTTTTTAATGCTTTTATAAATCTAAATAAAAGGATTAACGAACGTTAATTTAAACATTTGGTCATGCAAACAAAATTTGTTTTCAACAATTAAAATCCAGCACTTGCCATATATATAGTGATTTACTAACAATAATCAAATTCAATGTTTTTTAAACTGCTTAATTACATTAATAAAATAAACATGCTTCAACACCTGGTGTGTTTTCCAACGAATCCTAATAGCTAGCCGATTAGGTGCGTTGTCTCATACACTCTAGCCCCCTTTCCTTTTTTAAATGAAACACGACAAAAAGTGACGAGTCAAGCTAACTGGCGAATAATTTTACTGTTATGTTTCCTTGGTAGAATAAATTTCATCCAGGTAACTAGCGTCAATTTAACACATACTAAATTGCTCAAATACAAATTTCAATTCATTCAATACTTGTTAAAATAATACTTACTGAGGCCATCCTTCTCCTGTTTGAACAGCAAACAGAGTAAGCATAGCCATGGCAACATTATCGTAATGAAAAGGTTGCGTTTCCCAACTACGATTTTCTACTCTTGGTACATCATTTTTTTCTTCAAATACGAAGTATTGCCCCCTGAAATCATAATGTACAACTACATTTCCTTTTTACACTTGACACAACTTACTGACAGGCAGTTTGAGTAATTTTACTGGCATCTGTACAATAACGAAATTTACCATTAAATAACTGAACGGCGATCACAGCAAATATAAACTGGAATAAAATATACACTATAAGAATGTTTATCACATTTTTTAAAGAGTTCACTAAACAATCAAACACCGCTTTTAATTTAGGTACGCGTTTAATAGTTTTTAGCGGTCGCAGCACTCGAAGCACTCTTAGAGATTTAATAGTCGATAAATTGTGACTCGTTTTACCGCCACTTCCACTTCCCCTAAAAATAATAAGCAAGTAAATGCATGTGGTAAACTGTAATATAGGGCTATTTAAAAAATATCAATACTTTGAAAAATATATCTAGCTTAAGTCCTAACAACATTAAGCGATAGCTTAAATCATCAGAATTTTGAGTAGCTTCATAAATGTTGTCCGGATAACCAATAACAAATGCAGCAAGTGGCAAAGTTAAAATAGAAATGCCAAAGGTACTTTTTTCAATAATATCTATTAAAAAATGACTGCATCTACTTGTGAAAACAAGTAAACATTTTCTCCGGAGTAAGTATCAAGTATGTTGCACCTCACTTCTATAAAACAAATAACAAAGTGCTAAATGTGTGGTTTATCATAAAGGCTACTTCTGTAGTAAGGTTGAAGATGTTCTTTTAAGACGCCAACTGCGCAAGAGAAAATAATAAACTTACTCTACATATGTTATGTTACATATCACACATGCTAGGTAGTATTTTTTTTCAGAATTTCTTTATATGAAACATGTCATGTAAAGCTATAGTAAATAAAAATAATTTTTTATAAGAGTCAGTTAAAGAACTGTTTTTTAAAAATGGATTTTTTAAATGGATAAGAAAAAATTTAGTAAATTTGAAGGGATAAAGGAATGCACCTATAATTAATCATGATGTTTCAAATTGTGTTTCTAAAAAAATTATTCAGATGATAAGGGACAACATTATTCTTTTCAAAGATTCAGGACGTGTTACATGCAAAACTGGTCAAACTGGTCATGTATCATGTTTTAGGTTTAGAGATACATTTATAGGTTAATTGCCGCATATTTTTGAAATGATATGCTAACTTCTGCCGTTGCTGACAGTCGAGTCTGCACAGAAGGAATGCGGATGTGCGTGATTGGAGGAAGTGACATTAAGCAACGAGACATGGACTAAGCAACAATTATCTAAGTGCGGTGCAGTTTTAAAGAAAAACAGGTATGTAGTTTCCCTTTATACCCCCCCCCCCCACAAACGTTCCGCTACCTATTTCCTTTCAAACCCCTATGAGATGCAATAGAAGTTCAGTGACGGATAATAATTTGATGTTTAACACGACGCAATCAAACCCTAACCAGGTGCCGGACCCTGAGATTGTTCCACAAGATACACATCACGTAAGTAATTTGAATTTTACCAAGAATGTGCATGTAAATTGACTTAGACAGCGATTGTATCATCTGATAAAAACGTGGATGTTATATCAATGGCGTTAAAGCCACACCTAAAATGTAAAAATAGCGCATAAATTGCGACACGGGAAATGTAACAGACGATGACATTATAAAACCAAAAAGCAGACATTGGAATGTGACCAAACCCTACATATACAGTTTTCATATATAAATACATTGTAATAAACGATTGTGCAACAATAAACTCATTTTTAAGCTTAGATTGAAATTACATCACTGAATGCTACTGCAAGTGAAATATGATTTTATAGTGGGAGAAATAAAACTAGTAAGACCCGACAGGAAAAAATTGGTATTAACCATTTGCAAACCGGTAGTAAGAAGATACCGAAAATATAGATATACAGGCAAGTAGTGATAAGGAGGACGTGACCACAGGGTTGCGTATTGATAAAATGTTAAGTTAAAAGTAAAGTTGAAAGTACAGAGCCTACAGAAGCACTCCTGCAGCAGGGAAATAGATGATGATCGACATGAAAATAAAATACGCCAGTAGATGCAGGGTAGGTTTGCACATGTGCAGGGTGTAGGTATACTGTCATGATGACCGTTTAGAAAAGAGGTTAGGACCTGATGAGTTCATCCCTCCATTAAATTGGAATTTTGTGGGCAAGAGAGTTAGTTTCTGGTGTTGGTGGATAATCTGAATAAAACTGGGTAATTATGAACTTTTATATTTAGAATTATTAAGTAAGCATTTGTGCACTGAAAATGTCTATTATTTGTATTTACATAATAAGAAATTAATCAAGTGAAAATAATTGTTTAGTTGGATTAATTAGTGATGGAATTTTGTATATTGATTTTAAAATGAAACTCTTGTTAGTGAAATTTATTACTAATTAAAGAATGGAACTTTACTATTTCGAATGGGCAATGCTAGGATATAAGAAGCCGGTTGGTTATGAACGACATTTCCAGAAGTTGGGTTTTATAAATGTTATGTAATTTAATATTGAAACAGGAAAACTTGGAGTGATGTAAGCTTTGTTGATGGATAGATTTCGAGTATTTTTAGGATTTGTTTCTTTTAGGAACACCTGGACAGATTGAAGTTAAGAAATTTACGTTTTTCTTTTAAGGAAAGTATATTTGCATGATTTATTGAAATTATTTATATTAATAGAGCTTAAGAATATGTTAGATTTTATAAGAATTTATTTAAACACTAGGTACAAAGGCACATTTGCAAAGGATATACAGCTATACCAGTGATGGAATCGTATTTGGAAGACACCTTGATTTCGAGAATTTACGTAATTTGACAAAAGTTTAATAAGAGTTTTAAAATATTTTAAAGTAAGGTAATGTATAACATCATACAATATGGGATACCAAAACAAGGGAAATTTATGCAGAATAACCATATTCCATGTAGAAATAATATTAAAGGTATTGCTGCGATAGATGATTTGGCGCCCCTCAATTGTGACAAGAGAAAAAGCCTTTCGGGGTAAATGATAGTGTACCATAGTTTTTTGTATTTCAGCCCTTTAACTTACTATTTTTATTTCTTTATTATTTTTATTTCCAATTTCATTACTTTCTTTTATAATTTTTTCATAGGATCCCACACCTGCATTACTGTAGTTAGCCGACACACCCGTATATTGTTATGGAGTCCCCACCTCTTCAGGACAAACCAAAATGTATTAATTTACCGTTCATTTTACCCACAACATAGTTTACTTTCTTTTTGTATTCAGATGTGTTAGGTCTTGCATGAGCAACTCACACACAATGAACAAAGTTTCAAGAGTGGTAAATGAATAACTCTTTTAATGTAACGTATATAAGTTTCAGTAGGTGCAAAAGTATAAGATTTGACATTGATCCCCTTTAATTAAATTTTGCATATAATCATCTATTTTGTGATGTCAATTTATCCTATTAAATACAAAGGCAAAAAATTCATTGTATTCATTTAATGACTAGGTTTATTTTCTATGTATTGGATTTCCAAAAGCTAACACCAACTTTAGTTAATCTGTATGTATTAGTCTGCCTAATCTATTAAAAACAAACCTTTTGTAATGATTCCTTTATGAATTTAGTGTATTGTATGAGACTTGTACGAGCATTGGGTTAATAACATGAAGCAAATATTCGGTCGTCGTTACGAGTATTTTGGTAGAAAGCTAATCAGTTGCTTACAGACATCAAGTGAAGAATAAAAACAAGTTGAAAATGCAAGGCATTGTCGCAACAAACTTCCAAATGTAGACTTACTTTAAAACAATTTAAAGAAATTAAAATTATTATGTTGTAATAATTATAAGTATTCAGATAAAATAAAAATTAATTCCCCGGGGGGGGGGTCGGGTATCCGTGGTCAGATTTTGTGGGGGTACCATATTTCGACTCAGCTATGTTAGGGGAGTCCAAATATGTATCGCACATTAATTTTGGACCTATTTGAAATTTTAATTTTCCGACGAATATCGGCGGGGCACGGCGTCCCGTGGCCCGATTTCAACTGACATCAAAACTTAAGCTCAGGACACCGAGCTGAATCGATTGATGTATCACACATTGCTGTCCGACCATTAGAAAGGCCTCGGACGGACAGACGGACGACAAATCGATTTCATAAACAAACGAAGTTCGTTGATAAAGTGTAGTGGCAGACCATGTCAAAATATGAGTCAAAAAAAAACTTTGAGTTACAATTCCACAATCAGTTGATTATAAATGCAATGACTGTATAGTTCTTTCATGTTGGATTGGGGCTGTCAAAAAAGAGTCCACCACTTAGACCCCAAGATATGTGTTAGTTTCACACTATTTGTATTGATTTTGGCATATGGAAGAGTAATATACAGCAATCACGTTAGAATAACATATATATGACAAGTTGTAAGGCACTATGTGACAATAGTGTTTATCGAGATCAAATTCTTAATAACATTTAAACTTACGGTCTTTAACTACACATGGTTTTGTACACATTGTCAAATTGATTCAATCAGAAGTTATAATGATATCTTTTTAAACTAAAAAACTTCAATTTTCGGCAATTGCCTTGAACAGTCGACTAATACAAAAATTCCCAAAGTGATTAATCATCATAGTGTAAGGGGTTGCATTACACTAAAAATATTTGGACGTGCTTTGTATGAAAAAATTCGTAAATAATTATTCTTAATTAAACATCATAATTCAAATTTTGTTGCTATAAAAATAATTCAGATAATAAAGTTCAATATTACTTTTTTATTGTATGGTAAGAATGAAGAATGATGACATTAAAAAATCACAAAGCAGGTATTGAAATATGACAAAGACTTGCATGTACCTTTCCATAGGTAATATTGTAACATACTTAGCGTGAGACTTGTGTGGAAAGCATAGATTAAACTAGATACATCGTATTAACCACACACTCGTCATTAAAATGATTTTCAGTGACAGTAAATTAGATTCGTTAGATGCAATGGAAAAGAAATAAAGGGAATTATATAGGAAACGATAACTTGAATGGATTGAATATATAGGGATACGAAATCTTACCCTTCCGTTGGGCAAAGTATTTTTCACGTACCTGAAGTGGAATCATTATCGTTGTGACCGTTTGAAACGTGTTGAAATTTGAAGAGTTTAATTCATCCTGTTATTAAGTTGGAATTTTCAGTTGTGCTGTAGCTGTCATTCGAAAAATGGAAAGTGGTATGGTTTGGACATTCTGAACCCTATATAGACGAATTAAACTGTAAGTAATATTATAGGCATGTTTATAATTCGATATAATTTATCTGTAACTGCGTATGTAAATATGGTTAATATTTTAGGACGTAGGACACTAATTCAACATCACAGTACTTTTTTTTTATTGGTTAATGATTTAGTGGCAGCACAAATGGTGAATAAATTTAAGTATAATGTTATCAGTTTAAAATATTATGAAATATGTAGGTGTTGGTATTAAAATATTTTGGAATGGACAATGATGTAGCACAAAGTTGGGATTTAACTGTTTCTTTCCTTACATTCAAAATTAATTTCGCTAAATTTTTCTTTCTGAAGTTAACTTATAGCTTGTCCTACGGCCTTACACAGAGCGACTCCTCTCCCCAGACCGTAATCTCATGTTCTCATACCCATACACATTGAATGTTTCCAGCTTACCATTTCCTATATAAGTACCTTTATTTCTTTTCCGTTGCGACCAACAAATCAGATATACTCCCATGGTAAATCATGTTAATTATGGTCAGCATCTACTTAATACAATGTATTGACTTTAATCTATTCTTACCACACGATTCTTGCGCTACAGTCTATTACAATGTATTCATCTACAAAACTGTATATGCAAGTGTTTCTCACATTTCAATGTCAGTTTTGTGGTTTTTTAATAACATCACCCTTCATTCTTACCATACAATGTATTTAAAAAAGTATTGTTAAACTTTATTATCAGAATTATTTTTATAGCAAAAAAAATTGAATTATGATGTTTAATTAAGAATAATTATTTACGAAATCTTTTATACAAAGCGCACCCATATATTTTCTTCAAAATGAAATTTTCTTTCTTTTATATTTAATATATTATTAGCATAATGGAACACGTTACAATGGTTACACAAAGAAGACATTTCTTCAACGATGGATTATAAGATAACTATACTATAATTTGTGCTGCATGTGTAATTATGATATAATAAACCTGAATTGATAGACTGTGATACAAAAGAGACACCATGAATTCTACTTTTATTTAATAACTGAAGTACTGATATTTTTTATGAATAGTCCTGCTGCATAGTAAACTTACAGAACGTCGAATCCCATAGATACTAGAGCACACACAACTACTATGGCATCCATTATATTCCAAAACTCCCGTAGATATGAGCCTGGATGTAAAATAACTCCCAAGTCTATTATTTTAAGTAACATTTCTACAGCAAAGACACCGGTGAATGCGTAATCTAATTTATCGAGGTATGTATTTCGAATCGAATCTTCTACGATAGGGTCTTCACACGCTAAAGCTATTGAACTTAAACAAATAACTATCATAATAAAAACATCGAAGTATCGTAAGTTCACTATCCAGTGTGCTCCTTTTCTTACTCTGTAAAAAAAGATAAATATTAATATAAATGTAATATAATAATTATAGTGAAAGACACATTCAATTTTGTTTACATGTTTGTAAAATTGTCTTCAATATAATTAAAAAAAGAAACCCCATTTTCCTTCACCATATTAAAAAGATTGGATACAGCTTACATATAAACTTAGACCCTTTTATAAACAAAATACTTGTAATAGAATTTTCTAAATTTTGTTAGCTTTTATAATTCCATAGATGCAGACTGTGCAAATTTCAGGGAAATCTTTAGGTTAGTTCAGAACAGAAAACAATGATGGTACATCTAACCAGTTCCAGGACTAAACACCTAATGATGATGATTATAATTCGAATCAAATCGTTTATTTATGTTATGTTTGTCTATTTGTTTAACTATGACCAATCACCCAAAAACATGTAAGATCAAGGTCTGAAGACTTACAATTTTGCTGAACCTTACTGTTCCAAGCAAGATGAGAATTGCACATAATAAAACATAAAGAAGCCTACAATTTTGCCTCTTATCCAAAAACAAAGAAATTATTTAGAAAAAATGCTAACATTTTTAGAACGATAGAGACCTTGTGTGGGAATCAAATCCGGGTCCTTTGCACCACAAGTGGCATGTCGTAATCTATTTTCAATTAAATAATAATTAGCTGTTGTTCCAGAACACTTCAGACGATATTCTCCTCACCACTTAGGCTGAAGTGAACCTTCCCAACATACAATTTACTATAATGTTGCTTTAAACACTATCGAGGATATTCTCCTCACCCGCAGGCTGGTGTTATCCACAACAAACAAGTAAATTGTTACGTTATAACTAAAATCTACTTAATTTATACTAATTCTAAATCTGTTGAAGCGGAACCAAATTAATCTTGCTTTCTCATTAGTTGTTGTCCAATAGGGAAAGCAAGGCAGTGTTTAAGAGGAGTCCTTTATGTTTAACAATTTTAATTGATTCATAGGCATTTAAGAAGGAAAACGTTGGTACCGTTTTTAACAATTTAACATTTTCTAGTTTAACATGGTGGCTGATGGAAAAATTGCAAAAGTCGGGCATTTATGAAATTAGTTGTCAGGGCCAGGGTGTTTTCAAAAATATATTGGTCAGAACATGTGGAATACAACAACAAGGTTTAAATAGTACTTTGCTCACTTCAAATATGGTAAATACGAAAGGTCTCAGCCCGCCAAACATATTTTTGAAACCAGCCACCCCGTTAAACTAGAGAATGTTAAATTGTTAAAAGCAGTACCAACGTGTTCCTTCTTAAGTGCCTATGAATCAATTAAAATTGTTAAACATAAAGGACCCCTCATAAACACTGATAAAGAGCCTGTAGAGCCATCTGCCTTGCTTTCCCTATTGGTCAACAACCAATGAGAAGGCAAGATTAATTTGGTTCTGCTTCAGCATTGTAAGGCAAAATTTTTTCTAACAAGGAAGAAGTCAAGTGTTGTGCCAAATAAACGGCATTTGACGTAGGTTTTGCTTTTCTGCTTTAACTTAAAAAATAATTCAAAGCAAAGCACGTCGTTTGCATCAGGAGGCCTACGGCGAAAATGAGCCATCAAAACATACCGGTGAAGATTGCTTTAGACGTCTCAGAAGTAGCAATTTCGACACTGAAGATAAGGAATGTTTCAAAAAACAATTTATGATGCTGATTTGCAAGCATTATTGCATGAAGATGATATGTAAACTCTAGAGTCATTAAACATTGCTTGCTAAGATATTTCCAAATGCGAACAAATTCAAAAGGAAGGAAAATAACCGTCGCAAGTATTGACAGAGAAACAAAAAATTGAAGAACCACTTCCAATATTTTGCTTTTGTGGCATGAAAGAAAGGGTTTTCTGCATCGAATTGTTACTGGTAACAAGAAGTGGATATATTTTGAATAGTGGATTTTACCTGGCAACACATCAACATCGACGGCACAACCTAAGCTTCGGAAAGAATCGTGTACCATGAGCTACTGAAACCGGGCAAAACTGTCAATGAGTATTGCTACCGACAACAACGATCAATTTGAACCAAACATCATTCGAAAAATAGCCAAAATGAGATACGAGACACGAACAAATGACATTGAAGCACAACAACGCTCGGTGCCATCGCACATCCATTGTCCTAGACACCATCAAAACTCTGAAATGGGATCCGTTACAACACCTGCCGTATTCGCCAGACCCCTTCCCTTCTAATTATCATGTTGTTACGATAATGCCAATTAATATATATTTAAACTTCCTCCACGTCGTCAACCATACAGAACCCTGGGCGTAATTGGTATGTCCCCAAATTTGGTTGCATGAGTTGTCGTCACTGGTAAAGCCCACAAGTCAACAAATAAGCCAGGAGATTTCTTGTTTTTATTAGAAGCCGAGGCCATCTACTGCTTTTCAGGTCTGTGTCCAGAGGGGTAGTTTCTTTTGTGTGCACAAAATTTTAATGGTGAAACGAAGATGCATACGCGGTATCAGAACACAAGATAGTTTATTTTGGGTAATGGGAAAAAGTAGTACAATGACATCAGAGGGATCACTTTGCCGAATTAACTGCAGCACACACGTTCGTTGACTTTGATTGCAAATAGTCAACTCAAGTCTCGTTCTCACAGGCTGTAGTAAATCCACCATTTCACGCTTCCTACGTTCAACCTGCTAACCACGTCCACATTCTTTTAGCCTGGGAATGCAAGCGTATGCGGTTCCATACCATAATTGGTGGGTTAATGTTTTGGAATTCATGGGAACTATAATTGTGAAACTTTACACGTAGAAACTTAAATTAAGGATGGGAAACACAGTTTTCCCTTGTTGGATTAAAAATCCCCTAAATTTAAATATTAAAATAAAATGTGAAGTGTCAAAAACGCACAACAACTTGTTCTAGTGGATGGCACATGGCTTGACTGGGCTACACGACTAATTTCAAAAAAGTACAAAATTGGTTGGATGAATGGTTTCGGTCCAAAGACTCATTGCTTTATCGTTGCAGTATTCATGTATTGTCAGACAGATGACAAAATATGTAGCTTGCACGGAACGATACTCTGAATAACCCATTTTTGTATCTCTTTTAAAATTTTCCATTTTTCATTGACCAAAAAGCTTGGAAACTTATTTGCACACCTAGTATGTAACGTTTATTAACTTTATTGTAGTTGTATTTCTGTAGGCATAGGAAATTGTATAAAATAGAGAGCAATATCCATCAGAATTTCATTAATGTTTAAATTAATAACTTGGATGAGGCTAAATTTAATAAATAAAAATACATTGTTATCACTAGCATACTTTATTACTACATCAGGTGTTGCTTCTACACTAATTTGTAATAAGGTCCTTTTCAAAAGAAGACTAGATAAAAGATATTTATCGCCAACCGTCAATATAGCCATGCATTACTATAGTGATTTAGGAAGTAAACAATAGTTATTTATTATACAAGGGAAAAAGTACTAGTATTTTAGCTTGAGGTGTTTTTGTCTCCCGATGCAAAGCGGAGGGAGACAAAACACCGCGAGTTAAAATCTCACATTTTTACCCGTGTATAATACACTATTTTTTTCTGCGACAGGCAAAACGATAATTTAATATCGAAAAAATATTAGAATATATTGAAGTCAAAAATCAATCGATGTCAAATTTGAAGTTTCAAACAAGTAATCAAATATTTGTCAATTTATTTCTGCGAGTGGTTTCAAAAATTGCTTACTTAAGTTGTTTATATCGGTTGTTTTGAACGCGACGAAGTTGTGATACAATGTTATATTACACCCGAATGTTACAAGTGTGAACCTGGCTATAAATTAAATATCTTCGTGTTCTTACTTATTTGCACATACCCGGAAAAAAATACTCATTTTTTTCCCGAGGAAAAAAGTAAATTTATAAAAAGTGACATTTTGTTACCTGTCAAGAAACATTAAATGTCAAATTTTTTTCCATCACAGAAAGAACACTTCATTTTACTGTAAGAATCAAATATTTTACCTGCCGCAAGCAAATATTGATCAGCATGGCAATGGCTGGATGACATTAAACAGAGATTTTTTGTCGTTAACATGGTTCCAACAGTACAAGTTTTATGGGCTTATTTATAGAAAATAATGAAAAAAGACATTCAGTGCACGCCGCCTAAAATTAAAGTCATAAAAAATGTCCTTCGAAATTCTACTACAAAAATCAATAGAAAAATACAATCGCCAGTATAACATATTCATAGAGTGGTGCAACTAACGGAATTAAAATATACAGTAAAAATATTTTACTAGCGTATTTTTCCAATTTATCAAGAAAGTATTCTCCTTCTTTGTTGTGGTCATATTATTCCATGGTGAAAACTGCAACGGTTTACTTTTATAGCTAAAGTAAATTAAATGTTTTAAAAAATTCATTCCAATAGGGTTTCTGTATCTACCCTAAAAACACCCTTTTCAATACTTGCTAGATATAGTGGCGTCCAACTTCGCTTTATTTAATTTTAGGTTTAACTAAGAATATTTCAACGCTGCCTTTTCTCACGCTCTCCCAAGGATAATAGCCATAGCGGCAGAAGCTGCAATGCTCAACGTCGTAGGATTAAAAATTAATCCGTTACATTTTAATTTTATTTAATTTTTAATACTTAATTCGTCACATTGACACATACAACAGGGGCTCGAAGTGTGTAACAACTTTGGTTAGCTATAAAAGTTGGAATTCATACTTTTCAAAGTGTACCAAGTAAAATTGCCAACCATCGGCATTTGTCAGAACCATCACTTAATATGGGATATTTCGTTGAACGTCTGCTACTCTCTTTGCCAACGCAAGCGGCAGTAATCGTCACAGAGAATGGAAAAGCGGCATGATTACAAAATCAAAACGAGGATCAAAAAGACGATTTTAGGCGAAGGCCAAACTGACAACATAGTTCCTACCAATGATAATTCTGCTAACGATTTAGAAATTGTTAACATAGATAATATATCTCAAACATTTTCTATTCAGACTCCTTTGTCACCAAGAATTAATTTTTATAATGTGTTAAGGTGCACGTTCGTGTTTAATATAACAAAAATAAGTAGATTTGTTTTATATTCGCTGTTATTCTTATATATGTTTACTTTGTAATAATAAAATGTTATAACTTATATCTCCATTTGTTTAAATAATAAATTTTCATGGTTGGCGATAAAAGTTTGTATATACCACATTAGTAAAGTGTCTTTATCGAACTCGCCTTGCTCACTCGGCTCAATCTCAGACTCATTTGATAAAGAATCACTTTACTGACTTAGTACATAAATAACTATTAAAACTGGCATGATTTAAAGTCAAAGATAGAAGCTAGTCAGCACAATAAAGAAATATATTTCGTATCAATCAACTGTGCTCACCAATGGTTAATAATACAATTACTTTAAAAAGAAAAACTTACACATTATTAGATGAAAGAACAAACATGCTAGAATATGGCAGCATTGGTTTTGGACCTACTATTTCTTCCTCTTCAGGAGGTGGCTTTTCATCACGTTTTTTCTTTTTAGCCGTTGGACTTGGAGGATTAATTTCTACTCTAGGAGTTGGTGAACCACCTATTGTAAGATATGATAAATTAAACTACAAGCAAAAAATTGCAAAGTTAAGTCATACTGCTCATTTCTTTAATAGTTAATTCAACATTACACTTTAGATTTAATGTTTAAAAAGTCAACATTCTAAGGTAATGGTCTTGTAGTTACATTTTAAACAAATACAAAGAGAGAGGCAGAGACTTAGCTAGGAAGGCAATACTGTATATAGCGCTTTTCAAATACATTTCAAGAAGCACAAATATATATTCCTTAGTTGCTAAATAAGGGTTATAATGCTTTTTAGCGGCAATCCCTGTATCTGAATATTGTTATTAATTTAAGTATTAATAATATAAATTATAAACTAATAAACACTTCTAATAATGTTAATTAGTCTTATCTGTCAGTGGATGTGGTTGGTGTCAAAATATCAGTAAATAATAAACATCTAATCCTCTTTGTCTTATATATATATATATATATATATATATATATATATATATATATATATTGCCGTGGTATCGGGGGTTAAGCTTTTAACATCGATCCCCAGCGTTGGGGCATCATAAAATTGCCGTGAAACCTTAAAAAAATTCTTTGACGAAACTGGGACAACATATAATTTTCAAAAATGCACAAATTTCAAAAAAAAAATTCCTTGCCATTTTATTTCCGCTTCAAAAACCTTCTGCAACTTCCATGGCTAGCTCAGCTGTGCCTCTTCTCGGATACCTAAATTTACTACCATTCCTCCTTCACACTCGCACACCATTCAATAAAATCACCAAAGAATACAACAATCATACAACCTTTTATTTACAGCTCTTAACTGATAAATTATTCACATGTATAAAAAAACAGTTTGATACCCTCATTACAAAACTCAAATATGGTATATTTTTAAAGTCCTTGATTTTCTAATTATTTTCAAGCAAATTTAATGAGACATGAGTTGATGGGCCCCACATATTACCTTAAATTGACTGTACACTGGAGTATGGTGAGCTCATAATAACCCAGTTTAGTTTATATACCCTTTTACACCTTGCATAAATTAAAACAAAATTTTTAGACCCGTTTACCCTTTACAATCCAATTTATATCCAGAATAAAATTTTGTAAGTTTTAAATACACCCCTTTTCAATATCTAACCTCAATAAATTGTCCAGTACATATATCTTTTCCAATACGTTTCTACAACCCTAAATAAACCCCAACAAGTCAATCACACAGCACCAAAATGTCACAAATGTTTATCAAACAACAGAAATTTTAAATAAATTACCTGGAGAATTCTTCAGGCTTCCATTGCTTCGAAGATGATCGCTAGAACACCTCGACTTCGTTACCATTCGTTGTGATACTCAGCGGATCCACAGACGATAACATCATTTGCAAGCCAAGCGCCTCGTTTCATAGTACCATTCCATATATCAACGTACAATCTTGGTTATTTGTGATGCTTACCCACATATATCAAGCTTCCATTTATAGATTTTCATGCTTTGTATTGTAGTAGCCAGACCTCTATTAATTTAATATACACTACACGTACTTCGCGTCAATAAATAGATGCCCGCTACTACTGAGTTACACTTGTAAGCACTATATTTACTGTATTAACAACACATACAATACTCACAAAAAAGCTCTACCGTTATGGTGGTCAGCATTCAGTACTTTATCGTAGTAAAGTAATATAGAAGCGAAGAAAAGACAAGAGAGCATTAATAATTTAGATGGAGTATTTATATCGTTTCAAAACCCCACCCGGGACACACTTGTTACGTTTTTTTTCGTGGCAGCCACGTTGGGCGCCAAATTTATGCTACGTTGGCTCGTAGCCGTACGTAACACCAAGAAAATCAAAGAATGACCGGGCTCAATCGGAGAGTAGGGGAGGTTGTAGAAAGCAGACTGACATATAATGTATGCGGCGGTAAGGAGTTAGTAACAATACCTGCAAGAAAATTAGTTAAGCAAACCTGAAAAAAAAAGAAAATAAGCATAGCAGCAATGAAAAGTCTAAGTTATTCAGTACTTTGTAGAATGTAAATAAAACTGTTCAGACAAACTATATATTATAATCACGATAAAAGCATTACAGAAATTTTTATCACAAAGTGAGGTAATATTGGGGAGTAGCAGAAACGTTTCCTCACACACCAATTAAACATAAATCAGACAAAATGTTAACAAAATATAAATAGATAAGACACAATTGGTATGAGTAATTCAGTAGTATTGATTTTTCTTTCTTTCTTTTTTTTTTCTCTATGTTTTAAAATAGCATGCAAGTCTATTGTAAAAGGTATCAGAACCACACAGATATGGTAAAGCAACGGATAGATATTTAAAGTAATAACCAGTAGGAAATAGTTCAACTTACAAAAGTCCTTCAGCAACGCTTCCTTGCATCGGAAGTGTGGGATTCAACGATGTCCTGCACTAACGAAGCACTTCACCCTTGACTGTGAGGGTGTTGATGGAACTTATCACACGTTACACTAATCACACCTACGTATTTCACTGGTGTTAGCAGCAGACATTATCACGCGTCGGAACTATGTAGCCTTGATAAATTCTATTTCCTAAGACAATAATTTCGAAATATTCTGTAGCACTAGTTTAATTTCAACTGGGACCAGATGTATATTATTTTCATAAACATCCCAATAAGCAGTGAGAAACTTCAAACAATACCTTTGTAAGCCGGTAATCTGTTATATTTCGCAAGTAACGAAATTTGCGCAAGCACTGGTCTATTTTAGATTCTTGGTTGTTAGAAAATTCAGAAACTACAGTATCACGGTATTTAAATAATCCAAAGTATGCGCTACTCTGCGAAGAAAAAGGACCGCGAAACTAGATCGCACACACCGTTTTAAATATCAAAAAACAAAACAACTAAAAAGAACCATAACGGGTCAAGCACGTGTATCACTAAAGCAAGTCCGTCAAATGTTCCTTAAAACATTTATTCACAAGAAAAACAACTAAAAACAATTAGTAAGACACGCGTAAGCAATAAAACCGTCCGTCAAATGTTCCGTAAAGCACACGTGCCTCGAGTTTAACAAGCTCTACTACTTTTACTTTCGACAGAAAAACAACTAAAAACACGGCCTGCTTATTTATGAACAATACCAGAATTGATACCGCAGTAATTCTCACTATTCTCAAAGCAGAAAGAAGCAGTATTTTTAACGTACTTAATATATCGGAACACAGAACAGAACTCCACTACTACAGTTAATATATAACTTTATTTACAGCAACAAGGAAAACGTATATTTAAAGTAATTCATGTATAGGAACAAAGAACCAAACGACAACTGCTTTTATTTCCAACAGAAAAGCAACAAAAAAAACAATTAGTAAAGCTACGCGTATCAGTAAAACCGTCAGTCAATGACCTTAAAACACACGTGCGTCGACCAAATCCGTCCGCCTATAAAACATACCATTTCAATCGCCATCAGAACTACACTATTTTCAAAGCAAAAAGGAAACAGCTTTTTTAACGTAATTATCGGAACAAAACACAAACTACAACTGCTCTCTAATCGGTTTCTATTCCATCGTTGTTACTACAACCGCTTATCGACTCTTATCTAAACTTGTATATCCACATAAGGAACAAAATTTATTTGAACGGCCAGACAAGAACGATGCAATTTATAATTAATTACAAGCGGTTTATCATTTTTCAATAAGTTGGAAAGTAATTTTCGAATAATCCTATTTAAAATTCGCTCCCTGCAATTTATTTATTAATTGAAAATCAAACTTCAATTAAACTATCTTTAATTAATACCCACGAGTTAAATTGCATACACTTTGAATTATTCTGAAGTATTTACCTTATACTAATAAATATAAAATATAGAACTAGTAGTTGCAGAAATGTATTTACGAATTGAGAAAAAGCGTAAAATGTTCAACGACTAAAAATGCACGTTACACACTTCAAGCGAAAAGCTTGTTTTCAAATCTAAATGCTAAAAATTTTGCACACAACCGTCTTGAAAATTCCTGAAATTTACTCCAGTCTACGTGCCGTATCCGAAAAGCGCTCTCAATCTTCGCGTGTGTCTACGTTTGGAAAACTGTCTGTTTTTAACCAATGATAAAATTCTCTGTCATTAGAAACCCCGCCTGAACTACATTCATCTCTGTCTTATGCATGTCTGCTGTCGCGTTTAAAACCCCACTTGAGTTACAGAAAATCGATATTGATGACAGCTTATCTCCACTCCACGTGTACATGGTACGTGCTTTTTCAACCTCAACGCTTCTGTAAATGTCTCTATCTGTTGTATATAACCAATCGTGCATTTCCTCGCCCTTTAAAAAGTTTGTTAGCCTTGTGGTTTATACCAACTGACAGTTGAAAATATTTCTATGAAATCCTATTTTAACACATGCTCGACTTCTTCGAAAGTAACCTTTTAAAATGCAGTTGTTCGTTTAGCACAACAATTCCTAGACTTTATATTTCGTCGTATTTGTATAAAACGAACTACATTTAGCTCGGAATTATTGATTTTGTTACGCAAGCACGTTCTCTTTTGCTTATATGTGTTGCATTAAAATAAATTAAAATTAATTATAAACTTCTATTTGCTTTAAAACTATTTTTTCTCTATGTAATTTCTAACATACCATTATTAATTATAAAAATACGTCAATACATGTCCGTTTTCCTTAAATGACTCAAATTAATTTTGCGCATAAATAAATCGTTCTTTTCTATATACAGGGTGGTTGAAATTTTATTGTTTACCACTGATTTAACCCTTTGAATCCACAACAATATATATATATATATATATATATATATACACACACACAAAGTAAAAAACAATTATTGGCAAGTGACTCAAATTCAGCCACGAGGGCATCCTGTTGACGCGTTTCGCCCTAATTGGGGCTCATCAGGACAGGAGTAGCAAAGTTGTAATATTTAATACAGACACCTTATGGGAAGTACAGCATCACCTAGCTCACAATTTGTGTCTTCGTGTCATTTCACCTGACATCGCAGGTTTTTAGCAACACTCTCTTCCGTCGAATGAAACCGGCTGCTGTTTGGGGCCCTTATCTCAATGGAACATTACTATGGTCCAGATATAATATTTATTAGAAATTTCAATATACCAAATTACATTAATAAAAGCAAGATTACAAGTTTCACATTAACATATACCTCAACTTTTTGTAGTTTTTACAACTTACGTCAATATAATCAAATAACTAACTTCAATGGAAAACTACTGGATTTGATTTTCTCGTCGACACCATGCAGTTTGTAAACAAGAAAACACTATACTCACTGAGGACTGTTATCATCCAGCGCTAACAATTTCACTCTCCATGGGTAAAATAATAGATTCTTAGTTTATTGCATTTCGATATTCCAGCTTATAACTTTCGTAAAGGCTTATACAATGAGCTTACTTTAATTGATTGAGAAGCACTTTATCCCCACACTGATATAAATAAAGCTTGTGATTATTTCTATGGCATTTTATATAGTGTATTCGACAAAAATGTTCCGAAAACAGTTCCAAAACAAAATGGTTATCTGCGTTGGTTTACTATGTCAATTATTAAGAATATAAAAAAGAAATATTCGCTATAGAAGCTTTATAAAAAAAACAAACGACCTACACATATATCAGCAGTTCAGTGAACTAAGATCTCAAACTAAACAAGACATTGCTATATCATATAAAGACTTCCTACAAAATGTGGAAATAAATATCAAAAGCAACCCAAAACAATTCTGGTCATACATGTCATATAAAAGTGTGCGTGCTGCTCGTCCATTTCACATAATCTTCAATGGAACTACAGTCAACACTGGCCCGAAAGTGGTGAATGCATTTGCAGACTACTTTTCTACCTGCTACAGCTATAATTTACAAAATACATTCAGATTGTCACAAATGATCCTACATAATTCAGTCATTTTTAATATGACAGTTATTTCTGAACATGACGTACTACAAGCTATTAAAAACATTAAGCCAAACAAGAAGAAGATTGTTGAGAACATATGTGTGGAGCACTGCACAGTATGTCCATAAAATCGGGGCAGTAGGAAAAGCAGACAGACAGAGATAGCAGCCTTCTGGAATGTTATGCTTCAAATGTATGAGGATGATAGCATGGATAGACAAAGTTAGTAACAAATAGATTATAGAAGTAGTAGAGGAAAAAACATACCTGTGGGAAACAAAAAAAATAGGAGAAATAGACGAGCAGGATACATTTTTGGGGAATAGTACGGGATAAATTACAAGCAGTGATAGGAAAAAAAGAGGTAGAGATAGACCTAGATCACACTATCGCATGCAGATAGTGATAGATGCAGACTGCAAATTTCAGGGAAATGTGTAGGTTAGTTCAGTATAGGAAACAATGAGGGTATGCGCTAACCAGTTCCAGGACTGAAGAGCTAATGATAATGATGATGAAATTGTTCACTTACCTTCCTTTCTAACTTTGCCTGGCTAGCTCAACAGAATTGACGGAGTTTTCAAAATGAAATCAAACAGCAATATCACAAAGCATGTATACATTATGAAATATTTTCTCTCATACAAAAGCATATAGAACATTTACAACATCGTTTCTTTCAAACATAAAATAATTCTAATTATTTATTATAAAAAAATTTTCCTTATATCATTTTAAATTTACAGAACTAAATTTCTTCTTTATTGGATATTTTACCTGGCTTTGTTTATTCCCATGCTTGTAAGGTTTGTTTGGCCAAAAAATCCTTGACAGATAATCTATTAAAAGGTCAAAGTGATTCAAACGCTGAATACAAACTTTCCTGGCATAAATCCTATACCAAAAAAATTAGCCGGACTATCTTAAACTAAATGACAAAATTCAAATATCACTTACAAAAAAATTATACTTGCACAAATTTACCAAGCATTTCTTTATCCAACTCGTAATTAAATACCTTCCTATTTTAACACGAAAATTACAGCTCTGACGTCAACTCCCTCAAAGGGGTAGGTACCCCTTTAATATTTTTAAATAGAAAGAGATCGCTTACGATAGTTCAATCGAAAGGAAATTTGTCTATTTAGCAATATATTATTTTTCTAAAAGAGTTATAACAATAAGCAAAATACAGGGAAAAATAGCCGTAATTACAATACATATTCGAAGTGACATCCTCGTGCATTTCTAGGCAATAACATAAACGAATATAAAAGTTATTAACTGAATTTCTTATCATCTCATCACCTACAGACCGAATTTCTTGAGCTATCCGGTTCTTTAAATCCTGTAAGTTTTCAGGTCTGTTTACATAAACTTTTTGTTTCAAATACGCGCAGAGAAATAGTTAAGGGGTATAAAATCTGACAATCTTAGGCTACTCTATACAGTCCCTTCGCCCAATCCATCGGTTAGAAAATGTTTGATTTAAATAATCTTGGACAATTCTGGCATAATGAGGGCTTGCCCCATCCTGCTGAAACTAAATTTATACAGTCTGTGATCATTTGAAAATATGTGTAGTAATTGTGGAATTACGAATGTTTGTAACATATGCAAATAGCTGTGAACTGTTACTGTTCCTTCAAAATAGTAAGGGCATGTTATTAAGTTATCAATAATACCTGCCCATACCATAACTTTTTGTGAATACTGGGTGTGTGCTTCCATTATCCAAAGAGGATTTTCTTGAGTAGAATATCTACAATTTTGTTTGCTGACACTTCCATGTAAACAAAAGGTAGCTTCATCAGAAAAAGAATTAATTTATTAAATTGTGGATTCTCATCCTGCTTCCTAGATAGTTCGTTGCAAAACTGTAGACGTCTATCTGGATTATCTTCGTTAAGCTCCTGTACCAACTGAACCTTATACGGATGAAAATTTTCAGCCTTAAACATTAGACGAACTGATCTTTGACATATCATTTTCTAATCCAATTTGTCTCGTTCTCTTGCGAGGGTTGTCATGTACAGAAAGAATTACCTCTAATGATACCTCTTCCTTAATTTTTGGACGTTTACCTAATTTTGGAATATCAGCAATACTTCCAGTTTTTTTATACTTTCTTTCAATTTCACACTGGATTGTGCAATATGCCTTTTAGGATATTTTTGATTAAACATATTACACACTTTTTTTGGTTTCTAGTTTTGTTACCATACCCAAACCTAATTAAAATTTCGATTCTTTGTTTCTCAGCAAGTTGAAACATTGCATACACTAAAGACCAACTAATAAACAAAATGTGCTCACAGTACAACTACCATGTAATTTACTTTTGTGATTTACACGTCAAATCGGTGCTTGCTGTGTTTTTCGTGTATTTGCTTAATTTTTGTAATTCCACTAGCAAATAATACATAAAACATACAAAATACTACACCGTTAAATATACAACTGAATTTCCTTTCAAATGAAGTATCGCAAGCTCCCCATTATATTAAAAAATATTAAGGGGTGTAACACCCAAGAACAGTTTTGTTGATATTCCAATTAAAAGGGGTTTGTTGAAATACATTTAAGGTACAGATACTTTGTAAACTTTTGGGTAAGTTAACTCACCAGTATCGGTTTCAGAATTCTAGGCCTAATCACCCTGGGACATGTCCATGTACTCTCTGCTGTAGAGTAGCCGAGGCGTTTGAGGAAAGTAGAGTAAAGACTATTGGGTCAGAAATAGTTGACAACCTTATGGAATAGGTAAGTGGACCCTTGTATTGCAATTCTGAACCATTAAAAGTGATATAGAGTTGGCATTCGATTATACATGTATTAGGTAACTCATTTCTTGTTTCTTTGACTGCTACATAGGTCAGGGGAGGAGGGCAAAATGTTACAAAAGGTAGCTACCCCCTTCTGGGAGTTAGCATCAGAGTTAAAATTTTTATGTCAAAAAGTTTTATATTTGACGTGTTTTGTTATTTTCTAAAAAATTAATAATAACATCAAAAATGAATTTATTCGTTACTTATGCCGCTCACTCTATATATATATAATATATATATATATATATATATATATATATATATATATATAGAGAGAGAGAGAGAGAGAGAGAGAGAGAGAGACACACACACACATGCACATACGTGTGCGTGCCCACACACGAGCACATGCACGTGCACACATACACAGACACACAAATTTGCTTTCTGAGTTGTGAATACAAATCCAGAGAACTTAGGTGTTATGTGAGTTAAAATCCTATTTCTCTTATTACTAATTAATATTTTGGCAATTCATAATATGATAAAAACATATTTTCAAGAACTATCTATAAAATTACTTTCAGGCAACAAAACATTTAAATACCTGGCACAGTGCACAGTATTTTATTTAAAAATAAACGGACATCATCTTTATAAAAGCTGACTTTTAAACCCAAAGTGTAATGTAAAAGCACAGTTTTAAGCAATCTTCTTACCATCCATTTTTAAAGCTTCCATCTCTTTTTCTAATTCCAAAGCTTGTTTTTCTTTGTTTTCTTCAGCTTGTTCCTCTTCAGCTGCTGTTAGTTCTTGGGCGTTTGCTAAATTATCAACAGCAATGGCCAAAAATACATTTAGTAGAGTATAATTTCCAAATAACATAAGAACTATAAAATATAATGAGTAAATCATATTTCCATCGCGAGCTTCAATTCCTTGGTACATAACTTCATTCCAGTCTTCACCAGTCAATATCTATAATGGCAAACGTTAAAATCTATTTTACGACTCAAAACACTTACCTCAAATACAGTTAATAAGGCAATTGGAAAGGTATTAAAATTAGTCGAAGGTGTGCCATGTTCAAAATTGAATTCTCCACCAAATAATTGCATTCCAAGTAAGGCAAAAATAAGAATGAAAAGAAAAAGTAGGAACAATAAGGATATAATGGAGCGCATTGAATTAAGTAGCGATATAACTAAATTACGAAGGGACGACCAATACTTTGTTACTTTAAAAATACGCAGTAAGCGAAGTGCACGTAATACTGATAACCCAAAGGAACCCCCTTTTACACTAGACCATACTACTTCAAATATTGAACCCGAAATAACAACACAATCAAAACGATTAAATGCTGATTCGAAGTAAATCCGTGGTCCTAATGCGTACATTTTAACAAACATTTCTAACATAAAAAGGCCCAAAAAAATAAATTCCGTGTAAACTGTAAAAGAAAAAATATCATTATTACAAAATATTAATATAGATTACATTACAAAAAGTATGGTGTTATTCTTGTGTAAGCTAGCCTAGAGTATTAAATTGATAATATCCACACCCCTCCCCCCGGAACATTATATTGATATAGTCTTTGCAATTTTTAGATAGACCTCGTCATTCGCAACGTCACACACGTGCTAACTATTTATACAGACATTTGTCATTATAAACCATAAAATACTTATGGTACGGTTTTGATTTGAACAGTACCAATGTGTAACGTTGCCAACAACAGAATTTTAATTGATTTGGTTGATTTAGGTTATATGTTGTTTAGTTATTCTTACATCTCGTGTACTTTTTATTTTTATTCGTTCATAATTTAATCAGTTTTTGCTTCAAACAGTTCTTTTCAGAACTCATATTAGTGTTACACCGAACTCTGATGACTGAAGATAATGAGTGGAATTAGTTTAGGCGTTAAGAGCTAAACAACTTGTTGCTAGTTTAATCACTTTGTTTGAAAAAGAAAGGGATAATGGTGAACCGTTTATTCCGTTAACAGCGGTTCGTGAGGTAGCTTAGTTCATTATTTACTTCAAAAACTATTTCTTATACATATTTTTAGAGAGTGTCGGTTGCCCAGCGTCTTAGTATTGGCAACGTAAAATCGATTTCCCAAACAATTGCGAAAAATGAACCATTTACGTCAAAAAAGCGAGTCCACACAAAGCCTGTCAGTGACGTAGATGAATTTACCAAAAGTGGAATTTGAAATGTGATTTATAGGTTATATGACAATTGTAAGTACTCATTTCCAAGTTAATGTATAGTATTACATGTATTTATTTTAGATGAACATATTTCTGTTCATACTTTGTGGCAGAATCTGAAGCACGATGAACTTTTTAATGGTTCTAAACGATCTCTTAATACAATCCTACACATAGGATTTAAATGGCAAAAAGATAACCAAATATTGTTAATAGAAGGATACGTTTCTTGAAGACATACAAGAGAATAAAAGAAGAGAATCTGTATCAGTTTGTGTTTGTGGACGAAACATGGATTTTTCACAATGGTGCAGTGAGCTGCTCCTGGCAAGACAGTGATTTAAGAACTGTAAAAAGTACACGAATTGATGGAAAAAGGTTTGTGTCAAATACTTCCTTTTAAAACAGAAAATGTAAATACTCTTTTAGGTACATAGTATTACATGCAGGAAATGTAAATGGTTTCATGGATTTTTCTTCGCTCACAAAACAACCCAGATTACCAGGGAGAAATGAGTGAACAGAATTTCTTGTATTGGTTTGAAAATCAATTATTGAAGAATTTGGAAGCACCATCTGCAATAGTTTTAGACAACGCTTCCTATCATTCTACTGTGTTACACAAAATACCTAATAGTTCCTGGAGAAAAAGTGACATCGCAGAATGGCTAACAAAACAAACAATTTCCTTTGATGGTAATGCTTTGAAAGCAGAGCTTCTGAAACTTGTCACGATGTAAGTCAAAATTATGTACTTTATAACATATCAGTATTTATTCAAAATTTTAAGCATAAACCGATAAAGGTTTTTAAAGCGGAATTGCTGGCCGAACAATATGGACATAAGGTGTTAAGATTGCCTCCGTATCACTGCATATTCAATGCAATTGAAAATGTATGGGGGTGTTAGTAAGAGCTACTACAACCGACACGCTGGAAGAGATGGAAGGTCTGTTGAAAACCGTTTACAGATGTAGAAAGAAGCATTAGAAAAAATAACACCAACGATTTGGGCACATTCAATAGAACATGCAGAAAAATTTGTCAAAGATTGGTGGGAACGTGGGATCAAATTTGATCAAGAAGATAATGCACCTCTAACTATTAACATTGGTGATGGTGATGACAGTGATTCAGATTTTCAATCAAATTGAACTAGTCAACCAAACGCATGGCTACCTAGAATTAAAAAATCTTTTTACACGATGTACTTCTAATTGAATTATAACTATCTTAAACTTTATGTATAATAAACAAGTACAACCATATATATTGCTACAGTTTGAAATCGAGCCCCAATGTTGGGTTGACATAAAATTGCCGTGGATCCTTAAAAAAAAACCTAAAACTTCGTGTCCCACGTTTCGGGCGCCATAAAAATTGCCGCGGTTACCTTAGAAACTCCTTTTTGGATCAGCTCACTAACTCGTGCCCCTCACTTTGGGCGTCATAAATAGACTTGCTACAAAAAAACCTCTATGTTGAGTATCTTCTGAAGACGCTCTCCAAATTTCGATACCTTGGATAGCTCTGCTCTGCTCTGCAAATTTATAACAAAAATAACTTTTTATGTTAATTGCCAATTTTATTATATAACCTCACCTTAGTAAGTATAAAATATGATTTACTGTTTATTCATCAATTTTGTAATTGTAGTACCTTTGAAAAAGGATTAAAATAAATCCGAAAGCTCAGGTTTATAAAAAAGAGTTTTCTTAAATAATCCAGCTGTCCTAAAACCCACAATATTTTTGGAAAATTATATATATATATATATATATATATATATATATATATATATATATATATATTAAAAGAAGAAAGTTCATTTTGTATTTAGAAGTCTATTGTTTTTTGAAGTTAAATGTCTATCAGAAAAAAGAAAATAAAAGTTAATTTAAAACGTCAAGTCTTGTGTCATTAAAAATCAATTTTAAAAGGACATTACATAAAATAAGTGTCAAAACTATATTTGGTAAAAGACAAGGATTAATTTATGAACATTTAGAAATGCTGTCAAAATATATCAAGAAAACAAAATTGAAATGAAAATAGACTTAGAAGAATATAAACTCTATGTCCACAGTATAAATTTTTTTTCAAAGAAGTAAAAGGAGCTACAAATTTTCTGAAGTAAGAAGAATCAAAGTCTACAAAATCATTTATTATTTATTGTAATAGTATAAAAAAAATTGTATCACAGTAATTATTCTTTATGAGTTAACCATTATACAGATTAAAATTTGGATAGAGCCGAAAAATATTCTATACAGAACTTCCATAGAAAATATTCGATCTGTCAAATATTCTAAAAATTTGAAAGATAGTTTTGAAGTGGAAATTTTGTATAAAAGGTATTTAATCATTACTAATTTGTATTGAAATTTTAGGGGGACATAAACTACTACTTTAAGAATTGATATAACAGTGAATAGGAACCATTATAACACTGAAAAAAATTGAAGATTCAAACCATAAGTTTTTGAACTATTTATTTGAAAATAAAAAAATTAAATATTGAAGCGATCTATTTTAAACCATTTTATAAAGAAACTTAATTTATATTCAATTAATGATAAAATTTGAATCCCACCTGAGATCATTAATTTAGTGAGTAAGAGCAATATTTAGTCTGAGAAGAATATTTATAAAATATCCATTTAGAGTCTCATTGCTAAAAAAATACAAAACTTTTATAATTCTATATTAAAATATATGATAGTAGATGGTTTCAGGGAAATCTAAAAGATTATTTTAAAGTAATATATCTTAATTATTCAAAGTTAATGAGAATTTTACTTACAAAAGGAATTGTAAATTTGTTCCTTTTCTATTTGTATAATCAAAATGTTTAAATTATAATTCCAATAACATAACCTCTTGAATAACTGTGGCTATTATTCCGTGTCTGGTATAATATACTCATGGTCATATAAGATTAGGAACATTAGAAATAAGCAACTATATTTAAAATATGCTCAGTGCTAAAAATATAAAAGTAAACAAAATATATTGTTAATTAATGACTTAATCTGCAATATTGTCCATAGAAATTTATCCTAAAAAATACTTTTTTAAAAAGTAACAAGTCACATTCGTCATTTGCTATTAAATATTTTTAATCTCTGTATTCTACCGATGGCGCATTATAGTCATGTGGCAATAGAATTTTGATAGTGGCAACGTCGCTACAATTTGACGTCACAAATGGTAATGACGCAGGTCTAATTAGAAATTGCAAAAACTATACCATTGAACTTTTTCTTTTATCCCTGTTCTTTTAATGAGAAAGAGCAGAAAATAATTTTGTTTTGTCGTGTACAATGCACCATTAAATGTACAACACCACTTTATTTTCGAGTCACTCTCATATTTATCATAAGAATTAAACAGTGTCACCATTTTATTTGTAATGTAAAAATCAGTAGCTGTAAACTAAACAAGTGTATACTTACAAAGAAATTGCGTTAACCAATCTGGCTGACCATGATATTCAACGGCAACACACACTGTATTAAAAAACACTAGAACGATGACAAACCAATAAAACGATTGTGCTTTAACAACGTGCCTGATCCAGAATCGAAATCGTTTTTCGGCTCTCCAAAACCCAGCACAGCCTCCATGATTTTTTACTCTCGATTTGAAGTAAAGGCCTCTACCAAAACCTGTTAACAATACTACTTTCACTATGTGACAAGCTGCTTATTCCAAAAGTAAATTATGTTAGTAAATAAGAAATATACAGTCAGTTGTGAAGTAAAAATTAGGTATAAATTGCTACATCTAGAAGCTTTTACAAACCATAAGACTGAAATGCACGCACAACACTGCATTTTGTATGCAACTAGCTTGTTATTTAACTAAAGTAATGAGTTTAGATCAATACAAACTACAAAATACATTGTATTTTTATTAAGCCCAGAGAATGATACTGCATTGTTAGTGGTAAGGATGGGTAATGCTCGTGCATTACTTAAGTGCATATTAGATTGTAGAAATAAATTGATATAATGGAATGAGTTTCAGAAAGAATTTGCCCTGAAAAATATATACAAGCTCAAGAGGTTGAAACTATTATTGCTGTAATTGAAATCTCAGTCGGGTTCTTTATCAGTGGCACATGTAAATACAAACAAGTCAAATGCAAATTTAATGCTATAAACCATATAACATGTACAAAAACAAGCTTCTAAACTAAAATATCAATGCGTATAAGAAAACAGAGTACCTACAACACAGGATCGTGTTGTCATTCGCACAATTTACCATAATAACAATTAATATGCTACTCTATTCCTAAAGATGCCCAGACGGAGCCCCTTAGCAACTACCCTCGCACACGTCCATTCCCCGACTGACTCTCTCTCCCCTCTACTCCACTCATTGTCTTCGTGTCTGGAACCACCTCAAAACTTATGCTATTTCAATGGAATATTAAATTAGGACAAATAAATAAACCAAAAAGCATCTAATATATACTAAACACAACCACCAATAACAATTTGGAAATAACCAGGTAAATTTCGTTTATCCTAAACGTATAAAAAATCACAACGACAATAAAATCATGAATTTACAACTCTACAGAAGAAATGTGTAGTGATCAACAAGTGCCCCCAGCTTTCGGTATCAACTGTAAAATGTGGAAACAATGATCGTTCACACTGATGATGACACTGATCCGACCATAAGACTGTTTTAGACACACAAAGCTCGAGAACTGAATTATTAAAAGAACGGGGAATGTGGGATATAACAATTACGTTGGGAATTAATAAGGGAAAACAAAATGATAATTTAGTGACAGTGAATGTGTATGTGATAGGCCACTCAATGGGTGTCAGATGGAGAATTGTTTTGAACTTTACTGGAATATCGGGCCGAAAAGTTCAAGCACGCGGGTAAAGCATGGAATTTAAATCACGTCGGTGATGCATCAAAAGGGTGATAAGTGGGTACTTTACAACTGAATGTTGAAATTCAAATAGCTGAAGTGGGGAATCTGTACCGAGGAAGTAAACAAGCGAATCGGAGGAGTAAGTTAACCTAGAAATCCTTAGATTTTTAAATTGTGAGTACGGTCTGAGCTCTGCGTGGTTTTTGGTTTCCGTTTGATAAATATCTACATGTGATTTTATAAATAAAAAATTGCAATTGGTTTGTAGAGCGCAGAAGTAGTTTTGTTTACATCTAAACCCAATATTATTGGAAAGGAAGTTTGAAACTTTTGAAACGCTAAGAAAGATGTGTGTATTAATTTAAATGAGTTTCAATTGTGGGATATATTTGCAAATAAATTTGTTTTGGTTAATTTAGTATTTTTAGTAAACATTGGAATGATGAAAGCAGAAGTTGGTGTTGCGCTGTTTTTCTATGAATTATTGTTCATGGGATTTAAAATGTCATATAAATCAATCTAGGAGACTACAACATCGGAATGGTAATATTATTTACGGATACACGTCTTTTTAACTTCTGTTAATAACATCTGGCCAGTAGAAGTATATTAAGTTAGTTTTTTCTTAGATTAATGTATGTATATTTCTAGAATTACTGTTAATGGAGTTGAAGCTTAGGTAAATTTTTATTCGGAATTATTTAGAAGATATTTAAAGATGATGAATGTGACAGGATATCCAGTTACACCAGTGATGAAGTCATATTAAGAAGAGGTCTTTATTTTAAAAATTTCTTTAATTTGATAAAAGTTAATGAGAATTTTTAAGGTATGATAGATGAAGATACAGATGAAGTGACGAGTTACAATGGCGCTCACATTGTGAGGCCCGAATTATTACTTTATCTTCTCCCATAGGACAAGGTCTCGAAATGCGTTCTCTATAAATAAAAAAAAACTGTTACAATGGAAAACAATGTATTTGGAAAAATATAATAAAGAGAAATAAACGACTGATAGGTCGTCACTGAGCACATCCAGGACCTACTACTTATAATGTAAGGAAAGGTAGAACAGAAAAATTACGTAGGAGATCACGACTTGCATATATCTAACGCAGATTATAATGGATGTAGTTTGTGACAAGTATGACACAACCAACACAATAGAAAGTGTTAGAAAATTACCCGCTAACTAGTGAACGACAAAATCATGTTACTAGTTCGAGAAAAGCCATCTAAAATTGATAAACTGCTTGTTCAAAAAATTAGCAGGAACTTTAACTTCACAAAATGTTAAACTCTAGTTACCATTCAATGTGCATGTCGTTTAAAACGGTTTTGGATCTTAGTGATGCAGAATGTCCTCTTAAACAGGAACCACCTCATTATCTTCGTACTCCATCTTGCATTCAGGATTTATGTTTGTTCTTTTTTTCAGCTTTTTTATCTCAAAAACTTGCAAATTAGAATTTTTTTGGAGATTGCATTCTGGGTGAATTTTTAGCAAGGAATAATTCATTCTCCTCTGAAAAATGAATAATCCGCACCAGGAAAGTTCCAGCAGGTGATATAATATTTCTTAATATAGTTCAATGCTATAGCAAAAAACCGTACAAGTTGTTGGTACAAACCACTTATTGGGGAAGTGTTACTAGTGGTAAAAATCAGGGTCGCCATCTCAAATTGGTAGATTGCCAATATTGCAGCCAATTTAAAAAAGCGAGTTTGTCTTTCAGAGAAAGCTCCATATCTTTTGTTTTATTGATCGGATTTCGATAGTTTTCTTCAGACGTAAGCATATAACATTTTCTACTAGTTCAGTCTGAATCAGTTTCTGTTTAGTTTTAATTTGAAGATGCAAATTTTAAATTTGTATTTTTTTATAGATAACTCCACAGCATATCTGAGATAATTTTCCCGTCATAAATTAGGCTTTTAAAAACTTTTTCTAAACAAAGTCGATTAATTAATTTGAAGATGCAAATTTTAAATTTGTATTTTTTTATAGAAAACTCCATAGCATATTTGAGAAAATTTTCCCGTCATAAATTCAGTTTTTAAAATCTTTTTCTAAATAAAGTTGATTGAGTGTATGTGGAGAAACAGTACCTTGAAAATCAAAAGTAATGCAATAAACATAATGTCTTTAAACAGATGCGTTTAGAGTTGCATAGCATTGTGTTGTTTCAGTGTGTATAGTTTCGTTTGTAGCCCCGAGCATCCCTGATTACATTCAATCAATAATCTGCCAGCATTGTGGGATTACACTTCCCTCAGTATCGGTTTTCACAATATATAATACCTTGGCAAAACCTTTCACCATGTTCGTTACTCAGAGACCCTAGATTTCTAAGGAAAAGGTTCAAATGCAAGTGGAGAAAACGAATCTTCAAAGACATGTTACAACCCAAATCCTTGTATGTGGAAATTAAAAGATTCACAACTTGGTTCGTAATTCTTTTCCTTGTACTTCCCAAGAACTTGGAACACACCAATTTAAGTGGTACCCAGACAGCAGTCTCAATCTGGATCAGTTTTCATCAAATACTTTTATGTGTGACAAACTTACAGTCCAATAAAAATATTTTTTTAATTTTTGTCTCACTTAGTCTGGGAAACATCTTTCTCAGATATCGGAATTCTCACCATGTTTATTTAAAGCTTTGACAAGGTTTTTCATTAGTCCCACTTTTATGTGCAGAGGTGGTAGCAAAACTTTTGTATTAATGAAAGAAGGATTTGTAACATTTATTCTCGAATAAGATTTTCTCGCATTTTCCAGTCTTTTAAAAAGTAGTGCTTATTCTTTGCTCTGCTGTCCAATTAGCAGAAAAAGTAGCAGTGCTTGGTGTAATCCAATTGTATTTCTAACAAAAGTGCTATGACTTTTAAATGACCATATGTGCTTCACCCATGTTCTACATACTTAATTTTTTCAAGTAAAGTTTCCACATTGTCATAGTTTTTTTTCATATGTACTGTGCGTGCAATAGGAATTTCAAATGTAGAGGAGAACTTCTTTCAAGTTTAGAGTAGATGAATTATAAATAGTCTCAACTAGTTTTGTATTTATATCCTAAGGCATCCACTACTCCGAGAACATCTACAGATGCACCAACTGACGCATGATGTAAAAAATTAAAAACATCTTGTTCATGTTTTCGATATGAGGAAATATGCGTACTACTTTGTAATAGTATCAAACCTTGCAGGATTCCTTTTCCAGGTGGCGAAAATATTGAAGGAATCTGGTATGAGACAGTTTGGTGCCATTATTTTTAACTAGTAAAGCCTTCTTCTTACTCTTCTTTGGGAATTAAACCACTCATAGTCTTTAAAATCATCTTTATTTACGTTTCGATCCATGACCTAGGATCATTGTCAAAATAATAAAAACTTCAAGCTTGACATTTATGACATAAATTGAAGGTGACTGATTTATTGATGTTTGAAATATTTGGTTTGAGTACACTAAGCAAAAATTTTTAAAGTTTAAAAGAATGATTGCCTTCAATTTGTGTTATTGAATTTATATAAAATTCACCAATAAAAATTAATCAGCTGATTTCACGTTAAGCGTATTGGCTACCAAAAAAAAGTCGGTCCCAGGCCGTAACACAAATTGAAGGCAATCATTCTTTTAAACTTTAAAAATTTTTGCTTAGTGTACTCAAACCAAATATTTTGAACATCAATAAATCAAAGTCACCTTCAATTTATGTCATAAATGTCAAACTTGAAGTTTTTATTATTTTGACAACAATCCTAGGTCATGGATCGAAACGTAAATAAAGATGATTTTAAAAACTACGAGTGGTTTAATTCCCAAAGAAGATTAAGAAGAATGCTAAACAAACCACAACAAACATACAGGGAGTATTTAGTAAAGTCTTGCAAGGTAAGTGATACTTGTAAAGTAGTTTTGTATTTGGGCCCTTCTAAATGTTTAGATTTATATTATTTTTATCATATTTTCCATAGGAACACACTTCTACATCACTGTAGTTAGCCGGTGCACTTATAAATTTGTTGAAGTTCCCCGCCCTTTTGCAGCATATCAAAATTCGTAACGTAACGATTTTTATTTGAATTTATGTAAGAACTGTAATGAACCGGTTTTATACACTTTCCACGATATAGAAATTTTAAGTAGGACTGTAATTACATAGGATTTTCAATAACTAAATTATATGAAATATTTAGAGTTGGAAACAATGCAAACAATTGGTTCCTATATAATAAAGCAAACAAACATTCACCTTGTCCTTCCAGTAGACTGCATATACGAGCGCTAGTTCTTGTGGACACACATGGACAGCATAAACGTGAATTGCCTGTTCTTTAATATACAGCCATAAACCAAAATATAAACACTGACTCCAAATCACACGGTAACCACTACATAGGTTACATACAAAAAAGGGGACGGTACACACATTTAACCCGTCAATAATGTATTTACATGTTGTTTCCACCAAGTATGAAAAGTAACTCCTTATTTTAAAAATACCAAAAGAGTGGGAATACATTATCACTAATATATATCGGAATTATTCGCAAACTAACCTATTATTACCGATCCGACTAATATACCGGATTTATACGCGAGTTAACCGAACATGTAAAGACACATTTATAAAAGACATCCAGATACCCAAATGGTGGAATCTTATTTTGTAAAGGCATTTCATTTTTCAATTTTATTTAATTTGACAAAACTTAAGAAGTCATTTTAGATATTTGAAAGGAAGGTAGTGTATAATGAGAAACATTAGTGAATACCGAAACAAACGAGGTCTGTGTGGAATGATCATCTTCCATGTAGTTTCAAAAGGAATTGTGGTGACAGACAATTTGGCGCCCCTCAATTATGACTATAGAAAAGCCTTTCAGGGTAAGTGATGTTGTACCTTTTTTTTTGTATTTCAGACACTGAATAATTATTTTTATTTATTTATTACTGTTATTTCAAATTACTCGGTAAAATAGGGCATAAAATTAGAAAACAATAGAAGGGAAACGAGCTGAATACATATGCTGTGTAAGAATTTCAGAGAACTATGTAGACTAGCTCAGAATATAAATAAACAACCACCGAAGGTCGGAGAAATAGGGCATATAACTGTAAATAGAAGGTGATCGAACTGCATCTAACAAGAAAGAACAGCGCCTATGAGGAAAGGCAACAAACATAGAACAAGAAGACAATTGTTGAAAGCATATGTGTGGAGCAAAGCACAGTATGCCTATGAAATATGGGCAGTCTGAAACGCAGACAGAAAAACGGTAGCAGCCTTTTGAAATGCTGTGCTTCAGATGTATGAGGACGATTGCATGGACAGACAAAGATAATAACAAATAAGTTATAGAAATAGTAGGGGAACAAGGATATCTGGGGAAAAAGAGAATTAGAAGGGCGGAATACGTTCTAAAGCATTTTGGAGAATAGTATGGGATATATTATAAGCAGAGATAGGAAAAAAGAGGTAGATGTAGATCTAGATCAGACAGTTATAGATGCAAACTGTGTATATTTCAGGGAAATCTGTAGGTTAGTTCAGAATAGGGAACAATGATGGTACGCGTCTAACCACTTCTAGGACTGAAGACCTAATGATGATGATGATTTCAAATTTCTTTATTTTCTTCTATTATAAGAACTTCCCACACCACTGCAGTTAGTCGAAGTAGCCTTATTTTGTTACGAGGTCCTTGCTCCTTCAGGACAAAACAAAATTTAGTAACTTAATACACATTATACCCATAATATACTACAAAAAATATTATATATAAACAGTATATTATGGTTCAATACAAAGCCGTCATGAACTGAAAAATAAAATGTAAAAGAGCGCTGCAACCCTTACAAACAAGAACTTATCTTGCATATTTTGCAATGTAACAGCATTAAGTGTGGTCGCATAATCATAAGAAAGCCCCAATTAACTTGCTTAACAACTTTTAAAGACCCGATTAAAATAAAAAAGAAAACATTTAAATACTTCTTTCAATACAGAGAAATAAAAAAAGACGTATCAAAATGATACTTTTCGAAGGAAATTGATTATAAGTATCTGCTATAGGGCTTTCTTATACATATATCACTCAATCTCTGTAAGGGAATAACGACACTCATTTGGCTTAATAAGAAAATCCATAATATTTTGTAGCTGAACAACCACTAACTCACTATAAACTAATTTAATATTGCAATAGATAAGTGCTAGTAAGTGCTACTCCGATAATTAAAGTATTTATAAAACTAATTTTCAGGACTACAATACCTATATAATAGCATGCTCTATTGGCATATTAGTTTGGAATATAAAGTCTATGTAATGCTTTAGACTAATTCCTACCATAAATCCTGCTTTTATGGCTTACTATTAGCTAATTAAAGATATTATCTATATGTATAAGCAGTCTAATCAGAATAGCTCTTGAATACATAATCCTCTATTATTACCAGGTTGGAACAAATTGATACAAACTGATTTTGCAAATTGCAATATTACTTATCTTTTTGTAAAAATTAGATACTTCTGTACTACACTTCGTAAATAAGAATTGTTTGGTTCAGTATACTTAGAAACACAAATACGCTGTAAGTAAACAACATAATTACTTTGGTTTGTTTTCTTTATTATAAGCATTTTTAGCTGCAGTACTTTATTATCGAAATTTAATTCAATACTATCATGCTCGTATTGACCCCACCGCTTCATCTTCCTACAAATACCTAATGAATGATTTAATTTACCCTATTATTTATTGTCCTAGATCTTTGTTTAAAATCTATCTCTGTAGAATTCGTATATGAAATAATCAACAAAATAAATTTAGGTTATAAAAAAATAGTTTTGAAATTGTTATTTTCTGCCATCTGTGTTTCTTAGTATCACAATCGATATTTTAAGGAAAGTCACTGTTACGATAAACTTAAATTTGTTAAATATTTCAAATGGTGTGAAATATAACGTAGTCAAAAGTTACAAACATTTTAAATGTTGGACAAATGCTTCAAACGTCAAATATGCGTAGACGATTTTTATAAGTGGTAAGCACCTTCGAAAATTTGTATTTGCTACAGGTTGTAGTGTACGAAACAATATAGATGAACGTCCCATTAACGCACCACCAAAATAGGATTAGTTTTAAGAATTTGTTAGATGTAAAAGTGGTTGGTAGTCAGTCGGTGTGAGGGTTTGATTGGGAGTAGTTCTATGTTTTTGTCGTTTTAATATTTACGTCTGTATTTACACTGAATGTGTGCTCATTATTGTATAAGGGTTTTGTTTATATGAAGTGATGCTTCTGAATAATAGTGCAAGAAATGGCAGTTAGTTGAACGATTATACTCATTAAAAAGACACAGAGGTCGGTGTTTGTGAGTGCCTGCACACAACAAGGGAAATGCGATTATTAATGTAAGTTGTTTATTTTCCGTATAATTGCCTGTATGGGATTGCTTATTGATGAACTATTTCTTGTATTCTATGGGTAATTACTCCTTTATGTATGTATTTTGTTGTAAGACCCACATTCGAAGAAGTAAAATAGGTTATTTGTAAGAAGCTCGTTTTAGTCAAGAACCTAGAACCCCAGTAGAACAAAGAGTATACAACAAGGTGATTTTAACATATTATTTACTTGGCAATTATAAATTACAAAACTGTTTCGTTTGTAACGATTTCTTTTATACCTTTAGCCCAGTAAAATGACAAAATTTGTAAACAGGCTTGTTTTAGGGTACTATTTAACATATTAAAAGTCCCCATGTCTAGACGCTACGTTGCGGACAGGAGAGGGTCCAAAAAATCAGTTTTTCGCAAATATCAACTTTACGGAAACTTATGTTTGTATCAAAATTGTAGCTTACAAAATTCCGCACAATTTCGTTTTTTATTCAAGTCTGTACGACCAAATGAAGCAGAGATATAATTTTTTTAAACATCGGTAGTTTTGCGACACAGCACAAACGCATTTTTCACTGATATCTCGAAAATGGACTCTTGAATCGAAAAATGTTTCAAATAAAAGTTGTAGACAATCTTAATTACGAACAATTTTGTTTTTTATTCATTTCTGTATAGCCCAAATTTGCCGAGTTATTAATTAAAAGACAACATTTTTTGTTGATAGTGGTGTTTTGCATGTAAAAATCAGTATTAACTCTGAAAGTATAGGTCGTACACATATAGTATGTATAATGAAAGTACAAGAGAATAAAATTTTGAACATGTTGATGTATGCATGAATCCATTTTGGTAAAGATAGCTTAAAGTTAAAAGCAAAAAACATGAGAAAATGTCATTTTTGACTGCATTTTGGAAAATAACTTTTTCTGATTGGTTGAAGGCAGAAATGTTATGTATTTTTCTTGAAGATATTTTAATTATCTTTAAAATGAGACGTCGTAGAACTTTTTCATTGAAACGTTGCCGAATTACAGGCGTTTAAATATTTAAGAAAAAAAATAAATTTTTGTTAAATTAACATTTTAGTCCAAAAATACGTGAATAATAATTTTTAAAAAATTTATTTTATCTTGTTTTCATTATTTCATATTGAACGTGCTGAAGTAATATAAGTCCTTTGCAAAGTATATTTTATTTAAAAAAAAGTTTATGAATATTGCTGTATTTTTGATAAATTATGGAAAAATTGCATTAGCATTCATTTTTTGTAAATATCTTCGTTTCTATTAACTTTACGAAAAACTTCAAGAGACCGAAATTAAAGCTGATAAAATTTCCTATAAAATAGAGTTGGTGGTATGTAATTTTGAATGCATCTTGATGGAAAACTAGCGTTTCAAAAGACAGGCAAGTTTACGCATGTAGCAGATCATCACTATGAGTCATTTGAAATGATGAATAAACGTGTCCTTAACCATTTTACTGTACTTATTGAAGTGTCAGAAGTTATTCTTGGGGTCTTTCTGAATCGTTTGGTACTAGGCCGACATTTTTAGGACCCATAGTACTGTATGTAGCTACTAAAGATTGAGAAGGGTCCAAAGCAATAAAATAGCAATTGGTTAATAAAATGTGAGTATTTTATTTTTATTATTGTTCAAGCCATTGAAAGATGTGATAATAAATAAAAAACGAAATTGTTCGTAATTAGATGTCTCTACAACTTTTATTTAAACATTTCTCGATTCGAGAGTCCATTTTCGAGATATTCGCAAAAAATGCGTGACGCACGTATGCGATTTCGTTCGGTGTTTAAAAAAATTATATCTCTGCTCCATTTGGTCGTACAGACTTGAATAAAAATTAAATTGTGCGAAATTTTGTAAGCTGCAATTTTAATATCTACACAAATTTCCATAAAATTGATATTTTCCGAGTTATTTAGGAAAAACTAATTTTTTGGACCTTTTGAACCCTCCCTTTACTGCAACGTAGCGTCTACACGTGGGGACTTTTAATATGTTGAATAGTACCCTAAAACAAGCCTGTTTACAAAGTTTTTCAGCCCAATCAGTATTATTTCCTCCAAAACGACAAATTTCGAGTCATGTTAGGGCTACTTAGACACTTTCCTTGAAGATATCTAAAATTAAGAACACTCTTGGCACCCACAACGTCCTCTAGGGCATAGTTGTATTTGATAGTAACGTCACAATTTAGTTGCAAACTCCTATTTATAGATTAGTATTCCCTTTATAAAATAGAAAGATTGTACATTTGTATTGTGTTGAAGCTCCGTGTCACCAATTGTTTATTCGTTTCACATTATACACCTATTTCATTCATCAGTATTTCTGTATTCCTATAATCATTATTTTCTTACAGGTACCATTATTATTCTAGGTTCCTCAGAGCTTTCTAATCTACTGATATTAGTTTTTCCCTTTCTTTGTGACCCGGTATGATACTTATGCTTCACAGTGGTACCACAGAGTCTGTTTTCTTCTTTTCATGGCATTTCTAACACTTATCCGAATTTTAGTTAACATTTTATATTCTTGAGTGCTTTGCCTACGACCACTCTACCACAAGCAACAAGCCATAGATCGGGCATTTCTATAACTGCCATCGTCTGCCACTACCATTCTCTCCTATATGCATTCTCTGCCCATTTCTTGTCCCATCCGTTATATATGCTCAGCACTTTTGGTGCATTGTTTATGCTTAAATCGTGATATATATTTTTGGCTAAACCAACATGGAGCCTTGACACTATCCTTAGGTTCATTTTTTATTTAATATATCAGCGATTATTACTTTTCTCATAAATTTTTACCCTTACAATTATTTTCTCACTACTGTTGAACAATTTGTACTTACTCAACAATGGGTATTTGAAAGTTAGATGTAAACTGATTGCTAAAGTACAAGCTACAGTACGAATTATCATCTAGTAGGTTTAGCATTAGCATTAGTGTAGAAATATTACGTAAAGCCGTTCACAACACAATTCAAGTGGAGGCAAATCAGTCATTTACCTCAAGTACTTATAACATTGTTTTTAAAAAAGATGATGTGTCTGATAACAAATTTGCTCGGTTACATTCTCTATGAGTACATACCCAACACCGTTGCGAATTTATCGGGTAATGATTCATAACTGGAATTTGTGATTTGAATTTAGGAACTTTATCTTGCGCGTAACCTATCAAAGCATCAACTTTTTATGGCTACTCCTAAATTACTTACTAGAAAATCGCTTTTAATTTTTCGGGCTCACCAACATTTTATAACTTGTTGGAAAGAGATAGTACATTTATTACTGAAGTTTTACCAGTCAAAAAACACCTGTTTAGATGAAATTAAAGCAAGAATAATGAGTCCTACTAAGAGCATTGGTTTATACATAGTTACTATACAAGGTTTATACTCATAACTATTAAGGCGTATTCCTGAAATAAGACAATTAGACTTTATTTAACGCAATGTATCTCCACTTTATCAATCCTTTGGATGGACATCAGCCATTTTCTCAATTAGTATCGGTGGGCAAGAAGTTGGAGCTTAGCAAATGTTCCATAGACACATTTCAACTGCCACCTTCAAAACACACATCTGAATTGCTGGAACCTTCTCTAGCTTACATTGATGCTAAAGTGATCACTACTTTAGAAAATTCTACATGAGGTTATCAGCTTTAATTTCGTACCTTATGAACCGTTGAAGACGAAGGTTGACACGCTCACTAGTTTTACATATTATTACGGATATTTGGGAGCAATTGTAAATCAATTTTTGAAGTCCTACCTTTTTGTGATTGATAGTTTGGAAGGTTTCAATTTCACTTTTTGTGAATTTATACTCGTTTGGTTCAACGATTTATTAAGTATGTGATTTGGTTTCTTTTTAATAAAATACCTTTTGCTATCAAAAGTTTATCTTGTAGTGTTTCAATCCTGCAACCTCATTTCATATTTTTGTTGTATTTTAATTATTTCTCTGAAATCCCACTTTGGTGGTAAATAAAATTTTATAACAATGCTTTTAACGAGCTTATGATAATAATTTTAGGGATAAAGTTATGAATCAATTGAAGGATCCGGGTATGAATTAATTTGAAGTTATTAAGTTGTGGTTATTAATTTTACCGAAACTACAAAACCTGTCTGAGTCATTACAAACTCTGTGGGTGCAGTACCAAATTAAAAAGAAGCCATTTGGAATTAAATCCTTTCGAGGTTCTACCCATCTGAAGGAATCCACGCCATTCCTAAGACAACATTGCAGTCCGCCAACAGGTCGTATGCATTCTATATTTTGATTACTTACTATTGCACTATTTCCTGGTCCTAGTGTGACCCGTTGAATGTTATATTTTATGTGTTAATAACTTTGTATTTTTGTATGCAACATTTATTTGTATTAGTTCAAACTGAACTTAATTTAGCCCATAAATCATTTACAGTAGTTTCTATTTTATGTAATAACTTTTGTGATTTAAAATTGTAAAACTTTACACGAGAAGTGCCCCTTCACTATTTGCACTAACTGGGGCACCGCTACAAACATAATTTAGGCTATTAAAAGTTATATTGAAAACAATACTAAGTGTACTTGTATGGCCATAAACGTACGTCCATTAAATTACTAAATTAAACTAAAATAATTATTTATTAGGTGCACTCGTGTAAAGACAATAGTTGCGTGTTTCTTATTTTCTTTTTCTCCTTGTTGCTTATAGTAAAAATATAAAAGTAAAATGGAGTTCTTTAAGGTAATAAAATTATGCTTTATTATTTGGTGATATTGATTGTTGTTAATTTACGCCTCTAGGTATTTTAAGGAATATGTGGTAATTGAGTTACATGTTTTGGATTTATGTAGTTAAGCTAAGAAAAATCTAGTGTGGTTCTTTTTGTGTGATTCTTGGCACCCCAGTATATTTTTGGCTCTTAATTTAGTTATGTTTTGTGGTAAATTTTTAAAGCGACAGCAAGCTTCTTATCTCTCGGTCCGACCCCCTTCTGAAACAGGGCCTTTCCCTGAGCAGCTCAGCTCATATTTTTGTCAACGAACCACTACTTTCTAAAAGCACTTGTGGCAAATTGATTAAAATTGACTCGTACTAATTTCGGTACGTGGCAAGCTGTTATGTAACCTGGTTTGTAAAGTCAGAAATCACAATTTAATCTTGCAAAAGCCCGTGTAAGCACCTTACGGTTAAGAAAATATCTCATAATTGTAAACTTGTTACATACACACGACGCGTGGGCATTGAAAGATTTGTTCTGATAAGACTTCCTCGCTTGAACTATTCTGGACAGTCATTTTCTTAATCCGTTCACTTCCATTACATCTTCGAGGCAAGCGGACTAAAAAGTCGATGTTGAGACTGTTGTTCAAAAACTTTAGCACCTTAATTGGTTTTATTGCAGCGCAAAACCCTGTATGGTTAACCACCGCAATGGGGAGACAACCAGATCGCAATAGTTGAACAAGATCCATCCCATACCATATTAGCTTGGGGCTGATGCCTCGTGACCATACCACCGGGACCTGTGCCAGACCAACTTGAAGACCGCCGCCAACTATTAGTGCTTAAGGGTAAGTGACTTTTTGCTAGACCTCAAAAGGGTTTATATATTGTTTTAGCAACCCCCTTTTCACTAGGGATAAGTCCCGAGTTGCCAAGTAGTACTCCGTAAGACTCAGCACCCCATTGTTAAAAGTCGTACCCTAGTACTAAGAAGTAAATTTTCTTATTCAAAGCGTTTGATTCTTCAGAAATGATAATTGATTAAACTTTTATATTTAAGAATTTACATATATAACTATTGCAAAAAGCTTTAAATTAAAGTATGTGCGTGATTATCAGATCGGATGCTCATCCAAGTCTTAAGAGACAAAAATGTTCTATAAATAATAATTTTATTTCATATCACTAAACTTTGTGAATTGATTTAATTTTTTGGATAAAAGTTAGTTGTTATATAGTACATATTTTCTGATGCTAAAAGGTTTAATTTTCTAAGTAGAGTAAATTAAAAGTTTAAAAAAAATTCACTTCAATAGGGTTTCTGTATCTACCCTGAAACACTCTTTTTAATACTTGTTAGACGCAATGGCGTCCAACTTCACTTTATTTAATTTTCGATTTAACGAAGAATATTTCAACTCTGCCCTCTCTTATGATTGCCCAGAAGTAGTAGCCAAGCTAGCGGCAGAAGCGACAAGTTTTATAGTTCCAACTTCTCATTATTTAATTCCCATACATTGACACTTACAACAAGAGGCCCGAGTTGGGCAAGAATAAAAATAACCCTTTACATTGACGCCTAACGTTGTGGGGCTGAAAATTAATATGTTAAATTGATATTCTCAATGCGAAGCTCGAAGTGTTGTGTAACAACTTTGGTTTGCTATAAAAATAAATTCGCTTCACTATTCTTCAACAGTTTGTATTAAATATTCACTTCTGGAAAACTATGAGCATAGTCCCAGACTTTCATAATGGTCAATGGTCTTCTGAAGTCTGTTAGCTTAATTCTCCAACACATAGAACTCAATATCCTTTTACAAAATGCTTTTCATGATCAACCTAACGAATTAGACTGTACTCAAGTAATTACGCATGAAATTCAAACTACTGCCAACCCCATCAAGCAGCAATAATATCCTTTATCTCCACCCTTACGTGAAATTGTAAACAAAGAATTGAACAAAATGCAAGTGTTAGGCATAGTGGAAAGGTCTACTAGCCCTTGGTCCCGTCCCACAGTCATCGGGTAAAAGAAAGATAACAGCTACCGTTTCAGCATAAATTTTCGTAAGGTTAACGAAGTGGCGTGGAAAAATTTGTACCCCTTACCCTATTATATCTCCTCTATACCTAACCGTCTTCGAGATGCGAAATACCCCTCTTCTCTAGGTATTTGCCCTGCCTGCTAGCAGATTTCATTGTCTGAAAAATTTAGGCCAATTACTGCTTATACAGTTCCTAATCGTGAACTCTTCCAATTTATCCAGATGCCTTTTGGGCTACATAATTCTGCCGCTACTTTTTAGCGATTGATTGATCGAGTGCTAAGAGAGAACCTTTTTGTTTTGCCTACGTCAACGACATAATTATTGCTAGGCCGACTTTTGTGCAACAACTTGGCAAAAGACTAAAACCGGCAAGCTACCTTTCCAGACATGATCATCCTTTTAAAATTCAGCACTCATCATATCGGCACAGCTTTACCTATTATTCGTTCATTGGTGTGGGAATCAAGCTATGAAATGATCTTCCCAAACAAGCTTTTGATCCATTTCCACAAAATACTGTCCAGTTATTTCTCTATAGCACAATAATGTAAATATCTTTTTATTCTACCACCGCTTCTTATAAGCAAAGTAGTTAACTAAATAAATAAATAAACATATGGAAGTTCTATCCGCAATTATCGAATGTTTGTCGTACACTAGTCATATCTCTCCATAGAAATAAATGCAATTTCTGTATGCCAGCGCTTTGTTATCTCAGCCATGTGATGCATGGCAATGACTTACTCATTGATCTAGATAAGGTATCTGCAATCCTCTCCATTCCTACTCCTACTGACACGTCTGATATTCGATGGCTGATTGGAATGTCCAGTTGGTAACGTCATTTTATCCCCAAACTCTTACCGTTCCGCTTACTGCTTCGACTAAAAAGAATACTGTGTTTATTTGGTCTGCTGACTGCCAATCTTCTTTTATTTCTCTAGAGGCACAATTGGTTTGTGCTCCGATACTTTCTTGTCCAAATTTTTCCTTACCGTTTGTCATTTAGGCAGACGTATTTGACTTTAATAAAATCCAAAAACAGAGTATTTTCGTATAAAAAATAATATAATAGTTAAAATATATAAATTGCAGCAGAGCGCTTTCGGGTTGGCCATCTTCAGTGCTACGACAAGTTATTTTAAAAAATGTATTCCATCAAACTAATTCAATAAATAGATAACATTTAAACTATTAAACTAATACCACAAAAATGACTAATAAACTGGTAAGTCAGCAATCATTTCTTTTTGCTGCAACTGATAACTAAGAACAATGGTTTTGTTTATCTTTCTAATGAGATTTATAAGTTGTAGTTCAAATGATTTTCTTAATCAAATTTGATTTCCTGAGGCACAATTGTTTACACTAGGTTTACGGCTTATTATTTATTTGATTCTGGTACGTATAGTATTTAATAGATCATTGGCTAACACGTGTTTGTTACAGCTTTAATTCTATACTTCAATTCTATATCACGTGTCCCAATTATATGCTATTTATTTCATTTAAAGATTCACTCTTGTTCGGTTTTATTTGATAATTTTACTGAATCTTGATCATTTACTTGATTCTACAAGTCGTGAAAGATTTCTTGGATATCTTGCAGTGTAGTATCTGTCTGATCAAATTCAAATTCTTTATTAATCTCATTACAGTACAATGTTTGAGACAAGTTAACAAGTACACAAAGAACTAATTAGCCAGTTTAAATAATAAGTAACAGGTACTATAACACTGAAACAAGTACAGAATGCATTACAGGTAAGATGGTACAAGTAGTACAATATACCTAGTTATTTTAAGAATTCCTGAGGTTTGTAGTAACATTAGTCGATCAACATGTTTCTAACCTTGTTCTTAAACGTGTCTATAGCTTTAGCATCCTTGTTACTCTCAAGTTTATTATAAATCCGCATTCCCATACAATCAGTTAATGCCAAGTGATGTTGTTGTATGATCAGTTTATCACAGGATCTAGTATAGAGGCCATGAGTAGAAAAGTTTGTACTAAATTTTATCAAATGTTTGCGTATGTAAATAGCAAGTGAATAAATATTGAGTTGGCGGAAAAGAGACTTACATGATTCTTATCTACATTCATTGGTCGATCATACATCTATTCGTTTCTGAATAGTAGACACCAGGTTTACATGGGGAGAATTACCTCTACAGGATAATTTAGACTGAACCCTAGAAAATAAAAAATCCTTAAAACGTGATCATTCACGACAGGTCTGAGAGATCTAGTTTGATAGCAACCGACCTTATTTTTTTTAAACAAGGTAGTGCAATGAGTTTCCCATCTGAGGAAATTATCAATATGCAGCCCTGAGAGTTTAATGCTATTAGCTTGTTGGAGCAGATTATTGTGCACATGTAGTTGCACACAGTCTTCATGGAAAATACAACCTGCATATAACAGCACAAAGACAGTTTTATCAGAATCTAAGTGAAGTTTGTTTGCACAGATCATTCAAAGAGAGATTCAAGAATGCCTCTGGCGTGTAGAAGAAGATCCTCGATCGTATCACCACCTATTAATATTGTAGTATCATTGCTATAAATAATAGTGGCAGTGCTAGCAATAAACCGTGTAAGGTCGTTTATGAAAATTATGAATAAAATAAGCCCAAAAATTGATCCCTGAGGGACTTCTATTTTAACATTCTTACAGCTAGAAGTACCACTACTATCACTGGCCCGTACCATTACTTTTTGTGAATGGGTGCTGAGATAAAATTTAAACCACTGGGCAGCGACACCTCTTACGCTATAAGTGAATGGTTTGTGTAGCAATATATCATGCTCAACACAGCCAAAAGTTCTACCCAAGTCACACAGTATAGCTAGAAGGTTTTGCTCGTTTACCAGAAGCATTAGAGCTTCGCTGTAAAAGTGGAGTACAGTAGCAATTTTTGACCTATTTACAATTTATCCACACAGGGGGTTTCCAAATCAAGCATTACTTGATGAATTCAGCATGAGTTCTCTTAATACGAGGCATCTGTTAGCTGCCATTACATTCCTCCATAAGCTTTTACGCAATAATATTGACTGTATGTATATATTATCTAAAATTAAGTTCCACATACCACGTAGTGGTAGTAGAGGAAAACTTGTGTTTTATGTTGCTTCTGCTCCTACAAACTTGCTGCTTAAAGCACCCATAACTGTTATGTGCTCTTTGTGTAACAGTTTCTGTAGCAATGGTGATATTTTCAATGATGAGCTAAATCATTTCACTAGTATTATAACTTCTAGCTAGGTACATAGGCTTGGGTGTATTTATTAGATGTATAAGTATAATGTTTCATTCATTCTCATATATTGTACATGCTGTATAGTGACTGTATCAAAATGTTATGTTTGTAACTGTATTTATTTTTTGTGTTGTTTGTCCTGTAATTGGCATTTGCTGTTGGGCAATAAAGACATTATTATTATTAAAAAATAAAAGCGTGTTGATATTGAGAGATAATACTATACTTGTTTAAATAAGATACTAACCTAGTATACATAGTATATTCTAACATTTTAGAGAAATGTTCCGATAATTAGACATTAACTCATTAATAAGAAATGTAATCAGTGTCACAAGTTTGGTTTTAAATTTTTTTACCAGAGATATAAGAATTACACATGTATCACATGACGACATGATTCTTAGCCTGTCTAGAACTTCCAGTATTTCTGTTTTAGAAATTGGAACAATAGGTTTTGAAATTATGTGGTTCAAGCTTAATTCAGTTTGTGTAATATTCTGCATGACCAGCAATGGAGCTAGTATAAAAAAGTCGTTGAATAAACTAGACATAATACACAGGTCTGTAAATATTTGCTCCCCTGTTGTAATTGCATGAATGCTGTCATTCTTTACCCTATTGCTTAACTTGTGGATAATAGACCATGCAGTTTTACCCTTGTTAACTGAAGAGACTACAGTTGAGCTAAAGTATGCACATTTGTAGTTATTGATTAGCTTATAATGCAGCACTAACCGTATATTGTAAATGGGTTTCACTATCGGATATTGTTTCGAAAGGATTTATAAATCCTTAAGATTTATGCTACATCGAGTAACGACAGGAGTATAATATTTATGTATGTGATTCTTGTGCTGAACCACTGTAATGGGAAAGCACCTGTAAAAGTTTATAGAAAAGGTGTTTAGAAAAACTTTAAATTGTTCATCAACAGATAAGACCTGATATATCTTTTCCCACTTCTGACTATGTTAAATAGTTCACAAAATTAATATTACATGTTACATTATTAAGGTGCCCCGACATTGTGGCTTGAGATTTATCATGTTGCATAAATTGTTGATTGTAGAACAACAGGATTTTGTGGTCAGACAGGTGTGTAATGTAACTGAACTTTATGCACCACTTTGATATTTGTAAAAATAGTGTCAATTGCTGTAGAAGAATTGCTGGTGACACGAGTTAGGGTAGACACTGTATACTGGAGATTGATTGTACGTTGCCATAAGTTTATGAAATTTGTTTTCATTTCAATAGAATCAAGTATATTAAAAATCACAGCCTAATATTATATTTTCAGTAAGATTGTTGATACAGTCTAGCACTTCGGACAGCCTATTTAGGAATATTCGAGAGTTTTCAGATGGTGAGTCATACACAATCAAAATGGAAGTTCAACCTAGTCAAGGATCAGTTCATGTACCTCCACAAAGCTCAATATCTCCTTCATAGCTCAGGCCTGCAAAATCTAGCGCAGTAACCTTATAGCATAGCTCCATAGTCCGACCCCTCCACCTGTTGTATTGATACGACAGTTTGTAGTTGTTGATCGCTATATAGTTTATGGTAGAATCCATCATCCTGTGTTCAGTCAAGCTAATAAAAGAAGCATTAAAATTACATTCATGTAGTAGCTCTTTAAAAAACTTCGTTTCTGATTGATGCTTTGTATATTCAAAAACATCAACAGTTGCTTCAGTTTTCCTTTTTGTGTTTAATGAGTTATGTTCGATTTAAGAGAAACATTATTATCCTTTAGCATCAATAAAAGCTCTCCTTCTAAAAATGTAGGGCCTTATTTCTGTACCGCTAAGTCAATTTATGCCATCTATTACAATATTTTTGTCGTCCAGGCAGATACCCACACGACAACAGGCCTATATACTCCTTGTCCCAAATGTATCAGATGAGAATTCTTTATTGGGAATGATTTCCTGCAGGCGCTTTTGCAAAACTTCAACTTATGCATCTTTTTTTATACGCCCTTTCTTTCAGCAGCAAACAAATTTGACTCAAAGTTGTCCCTCACCTGCACCAAAAATAGACTGTTTGTTCGACTTCTTTCGTTTATTTACTACTGAATAGCCCTCGTTTCTAACTCTGTTGGTTAGTATTGCTGCTTGAGGTGCCACTACAAGATGCGATACTGCTTCAGGGGTTATTTTCAAAGTATATTATACTTCAATATGTGCATTCCAGGATATGACGTAGATTGTGATGCCACAAATAACTGGAAAATAATTTGGCTTTTCCGGAGGATACTAGAAAAAGAGGTTCGTAAAATAAGGTTCGTCCTTACCATCCTCCATATTTTGTTTTTACGTTTGTATTAATTACTACAAGAATTGTGGTTAATAAGTTCTAGAACCAATATCGCCTTTTGGTCTATCAGAAAGTTGTGTGTTGGATGTACAGTGTGTCCCAAATTAGATGTATTAAATGGGAAACTTATTTGTTATTAAAGATACAATCAAACTGTGTGCGCAGCCATGGGCCAACCTTTTGAGATCAATTCAATGGTAAAATCACAAATGAGCGATGTTCTTTTGTTTTCGAGTTATAGCCAAAAATTGGTATTTTTAACAATTCTATTAATTCGTATAACTCGTTTGTTTGCAAAAACATCCAAAAATACTGTAGAAGTCTTTTATACAGTTTTATACGTAAAATACAGTGGCGTACGCAAATATTTAATATTTATAACACTTTTGAGGTTATGATATAAACTTGCATTATTTTAAATGGAAACTACAATTGGTTGCCGCTTTATTTAAAAACTCTTTTTGACAGCTTTTTAAAAATATATAGTTTAATATAATTATCTTTTCAAATGACCGATTTATTCCATGTTTTTGGTATGATAAAATAATTTATTATATTGGTAATAAATAGTTGACCCCGAAACAAAAGGTAAACAAAAAACGACAATTGTTTGTATAACAAACGTCAACGAACTTCAATCATATCTATTGCACATGCAATAAAATATATTGTTAGTTTGTAAGTGAAGCATCAGTCTGTTACTAAATGGCAAAATTTGAAAACTACGAAAAATACGATATGCTAGTTGCATTTAATGAGTCTGCGAGAATTCCTCTATCAGCGAAAACTTTATATTTTAACAGGTAATTGTGTAACTAACAGCAAATAATATTACTATGTCGTTTGTAAATAATACAGGTATCCTGAAAGACGACAACCACATATTAACATGTTTAAAAGGTTAGATAGTAATTTACAACAGTTTGGCTGTTTTAACAAACCTAGAACGAAACAGTATGCAGTTTTTAATCAAGAGCAAACTACTGTTGCAACCACAGCATGTGTTGAAACGAACCCAAGAACATCATGTAGGAAAATTGAAGGGAAATGGGTGTTTCTAAATCAGCAGCTTCAAGAATATTGAAGCGTAATAAATATCGAGCCTATAAATTAAAATTATACATAGTTTGTTTCCGGACGATTTTCAAAAAAGATAGGCAATTTTGTCAATGGTATCTTCGTAATTGTGCTGCTACTAACGATTTTGGAAATAACATTATATGGTCTGATTAAATACATATGAGTAGTGCTGGTATCTTCAACAGACACAACAATCGACACCGGTCTAGTTATTATTTCATCTTATTCACTGTAATACTATAGTATTTATCAACTCACCTTGTGTAATTAAATATCTAATATATATATATATATATATATATATATATATATATATATTACTCAAATTTAGACCAGGGTAGAAAATTAATTAACGACATCAAATAATTTTAATCACCGTGTATAAGGACGCTTTCTATAAAAAGAAGCAGAATTAAAATGCTCAACGTGTATTTAATTTAATTGTTCCAAGAAACAAATAGAAATTACGTGCAAAATTTATACTAATTAATTCAATTTTTAAGTAAAGGGTATTAAACAAAGTGTACAGATAGTAATTAATATTTAATTAGTATTCGCTAAAAATTAAAGGGTAGAAGTCAATGCCATTCATTATTATTTTAGTTGGAGTTAATTGAACCATTATTAATAATATAATAAGCATAAAAGCCTGTGAAAATCCAAGGTTAAAATACCATGAAATAAAAGCTCTGAGAATTATATTAAAACGTTAATTAGGAGCACACACCTGCGTATTTTTAAAAGTCAATTTCAGTTTAATTTGTTTGGTTAAACATGAAAATTCTGCGTATATTGGAAACGGTCGGATAAACCGTAGCTTATGTTAACGGGAAGGCTAGATACGGAGTTATTTAACCCAAATAAGAATACACGTAGACTGAAATAACCGATAGTAAAGAGTATCGATTTGCACCACTAGGAGCAAGTTAGAAAAAGACAGATAAAATGCGCAAGGCAGAGACACAGCTAATGAAAGGCGTGATTTGAGCAACGTCACGAGGAAATGATTGGTTGAAATTAGTTGCAGATATGAGAGGTGTAAACGTAACGATTTCTATACAAAATTAATTAGTGTTCTCGGACGTGTTTACGAGCCGTGTGAAAATTCTTAGATTTTCAACTGGCGCGTGTGCAAATTTTTGGAATCGCTGTGCCGGACTGTCGAAAAGGGAACATAGTATGCAAAATTCTGAAAACTGGCCGTCGCGGACAAAACCGACATACAGGCGAGCTATTATATAAACCCGGACTTTAAACAGTTTCGCTCTCTTAGATTTTCGATTTTGATTCAATACTTTAAACAGTTTGCTCTTATATTTTGGTTAAAATAAAATTAAATAAAAACCCTTAACCACAAAAAATATTTAAATTACTAGATACGTATTTCGACCACTATGTGGTCATCATCAGTAGGAAACCTCTTTAAAAAAAAAACCAAATAATAATAATAATTAGCTGTTGTTCTGGAACACTTCAGAGGATATTCTCCTCACCACTTAGGCTGAAGTAAACCTTCCCAACCTATAATTTACTATATTGTTGCTTTAAACACTATCGAGGATATTCTCCTCACCCGCAGGCTGGTGTTCTCAACAACAAACAAGTGAATTGTTTGTTGTTGAGAACACCAGCCACCAACAAGTGAATTGTTTGTTGTTGAGAACACCAGCCTGCGGGTGAGGAGAATATCCTCGATAGTGTTTAAAGCAACAATATAGTAAATTATAGGTTGGGAAGGTTCACTTCAGCCTAAGTGGTGAGGAGAATATCCTCTGAAGTGTTCCAGAACAACAGCTAATTATTATTATTATTTGTTTTTTTTTTTTAAGAGGTTTCCTACTGATGATGACCACATAGTGGTCGAAATACGTATCTAGTAATTTAAATATTTTTTGTGGTTAAGGGTTTTTATTTAATTTTATTTAAATCGTGCCACAGTGTTCCTATAGATTATTATATTTTGGTGATTATTGAATACTTTAAAACAGTTTGCTCTTTACGTGCTGCGATACAAGTTATTATGCATTAGTGCACTTAGAAAAGAAGATACAAGGTAATAAAGTCTAGTTATATTTGAGAGTATTACTGTACCAATTATCCAAATTTGCAACGATAAATGAATAAACAAAAGTAGACAGTTTTGGGGTATAGCGTGAAAGAAGTATGAATTTCGTTGCTATTTTTCGGGGGTGTTAATAATTAAATGTTATTCGTAATCGTGATTGGATCCACAAAACAAGATTTTGATATACTTAGATGAGTCCTGAGAAGCCCTGAAACAATTTTAGATGAATGGTGGTGTAGAAAATTTTAAAAGCGTTCAGAATCAGAAGCCGTAAACATAACCCAGTTGGAATGGTGTGATTAACAGAGGACGATGTACATTGGAGCCACGAGTGCATTAACCTTCAGGTAACTTATGCTTTGTTGTTCGATTTTTGATGTTTTGGCGTGTGTTGAATAACTTTATAATTTGTTTGCTAAAAAATGGACAGTAGTGAATTTGTACAAACAACAAATTTTTTAATTTTAAGGTGAAATTTTCTTGTTTAAGTAGAAAGGAGTATTTAGCAGTTTATGTTCTTGATTATGATGAAAATTTGGGTCTGTCTTTGAGCTCAATTAGACTAACCTCTTTGATTAACGTAAAGGGGTGGGAGATGCTCCCTTTGTACTCAGACTCAGGTCTGCAAATATTGTTAAATTAATTAGTAGGCATCCTACAATGACTTCAATTCTGGATGCAAATTAAAATGATGACAAATTTAATCTTGAAATTTTATGATACTGAAATTTATGCTACAATTTAATTTTGAAATTTTAATGTATTGTGAATATTAATGTAAATAGAGTTAACGTTGATGTTTGTGGTAGGAATGTGTTTGTTTTTTTATGAATGAGGATGAAAGTTTTAACTAGGTGAGCAGCCGAGGCGGAAAGAGTAAAGAGGCGATTATCAGAAGAGAGTCAACAGGGCGAGAATCACAGCAAATCTTGGTGCCAAATTCGAGAGGTTCGAATATTTTTTTTTACTCTGGTGAGGCTTTTTGTAGGTTTCACGGCAATATATATATATATATATATATATATATATATAAATATTATGTGTGAGGGTGTGTGTGCATGTGTGCGTAAATGCATGGGCACGTGCTTGTGTGTGTGTGTGTGTGTGTGTGTGAGGGTATGAGGTGTGTGCGTGTGTGTGTATTTGTGTACCCATATATAGATTATAGACTATTTATATGTGGATAAGGAAATATAATTTTCAATTTAAGATTTAGTTATATTAATTTTTGTAAATATGTAGTTATGATATTGTATTCTTCTAGCTTTCAAACTTTGTTGTTTAGAAATGTGGTGTGGTGCAATAATAAACTCTTGTTTTGTGTTTACCTTTTGTTTCGCGGCCAACTATTTATCGCTCATTTGTGATTTCACCATTGAATTGATCTCAAAAAGTTGGCCCATGACTGCGCACACAGTTTTATTGTATCTTTAATAACAAATAAGTTACCCATTTAATACATCCAATTTGAGACACACCGAATTTGTGACCACTACTGAGATTTGTATTAAAATTACAGTGTATCCACTTACTAATTGTTTACCTTTGTTATAGATAGAATGAAAAGCTCTGCAACTTGTTGTATAAACAAATTACTGTAGAATTCGATTTGATAAGGCTTAGAACTTGCATCATTGCAAATAAGGATGATTACAATCGTAAATATTTGAAGATCTCACAATCACTAATCCATAGCTCTTTTTAAAGTTTTTTATGTAAGAGCTATTGTATATTTTTACTAACAATCACTAATACTATCTTACTATAGATTGGATTTACATATACGTAACTCTTGGTCAAGTTTAAGTCATTGAATAATTTACCCTTCTGGTGTTATAACAGTCAAAGTGTCAGCTAGTTTATTTAACAGTATTTTGCTTTGTACACGTTTCTCTTAGAATTAAATCGACATATCAGACTTTCTTTAACCAGTCCTGTACTTTGGGACTACCACAATCTGAAAGTGCTTTCGCAGTCTTGGTTATAACATCATATTTTTATTTTGTGGCGACCTTAATTCCAGAACAACGTCCGAATGCTTATATTGTGTTTTGCATGGTAACTTTTCTTTATAAAATTAATAGATTGTATCTTCGTATTGTATCAAAGCTCAGTGTCCCTTATTTTTAAGGACATACCATTATTTATTTAGTACACATACCCCTATTTCATTTACCAGTAATTTATTGTTATAATTATTATTTTCTTAAGGTATGATTATTATTCTAGGTTCCTTGGTGATTTCTACTCTTCCGATATTAATTTCTCCCCATGTTTGTGGCTCAGCCGGATACCTGTGCTTCACAGTGGGACCGCAACATCCAGTTTCTTCTTTCTGCAGAATCCCTAGCAGCTGTCCAAGTTTTAGTTCTCATTTTCTTTTCTTGCGTGATTTGCCTATGACAACTCTACCGCAAGCGACTAGTCGTAAACTAGACATTTCTACCTCTGCGGTCGTCTGCCACTACAATTTTCCCTTGTATGTTCCCTCTACCCTTTTCTTGTCCCATCCGTTGTATATGAACTGCACTTTTGGTGCATCCTTTATCCTTAAGTCGTGACACGAATTGTATCATTTAAATGTTTATAAAGGATCATTACAGCTATTAATACCTAACAATGTTGGGGTCATTGCAATTCGCCTACCTTCCATGTGCAATCCATTGTTAATGCCCTTAGAAAAACTATATTGTTAAGATCGTATAAAGCCAAATTTTAAATAAGCTGTTTCAAATAGGTAAGTATTTTAAAAAACTTATTTATAGAAATCTTGTTACATGCATTTTGTCATTTAATTTTTATTAAAAGACTAAATTTTAATGCCTTGTACTTTAGAGTAGATTTGCCTTCTAACCGCCAAGTGCAAAGCTTCAAATTTCTCCCTTAAACATTTAGCTGATACTTTTGAAGTTGCACTGTTGTGAGGTTGTACTCGTCGTGCATATTTTCTAACTTCATATATACCATCAAAAGTTGAAAAAATGCAGTAGTTCTGGTAATTATTGCTTCAACACAAACATTATAATAGTACATATCTTGTCATTAAAATATAGTAAGATAAAAACAAGCAAAACAGAATAAATCGTTTTAGCTCAAACAATAATCGATTTGCAAATAAATATATATTGTTACATGAGAAAGCAGAATAGCGAAACACAGGAATAGTCAAACCATTTCATCAGACTATGAGCAACTTGTCATAATTAAATACTTGGTTTTTCACGTAGTCATTTTTAAAATCGATGGTAATATACTTCCTTAGTGTAACCAAATGTGAAAATATGAAATTCATAAAATCTTTGAATCAGTGCAAATTAAAAACCTAAAACCTAAACTAAATGATCATGTAAATGTTTTAATAGTCAAGTTATAAGTTAGAGGATTATGAAAGCATCAAGAGTTTAATATTCTAAATAAGTAAAAAATCTTTACTAGCTTCTATAGAAACTGAAGAAGTATAGTATTCATCTAATATTCATCTAATAAGGCAAAATGTTATTTTACATTGCATGTAGTCCAGCAGTCTGCGTACCTTTCAGTTCTTTCTTAGACTCTGTAAGAAATACTGTGGATTAAAACATGAAATCAATTAGATTGTCACTAATAACAGATAAGGTTAGTGCATTATTAATAATATAGACGATAAATATATCTACAATAAAAACTTTAAGTTAAAAATTCAAGAAATCGCAAGTGTAGATATATCTATAAAAGTATAAGAAATAGTGCATTTTTATTGATAAACTTTACGCAAATCTCACCATCATCGGCAACTTCATCTTCTTGCTCTTCTTCTTCAGTGTCTGTACTTTTACTTTTTCCCATCTTTTTTAACTTTTTCTTTTTGGCCGCTCTTCTTCTGGCTTCCATTATATGCATCTTCTCTTCGTCTGTTGTTCGTTCTTCGGCTAATATTACTTCTTCTGTAATGGATTTAAAAATTATGTAAGAAGATATATTAAATATTATTCTGTATGTTACAAGTAAAAATTAAGCTACTATAATTTCTAAAGCTCATACGATTCATATAAGCAAACTATTTACAAGCGATTAAACCATATGAATATTCAAGCTAACTACTTAGCAATAAGTTTTGCATAGTTTAAATTTTGCTAAAGGAACTAAAGTTAACGATGAGAACATAGCATGCATAACAGAACATAACTCATTGTTAAACTTTAAGGGATAAACTCGGAAGTAAGTACATAGAAAAAAATAAAGCTAAGAATTATGTAATATATGAAATTTTATACGAGGGGTGCTCAACATGTATCAGGAATAAGTAACAAAAACAAAACTTAAGCTGTGAAAACTTCTTTACTGTTTTTCAAAATATTCTCAATGATGATTGATACACTTTTGCATATGTTGGAAACAATTTTCATAGTATTTTTTCCATTCCGATTGAGATATCTCCAAAACATGGATTTTGAACGCATCAACCGCCTCTTCTGGTGTCGAAAATCGTTGTCCACATAGTTTGTTCTTCACGTGTGGGAACAAAAAGAAGCCATTAGGTGCCAAATCAGGACTATACGGCAGATTACTAATCAATTTGATGTTTTGAGTGCTCAAATAATCACTTGTTTGAACCCATGTGTAGGAGCTTGCATTGTCATGATGGAGAATGATTCGTCATCGGTTTATTATTCTTATTTTGTAACAATTTTTTTGATGCCTATAAAGCCTATAAAGCATATATTGTTTAGTTTTATACACTGCAACGTCTATTCAGACAAATAATTAATTTCACAATATTAATGAATATTCAGAGATGCCCAACCACGAGTCGTATAATATTTAAAAATGATATTATAGACGCATTCTTTAAACGATGGTTGTTTGAACAGTACTTCCGATGACAGACGACTTTTGTTTGTCGAGTTAATTTTGTCGACCAAGTACCTGTCACTCTCGGCCTTTAGCTGCAATAAGAAGCAACATGGGTTTTACAAGGGTCCGAGCCAGCGACTTGCATGTAGCCAAAAAACGTGGCAGTGCTAAAAGCACTTGAGTTTTTTGTATCTGTTAACGGCAAGCAGGCAAAATTAATTATTAAGGTAAACTAAATAATTCTATTGTAGCGCTCACTTTATTATCTCACCTTATGATATAACTTAATATCAACTTGATATCTCACTCTGTTATATCAGTTAGCAATAAAACTTAAAGATGTCAATCTAATAGCTCGCTTTATAGCTTTATTGAATAATCCACTTTATGGATAAATTTACTTTAATTGATTTACTTCAACGGACCACAGTTCCTGAAAATATAGTTCAGTTTAATGATTCCCTTCAATAGCTCTCTTAAATTTTTAATTCGTCAAGAGCTCAAGGAAAGAAGTTCAACTTTAAATTTATAAGGTTTTACGTAACCTCATCTGTGAAGAAATTCCGTGTAAGAAAATTTACACTTTCATGGGATGCAGATGTGGAAAGTCCAGTGACGTAAGTTGTTTGTTAAGCAATCGAAAGCTGGAACATGTGGTAGCATCAATTTATTGTTTGTAATGACGTTTCCAAGTACAATCAACTACCAAGGTAAGCGACTAACTTAAGGATACAACCTGTGAACAGGTGTTTCCAAATAACTTGTCTATGAAGCAAATGCTTGAATTTAAAATGGTAACGTTGGACTTAAAATCGTATTACGAGGAATTGAGAGAATTTTACTATTTGAATATAGTTATATTACCTAAATTACTGCTTATGTTAAAAGTCGCTACGTTATTTCTTAGGATTATTAATTTCATTAAGTAAACTTAAATGGGCAAGTTCAATCAAGTCAAGTACTACCATAATAAATAATTGTAAACCAAGAAAACAGATCTCTGCATTTTGGGTAAAAACTTTGAGGTTATGTTTAGATCATTATTGAGATAATTAAATACTTTTATATTTACATATTGAAGTCTAAAAGATTAGACCACATCATTATAATACATCTTTGTATATGAATTATAGAACAAAAAAAGATAAATTCAATTAAAGAACAATAGTTTGAGTTAGTGAAACAACTGTTTTATTTTTGACAAGTGCATCCAAATGTAATGAAAATAAGCTAAAAGAGTATAGATCTTCTTTTATAAAAAGAAAGGTTATTGGCTGTGATTCAATTATGAAGTACTGAAACAGCGCTCCTAAGAAACTTGATATTTAAATTGCAGAAATTAATAGTCACTTTTTTTCTCTTTACTGTATAAGGTAGCAAGAGTGCATCTCTTGAATCCTTCGTTTGTTCTAAAAATATTATTATCATTCAGATCCTGCGTTCTCGCAGGATTTCCAAGTTCTCCCTTAGGGTACCCCTTGCTTTATTAAACCTAGAACTTGGTGGCGCCCCCCTTCAGCCCTTAATTATTGTAGTAACAAGTCAGTTCTAAAACAACGTTGTTGTAAAACTCACGGCCATTCCTCATAAGCTCTACCTGAGGAATAGACCCCTAGCTTAGCCGGAAGACTATCAATTTCCATTCATCACAAGGGGGTCGAAAATCAAGGAAAAAAAAATATTCAAGATGTTTCGCTTGCGCCCAACGTGTGGGACTTCGATCGTTATACTTTCCACCAAATATGTGGGGCCTCCATTAATTATAGTTATGCTGACACCGTATTGTAAGCTTTGATTTTTTGGAACGTCTAAGAAGTAGTAATTGAAATTTTGTTATCGTTAGTTGTATTGTCGTACTGTATTATTCTGAAATTTTGAATTATAGACTTTAAAACTAATTTGAAGTATGACAATAAATTGTTTTGGTAATTTGGTTATCAGTAGAGCGAGGTTGTAAGATATCGTTCATCTTGGAAGACCCATACAGTCGACTGCTCTTTACTTTCGAGTTCAAACAAATAAATCCAAGATTCGTCACCTGTGTAGATGTCATATGCAACTTTTTGGAGCGATTGTAAATTTATGTTGGATCCAACGTGCACATAGCTTTTTCACAGCTAAATGCTCGTGTAATATCAAATGTATACTAGTCATACTAATGCCTAGGGATGCCTGAATCTCGCGATAAATCACATGACGATCTTGCATTATCAATTTGCGCACAGCATCAATGTTTTCTGGCACAACAGCCAATTTTGGACGACCTTCTTTAAATTCATTCGCTAGCAAATTACGAGCACGATTGAATTCACTATACCAACGCTATATTGTATATTGTATTATAAAATTTGATATAGGTTGTATTATTATTAGGATTGATCCTAATTATGAAGAAAATATATTGATTGATTAATTGATACAGTGGTTTTAGTTGGAATTTCTTCCCCAAAAGTCGAAATAAGTTAATTCAGGCACTGTTGTGGAGATAATCCACAACGAAAATCGTAACAAATCATCACACAAAAATGTTAATGTTAAAGGTTAATTCCATTTTTTGGCCGAGACAAAATTTTCAACTCAAGCAAAACAAAACAAATAGTATTCATATGGCAAAATGTTACAAGTATGAATACTGTCAAAAATGTCAAACTTTAGGTTAGAAACGTCAGATCGCACCTAGCGGCACTAGTGTTGTCAGTTCCCGATACACATCAAGCACCCCTTGTATTTGTTATGATGGTCTTTAACCTATATTTTCGTGTACAACCATTCTGAGGCTACCCTTAAAATGTTTTGCGAATTGTACCAGTAAATATTTTCAACAAAATGTAATACATTCTTTTTCACTGGAAAATACGACAAAACGCATTTCTGTTGTCTAACAAACAAAAATGTTAAAATAACCTACTACAGTTAATATTGACTTAACAATGTGGTCAAATTGGATGACAAACGAACACCACATTTAACATTTATTAATTTCTTTAATAAAATATCTCACTGGGCATTAGATTTAAAAAAATCCAAAGAAAAAAAATTGTAGGTATTAATAAAAACTTTAATAATAAATTTTTTGGTTACTGTCATTTGTTTTATTGTTTAACTATAACACAAATTAAATTCATGTTACTTGTTAGGTGGATTAACCCGTAGCATACCTTTTCATTTATTTTATAACCAGTTTCCATTTTCTTATATTTAATAAATCTGTCGTATTTCGTTTAAAAGTAAATTAATCACATTGCTTCCTGAATCTGGTCCTGTGCATTTTATAAATTATTAATTTCATTGTAAGTTTAGAATGATGTATTATCTTTAAATATGCTAAAATATTCCGGTTTATTATACAACAAGTGTAATCATTCCATTTGTTTGGCTACAAGGTCTTCGGTAAATATTTTGGAATTTCTGAGGTTGGGTTTCACAACTAATGTCTCTGCTTCGTGTCTATTACGACGATTTTGCCAATGTGTCTCTAGGCGAATATCTACGCGATTTTCGATATTCTCCAACGTTTTGCCAAAAATAGCGTTTACCATTAATTTGTCAATACTTTTCCAAAATCGCTTGTTGCCTCGTTTCGCATTCGCGTGTTCAAATCAAGATACTCCTTTAACCGTGTATTTACATTTACATTTCCAATGCTCCACCCGAAGGTACTACATTGGCCAGAAAGTGAGTTTTTTTGTCTGGAAATTTTAGAATTTTGCCGAACCCTTGCCGTTCGAGGCACGGTAGAGATCTTTAACGTGCGTGACAACACTCACACACGGGACCTCCATTTAACCTCTCATACAAACGAGGGCGTATTTTCGTAAAAAATGCTCACCTGCCATTTTTTAAGCAGTCGGCCGTGTCGGGATTCGAACCCAGGACCTTGGGATCCATAGTCTTACGCTTACTACATTGATCCACGGCGACGCCCATACTCCTTTAATCACGGAACCTGTTTAAATTTCAACGCCCTATGTACTCGTGTTATTTTCAATCCGTTCCCTACCGCTTGTTTTAAATTTCTGTAATGACTAACAGAATTTACTTTATGTTTAAGTTTGCAATCAATTTCTTATGTTTTGTTTTTGCCATTGGTGATAGCATATGTTCTACTAAAAACGGTAAGTCAAAATAATCGTCATGCAGTCCTTCGAGATACATCACGTACACGTCTCGCATATATCCGTATTCAGCTTAGTCTGGTATTAGTGTTATATCCACATTTCGTACGTCAGTGTCCGATAACCATTCAAAATTTTAAAGCGGAAGGTATTGTGACACACTGTGACCCTACAAATTTGTCGCATCTAAATACATTAAATAGGAACTTTGTTCGTTGATTCAAAACGTTGTCAAATATTTATTATTTGCACTTTGTTTTCTATATACACATTGACTGATTCCGCCTCTGATGCTCTTTTTGAAAAAATGCAGCATATCAAATTCAATGAGTAATTTTAATTCAACATTGCTATACCATAACTTGCATCCCAGCGCAATCCAGGAGCGGTATAGTACCTGTTTCATGCCAAATTGGCATTGCACACTTTTTAATTTGTCAGTGAATTCGCGCCAATATTTTAAAAAATAGACTTGTGCATTTCCGTCACTTCGGACAGTTACGTCGGCGCAAGAGAATGCGCAGACGTGGAGTGAGGAAGAAGTGCGCGGTTTCCGACACGACAGGGATTAGCCAACGAGACGTCGAACAGTGAGGTTTATCAGTGTCGTGCCTTTGTCTCTTCTCTTTCAGATAATGTAGGTTTCTCTTTATCTCTGTCTCTTATCGTTCCTTACCTGGTTGTTCCTATCGTACCACTACAGACGACGAAGAGGGAAGACAAATTAATCTGATTTCAACGAGGGCTAACCCGAACCACGCCCAACAACGCCGAGATCCATGGAAATAAATATGGCTCCTGCCGCAAGAATAACTGCAAAGTCGTAAAGAGCTCCACATTTTTTAGTGAGTACATTTTATCTTTTTCTTTAAGGTGCCTCTTGTATCACTGTAAACATTTTGGTATGTGATACAATTTGAGACGCAATTATGACATAAGAGCTTTATTGTGCAATATTATGTACGTTTTAGTATGTATTGCCAACTGTCGTAGTGGCTCTGACACACACGCGGGGGACTATAACGATTATACCTTAGATTATAATATACCATGCAAGATCCAAGTTGTAAGCATTTAAACAATTTAATCTAAACGTTTCAAAAATATCCACTAGTAACAATACATCCGATTTTAAATACAAATCAGAATAGTTTCCCAACGTTTTACGTTTAAATACGTGCCATATTTCGTTTGCTCGGTCGTATTGTTGGTTGATTACATGCTGTTCGGTAAGAGTGTTGTAAAAGTTTACTGGGTAACGATACCTCGTCTAATTTCTTTATATCGTCCATGTACAAATACGGAAATATACCTTTTCGTTTAATAACTGAAACTCCCTATCGTTCGAACAGTACCTTTTCAATTCACAAAATTCTTCAACTTTTAAATCAGTCGCCAGCTTTTCTATCGACGAAGCCATAAAATGGTAGGAATCCAAAAATCTTAATTTCAAATACACCTACTTTTTCCCATTTTCCTTCACTTTTGTGTTGACTAATATGTGCTTGCTAAACGATATGTACTTTTCCTTGTTCTGCGCTATTACGTCCAAACGTTCTTGATTCTTGCACAATGTTTTTATAAATAAATGTGAGTCATAGCCTGTTAAATTATGAAGCAAAATCGGTACAAATGTCGGTAGTTTGTAATGTACATTACAGTTCGAGTGTGCGGCACCTAAGGTTTTTATGCCAGTAATGTGACAGTGGTCTTTCACTTATTCCTCCCCCCCACACTAAATGCTTTTTGACATATAAAACAAGTGGTAGCTTCTCGCATTTCTTCCTTTTCTTCATATGTAAGCAGTACCGTTGGCACAATATTTTTCAAGTACTTATCGTACAATACTTTAATGTCCTTTTCCAACATTTACACAAATTTTCGGACACAGTCTTCGCCCCTATAGCTAACAAATTTGGACACAAACCAACATTTTATGTAGTAGGCACATGAGTGTGGTTCATGAATATGTGTCTCGGTTGTAAACTGATTTTGAGAATTCGGTTGACACGTTTGAATTGGTCTTAGTACGGATTCGAAATCAGCATATACTACAATGAGAACTTTCATGTTTCTCTAAACTATCAAATTTTAATATGTTCTTACACGTCACATGCCCATATTTGTCCACCCTTGTTTCGGTACTAGGCAATTCGGTGTACACATTATTACAGTCGTGCTTTTGATGCCGGTTCAACTGCCACTGAGTTCGAAACCCTTGAAAGCATCCATCACATAAATGCAATTTTCTCGTACCTCTGGACAATTGACTTGCCACCAATTGTGACATATCTTTCATCCAACAACAGTGACTGTTCCCAGTGTTAACGTCAATAAGTAATAGGTTATCGTGTATATTTCTTTTCTCCAATCTATAATATAACAGTCCAACAATCTCATATACCATTTTACTGTTTTTATTCACCACTTCTACCCTATACACGTTTACCAATATAGCTTTAATCTTATTTTCAAAATGACGAATATCGCCAACTTTCGTTGGAAATAATATACCGTCCCAATTAAGAACCATGCCAAAGTGTGGATATGATTGTGTTTGGTATAGATTCATATATGTTTGATAAATACACAAAATTATCGCTAAAGCAATGCTCGTCGTCGTTTTGCACATTAATGACTGCATGCTTATACTTGAGCAGTCGTGTTAGCTTGATGTATGAGGACGACCGCATAGGATTGTACTTGTGTATAAACTCTACAAATAGAATCCTCTGTAATGCCCTACCGGAATCCCGACCCCTTACTTTCAATAGTTTCCACAAAATCATCGCATATCTTATTCACATCCGACTCTGCGTCTACAACTTTGAATGCTGTATTAAACGACATAATCTCGCCGACTTCCTTTATATGTTGGATAAAGTGTCCAAACAACTCTAAATTAATGTTAATCATTTTAAGTTTTTGAACTTCAAGTGCCATTAATCATTTGATTTTGTAAACAACTTCATCAAAAAATTCATTGTATGCCATATGATGTTGTGCAGTGTTTGCTACGGTTTCCCGCGTTTCATATTATTGCACAATCGTTTATTATAACATGATTACGCGGCAAATGTATCAAATACAAAACACGTTTAAAAGTGATACAATGATCAGATTTACTTTTAAAATATAAATAAAAGCAATGTACTCACTTAAATCGCACCTTACAGTTATATCATCCCAGGGCCATCTACCTCGTCGTGGGTCACGTCATACCATTGTTGAGTCCAAATTTTATCTGTTCATCCTGTATGTTTGTTCGTAGGTAGGGCGAGAGGGATACAAGTAAAAGTACACAAAGATAAAGATAGAAGGGAACCTACATCCTAAAAAGAGAAAAGACAGACACACTACGTTGCTGAATGATTCAATAACAATTTTAGAGCACTTGACAAACAACAAACATTACTACAATCTTGAAATCGCTTACCAGACAGTATCCGCTAAATGTTCAATAATTGTCTCACGTTTATCGATATACCTGCAGCACCAGCGAGGTAAAAACACATCCTTCACCGTCAATGAGCTACCAATTACTGTTGTCGCATTTACCCGCGCACCTCTAACAAACCAGTTCACTTATCGGTACACAAACCTTGTTATAAAAAAACACGTGTTAACTTAACTTAACTTAACAGAACATAACATATTAAAATTTAAAAAATGCAATGTGGAGCTCAGGAAGAGAAATACCAATCAAATTCAATAGCAAAAAAAAAATCCAGGGTCGAGCCTGGCACAGATGCCAGCCCAATCCGAGCATTTTTACCAGATCAGAATCAACTTTACACAACTGGTTGTTTTAGTTCCTAGGCCCAGTAAAAAATTCAAAGAAACTATATTCCCGAGAACGAGGAATTATTGTTTTGCTGTAATTCAGAGCGCATTCACGCACTCTGATTCGTGAAGATGTAAGTAAATTAGAATATACCTATTATAAAATATTTTTTATTTAAAAGAAAAATAAAATGAAGGCATATAAAAGTAAGATAGTGCAAGGATTAAATGATGGATATTGTGAAAGGAAACTAATATTTTGTAATTGACTACATAATCACGGGCATTTAATGAAGTTAATAATTTGAAATGACGAATCAAATTTCACAAGAAATTGCATTTCTAATAGAAAGAAAAATCACTATTGGGATGACATAAATCTACGACAAGTAAGACCATGTCCCTATCAAAATACATTTTCAATTAATGTGTGGTTGGGAGTTTTTAATGGATACACACTGAGCCTTACTTTTATGAAAGTACTCTTAATAGTGAAAGGTACGGTATTTTCTTCCAAAACGAGTTTAATAATTTTATGAATAATATAACTATAGCTATTCGGCATAATCTCTGGTTACAAGAAGATGGGGCCTCTCCTCAAAACGCAAAAAATATTAGAAATAGTTTTAGTACAAAATTCAGAAATACTTGGATGGTTAATGGTAGTTCTGTAGCTTTGCATGCTACGTCGGCCGACCTGTCAATTCTCAATTTTTTTTGGGATATCTCAAAGAGAAAGTTTATGTGACAACACCAGACAACCTGAACGATATAAAAATTGAATTTCTGAATGCTGTTGCAGAATCACTCCATCCATGTTACGGAAAGTGCAAAGAAGTTTGTTAAAAAGAGCTCGATTATGTATTGCAGACAATAGTAGTCCCTTTAAACAAGGTATCTAGTTTTAGACAGGTCAACATTTTTAGTGATACAATTCAATTATAATTATTGGGTAAAATTTGAAATGGACGTCTATTTTTAAAACCTTCCTGTAGCTTCAATTTTTAAGTACTAACACACAATCTGGTATGATTGTAAAGAGAATTTAAAGCTTTTTGGAATTTTGAAAAAAAATACTTTACCATTTAAAAAATTAAAGTTTTTTTGTTGTTCGCTTTTGTTTTTTCATAAATTGTTCTATTGATTAAACAATTTTAATAACCTCTTAGTGCACACTATTTCCTTTCACATTTTTATCTATCTACCTTAATAACCTAGATATTTGTAAAATAAAATCAATCACATACACCAAAAGTATAGAAACTAAAATTTGAAAACGTAACAACATTAAAAATTGCACAATGCAGCAGCATAAATACATGCAAACTACAAATATAAGACGTCTAGCTTACCAGCCTTACAAATCCATTGGACATACCCATTCAGTTCTTTTTCTAGCTGTGCTGCTCTTCTTAATTTTAAAAACTCTTGCCTATTTTCAACTTTTTCCCTTTCCTTAGCAAACTCTCTAATAAAAACACAAGCAATAATTAGGACTATACAGTCAAATAAATAATAATATGGCAAATGGTTAAGTGCAAAGATAGCAACTAAAGCTAGCAATACATAGTAACCTGCTTGAGTTATCCACATTAGATAACGACCATAAGATTCAATGAAAATATTCTTTGAACGATTTTTATAAAATTTAGCTTTGCGTTCAACGCGCAATCGTTCGTTTGAGAACTCACTATTTATTTATATAAAATAAGTGTTACCGTTAATAAATCGATATTACTACTTACCCGCTTAGAACACCCAGGACTAAGTTGAGCATAAAAAAAGAACCAAGAACAATAAGTGGTACAAAATACATCCAGTTGAAATGGTTTCCTACTGCATCATTCATCTGAAAAAAATAATAAAAAAATTACTTAAGATTTTGTCGGCCTAAGTTTATCATCAATATTGAAACAATGGTATTGTCACACCTGATAATTTATAACTTCTAAGAATAGTTAATATTCTAAGCAAAGTAGGGAGTCCAATCAGCATAGACCAACTCTTTAATCTTTAATTTTTGTATTCAATATGTCAATAATGTACAATAAATACAGAAAAATGCAGCTAATATTTTTATTATTTCAAACTTTGCTCTATGTTTCGCTAAAGGTTTCTTCACATGCGGCTATGGTATATACGAGCAGTGCGCTGCGCAAAATTCGAATTTCGCGCAGCGATTCGAATTAAGGAAGTGTATGTATGTATGTATGTATGTTCGACTTTATTATATTAAGAACTTACAAAAAGAATTAGGACTATAACTTAAATTAAATTAAGTTCAAAATACACTCACATCCTCAAGCGAGATTGAAGCCATTAAGCTCCGTCTGCCACCTACCTTGAGAGTGACAGTACATAGTAAATTATATAACAAAACAAAATAAAATAATTTGTAATGTGGAAAAACAAAATTTCAATCACTCACTCAATCACACATTCAGACATACTGTGAGTAGAGCCAATGATAGAGTAAAGGCTGTAGCAAAATGTACGTTCTATTACGCATCGATCGATAAAAGATGTTCAAGGAAGAGTCTGTGACAACTAAAAATTGCGGGGCATGTCGAATGTTTAGTGGTATTGAGTTCCAAAGGAAAATGACAGCAACCTGGAAAGATTGGTGAAAAATGTGTGTATGATGCATTGGGATGGCCAGCAGAGCATCATGTCTCGTATTATGACTGCGGTTAGATAGAGGAGAGAATTTAGTAAATAAGTACATGATCCAGCTTCTTAGACTATGGATGAAACGAACACAACTATTTTGTGCTCTCTGAAGTCTTTCACTAAGCTCAGTTGAAGCACTTGTGTAAATAATATCACAATAATCGAAATAAGGCATAATCAAGCTATGTACCAGTAGTACCTTAAGTTTAACAGGCATAAACCTTTTTAAGCAGTTTAAGGAATGCAGCGCACCAATACCATACGACACGTATGCGTTACTCGATTTGTCGACTCAATTGTTGGGCGATAACAAACCCAAGGTCTTTAACACAGTCTGAAAGTTCTATAGTATTCATGCCAAAGCGTAGCGATAATAAAATAAATTTTTCGAAGCATTTTTGGGGTTCCGACAAAGATAGCTTTACACTTGGATGGGTTAATTGCAAGTCCGTTATTTCTACTCCACCTGAGAATGTTCGAAAGATCTTCATTTATTTTATTGAATGCAGAAGTGTCGTTATCTGGCCGAAAATGTAATTATACTTGAACATCATCTGCATAACAGTGGTAATGGGAATGAAGAAGGAACTGCGATATGTCTTGGATATATAAACTAAATAGGAGAGGACCTAAGACACTTTCCTGTGGAACACCTGCTTTTAGTTCTGCCCAATTGGAGAACGACTTATAACCAACAGAGATAACTTGTTGCCTGCGCCACTAAGAGAGAAACCATTGAACTGTTGAATAAGATAAGTTGCTAAGCTTGTATAATTTGACAATTGGACAAAATGGAGGACCAGCAACAGCATGGTTCTAGTAATCAGCATAAACTTTGTAATTATTGTGGTAAAAATGTAGTTAATAAATATGTTGAATGCTGTAAGTGTAAATTATTATTTCATACCTGCTGTGGAGGTAGATGTGGTGTTACTGTAGCTACTGTAACAGGTGAAAAAAGTTTTTATGTGAGGAGTGCAATAAACCTGATGAAGGTGTTTATAATGTTGAAGTCAGTAAAAATAAAAATATAAATAGTGATGATAGCACACCTGTATGTTCCAAAGAAACTGATAGCTTTTATTGATAGTAGAATCCAGGAGTGGTTCAAATCACTGGTTAACCAGGCAACTGCAGTTTTACTAAGTGAAATAAACGAATTAAAAACACAAGTTTTGGATTTAACAGCAAGCAATAAAGATCTAATTAAATTACTAACAATGGAGAGGCAGTTCCCTGAAATTGCTCTAGCTTGTAGCAAAGATAAAAGGACCACAACAATGGATAATTTATCATCTACCAATACACTGTCTGATAATAGCAATAATAACATTGTATTCAAACCAAATGTTATTGATAACCTTTCAACTAATAATCAAATATCAAGTAATCAAGTAGCAGATGGTTCTACAAGTTATGCAAGTATAATTAAAGGCTCTGGATCTAATACTAGCAAACTAAGAGTTATCACAGAAAGTAATACAAATGCTAATAACAATGTTACTACACCAATTAGTTCATCTGTAAGGAATCCTTCATTGAAAGGAAAATCCACTTCCATGAATAAAAATGTTATGATTATTGGCACAAATGTGGATATTTCTGCAGTAGGTAATGAGGACTGCTTAGATGGTTTTACAGCAGTCCCACGCAGGCCTCGTTATACTAATCTTCATCTAACAAGGGTGAATCCAACTGTAAATATAAACAAAATAACCCAATACATTGAAAATAAATTGATTGCTACCACCTCAGACAATTCTACATGTACATTTAAAATTGAAAAATTAACATCTCGGTTTCCAGACTCATATAGTTCATTTAAAATCATACTGAGTGCAGAGTATGCTACTACCTTATTAGATCCAGAGTTCTGGCCAAATGGTGTTGCTATTCGTAAATTTATAACTAATGATAACAATAGGGAAATGTTCCCAGAGGATCAGTAAATCCGAATTTTCTAGTAGAGGCCTCAAGTCAAAAAAAAACCCGTTTAACTGGAAGCACTAACTGTGGTAGCATATACTGTTACTACCAGAATGTTCGCAGCTTAAGGAACAAGGTAGATCAAATAGGGCCATCTGTAGCTGATAGTGAATATGATTTAATTGCCTTTATGGAAATTTGGCCAACTAGAGATGAAGCGAATTCAGAATATTTCCCGTCACAAACCTATACAGTTTATAGATGTGACAGAAATTCCGATAGGACTAATTTGATGCGTGGAGGAAGAGTATTAATTGCTATTAAAAATCATATTTTGGTGGAAACATTGAATTTATCCGACTTGTTAAATAATCTCATTTTTGTTGATCTTGTAGGCTGCAAATGTACCATGAATGCCATGGTTTTCTATGTATTTGTAGTCTACATACCGCATACTCCCACTGTTACTTGTTTACAATTACTAGTGGACTATTTTATTCAATTCCATGTATGTACCAAAAAGCTATTAATACTTGGGGATTTTAACATACCTAAGTTTACCGATTCAAAAACTGATGAATTAAATCAAATTTTTAAGCAATTTGGAAAATATACTTAATGTAGTACAGCAAAACCACATACGTAACAACAAAGGTAGATTACTCGATCTAGTATTTACCAACTTTGATTGTGCCCTTGAGAGAGATATTTGGCCACTAATTGCTGAAGATGATTATCACCCTGCACTGAAAATTACATTTGATTTTAAAAAGAATCACAAAATAAACTTCTCCACAAACACACATAATAAAGCATATAACTTTTATTAAGCCGATTACTGTTCACTATACAAAGAATTATCTGTAGCAGACTGGTGCCCGTTAGAACAATGTAATAATGTAGATGAAGCATGTTGCACTTTTTATAAATTACTTTACTCTCTGTGGGATAGATATGTATCTGTGTATACATCCAGGAACAGGTCTAAAACATATCCTAAATGGTTTTCTCGTGAGCTAATTAAAATCATCAAGCAGAAAAATAAATCTCACAAGAAATATATTTCTACGCATTCACACGTTCACTACATTACATTCAAACGGCTCAGATCTCAATCAAAATCAAAAATCAAGGAGGCTTATATCAGCTACTTGACTCATGCAGAAAACTCTATTAATGCAGATTCTAAAAGTTTTTGGTCATTTATAAGAGGCAGAAAAGGCTTTAGCAGAATACCAGGTGTACTCAATGTTGGAAATATCATTTATGACATACCGCAACAGATTGTAAATGGATTCAAAGACTATTTTTGCTCTGTCTACCATAAGCCGGAAGATATCAGAGGTATACAATGCAATGAAGAAGCTGTCTCATTGGGTATTAACATGCCGCACATTATTCTGGACAGTGTCACTGAAGATGACATCATAGCTGCTATTCGTAAATTAAAAAATAAGCCCACAGCCGGTATGGACCAGGTGCCAAGCTTTTTAATTAAAGGTTGTGCAGTGGTTTTAGCTCAACCGCTACTATTTATAATTAATTTAGGTCTAAAGACTAGTACTTTTCCCGGTGTATGGAAAATAGCACGAGTTAATCCTGTGTACAAAGCTGGTGATGCTTCCAGTTGTAACATACTGTTTTAATACGCTCTAATTAGTTCTATGATTTCTAAAAATAGTTATTTTCTAGTTTAATTTTAGCATTCTAATTATTAGAATGAAGGTCTTGTAGCATAAATATGTCTGTAATTGTAACGGCTGCAAGACTACCCAAGTAGCGTCCTAGCAAAGTTTCCAGGAAGATCTAATCCAAGAGTTAATCAAGTTTTCTAAAGGCACTTTTCTTCAAAGGCACTAAACATGTCAGATTAGTTGCTATCTATGAATTAGATGTCAATCATGTTTTAGGATCCTATTTATGTCAGGGTGGTCTGAAGCAATTTTTCAATTAGCGGAGTACTCAACTAAAATTAGTTCCGAGATCTACTTGTGTGGCTATCTTAGGGCAATTGGCAGTTTAATTAATCTTAAAGATTTACGACCGGCGTATCCTAAGCCGAGTATGAGAGCCAAGAAAAGGGTTATTTTTCAATTAACTTAAATGTATATAAGGATGCCAGCCGGTGGTAATCGGGGTTGTTTATTTCCAGACGAGTCTAAAGCTCGCGGACTTGCAAGATTGAGTAAGTGTTTTATTTCTCTGAATTCAAGTGCGTGCCGTTATGTTCAAAGTTAGTTTATTTCTCTGAGTAAGTAATTATTATATATGGTATTACCATGAACTCAAGGCTGTGTTATGCATCATAAGTCATTTATTTGTTTAAATACAATATCTGTCGGCTTCCATAACATACAACTTCGGGTTAAAGCTCCGTTCCAGTAATTTAATCCCGTTAGGTTATTGTTAAAGACCGCATCTTTTGAAGGGTTTCTTATTTTATTGTGTTTCGACGTTGTCCAAGGCTTGTAATAACTAAGCCACGAATTCCGTTACTGTACTATTTGACCCGTGTGAAGGTCGTGTTTTTCCTGTTATTGATGACCCCGTGATTAAAGGAAGGTCGTTTCAGTATGCAAGTTAAGTAGACTACGGTAGCGTTAATTAATTATATGTATTGGGGTGTTTGCACCCAGAACTGTTGTTAATATTCATAAAATAAGGACTTTAGAATTGTTTAGTTAAGTTGTGTTTGTGCTAGCCAGAGACTTTATAACATTTGCCCCTGTGAAGTGACGTATTTTCTGTCCTGCAATCTTGGTTCATCGCCACGAACAAAGTGCGACGAGAGCTATTACCGCGATCGGTCCATGAGCCGTTTAATTCCCATGGTGGCGCCCTATTGTAAATAATGTTAATTACTGTATAATTTTGTATGCATATGTAATTAGGTTAAGTTAGTTAGTAGCCCATTTAATAAAACAATTGGAATTTTGTCTTAGTGTGTTGTTGTTTAATGAACCTCCCCTTCTCACCGACTGCAACAGCTTGCGAGGCAATGTCCCGAAACGTGAGAGTACTATAGTGTTAGAGGTCCTTCCCATTTATTATTTATTGTTAATTGGATACCCTCACGCGGTAGGTAAATATTCAAATTACACAGTATAATTTATTATCGGCCAATAGCCATTTTATCAAACTTTGCAAAAGTATTTGAATTGGTCTTATTACAACATATCTATAGTCATATCAAAACTTATATTTCACCCAGTCAGCATGGTTTTATTGAAAGGCGATCTACCTTTACCAATTTGTGTTGTTTTACCCAATTCACCGCAGAAGCCTTAGATGATCATGGTCAAGTGGATGTGGTCTATACAGATTTCTCCAAGGCTTTTGACAGGATCATTCATTGTATATTATTGGAGAAGTTAAGAAGCTTCGGTTTTAGTAATAAGTATATAGCTCTGTTAAAATCTTATCTTGAAAACAGACCACCGCAAGTTGTATACAATGGTTTTAAGTCTGATATATTTATTGCTATGTCTGGTATTCCTCAGGGGTCAAATCTAGGACCTTTGCTATTTCTACTATTCATCAATGACATATGTGTCAATCTGAAATCAAAGGTATTAATGTTTGCAGATGATGTAAAATTTTTCCAGGAAATCAAGTCGGTCCAGAACTGTAGATACATGCAATTAGACTTAGATATGTTACTGAACTGGTGTATGAACTATAAGCTTACACTGAACATTAATAAATGTAAGGTTGTCACGTTTACGCGCAAAGTAAACCCGATTGTCTTTGAGTACAGGATTGATTCAATTAATTTGATTCGGTGTTCTGAAACCAAAGACTTGGGTGTGATGTTTGACCATCAGTTGTCATTTGTTGCTCACATTAAGCTAATTGTTGCTGCTGCTTACAAAATGTTGGGGTTTATTTTACGCAACTGTAACCATTTTTCAAACTGCTCTGCTCCGATTACTTTATATTTATCTTTTATACGTTCAAAACTTGAATACTGCAGTGTCATTTGGAACCCCATTTACAGTAATCACAAGATCTTAATAGAACGAGTTCAAAGGAAATTTTTTTAAGTATTTATGGTACAAAATGTATGGTACCTATCCCATCAGAGATTTCGACCATGAAGCACTGTTAAGCACCTTTCATCTAAAATCTTGTGAATCCAGAAGGATTGCTTTAAGTATCACCATTCTCTATAAGATCATGCATGACAATATAGACTGTCTGTTTATTATGGATAAACTAAATTTTTTGGTTTCTAGGCATAATAGTAGAATTAATAGAAATAATAGAGTGTTTTATCTCTCAGCCTGTAAAACCAATATGTTGTTAAAATCTACCGTTGGATGTCCTGTAATGTGGCTAAGGCTGTTGGGCAATAAACATTATTATTATTATTATTATTATTATTAACATAATTTAGCCCAAAGAATTTCAAAATTGACACTATTAAAAGCCAAGCTGAAATCAATTAAAATAAGAATGATAAAATGTTTATTGTCCATAGCATGTCTGATCTCATCAACCACTCGAAGCAATGCTGAGCAGGTACTATGCCCGTTACCAAATCCTGATTGATAAGTGTCAAAAAGAAAGTTTTCTTGCAAGTAAGCTGTAACCTGATGTGCTGCAATATATTCAAGAAACTTTGACAGAGTAGGTGGGATGCTTATGGGGTGGTAATCACTAGGAGTAGACGGACACGGTTTCTTGGGTAAAGGACAAACAAAAGCCTGCTTCCAGAGATTAGGAAAAGTGTTGGTGCGAAAAGAAGTGTTTACAATAGAAGTGAAGCTATCAAGAAAAGAAGAGGTTATGTAGTTCAACATACGAAGTGAAATATAATTTGGTCCAGAAGCATTAGACTGTATGCGAAGAATAGAATACAAAACGACATCAGATGAAACTTCAAGGAAATCAAATCTAGGAACATGTGGAAGTGGAGAATCCGGTATATTAGTAATAGCTTCACAGACAAATGCAGGATCTAATAGGGACATTGAGCAAAAAATGTATTTAAATCTAAATCTAAACAACAGTTAACATTGAAGGACAAGAGTGTTGGTTCGTTTTTTGGTTGGCAGGAGAGGGGATAGATCGGTAAGACGCCGATCGAGTTAGTTAATATTTGACGAAATAGAGCTAGAGATTAAGTTGATTTTGTATTGTATTATTTTCTGCATTCTGCGAATTCAATGTACCTTATTTTGAACCATGACATGAGAATAAATTACGTTATACATTACTGGTATTTAACGTTTTTCTTTTAGATTTATGGATACATAAAAGCATGTGGCGCCCACCGTGAAGGACAGATACAGTGGCGAATTGCTGGAATGCAACGAAATTAAAAAATAATACCAAGGTCAACCAACCATAAACAAAATTGTAAACATCAGGCTAAGTGGAATGTAATACCACGTTTGTTGAACAACAGCTGTACAATTCATTATTTAGCGTCAACAGGTTTGCTATTGAATTATTGTAATTTTATAGTGACAAATTCGAGTGCTGCATACAAAGCACAATCCTAATCTTACCGTTATTTTGAAATTGAAAGAATGCTAGTTGTTTAATTAATGATTAGTCTAATAACAGTAATTGTCAAGTAGTTATTTGCCGGATTCTTTTAGCAGTGGTAAATTAAGAATTATTTCAAGAGCTAGTTATAAGAAATATTATAGGTGTTACAGATAAAATATTGGCGGCATATGTTGATCTTCTGCAATTAGAAATGTGCTAACAAATGTTTATGCAGGTTATTATCAGGGTAGTAATGTAGGTACATTGATAGGGATAGGAAATGTTTGAAGGTGCATAACCTTATATTAAATATTTATACATTATTTGTAAAAGTTGAAAGTAGGAAAATAATAGCAAACTTGAACAAATCCGATAAAGCATCAGAGTTGCAATTAATGAAGGTGCATTTGACAAATAACATGCTCAAAATGCAAAACAGCATTTCACAGCTGGCAGAATCAGTTAGGGATAATATAGAAAGTAAAGCACCTGTAAGTGTACAATTATTATCCTCGAATGTAGATACTAAGTCTGAACGTAAAAATTATGTAGCAATATGGCGAGATATGGGTGGGTCAAATCTTAAATTTTAACCGAATGGAAGTTTGCATCCAATACAGTTTTTAAGAAAGATAAAGAAATTGTTTTTAGAAATAGGGGTACCGGATTCAGCTAAACTAAATTTGGTTGTTTAAAATTTAGAGGGGTCGGCGGCTCAGTCGGCTGCAGTCCGTGAAAATCACATCATTGATTTTAAAAATTTTCAAGTGCGATTTAAGCAGCGGTACTTTAATGCAGATGATGAACGTGAGTTATTTTATAGGCTTAAGTAGGGTCAATTTAAATCAGGTAATCAATCAGAATACATTCTTAAATTAGCCATAGAAGCAGAATTTTTATCTGTGACCATTGATGAAAACACTTTGGTAAGTTGGCTATCAACTCATTTTGCGTCTGATATTGAGAGGGGTATTATTTTTCAAAAAATAAAAACGGTTGAATTGCTTGAAGCGTTCTTACACAACATAAATGATACCTACGAAAGGGCAGCAAAAAGAGTCACATTTATCAGAAGGGAATTGCAAGGCAGCGGCGCAGGATAGAACCTAGTATAATTACAGGCGGAATATGGGCAGTGCTAGGGAAGTTATTAGGTCCTATGGACAGGATAAGAATGAAAAGGGACACCAACAGTGGAATAAGGATGATAGAAACTATAACCGTAATACAAATTATTTATATAAAGATGATCTCAATTAAAGAGGTAAAGGGAATGATAGTAATCAGAATTATAATACGAATGTGGCTAAGCGTAAAATTAGGTCACTAACTACATATAGGATTGAGTCAAATGACTTATTGAGTGGAGCAGAAGAAGAAGTCTCACCATCAGATAATATATCTCCAGTCGTAATTAGGTATTGTACAGAGCAAACAAGTCGAGATGTTCATAGATAATGGAAGTCAGGTTTCCGATGTGTCTGAAATCTATTTCAATTCGTTAGCTAAGGAGGTGGCTATCCTACCGGTAGCTAATGCATCGCTATCAACAGTGATCGGTGGTAAATTAAGTCGTATAAAAAACCAGGTTACGCTGCCTATAACATTAGCAGGTACAATTATCGAGATAGTTTGAGTGGTAGTATCTAAACCTAATCGAATAGTTTCAAAGTCAGAAAGGAGAAAAATGAAACTAGAACAGCTTCGGAAACTAACAATTTTGAAGGTAGGCAATAAGGTCCTCGTACGAACTCATTTACTATCATCTGCCTTAGAGGCCACCATTTCAAAGTTTTTTATTATGTACGATGGTCCATACGTTGTTTGCAAAATCATTGGTACCAAGTCCTATGAGCTTGTTGATGAAGGGGGTATGTCAAGGGGGAAACATAATATTAAGAATTTAAAGATCTTCTTTGACCCAGTGCTTAATTTGGATTCTTTGGAAGTTCAGCTTAAGTTGCAAGTAGGTGAATATAAGTTGTTTTCTTAAAGAGTTAAGTTCGTTTCCCGTAGATGTACTTGAATATTGGATTCAAGCTAATGTTGTTAAAATGTTCATGTATGCTACTTTTACATTTTAAGGGGGGTAGATGTAATGCGACTATCGTATATGCGAGCTGTGCGCTGCATAAATTCGAATTTCGCACGGCGATTCAAATTAAGGAAGTGAGTAGGAAGGACAAGAGTGTTGGTTCGTTTTTTGGTTGGTGCGAGAGGGGCTAGATCGGTAAGACGCTGATCGAGTTAGTTAATATTTGGCAGGTTAGAGCTAGAGATTAAGTTGATTTTGTATTGTATTATTTTCTGCATTCTGCGAATTCAATGTACCTTATTTGAACCACGACGTGAGAATAAATTACGTTACTGGTATTTATTGCTTTTCTTTTAGATTTATGGATACATAAAAGCATAAAAAAAGGGATAGCAATGCAACTGTTGGTCACTCAATTGATCCTTGTCAACCAATTCAGCTTCCTGGAAATATGGTATTAAGATATCCACAGACTTGTAAATCAAAACTAAGGTGACCAATCTTACAGAAACTAAATATTCCAATGGGATACATCCTGCTCTTCATTATCTGGAATAAGAGCAACTAAAGTGGAGACCAACTCAAAACATACAATTCTAAATATCTAATAGCAATAAGATTGTTTTGAAAGAAATAAGGTCCTAAAAAGTGATGTCCCAGAATTCCAACCCAGAAAGTTCATTTCTCTTGACGTTTACAGTGCGATGTTTGAGTTCTGAGGATTGTCTTGTATCACTCAACAGACCCATTCGAGGAAAACTGAGTTTATGAAAAAAATTATACTTTCAAGAAAATTTCGATTCTGATCACAAGTAGCATCAACTCTTTACAAAACGCTAACCGGTGATCTGGATCATAATTGTTTAATTCATGTATGAGTTTGACTTTATAGGGATGATATTTTTCTAGTTTAAACAGTTTTATCAAAGTAGTTTGGTGTACATTGTGATTTAAATCAAGCTGTCTCGTTGAGGATTGAGAATTTTCTTCAGCCTTCAGAAGGATGCTTAACTTGATGTCTGTAGCAACCTGTGGATGACCCGAACATGCGAAATTCTTTACGGACCCAGTTTCTGTGAATTCGGTCACTAACTTGCTAACTGTGGATCTGGCGTTCTGTCAGGATGTTCTCCATTGAACAACGCATACACTTCTGCGAGCGATCTATTTCCCTCACCATATGCAACAATCATCAAAATTAGAATTGTTTCTAGTTCTGTTAATTGGACCATTTTGTAGGCACTGGTTCAAAAATGACAATTATTTTTTTTTTTTATTTATTATTAATACTCTACAGGACAACCCAAATGGTATATACCGAAGAACAACACACTAATCATACAATCATAATAAAATAGTATAAAATAGTTTCTAAATAAGTACTATTCTAACAAGTATACAGAAAAATATCAACCATCAGTCAGTATAGACTGTCTACATCATTTAACAGTTGTTCATTGACCCGTTTTTTATAGGTATCGAATGAAACACCAAATATGTTACTATTAGACAGTTTTTTTTGTGCTTTGTTAAAATTAATGGCAAGTTTTTCAGTAATAGCAGTACAACCATAATTGGTGCGATGACACTGTACATAAAAGTTTGGGCAGAACGTGTTAAGCGACTTGGCACTCTGAGCCATATCTTAGACAGCAGGTATTCACAGTCAATAAAATTGTTTAATAACTTGTGTAAGAAGAATAGCATTGCTTTTGTCTTCTCATTTCTAGGCTTTTGATACCAGTGAGTTGGAGCCTAACATTATAGGGTATATGTTCATAAGGAAAATGCAGCTTATATAAAAGAAATTTTACAAACGTATTTTGTACCCTTTCTAAATGATATTTATGACATTCATACGAGGGAGACCAGATAACACTATTGTATTCCAAAATACTTCGCACTAAGCTGTTGTAAATTATTTGTATCACTTTTACATCGTTAATATTTTAACAATGTCGCCGAATAAAACCTAGCATTCTAAATGCCTTAGCAGTAATGTTGTTGATGTGCTCATTAAATGTAAGAAAACAATCAAACATTACACCTAAATCACAGATCAACTCAACGGATTGAATTGCAGTTTTTTGTATTGTATAGGTACATAATATTGGCTGTTTAATGCGATGAAAACGCATAAATTTACACTTAGCAGTGTTTAAGGTCAGACCATTTTTGCTACACCATGTTGACACTTCATTTAGATCCTCTTGAATGTTATCGCAGTCTTGTGGGCATTTTACTATTGAAAATATTTTTAGGTCATCTGCATATAATAAGCATTTACAGTGTTGGAAAATCGAGACTACGTCATTGATAAATAGTAAAAATAGTATGGGGCCGAGATGCGATCCTTGTGGGACACCAGAAAGCACATTAATATCTGATGATTTGATACCGCATAAATGTACGTACTGCGTACGACCACTTAAGTATGATTTTATCCAAGTAAGATATACACCAATTATTCCAATTGCCTTCAATTTTTGTAAGAGCATATCATGGCAAACACTGTCAAATGCTATGGATATATCTAGGTAGATTACATCTATCTGCAATCCGTTTTCCATATTTGATATTAAAAAATTTTGTATTATCGCCAAATTAGTAGCAGTAGAACGTCCTTTAAAGAGTAAAACATCAAACTTTCCTTGGCGTTGACAATAACTAAATCTATCAGAATCAGAAAAAAAATTGGAACTTGACATATTAAAAAAAGTTATGATGATGTCTTCATTTAAAAACAAAAAATATGCAACACTCTCCCAATATGTAACTGCAAAAAAAAACCTCAAACATATTTTTACTAGGGTACCTGAAAGTGTACAAAAAAACTAAACAATGAATTAGTGAAGGAAAACTGTTACATACCTATCAGTTTTTAAGACTGGGGAGTACCATTGTGTAGACGCACATTTTAGGATAGAGGGCAGATCTTCTATCAAAACTATTAAACACGATTTTGCAGTCAGTCAGTGGAGTTTAGTTGCACCATTATAAACCAGTATTTAATTACCTTGTCATCAACGAGTTTACGTTATCTTTTAAGACTGTTACGTGCCAAATTGGCACTAAACATTGTCTTAGCTTAATTTTTATGTGCGGAAGTTTTCGCGCCTTAAAATTTAAAAGACTTGGCGTGTATTTTCGTCACGCCAGAGGGCGTTTGCGCGAGATCGCGCGGGAACTTCGCGCCGACGCGTGAAAGAACAAAAGTGGGGAGTTTCCGAAAGACGCTTAGGAAACGAGGCTTTTTGCCTCTGACTTTCGTGAAGAGCGGTTTTGTGAGGTATCGCATCGTGCCTTATCTTTATTTATGTAGATCTCCTTGCCTGATTATCATTGTTTGTCGCCCTTATACCTGTTCCTGCCCTTTACCTACATAGGTAGAGGTAATTTGTAACCGTTGGCCGAACCGCATTCCACGCCGGAGCACCATCTTTAATCACTCCGGAGTGGAGCCCTGAGATCCAGTCGAAGTCATTTGGATGGATGTTAGGCGTACCCTCCGTAAATTGCCTTAAAAGGAGCCATCAGTAGCCCTGATGGACTTCAACAGAAGCCAAGTTTAACTCAGGGACATATTCATGTGAGTATTTCGCTGTTATAAACTATTGTCTTAAATTTATATTTTCCGTTAATTGCGTATTAAATTTGTGCATTGTGTGACGTCATTGTCAGATGGCTGCGCTAAAGCCTGTGTAAAGCTTGGAGCTACCACCTGCCGTGGCGTCGCTTTTTCCACGCTTGCGCGATTGCTATTATAAACCTTTAAATTGTGCAATTATGAACTTTAAATTGTAAAAATTGGCGCCTTTAACGTGTGAGATTGTGAACTTAGGGGTTTTTTCCTTTGCTTTTAGGTTGTAATAACTTCCTTTATAAACATACAATGTATTACCTAATTTTATTTATAGCTTTTTCACTAAAAAAAAATCAATTATCTAATATCTGTTGACCTTAAAATCTTATATTCGTGTTTTGGAACACACCACATTCCATAGATGTCAAAAATAATTGTTATGGCAATTAGAGGTATACCGCCATTTTGAAATTAAAATTTAGCTGTTGTTATAAAATATGTTTTAAATATAATGTTAGTTTAATTTTGAATGTGGAATGTGTTTGTTGACTCCAGTTATATTGTTGAGTGATTAGTTTGTTTTAGATGCAAATATAAGTTCTTAGGAAAGATCAATCCCTTAACCCTACTTTTTACACGTGAGTACACATAAATAAATAAGCATGCAAGTAATGCATGTCTTAAACACGGTTTATTATGAAATTATCTACTTTATATTAAATTGAAACATAACCCTTGTCTGTTTTTTCGACTTTAAAAGACCGTTTTTGAAACCGTGAATACACTGTTTTGTGGTTACATTCTAAAGGTGTCTTTTACTAATCTAGCTATTTATTTAATGATATTTCAATTACCTTTATAAAAAACTTTGTGTTTAAAAGCACATAACGTAACGATTTGAGTTTTAAAATATCCTTTTTTTAAAAACGCTATACTAACGGGATCTTGTTGCATTTGTTAAATAACACGTTACCTACCTTTTTTATAATTTGGAATGTCTTTTTGTAGTTTATCAATGATATATTTCTGTTATTAAACACTAATCTTGCCCTCTTACAGTTTTAATCGTGTTTTTTGGTGATTTATATACGCATCGTAATTAAATTTGAATATTATACCCGACAAATGTCTTTTAAAGAAGATTTTGCATTTATATATAGTTAACGAAATTACCTAACCATATCTTTTACCTTCCAAAATGTTGTAATAAACTGGATCTCTTTATATCTGCTCCTTTAAATACTGAAATAAAGGAATTGCCCTTAACGTTTTAGTATTTAAACCATAGGTTCCCAACGGGGGCGGTACCGCCCCCCAGTGGGCGCTGTAGCTTTCAAAGGGGGCGGTAGCGAGTACAGGGGCAAAAGGGGGGCGTTAGGAGGATCAAGGGGGGCGTTCGTGACGTACTTACCTTTTTAGAAAATAAATATATTAAAATACTTTGAAAATACCTAGTTGGCATGAATAGACAGTTTATTTAGCTATCTAAAATGTCTATGTTATTGTTATCGAGAAAATATACTTTAAAACATTTAATTCAGCATTAGGTCTATGAATACCTAATTCCGTTTAATATTGTCCGCAACAAGTCTTTGCAAGTTGATAAGCAAAGACGCGATATGACTTGCTTACAAAGTGCACCGGCATCGCAAACAAGATAAAACATACAAGTTGATGCTTGTATGAAATCAAACGTATAAAAGGCAGGGATAGCTCTAGGAATGTGTTATTATTTTGTGTGCTTGCAAATAATCCATGTTCGTGAGTGATAAGTTATATAAGTCATTATAACCATTAATTTTATAATTATCTATAAATTCGTTGAAAAGTTAATTTATTTTAAACCGTGGCAAGTTTTGGATTTCAAAATGTCTGAATCTAAGAAGAAATGCCGGCAGTACAGTCTTTTGTATTTGAAATAGGATTTACGCACTCTCCTGTAAACCCATCATTACCCATGTGTTTACTTTGCCAAAAGTTTTCTCAAATGAAGCCATAAAACCTTCTAGGCTACAAGAACATTTAAATAAAATGCATACTGATAAAAGGACAAAGATTTGTCCTATTTTCAAGAACTGCAGAAGAAATATTTGAAACAGCCAACTATATCAAACCTATTTGCGTCGTCTTCTAAACAAGAAGATGATGGACTACGAGCATCATATAACATTTCATTGTTAATCGCAAAACGGGAAAACCACATACCATTGGCGAGGAACTTATCTTGCCGGCAGTCAGAGAGGTAATAAAACTGTTCTTCATCATAAGACATCGGCAGATGTCATCAGAAAAATTCCTCTGAGTAATAACTCAGTGCAAAGGAGAATAGACGAAATGGCTCAAGACGTTGAAATATCATTATGCGATTACTTAAAACTTGCAATTTTTCCATTCAACTTGATGAATCCACTCTACCAAATAACGAAGTACTGCTGTTATCATACGTTCGGTTCATAAAAGACGAAAAATTTATCAAGAGTTATTATTTGGAAAAATTTGGAAACTGATACAAAGGGAGAAACGATATTTAATACCATGAGTACGTTTTTTCAAGAGAAAGAAATACCTATGCATAATATTTTGTCGGCAGCTACTGATGGTGCTCAAGCAATGACGGGACGTCATAAGGGTTTCATAGCTCATTTGAAACAAGCAGTACCAAATGTACTCGCTATACATTGTATTATTCATCGTCAGCACTTGGTTGCAAAAAATCTGAACGAATGTTTGCATTCGTCGCTTCATTACGTTATTAGAGCAGTAAATACGATTAGAAGCAATTCATTGCATGACAGATTATTTAGCCAACTTTGTAGTGAAAATGATGAAGATTACAATCGCTTGCTGCTGCACACAGAAGTTCGTTGGCTCTCAAAAGGTACTTGTTTGAACCGTTTTTTCAACTATTTGATTCAGTACTGGACTTTCTTGAAAACAGAAACGAAAAATTGCGCGAAAACCTGATTATACATAAAATGACATCGCTTATTTGACAGACTTGTTTAAAATATTTAATGAAGTCAATTTACAATTGCAAGGTGACGAATTGAATTTAATTAAAACAAAAAACGTCATAGCTGCTTTTGTGGGAAAACTTCTTCTATTCAAACGAAATCTAGGAAAGGTGAATACAGCCACTTTCCCACATTATCAGCAGTCTCTGCAAAACATGAAGATTTACTTACTTACTGCCAACACTTGGACGTTCTTCATGTTGATTGCGTGGAGCGATTCCAGGATATTTTAAACATAAATATACCGGGTTGGGTTTTAGATCCTTTCGCAAATGCAGATACAGCAGAATCATCAAATTTAGAAGAGGAACTCGTAGAACTCACAACTAACGAAGAACTAAAAGTAAAATTCAGAAATGGATATCAAGAGTTCTGGCTTCAAAAACCAATACCAGTTCTTTACCCTGGATTGTGGTCAAGAGTACAGATATTTTTAATTGCATTTCCTTCATCTTATTTGGCTGAGTGTGGGTTCAGTGCAGTAGCTAATTTATTGTCTAAGAAAAGGAACAGACTGCACATTACTGAACGTGGCGATTTGCGGCTGATGTTAACGAAATTGGAACCCGACATTAGCAAATTGTTAAAACTTCACCAGTCTCAACTATCTCATTAATTTTTCTTCTTAATCTTTTTTCTGTTCATTATGTATTCATATTTAAGTTTTAATAAACAAGTTTGTACTACATTTGATAGTCGTTTTAATTAAGGTTTACTTTTGCGATTTTTAATATATATACCTTGTCCAACGCTTTAGTGAACGCTTGTAATAGCAGTCAAAAGTGCAACGTTCGTATATGAGTATCTATGTATATATATATATATATATATATATATATATATATATATATATAGATAGATAGATACTATGCAACAATATTTTAATATTCGTTATAATGCACTATGATGAGGAGGGGCGTTGGAAGTTTTTTTCCAGTAGAGGGGCGGTGGTTCAGAAAAGGTTGGGAACCTATGATTTAAACTCATTTACAATAGTTGTTGATAACTCCTGCAATATCGAAAGAATATTCCAACAATTTGAAATACTACTTTTTTGTATATGTATCGTGGAATGTTTCTTTCGTGTAGCGAGTATGATTTTGTCTTGATTGCATATTTTTTTAGATATCGATATTTCAACGTAGAATTTTAAGATCCATTAAGCGGAATTTACTGTCGGATTTGGTCGTCTAGCTGTCTATAAGTCTAGAACGAGACCCATAAAAGGGCCGGTCGTTAAGCATCATAAGTCTAGACGAGAATTTGGGTGGTAAATTTGTCGTTTTAGAATTTGTAATCATTTTTTTTTAATAATGATGTTGAAATTTTTCTTTTTTAGTTTGGGTGAAACTCAAATGAGAGCTTCCCATCCCAGTAAATATATGCTTTATAAAATATCTTTTTGCTATTCAACAATTTTATTAGTGAATCGGGTCTCGATTACTCTTATCTCTTCACATATCGATTTAAACCTCATTAAATGCCTTAAAATTATCTTTAAAATTGCTCAACCCTACTTGCATCTAAAAGCTTTTCACGTTTACTTCTTTGACAATGTACCTAATGTTCTTAGCTTTCACTTGGCTTAATAACTTAAAACAACCCGCAGGTCGTTTGGCAAGATGGAACTTGCGTATCTCTCAATTCACTTTTGATGTTAGGCATAGGCCTGTCAAATTAAATATTGTACCTGATGCCTTATCTCGTGATGTTGTCTCTCTTAACATTCCAAATTTAATTCCTGATACCTGGTATCTTAATATGATTAAACCCTTACGATTTACCTTATATTTTTTTGTTCTCACTAACAATTGGTTAACTTTAATTACCTATTCCCTCTCTCATACAGTATATAATCTCTTACACGTTTAACTTACTTACCTTAAATTAGCTATCTTTTTCTTTTCGGTTGACTTTTCCTTGACCATACCCTTAGATATATATCATTTTATTCTCTACACCCCTAATATAACTATGTCATTTCATTTACTTAATCTTCGAACTTTTCCTACAGCATATTATTTGGTTTTTAGTGTTTATCTTACGTCATTTAATTTTGTGTGGTAATTGTTGTAACTTTGGTTGTAATGACTCATTGAATTTTTATGATTGGTTCTAGCTGATGTTGAGTGGATGATTTTTTCTTTGGGCCCACATAGGAGTCGTGACCTATGCCATTGTAAGAAATACTCCATGTTTGCAGTTGCAAAAAACTAGAATTGTCTATTCCATGTGTTTTTTCCTCTGAATTATTGCAGTCGCCCACATTATACTATATCATTATTTGTTTCTTTTCCTAATAAATCACCATAACTTATAACCATTTTTTTTCATTGTTTTTTGTTGAACTTCGTGGTGAGACGCTATTGCTTCTTATTGTTATCTTATTAAATTCTCGGTTGTTTTAGCATATTGGGACAGTGTATCTGTATTTAACTGCTTATAATTGGGCATTTTCGTGTGTTTAGGGTGCTACCGTTTTAAAAAAAACTACCTTAAAACAGTTTCTTTTTGTGTGAATGTATCCGTAATGATACTTTTGAGTTGTTGTGTCAACTTTTGTCTGATTTTCTTATGGTAGTGGATGCACTCGTTAGGAAAATGATCGTACTAGTTCTCTTAAGAGTCTAGTTTTTTTAAATTTATGTTATACCTTATCTTGTCGGATTAATATCGCAGGTGGTCCTTCAGACTGCGCTGTGCTTCAATAGGGACAACTCTCTACCTTCTCTCGGACGCTTGTCCAAAAACTCTACTTTTTCATATCCCGCTGTCTCCGTTTATGCCTTATCCTTCTTTCGGTGGACCTGTTCTTGTCCCGGAACACCCGTCTGCCACATAAGAGTGATGTTCCCTCACTCCGGACTACTGGCCACATTGGCTGGTTGAGTAGCGCTTTGCTATCCACCTTTTTCTGTCTCTTTAGCTCAATCCGAGCCCTTCCTCTACTTTCTTCTACCTGGAAGTGCCTCTTATGCATTCCAAATAACCCACCTCCTTCTTTTTACCGTTCCTGTTTCTCTACTGCCTTTTCATTTCTGTTAGTCACCGTGTGGTTGCGCGGGAGGTTTTCACAGACACCTGGACCCCGTCTCTGGGAATCTTTCGTGAGGTCATGCGGTGCCGCTGTCAGCGCATGGGCTCTGGCAGTGAAGGTATGTATGAGTGTGTGAATGTGTGAGTGCATGTGTATATCGTTATATATCGTGTGGGTATCGGGTGATTATATCACCGATATCGATTAACGCCGGGTGCAGGGATGCACCCAAATGCCTTTGCCGGTCCCTCGTGCCGTTTCTTGCAAACGGGCCTGCTTCACAAGTCGCTCTTTTTAAAGGGTACGAGAAATGCATATTTAACGGCTCCACGGAGCCACTCTATTACCTTTATCTATTATCTTTGGTAATGATTAAGTTAATATCTTTATCTTATTTATTATTTTAGATGATAACCTTAGTTTAGTATCGTTATCTTACCGACTACTGTTAGTAATAACTTTAAGTTAATTTCGCGTTATCTTACCTATTATCTTTAGTAATAACTTTTGTTTAATGTCGCGTTACCTTACCTACTATCTCTAATAATAACTTTAGCTTAATATCGCGTTATCTTGCCTAGTATCTCAAATAATAACTAAAGCTTAATATCGTTATCTTATCCATTACCCTTGATGATAACAATTTAAGCTCAATATCGTTATCTTATCTATTATCTTTAACAACAATTTGAGATCTTATCTTTTTATCTTCCTAATGTTTGGTATTTATGACCAGACGTGGGAATTATTTTTCTTGAAATTTAAGTGAAAAAGCTAACCTGATGTAGAAATGTAATTTGTTAGGTTAGCGATGTAAGGATTTAGTAGGGTAGTACTTTTGGTAAATTTGTTGATTCACGACCATGTCATGGACAAGTTTTAATGTGTATCGTTAGTAAACCAAAGTACCAGTAACAAAAATTTGCTAGAGTGTAGAGTGACTCACTCTGTGAACATTTTAAATTTGGGTACTTTTTGCCAACAAGGAACAGTTTTGATGCAACGCTCATGTGTGTTTGCACGTAAGAACTTTAATGTTAGCTTTAGTTTAGATAGGTTAGGCGACTTGTCGCATTTGTTTTAATTTAAGTAGTGTTTCATGCTCCCCCGACAAATTTGTGCTGTCGATTATTAGTGTAGTCAAAGACAATGGGGCTACATTTTCCGTTTCCTGGTAATTCGGTAGACGTGTTATCGGTCAAAAAAACCAGGTGGCGCCTTATATAAACATTTTGTAGGTTTTAAGTTAGGTTTTATGTAGGGTACTTAGGACTTAGATTTTAAGCTGTTACTGTGCTAACAGACTTTTCCTTTTTTTAAGTTTTTTCTTTTGTGGCTTTGTCGCGATTGTTACGTGCCAAATTGGCACTAAACATTGTCTTAGCTTAATTTTTATGTGCGGAAGTTTTCGCGCCTTAAAATTTAAAAGACTTGGCGTGTATTTTCGTCACGCCAGAGGGCGTTTGCGCGAGATCGCGCGGGAACTTCGCGCCGACGCGTGAAAGAACAAAAGTGGGGAGTTTCCGAAAGACGCTTAGGAAACGAGGCTTTTTGCCTCTGACTTTCGTGAAGAGCGGTTTTGTGAGGTATCGCATCGTGCCTTATCTTTATTTATGTAGATCTCCTTGCCTGATTATCTTTGTTTGTCGCCCTTATACCTGTTCCTGCCCTTTACCTACATAGGTAGAGGTAATTTGTAACCGTTGGCCGAACCGCATTCCACGCCGGAGCACCATCTTTAATCACTCCGGAGTGGAGCCCTGAGATCCAGTCGAAGTCATTTGGATGGATGTTAGGCGTAAATTGCCTTAAAAGGAACCATCAGTAGCCCTGATGGACTTCAACAGAAGCCAAGTTTAACTCAGGGACATATTCATGTGAGTATTTCGCTATTATAAACTATTGTCTTAAATTTATATTTTCCGTTAATTGCGTATTAAATTTGTGCATTGTGTGACGTCATTGTCAGATGGCTGCGCTAAAGCCTGTGTAAAGCTTGGAGCTACCACCTGCCGTGGCGTCGTTTTTTCCACGCTTGCGCGATTGCTATTATAAACCTTTAAATTGTGCAATTATGAACTTTAAATTGTAAGAATTGGCGCCTTTAACGTGTGAGGTTGTGAACTTAGGGGTTTTTTCCTTTGTTTTTAGGTTGTAATAACTTCCTTTATAAACATACAATGTATTACCTAATTTTATTTATAGCTTTTTCACTAAAAAAAAATCAATTATCTAATATCTGTTGACCTTAAAATCTTATATTCGTGTTTTGGAACACACCACATTCCATAGATGTCAAAAATAATTGTTATGGCAATTAGAGGTATACCGCCATTTTGAAATTAAAATTTAGCTGTTGTTATAAAATATGTTTTAAATATAATGTTAGTTTAATTTTGAATGTGGAATGTGTTTGTTGACTCCAGTTATATTGTTGAGTGATTAGTTTGTTTTTAGATGCAAATATAAGTTCTTAGGAAAGATCAATCCCTTAACCCTACTTTTTACACGTGAGTACACATAAATAAATAAGCATGCAAGTAATGCATGTCTTAAACACGGTTTATTATGAAATTATCTACTTTATATTAAATTGAAACATAACCCTTGTCTGTTTTTCGACTTTAAAGACCGTTTTGAAACCGTGAATACACTGTTTTGTGGTTACATTCTAAAGGTGTCTTTTACTAATCTAGCTATTTATTTAATGATATTTCAATTACCTTTATAAAAAACTTTGTGTTTAAAAGCACATAACGTAACGATTTGAGTTTTAAAATATCCTTTTTTTAAAAACGCTATACTAACGGGATCTTGTTGCATTTGTTAAATAACACGTTACCTACCTTTTTTATAATTTGGAATGTCTTTTTGTAGTTTATCAATGATATATTTCTGTTATTAAACACTAATCTTGCCCTCTTACAGTTTTAATCGTGTTTTTTGGTGATTTATATACGCATCGTAATTAAATTTGAATATTATACCCGACAAATGTCTTTTAAAGAAGATTTTGCATTTATATATAGTTAACGAAATTACCTAACCATATCTTTTACCTTCCAAAATGTTGTAATAAACTGGATCTCTTTATATCTGCTCCTTTAAATACTGAAATAAAGGAATTGCCGTTAACGTTTTAGTATTTAAACTCATTTACAATAGTTGTTGATAACTCCTGCAATATCGAAAGAATATTCCAACAATTTGGAATACTACTTTTTTGTATATGTATCGTGGAATGTTTCTTTCGCGTAGCGAGTATGATTTTGTCTTGATTGCATATTTTTTTAGATATCGATATTTCAACGTAGAACTTTAAGATCCATTAAGCGGAATTTACTGTCGGATTTGGTCGTCTAGCTGTCTATAAGTCTAGAACGAGACCCATAAAAGGGCCGGTCGTTAAGCATCATAAGTCTAGACGAGAATTTGGGTGGTAAATTTGTCGTTTTAGAATTTGTAATCATTTTTTTTTAATAATGATGTTGAAATTTTTCTTTATTAGTTTGGGTGAAACTCAAATGAGAGCTTCCCATCCCAGTAAATATATGCTTTATAAAATATCTTTTTGCTATTCAACAATTTTATTAGTGAATCGGGTCTCGATTACTCTTATCTCTTCACATATCGATTTAAACCTCATTAAATGCCTTAAAATTATCTTTAAAATTGCTCAACCCTACTTACATCTAAAAGCTTTTCACGTTTACTTCTTTGACAATGTACCTAATGTTCTTAGCTTTCACTTGGCTTAATAACTTAAAACAACCCGCAGGTCGTTTGGCAAGATGGAACTTGCGTATCTCTCAATTCACTTTTGATGTTAGGCATAGGCCTGTCAAATTAAATATTGTACCTGATGCCTTATCTCGTGATGTTGTCTCTCTTAACATTCCAAATTTAATTCCTGATACCTGGTATCTTAATATGATTAAACCCTTACGATTTACCTAATATTTTTTTGTTCTCACTAACAATTGGTTAACTTTAATTACCTATTTCCTCTCTCATACAGTATATAATCTCTTACACGTTTAACTTACTTACCTTAAATTAGCTATCTTTTTCTTTTCGGTTGACTTTTCCTTGACCATACCGTTAGATATATATCATTTTATTCTCTACACCCCTAATATAACTATGTCATTTCATTTAATTAATCTTCGAACTTTTCCTACAGCATATTATTTGGTTTTTAGTGTTTATCTTACGTCATTTAATTTTGTGTGGTAATTGTTGTAACTTTGGTTGTAATGACTCATTGAATTTTTATGATTGGTTCTAGCTGATGTTGAGTGGATGATTTTTTCTTTGGGCCCACATAGGAGTCGTGACCTATGCCATTGTAAGAAATACTCCATGTTTGCAGTTGCAAAAAACTAGAATTGTCTATTCCATGTGTTTTTTCCTCTGAATTATTGCAGTCGCCCACATTATACTATATCATTATTTGTTTCTTTTCCTAATAAATCACCATAACTTATAACCATTTTTTTTCATTGTTTTTTGTTGAACTTCGTGGTGAGACGCTATTGCTTCTTATTGTTATCTTATTAAATTCTCGGTTGTTTTAGCATATTGGGACAGTGTATCTGTATTTAACTGCTTACAATTGGGCATTTTTGTGTGTTTAGGGTGCTACCGTTTTAAAAAAAACTACCTTAAAACAGTTTGTTTTTGTGTGAATGTATCCGTAATGATACTTTTGAGTTGTTGTGTCAACTTTTGTCTGATTTTCTTATGGTAGTGGATGCACTCGTTAGGAAAATGATGGTACTAGTTCTCTTAAGAGTCTAGTTTTTTTTAAATTTATGTTATACCTTATCTTGTCGGATTAATATCGCAGGTGGTCCTTCAGACTGCGCTGTGCTTCAATAGGGACAACTCTCTACCTTCTCTCGGACGCTTGTCCAAAAACTCTACTTTTTCATATCCCGCTGTCTCCGTTTATGCCTTATCCTTCTTTCGGTGGACCTGTTCTTGTCCCGGAACACCCGTCTGCCACATAAGAGTGATGTTCCCTCACTCCGGGCTACTGGCCAAATTGGCTGGTTGAGTAGCGCTTTGCTATCCACCTTTTTCTGTCTCTTTAGCTCAATCCGAGCCCTTCCTCTACTTTCTTCTACCTGGAAGTGCCTCTTATGCATTCCAAATAACCCACCTCCTTCTTTTTACCGTTCCTGTTTCTCTACTGCCTTTTCATTTCTGTTAGTCCCGTGTGGTTGCGCGGGAGGTTTTCACAGACACCTGGACCCCGTCTCTGGGAATCTTTCGTGAGGTCATGCGGTGCCGCTGTCAGCGCATGGGCTCTGGCAGTGAAGGTATGTATGAGTGTGTGAATGTGTGAGTGCATGTGTATATCGTTATATATCGTGTGGGTATCGGGTGATTATATCACCGATATCGATTAACGCCAGGTGCAGGGATGCACCCAAATGCCTTTGCCGGTCCCTCGTGCCGTTTCTTGCAAACGGGCCTGCTTCACAAGTTGCTCTTTTTAAAGGGTACGAGAAATGCATATTTAACGGCTCCACGGAGCCACTCTATTACCTTTATCTATTATCTTTGGTAATGATTAAGTTAATATCTTTATCTTATTTATTATCTTAGATGATAACTTTAGTTTAGTATCGTTATCTTACCGACTACTGTTAGTAATAACTTTAAGTTAATTTCGCGTTATCTTACCTATTATCTTTAGTAATAACTTTTGTTTAATGTCGCGTTACCTTACCTACTATCTCTAATAATAACTTTAGCTTAATATCGCGTTATCTTGCCTAGTATCTCAAATAATAACTAAAGCTTAATATCGTTATCTTATCCATTACCCTTGATGATAACAATTTAAGCTCAATATCGTTATCTTATCTATTATCTTTAACAACAAATTGAGATCTTATCTTTTTATCTTCCTAATGTTTGGTATTTATGACCAGACGTGGGAATTATTTTTCTTGAAATTTAAGTGAAAAAGCTAACCTGATGTAGAAATGTAATTTGTTAGGTTAGCGATGTAAGGATTTTGTAGGGTAGTACTTTTGGTAAATTTGTTGATTCACGACCATGTCATGGACAAGTTTTAATGTGTATCGTTAGTAAACCAAAGTACCAGTAACAAAAATTTGCTAGAGTGTAGAGTGACTCACTCTGTGAACATTTTAAATTTGGGTACTTTTTGCCAACAAGGAACAGTTTTGATGCAACGCTCATGTGTGTTTGCACGTAAGAACTTTAATGTTAGCTTTAGTTTAGATAGGTTAGGCGACTTGTCGCATTTGTTTTAATTTAAGTAGTGTTTCATGCTCCCCGACAAATTTGTGCTGTCGATTATTAGTGTAGTCAAAGACAATGGGGCTACATTTTCCGTTTCCTGGTAATTCGGTAGACGTGTTATCGGTCAAAAAAACCAGGTGGCGCCTTATATAAACATTTTGTAGGTTTTAAGTTAGGTTTTATGTAGGGTACTTAGGACTTAGATTTTAAGCTGTTACTGTGCTAACAGACTTTTCCTTTTTTTAAGTTTTTTCTTTTGTGGCTTTGTCGCGATTGTTACGTGCCAAATTGGCACTAAACATTGTCTTAGCTTAATTTTTATGTGCGGAAATTTTCGCGCCTTAAAATTTAAAAGACTTGGCGTGTATTTTCGTCACGCCAGAGGGCGTTTGCGCGAGATCGCGCGGGAACTTCGCGCCGACGCGTGAAAGAACAAAAGTGGGGAGTTTCCGAAAGACGCTTAGGAAACGAGGCTTTTTGCCTCTGACTTTCGTGAAGAGCGGTTTTGTGAGGTATCGCATCGTGCCTTATCTTTATTTATGTAGATCTCCTTGCCTGATTATCTTTGTTTGTCGCCCTTATACCTGTTCCTGCCCTTTACCTACATAGGTAGAGGTAATTTGTAACCGTTGGCCGAACCGCATTCCACGCCGGAGCACCATCTTTAATCACTCCGGAGTGGAGCCCTGAGATCCAGTCGAAGTCATTTGGATGGATGTTAGGCGTAAATTGCCTTAAAAGGGGCCATCAGTAGCCCTGATGGACTTCAACAGAAGCCAAGTTTAACTCAGGGACATATTCATGTGAGTATTTCGCTGTTATAAACTATTGTCTTAAATTTATATTTTCCGTTAATTGCGTATTAAATTTGTGCATTGTGTGACGTCATTGTCAGATGGCCGCGCTAAAGCCTGTGTAAAGCTTGGAGCTACCACCTGCCGTGGCGTCGCTTTTTCCGCGCTTGCGCGATTGCTATTATAAACCTTTAAATTGTGCAATTATGAGCTTTAAAGGGTAAGAAGACATGATAGAATTCGCAGATACGTCCACTTAGAACTTCCTTCGAACTAACATTCGGCTTTACTATTTGGTTTGATTGTACATTTTATTTACAAGAAAATACATTTTTTACTTTAGTGATTGTTGTTTCATTATAAATTGGTATTTATATTATTTTAAAATACACTGAGTGTCAATTGAAATATAAATCGTTGCGAATTATTCTATTTTGAAAAAGTAAAAAGTAGGTTTAGTATTTTATTACTACTAATTGAACAAAGATATATATTTTTAATGCTAAAACGCAGCACTTTTTGCGTGTCATTTCTTATTTTATAAAAATGAGAAACAACCAAATTGCATGAAATATCACTAACTGCATATTTAGGCATAAACTTTTGTTTTGTATGTTACTTGTATGGCAAATTTCGGTCATATTTGCATTACTGCGCTATAGTGATTGTCGGTACTAATTTAAATGGGCTAAAACCAAAATCGGCGTGACTCAGTTTTCTTGAACTTGCAAAGAAAGGATTCAGTTAACATAACAGTTGTGTGGATGTAAATGCAATATATTTCTTGTTGACTGAACAAGTAGAATTTATTGTTTTGCTGCTTAATGACTAATTCACTCATTTCAATGCAATAAACATAGAACATACTTTGTTTACGTGTTTGGTGTGTAACTTTAGCAAGGCAAGCAAAAGACCTACAAGTATTTATCCATTTTTCCCAACAAATATGATTTTTACTTGAACGAAACAGAAAATTAACTGCGACAACAAAATTACAGATTTACGCTATTTGTAGGTAGTGCCAATTTATTTTTAAGAGTAGTAATACCATCAAACGTAAATTCTACATATTTCAATTGATACGCACTGTAAGTATTGATACCAACTAATTGAAAATCGAAATAATACCTATACCGGTCCTATAGCTCAAATCTTACAGACAATTGCAATAGTGAAAATAGTGAGTATTGTTGTATTGTCGGAGTCTTTCACGGCCAGAGTCATTATAAATATTTATGGTTCCGGATTGGAACCGTGTCATTTTATAAATTAAGGTCGACGTTTAGCCCACTTTTGTAAAGGGCTTCATCAGGACAAGAAAAGAAATAAGTAATAAAATAAAAAATAATGAAAATATAAAAAAGATAATATTAAGTAGACAAGTTAAAGTGTAAAGAAGAGTTACTTCTGAACTAGCAGACTCACTACCCCATTCAAAGCCAAAAGGTGTCTTGTGGCAAAGTAACTTTGTCACAAGACACCTTCTTTACACGTAGTTACTTCGCCACAAGACACCTTTTGGCTTTGAATGGGGTAGTGAGTCTGCTAGTTCAGAAGTAACTCTTCTTTACACTTTAACTTGTCTACTTAATATTATCTTTTTTATATTTTCATTATTTTTTATTTCATTACTTATTTCTTTTCTTGTCCTGATGAAGCTCCTTACAAAAGTGGGCGAAACGTCGACCTTAATTTATAAAATAACATGGTCCCAATCCGGAACCATAAATATTTATAGTGAGTATTGTTGTTGTCGAAATGGGTAAAGGCAATTATAAACCAAGAAAGCGTGCAACTAATAGAAGTAGAACCAAGCAAACCAAAAATACTCGAGTAACGAAAGCAATAAATTCTGAACTAAAAATTATCGAATTGCATATGAGTAAATAAGTATGCTAAAATAATGAAATATTCAGTGTGTCTCGATTTGATGCATCAATAATCCAGCGAGCGGTACTACATGTGTGTAAAGTTAGCACCCCTTTTTAGAAATGTTTTTGAAAATTGTTCTAGGTTGTTCTACTTTTGTACCACATTGTTCCAATTTGACTTACAAAAAGTTAGCCAATAGAATAAAAGAGAAAGTTGGAGGGTATGTTTTACTCTTTTCGATATAGTCCAAAAATCGGTTTTGGGATATCCGGTAGTGATGCGAGATTCATACTTTATAATTTATATAAGGCCATTAGGCAGCCGCGTCCCCAATGCTCCACCCGAAGGTACTACATTCGGTTTGTTCGCAAAAAGGGGTTCCAAGAAACAAGTGTTTTTCTGTGTTTTCAGAAATCGTTTTTCAGACGGAGTTGTCCTTTTGGAACAATGTTTGGACCAACTAGAACACTGTTCAACGAGGATCAAACCTTTGATTTGCGAAAAAAGGGGTGCTAGTATTAAAATGGAGTTTTCCGCTTATTCGAGAAATCGTTTGGAAGAAAATAATATTGATTAGGAATAAAGTAGCACAACGTTAGAACAATCTGGAACATCTTTCAAAATCATAATTTTTAACAAACGGGGTGCTAAGTTCACACACATCGACTCTATGCTACACATATAATATGGGGGGATATTTTTGAACACTTTTGGATGCTCTTTCTATCCTAATGCATAAAAATGTTAAAAAAAGTTTTGAATCGTGTTTACAAGCTAAGGTTAGTTTTCGCTTTACATTGAAGGTCTGCGCAAAATTTAGAACGCGAAGACAAACGAACACAAATAAGTATGCAAAAATTTGAAAGTGTAAAGGACTTTATGGTATTAATTTTTTTTGTGTAGAATCGCTCTTCCTAATATCGACGCTTTATTTCCGGACACCCTACTAGGTTAGTCATGCATTGTATTTCAAGAAAGTTGTAGGACTAACAATGCGTTAGCTTCCTGTCAGTTACCGGTTGGTGTTGATTTGATTAACTTGGATTCAATAAGAGCAACATAAGTATTCCAAATTGCTCTTCCAAGCCTTGGGGAACGAACGCCGAATTTAATGAGTACGTGAAAATCCCTAGTATTAATTCAATTTCATAATATTCTACACAGAATTATGGCAGAGGAACTTACAATTAAAAAGGAGCCGCTACAGTATAAAGTTGAAAGCGACCAGAATGGAACAACACGTGCAAAAATAAGAATGTACTCCTGTCCTGGAAACGTTAAAAGTATATAGTGATAATAATTGAATAATGACATATTTTATACTTGGAACGCTGTGGCGTAACTCTGAACTTAATACAACTTATCACTTACCACACTAATACTTTTGAAAATTAATACGTATGCGAACTGTGGGCAAGTTAGTTAACGAAACATATATTTAAATTCTACAAAGTAGTAGTGTGGTAAACGGTAACCAATTAATAAATCCAATCAATGACAACTATTGCAGGTAACTATAGAGCAAGTTAGCATTATCGTGGCTACCACTGTAGGCCAGTTAGACAACCCCATTACAAAATTCAGCATATAAATCGATTGACAGCTTCCAACTTTGAAAATGTAATCAAGAAAAGGGCTAAAACCTCATGCCATAACTTGGTGAAGGCTATTTTGACTCCTACAGGTTTCCATTCCAAAGCAACTGAATTTGGGAAAATGCATGAATCCGTAGCAATAAGTTTATTGGCATAAACTTTAGGCATAGAGATTCAACCTAGTGGGCTTTATATAGATATGGATTATCCATTTTTAGCAGCGTCGCCCGATGGTAGTTTTTCAAACTACTTCATTACAACTTTCGTGAGCAATTAATTATTTATCTTTTATAAGGGTTAATTGGACTTTCGCACACAGATACTGATAGATGCAGACTGTGCAAATTGCAGGGAAATGTGTAGGTTGGTTCAGACTAGGAAACAATGAGGGTACGCGTCCAACCAGTTCTAGGACTGATGACCTGCTGATGATGATGAAGGGTTAATTGGTCACAATACGTTGGTTGCAGTGAAATCTTTACCCAAAGTAGAAAACATGGCATGACCTTAGAGCAAGCTGCAAAAAAAGAGACATTTGTTTGCAATATGTAAATGGGATGCCAAACTTGAAAAAAAACATAATTATTATTACCAGGTACTTTACACTAAAATTGTTAGGATTAGTATTTTCTTATTGTAGCATCTGTACATTCTTGAAGGCGCTGCTAATTTATTGTACCGTTAGATCATAGGTTCCCAACGGGGGCGGTACCGCCCCCCAGTGGGCGCTGTAGCTTTCAAAGGGGGCGGTAGCGAGTACAGGGGCAAAAGGGGGGCGTTAGGAGGATCAAGGGGGGCGTTCGTGACGTACTTACCTTTTTAGAAAATAAATATATTAAGATACTTTGAAAATACCTAGTTGGCATGAATAGACAGTTTATTTAGCTATCTAAAATGTCTATGTTATTGTTATCGAGAAAATATACTTTAAAACATTTAATTCAGCATTAGGTCTATGAATACCTAATTCCGTTTAATATTGTCCGCAACAAGTCTTTGCAAGTTGATAAGCAAAGACGCGATATGACTTGCTTACAAAGTGCACCGGCATCGCAAAACAAGATAAAACATACAAGTTGATGCTTGTATGAAATCAAACGTATAAAAGGCAGGGATAGCTCTAGGAATGTGTTATTATTTTGTGTGCTTCGCAAATAATCCATGTTCGTGAGTGATAAGTTATATAAGTCATTATAACCATTAATTTTATAATTATCTATAAATTCGTTGAAAAGTTAATTTATTTTAAACCGTGGCAAGTTTTGGATTTCAAAATGTCTGAATCTAAGAAGAAATGCCGGCAGTACAGTCTTTTGTATTTGAAATATGGATTTACGCACTCTCCTGTAAACCCATCATTTCCCATGTGTTTACTTTGCCAAAAAGTTTTCTCAAATGAAGCCATGAAGCCTTCTAGGCTACAAGAACATTTAAATAAAATGCATACTGATAAAAGGACAAAGATGTGTCCTATTTTCAAGAACTGCAGAAGAAATATTTGAAACAGCCAACTATATCAAACCTATTTGCGTCGTCTTCTAAACAAGAAGATGATGGACTACGAGCATCATATAACATTTCATTGTTAATCGCAAAAACGGGAAAACCACATACCATTGGCGAGGAACTTATCTTGCCGGCAGTCAGAGAGTTAATAAAAACTGTTCTTCATCATAAGACATCGGCAGATGTCATCAGAAAAATTCCTCTGAGTAATAACTCAGTGCAAAGGAGAATAGACGAAATGGCTCAAGACGTTGAAATATCATTATGCGATTACTTAAAAACTTGCAATTTTTCCATTCAACTTGATGAATCCACTCTACCAAATAACGAAGTACTGCTGTTATCATACGTTCGGTTCATAAAAGACGAAAAATTTATCAAGAGTTATTATTTGCAAAAATTTGGAAACTGATACAAAGGGAGAAACGATATTTAATACCATGAGTACGTTTTTTCAAGAGAAAGAAATACCTATGCATAATATTTTGTCGGCAGCTACTGATGGTGCTCCAGCAATGACGGGACGTCATAAGGGTTTTATAGCTCATTTGAAACAAGCAGTACCAAATGTACTCGCTATACATTGTATTATTCATCGTCAGCACTTGGTTGCAAAAAATCTGAACAAACGTTTGCATTCGTCGCTTCATTACGTTATTAGCGCAGTAAATACGATTAGAAGCAATTCATTGCATGACAGATTATTTAGCCAACTTTGTAGTGAAAATGATGAAGATTACAATCGCTTGCTGCTGCACACAGAAGTTCGTTGGCTCTCAAAAGGTACTTGTTTGAACCGTTTTTTTCAACTATTTGATTCAGTACTGGACTTTCTTGAAAACAGAAACGAAAAATTGCGCGAAAACCTGATTATACATAAAAATGACATCGCTTATTTGACAGACTTGTTTAAAATATTTAATGAAGTCAATTTACAATTGCAAGGTGACGAATTGAATTTAATTAAAACAAAAAACGTCATAGCTGCTTTTGTGGGAAAACTTCTTCTATTCAAACGAAATCTAGGGAGAGGTGAATACAGCCACTTTCCCACATTATCAGCAGTCTCTGCAAAACATGAAGATTTACTTACTTACTGCCAACACTTGGACGTTCTTCATGTTGATTGTGTGGAGCGATTCCAGGATATTTTAAACATGAATATACCGGGTTGGGTTTTAGATCCTTTCGCAAATGCAGATACAGCAGAATCATCAAATTTAGAAGAGGAACTCGTAGAACTCACAACTAACGAAGAACTAAAAGTAAAATTCAGAAATGGATATCAAGAGTTCTGGCTTCAAAACCAATACCAGTTCTTTACCCTGGATTGTGGTCAAGAGTTCAGATATTTTTAATTGCATTTCCTTCATCTTATTTGGCTGAGCGTGGGTTCAGTGCAGTAGCTAATTTATTGTCTAAGAAAAGGAACAGACTGCACATTACTGAACGTGGCGATTTGCGGCTGATGTTAACGAAATTGGAACCCGACATTAGCAAATTGTTAAAACTTCACCAGCCTCAACTATCTCATTAATTTTTTCTTCTTAATCTTTTTTTCTGTTCATTATGTATTCATATTTAAGTTTTTATTTAATAAACAAGTTTGTACTACATTTGATAGTCGTTTTAATTAAGGTTTACTTTTGCGATTTTTAATATATATACCTTGTCCAACGCTTTAGTGAACGCTTGTAATAGCAGTCAAAAGTGCAACGTTCGTATATGAGTATCTATGTATATATATATATATATATATATATATATATATATATATATATATATATAGATAGATAGATAGATAGATAGATACTATGCAACAATATTTTAATATTCGTTATAATGCACTATGATGAGGAGGGGGGCGTTGGAAGTTTTTTTTCCAGTAGAGGGGGCGGTGGTTCAGAAAAGGTTGGGAACCTATGCGTTAGATAAAACAAGTTTTAAGAATCCTTCCTAAAGGGTTGGTGAATTCGGTTTAACACTTCATGAGAGTAAGATTGTACGTTTTTATTGCTTTACTACTGTTATTTATTCATTATAAGTGCTTAATTGCTAACTTGTGTTTCATTAATTATTCAAGCAATGTACAGTCCACTATAATTAATCAAATTTATCGAACCACCTGGAGAGTTACTCCACAAAGGTTTTAAAAAATGTAATAGTATAATTTAAATGTTTATAGATTCAGGGTCAACTTCATCTCTCGAAAAGAGATGTTGTTTTGCTGTGTTTATTAGCAATGAATCGCCGTTGTACATCGAAAAAATAACACGCGATGACGATTTGTGGACTAAAACAACGCTTCCAAAATTAGAGTCTTTTTACGTGAACTGTATTTGTCCAGAAATCGTATGCGGGAACTTTTTTTAAACATTGTATCTTTTAGAAAAAAAAGAAGATACACCTAATTAGTGTCTATTGACGTAGTTGACTAGACTTACATGGGGGATATCACCTGTAAAAAAAAGCATGCTGAGTACTCTACCTCTAATCGCATATATTTTCGGCATATGTGTTTTAGCAAGATGGTGTGGAAACGGGTATGGTTATATAGAATGATTATGTGCAAAACTGAATCGTGTACGGGTGTATTATGTCGAAATTGTTGATAATAACAGTGTACTTTGTTATTCTGTGTATGCCTTTGGATGTGATAATTTGTATTTAATTTATGTATTTGAAACTTGCTATTGTTTCTGTTGATTTTTGAGAATATATGTACAAATATATTTATATATACCTAATAATGGGATTATTTATAAAAATGAGGTTGGGTTGTTCGATTGGTCGAAAATAGATGTGCTGTGATTAGCTAAAATCGTATCAGTTTTCAATTTCCAGTTATAAATAGAATGGTGCATAGCTACATATCCTGCCATAAAACAGTTTTTTAATTAAAAATTCCGACAATATGCACATATTTAGAAATCGTACCAAAAACTTTATTTTATACTATAGTAATCGAACAAATCGATTTTCAACAAACTCACTTTTGTTGTAAACTACTGCAGATGTTAATTTCTCTGAAAAATTTTATTCTTCGCCGACAAACTTCAGAGTATGCAGTAAACAAATGTACAAATCTTAATACCAAAAACTACCACACTAACAAAACTTATATTCTTGCAAAAGTTATAACATACACATTACATTGCACCACAAAATCTCGAACAAACTTCACAATACCCGATGCATAAAGCACAACCACAGCATTTGTGTTAGTCATTCTATCGCCGCTTTTTATTGATGGTGCCAAGGTGCATAATGTCACAAATGAAGCGTCGCAGCCTTGCATTTCGATTAAAAATTTATTTAAAAGACATTTTTAAAAATTTAACTTGTTGATTTTAATCTACACGCACGCGCACGCACGCGCGCACGCGCGCGCACACACACACACACACACACACACACACACACACACACACCAGGAACACTATACAAAAGAAATTAGAACAATAAACAACACACAAACAAATTTACAGCTCCCGCACGGAAGAAAACATTCTTGAAATACCTATCCAACATGCAAAAATACATATGGGGTCATGGGCACCTAAAGAAAACATTTTTCATAAATTTTGCCTATCCATTCTGATCTACACACCCAAGAAAAGAATATAAAAAAATCAGAGTATAGAACTGTATACAAAAACACATCGTAGCACCCGGTTAGAAAACATTTCTAAATTAGATTATCAGAATATTGCTTGCACAATAATTTTGCGTCATATAAAAGTGTTCAAAATGTCAGAAACGAATAAATTCATTACCACGAATTTATATCTTTACTTATATATTCTTTCCCTTCAATTATTCTATTCATGTCTCGACCTCCGTTTTTCTTTCGTACGGTGCTTTTGGGAACATCCTCCCTCAAATGATCGTCACAAAGGTAATTGTTTAAAATAACAATTTTATAATGAGAAATTGTAAGTAAATAAGTTATTGAACTCAAATATGTCAAGGTTTTCCAAGTTGTTTCACAAACACAGCTCATTACCCATCCTAGTTTGTTAAGCAACTACCTTGGTTGGCATAAGGTTTTCAGGATCGAGTCATTCTTATAAACTGTCATTATGATATCATCACTTCCATTCCATTATCCAAAAGATTCGAAATGAGGTCGTTGATGGGCAAAATCCAACGACAATAATATCGCTTCTTCCATAAGAAAAATCGAGCTGACGTAGTTTGTTCTGTTACATGGAAATGAACGACAAATATTAAGGGATGCGTATGGCCTGATCCTAGTTAAATCCTGTACCATGGCAGAATAGTTCTGTAGGAGTGGCTACTTGCTATTAAGGATGAGTGATTTATTTGCCAAATTCGTCATTGAATTTAAAAAGAAAACCAGTTGTATTAAATAACTTCCCTTAAAAGCTTGAAGCGTCAATGCCCTTGCAAGCTGAACCAGTAGGAGAAAAAATGAAAAAATTCGTTAAAATTACTTATTTGTAATTCTAAAATAAGTTTTCATATTCATAATCAATTTCTAGTCCCATATGGAAAGCAATAAATGATCCGTTATTTGCTATTATTTCTATCGCAAGGTTTAATTCCATATTGCGTTGTAAGAACAAAATTAAATACTTCAGACAATAATACCGCTTTTCCAATCAGAAGAATCGATCTGAAGTATTTTGTTCTGTTACCTGAAAATGGACTGCGAATATCAAGGTCTGAGTCTGGTTAAATCCTCTATCACCATAGAATACTTTCGTAGGAGGGACTATCTATGACTTGCTATTAAGGCTGATGACTTATTTGCCAAATTCGTTATTGAATTTTAAAAGAAAACCAGCTCAAAACATCAATATCCTCACTAGACGAACTAATAGAAAAAATTCCATCATTTCAGTCCATAGGATTCGATTTGTAAAACAGTAATTATATTTAAAATTGTCGATTTGTTTAGCTTTAGATATTTTGTTGAAAAAAAGAACTTGGGGTAAATTTCTCTTTAAGATTTTGTAAGAATTAAAAGTATCTGATTTAAGATAGGCCATCCTAAAGAAATTATGTTGAAAGCTTCATTGTGTGATGATTTGTAACAAAACTGATCTGGTATAAAACTAGAAAAACCACTTAATATTCCTCTTTTATAAATTAAAATTTAGCTAATTTGATATGTAAATAGAATGCCAGATCTGACATGTTGACAAACATGTTGCAAACATAAACAAGCGTTGCCGCTTTTACAAGTTTGAGAACAAAAGACCATGGGCACAAACAGAAATGACATTAAACTCAACAATAGTACAACTTTAGACGTACAATCCATGTGAATGAGAAAAATCTGGCAATTCCTTGAGATGTTATAAATTATATAAACCGACGGATCATAAGGGAAAGGAGATTTTATCTTCAGTTATTCGAGACCAAGCAGCAACTAGGAAATAGTAACAAGACATCCATTGATGTATGGATAAGGTCGTAGATCGAGTAGCCAAAATGACAGTAGTTGAAACTCGGGTTAGTTAGAAAAACAAGTTACCAAACGTGAACGAAAACCCGGAATTATTACTGTTACAGGAAAAAATGGTCATGTGTTTAATGTTTTCCTTCAACATAAAATTGGAATATTGGATTACTTACAACCTCTTTGTCCTGCACTATAAGGCCGCATGAGCTTTGTACACAATCAACAAATTTGTAAGTCATTGAATTTTTGTTTTTAACCTGCTACACATTTCATGCCGATGTATATTTGAAAATTGGTTGAAAAAAACTTATTTTTATTCAGAAGGATTTTTCATTGTGTAACACCCAAGAACCTTTTTAAATTAATCCAAATTTCCATAATATTTTCGACCAATCACAAATAATTCTATCTAAAATATAACCTATCAATAACCATGAATTAATACAGTTATCAAATCCTAGTTCGACTTTGGAGTGACAATTGACACTTTAAATTAACATAACCTATCAACTGAAATCTAACATCCCGTGAAATGTAAAATATTTTAAATTAGGCGCCAAAGGGAAATACTAATTTGTTCTAGAAAATTCCAAAACCGGAAATACGTAATAAAATGTTATTTTTCGTGATATCTATAAAAATATTAACAGGAAATAGTTCAGAATATTGCAGAATAACTTAAACTTAATTATAGGGCAGTTTCAATTAGCAATTGCAATAATAAAAATGGATTTAACCATTAACCTAAAAACACGTGTAGGAATGATACACAATTGTGCAATATGTAAGGTTTGTAATGGGCTAGAACAATCACGTGATAAAAGGTATATAAATAGGGGAGTAAAGAAATTAAAACACACACCCAACACACCCGACACAAAAAGACAATACACAAAGGTAAAAGATGTACGAAATAAAATAAAAAAGTAATTAGCCCATAGTTAGGGCCAGTTGAGTTGAGTTGTATAGAAGTAGCGAGATATCCAGAGTTCCAAGCACTAAAGTTACCAATAACCGTATTAACAGTTTCAACCCTGGTGAGAATAAATTACCTCAGAGCCTTGTTTAGGATGGAGCAATAGTGGGTATTGCATACCCAACACAGATATTGAGTGAATCTTTGCATACATGGTTCGAGAGAACAAACGTGTATTTGCATGGCACGGGGTTTGCAAGTATGAATTTATATATAGTTATATATATATATATATATATATATATATTATATACTGTCAAGAAGGGGGTGGGCTTATAAAATGTTTAAATAGGGCTTCGAAACGACTTTGCTAGAATGGGGGTATATTTGGTTTTGTTTGAGTATTTTCTTTCAGGTATTTTTGGTTTATAAATTAACAACAACTATTCCACGTTTATAAATTTATAAAGCTTTTGAAACTGCATTGCATTCAACAACATATACCGGCCATAGACCAGGCTAAGCTAGTTATAAGTTTGCATTGTATACGTATTTTAATTGTTATGGTTGCACGTATATGAAATTTAATTTGGAGTTAGCGTTTTCAGAACCATTTGAATGTAAAAACAAATATCAAAATTGCTTGGTATACTGCACGCTTTTAAAATTTTAAGGAGTTAAGTGATACTCCCGTAAAATTTGTAAATCAATTTCAGTTTGAATATGTTTTAACAATTAAAGATTGGTTATGTAATGGCAGGACGTTTACTGAATAAGACATAAATGTCTGTTGCGTACAATTTAAAAGCTGAACCATCAAAGTTTGTTAGCTATTTTCAATATTGTAAAAAGTTCAATATACATAAATCACTGGATTACAAACCATCTAGAAAATGAATGTATCTAGAGAAAACAACTGTATTATTAATCAATTATTAATAATTATAAATTACATAGTGTGCGTAGAGATAGTTGCTATGGCAACGGAAACAAAAGAAGACGGTTTTTAATTTATAAGGGACTTCAAATTTATATTACTGAAAAATAGACGTGTTTTTGTACTGTTATGAGTTTTATTACATTTAAAAGTTACGAGAAAGTTTTGAAAGTCAAGTTGTACCTGGAGATAGCAAATAGTAGCAGTTTTACGGCGAATAAAAGTTAATTAAAAGAGGAGTGCTGGTCTGTACCGTTATTGTTTGAAGACGAAAGCATAGTGGAATTGGAGTTATCTGAGTATTTGTATAACATAAAATTTGTAGAAATATTAGTAGTTTTATAGTCTGGAGATTACCAGTTGCTCGAGTTACTTATTATTTACAGGAGGTGCCTGCAGTTGGTCACTTGGCTTCAGGACGGCTGGAAGGCGGCGCTTGTATCTGGATTCCAGGTATTAGTATTTAATATCTACGCAGTGCTTTAATCAAATTTATAAAAGTGGAACTAGTGTTTGGGAATACTTTTGGCTTTTAAAATTATTTGAAAAATCCTTGAATATTTGTTTGGGTGTCTAGTTGAGAGGTGTTTGCTTAGGACGGACCCACCCTAGGTAGATTCCGCCACGTGTTTGACGGCCCTGTAAAATATTTAAGTGCAGCAGCCGTGTAAAATATTTAAAGATAAATTGTGTGGCATAACTCAACAAGGCTCTAAAATAAGACAAGGAGTGACAGATAGATATATTACGCCTATCACTAATAAGGTAGGATCACAGTATATATAACAGATGTGTATTCGGTTGCAATTGTCATAATTGTCCTAAGATAAAAAAAAAAAAAGAAATCAATCCTGTAATCATGAATAAACAATACAAAATAGGTGGTAATTGATTATAAAAGGGTTCTCTATAACTCAATATATACCAATATATAACAATATATATATATATATGTGTGTGTGTGTGTGTGTGTGTGCTTTTAAATAAATATGTTGAGTTGCTAGATTAAGATTGAATTTCTTGAACTTTATTAACGTTACTACTTTTTATTATGAGTTTTGTAGAGAATATTAAGAGTTATTGGCTATGTTTAAGTTGAAAGCCAATCTGTTTAAATGTAAAATTTGCAATGTTTAGTAGAATGTAATTACCCTATTTAAGGGGGCTTTAGTTAAATAAGAGATTCTGATTTTATTGCATTCAAGTATGTCAATATAGTAAAATTTGTAACGGGCATTTTTGTAATTTTAACATTTTACGCTATCCTCAATTCATAAATACATTTCTACAAATTACTATGTTTATATTTGATATTTATTAACTCCTCAGGCGAGTGCATCGTATTATAATGAATAAATTACATCGTCCTTGTCTGGCCGCTCGTATAAATTTTGTTGCTTATGTATTATCGAAGTCGAGATAACAGACGCTCAGATGTTATGGGGATAGAACGAGTTGATATAAACAGATAAAGAGTTGTAGTTTTGTGCTTGGTTCCTATGCATTAATTACGTTGAAAAATACTGTTTCTTTCTTTGCTTTTGACAATAGTAAGAATTAATGCGGGACTGTTTCTTTTTGCCTTCATGAACAAGCACGACGCGATTTTAGTTGTATATTACCTGTAGGCGGTGTAGTTCTAATTACATTGAAGAAAAGATGCTTTTATAGGCGAACGTGTTTGTTTACGGTACATTGACTTAGTGATTACGCGTTGCTTTACTAACTGTGTTTTTGTTGATTTTCTGTTGGAAATAAAAGTAGTAGTTTTGTTCTGTGTTCCGATATCTTAAGTACGTTGGAAAATACTGCTTCTTTCTGCTTTGAGAATAGTGAGAATTAATGCGGGATGAATTCTCAAATTGTTCAGGAACAAACACGGCACGATTTTAGTTGTCTTTCTTATGAAATAAAAGTCGTATATTAACTGTAGCACGTGTGTTTTAAGGTCATTGACGGACGGTTTTATTGCTTGCGCGTGCCGACTAGTTGTTTTTAGTTGTTTTTCTTGTGAAATAAACGTTTTACGGGACATGTGACGGGCTTACTTAGTGTGTTACACGTGCTTTACCAATTTTTTTTCTTAGTTGATTTGTCTTTTTATACTTAAACTGTGTGTGCGATCTAGTCTAGTGTCCCTTTGTCTTATCAGATTAGTGCATACTTTGGATTAATTAAATACAGTGGATACTGTAGTTTCTGCATTTTTCTAAACACCAAAGAATCTAAAATAGGTCATTGCTTGCGCAAATTTCGTTATTTAAAAGCATTAGATTTTTCTTTGTTACCATATGTAGTAAATAAAACACCTCACGTTACTGTTAGTTTAATGCAAGAACTTATCAGATGACATGCATTACATCGTGCCTTGAAAGGCCGTAGTTCCAAATTGTTATTACCATTTGTACGATTTGTGTTATAAAATATTTTGAAATTACTGTCTCAGGAAATAGAATTCACAAGAAATTTATCCATGCTACATAGCTCCATCAGCATGATAATGTCTGCTGCTGACACCAGTGAAACGCGTAGGTGTGAGTTAGTGTAAAGTGTAAGCAATTCCATCCACACCCTCACAGTCAAGGGTGCAGTGCTTCGTTAGTGTAGGACATCGTGAATCCCCCACTCCAATTACAAGGAAGCGTTACTGAAGGACTTTCTGTAAGTTGAACTATTTCCTATTTACTATTACTTTAAATATCTACCCGTTGTTTTTGCCATATCTTCGTCGTTCTGAGACCTTTTGCAATAGAACTGCATGCTTTAAAAAAAAAGAAAGAAAAAAAAACCAATACTACTAGAATTACTCATATCAATTGTGTCTTATCTTTTTATCTTTTATTAACATGTTGTCTGATTGATGTTTAATTGGTGTGTGAGGAAACGTTTCTGCTACTCCCCAATATTACCTCACTTTGTAATAAAAATTTTTATAATGCTTTTATCGTGATTATATTATATAGTTTAGCTAAACCGTTTTATTTACATTCTACAAAGTACTGAATAACTGGGACTTTTCATTACTGCTATGCTTTTTCTTTATTTCAGGTTTGCAGGACTAATTTTTCTTTCTTGCAGGTTTGCTATTCTAACTTTTTTTTATTGATGGTATTGTTACAAATTCCTTACAGCCCCGTACGTTATATGTTGTTCTGCTTTCTGCAACCCCCCTACTCTCCGATTGAGCACGGTCATTTTCTTTTTTTTCTCTATGATTTTCTTTGTGTTACGCACGGCTACGAGCCAACGTAGCATAAATTTGGCGTCCGAACAGGGACTGCCACGAATAGCGTAACGTAGCATAACTTTGGCGCCCGAACAGGGACTGCCACGAATTACGTAACGTAACAATGTATATAGTTATATCACCACATTAAAGGTTATTAAATTCATTACTTGATAATTTTGAGATCTATAATTTAAAGAGGTTTGTTGAAATACATTTAAGGTACAGATACTTTGTAAACTTTTGGGTAAGTTAACTCACCAGTATCGGTTTCAGAATTCTAGGCCTATCCACCCGGGATATGTCCATGTATTCTCCGCTGTAGAGAAGTCGAGGCGTTTGAAGAAAGTAGAGTAAATACTATTGGAATAGGTAAGTGGACCCTTATATTGCAATTTTGAACCATAAAAGTGATATAGAATTGATATTCGATTATATATGTATTAGGTAACTCGGTCCTTGTTTCTTTGACTGCTACAGATAGATCAGAAAGGGGGGGGGGTGAAGTGTTACAATTGGTACATGTTTAGGTAAAGTCTATGGTAAACTAGAAATTCTTATATGGAAAAGCATCACAATTATAGCTGCATAATTTATATGTGCCATTTAATTTATTTCAATATCTGTAATTGATAAATTTAAGATGGTCTTTTTCTTTTAGATACACATATATTTGACTAATTAAAAGCAGAGCTTAGTCATTTGTTTTGTTGTATTTGTTATATACTGTGATATTCATGTTTGATAAAAATGGGTTAGGTGAACAAGACTGAGCATTCTTATTATTTGTGATTATTTTAAAATTAGTGAAGGTGCGAAAACATATACACAACGCTCCATTAAGCTTTATTGCAGTAAGAACCCTTAAAATTGTCTCTTGGAACACCTATCTTCTAGGAGGATTGAAATAGGGCAGGTTGATGCCCAAAAGCTTTATTAGATTGTTACATGCCAAAAATTGGCATTGTAAGTTTTTAGGTTGCGACTGAATTCGCGCCAATATTTTAAAAGACTTGTGCGTGCATTTCCGTTACTTTAAACAGTTGCGTCAGCGCCAGGGAATGCGCAGACGTGGAGTGGGCAAGAAAGTGCGCATTTTCCGACACGTCAGGGACTAGTCAACGAAACGTCGGACAGTGAGTTTATCTGTCTTTTTTGTCTTCTCGTTTAGGTAATGTAGGTTTCCTGTATCGTACCTTTATCGCTCCCTACCTTATTCCTATCGTATCGCTACAAACCCAAGAAAAGGGAAGACAAATTCATCTGGTTTCGACAAGGGGCGAAGGCCGACCCACGCCCAACAGCGAGATCCTGCCGCCAGAATAGCTGCAATGCTGTGAAGAGCTCCACATCTTACGTGAGTACATTTTATCTTGTTCTATTGTATGTAATACAAATTTGAGACGCATTAATGACGTAATACCTTGTTGCACAATATTATGTACGTGTTAATTTTGTGTTGCCAACTGTCGTAGTGGCTCTTATCAATTACACGGGGACTTTAACAGTATACCTTAGACTAGAACAGGGTGGAGTATAACAAGATAGACAGTGTTCAAAAACCTTTCCATGTATTTAGCCAAAGTGTTACAATTTGTATACCCCCTAAAAAGATTTGCTTTCATAAAACCCTTTACCACTGAAAACTAGCTAGTGTATTATTCACTGTTACATCTTTACCTTATCATTTTAGAGCGCTATTAAAATTGGAAGATTCACGTGACGAAAATTTTACGAGAACCTGGGACTACGGTTCGCTGAAAACTTGATGAAAATGTAAGTAAAAACCTGTTACAACATTGGCATAAAAACTTGCATGCCTAAATCATAAAATTTATTATGTAAGGGTTAAAGGGTATTTAACGTGTAATAATTTGTGGAATGTAATAATTTTTGTCTGTGGGTTAAAACGTAATAAGGTATTAATGATAAAGTTTATTTAGAAATTGCCATTGAATACATAACCAATAACACAAATGATTTCTTTATCGTTCTAGAAACGTTCTACTCACCCAGTATAACATAGATGTCCATCCCTCCATGGTTATACATTGAAACACCGTCAACATAGCTAAACCGATGTTATCAAAAGATGTAATACCATTATTTGGTCCAACCCATCGCTCTAAACATACAGAATTACCATCTCGACACCAATTACTACCATAACTTTCTGCTTGTGTTTTGTTATCGGTGTTACAAGGAAAGGCATTATCTCCTTCAGTTGCTATTACAGCTAAAACATATCAGAATAAACAGTAGTTCAAAACAAGAATTTCTGACTTTATACCTATATCGTAAAGGCTATAGCACGTTCTATGTAATGCTCCTGAGTAAAATTCCAAACCTATTATTGCAAAAATCACGATGGCAAAAAGGACCAACAATCCTATCTGCAGCAATGGTGCCATCGCTTTAATGATGGACTTCAGTACTACCTGCAGACCTATGTTTAAAAACAAGTTAATAACACATTTATGCTAAAAGAAAAAATTCATGCATGCTTTGCCCTTTCTTTTCACATATTTAATTTGACTAAATTCTAAGTAAAGAGTGAAAGCAATTAGCGTTTTATAGATTTTCAACAAATTGCACTAGGTAGAGTAAAACTAATAGCAACTACAATTAGCTACTTACTAGGAATGCCAGAGACTAGCTTGAGAGGTCTTAGTACTCGAATAGCGCGCAATGTGCGCAGGTCCACAGCTTCTATATCCTTAGTTAACACCGTCAGAATCCTGCAAAACACTAGCCTCTAGCTCTACTCTCATTCAACTACTAGTCTAGTTATAATCCTAAACTATCTTAAATACAATTTCTCTTAAGCAATAAACAGTGCTCGAAGAAACACTACATTTTATAGCTAAAATGAAATCTAAAAATTTAAATAACAAGACTGTGTTAAAAAACAAAAAGCGCCATGTTTTTAAATAATCTTTGTTTAATAATTTAATTTTTGATATTCAGTTAATATGATGTTCATAAATCATTATACACATGTATTTCTCCCCATAAAAAAGACCGACCATAAACCACCAAGTAAATTAATTTCTATGAGTAACAACCTACATAATACGTAAATTTGTAAATTTAACCCTGTCCTGTATAATGACAAAGAGAAAATAACAAACAAGACACTTTCAAACTCAAAACAATATTTATTAAAATTTGTTTCAAAATTTTATAATGTATTTTGTATACATTAGGCTCGCACCATAGTTTGTTTATATTCGGATCCATTGTATAGAACTTTATTCGTCCGATCGAGTTTTTAAGCAATTTAATATTTCATTGGCTAATAGTTATGAAGTTTTTAATTTACAGTTCTGATGGTGAAGTAAAGAATTTTTATGTTTAAAATTTTTTATATAAGTTTGTACTTGATAGGGCTATGTTAAACCCTGTTCAGTTCAGGCATGGTAAATTTAAATGAGAAGTGATGGATTGAATTACTTCAACCTTATTGATAAATTGACTTCCTTTGCATTAGCGTTGTAGAATTTTTTCAAAATATTTGTTTATCTTCAATGTAGGACCAACAACAACTAAGAGTGATACGAGCAATGTCAGTATTCAAAACAAAGATAGTTTAAAAGTACTCCTATTGCGAAATAAAAATACCCTTTATGACAAGTTAATCCACTTAGGTAGTCAAGAATAACTATAATTCAAGACTAGCCAACTACCTCTAATACAATGCAATTATTAAAACATGGTTGAAATGTGAAAGGAAGTTGGATGAGTTAATGGAAGTAGCACTGTTTGTAATGAAATTTGTCCCAAACGTATACGCTTTATTCAACGAAATACATCATATACTCTATAAAATAATAGTAACAGCAAACTAACACTTCAAAACATAGATGATTACTAAACTCCAAAACACGTTGGGCCGTTTCATCACCACATTGTTATAAATCAAACTAGATAAAAAAGTTGTATCACGTTGTGTTACACTAGTTCAAAATTAAAGGGTAAACAAATTTTAATTTGAAGGCATCATCATTAGGTCTTCAGTTCTGGAACTGGTTAGACGCGTACTCTCATTGTTTCCTATTCAGAGCTAACCCACACAATTACCTAAAATATGTCGAATAGTCTGATTTAGGTCTACTTCTACCTTTTTTTTTCCCTAACTCTGCTTGTAATATATCTCGCACTATTCCCTAAAAATGCCTTAGGACATATCTTGCCCTTCTATTTCTCCTACTTTTTTTTTGTTTTCCACAGATTGTAACATTTTATTTGTCGACATTATCGCTATAAATTCACTATTTTAGTATTTACTCAACAACGTTTTATTCTTTTATTGATTCTAGTACTCTTGTAGATTTAATAACCCAACAAATTTTCAAGGTACACTACAATTTCATTCGGAATTGCAATCTGGAACGTATTATGTGGTTGCAGCTGATAATATATTTACAAACCATTTTTACGTGCTCTTAGTTTTTTAATTATAGTATCAAAGATATTACAGTTCAATCGTCTATTCATGACAGATAGTCACTTTTTGTTTCTTGTTGGAAGTGAAAGGTTGTTGCTGTGGTTACACAGTCAAGATAGCGACAGAAATTAAGTTTTCTTGGCGCAGATGTAGAAAAAAAAGTTAGTTCATAAAGTGTCTGATGCAACTCAAGTACTAGTTATAACTCTATCTTCACAACGGTTTGTTTGAATATGAAATTCATCTAAATTATAATAAAATTTATTACAGTGCAACTTAGTTTACGTTCAACTTAGTTTTACTTTCATGGAACCCAATTATAATATAAATTTGTATGCTGTTACGTAGGACAAAAATGGATTTCCTATCAGCATCTAGGCATGCAGTAAATTGTTGGTTGACCGATATGTGGTTTAAAGGTTAATAGGTCATTTGATGTCACTTGGTAAGACCGTTTAATTTTTTATGATTATGCTGCGCTTACGATGACTCAGTAATTTATAAATGTAGTGAAGTAAAGTAACTGTAGAGATGTTATAAACTACCTTATACTGCAGAATGGAATCAACTATTTGTTTCATGAATAATTTTGTGATGTACTTTTTTTAAAAAGGGTTATCCTGTTTCTAATTTTGCAATCATTATAATTTATAGAACAATTTTATATAATTGAAGATGTTCTCAGGTTCATAAATTATTCTCTTTACTGGCTTTACACAAAAAAAAGTATTTTGTCCACATTTGTGATTGTCATTTGTTAATTATAAAATCAAGCTCAATATTCAATTTTAATGATACTGTTAATCTTGTTTACTTCAAATTACATATCAAGATGTTCACTTAATAAAACCTAAAACCAAAAAAGCGAAGGTTAAACTGAAATAAGATATCTAATAATTTTGTTCAATGTTGAGTAATTCTAATAAAAATGTTAAGTCCTTCGTAGCTCTACCGCAGACTATTAATTATTAAAATAAATATTGTTACATAAAATCAGAAATCATATTAAGATTTAGTAGTAATTAAACTTTGAAGTTAATGTTTTATGCCCTCTGTGTAAAACCTAGAAAATACGCTAATAAAAATTTTGTTTGTATTAAATTATATTAATGATGGCTCGTATTCTGTTTTAAAGGAATATAGAATTATTTTTGACTTTAGTGTATTATTAAAGAATTACTAAATTCCTCCAAAGTGCTAAGAAAGCTGAAAGATTCCACTAGCTATAAATTCATATAAAGATACAATGAAAATTAATTTAAACTGAAAATAAGGATTTTGTGTTTATATAGGATTATAAGATATACATGGTATCTTTGTTGGCAGTGCTTATGTTTCAGAGCTGTCCTAGGACATCGTCAGTCCATTGAAGAAGAAGAACAGAAGTAAGTATCATATTTGTCGTAATTAACTTTGTATTTAACAAGGCTGATGATAATTTAGGTTTCCAAATTTTCCTTTTCTGCAAATTGATTGTCAGTTGCATTATAAAAAATTATACGAGCTTAAAGCGTATTTCCTGTACGCAATAACGGAACAAACCAAAATCCATTCAAACAGTTATCAAAAAATGTAAAGCTTCGATCTATTACTGCATTTAGTTCGTTATTCAAACAATTATCTTGAGTGTAATTATCCACATTATTACTTCTAAATTCATCATAGCAATTAAAAGATAATCGTGAATGTTAATTATGGAACGTTTAGATTGAAACAAAAGAATTGCTATTAAATTGAAGAACGTTCTGGTTAAATCTCAAATATTACGGCTTCATTGCAGAACATTTTATTAAATCCAAGTATTACGGTAAAGTTGAAGGACGTTCAAACCCCAGTTAGCTAAAAGTCTTTCAAGAGTTTTCTTTTTCTAAAAGCCGTTTTTCAACTAACTTTACCCGGGGCTTGTTATTATGATATAAGAAATCTCGAACGCTTACATAAAACTTCAACCTAGATTTTTTTATAGCAATAAGATATCTTTATTCCCCCACTATTCCTGTAATATCTTTGTTATTAACTTTGTCTGTCCATGCTGTCATCCTCATACATCTGAAGTACAACATTCTAAACGGCTTCTACCGTTTTTCTGTCTGCTTCTCCTATTGTCCCTGTTTCAAGATATACTGTATGTGCTCCACACATATGCTTTCAACAATTTTCTCCTTGTTTCTATGTTTGTTGTCTTCGAACATAGCCGCTGCTCTTTCTTGTTAGATGCAGTTCAGATCCCCTATTGTTTACAAATATATACCCTATCTCACCGATATTTAGTGGTATGTGTAGGGGGTTAAGCAGTCTGCGGCTAACAAGATCCCCCAATACTTGAACATTTTCCGAATTAATAGTTTTCTAAAATCTCCTTTCGCACAATCAACATTAGTTGAAAATATTTAAAAACCAACACCTGTAGTTGTTTATAATAATCATCAGATTTAAGTGTAATTATTTTATTGTCATTAGGTTTTTCATCTTGAAACTGGTTGGACGCGAACCTACATTGACTTCTATTCTGAGCTAGACTACACATTTCCCTGAAATTCCCACAACCTACATCTTTCACTATTTGTGTGCAATAGTGTAACTTAGGTGTATCTTTTCCCCTCTCTTTTCCTATCTCTGCTTCTGCTTCTAATAAATTCTGCACTATTCCTGCATGCCTTAGTATGCGACCTATTGTCCTATCTCTCCTATTTTTTACTCTTTTCCGCATATTTCTTTCTTCCACTACCATTTCTTTGTCTGTCCATTATATCTTCATCATATATCTGTAACACCACATTTCAAAGGCTTCTACCTTTTTCTTGTCCGCTTTTCCTCCTGCCCAGGCTTGGCAGCCATACAGTGTTGTGCTCCACACATATGTTTTAAGCAATCTTTTCCTTGTGTTTATGTTTGTTGTCTTTGAACACAGTAATTACTATTTTTTGTTAAATGTAGCACGAGCTTGTGCTAATCTTAGTTTTATATCTTTTGTGCTTTTCCCATCTTGCGTTATTTGGCTTTCTAGGTAGCAGAAGTCCTTAACCTCTAGTAAGTTCTCGTTACCTATTTGTATTCTTGTTTTTGATTTATTAACCCCTCCTTTGCTTACTAGTACTTTAGTTTTATTTTTTCTTAATTTTCATACCGTATCTCTCTGTAGAACTGTTTAAATTTCATTAAAGCAGGTTCTAACTCCTCCATGCTAGATACTAATACCGCTACATCATCTGCAAATCTAAACATATCAATCTTTTGTCCCAGCATAATAATTCCAAATATCTTCCTATATTTGAGGTATTCATTGCCTCTTCAATGTACAAGTTAAAAATTAATAAGGATAGTGCAAATCCCTGTCTCATCCCTTTCCTAATATTTACTTCTCTACGTTCCTGCTCTAATTCTATTACCAAAGTTTGCTCTTTGTATAAGCCATGTACTATCCGTCTATCCCTAAAACTCATTCCAATCTTTTTGAGTATTTCAAACAGTTTTTTTCATTTTACATTGTTGAAATGCTTTTTTCAGATCTACAAACTCTATAACCATGCTTCCCCTTTTTCTATTATTTCCTCCATTATCACCTTCGGAGATAAAACAGCCTCCCATGTTTTCCTGTTTCACCTAAACTGAAATTGATCTTCTCCTAGTATTTCTTCAGCTCGTTTTTTCATTCGTCTTTGTACAATTCTAGTTAATATTTTTTACGCGTGTGCTGTCAAACTTATTGTTCATAAATTTTCACATCCATCTGTGCTTCTCTTTTATGGTGTATTGGTTATGATGTTGCGTTTGAAATCTAGGGTACCTTATCTGTCCCATACCCATAGCTTACAAGTTGAAAGAGACGTTCTGTTACTGCTGGTCCCGTGGCTTTTACAGTTTCTGTTTGCGCCTTATCTGTACCTGTGGCCTTACAATTTTTTAGACCCTTTAATGCTAATTCAAACTTATCTCGAAGTATAGGATATCCTAAGTCATTCTTTTCAATGTTTGATGCCTGTTCTAATGCTGTTAGTTCCTCTCCTGCATATACATTCTGTATATATCCTTGCCATCTAACCACTTTTTCTACAATATCGTTTCCTCCACCCCTTATATTTTTGCTATACGGTTTTATATCCCTGAAATTTATTCTAATTAATTTGAATGCTTTGTCTGTCTTTCCTATTTCTATCTTAGTTTGTACTTCTTTGCACTTTTTCATCAATCCATTGTTCTTTAGCTTTCCTGCATTTGCGAATAATTTCCCATTTTATGGCTTTATATCTCTTTACTGCTTTGTCTGGTCTGTTTTTGTATTTTCGTCTTTCTTCTATTAAATTCAGGTTCTCCTTAGTTATCCATGGTTTCTTATTTTCTTTTTGTGTATACCCCAGAATCTCTCTGGCCTCCATGTCTAACCTGGATTTAATGTATTCCATTCTGTTTCTACTTCCTTAGTATCAGAAATTTTCCCGATATCTTCCAGAAATTTATTTGACTTTTCAAATCGTTCATGGATATCTTTATCTTTTAGTTTCTCAAAGTCAGTGCCTATTCCGTTCCTTTTTCAAATTTTTTAATTTAAGAGTGGCTTTCATAATTACGATGTTTTGGTCAATATCTCTATCTGCTTCTGGGTAGCTTCTACAGTCTTTTACTTGATTCCTAAACCGTTGTCTACAAGAATGTAATCTATTCGATATCTTCCTATATCTCCTAGCATCTCCCACGTGTATCGTTTTCTAGTATGATGTTGAAATATTGCGTTTGTATTAGTTAAATTGTTTTTGTCGCAAAATTCTACCAGCCTATTTTCCCCTGTCGTTTCTTGAGCCTAAACTAAATAAACTTACTACTGCTCCTTACCTACCCTCACTTACCACTGCATTAAATTCCCCGATAATTATTAAATTTTCTTGTTCTTTTGCAAATCTTAGTATGTCTTCGATATCTTTGCAGATCGCCTCTACCTCTTCCTCACTAGAGGTGGGCATGTATACTTGTATTATTACTGTATTTACCGGTTTAGATTCTAATCTAACCATGAGTACTCTGTTCAAGTTTAAAATAATATAGCTAGAACGTCAACCCCTCCTCTCTTTTTCAAACGTAAGCTTCTCGAAGGTTAGGGTTGATAGACGACCGGCAGTAGAGTCACGTTCATGTTACGGGCTTGACTAGACACGGTCTAGTCCATATATTTTCGCTGTTAATGCGTTGTAAACATGATGTATGTTTCTCAAATAAAATTGCATTTAAGTTATCCTGTTTTCATTATCATTTTTAAATAAGTGCGCATATTCATACTAGACAAATGGTCCTTCTTTCGCGAATCAGTGCATTCCTATAATTTTATAGTTCATTCATATTATTGCAATTGCAACGCGTGTGCATCGCGATTAATACAAGATTAAGTGATCACGGCGTACTAAAAGCAACAGCTAATACTATACGCAAATAATTCGTGCATTCAGATGAAATTAAGCAACAAAAACATTTCGTTTGAGTGCAGGATTATACAAGATAGTTTCATTCAATTCAAAATACAAAGCATTACAAGCAAGCTGCACGGCTTTCAACGCATATTGTTATCGTCAAGCAGAATTCCAAGAAACCGAAGGGTAGAGTTTCGACATATGTGCCTTGCGGTTATATCCACATTTTAAGCGAACAGGTATTACAGTTGTCCAGTACTACAGCTGACCAACTAAAGGTAAAAGCATTACACATTTTATTCATTCATTGCAACGTGTTTCAAACGTGAAATCGATTTATTACATAATTAACGCGAGCGCGGCGAAATATAAACAATAGCAAAAAATAGGAATTTGTGCATTTAAGTGAAATTAAGCAACCAAAACATTTCATTTGAAGGCAGTTTCATACAAGTCAAATTGCAAATCGAGTTTTAAAGCTTTCAACAAAGCATAATTGTGCCGTCAAATTACATCGCAGCGCAAGAAATCATCTACAAATTACAAAACTTCAGGTTACAAAATCCAAACAGGAGAGCTTTGTAACTGTAGTTACATTTTGAAGAATACAATCGTCCAGCTAATACAGCGGACCAGCAAAAGTGAGTTCATTCCATTTTATTTCATTCCTTATTAGCAGTTTGTTATTGTTTCAACCTGTACGTTTATTATTTCATAAAATTTGCATTCAATTTTACTAATTCATAGCACAATGACGACCGTTGAATTAGAAATGAAAAAGTTACACATTAAACGTGGTAGTATCAAACAAAAGTTAAGTTTATTTGCAAAGTTTCTTGAAAAATTTCATGCAAGTCAGGGTGATTTTGTCGATCAAAATATTGGAAAGCAGGTAACCGAATTACAGACAAGGTCATCAAGTGTTGAATATTTAGAGCAAGAATTTGAAAGTGTACAGCTTGAAATAGAGCTATTGAACACCGATCCAGAGTTAGAAGATGACGAACAAGAAGCTTTCACTGACAAATTTTACGAATGCATTTCAGATGCAAAAAATTTATGATCAAAATTAATTCCAACTGGATCTGTGGTCAATGCTCATTGCGATACAAATAAAAATCAAACAAATAATGTCAAGCTTCCATTAATAAAATTGCCTGTTTTCAACGGAAACTATTCCACATGGTTGTCATATCATGATACTTTTGAATCATTAATACACAACAATCCAAGTATTAGCGACATGGAAAAATTCCATTACTTAAAATCATCATTGACTAATGACGTTGAAAAGGTCATTGAGTCACTAGACATGTGCCATAACAATTATCAAATGGCGTGGTTGTTAATATGTGAAAGATTTGCAAACAAAAAATTGCTAGTTCACAATCATACAAAAGGTTTGTTCAATTTACCAAATTTAACAAAAGAAAAGTCCAAGCATTTACGTAATTTAATCGACAGTGTTTCAAGTCATTTACGGGCGTTGGAATCATTAAACCAACCTGTTAACTCTTGGGATACGTTATTGATATATTTGGTAACTAGCAAACTCGATGCCGCTACGGAACGCGAATGGGAAGCGCATAAGATCGAGGACGAATTACCAACCTTTCAGGAACTAATCCATTTTCTAAAAAATAAAGCTGATATTTTAGAAAAAATTGAGGTCAAACAACCACAGGTCAATAAAGTTTTTCATAAAAAGGCAGACCAATTTAATAATGCAAACAACCGCGTGCACCAATCATTTTTGAGTTCACATACAGTCACATCATGTGTTTATTGCAAAAAGTCTCATAAAATTTACAATTGCTCAGAGTTCTTAAACTTAACTGCCAACGCTCGTATGGAGCAGGCAAAAAAGCTGCAACTGTGTTTAAACTGTCTTAACACGGGACACAAGTCAAACGATTGCCGTTTTGGTAATTGCAAAAAATGCAATATGAAGCATAGTACATTACTTCATTTGGAAAAGCAAAACAATGTGATTTCACAACAAACTACAAAAGCAAATTCAGATCAAAATACACATTCTCAGCAAGCAGAAAATTCACTTGCTCTTACTACCAATGCAAGTAGCCAATGCCAAGCATTACTATCGACGGTTATAGTTCAAATCAAAGGCAAAAATGGTCTTGTACAAAATTGTAGAGCCATTTTAGATAGCGGATCACAAAGTAATTATATCACACGAAATCTTTGTCAAATATTAAAGCTTGAGGAACAACCTGTAAATATGACAATACAAGGTATTGGAAATATTACTTCATGTATTAAACACAAGTGCTCAACTGAGATACGCTCATGTCACAATTCATTTTCAGTGTCAATTTCGTGCTTAGTTATTCCTGAAATATGCGAGTTTTTACCTGGTGTAAACATCGATATAACGCGACTAACAATTCCAAATAATATTAAATTAGCAGACCCAGCATTTTATAGGCCTTCAAAAGTAGACTTACTTATAGGCGCAGGTTTATTTTGGGAATTACTATGCATCGGACAAATATCATTGGGCCCAGAAAAGCCAATATTGCAAAAAACAAAATTTGGGTGGATTGTTTCTGGCATGTTCAAAAACAACAGTAGTTGGTTTGCAAACAATCATGCCATATGTAATTTTTCAACCAAAAAGTGTACCCAAGAAGAAGACCAACTAGCGAGATTCTGGGAAATCGAGGAGTGTCTTAGCAATACACCTGCCTTTTCAAAGGAGGAACAAGATTGCGAAACGCATTTCATGTCAACGTTCAAAAGAGACTTTGATGGCAAATTTATAGTGACAATTCCATTAAAACGAGCAGTGACAGAATTAGGTGATTCCAAAGAAGTTGCTGTAAAACGGTTCCACAATCTGGAACGCAAGCTACACAATAATGCGGAACTTTTCCAACGGTATTCTCATTTCATGCAGGAATACGAAGAATTGGGTCATATGACTGAAATTGAAACTGTGTCTATGCCTCAACAAGTCACATCAACTACACCGGTTGAATATTTCATGCCACATTTTGGTGTCTTACGGGAAGATAGCTTAACAACAAAGTTGCGAGTGGTTTTTAATGCTTCTACCCCCACATCTACAGAATTATCTTTAAATGATTGTCAAATGGTAGGACCTACCATACAAAGCGAATTATTCGACATTCTTTTACGTTTTCGTCAACATGCATTCATTGCGTCAGCAGATGTTGCAAAAATGTACAGGGCAGTTTGGATACATCCAGAACAGCGATCCTTGCAACAAATTGTTTGGCGTGAAAATCCGCAAGATCCGTTGAAAGTTTATCAACTGAATACAGTTACTTACGGAACAGCTTCGGCACCATTTCTAGCAATTCGAGCATTGTCTCAATTAGCTTACGAAAATCAAGATCGATATCCTGAAGCATGTAAAATCATTTTGAAAAACTTTTACGTAGATGATTTGCTCACAGGTGATGATGATAAAGAGAGACTTTTAAAACATTGTTTGCAAGTGACAAGCATTTTAAGTCAAGGACGTTTTGAGTTACGTAAATGGAACTCGAACAACGCAGATTTTGTGCGTGAATTTCAAAGAACATCGAGTTCAAACAGCATTTTACACTTGGGCCAAGACGAAAACACAAAACCCTTGGGGTTTCGTATTCTTTTCGGTCAGATTCATTAATTATAAATATAAACATTGCAACAAAGTCAAAGCATATCACAAAGCGAAACATTTTAGCCGGCATTGCTCAAATATACGATCCACTAGGTTTAATAAGCGCATGCGTTATAAATGCAAAAATAATTCTACAGAAATTGTGGCTGGAAAAGTTAAGTTGGGATGAGTCAGTACCGGCACAAATACATACACTTTGGACCACGTTCAAAACAGAGCTTAATGAGCTTAATAATTTTCACATACCCAGGCATGTTAGATTGGCATGCCCACTTACAGTTCAGTACCACGGATTTTCAGATTCTAGTGAAACCGCCTACTGCGCTTGTATTTATATTAGAAGCACAAATAGTACAGGTGATATAGCAGTAAATCTATTATGTTCAAAATCAAAAGTAGCTCCGCTAAAAACCATCAGCATTCCACGACTAGAATTATGTGGAGCTCTCTTACTCGCACGACTAGCACATAGAGTTTTTGATATCATGGAAAATAAATGTGACGAGGTATACTTGTGGACAGATTCCACCATTGTTTTGGGATGGATAAACACCCAACCAAACATGCTTAAAACGTTTGTAGCAAATCGGGTATCCGAAATTCAGGAAAAAACTGCCGTCAATTGTTGGAATCATGTCAGGTCCAGTGAGAACCCCGCTGATTTACTATCAAGGGGAATAAGCCCAGTGTCATTAAAAATTTCACATCTTTGGTGGCACGGCCCGCCGTGGTTGTCTAAGGAAAAAGAAGCATGGCCAATCAACAAGGCAATGCTCAACAGTCAATCAAGTTTACCCGAACTCAAAAACATTAAACATACTTTTGTCGCACAAGACCGGGTCATTATAATATTCAAACGGTTTTCCAATGTAAACCGGTTAATTCGTTGTTATGCATATTGTTTTAGATTTATTGCAAGTTGCCGCGGAACAAAAAAAGTTCGCAGGATAGGCGAGTTAATGAACAATGAACTTCAAATCTCATTGTGTTTCATATTGTTACAAGTTCAATCAGAACACTTTTCAATCGAAATAAAAAGTTTGCAAAACAAGGAACCGCTTAGTTCCAAAAGTAAAATCATTTCATTGAATCCATTCATTGATGAACGAGGGTTAATCCGAGTGGGTGGACGTATTAGTAATGCAAATGTTTCATATGACAAGAAACATCCTATTTTGTTGCCATCCAATCATCATTTCACAAAAATACTTTTTGAAACTGAGCATAATAAATATTTTCATGTAGGGCCACAACATTTGCTAGCAATTATTCGGGAAAAATATTGGCCAATTCACGGAAAGCATCTTGCAAGACAAACTTATAGAAACTGTGTTAGATGTTTCAAAATAAGTCCTGTCGCAGCTAATCACATAATGGGGAATTTACCTGAGCCTCGCGTAGCTCAATCTTTTCCATTCAACACCACAGGTGTGGATTATTGCGGTCCATTTTATATAAAAGACCGGCAAGGTAGGGGGTGTAAGATTACAAAAGCTTATGTAGCACTATTCATTTGCCTCGCAACAAAAGCTATACATATCGAACTAGTGCATGATATGACGACAACTACATTTCTACAGGCATTAAAACGATTCATTTCACGCAGGGGTAAGCCTTCAAAATTGTATTCTGATAATGGCTCTAATTTTGTGGGGGCTAATAACGAAATGAAGAAATTATTCAAAATTCTCAACTCTGATCAAACTGTAATCGGCAATGCCTGCTCTCTAGATATGATCGAGTGGAGTTTCATTCCATCACATTCTCCTCATTTTGGAGGGATATGGGAGGCGGGGGTGAAAAGTTTAAAAGTTCATTTAAAAAGAACGGTAGGGTACAATCACTTTACTTACGAGGAATTCATTACCATTTTAATACAGGTCGAAGCAATATTAAACTCACGTCCTCTCAGCCAATTATCGTCTAATCCAACAGACTTAGAACCCATCACTCCAGCCCATTTTTTAATTGGGCGATCTTTAATTGCAACCCCAGAACCAGACATTGTAACGATAAGTGAAAATCGGTTAAATCGGTATCAAAAGTTAGAGCAAATCGTCAATTAATTTGGCAACGTTGGTCACTGGAGTACATGAGTGAGCTCCAAACCCGTAGTAAATGGCAAAAGGATTGCCAAAACATAAAGTTAAACACATTAGTTTTGATCAAAGACAAAAATCTTCCTCCGTTGAAGTGGTCTCTTGGACGAGTCGTGGACATACATCCTGGCGAAGATTCAATCACCAGAGTTGTCTCCATTCGAACTCTCAGTGGTGTCAGCAAAAGAGCAGTTAAAACAATTTGTCCATTACCAGTGCAAGACAGTAGTGCCGGTGATGAAAACAAACGGCATTAGTTTTGTTCGTTTTTAATATTAGGTTTAGTTTATTTGGTAGGCTCTATAATACAGTGTATGGTATTTTGTTCATTGCATTTAAGATGTACATAGTTCATATAAAAAAGTCAAAAAAAAAAAATTGTTTTGAAAAGCTGAGCCTTTCAAGGTGGCCGGCATGTTCAAGTTTAAAATAATATAGCTAGAACGTCAACCCCTCCTCTCTTTTTCAAACGTAAGCTTCTCGAAGGTTAGGGTTGATAGACGACCGGCAGTAGAGTCACGTTCATGTTACGGGCTTGACTAGACACGGTCTAGTCCATATATTTTCGCTGTTAATGCGTTGTAAACATGATGTATGTTTCTCAAATAAAATTGCATTTAAGTTATCCTGTTTTCATTATCATTTTTAAATAAGTGCGCATATTCATACTAGACATACTCTTTCGTTCCTTTGTAAGTAGTTTTCTGCACAGTGTTCTATCTTTTTTCGCATAACTAACCCCACACCCAAATTTCCTTCCTCTGATCCTGTATAAATTACCCTAAAGTTGTAACGTGTTGATTTTGTTTCCTTTAAACACTTACTATTTTTGTATTGTCGAGCGCATCTTTAATAAACGCTCTGTATATAAATTTTCCTCTTGTACAAATCTATATTAATTTAAGTTGTCAAGCATTTGTCTATTATTTATTAAATGATTTAAATTGATTGGTTACTAATTAAAGAGTGGTACCGATTGTAGTCCCTACTCTTTACATTATCGGCGACACGAGAGAACTTGGTCTTCGATTGTGAACAACGTAAGTTGAAAGTACATACGCCATTTTTGCAAGGTGCTACGGAATAATGGATTTGGCATAGCAGCCGTACAATTTATAATCCTACACTTTTGGTGCATCTCCGTACACTTTATTTATGGTGAAAATATTTATATAGAATTTTGGCTGGTGAATGGGTTTTCACTGTTAAACAGATATCTGGTCTGGATTGATAAAAATAAGCATATGGTCGTTTAGCAAATTGGTTTTGCTGTAATTTTTTAAGGAAGCTGATAGTCGTGTTGTTGAGTAAACACGAATCGTAAGTTAACATATTAAATACATTTAACTAAATTTTTATTCCTATAGGGCTTCTTATTTTCGCTCTTATTCTCGTTATTAGTTTTGTCGTATCTTTATGGATTCAGTTCATGCTGGACAGATGCTTAGGATTTCCTGCTGTTGTGTTTGAAGAGTACAGTATCACACGTTGGTTATCATATGAGCGATTAAACCTGGAGAATTCAACTTTTAATTTAAATGGATGAATCATATTCAGTAATGAACATTACAGAATTTGATGGTTATTTGGCGTTATCCATGCAGGCATTTTAATTTGGAAGGATTTCGTATTTTTATATCCTTTATAAATAGTAATCTGGAGGTAGTAAGTTATGCAAATACTTAATTTTGCAGTTTTGTAAAGTCTGTTAATTTTATTTATGAAATTGAAATAACATCAAATTTATAGCTAAGATTTTGCACTATAATATTTATTTAAAGCGTCAAAGCTTTCCCTTTTGTAAAAGGTTTATATTGGAGAGTTGTTCCAAGATCGGGTTTGCTCCTATGATAATTTACTGGTGTATGTGTACACAAGAAGCAGATCACGAATAGCATTTTTTTGTAAAGACTATTACCTACAAAAGCAAAGGTAAAGGTAAATTTTTATACAAGTTCTCCATGATTTTACCTTGCGTGAATTAATATTATTGATTGGTATAAAGTCTTGTTAATCCAATATATACACAGGGATTGATAGGACGGTTAGTGAGTTCTGAAACTGTTAAAAATTAAGAGGATAATATACATAGTGTTATTTTGAGCTTTAATAATTATTGTTCCCTGAATACCTATGAGTCGTCGTTGCTGAACATTTTTTTTGTATGAGAGTGATAGAAGACGTCACTTTCAGTATTTTGAGATTTAGGATTTCCAGGCAGTCTTCTGGCGCCCAAAATTATTTTAACACCAGTTATTGGCTTCAAGTTTGGTCTCCATGACCCACGACCCAGCCAAATCGAGTTAGCGGGGAAACCTTATCCTATTCCACCATGTCTGGCGACTGCCTTTTCTCTGGGAGATCGGAAAAGGGGTGGCAAAGTCGACACTCTAAAAATTCCCTGCTTCTGGCCACTGAACTTCGCTGATCCCTACTGTGAATGTATCCATTTCAATTTTTAAGATCTCTAGTTTAGCTACTTACGTCATACTTCTATTCCACGCTCTGACTCGTAAAATTTATAAATGCCATGTAATTTAAGATGGGGAGCAAGAAAATTTGGAAAGATGATAGCTTTGTTGATGAATTAGATTTAATGCGCTATTAGGATTTTTTCTTTTAGCAATAACTGACCAAAGGAGGGTTAAGACAAAGTTTTTTTTTAAGTATATTCGTTTATACATTGAAATTATTTAATGTTAATAGAACTTAAGTTTAGGTTAAACTTTATTTGCACTTATTTGAAAGCTAGGTGCATGGATACATTTGTAAAGAGTATCCAACTCAATCATACTCGAAAAGCATCTTATTTAATTTGAACGAAATTCAATAGGTGTTTTAAGATATTTTAACAAAAATTAAATATAGGTTGATAAAATTTAAGAAACTGAAGCAAAGAAGACCAATGCAGAATAAACGTCTTCTGTATAGGATAATATCAAATGAATTGCTGTGACTAGATAGTTTGTCACCCCTCAACTATGACAGAAAAAAAGCCATGGTAAATCACATGAAACGTTTTTTGTATTTCAGCTCTTCTTTTTATTATTTTTATTTCTTTATTATTTTTATTTCAAATGTTTTAATTTTTTTATATAATTTTTTTCAAAAGAACCCATTCCTGCATCACTGCAGTTAGTCAATGCACCCTAATATTGTTATAGGATTCCTGCCCCTTCAGGGCAAATCAAAAACATAACACACATTTTACCCAAAACAAGACCTAGTGGAACAAACTTCTGAAAATGTCAGATTAGTACTAGATACGTATTACAGAAGGAAATAAAATATGGATCCCTATATTTAAATGTTAAGGTGATGGGTTATAATTATAAAGTTTAAGAAATGTTTGTAAATGATCTTCAATAACATAGTTTAAGAGGTATTTGTAGATAGCTTACAATTTTATAATGTTTTTCTCTAGTATATCTATTTATATACTGGCTCTTCGATTAATTATTTATCATTATTGGATTAAATGCATCACTATCATCCTATCTCTCCTATTTTTTACTGTTTTACACAAATTTCTTTCTACCCCTATCATTTGTAGAACCTTTTTGTTCTTAACTTTGTCCGTGATATCTTCAAACACCACATTTCAAATGTTTTTCATGTCCATTTCTACTGTCCACGCTTCACAGCCATACAGTGCTGTGCTCCACACACATATGCTTTCAACAATATTTTCCTTGTTTCTATGTTGTAAGAAATTTGTATAGAAATATAATTAATTTAATTACCTCTCATTAAATTATTAAAATACAGTATTGCCCGAAATAAACAGTACTGAAACTAAGTTGGCGGTGTTTTTATGCGTGCGCTGTCACACTCAAGTTAGCTAGTATAGACCTGTCAAGTAAACCTCAAACAAGTAATTAGTAGGGCCTAATTGTTAAAAATGGTGTTAAGTACAGAGGAGAAAGTGTTTCTGGTAGAGCATTATTTTCGTTCATACGGAATCGGCCGACGTAATGGTGCAAGTTTGCTATACGTGTCTGATCAATTCACACAAAGGTTTAATAAACGTTCTCCAAGTAATGCTGTAATTTTGAAGGTTATTGAAAAGTTTAGAAATACAGGTAGTGTATTGTGCCAACGAAAAGGAAACTCGGGGCGTCCCAGGACAGTTAACAACAACAATAACCATGAACGTGTTTTTGAGCAAATCTTAGAAAATCCGAAAGTCAGCTAGGCAAGGACAGCGTTACAACTTGATTTAAAAAGAACTTCCTTTCAAAGAATCCTGAAGCAGCTGGGTACATTTTCGTATGTGATTCAGGTACATCAACAACTACATCCTCGGGATTATCGCAGTAGAGTGGAATATTGCGCCAGAATTCTCGCGTTACAGTATGAAAATCCTGAATTTTTGAAAAATGTTTGGTTTTCAGACGAAGCACATTTTCACTTGTCAGGCTATGTGAATCGTCGCACAAATCGATTTCTGGGCTTTGCCAGACCCGATGAGGTTCAAGAGGTTCCTTTACATAGTGAAAAAGTGAGTGTCTGGTGTGCTGTTTCCGGACACGGAATCATTGGTCCGTACTTTATCGAAGAGAATGGTAGGCAAGTCACACTTAATCAACAGAGGTACAGACAAATTTTAACACGATTTATCCCTGATCTACGTCAATTCTGTCGTGCACGTAACTTGGCATTTCGAAACCAATTTTTTCAGCAGGACGGGCAACTTGCCATACTGCTGCCGCAATTCGTCAATTTCTTCAAGAACATTTTCCAAGCAAATTCATATCACGATTTACTGACTTCCTTATCCTTCACATTCTCCAGACCTCACACCTCCAGACGCATACATTTGGGGCATGGCTAAAAATGCCGTTTTCAAACGGGCACCACAAACCATCGATGAATTAAAGGATGCCGTTAGAGTCTTCTTCGCAGCCCTCAGACAACCCTTATTCAATAACATGACCAGAAACTTAGAACATCGTTATGAAGTCTGTCTCGAACGAGGAGGTGCACATTTAGAACATATAATAAAGTGTCAATAATATGTATTTTTTAAATATACAAAACAATTACAATTTCAGTACTGTTTATTTCGGGCAATACTGTACTAACTTTTAAATCACGTTTGGTCAAATATATTTCTACATCTTTTGCTCATGTAGCATGCTGCATACTTCAATATCCTGTAGAACAATTAAAAACACTTGACTACATAAACTATGTATTTGCAATTAATAATAAATTTTTAGTAATAGAATATTTGAATTGTAACTCATGTAAGTCTACATTAAAATCTAATTATCTCTGATACTATTAGTTTTTTAAACAAAACGTAATAAGAAACCTACACAAAAATGAAAAATATAAATTGAAGCAGTGACATAGAGGAATAAGAGTACAAAGATAATTGGTACCATGTCACTGAATTATAATATTAAATTGATTTGTATATGAAATTAAAGTAATTTAAGGTACAAAATTACAATTAAAGTTTCATTAAGAAATTTTAAAAAGGTATAGGTGTAGGAAGGAAAATAAATTTTTTAACGTTTTAATTTCAACTGTGAATTTCTGAAACAGTGCATTTTTGGAAACTAAGTTATCTACCTAGTTTTTGCATTGATATGTAAGAATAATATTCAGTAACAATTTCGAGGTCAAATTCCGACTCGCCTTGTAAATAAATAAATGTTTAGATGGTATAACAAAAGTAATTATAACATTAAAGAATAAAAAGAGCCGGCGTTATATTTTAGCTACAAAATTGTAGTACAATACAGTCTTATTATCTATCTGTTCTACATCCTAATCTAAATACGTAATTATAGTTTTATCATCGAGCACTGTCTACCTATTAAAAACACTCATACAAATTTTAAAAGTAAAAATTCATAATAAATCAAAATCTAACCACCCCCTAGATATGCAGAGCCAGTTACCTAATACAGTATACAGAGAAACACGAAAGTGGCTCTAAACTATTCTCATTCAGTCTAAGTCTAATAAAAACTTAGCTCTACATCAGGCCGAAATTTTTAAGAGCTATACAACACATATGAAGAAGCAGATGTGCCCTTACTTGGGATCCTAGATACCAACTTCAAAGGTCGTAAAACACGAAATGATCTTAACATCCGCAGATCAACATCTACATTTGCTTCAGCAAAAATTGTCATAGACCTAATAAATTTAAATGCTGACAAGTTTTTATTTTAGTCGAATGTTGATGGGGTGTTTTAAAAAGAATATCAGGAACTTACCCTGTTAGAACTACAAAAAAATCCATAACGTTCCAAATGTTTCGAAGGTAGGCGTTTTTATGTAAAACAAAACCCAAGGCTAAAATTTTTAATGAAGCTTCAACACAAAATATTCCTAAAAAGTAGTTTTCTGTTTTGTCCTAAAAATAAAATATTTAAAAATGTCTCAAAGTGATGTATACTAAATACTTACTAACTTTAAGGCTAGCATTGTTTTATCGTGGTGAGGCAAGTGTTCTTCAAGTGCTAGCACCACACAGTTGGCTATGATTGTCAAAAGCACTGCATACTCAAAAGGAGTAAGTATCTTTAAGGAAAATATATCCTCAAGATAAAAAATAATACAATATATAAATATTTATTCTTTGTAACATTATTAAATAAATTAAGCATGCATTTTATTATTGCTAATAGAACAAATGAAAAACTGTTAAAGTCTTCAATCTAACTAAGTTAAAGTTGCCACTTTTAAAAGCAACTCAACCCAGAGATTTGTTGATGGCAAAAAAGTTTCTTCAAACTGACGGCATAAGAACAGAACGCATGTGCATGAGAACACTAGAAAAACCAAACTCTATTTTCTTAAAAATAAAGCTACACATTTATTGCTTTATTTAACTATCCTTTTAATTTTTGAAATTTAAAGCTATATTTGGTATTACTTTAGCATATTTTTATTAAAGCATTTTGTCCGTCTTTCTCTAAATACTCAGCAAATTCTTAACAAGTCATATTAAAATTTAACTTTGTGATAATTCTACTTTTACCAAAGCTACTATCATTCGATAAAGTTCGCAGTCCATAGATTTTTCATTAATAAAAATATCTTATTCTGGATAAGTATTGCTTATAGGAATTGCCAGTTTTACTTATAATTTTGAACAATTGAGGTATATATGCGTTTTGAAATATCTTGCACCGTATTTTGTCTACATCCATTTCAAAAATAACTGAATTTGTTTGAATTTTTTAAAGTGTTCTTTTAAGAAGAGGTAGATCATGATATAACTAGTCTTCATATACCGGGTGTAGAATTGGTTCATGCACTAGAGGGATTTCCATGTTAAATTCTTTATGTTCAAATATTGGCTTCCCAAATTATTTTAGAGAAAAAGTGTAAATATGTTTCTCGTAGAAAAAAAAAACTGTATACAACCAGATCATCAATTATTTTCTTACTATTCATACAGGGGTTAAAATTAAGGAAATTAAAACTATTATTTTAACAAAAATAGGTTGTGCCTTGGAATTGTTGAAACAAAAAACAATTATTAGATAGCTGTAATTTTAGTGTTTTATCCACAAATTTAGACGTATTTTATGTATTATGTATTCTTTGAATGAAAAGATCTTAATGGTAAAATGGTACTATTCTGGTAATAGTGCACAAGCAGTAAGTGATATGTTTGCTGTTGAATATCGGGGTCGACCAATTCCAAGTTACACTACTGTTGGAAGAATAATCTGCAAATTTGAAGCTACTGGTACTTTAAATAATAATTGCAGATGTAGTGAAACCATCCAACAGAATGTAAGACATCAAGATAATGCAAACGTTGTCGACGTATTACTTTCAATAACTGAAAATCCCAACGTAAATGTGCGCCAACACAAACGCTCTATATTATTTTTATTAATTGAGTACACTATGAAAGAATCAAATTGAAATCGGTACTAACAAATTAAGCATATGTTTGCCTAGAAGGAATTCTTGCAAATTAACAGATCTGATTAACAGTATGTTTAAAAGAAGTAGAGTTCAGAAGAAAGATATCACAATCAGTAAAGTGTCGAGTATAGATTATGGCAAGCTTGTCTAAAAACGTGTTCAAGCCATAATTTGTACGATGTTGCTTAATGACAAATGACTGGGTATTTCGAGTAAACCTATAGTTGATCCAAAACTGAATAGGAGCTAGTAAGTGATGACAATCGATGGTGCCATTCATCAATTTGTAAATACTCCCTGTATGTTTGTTGTGGTTTGTTAAGCATTCTTCTTAATCTTTTTTGGGAATTAAACCGCTCATAGTTTTTACAATAATCTTTATCTACGTTTCGATCCATGACCTAGGATCGTTGTCAAAATAATAAAAACTTCAAGTTTGACATTTATGACATAAATTGAAGGTGACATTGATTTATTGATGTTTGAAATATTTGGTTTGAGTACACTAAACAAAAATTTTTTAAAGTTTAAAAGAATGATTGCCTTCAATTTGTGTTACGGCCTGGGACCGACTTTTTTTAGGTAGCCAATATGCTTAACGTGAAATCAGCTGATTAATTGTTATTGGTGAATTTTATATAAATTCAATACCTTGGGGACTTGGAAAACATTTTTTAACATGCTTCTATTTATATAATTGAGAGGATGGTTATTAAAGAAGTGTGCGATTGCGTTACCGTAAGGCTTAAGCAGTCGTTTTTCATATTTATTTTTAGGGGGAAAATCGTTATGATTTAGGCTACCTCTTTGGTAGATTTTAACATGGTTCTGAGGCGACCCTATGGCGGGTTTACACTTGTCAGATACCAATGTTGTTCTATGAAGATTGTATATGGTTCTGAGGCGACCCTAAGACGGGTTTACACTTGTTAGATACCAATACTGTTCAAGGGAGATTGTATGTGGTTTTGAGGTAACCCTATTGCGAGTTTACACTTGTCAGATACCAATGCTGTTTTACAGGGGTTGATATGCTTATTGTTATGTAATTAGTTATTGTATGTATAAATAGAAATCATGTATGTAGGCTGTATTTCATGTTAATATCGCAAGGAAAACCCAGGAAAAACTTGCAATGCTACCTAGATATTGTGGGCAGTTGATTTTCATTTGTTATTTCTTTTAGTAATAGAATCCATTGTTTACTAAAAGTTACGGATTCGTTTGCAACACAGTTATTTTTATGTAGGGTTATATAAGCAGCTTCTTTGATTTTGCATTTTAGGTGGTTTTCTTCTTTGTCGATAATTTTTGCGTCCTCCCATTTTATTTTATGACTGGAGTTCCATGCATGTTGGCAAATCATGGATTTTTCAAATTTTCTATTTTTTATATATGATTTATGTTCTTTTAATCGAACTTCAAATGGTCTGGAACTTTCCCCTATATAAAACTTGTTACATTCGCACGGTATTTTGTAGATGCAGTATTTTGAACTTTGTATTGCGTTTTTGGGTTTTGTTTTTGTTAATTGTGCTCTGAGTGTATTGTTGGTTCTAAATACTGTTTTAATTCTAAATTTGTTTCCTATTCTTTGGATTTTTTCGGAGAATCCTTTTATGTATGGTATTGAGAGCATTTTTTGGCGTGTATCGTTGTTTTTGTTTTCTTTTTCTTTATTTCTAGGGTTTTTATTCATTTCTTTTTCCATTATTCTTTTAGAATATTTGTTTTCTATTAGTGTACATTTGATTAGGTCTTTCTCTTTCTTTAAAACTTCTTAGTTTGATGATATTAATTTTGCTCCATCATACATGGTTTTGATAATTCTTTTAAACTTTAAAAATTTTTGCTTAGTGTACTCAAACCAAATATTTCGAATATCAATAAATCAAAGTCACCTTCAATTTATGTCATAAATGTCAAACTTGAAGTTTTTATTATTTTGACAACGATCCTAGGTCATGGATCGAAACGTAAATAAAGATGATTTTAAAAACTATGAGTGGTTTAATTCCCAAAAAAGATTAAGAAGAACACCAATTTGTGTAGAAAAATTGCTGAAGCTATCTAACGTCTACACTCAAGAGATTTTAAACCCGCCAAGTGAAGACGGATACGATGTGGAATTCCCAAAGAGGGAATGCAATGTTTGAAAAGTAAATATTTCACAAATTTTGCTTGAACGTTTTCAAGTTTAAGAATGAAGTTAAGATAGGTAGGAGACCAAATAACGCTATTGTATTCAAGAATGCTACGAATCAAACTGAAATATAGAGTAGAAATCGCTCTAGTATCAGAAATGAGTAAGGTGTGTCTTTTTAGAAATCCTAGCATCCTAAATGCTTTTAAGCATGTTCAGCAAAGGACAGTTTATAGTCGAATAAAATACCGAGATCACTAATAGACAAAACTGAATCTATTGGTATCTTATCCAAAAAAATAGTCAATAATAATTGGGGAATTACATTTATAAAAACAAATGGTTTTGCACTTATTAATATTTATTCGAAGATAATTATTCGAACACCACTTAACAAAGCTGTTAAGGTCTCTCTATAGTTTAACGCAATCATCAGGGCAGCAAATTACAGAATAAATTTTAAGATCGTCAGCATACAACAAACATGAGAAATAAGAAAAGACCGAGACAACATCATTAATAAACAAGAGGAACAAAATCGGTCCCTAGTGTGTGCCTTGGGGAACACCAGATGTAACTTGAATGATCCTGGGCTACCAATTTTAACAGTTTGTTGCATGTCAACTAGATAGGAAGCAATCCATTGCAAGTTCCATGCAGACCAATAGCATCAAGCTTTTTAAGTAAAATACTGTGACAAACGCTATTAAAAACCAGTGTAAATGGCATCTATTTGAGCACCATGTTCCAAGTAAGTAGAGAGATAGTGATGAAACACTCCTAAATTGGTCGTAGTTGAGCGACCCCTATAAAAACCATGTTGTTCAGTGACAATAATACGTTTATAAGTATTAAACAGTTCTTCACTAATAAGGCATTCGAATAGCTTTGGTATACAGGAAATTATACTATTCGGTCTGTAAGAGTATTTAATAATACGAACGAAGTTGCTTAGCAACCAGGTGACTTTAACAATGTTTTCAAATGTTGCTGGTGTCTTAAACTCATTATAGTTACCTTAAGATAAATCTAGTACTTTACAAAGCAACCAAATCTTAAAATAAAACCAACATTAGTTACACGTTCTGTTAAAAACAGTGAAATTTCTTAAAAATACCAGAAAAGCAAATTTATATATAAAGGATATGGCCACTCAATAATGAAACGTGTGCATTTACGAATGATGTTCTCTTCGGAGAAGATGAACAGCGAGGTGGGGCCCTGTCCCCCCGCAACATTCGCTCCTCCCATCCTATCAGCTGCGCCCAACCCCGCCTTTTGCTGCTTCACCGCTTGAGCCGCTGCCTCTTGTGCTGCGGCTAACCTGAAACAAACCAGCCATTGTTACTATATTTCTTTGAATAGTAAAGAAATTAAAATATTACACTAAATGATCGATTTAATTTTGACAAATTTATTTTAATGATTATAATTATCGCAGAAAACAACTAACACCAATTTGATTTATATCTAACAAATATTGTAAGATGCCTATTACATAACAATCACAGGAAGATTAACAAGTATTATCTCAAACCATCTCCTTAGAGAGAGTTATGTATTACCTAATTGACAGTTTTGTTAACATGGGTTAGCCACTGTAAACTATATTTAAAATTGATCAGCGACTCTTCTGCCATGCACCTTATTTTTGGATATATTTAACAAAAACCGACAAAAAAATCATAATTTCTACAATTTTTAATATGGTAAATATGACAGAGTTTAATTTGCCAATCATATATTGAAACTAGACAAACACAGAACCTTTATTAAATATTAATACAGAGTTCATAGCTTTACCTAGTTTATTTTCTCTATTGGTTTAACAATCAAGAGAAATGCATGATTTGTGTTGGTTTTACTCAAGTAGTTTTAGAAATAGTATAATTTTTTTCTATTAATTTTGCATTTTAATTTGTTTCGTGATCACCATCCTGCATGGTAAGGAGAATACCCTCAAGTATTCAAAACAACATTAGCTAATTCTATATTTAAAATGTTCACTTCAGCAAACGTTCATCAAATAGTTTTCTGGAAAACTTGAACGTTTTTATACTTCAAATTGCTTAACAAATTATTTCAGTAATAATTAATCGTAAAGAATTTTTTTGTACAAAAAATCTAGGAGTATTACACATAGTAATCTAGGTAGAAAATAGGCCGTGTAAATTATTCTCAGAGTTTTTAGAAATAGCTTTATTATTGGTTTTTTTTTGTGGTCTAGTTCCCCGATAATGTTTAGGAGACTGTCTTTTTCTATTATGCATTTTTGCAGTTAAAAGTTTCACACTGTCTGAAATAAATATGTCATTGTCCCGCCCAATCATACGGTGCAACATAGAACTTATTGGAAGTGCATCATGACATTCATTCTGTACATCACTCGAGGACGGATTTACCATAAGACAAAATGGGCAAGTGCCCAGGCCACAAATTTTGGAGGGGGAAGAGGGATTTTTCTAAAAATAAAAAGAATATAAAATAAATTAATTCTGCAACGTTAATTTGTAAAGCGCAATTTGCAATATCTATTTAAAAGATTATACATTTATTCCAGTCCTTTCTTTAGCGAGGGCAAATGTTGGTTTAACAGTGAAGTTCGTACGTGTGTAGTGTGTCATCGAGAACCATTAAATAATCGCGTTGCTGCATACCTGTCTACCCTAGTGCCCCCACTGCTGACAGCACGCCGATTCACCCACCTATCTTACACTTCTTATTTCGTTTGTGTTGAGATGTGTGATTGCGTGCGTGTTCATTCATGAAGCTTGTTATGTTCAAAACCCTGCAAATAATTTTTCTGCATTCATATTTAAAACACCATAAAATTTCTCAACAAGCTCAATTTCCTACCATTTGAAATTAGTGTTATTTAATAAAATTTCTCAAGTGATTGTTCTATAAAATTTTGGCGTACAAAATCATGCAGCTACATTTTAATTAAAAGCTGCACGTAAATACACAGCTTTCTTCTAAAAGATAAGGCCACTTACCACATGCCTACATCTGCTTACAGTGGGTTTGTTATCTATAAGTATACTGTTATTCTGCAGCCGATAAGATGATACCAAGTAACACGATTGTTTCCCTTTGTCTAAAAATCATTTGACAATTACGTTATCTGCTTGTTGGCAAGCTGTTACAGTTTGTATTTCGGCAGCTGTTGTCTGGGAATTTTGTACACTTGATTCTTCGGCGATATCTTTGAAAGCCAAATACCTACCCCCATACATGATTCTGTCCTTATAAAATAGAGATCGTGCTTTGAAAGAGATTGAATACAACATCTTCTTACCGAAAAGTCATGTTGTAAAGCACGCTACTAAAAATGCTTTCTGTGCTAGTATGAGTTAAGTTGGTGGTTCCAGCATCTAGCCAATGGAAAAATACAGCCGTATTTTCCCAGTCCTAAGATGATACCAACATGAAGCCAATAGCTCAAAGTACAGTTATCTGTTTTCGTAATTTTTGATGCTGCTGAGAATAGACTTTTCATTTGCTGTTATTACTTATGATTATCCAGAAATTATCAACACTATGTTACAGAACTCACATTCAAAATGCACGAGCGACTATGTAATCATTCTATAAATTAAAAATTAGTTAATCAAGGTGTATGTTAGAGTCCGTTTTTAACTGTTTCTTTTGTCTTTTTAACGTAAACAACTTACTTTTAAATTTAAAAGTAGTTGACGTTTGATTAATTTAATTTAGGGTGTATAAGTTTAATGTTGTACTATTTCTTAAGGAGGTGCACTTCACAAATGCAGAATGTATAATTTATGTATATTTCTTTTCCTAGAATTACTGTACAGCTTCTGTGTTATTTTCTTTTATATGTATTTAAAGTGAACCATTAAGTAAGTATCTAGATTCTAAGATGTTATATTTGCTTACCAATTTTATGTTTTTATAGTAAGACGCTTTGTTTACTATCACGTTGTAACAAACAATTACGCAAATTATTGGATTCTTTGTTATTTTATAAATAGCCTTTCGAGATTGTATGTCGAGAATATAGTTTTACTGAGGTTTCCAATGTGTTCTTACTACTTCACCCATGCCACTCTACGATGTTTTTGAGCTAGCCCAAATTCTACCATTCTGTCCCTGTTTTGTTGCAGTATTCAACGTAAATGATTTCTTTACTTTTACTGTTTTCTTTCGTGTTTGCGCGGAATACCATAACAAGCTGTATGATGCATCTGCATGTAAGAAAAGTGGTAGAAGTGTCATAGCGTAGTTTAGTTTAAGTGTTTTGTTATTTATTCGTGTTATTTGTTATTTAATGAACAATGAGTTCCAAATTAAGTGGATATAACAAGAAGAAAGTTGGAAAGGAATAAAAAAGAGAAACTGGAGGTAGAGTTGAAAAATGTTCCAAAAATATTGATATTTTTTTCAAAACAAAGCATCAATAGCACAGGTAAGTAAATATTTTAGCCGGAGGTAGTTAAAAATTTCAATTTTTAAATGAAACATCCCCTGCTCTGTGTATATTATTGCAATTTTGAAATCTACTTTACTGTACTTTTTCTTTTAGTTTATTCTTACAATAGCGCTACAAATTCAGCAGAGATACATTTATCAACGTCAAATATGCTTGAAAATCTTAAGGGTTTTTTAGTTGGATATTCCACAATTCCTACTCGTATGCATACCGAAGTGCCAATACATACAAAAAAAGCTCCAACAGCTGTTGTTTGTAATGAACAAGAACTTAACAATGATATTTTCAATCCCGATCAAGATGATTCTAACTTTTGTATCATTAGTACTGTTAGCGACTTTATAGAGTGGGACGTAAAAGATAAAAACACTATTGATTTATTAATAAAAAATCCACCGACACAAAACTTAGAACAAATTGATCTAAAAAAATCTATACTAATATACAAGGTCAATCGATATGCTCCAAAAAGTATTTTTTGCAAAATTGTTTAATGATGAAGACCACAGAAGGGACTGGCTATTGTTCTCTTAAAAAACTGGCACAGTTATGTGTTTCCTCATGTAAATTGTTTGTGAAGGACACTCCATTTAAATCAGCAAAACATAGAAACAGTGCAAAAACATTTATTTCATGTTCTACTTTATCAGACAAGATAGATTTGGAAATACATAAAAATAATTTAACATTATTGAGAAAAACGTCCTTAAACGGATAGTCACTATCGTGAAATTTTTGTGTACTGATGAACTTTCATTTTGAGGAACAGAAGAAAAGTTTGCTTCCCGAAAAATAGTCCTTCCCTACCCCCACCTACAACTGCATTAAAATCCCTTATTATTAAATTTTCATTACTTTCTACGAATCTTAGTTTGTAATCGATATCTTTGTAGATCGCTCTACCTCCTCAGTAGGGGTGGGCATGTATACTTGTATTACTTTATTTACTGGTTTAGATTTTAACCTAACTATAAATACTCTTTCATTCTTTTTGTAAGTAGTTTTCTACAGTGTACTATCTTTTTCCACATCATTCACATCTTCGTTTCCTTCCTGTTATCCTGTATACATTACCATAAAGTTCCCGCTTCAAAAATCCTCCACCTCTGGCCACCGAACTTCGCTGATCCCTAATGTTAACCTATCCATTTGAATTTTTAAATTCTCTAGCTTGCCTACTTGCTTCATGCTCCTGACATTACATGCTCCGACTCACAAAATGTTTCTGTCTCATCTTTTAATCTCGCCGATCGCATCCTCCAAAATAGTCCCCTCCCAGCAATCTGAATGACGGACCGTTTTAACTCCGGAATCTTTTACTACAGAGGATGCTACAATTTTAAAAGCTATTTAAGTATGCCGAGTACTTGGGAGGTAATATGGTGGTTTCCCGTTGCCTTCCACATCGCACTAGTGTGTCTTAGAACACAATACCGGTCCGTATGGTCTCTGTCATTCTAGGTACCGAAAGAGCTGCTGCCCTCTTTTGAGAACCTTTCTTAATATGACTCCTCACTACAAACCCCACTAATTTGGTTAAACCTATAATTCGGTTTTTTAATTCACTGAAACACGCAAGCAATTCTACTCGTACTAGTATTCTAAAGCTTATTCAAAGTGCAGGTACATTCAGAACAGGTTGTTAACTTACTAGAATTTTTTAAAAATGGGATTTTTCTCAGCATAACTCATATATAAGCCCACCTGCACAATATAACACACACACGCATGAAATGCACATACCCACGCATACGCACGCACGTGCACATGCACGCACGCACGCACAGACACACACACAAATGTGTGTATGCATGCACACAAGTGCACATCCACACATGCACATATCGTGTTCTGTAAAATATGCAAATATTTCATATTATTGTAAAAGACCATAAGAAGTTTCATTTATTAAGTAGTACTATGTATGTGCCCAGAAGAAACTTCAGTTGCTTGTCATTTGTTACGTGCCAAAATGGCCCTTAAACATTGTTTTAGTTTAATTTTGATGTACGGAAGTTTCGCGCCATAAATTCAAAAGACTCGGTGCGCGTATTTCCGTCACGTCACAGTGCGTTTGCGCCAGATCGCGCGACGCGAGTGGAGTAGGGACAAATAGGGGAGAAGTTTGGAGGAGACTCGATAACGTGGCTTTTTTGCCTGAACCTTCGAGTGCAGTGGACGTTGTAGGTATCGTATCGTGCCTTTATCTTATCTCTAGTATGTAAATTTCCCTTTTGTTTATCTTTGTTGTCGTTCCTATAAAACCTGATCATACTGCCGTTCTCTACATATTAGGTAGAAGAAATTTATAGCCGTTGGCCGAACCGTACTGCACGACCCGGAGGACTAATAGGAGGCCATGCCCCGCTAGCATTCCACGCCGGAGCACCATCCCTAATTACTCCAGGATGGAGCCCTGAGATCAAGAGAAGCCAACTTTAACTCAACCAAGCCGGACGTCGGATTTCTTATGTAAGTACTCTCATTGTTAATTTGTTCGTTGTTGTAAACTGTTGTCTTAAATTCATATCTTCCGATAATGGCGTATTAAATTTGTGCATTGGTGACGTCATTGATAGATGGGCGCGCCGAAATCTGTACAAGATTAGCGTTACCAACCGCCCGTGACGTCGCTTATTCCGCGCTTGCGCGATGTATTTATCGACGTTTTAAAACGTAACAATTTGACCCTTTTTAATTGTAAGACATTTTCAAAAGTTCCAAGATCAAATTTTTTTAAACACTTTTTAGACTAGCTAAAAAGGAAGTAATTTTTAGTTCTGGTCACTAATGTGTTATGGATGGCTAGAAATGTTCTTGTCATACTTGCTGAGACGCTCGGTCGGCAATTAATTGTTATACAAATGTTTTGACGTGTCTTTCATTATTCGTAAAATAACATATTTAGGAATCCAGGTAACATGTTTTGTAATATAATTCCATCTTAACTCCTGTGCTTTCATTCGAAGAAAACATACAAAAACATCTTCTCCATTGTTTTGTGAAAAATTGTAGATATTTATAGTGATAATGACATTCAAGATCGTCTAAACTTTTGGCAGGCTTATGTTTACTTTACATATTTCACTGCCATAACAGTGCCTGTTTTTCAAAGTAAACTTTGTGTTTATAGTTTGCAGTGAAAATTCTACATTATTATAACTAATTTCGGAACATCTTTAGTTTACTCACTCCCCAGGAATTCAAGTTTTTATATATAAAAATATTCCTGTCAATGCCCTGAGCATGAATCAGGTGAAATTAGGCGCTCATGACACCCATAGAAATGGCGGATACCCAAAGTTGACATTTATTTACGTGTTTTGTACATATGTATTTTCAAAAAGTGGACTTCAGCACCTTATAGTGGTCAGAAATAACTACTAAAAGTTAGGGCACATCAAGATTTTTAGTACTTTGACTTCAGTGTAGTGGATAAGTTAGTGGGATATGGCCGTTGGAAAATTGGTCAATTTTAGTAAGATTCACAACATGTTATATCAGCAGTCAGTATTTTGTCACTATGTAACAATTTTATTTTTGGTTAATAAATCCCTTCATCAAAAGTGCAAGAATAATAAGACACTTTTAATAATTTTATTGTTTGGTTAATAAATCCTTCCATCAAAGAGCGAGAATAATAAAACACTTTTATTAAATAATGTTAAAATACATTTAACAAGTAAAGTAATACGTTAAAACAGCATCTTGATTTGTTAGTCTATTTGTGGTTGGATATCGGTGTATTCTACAGCCATTCGCAGGCGCGTTTAGGTTTGACAACCTCCCCCTTGGATCCTCCGGTCGTCCGAGCGAGTTTGATAATCACTCGGCCATACGTGGAAGAAGAGACAAGATGTATGAAAGAACGATGGCCGGTAATCTGCGTATCAATTTTGATGAGTGAGGACACATTTTTGAATAGCGGTTGGTAAAGTATAAAAGTTATTATCTTATTTAATTTGGGATAATTTGTTTAGCGCGACGAGAGACATTGCTACAATTAACCATGCACTTTGAAATTAGAAAATTTAACCTATTTTAAGAAAACCACTTTGTTACACGAACGACATGAACAATGCAACTTAGAAGATAAGAATTTTACGACGTGTAAAATGCAACTTAGAAGATAGGAGATTCAATCCCTTTTGTTAAAACCAATTTGTTACACAACGTGAAGAATGCAACTTTGATAATAGGAAGTTTCCACCAATTTTGTTGAGAGGATCGCTTTGTTATACAGCGTAAAGATGTTACTTTGGTAGAAGCTGTTTAGTATGAGCTGGATTCATACTACATGCAGTAAATTTCGCATGGTAGAACAAGTACCTCATCAAGGCTAGGAAAGCAGTTTTTTGGTTCTTAGTAGATTTAAGTAATTCTTTTGTGTTTCACTTTAGAAACACGCTAATTTGTTCTTATGTGTAAAAGCACGAATTTGATATATGTTTCAACTATTGCTGAGCTGGAATTTCCAGTGTCGAAATTAAATTTCACTAATTTGATGTTGTAAGAAACAACACGTTGCTTCAGTATAAATTGTTAGTTACAACAACAGGTGTTACTGACGTCACTTATTTTTCTGTAGTATACTGCTGACAGATGCATCCTTGAAAGCAAATGCTTAGCACTGCGTTAGCACAACTTTTGTAAACAAGAATATTTTTGTGATCTGTTTTTATTAGAAACTAAAACTAGTACATATAACTTAAAGAAAAGAAAACTTGAGTAGTAACATTTTCTAATGTAAGCCGCCTGAACAGATCTGCATGGGTTGGAGTATTTTTGTGTAACAAGTTTACAATATACTGTAAAATGTTTGATTATGAATAATTTTGATAATCCTTAATTTAAAATTCACGAAGTAATTCAATTATTTATTAAATGTTGTTGCATTGCATTTTATTAAAAAAAAGAGATTCTTTTTAGTAAATTATTAGTTCAAGCTTAAAGTTTTTTTTATTTTGATCAAATATGATCAAACCTAACTACAGAAAGCGAACATCTTTAGGAGTAGAATTTTAATGCCAACTTTATATAGAAAATACCTTTTCACTATTTCGTTATGTATATTTGCTGGACACAAATAGTGTTCCACCTTTTTTTATTAAGCTAACTATTATAATTTCTTACAGGAACAGCGTCTTATTTTATTAAGACAGGTTTTTGTCATCGAAGGCGATCTTTCTTTCTTTGGGTCTTCACGTCCGCCCTTAGAAATATGCCATGCCATTATCGTGAATAAGTCCGGACTTGGTGGCGCCTATTTGTTTTAGTTTGAGTTTGACCTACAAACAGATTTCGACTTACCCCCCCATTTCTCATAGCTCTACCCAAGGAATAGACCCCTAGTTATGTCGGAAGACTTCGTTTCACTGACACCCAACGTCTAGAGTCAGATATATATAATAAAAAAAAAACGCTTAACTGGCGCCCAATGTGGGGCAGGTGCATTTAGAAAAATGTATCACTGGCGCCCATTTGAAAAATACGTAACACTTGCGCCCATGCGTGAGGCTAGCCTTTAACTAATTAGAGAGAAAGAAATACGTCTCACTGGCGCCGGTAACCTTTGGGGCTTCGAAATTCGTTTGTACAAAATTTTTTTGCTTTGAAATTTGTTTGTTCAAAATTTATTTTGCTTCGAAATTTGTTTGTTCAAAATTTATTTTGCTTCGAAATTTGTTTGTTCAAAATTTATTTTGCTTCGAAATTTGTTTGTTCAAAAATTGTTTTGCCTTGAAATTTGTTTGCTCAACGTTTATTTGATATTAAGGTTTGGTTGTTTAAAAGATTGGTTTAGACGTTAACCCCCATTCAGTCAATTAATTAACTTAGTCAAATTTATTTTTAGCTTTCATTCTGTTTTGACCCAATATAATTTTTTTTGATATTGTTTTGGCAAAAATTACTTTACCAAATACACGTTTTGACTTTTACCTTTGGTTGCCCGAATTTGTTTTGACAATTTTTGTAAGGTTCAAATCATTTAGATTTATCAGTTTGATTCCATTAGGCTTTTGTAATCATGTTGGAAAAATTCCAAATTGTTTATCTACTTAAAGAAGAACTGGAGTATGAACTGAAGATTAGAGGAGTAGTGAGTGAGAGACCAGTTTTGGAGAAAAGGAAAATTTTAGGAAGACTGTTAGTTAAAGAAGCTGATAAGCCTGGAGTTTGATTTGCTTGAGTCAATAAAGAACATTTTTGTCCGAATTTGATGATAAGGCTACGAATTTTATTTTGAGGGTACATCGGTTTGAGCTGTCGTCGTATCATTTGAAAATTGCTCTTGTGCATAAGCACGGTTTTGATTTTGTTAGCAGATTTTTATTTAGATCGGCATTGCAACGCAATTTAGTCTAGGCGGAACTTGTCGTCGTGGTTGGTCGCTCAGCAGTATGTTAGTCCAGACGAGACTCAGGAAGAGTTGGTTGCTCGGCATTACATAAGTCTAGACGAGACTCGAGGTGAGTTAGGCGCTCTAGAATTTTTTGCATCATATTTTGTTTTGAGTTGATGTAATTTTGGTATTGTTAGTCTAGGTGAGACTCGTAGAGGGTTTGTCACTCTAGCAAATTTAGGCGTTGTGAAGCATTGTAGTTGTTTCGACAGTTCAGTTGGTAGTAGGGTGAGAGTGTACCTGAACACTGATTTTTTTGTTAGCTATCGTCGTGATTAGTTTTTTTATTGATGATTCAAAGGCAGGTAAATGACTTTTAGTTGTTGGTGACTGGTTCTCGAAGTATTCGATTTTACAACCTTTGCGTAGTGCCACGGCACATTTGATTGAGAAGTTTTTGGAAGAAAAAGTATTTCTTGTCTACGGAGTACCACAATTTGTTATTTGTGATAATGGTCCACAATTAATTGGACGTATTTTTAAAGCCTTGTGTGCAAGGTACGAAATCCAAAAGATTTGGTACAATGCTGTTTATGCTCCTCAATGCAATTTTGTGGAAAGAATCAATAAGACAGTTGGTACTGCAATTCGTTCGTACGTAGAAGAACATGATACGCGGGATAGTGAGATATCAAAAATTCAGTAAGCAATTAATTCAGCAAAACACGAGTCCACCAACTATTCTCCAAATTTTTTAGTCTTTGGTCGTCAGGTACCCTTAAGTGGAAAAGCTTATAGTGATAATTTTAAACCTGGTGAGGATGTAGATGTTGTTTCAAGTAGTAGACCTTCTTATGTTTTGGATCGTCAACTTTTGTTTGATATTTTTGGAAATGTCCGTGAAAATTTGCATGTAGCTTATCAACGTTCGAGTAAACGCTACAATCTTAGAAGAAGAGACATTTCATTCCAAGTCGGAGAAAGTGTTTGGAGAACTAATAAGGTACTATCGAGTGCTGGTGATAAATTCTCCGCTAAGTTAGCTCCAAAGTTCGTTTTGAGTAAAGTTCGAAAAAATTCCAGTCTAGTCATCTCTTTGATGTTAAGCAAAACAGTAGTTGTTTGCTTTGTTTTGTTCCGATTTTTGATTTAGTGTCGTTTCACTAATTTTGAAAATTTTGTTTGATAATTGAAGCAAGTGGTTAAGGATTTTTGTAGTAGTTTTGAGGTGTGCATACTGGTTATTTTAGTCGCGCGTTATTCGAAGATGTGGTTAGAAGATGTCTTTGAAAGATATCTTTAGGATGTAGAAGTAAGTGGGCTATTTAAGTTGCTAGTCCTGATTTCTACATATTTAGGTAGAGAGAATATTGATTTATTCTTTCCCTTGTTTTTGACCGTTCAAAATTTTTTGTGTTTGATAAGGTCAAAGGTTTGCATGGTGAGCCTCACCGTTTGATCCATCACTAATGGGATGTGTCGTTTGAAAATTAGTGATAGGATAATCAGTAGGGTGTAGGAGAGTACAGCCCTAACTGGTTCAGTTTTGATTTTGAATTTTGTAAGTAACCTTATGAGTAGGTTACCTTTGTTTTGATTATCACCTTGTGATAATAATAATTTGAATTTGAAATTTGTAAGTAACCTTTTGGGTAGGTTACCTTTGTTTTGATTATCACCTTGTGATAATAATATTTTGAATTTAGACCTATTAGTAGGGTCTTCTTTTTGATTGTCACTTTATAGTGATAATGTTTTGAATAGTTATGCTATTTTGATGTTGTAGCATTCCTTTATTTTGTAGATAGAGCTACTTGAGCTCCAGGAAGTGGAGTTTTTTTTATTTGTGGAAGTTGAGATAATTTGTAAAATGTTTGGTTATAGTTAGTAAATACTAGCCTTGGTAGGAGTAAGAACCTCTAGTTAAAGGGTTACTTTGAATTTGGATTTTGATTAATTTTTTTCGTCCCGCGGAGTGTTTGACTTTCTAATTTGACCCCTCCCAATTTTGACATACACCGATTGTGACTCCCCGATTTTGTCTCCCTATGGACGTTAGGTACACGTAGCTACCGACACACTCAAATTTGTAAATATTTGTCCCCCTCGTTTTAATAAATTCATAAGAATTTGTATTGATAATTAGGAATGTAAAAGAGGCTAGTATATTTAAAAAAAATTTTTTTTTTTGTATTTGTTATACTTAAAGTTTTTTCTTTGTTAGAAAATTTTTTTTCTTTTAGGAAAGGGGTAGTGTAACAATTTTATTTTTGGTTAATAAATCCCTTCATCAAAAGTGCAAGAATAATAAGACACTTTTAATAATTTTATTGTTTGGTTAATAAATCCTTCCATCAAAGAGCGAGAATAATAAAACACTTTTATTAAATAATGTTAAAATACATTTAACAAGTAAAGTAATACATTAAAACAGCATCTTGATTTGTTAGTCTATTTGTGGTTGGATATCGGTGTATTCTACAGCCATTCGCAGGCGCGTTTAGGTTTGACAACCTCCCCCTTGCATCCTCCGGTCGTCCGAGCGAGTTTGATAATCACTCGGCCATACGTGGAAGAAGAGACAAGATGTATGAAAGAACGATGGCCGGTAATCTGCGTATCAATTTTGATGAGTGAGGACACATTTTTGAATAGCGGTTGGTAAAGTATAAAAGTTATTATCTTATTTAATTTGGGATAATTTATTTAGCGCGACGAGAGACATTGCTACAATTAACCATGCACTTTGAAATTAGAAAATTTAACCTATTTTAACAAAACCACTTTGTTACACGAACGACATGAACAATGCAACTTAGAAGATAAGAATTTTACGACGTGTAAAATGCAACTTAGAAGATAGGAGATTCAATCCCTTTTGTTAAAACCAATTTGTTACACGACGTGAAGAATGCAACTTTGATAATAGGAAGTTTCCACCGATTTTGTTGAGAGGATCGCTTTGTTATACAGCGTAAAGATGTTACTTTGGTAGAAGCTGTTTAGGATGAGCTGGATTCATACTACATGCAGTAAATTTCGCATGGTAGAACAAGTACCTCATCAAGGCTAGGAAAGCAGTTTTTTGGTTCGTAGTAGATTTAAGTAATTCTTTTGTGTTTCACTTTAGAAACACGCTAATTTGTTCTTATGTGTAAAAGCACGAATATGATATTTGTTTCAACTATTGCTAAACTGGAATTTCCAGTGTCAAAATTAAATTTCACTAATTTGATGTTGTAAGAAACAACACGTTGCTTCAGTATAAATTGTTAGTTACAACAACAGGTGTTACTGACGTCACTTATTTTTCTGTAGTATACTGCTGACAGATGTATCCTTGAAAACAAATGCTTAGCACTGCGTTAGCACAACTTTTGTAAACAAGAATATTTTTGTGATCTGTTTTTATTAGAAACTAAAACTAGTACATATAACTTAAAGAAAAGAAAACTTGAGTAGTAACATTTTCTAATGTAAGCCGCCTGAACAGATCTGCATGGGTTGGAGTATTTTTGTGTAACAAGTTTACAATATACTGTAAAATGTTTGATTATGAATAATTTTGATAATCCTTAATTTAAAATTCACGAAGTAATTCAATTATTTATTAAATTTTGTTGCATTGCATTTTATTAAAAAAAAAAGAGATTCTTTTTAGTAAATTATTAGTTCAAGCTTAAAGTTTTTTTTATTTTGATCAAATATGATCAAACCAAACTACAGAAAGCGAACATCTTTAGGAGTAGAATTTTAATGCCAACTTTATATAGAAAATACCTTTTCACTATTTCGTTATGTATATTTGCTGGACACAAATAGTGTTCCACCTTTTTTTATTAAGCTAACTATTATAATTTCTTACAGGAACAGCGTCTTATTTTATTAAGACAGGTTTTTGTCATCGAAGGCGATCTTTCTTTCTTTGGGTCTCCACGTCCGCCCTTAGAAATATGCCATGCCATTATCGTGAATAAGTCCGGACTTGGTGGCGCCTATTTGTTTTAGTTTGAGTTTGACCTACAAACAGATTTCGACTTACCCCCCCATTTCTCATAGTTCTACCCAAGGAATAGACCCCTAGTTATGTCGGAAGACTTCGTTTCACTGACACCCAACGTCTAGAGTCAGATATATATAATAAAAAAAAAACGCTTCACTGGCGCCCAATGTGGGGCAGGTGCATTTAGAAAAATGTATCACTGGCGCCCATTTGAAAAATACGTAACACTTGCGCCCATGCGTGAGACTAGCCTTTAACTAATTAGAGAGAAAGAAATATGTCTCACTAGCGCCGGCAACGTTTGGGGCTTCGAAATTTGTTTGTACAAAATTTTTTTGCTTCGAAATTTGTTTGTTCAAAATTTATTTTGCTTCGAAATTTGTTTCTTCAAAATTTATTTTGCTTCGAAATTTGTTTGTTCGAAATTTATTTTACTTCGAAATTTGTTTATTCAAAATTTTTTTTGCTTCGAAATTTGTTTGTTCAAAATTTATTTTGCTTTGAAATTTGTTTGTTCAAAATTTATTTTGCTTCGAAATTTGTTTGTTCAAAATTTATTTTGCTTCGAAATTTGTTTGTTCAAAATTTATTTTGCTTCGAAATTTGTTTGTTCAAAAATTGTTTTGCCTCGAAATTTGTTTGCTCAACGTTTATTTGATATTAAGGTTTGGTTGTTTAAAAGATTGGTTTAGACGTTAACCCCCATTCAGTCAATTAATTAACTTAGTCAAATTTATTTTTAGCTTTCATTCTGTTTTGACCCAATATAATTTTTTTTATATTGTTTGGGCAAAAATTACTTTACCAAATACACGTTTTGACTTTTACCTTTGGTTGCCCGAATTTGTTTTGACAATTTTTGTAAGGTTCAAATCATTTAGATTTATCAGTTTGATTCCATTAGGCTTTTGTAATCATGTTGAAAAAATTCCAAATTGTTTATCTACTTAAAGAAGAACTGGAGTATGAACTGAAGATTAGAGGAGTAGTGAGTGAGAGACCAGTTTTGGAGAAAAGGAAAATTTTAGGAAGACTGTTAGTTAAAGAAGCTGATAAGCCTGGAGTTTGATTTGCTTGAGTCAATAAAGAACATTTCGACTTACCCCCCCATTTCTCATAGCTCTACCCAAGGAATAGACCCCTAGTTATGTCGGAAGACTTCGTTTCACTGACACCCAACGTCTAGAGTCAGATATATATAATAAAAAAAAAAACGCTTCAACTAACCTAACCTAACTTAAACAAACACATCTTCCATTAATTTAGTCTCAACAAAACCTGCAGTCTCATTTTCATCAAATCTGTTTAGTAATCAAAACTTCTTTAAGAAACATTTCCATCTTTGGAGCGCTAAAAGAAGGAGATGCGTAATATTTTATTATTATATTCTGTAGAATTTCCAATTTAGTCCAATTATTGTTTTGGTGGAAGAGTAATAGAACTTAATTTCAAAAACATTTCAGTGTTGTAGTATTCTCAATATATATTTTGGTTAAAACTATTACTTCCTACGGTTTAAAAAACGAATTGTTACGTTTTAAAAACGGATCAGTTTAAAAATGTCGATAAATACAGTTAAAAAGTTCATAAATACATCGCGCAAGCGCGATGAAAAAGCGATGCCACGGCAGGTGGTAGCTCCAAGCTTACACAAGCTTTAGCGCGGCCATCTGCTAATGACGTCACCAATGCACAAAATTAAGACGCAATAATCGGAAAACATAACTTTAAAGACAATTGATTATATCCGTGAACAAATTAAACTATGAAGTACTCACATAATAGGTCCAGATTCCCACGTGGTACGCCAATCGTCCTTCAGGATAGGTTACGACGGCGTCAGCACGTCCATAAGGGCTGCTGCTGGCCCTCTTACAAGAAACGGCAATTAACGGGGATACGTCTTACGCACATCCAAATAGCTTGGACTCGATCACAGGGCTCCACTGGCATGGAATGCGGTTCTGCCTACGGCTGCAAATTTCGTCTACCTATGTAGGGAATGACGGGAACATGGTATGAGGACGACAAACAAGATAATCAGGGCAAGGAAATCTACATAGATAAAGATAAGGCACGATACGATACCTGACACGACCACACTCCTTGAAAATCAAAGGCAAAACAGCCACGTTCAAGCGTCTAACGGAAACTTCTCACCACTTTGTCCCTACTCCACTCGCGTCGCGCGATCTGGCGCAACGCACTGTGACGTAGCGGAAATACGCGCCCCGAGTCTTTTGAAATTATGGCGCGAAACTTCCGCACATCAAAATTAACCTAAAACAATGTTTAAGGGCCAATTTGATTGGCACGTAACATACTTGGTTTCATTATATATTTTGTATTTACAATTTTTGGTTGATCAGAATTCTTGTTTTGGTTTTAAAGCAAGCCCATGTGTTTGTTAGTGTAATAAAGTAATAATACACAATTGGAGACATAAGGTTTTATATTTCATAACTTTATCAATTCAATACAAAACAAAAGCATTGCCAGTAAACTGTCATTTATTACACATTACCACAGACCTACTACTAAAGATCACTGAACTTTTAATACAACTCTAATGCGCACACTCTGCTTCTTAGTGTCTGCACAGGTGCGTACTTAAGATATTATAAAGTTGATATAAAACAACAAAACACAGGAGCGTACTATCGCATATTCCAACAGTTAGGCATGCCTAATTATTATATATTGATAATGAAATACATAAAAGATAAGGAAAAGCCATGGTGCTACTGGTTTTACGACCTGTACAGTAGATGCATTTCTCAATTCCCTTAGAAAAGTTGCTCGGTGTTCACAATAGTGAATGATTTGTATTAAATTAAAAATTAAGTCCGTTTCTACAATTTATTCTTAGCATCTTGTGCAAGCATTACGTGCTACTCTACGGCTACGAAAAAGCAGCTTTACATTTGGTTTTCTATGGCTTATGGTTCTGGTTCCTACAGCTGCGGCCAACGAGGGAACATAACACAATTCAGGAGGTAAAAATATTCATTTTATTACATCATAAATTACGTCTGTCTACTGCTCATAAATTTATCTCCTCAACATTGTTCACCCAACATAGCAAATAAACCTATAATTTTAAAAACTGTCCTAGAATGATATCAGAATCGCAGTAAGCAAATGAAAGTCTTTCAGGAATGACGAGTAATTGAAATTAAGTAGAGTATATATGTCCTAAAGCAAAATGTGGTGCAGCAATGAAGTGGTAGTTACAGACGCTACTGTCTACACAGATGTATTTGTTTGGAATGTAGGAACTACTACAAAGATTTACACAAAAATCAATCAAATGCACAAAGTTGGTATCCATCAGAACCAGAACATTCTTTAAAAAACATTATCTAAGCATCATTCAAATGCTGATGTTTGTTCGTTTATGGATGAAAAGTGTGGAAATTGGAAACATGAAATGCGAAATTATCAGTAACAGGACAGGTGCAGATTGGAACAGTTACTGTCGTTAAGTTGTGATCGATGTATGCTTTAGAACCAAAAAGTTATACTAGAAAATCATTTTTCTGAAGTTATCCTATTTTTTAAAATTTTATATCAATGTGATTAACATAAATGCAAATTTTATTTAGTAGGTGACACTGGAAAAAATGTTGAAATTGACAAGTCAAAATGTGGTAGACGAAAACACCATGGAGTATATTGAGTGGAAGATCAATGGGTCTTTAGTCGAGCCAAATAAGGGTCGGGAGAAGTTTTTTCATGTACCAGATGAGAAGAGCAATCATGAAACTTTTATTCATTTAATTCAGAATTCCTACCTGGAACAATTATAAGCGACTATTGGTTATTATATGATATTCTAAGTAAAATGGATTACAATCATTTCAAGGTTAATCATTTTATCACGTTCAAAGATTTGGAGATCGGAGCGCACATTAATACCATTGAAGCACTCTGGCATCATGTGATGCAGGGTTCCCCAATATCAACAGGCAAAATCGTATTTCTTGGCTACCTAGCTAGATTCATGTTCATAACAAAATGCTGACACCAAAATCTTGATCCCACAGCAGAATTCTTAAAAGCTGCTAGAACGTTGTATAATGTAAAACGTCGTGTGAACCGTGTCCTGGATGAAGATAATTATTTCTTTGATCAAATTGACAACGATTTGAACAACAAAGATGATATTTTTGTGTAATTCTCCACAAACGAAATTATTTCTTGTTTTTCGGTTTGAAAATATAAATTATTGTTTTTTTTTAATTATTCTTTAAATGAATTTATGTGAAAATTATGTAAGTATTAAGTAAAAATCTTACAATGCCACATGCAACTTATGGCTATACGGTTGTAAAGTCCACTTTTTAAAAATACATAATAACATGTAAATAAATGGCAACTTGAGGCATCCACCAGTTTGACGGACGTCATGAGTAATGCTTAATTTTAACTGATGTATGCTCAGAGCATTGAGAGGAATATTTTCATATATAAAAAACTTGGGGAGTGAGTAAAGTAAAGATATACCCTCATTTCACAATTAGAATCCAGTTTTGTTCTTGTTTTCTTGGTTTCGAAAGATTGGTTATGAAATTCCGAAAATTCCTCAACGTCACTATCACAAAACCGAAATTATCATCTGCTCAAAATCCCCAACATTACCTTCAGTAGAAAATTTAGTATAGCTTGTCAATGATCTCTCAGCAGATTTAATTTCAAGTAGTTTGATTTTATCTAAAATTCAAAGGAATAAACATAAATTTGTCATTTAACCTTTTTATCTAAAATACATTGTGCTTATTTACTTTGTAAATTTATAGGATCCTAGAACCTAGTTTGAAGTCTTGTAGATTTCTTCAAGACTAGGGGTGGTATCACAAAGTAGTTCACTGTTAAGAATAAGAAAGAACAATGTAAATTAGTATATTAAATATTGGCAAAACATGAAATTATGAGTTTTTTTAATATATAACACAGCTAACTAATATATTTTATATATACAACATAATCAAGTCATGCACAAGCACTTAAATAAATAATTATTCTCAACACTCCCCCTAATTATTTAATTTCAGCAATCTGAGAAGATTGTTAACATAAACCAAATGGCAACGATCCAACCCTTTTGTTAACCAGTCTGTGGCTTGATCTTTGATTCCACATATGCCACTTTGACTTGACCGTCTTCAACCTTTTTTGCGGACAAAGAAATAACGAATTTCAATATGTTTCGTACTGCGGTGCAACTCTGATGACTTAAATTGCACTTTGGTTGACGATTTGAATAACAGGAATTTCGTCATAATTGACTACCTCGTAAAAGAGTCTCATGATACACATCGCATGTTTAGTAGCTTCACAGCTTGCCATGAATTCTCTTTCCATTGTGGATACAGCAATATCAGATTGTTTCTTGCTCATCCAGCAGGTTGCTGCGCCACTATACTTAAACAGAACTCCACTGGTAGACTTGCGATGACTATCACTGGCAAAGTCTGCATTGCTGTAGATTTCAAGCTTGTCATGATCATGTCGATAAGTGAGTTGATAGTCCTTTGTGCTTGTGAGGTATCTAAGAATCCGTTTAACACCAATCCACGAATGGTTAGTGGGGGTTTCAACAAATCTTGACTAGTAGTTAGTTCACAGCAAACATAATATCAGGATTGACCAATGACTTGTCGATACCAAACATCTACAGGTATTTCGTCTCAGCTGCCACTAGATAAGGGTTTGCTAATTGGAGTCATAGCTGACTTACAGTTAGCCATTGAACTATCACTATGTCGCTGTATACATAGTCCAAGATAATTTACCGCTTCACTAATTGTGATTTTTAACTCTCATTCCAACTCTTCAAGAAACTTTCCTGCTGTTTGTTTGGTTGTAAACAATACCAAACCGTCATCAACAAAGATTGCTATCATCAGTTTTTTACCATTGCAATCACCAATATACAAGCACGAGTCAAATGTGCTCTGTTCGAGGCCATAAATCATCGAAAAAATCTACAAGCTCGCAAAAAACATGAAGCTCAAATAAGCGTTCCCAACTCAAAGCTATCAATGAGGAAATGAAAATACTACAGGAATGCCAAAGTCTAGCTGTTAAACGACGGCAACTTCTGGAGCAAAACGGCTCAGACTGTAGTCAATACATTGAAGATTATGAATTACAAGAAGTTGATTCACAAAGAAATGCTGCACTGTTACAACAAATTGAAGATGGTGTTGCTTCTTGTACTGATATACATAATAACGCAATATCAAAGCAGTCGCACTGGTTTAACAACGTCCTTTCACAACCGTCTACAGAGGTTATTAAGCCCATGATTAAAGATTCAGTTGTGCAAGTACATCACGACCCAAACTATCTGACTGCGGTCAATTCGCAAATCCAAAAGACAGTATGTACCCAAGACTATCCGACATCAATTCCACACGTTAACGATTATTCCACCCTGTTAACTCCACGACAAATATCAGCCAGACATACAATTCTGAGGGATTTGCCCTGCTTCGCTGGTAATCCACTGGAATGGCCTTTGATCATTAGTTCCTTTCAGTATTGTCTAAAAGGCGTTGCTAAAAATGTTGTGTCCGCGTTACTAATAATGTCGGAGTGTGTACCCAAAATAGTATCGATGCTTAAAATGTTATTTGCAAGACCCGAACAACTAATAGAAGCACACGTCCAAAAAATCCTATTACAACCATCTATAAGGCAGGACAAAAAAATCGTTAATTGAATTTGCTGTAGCCGTGGAAAACCTCTGTGCTAAAGGTGGCACATTTAGCAGAGTACTTGAACAATCCTTGTTTAATGCAAGAGCTACTTCTAAACCTATCTGCTTCGTTAATACTAAATTGGGCAATACACAAAGCAACCCAGACACGTGCTGACTTGCTTGTATTCGGTGAATGATTGCACCATTTAGCTACTAATGTTTGTAACGCCCTACCAACAGTGAACGTATTTGGTACCAAGCAATCTTCATGAAACAAGAAACAGGAACACCTCAATCCTCACTATGATAACGCAAGGACACATTTCAAAGCAAGTAAAACCGTAAATTCAACAAACGCAGATTTAGAAGGCACTATGAAGGAGTCTTGCAAATTGTGTAATGACAACTGCAAATACATTGTGCACTGTAAAATGTTTTCAAAACTATTGATAAAGGATAGGTGGAATACAGTTCGGAAATTAAAGCTGGGTTGTCAATGCCTGAAACCACATAAGTTTCGGTGTAATGAATCGGTTGAATGTGGGAAAGACGGTTGTCATAAATGGCATCATTCGCTGCTTCCCAGTGAGTCACAGACAAATGTAAAAACAAATTGCTAAACTGACAATCCCGTTTCTAAAAATGAGATTCTGGATTTGAGACCCGCAGATAGGCAAAATGGTGTGTTTGGAATTACAAATAAAATATATTTTCAAGTTGCGGACGTCATTCATTTTTGTGTTATTCCAGTGATAATTAGAAATGGTGAATACCAGGCCGAAACTTATGCTTCCCTCGATGAGGGCTCTTGAACCACTTTGCTAGATGGAAGGTTGGCAGAAAAGCTTTGTCTTAACAGAGTCTCAGGTCCACTTACTCTAAGGTCAGCAAACGAGACTTACAGGGTAGAAGAAAATTCACAGAGAGCATCTTTCTATCGAAGGTAACTATCATGGCGCCAAATTCTATGAGAATAGACCTGTCAGCACGGTTGACCAACTGGATCTGACAGAGCAACGCCTCAACTTTGAAAATATAAAGGAGAGGTTCCCCTATCTTCAAGGACTGTATATCAAATCCTACGCTCGACCCAAATCAGGCATCTTATTAGGTCTTGATAAGTAAAAATTGGCAGTTCCATGAAAAATAAGAGGAACAACTGATGGCAGCCAAATGTAAGCTCGAATGATCTATTTTTGCAGCACGAGCAAAAACTATTATTCAAGAACAAGAAATGTCCTATATTCATGCCAATGCATGTGCTTGTGAACCTCCGAAGGCTATAGATCTTCAAGAGTACGTTAAAACTTTCTTTCACATAAAATCGCTCACTAGATAGTGAAGGTACATCTATTGGTCCGCTAACATCTGTACTGACGAGTTCACACACTTTAATTGCACGATTAGGCATAGATCTATAAAACGAACGATGTTGTTTTCCATAAATACAACCTTCACAAAGTGCGTTGTCATTATTCACATCAATTCCTTCTAGGTGCAAGAATGATTTAACATGGTGCTTGTTTTGATGAGTTAAACTTTTATGCCACATCTGCCATTGTGCATCTTCACATATGTTAAGCTCGCACATAGGAGATCTATTTCAAACATTCGCCATAATTGCTAATTTGTGTATTCCATTCACCTTCTTTCCTGTTGCAATTGTTTGACCAGATTGTGTGATGGTGCACTTTTCACCAACATACTCACACCTACAGCTTCGAGCTGTGACAACTCCAACTGATACAATGTTTTTAATGATTTTTGGAATATACCAAACATCATATAGCCAGATTATTTTCCATTTATTACCAATTTTGGTTTGAATTTGAATGTTACCCTATGCAAATGTGTAGATAGCTTCTGCATTAACGACTCGAACAACTCCAGAAACATTCAGTAAAGTGATTAACTGAAACGATTCTTGCCTATTACATAGTTTTCATGATGCTCCTGAATATACAATCCATTCTTCAGATATGGTGGATGTTGATTTAAGCATGTAACATTCAGTTGATTCAGAAAGTATACATTTAGCTAGAATTCCTTCTTGAACTGGCCTTTCACTAAATTGCTGCTGCTGCTGCTTACGCTGTTTATATTCAGTGTGCTTCTTCACAGCTTTCTCATTGGTGCAGTCTTTCAAAATGTGACCGAATTTATTACAGACAAAACAATGCACCAATGTCTTCATATGACATCATCTATTGTGTTGTTTAGGCTCACCTATTTTGGATCACTCCTCTTTGCCTTCAGATACATAGCATCTGTGACTGATTCACTGCCAAGTGCGATTTTTTAGCGAGAGCTTCTTCAGGCATAAATGTTCAAGCAGTTTGAGAATTGTTTGTTTTTCTTTAAGCATTGCAGATCACGTATTCTTAAACTTAAAAATCTCTCGAGGCAGCATATTTAAGATACAATTTATAACCACTGAGTCAATTGCTTCTTCTCGAGGGGAAAACCGCTGACCCAAATGTTGTACACTACTTCCCAAAAAGTATATACTTCCTGTACTTCCTAGGAAGTATTGTGTACTTCCTTGATACTTTCCATACTCCCTTGATACTTCCTATGTACTTCCCATACTTCCTCCATACTTCCCGATACTTCCTGTACTTCCTTGTTACTTTCCATACTTCTCGTACTTCCTGCATATTTTGCTGATGTAAAATCCCAAAATCAAATATGATAGTTCTTTATGTATTCAACAAATAAACCTATAACGTAAAGCTCTTCAAAAGTAAAATAGGTTTTACCTAGGCGATGATATATTGCCGAGTATATTGCTTTAAAATGATGTTATTTTTTTTTTCATTAGAAGCAATCTTAAAGTTAAATAACTTTAACTCAAATTTTGCAATCTATAACATGTATGTGTCATAGATAAGTGAATTTATCAGGTCTGCAAGGCTCTTCAAAGATAGGTCACCTTGTTACGTGCCAATCAAATTGGCCCTTAAACATTGTGTTTAGGTTAAGATTGATGTGCGGAGGTTCGCGCCATAATTTCAAAAGACTCGGGGCGCGCATTTCCGTTATGTCCCAGTGTGTTTGCGCCAGATCGCACGTCAATAGTGGGTTGGACGAATAACCTCGCGTCGACGTGTAAAAGACGGGAAGTGGGGACAAGTTTCCTGTTCTCTCTACAACGTGGCTTTTTTGCCTGAACTATCGAGTGGAGTGGACGCTTTGAGGTATCGTATCGTGCTTATCTTTACCTATGTAGATATCCTGCCTAATTATCTTGTTTGTCGCCCTTACCATGTTTCCTAATCCGATCCCTGCATAGGTAGGAAGAAATCTGAAGCCACCTAGGCGAACCGTACTCCACGACCCTAGACGAGCCTGATGTCCATGCTCCGCTAGCAGCTCCGGAGGAATCACCATCTTTAATCCCTCCGGGATGAAGCCCTGATGGACTTGGAATAGAAGCCAACTTTAACCCAGAGGCATATTCATGTGAGTAGTTGCATTAGAATATATTGCCTGAACTTTATATATTTTTCCGATTATTACGCAATATAAATTGTGCATTGGTGACGTCATTGGTAGATGAACGCGCCCAAAATCTGTATAAGATTAGCGCTACCAACCACCGATGGTGTCTAGTAAACCCCGCTTCCGGTGTTGTATTTATCGAACTTTATAATTGTAACTATCGTTTCAAATGTAAGAACCTTTTACAAAATTTAATCGATTATTAAGTTTTTATCTAGTCCATTGATTACAAAAATCTTAATAAAATACTACTCTATTTACAATTTTTTAAATATTTATATTTACTACATCTGGGACATTCCTTAGTTAATGTTCGAAAAAAAAATCACACTTGATTTTAACTACAATCTCCTTGGAAGTCGGATAACAAATCATATTACATAAATCACAAAATATAAATTGATTACAGAGAAGTAAAATTATTGTATCTACAGATTATCTATGATAAGTTTGACACAATATTACGTCTGCTCTATTGACCCAAAAACAGTATACTTAGTTTATAACAGTAATTTAAAAAAGATACGGAAATCCATTTTACATTACTTACGTCGTGTATATGATGCTGCCCATGAGGACACCCAAATAACTCTTTTATTTTTAAAGTAATCTGTGCAAAATTTTTATTAGTTGTGTAGACCAGGACAGGGCATCTTTGAGTGAATTCGGTTTTTCTAAAGTCAAAATCTGGCCAACTATGATTAAAATCAAAAGTAGCGATTAAGATAGAACAAAAAAATATTAAGAAAAGTTGTTATAAATCACTCAAACTTCCCAAATAACAAAATTTTTCAACTTTTCATTTTTAATTTTCAAAATTTTTATGTATTCAGGAGATATTAATTTGTTAAAATTTCAACTATTCCACACAAACAAATAAACTATGGTTCCATACAGAGCACTGTTTTGTTGATTCCATTCGTCTATATAGTTATGCTATGTAAAATCTTGCTGATTGTCACTTGCGTTGTATTTTATTAAGTTCAATTCAGCCATATTTAATTTAATTTAAACCTATGTAGTAGATAGGGTTAAGTGGAAGAGCAGAACGAGCTCAGTTGCTTGCAACTTCAGCTCAACTCTAAACTTCGCCCTTTTTACCACAATCATATTTTGTATTTTATGTTTACATATTATTATCATTGTTGTAAATTACTTGTGGTTTAAATAAAGGGCGGCTCCGTGGCATAGTTGGTATGCGTGTGACTACTACGCCCAAGGTCCCGGGTTCGAATCCCGACACGGTCCGCTTGAAAAATGTTAGGCGAGCATTTTTCACAAAAATACGCCCTCGTTCAGATGAGAGGTAAAATGGAGGTCTCGTGTGTAAGTATTGTCATGCACGTTAAAGATCCCTACCTTGCTTGGAACAGCAAGGGTTCGGCAAAATTCAAAATTTTTCAGGTAAAAAAAACTCGCTTCCTGGCTAATGTAGTACCTTCGGGCAGAGCATTGGAAAATCACATGTAAGGTTTAAATAAAGACAATAATAATAATAATGAGAGTGCCATGAAACAAGAAAACAATTTGCAAATTTTATTGCGCATTAATAAACTACAAAATAACAACGAACAATATATTAAATAGAATTTTTTTCTACTAAATTCCTTGAAGATGAATAATTTTTTCAATTAAAACATAGTGAGAATTTTACAGCGAAATTTGGCATTTTGGGTTTTTTAGTGATTTACATCAACTTTTCTTAAGTAATACTTTTTTGGTCTATCTTAATTGTTACTATGACTACTTGAAACGCTATTTTTTATTTTAATCATAGTTGGCCAGATTTTGACTTTATAAAAACCCCATTCACCCATGAAGATGCCTTATCTTGGTCTACACAACTGATAAAAATTTTGTATCAATTGCTTTCAAAATAAAAAATTATTTGGATGTCCTCATAAAAAGTGAAACGCACTGTGTACGGGGTTATTCAATTTGGAAGCTCACCATTGGAATCTTAGAACCGGTAAGAGATAGAGAGTTGGTTAAATTGGGGCAAAGTTGAAGATTTGGATACTTGTCAATATTTCACAAAAGAAATTTATCGTAACCGTTTTTGTTTTGTAGTTATGGTAAAAAAATTGAAAGAAGAATTTTTCGTTTTTTGTCCAAAAATTTTTGATATCTATATAAACTTCTCTGGAGCAGTCTTTTATGCTAAAAACGATGGTAAAGTTGAAATCATTGTAAGACGTTTCGATTCTTCATAACCATCAGCTTCATTTTTTCTTATGGACGTCATATTAGATTGTTTTACATTTATATAGATTGTTTTTTGGCGATTTCAACTTTCAACTCGGTACCACACGATATACTTTTATTTGTGAAAACATCTATTATTGATAAAAAACTGAATATGGTTTGAAAACAATTAAAACAAGGTTGTAATATTATATTCAATTTTAGGCTAATAAAATTTAAATTAGAACATATCTGATATTAATAAACAAAACCACAAAGAGTAAAAACCGGGGTAGAAGCTCTAAAAGCTCAACAATACCAAAATCAAAACTGCAACAAAATATTTACACTAAATTAAATACGCGAATTAAAAGTAAACAAAGGTTGGCTCTGAATTCAACTCTGTTTACTGCTCTTTGTATATCTCCTTTGCAAGAGTAAAAAATGATAATTCATCTTGTCTAACAGCGACCTGCTGTGAAGTGTTATAGTGCGTTGTATAAGTGTTTGTACCAGATGAATCGAAGACAACACAGTACTATCAAAAATTAATAATCTTAAAGATCTCAAATTTACGATAGTTAATACATTTGTATCGATCTGCAGACAAGATATACAGAGAGCAGTAAACAGAGTTGGATTCACAGCCAACTTTTTTTTTACAAAAGAATGGCTTTTAATTCGAGTATTTAATTTACTGCAAATGTTTTGTTACAGTTTCGATTTTGGTATTGGTAAGCTTTTACGGATTTTACTTTTCGTGGTTTTGTTTCTTAATATCAGATATGTTCCAATTTTAATTTTATTAGCCTGGAATTGAATATATTTCAATTGTTTTTCAAAGCGCTAAATTGCCTTTGTAAGGCCCTGCATTTAGCTTTGTTCAAATTCAGTGTACGTTATAGATTTCTGTGCCACGAATATCGTATAAGTGAACTTATTCTATTATTATAACAATAATTCAATTTTGGTACTACATGTATAGTTTATTACATAGACATGTTGTGAAGTACAAAAATATACATTGGGTGTCGCAAACTTGACTTCCGAGATTGCTTGTTTATTTTAAAAAATAACAATAATGAACCATAATTATGTATCTGTAAATGGGCGTAAATTCTCCGTAAGATAGCACTAAAAAAAAATTTCAAAATTTGCACAAGTATAAAGGCGGAGATTTTCATTTGTTTTTTAAAATTAAACCTTATTTTTTCTGGCTTTTATAATAGAATATTTTGTTCCGTTTTGAAACATGTATACAAATATGGATCTTACATAACAAATGTTCGAACAAAATTGAAATATAGGTTTATGATAAATATCTAGTTCATGAGGGAAATAAGCCTTGACACTTCCCGTACTTCCTTGATACTTCCTGTACTTCAAATCAAATCACTTTATTGGTTTTATACCAAAAGGGATAGAATTCAGCACTGCTGATTTTAGATTCCACCCTTAAATATAAAATACAAAATATACGATTATATACATAATACAATAAACATCTAGGATAGTCTAAGACAGTCGCTGCTCCCTTATTAATATATCATAAAATTTTAGCCTAAATATATTTTTATTATTAGTCTCGTCAAATAGTGTTCTATATTTGTTTATTAAAACAGGTGCTACATAAGCATAACATGATTCAAATTTCTTTGTTGAGTGTTGCGGAATACTGAAATCATTTGTATTTCGTAGGTTAATACTATGCTGAGTAGCTCTGATTTGTATAGCTTCAAACAAGTAGTTTGGTCTACATTTGGCTAATATAGCATATATGTACACAGCGAAAAGGAGTTCTGCACGTTTATCATATTTAAGTATACTCTTAGAATTATAGTATGGTGTTATATGTTGCTTATGTTCAATATTATATGAATATCTAAAACATACATTCTGAAGTACTTGTATTCTTTGCCTTAAGTAGCCTGCTAAAAATTTATAGTAAACTACACTACAGTAATCTATATGACACAACACAACACTATTACATAAGTTCCATTTAATGTTTGAGCTTAACAGAAATTTGTATCTGTAAAGGGTCCGCATTTTACTATAACACAAACCTATTCTTTTGTTGATATGTTTTTCAAACGTAAGATGCTTGTCGAGAGAAAGGCCTAAATATTTAACACAGTCAGCAAATGTCACTACCTTATTGTTTATTTTGATATCTAGAGATCTTTGCACTTCAGATTTAACATGGTTTACCTGTGAACCAACGAGTAATGCAAGTGTTTTGTTAGCATTAAGGATAAGACCATTGTCGTGTACCCATTTATCCACTACAACAAGATTTTCATTCAGTTTTACTATTGCGTCATCGACAAGTGAAACATTACTAGAAACATAAAGTAGGACATCATCTGCATACATATGATATTTGCATTCTGGTGATAGTATTTCTGGAAAATCTGACGTAAAAATAGCAAAGAGTAGAGGGCCCAAGATACTACCCTGTGGAACACCTCGTGAAACACAGCGGAACTGGGACTGTTGTCCATGTAGTTTAACTGATTGCTGTCTGTTACTCAAATAGTCTTTAAACCAATCTGTTGCAATATTATCGCACCCATAGAAACGAAGCTTAGCAACAAGCAGGTTGTGATTGATTAAGTCAAACGCCTTACTGAAGTCTAGAAATAATAGATAAACAATATTTGATGCATCAATTGAGCATGTAAGATCATTAACAACCTTACTTAGTGCAGTTGCTGTGCTATAGCCAGTGCGAAATCCAGATTGGAATGTGGGTAATAAGTTCCATTTTGATATGTGTTCAATTAGTTGTGTGTAAACTATGTGTTCCATAACCTTTGACATTATAGGCAATATACTAATTGGGCGTAAATCAGCATATGTAGTAGCCAGAGGTTTTTTAGCAATTGGAGTGATAGTCGAATATTTCCATGCTACAGGGAATTTGCCTGATTCTAATGATACATTTATAATATGCGTTAAAACATTAATAATGAATGGCATTACCATGTAACGGGCATTTTCTATAGCGTAACATTTTACGCTCCCTTTCTGTTAGCGTACTTAAAAATACATCGTTTCTTTGAGATCGCTGTTTGTATAAAGGAAATACTTCAGAATAATTCAGATTTGTATGCAATTTAACTCGTCGGTATTACTTTAAAAGTAGATAATTTGAAGATTGATTTTCATTAATAAATAAATTGCGAGGAAGAATTGTAAATTGGATTATTCGTAAATTACTTTCCAACTTATCGAATATGATAAACCGCTGTAATTAATTATTAGATATGATTGCGGCATTCACGTTTTTGGTTGTTCCTTATGTTATTAGCGAAGGAGATAATAGTCGACAAGAGTTTATGGTAACAACGAGTTTATATAAACAGTTTGAGTTTGCTCTTCGTTCCTACAGATTAATTACGTTAAAAATAGTGTGTGCTGTTTGCTTTGAAAAGAGTCGTATTGTTTTAGTGATACGCGTAGCTTTACTAATTGTTCTTTTTGTTGCTTTTCTGTTGGAAAAAAAAGTGATAGAACTTGTTGACTCGACCGCACGTGCTTGTTTTACGGAACATTATTTTAGTGATACGCGTTGCCTTACTAATTGTTTTTAGTTGTTTTTCTTGTGAGATAAATGTTTTAAGGAACATTTGACGGACTTGCTTGAGTGATACACGTGCTTTACCCGTTATGGTTCTTTTTAGTTGTTTTGTCTTTTGATATTTAAACGGTGTGGGAGATCTAGTTTCGCGGTCCTTTTTCTTCGCAGAGTAGCGCATACTTTGGATTATTTAAATACAGTGATACTATAGTTTCTGAATTTTCTAACAACAAAGAATCTAAAATAGATCATCGCTTGCAAATTTCGTTATTTGTGAAATATAACAGATTACCGGTTTACAAAGGTATTGGTTGAAGTTTCTCACTGCTTATTGGGATGTTTATGAAAATAATATACATCTGGTCCCAGTTGAAATTAAACTAGTGCTACAGAATATTTCGAAATTATTGTCTTAGGAAATAGAATTTATCAAGGCTACATAGTTCCGACGCGTGATATTGTCTGCTGCTAACCCCAGTGAAATACGTAGGTGTGATTAGTGTAACGTGTGATAAGTTCCATCAACACCCTCACAGTCAAGGGTGAAGTGCTTCGTTAGTGCAGGACATCGTTGAATCCCACACTTCCGTTGCAAGGAAGCGTTGCTGAAGGACTTTTGTAAGTTGAACTATTTCCTACTGGTTATTACCATACCATATCTTTGTCGTTCTGATACCTTTTACAATAGACTTGCATGCTATTTTAAAACATAGAGAAAAAAAAAGAAAGAAACAAAATCAATACTACTGAATTACTGATATCAATTGTGTCTTATCTATTTATCTTTTGTCAACATTTTATCTGATTTATGTTTAATTGGTGTGAGGAAACGTTTCTGCTACTCCCCAATATTACCTCACTTTGTACTAAACATTTGTCTGTATTGCTTTTACCGTTGTTATATTATATAGATTATCTAAACAGTTTTTTTACATTCTACCAAGTACTGAATAACTTAGACTATGCATTGCTGCTATGCTTATTTTCTTTTTTTTCAGGTTTGCTGTTCTAATTTCTTTTATTGCAGGTACTGTTACTAACTCCGTACCACCGCATACATCATAGGTCAGTCTGCTTTCTACAACCCCCCCTACTCTCAGATTGAGCCCGGTCATTTCTTTGATTATCTTGGTGTTACGTACGGCCACAAATTAACGTAACAACCAACACTAATATTTTCTTATTTATGCCATCAAATCCTTGAGCATTAGACCTGATCTTCATGATCGATTTCTCTACCACATTTACATTTACTGGTTGTAGAATGAATGGCCCATTTATAGCTTTGTGAATGTTTTGATTATAAAAGTTTATTTGATGACTTGGTATTGATCGATCTGGGATGGATTCAATAAAGAATTCGTTGACTTCATCAGGATTTTGAATTTCATTTGAAATTTGGGTTTTCGTTTTTGAATGTATTTGACATCTATCAAAAATATTCCATAGCTGCTTAGGATTGTTAATATTATTCCTGCATTGATATTCAAGATATGCTTTTTTCATTCCTTACTGCTGTTGTGATAATGTTTTTTAGGTCTTTATAAAAGCGAAGCTTAGTATTGTTCTTAGTCTTAATATACTTGCTATATTCCAAATGCCGTAGACGTATCATCAGTCTGATGGTGGGCGTTATATATGGTGGCGTTTTCTTTTTTATATAAGCTGTACATATTGGAGCATGTTCATTAAATAATAATGTTATTGCATTATTAAGATAATTCACTTTATCATTGAGGTCTGGTAATGATCTTATTAAATCCCATTGAATGTGACTAGCATCATAATTAAAGTTATTCATATTAAAGTTCTTAAAACATCTGTATGTGAAGCTGTATGGCTCATGTTTGCGTACATTTAAATCAAATGTACAAAGTACAGCTCTGTGATCAGTCATGTGATAGAGATCGATAGTTTCACATGATATCATATTGATTTGAGGACTGGCACATACTATATCGATTAATGTTGATGTAGTTTCAGTAATTCGTGTTGGATCCTTCACATGTTGTGTAAGATTGAAAATGTTCAACAGCGAACTTAATTTTTTACACCTTGTGTCATGTAGAATGAAGTCAAGATTTACATCCCCAATAAGAATGATATCATCATATGTTGTACAAACATGTGAAAGAACCAGTTCAAGATCATTTAAACATTCCAATGTTGTACTCGGTGGTCTATAAATAAGTCCTGCTGCAATGTTATGTTTGTTGGTTTTAATGCTAATCCATAATTGTTCTAACAGAGGATGTTCGACATAATTTATATCCAATATTTTATGCGCCAGACTGCTGGCAATATACCAGCATAATCCCCCACCTATAGTTGGGCGATCATTTCTTATCAAATTGTAACCTGCAATGCTAATCAATGCAGATGGAAAGTTACTTGAGAGCCATGTTTCTGCAACCCCAATAAGATCACAATCATTTAATGAAATAAAAGATACAAAATCATCGAAACAGGAATTGATGGAACGAATATTTATAAGACATAACCACAATGGCTGGATTATTTGCTGATTTTTTAGGTCATGTGAGATATTGTAAACAGTTTTTTGATGTAGTTGCTATATAGGAGTATCTTTGCAGCTTCTCTTTTGTATGCTTGTATATAACAGGGACATTCTTTGTGTACAGCAGGATGCCTGTTATCAATATCCATGTTCAACTTTTCCTTTGCATATGTACAGTTTGAGCATTTGTTAGCATCAGCGCTGCAGTTTTTATAGTTGTGTTTTCCAGCACACAACGAACATGTTATTTCCGACTTACAATCATGAGCATGATGATTGAACTTAAGGCAATTGAAGCACTGAGTTACGTTGATATGATTGTATATAATACCCATTGACCAACCAATTGCAGCTGTTTTCATATTTATTAGATGGTTATGTGTTTTTCGATCAGCTTCCAAAATGATTGTTGACTTTCTCATCTTTTTATTTTCAATTACTTTTAAAACTTTAATATGGAAGCCGTTTTCTTCAGAATGTATTTTATTTTGTTTGATTATTTTTTCTAGGATTTGAGTGTGATCCATTCCATCTACATCGTCACGTTTAACGTTAACTATTCGTACTTTTGGTTTTTTTTAGATTAGGGGCTTCTACATTATATCTTTTACCTAACTTTTCTGCAATCTTATTTTGTAGCATATTACGATCCATTTCAGTTCTACACCCAATGACAACTTTGCCTTTTGATGCTTCGAATACTTTAGATTCATTAATCCCCATTTCAACAGGGTTGATTGCATCTTTAATTTCAGATTTAGTATCCTTACTTTGCTGAATGTTTACTGGTTTTACCACAAGTATTGGATCAGATTTTGTTATGCTAGCATACGTTTTCATGGGTTCATTGGTCATATTAAATTGATTGGTAGTGAGTCTTTTGGAAGCCATCTCCATGAATTCAGTTTTAAAACTTTCAAACATTGTACTGAGATTTTTCAATATTTCTTGATTGCTTAATTGGATAATGTTTTGTATGTAATTGTCATCATTACTAACACTAGACAAGCATTCTTTGCAGTGGAATAGAAGCACCCTCTTTTTGAGTTCAAGGCATCGAACTTCAGAAGAGGTAATATTACTGCATACATCACAAAATAGCTTTTTACATTTATCACAGGTAAAAACTTTATTACTTACTTTACACAAAGTACAGCTCAACATTTTTACTTCCTTGATACTTCCCATACTTTCTTGATACTTCCTGTACTTCCTATGGTTTGTACACCAAACTTCCTCAGTGGGTTACCCCTCGCTTCTTCCACTGTCATAGAGCCAACTTCATCTTTGATTTCTTTTGCAATACTTTCTATAGCATGGCAATGCGTGGCAATGTTAATGCTGGGATCCTTCCAATAGGTCTACAACTTGGTATAGGATAGATCTAACCGTTGTCCAGAGCGTTGTTCATAGATGCTCGGAAGTTTGTCCCACATAGAACTTGCATTAGAACAAGTTAACAATATTGAACACAAATCCTCATTGATCAAAGTACGGATTAAGATTTGGGCATCCAAATCTGCTTCCGCATATTTCAATTTTCAGTATCATAGGTTGAAATTATGATTGTATTAGCATCACGTGTGGGCACGGTAAGCTCACTGTCTTTATACATAAGTAGTATTGCCTCATCAACGTGCTTCCGCTTTAACATCAATATGATGTTGGTTTTCCATATTGTCCAATTTTCAGCCCCACAAAGCAGATTAATTTTTACTCGATCTGATTTCATAATCACGTTATAAAGGATTCGCTCTTATTATTTATTGTAGAAACTTTCTTACTCAAAGTAGTTCACAGTGCAAGTGATACGTAACCTGGGCCCATAACCTGTTGCAGATTTCTTCAAAACTAGGGGTGGTATCATAGTTCATTGTTAAGGATAAGAAAGAACAATGTAAATTAGTATATTGTTAGCGCTCAACCCTGTTGATGTAGGAAATACCGATGAGGCCGCTAACGAAGCCAGCACACGCAACGCCACTGAAGGTCGCTTCCTGTCTGGTGGAACAACAAGTACGCTGAGGCATTCACACAGTCGTAGTTATGAGGTCCGCTAGCCTGGCTCGCAAAGCTACCTTAACTGTATTTTACGAGTTTTGAGTTATTTTCATTATAAAAGTATTAGTAGTAAATGTTCCGTTCTGATACGATTATTAATAAAAGTCAGAAATAGTAGTTACTTTTAAAATTGAATTATTTTATAGCACAGTCCTAACAATATTAAATATTTGCAAATCATGAAATTACGAGTTTTTTAAATAAATAACATAGCTAACTAATATATTCTAGCTATACAACACATTACCTAAAATGGATTTCTTCTTATTTGTCTGGCAGATCTCAATACGTACACATTCGAGGTGTTAAATCTAAAGGGATTACTGTGACCTCGGGAGTGCCGCAGGGGTCTCACCTTGGCCCTATATTATTTTTGTTTTTCATAAACGATGTCGTTTCTGTGTTCACATCTACTCAGTGCTTACTTTATGCGGATGACCTCAAGTTCTTTACTTATGCTAATTCTTACACGGATTGTTTACGTATTCAGCGCGACTTTGATAATTTAGTTTCTTATTGTGAACGTAATTTACTAAGTCTTAATGTTGCCAAGTGTAAAACAATTAGTTTTTACAGATGTAAGAATCCGATCAGATTCATCTATCATATCAACAGTATTCCTCTGGAATTTGTTAACAGTATTTCTGACCTAGGTGTTGTATTTGATCGGGAATTGTCTTTTTCTGATCATATAGATAATATACTGTTTAATTCATTTAGAATGTTAGGTTTCATCAAAAGAAACAGCATAGATCTATTTGACATATGTTCTTTGAAGTTGCTGTATAATGCATATACTGAATACCGTTGAGATTGTATATGGTTGTGAGGTAACCTTATTGCGGGTATACACTTGTCAGATACCAATGCTGTTTTACAGGGGTTGTTAATATGCTTCATCATCATCATCATTGGATCTTCATCTCAAAAACTGGTTGGACACGTACCTGCATTTATTTATATTCTGAGTTAGCTTCCCTTCTATTGTTTTCTAATTTTATGTTTTATTTCACCGAGATTCAGTGAAATAAAACATAAAATTAGAAAACAATAGAATGGAAGCTAACTGAGAATATAAATAAATGCAGGTACGTGTCCAACCAGTTTTTGAGATGAAGATCCAATGATGATGATGATGAAGCATATTAACAACCCCTGTAAAACAGCATTGGTATCTGACAAGTGTAAACCCGCAATAGAGTTACCTCACAACCATATAGAATCTCCGTTAAACAGTATTGGTATCTGACAAGTGTAAACCCGCCATAGGGTCGCCTCAGATCCATATACAACCTTCATAGAACAACATTGGTATCTGACAAGTGTAAACCCACCATAAGGTTACTTCAGAACAATGTTAAAATATGCCTTAGTTTAAAGTATTCTAGAATATAATTCTCTTATCTGGTCACCTTATTACAAATGTCACATAGATAGATTAGAGCGTGTAAAAGATAAATTTATTAAATATCTACTGTGGAAACTTCAGTTTCTTTATGACAACCTTGACCATATAATCAGAAGAAAGTTAGTAGGAAAGCTAAGCTTAGAACAGAGACATAGGAATAATATGACTTTCTTTATGTATAAGCTTTGGAATAGCATGGTTGATAGTGTAGACTTATTAAGTATTATTGGTCTAAGGATAACTCGTAAAAATACAAGGTACAGTGCTGCATTTAGTGAAAGTATGCATAGAACTAACTATGGTTCAACTGATTGTGTTTCAAGGCTATGTAAGACTTACAATAGATTTTTTGTAGAAGTCGACATTTTCAAGTGTAACTACACTGAATTTAAAAACAAAATTTTAGAATTATCTTAATTTAAGGCTTAGTGTTCATGTTTTCATTTGTTTTATTTTTTATTATAGTGTGTATCAATTGGAATTATCTGTATATACTCACAGATGTACATAAATAAATAAATAAACAAGGCCTTCACACGCACTTAAATAAACAATTATTTTCAACATGAATGATTCCGTTTTAAAACCCTTCAAAGATAATACTTTAATTTCAAAGATGGAGTTAAAACTAAATATTTTATCAATGTACGCAGGAGTTTTAATCATATCATGTACTTCACATAAGGGAATTCCTTCTTTACACTTGTTTGCACGTACAGAAACTGCAAAATCAGAATTTATTTCTGTTTCATCTATTACAATAAAAGACTATAGTGTTAGGTATTAAGAGCAGACTGTAAGGGTTGGTATACTTGATAATTGCGAGTAAAATAGGTAAAAGAAATATGAAAGGAACTTATATAATCTGTGGTACTCACCGGCACATTGATGTCGGTAACTATAATGAAGCCAGTGAAGATAGTGCAGTTCAGGATCGGCACGGGATCCTGGTCTTCCACACTTACACGAACACGTTTCAATAGACAATGATCGTTATTATACTACACTACACTTGCACACGCGCAAAAGTATTTGAACCACATTTTATAAGAAAGGGAAATGGTTAAACTAATAGGAAATTTTCATTCTTATTGCAATCGTAAACAGATAGCATGCAAGACATTAACTGATTTTCTTTACGGATTATCAGAAAGATATTTTAAAGAATACAGTCAAACTTTTTGAAAGAATTTTACATGGGTAACCTCAACTTCCAGTATCAGCTGCTTTTTACAAGGCACATGCACTTGTATACGATGTACTTACTGAAAACTTACCTTACTAAGGGCAAACTTGAATAAACAAGCTATCGCAAGCATATGTTGTATTTATTCTTTCTTGGTATACTGCTAGTTGAACTAATAATCTGCTTCTGGAATTCATTATTGTCCTGCACACCCATCCCTCCAACAATTTGTACAATATTAACAATTGTTTTATATCTGAGCTTGTATAGCAATTCCGATTTAAATCATGTGGCTTAGAACTGCTCACTAATACCTAAATACCACCTTAAGAGAAAAGACATTGTAGCAGTGAAAAAGGCGTAAGCCGCTTAAGATACTTCATTAGTGTAGATTGTTGATTAGAACTTTTATCAAATATTCTATAAAATAGGCACAAACTGTAACACTGGCATATAAAATTTGAACCTTTTAGAATGTGTTAAAAGGTACAACCCAAAATTGAAATACTTGTGGATTAGAGCTTCCACTACTAGAGCTATGATATTATCAGGATGAGCACCATACCACACCAAATAGCAAAGACCTTTGAAGGAAAATGCAAAACGACGTTGGCTAGTAGTGCGATTTTCAATGGTATTCAACAGTTCTTTACCACAATTGGGCCATGGTTTTCCATTCATTATCTTCATACTTTTGACGAACTTCTATTACTTAAAATCGTTAATTTGTTGGTAATATTAACACTGTGTACTTTTATCTTTGTGTTATTAATAAATTTTAAAACATCTCACGAATAACTTAACTTTTCCAGTGGTTCAATAAAAATTTAATTCCGAGGTTAGGTTTCTTTTGTTTTAAGTTTAAATTGGCGTCTTGGCAGTGTTGAAAATGTCATTAACGGGGTTATGATTTAAACGTTTGACAACAAATATTTCTTGTATTTGTTTGAGTAATTCTCAGTTTGTATTAGGGATAATTATTAAAAAATTTAGATCTTTTTTTTAACATGTATATGGTTACTGTTAAACTATACACAGTTCTGGGACGATGTAGTGTTTGTTACACACTGCTCAAAAGAGAATCCCCAAATTCTATAGAGTTAGGTTTAAAGACAACGTGACAATTTTGTAAGTTATTTTATTAGTTTTGTGTATAAAATTGAATTACCTTTTGAATACAACATCAAGAATAATACAATTTTATTTTGGGTAACTAGTCAAGTAAAGTAAAACGCTAATTTGTTCGACAAAAATTGTTTGAGTACTATACAACGCGACGACACATCAGCATCAGTCAATAGTGTAGCGGGCTACTACTACCGCGTTTCACTAATTTAAAACAAGTAATAACAAGAGTCTTTATTACTCACTGTTCACAAGTCTAATTAACAGTATATACCTTACTTATAGATGTTTTCAGTCCAATTAACAATGAAGCACTATTACACTAATGAATTTACAGGCACTAATATCTTCTTAAACTAACTTCTTAACCATAGGTCCATTAACAACACTAACACAACTATTATTTATTACACTTTTGTCTATTTATGTATTCTACAAGCTGTATGTACATTAGAGACATAATATAACATTTATGTATAGTCTTGGACTTCCAAAAGCTCAACTATTTAACCTTACACGATATAATTTATATTTGACATTCTGATATAAACTAACTTTACTTCATCATCGGTCCTATTTATACCGTGAATTAAAAAGGATGACTCATCTTCCAGTAATTGCCAAAAGCTTCTCGATCCATGGAAAATATACAGTGCCTGCGGCGCTTGTGTGTTTGACGGGTTGCCTAATAGCAGCTCGCAACACTACCCCCTCTTTAAAACCGTTACGTCTCGTAACTGTAAATACATTTTAACGCCAATTCGATGACTAATGACGGTATCGGCAGCTATCTCCTCTGGTGCATCCGCCACGTCGTTGGAAATAACAGTCGACACTCTTTTCTTGGTCTTGGTAGGCAACCAGTTGATAGCAACAAACATGAACCTGGACGTTGGTTCCCTGGAAAATTACTTCTAGCATATTTTGGACTATCCTCCAATCTAAGCGATCCAGTCCACAGCCTAGCTTGGGCACCGCTAGTCTCGTTACTCCATTGTTTATCATCTGAGCCTTAAGATTTAGCAAAGCCTCCCATAGATGTCCATAACTAGGTCTCTGCCATGAGAAATTTTTGGTGACCAGATAGTAAACATAACGGTTTTTATCCTGAAGAACCAAAGCTTTTCCTACAGTTGGCTGCTATTGTACTAATTCATCCATACATTCAAACTTTTTCTTGAAAACAATATCTATCACTCTTGACATTTGCAGATCTTGAGCTACGCAATGTGCAAGAGAATACTCTTCTGGTGCTCTAAACAGATCTTGCTGTTTTTCAACAATAACGCTAAATCTCGCCTTAGCGGAACCACCATACGCCGCCATGAAACTCTCAAGATCTACATTTGGCTCACGATTAATAATTCTTCGAACATCATTTTCAGTACTCGAGTCTTCCGGGTTGTTGCCAGCATAAGATGTTAAACGGTCAAAGTGTATAATTTTCGGTTTACCACTGGGAGATCTTCTGATCAGGTACACTACATTATTAATTTTTTTTAACACTTCGTACGGGCCTTCCCTTTGTCTTTGTAATTTTGGCGATAATTCATGATTTCTTTGTGGATTGTACAACCACACAAATCTTCAGATTGGTAACTACCTTCTTGTGCTCTCGTGTCATATTGTGATTTCATTCGATCGCTTGCTGCCTGGATATTCTTTAAGACGTTTTCGTGAATGCTATTTGATCTTCCACGAAACTTACTAACGTAATCTTCACCTGCGATCTCTTCTCCAGGTTCAAATCCAAACTGAAGATCACTTGGTAGCCACAAGTCACGTCCTAACATCACGCAAGCGGGAGAGTATCCTGTGCTATCATGTACCGAAGATCGGTACGCCAGTAGGAACAAATGTAAATATTGGTTCCAGTCTCGTTGATGTTCAGAAACAACTTTGGCTAAGTACTTTCCTAATGCCCTGTTCATTCTTTTAACCATTGCATCCGATTGAGGATAAAGTGGCGTGGTTCTAGTCTTCCTGATTCCAAGATGCTTCCAGACGTTTTGAAACAACGCTGATTCGAAGTTCCGACCTTGATCGGAGTGTAATTCCAACGGAACTCCAAAGGGACAAAACAACTCCCACACTAGTGCATCTGCAACCGTCTCGGCTTCCTGGTTAGGTATAGCATACACCTCCGGCCATATGGTAAAATAATCCATTGCAACCAAGATGTATTTATTTCCTTCCTCTGATTTAGAAAACGGACCAGCTGCATCAATGGCCACCCTATCAAAAGGATTCCCCACGTTATACTGTCTCATTAAAGTTTTCCGTTTTGTGACCGGGCCATTTCCATCCGCACATAACTCACATTTCCGGCAACACTCCTACACATCTTTTTTGCAGTTCACCCAATAGAATCTTTCTCTCACTCTTTCGAAAGTTCTTTTTACGCCAAAGTGTTTTCCGGAAATACCAGCGTGCAACAGCTGCAACACTTCCGGCACTCTGCTTCTCGGCATTATCACTTGAAGGCGTCTCTCAGTGCCATCTTCATATTCCAAGCGTCGTTTCAAGATTCTATTTTCAATCTCCAAGAAGTCCCACTGTGCCCAGTATGCCTTCAGGCTCCTACTTAAAATACTAATTTCTTCACAAGCTGGTCTTTGTCTTATATTTTTCCACTCAATAATACGTCCCAATTCGGCGTCATTCTCCCGGTCTTCTCGTATTCTTTCGGGTTGCCAAATATCATCGGTTACCGTCATTCTATGGATGACACTTATTTTCTCTTCCACCTTGGAGCAATGATTGCAGTCCACCAGACCAGGTCTCCTCGACAGAACAGCTGCATTCCGATGGCTAGTTCCTACACGATATTCTGTGTCAAAGTCATATTCCTGCTGCTCAATCGCACGAGATGTTAGAAATCATTTGTGATTGGAAATTAAAGTCGGACGAGGAAACGTTCTCTGATCATAAATTAATAACATATGACGTTGAAACCAAAACAAGCGCAAACGAGCAGCTAACTATATTTTCGCGGTTCTGTAATAAAAAAGCAAATTGGGAGCGGTTTAAACAAAAATTTGGCGAAAGTATCCTAGCGCTCGAAAACGAGCTATTTAACTGCCGAGAGGCAGACGAAATAGAAACACTCGCGGAAAATTTAAACGACGCAGTGGTAGACGCATCGTCGTACTCCATGCCGCGAAAGAAGACATTTAAAGACAGCGTACCCTGGTGGACCCGGGAACTAACCACTAAGCGGGCAGAAACGCGTAACCTAAGGTGCCGCTATCAACGTGCCTCGGTAAATATAAGAGAACAACGGAGAATAGAATACAATCAAAGTTACCGCGAATATAAAATATTAATAGAAAAAACACGAACAAATAAATTCAAAGAATTCTGCACGCGAAAGTCACAGAAAGAACCTTGGGGAACCGCATACCGCGTAATAAGGGGTAAACAACAGAGAATCGCGCTCGGTAACATAAGAAAGACAAATGGCGAATATACGGAAGGTTTAAAACCACGGCGGAATATTTATTAGAGAAATTCTTCCCTTCGGATAATCCCGAGGAGGATGAGGGGTCGCACGATTTAGTACGTCGGGAAGCTACAGAAACGCAAGGAACAGGTGCCGATAAGGCAATCCTAGTTCACGAGGTCGTCACGGCTCTTAGGAGAATGAACCCTAAGAAGGCACCGGGGCATGACGGAATCACTTCAGACGCAGCTCTGGAGACGTGTCTGTTAGCCCCGTGCGTCTTTGTCGGGTTGTTTAATCTTTGTCTAGAGATCTTTTACTCAGTCTCAATTTTATACTTAGCACACTTAGTGCAAATTAAAATGTAACAGTTTTACTTACATAAACAGAACTTTTATGCAACACGTATTTGTTCTAACTGACAACACTTTTCAAAACATTTCCTTAAAACTTAAAATCCTAATGGCAAAAGTTAACGTTTAAAACATGCCCCTAATAATATGTGTCACCGTTGTTTATGAACGTGAAAGTTCCATCTCTGTTTATCTTACTCATACCCATTCTATCAAATAATCTCTCTTTGTTTAATGTTTTACAAGTTTTATTGTAACTGACAAAATCACCCTCTCTTAAGTTTAAACTATGTCTCTGTTATCAGGTGATATTTCTATCTTACTTTTACCCATTCTAACAAATAACCCCTCTATGTTTCGCTGTTGGCACGCAGTATTTGCAACCGACTAAATACCCATTCTAAAATTATTAATTCATTTTTAATTGACAGCGCCGACCAACCCTACTTAGAATTGCCTGTTATTTGTGTCGTCTTATCATTTAATGATACTCCAAAGCTTCGTTCAAATATAACTGCCACCTTTACTATTATAAACATTACGCAGAACTACTACGATTAAAAATGCTCAAGTTTTTTAGAAAATATAAATTCCTTTTTGCTATAACTTAACTCTGAAGGTTACCCTGGTTAATAATATGAAATTTTCAATGCTTTGTACTTCTTAAATACAACGGTTAATATATATATATATATATATATATATATATATATATATATAACATCTTATCTACATAATAAATATAAAGGTCATTAAAGTATAAAGAATTATATATATATATATATATATATATATATATATATATATATGATATAAAACACGTTATTTTTAATTAGTATTCATAGTTAAAGGATGATGCTAAATTAAATTTTAGCTTACTAAAATTATTCAATAAAATTATTCATTTCTACTCTATAGAAAAGCGTTTCACCTTGTTATTTGTATTTTCCATACTGAATCCTGAAATAATTATAAAATTGAATGCTGTTTTAACCCACAAATATCACAGAAATATATATATATATATATATATATATATATATATATATTTTGTGTAAAAACTACTTATAATATATATATATATATATATATATATATATATATATTATAAGTAGTTTTTACACAAAGTAAATATATATATTGCTGTGAATTTTCCAAAATCCGGGAACTACGCTTTTCGAATCGAGCCCCACAGATTGTGCGTCAAGAATGCTGTGAATCCTAAAAAAAGCTATTCATTAACTCAACTGTTCCGTTGACTTTCTTCTGTTCATCGCCTCGGCTGCTCCCCTAGATAAACCTTCATCCTCATTCATAAAAAAAAACAAACACATTCCTACCACAAACATCAACGTTAACTCTATTTACATCAATATTCACAATACATTAAAATTTCAAAATTAAAAATTCAGCATAAATTTCAGTATCAGAAAATTTCAAGATTTAAATTTGTTATCATTTTAATGTGCATCCAAAATTAAAGTCCTTGTAGGATGCCTCCTAACTAATATAACAATATATGCAGACCTGAGTCTGAGTACAAAGGGAGCATCTACCACCCCTTTACGTTAATTAACCAGGTTCGTCTAATTGAGCTCAAAGACATACCCAAATTTTCATCAAGAACATAAATACTAAATACTCCTTTTGACTTAAACAAGAAAATTTCACCTTAAAATTAAAAATTTGTTGTTAGTACAACTTCATTACTGTCCATTTTAAGTAAATAAATTATAAAGTTATTCAACACACACGAAAACATCAAAGTTCAAACAAAATAGTATAATTTACCTGAAGGTTACTGCACTCGTAGCTTCAATGTACCTCGTCCCTTTGTTAATCACACCATTCCAACTGGGTTATATTTACGGCTTCTGATTCTCAACGCTTTTAAAATTTCTCCACCACCATTCATCTAAAGTTGTTTCAGGGCTTTTCCGGAACTCATCTGTGTATATCTGAACCTTGTTTTGTGGATCCAGTCATGTTTATGAACCATTTAATTATTAACACCCCCGAAAAATAGCAAAGAAATTCATGCTTCTTTCACCAATATACGCCAAAACTGCCTACTTTTGTGTATTCATTCGTCGGTGCAAATTTTGACTAACTAGTACAGTGATACTAACTTTATTACCTTGTATCTTCTTTTCTAAGTGCACTAAAGTACATTCATTGTAGCACGTAAAGAACAAACTGTTTTTTAAATCGAGCAAACTGTTTAAATTATTTCATCAAAACCGGAAAACTAAAAAGCACTGTTTAACGCATTGAATCAAGTCGAAGATCTAAGAGCTTGTTCATATTAACCTCGGTATATATAGCGGTTAGCCTGTCTGTCGGTCTGTTCCCCAAAACGGACAATTCTAAAGAATTTCGCATGCTAGGTTCCCATTCCGCAGCCCGGCATGCGATTTTTACGAAATTTGCACTCGCCCCAGTTACATCTCAGAAATTTCGACACGGCTCGCAACTTCTGGAAATAACTAATTGAATTTTATACAGAAATGTTATTTTTACCTCTCAATTTTGCCTTTTATTTTCACCCAATCGCAACCCAATGACGTTGCTCCACTCACGCCTTTTACTATATGTGTCTCGGTCTTGTGCATATTATCTGTCTCTATCTACCCTGTTCTTATTGGTGCAAATTGATATTCTTTATTATCGATTATTTCAGTCCATGTGGAGTGTGAAATAACCCACCTTTAGCATTTCTCGTAACTATTATGCGACGGTTTCTCCAACATTCTCTGTAACCATTAATTATCTGCAAAATTTACGCAGAATGAGCTTTTTTAAAAATACGCAGGTGTTTAAACATCCTACTTCTAACTAACCCTTCTACGATTTGCATTTTATTGGGTTTTTACAAGTTTTTATAGATATTATATGTTACTAACGGTTCAATTAACTTCAATTAAAATTAATACCCTTTAAATTTTAGTGAATCCTAACTAAATATTAATTATTATCTGTACGTTTTGTTTAATCCCGGTTACTTAAAATAGAGTTAATTAATATAAATTTTGCACGTAATTTCTCTTTGTTTCTTTACGTAGAGCTTTTTAATACTGCTTCTTTTGATATAAAGCGTCTTGTACATGATTTAAATCTCTTATTTTTAATGAAACGAATGAATTTTTATGCTTCACGGTTTTTTTTTTATAACGCGTATCTTTTCCCAAAGCTTCTACACGGCGATTAAAATTTTTTGATGTGATTATTTAATTTTCTACCCTGGTCTAAATATGAGTAATATATATATATATATATATAATATCGTGTAATTAAGAAGTCATTGGGATACATAAGGGCACAAGTGAACTCATGGGTTGAGAACTTTTGAATAAGGGAAGACAAATTTATTCAATTAGGGAGTAGTAGTGTATAGTAATGTAGGATTAATGTAATTAGCCAAGGAATAATATTTGTATAAACATAGAGCAGAATAAATAGTAATTGGGGTAAAATCATTCTAACTTATTTAAATTTGTAGTAAAGTGATTATGTGAAAGTCTAAAAGCGTGGAGAAGGTGTTAAAACAACATTTCTGTTCTCAAGCGTAAAATTCGACACGTTTAAACAAAACAACGAGGGAGATAATATTTCTCGGTAAGCTTGGCAACAAACAAACTTTAATGGGCTATTGGAAAAGAATAACCGTTGGAATTAATGTTGACGCGGTTTTGTGGTTAAAATATTGATTTCAATCTTGGAGGTAGTATAGTGAAGAGCCCAACAAAAGACCAAGACACAATAAAAGTGTATTGAGTGCAAGAGCGATGCGTATACATAATTCAGGAGGTGGTATAGTTGGGAGACCTAAATAAAATCGATAATTTCGAGGATATTTAAAAGCAAACACGAGTCTGTTAAAAAGTGGGAGAATGGAGCCAAGCAAGGTGATTGGTGTGAATTGTACAAGAAGGGCAGAGATCCAGCTGGTGGAAGCGTATGTGTGAGATAAAGCTATAGGTATAAGGGGGATAAAAGATGTTTGTTCAAGTTGGAGGCGTTGACAAATAAAGATGTAGAGACTAAATTCGAACGGAGTGATAGTTTGAAGCAATTTACCGAGTATTGTTATGTTCGTTATGAAAAATCACAAAAATCCGAGGTTCGCTAAGGGGTATTCGCTGAAACAACAAGCGATTAGAAAAGATTTTCAAGAATTTTAGAAACGGGTATACAAATGTACGTGCCAATTTAAAACAGGGAGGGGAGCGAATTTTACTTATATAATCACTGACAGAGAGGGTCTCGCTCTCTTTTGCTCTTTCTTTTTCGTTCTGATTTCATCCAGCGTTTTAGTGATAATAGTTACTTTCAAGTGAACTAGTGCAATTAATAAAATTTTATGTAGAAGCTAATAAAGCATCTTTGTGCTGAAACGTTAAAGTGGTATGTAAGTACAAGGCTTGTTAAGTTTGGTATTGGAATGCACGAAAATAAAAGTTTGAAAGGGTTTAGATGATACAAAAAGCGATGTTTGAATAATAAGAGTTAAGTTTAGAGATTGAAATTTTTGGATAGGGAATTGAAAACAGCGGTATGCATGGCGGATATGGTAATTGGACCAAGGAGTTAGCTGATGGACTGGGTAGCTACTGGACGGCAGCATCTTCAAGGAGCTAGATGATGGAGCACCCTTAGAAGATAAAAACCAGGTAGGCGATAGAATAGAACATTGAGTGGTGAATATTTTTATGGTGTTTGTGATTATTGGGATTTGAGTTTGATGTGTTTTATTATTATTTGATATTATATGAACAGACATTTATGGCACTTTAAAAAAAATTGATCTATGAAGATAATTAATGAATTTACAGATAACCAAATGTTGTAAAAAGGTATAGAGGGCTTATTGATATTTGGTAGTGCAGGGAATTTATATGCACTGTTGTAAAGTTTTATTATGAACTCATGCTAAGACCAAAAGGGTAACGTGTGGTATGAGGGACGCCCTCTTACTTTAGATAAAAATATATGTATTTAAACGGTTATCAATTTGCATGATTATTATTATAGAATTATTGAATTGATGCGTGATTGGTGTGAATGTCTATTTAGGTTTCAGCATGAGGATTATTGAGAGAAGATTTTGGATGTAACAGGTAGGAGTCAATATTATTTAGGAAATTAGATAGGAAAAATTATTAGGAGCAGCAGAGGAATTACTAGGAGCAGCCTAGGACAAAAGTTATAGCTTAACTTTACAGAATTATGCAGCCCAACAGTGGGGCACGTTTTAGAGAGTAAGGCACGAGTAGTTAGAACTTAAATCTCATATAATATATATATATATATATATATATATATATATATATATATATATATATATTTATTACTGCAATATTTGGGAGCTGAAAGAGTGTTAATTTTCATTTTTTAAACCGATTTTGTGATCCAGCATGTGAAAGTATATTTAACAATTTTTGAAACGCTTTTAAGTCAATAGTTTAAAAATTAATTTTTTTTCAGAAATTTTCAGGTAGCTAAATGTAATTTAAAATAATTCTTCAGAAAAATACGAATAAAATAAAGCGCATGACATATTAGAAGCACCCCGTGTAATATACGACATTTAAATTTCATATTGAAGCGGGCTACTGCTACCGCGTTTCTCTAATTTAAAACAAGTAATAACAAGAGTCTTTATTACTCACTGTTCACAAGTCTAATTAACAGTATATGCCTTATTTATAAATGTTTTCAGTCCAATTAACAATGAAGCACTATCACACTAATGAATTTACAAGCACTAATATCTTCATAAACTAACTTCTTTATCATAGGTCCATTAATAACACTAACACAACTATTATTTATTACACTTCTATCTATTTATGTATACTACAAGCTGCATGTACATTAGACACGTGTACTTAACATTTATGTTTACGCTTGGACTTCCAAAAGCTCAACTATTTAACTTTACACGATATAATTTATGTTCGACATTCTGATATAGACGAACTTCTTACATTCATAAGCGGTCTTATATATACCCTGAATTAAAGAGATGACTCATCCTCCAGTAATTGCTAGAAGCTTCCCGGTCCATTCAGAATAAACAGTGCTTTCGGCGTTTTGTGTGTTTGATGGGTTGCCTACTAGTAGCTCGCAACAATATTATTAAATAAAATGTAACCTTCTTATAAAATAACAGAAAAGTTGGATGTGTATTTGCTAAAAGCTTGTCAAACATGCTTCGAAGATTTCAAACCATTTTAATGTCTTTGTATTAATATTAAATAGGGTAGATAAGGCTGAACAAACAATAAGTAATTCTAGGTAGTTTTAGTTACAGACGTCAATTAGCGCGAGGAGAATAAATTAACGATTTCTAAAAAGGACGTAAAACTTGATTATACGCAGAATAGGATGGGAATAACAGTCGTTCGTTATACATTGAAAACAACCTAACAAAAAAAGGTTATTTAAGAGCCTATGTATGACTGAGATAGAGATAACACGTGTTAGATATAGGCGTATTTTAAACGTTAAGTTTCGTTCACGTGGGATAAATGCTCAAAGATGTTTTAGTATTGATTTTCAAATACTACTAAAACAGTTAGTGCAAGTACGTTGGTCGTTAGCTTCAAATGATTTTCGAAGAAGTGTTTTTAAAAATTGTGGCGGTTGGAAACAAATGCATGGAAGTGTTGTTTACGTAATTTTGAGTGTGGTGCGGTTTGTGGAAATGGAAGAATTTGGCCTTGTTATAGAAATTTTAGGAATTGTGACAGTCCTTAGGAGGTGGAGAACGGGAATATAAACCGAAGGAATTGGGTTTGAAGCTTTCTGATTTTTCGACGACTTTACGCTCTTGTTCGATTATTGCTTTTACGATTGCATAATATTTTGATTTAAATTATGATAAATGTTATAAGTATAACAGTTTGATTTTCAATCTGCACTAGTTGTGTAAATTATGCAATTGGTCTGGAGTAGATGTCGGCGCTTAACCAGATTGGTTTATTATCAACATGTATGGTACTAGAAGAAGAGGTATGACGTACAGCAGAAGTTTGTATGCACTATCGAATGCAATCCAAATTGGGGTTTTTCGTGCATGCAGCAGTCCAGGGAGGATGATAGCTAGGCTTCGTGTGTAAATAAGTAACTCAGGTAGCTGCAGCTTTTTCGTTGCACATGTGTAAATATGTAATTAATGACTTTGGGGATTGGGTGTATTATTTTATTAACTAAAAGGACAAACAGGGGTAAGGTTTCAGATTGAATATTTTAATTTGGGTTATTTTTATTTTGGAATTTATGTATAGATTTAGGAATGATTTTTGGCATTTAAGGTATTTGATATTATGTACAAGGTAAGAGGGTTTGTTTTGATTATTGGTGTGCAAAATTAACGCTAAAAGTTAAGGTTTTACTATGAGCTCGTATTGAAACAGGGTTAGAGTAAGAAGTGTGTTGAAGCCCTATTACTTTTTCTTTTAATTAATTGGAAATATTTATCAAGGGTAATAATTGATCTCGAAATGTACTTTAAGGGAGTATTTTAAAAGGGATGTCTATAGCTTTTTACATGAGGTTTGAAAGGTAAATTAATTATGGCTTGTCTGTTCATAATTGAATATATTATCAGGTATAAATATTGATCTTGAAATATACTGTTCAGTCAGTAGTTGAAAGGGGATGTATATAACTTGTAAATAAGATGTGAAAGAAAAGTCTAATTTCGATTTGGCTAGTATGTTAATTTTCGGAGTGTAAATAAATGTAGTCTATTTACCGTACCTGAATTTTTCGAGTAGATAGTTTATTTTTAGGTAAAAAGGATGAGAGCAGCCGTGGCAAATTTTATAAGAAAAGGTCCCAGAACGAAGAACATCGAACATCTTGGTATTAATGTTAATGACGCCCAAGTCGTGGGGCTTTATGTAGTATTGAGAGGGACACATCGTAGTAATATATATATATATATATATATATATATATATATATATTTATATATACTGTGTAGGTTGAAGGTCAAAATAGGTAACTAGGCCAAGAAGGCATTTTTATAACGACCCTGTAGATAAAAAAATAATAATTTATTTATTACGCTTCAAATCAATAATTTGCATACGTTAGGATAAGACAAAGCAGACGAGTATATACAGAAATTTTTAGTGTTAAATGACATATTTTTATGTAGCTTCAAAGTAATAATTTTTGTATATTAATTTAAGGCAAAGACAAGTAGGATCGATGACAAGGTTGACTATTGCATACAACCATGAATAATACTAAAGCTTCGCGGTGGGTAAAAATCAATAATTTGTATACGTTAATGTAAGACAAGGTTGACTATTGCAGACAAACATGTGTAATATTAAAGCTTCGTGGTATATAAAAATCAATAATTGATGCAAGGGATATTTGTTTAGTATCGTAAACTAAAAAGTACGTTCATTTAATTCGTAGAAGACTACAAAATAACATAACAAAACGATCGAGGAGTTCAGGAAATAAAAGCTTCAAGTAAATAAATATTTCCGTGAAAGCTAGAAGACGTTACGATAACATTTCGAGGTATTGTACAACGTAAAGGCCAGGTTAACGAACAGTGTTATTTTTGAAGCAAAAATCAATAATTTTAAGGGACAGAGAATTGTTAGAAGGCAACTCAGGGAGATAGAGAATATATCAGCTGGTAAAAGGACAAACAGTGTTCAAGCGCGTGACAGACGAGTATATTTTAAAAACCAAATGGCTGAAACAAAGATGCAAGAGGTTTGTCGACGGTATCGATTTTCAGGGCGCACATTTAGCGAGGGAACAGTAACAGTAGACAACAGGGCAATAGTGGGGTTCTATGAAAGTAGGAAAACAAGAGTGAGACAGAAAATAGTGGTTATGAACGCATGGCTGCAAGGAGAATAGAGACGCGGGCACAATGGGCTTGTGTGCAGGTTGTTAGAGTAAATGGAGAGGAATGATTTTCTGGGTACTCGTCGACGGTTGCAACTGGTAGATAGTTTTTCGTGGTGGAACGAAAGAAATTCTGAGTTTCAAAAGTTCCTTGTGTTTTGAGTGCAGGAATTTGGAGAATTGCTTTGTGGCGAGTGCGATAGTTTAGCGAAGACAGTGGAAATACGTGACTAGAAAAGGGGTTTGATGATTATAAAAGCTCTTGTTAGGGATGGAAGAGTTCTCTTAGTTTTCTGATTTGCTTCGAGTACCCAAAGTAGCATCAAGAAGACATCTTAATTTAAAATTAAAAGCCGCGACATAGTGCAGTCCGCCGTATATTTTTATAAGTGTTATAAATGCACGAGTTGGTGCTAACAAGTTAAACGGGCTTAAAATAAATTAGCATAAATAATTGTACGAGTACAACAGGATGCTACTGAGGTAAACAAACCAAGTATTTCTTGAACGAGAGTGCTGGTGGCACGTTAAATTGAGACCGAGGCAAAATTTGGATTTGGATGGATGATAGTATAAAAAGCATCCACTAATAACTGGGGGAACTGAATAAACGACTTGAGATAGAGTTGCTGTCCATTTGGGAGTAAGAAATTGGGGGAAATCCAAAAACGTGAATTTGGTGGAGGTCATCTAAGGAAGTGATGCATCCGAAGAACACACTAAGTAACGAATTTTGTTTTATTGTTGGACTGTGGTGCTGGTATTGTGTTATAAAACTATGTGTGATTAGAATTAAGTGGTGAAAATTTTATGAACTAAAATTTAATTTGATTACCGTAAATAAAAGACAATTTTCTATTATTATTTGAGTGGGTAAAAATAGGAATAATAATTTTTGATATAAAGAGTAAACGGGTCTTTAGAGTAATTTGATCATGCAATATTTTATGCATATCAGGGAAAAAAGTTTATACTGAGCTCACCATAGACCAAGAAAAGTTAAATTTAGGGTTTCACGATAGGCCCATCTACTTTGAAATAAAAATGTTGAAGTGTAGTAACTCACAAACAATTTAGATTGAAGAAAAGGGTGAAATGTTTTATTGTAAATATAAAAGTGTAAATTTTGAGATTGTCTGAATTATCATTTGTCATATGAATAAAAGAGTGTATGTTTGTACAAGGATTTTATTTTATTTTTGTATTTTGTTGTGTATAAAGGTGTTGAAAGAATTTGTAGTTGGGGTAAGTATATCCTAGGAGGTAGTGCACAGAGCTAGTCGAGAAAGATCAGCTTGGGAAAGCAGTAAGAAGCAATTTGGTGGAGTTAGTTTAAGCTTAGAAATAATGTCACCCAACATTGGGGCACGACTTTAAGGCTTCCTTTCAGGATAATCCAGAGAATAGTTACAGAAATGATGACGCCCAAATTGTGGGGCACGAATTAGTCAGCTTAATCACAGGAATATATATATATATATATATATATATATATATATATATACATATGTATATAGGTATAAATTGTGTTTAATATTCGAGGACAGTATCATCTCATTAAATTACGCATCTCGGCAAAAAAATAATAATTTTTTCCTTAAATGAACCGAATTCCTACACAAACTTTTACTAATCAATGTATAAGTTGTAAATACCGATAATAATCCTCTATTCTGTTGCAGCTTAGCATTAATCTTTTTAGCACGACTTTAAAGTAAACACAAGTAAAAGATTATTAGTTATTTTGGCTTTAAACTGATACGATTGACAGAAATCGATTAGATACTAAAAGTAAAAATTATTATTTCACTAAGTGCTCCTGAAACTTGACGACGAAGATATTGCAGATAAAAGGTACTTCAAAAGCACCGACTAACCCTTCTATTACTAGAAGCCACTTGAGGTATTGATTCTGCTGCAATGCCTTTCTCAACTTGGACGTGTTAATTACAAGATGTAACGCCTGTCTGTCACTTAACAAAATAGCAAATTGTGATGATCAGCATGTCAGTAACTTTTACAGATTACAAAGAGGACTTGATTTTAACTTTTCTTTAAATAAACATGAAGCGATCTAACAAAGCTATTTCAATTTTATTAAATAATTTTTATACCTGAACATAAAAAGGTTTTTATGTAAGTACAAAGTCTCCAAAGTGAAAGGGTTCAGGAAAAATGAAGGATCCCTGTTAAACATCTCATTGATTCGTAATATGCCAACCCAACCTGTGCTTTGTCTATGTCTATATGTATTGTTTATCAATTTTAATAGAAGTACTTTTAGGCAACTATTTTTTAAGTAATAGCGCATCATATTCATATTAACTATTTATTATAGATAATATATTTTTCTGTACTGTACTGTACTGTACTATGCCCAACTATAATATGTTTTGTCTACATATTCTAGCGGCGATTGGTCTGCCTCCGACTAGAATAATTACATTAGATTGTAAACGAAACATCTGTATACAAAAGATAATTAATAGGCACCCTGTAGCGTGACATCTTCAAAAAGAGTTGATTGACAGGTACAAGGGTTTTGCATATAAGAGTTATTTAAGCAACAATAGGAAATCTCGAGAATGTTAATTGCATAATTTCTGGTATGTTCTCGAATTAACTAGTACAATTGAAATGTATATAAATTGCCTCCATGGATATCGGAAGTCAGTTCTAAGTGAAACTTTGATATGAGTTCTTACTGAAGCTTTGATAACGATACCAATTTAAAGCTTTAAACGGTGTGATATAAATAACTGTCGATATAAATTACTTTATATGATATCAATTACTGTAGTGATTAAATAAATTAATAATTAATGCTTGGATAGTTAATTATAAGATTTCGATATTAAATAATTAAGAAAGCACCATCGTAGTTTTAGATGATGATACTTGTACTGTTAGAGATTCGCTCGAAAATAGATCGTTAGGAGACCTTTCATCAAATTCCATTGTAACTACGAGCTATTGAAAAGACTTGTGTAATCAGTTAGATAATAAGGAACTGTTGCGATTGCAAATAAAGTTTTCATTACACTAGTGCCGTGGGTGGTATTAAAAACATCTGAACGATTTCTATTTGAATGCCTGTTACTAGCAGTCAGAAAAAGGAATTAAACAGCGAAATTCTGTTATTCTTGAAAAAGTTCAAGCCAAGCGTTGCGGAAAGCTTGACTAAAAATTCCATAAAACTACAGGAAAGTGTTACAGAAAAACTGAATAAAACCGTCGCCAATTTATAGGAAAATGCTGAGAAACAAGACGAAAACACTGAGAGTTTGGCAACGAAACTAGAAAAAAATTCCACGAAATTAAATAAAAATGCGGAAAAACTTAATCAAAGTGCAGCCAAATTAGAAAAAAGTAACACAAGGTATACAGAAAAATTACAGAAAACCGTTGCAAAACTAGCAGAAAAACTGAACAAGACCATCTTAAATCTACAAGAAAATTACGGTAAATTGAGTGAAATGTTTATATATATATATCAAGCTACAAAAACCGTAACCGCAGTTGAACAATTAAAAAAAGAATTTTTCAAAGAAACTATAAAATTTGTAGAAAACCTGGAAGCTAAATTCTCAGATGGTTTACGAAAATTGGAAACCGATTTTTTGGATGATTTGAATGAATTTTCCGAATTATTGTTAAAAAATTCGCGTAAAATGTAAAAAAAAGTAGTGAGAATGGAAGAACGGATTAATTCCCTAGCAGTGCAAGTAGCAGAGCTACAGTGTCGGTGATACAACAGCACACCCAGAATTTCAGAATGTTGAGCATTGAGAACTAACATCAAAGTTCAGAGTAAAACCACCAGTATTTGATGGAAAATCACCTTGGCAAACGTTTACTAAACTACCGCGAGAGCTAAGTCTGGAACGATAGTGAAAGGGCAATCGCGTTGATTATCGCGTTACGAGATAAGACCTTGAATATTCTGCAGGCTATACCAGATCATGACCAAAGAAGCTACCAAGTGCTAACATCAAAGATACAGCGACTTTCGCCTGAAACAAGTGTACCACGCTCAAGTAAAGAACCGTTACCAAAAGGTTAACGAAAATTTGCAAGATTTTGAAGTAAATATTGTTCGCTTGGTGAAACTGCCTACCCAACAGTACCGGATAGCTTACTAGAATAGTTGGCAGTACAAAGCTTTGTAGATGGGATACGCGACGGAAAAATCTATCAAGAACTACGATTGGGTCGACCGAGGAGTCTAGATGATGCGCTAGATCATGCTATGGAATTTGAAGCCGAAAAGTAAGCTTCGCATGTAGTATTGGCACAGTAAGATGCTCCGTAGAGGAGCAAGACCAAGAAAGCATAGAGGAGGCCGATTCGCAGGTACTTCGTGAACACCACCACAGAAGAAGAGATCCAGATGCTGAAATTGTGACGATTTTTGGTATGTATAGTTCAACGGTACGCCGTTTAAAAAGCAAGCAGAGATGCCATAAAACTAAAGGGGGTAGACAGGAGAGGGCAAAAATCGAGCTGCACGGATTTTGCCCCGGAGACCATCAACCGCATCCCATGGTGTAATCATGCAGACAGCATTTACATATATGGGCAATTTAACGACAAGACTGTGAAGTTGCTGGTTGATATTGGAGTCACCAGAACAATTGATAATCCAGGTGTAGTGCGCGATAGCGATAAAGCGTTACCCGCAACGGTACGTCTTCGAACTGTGACTGATGAAGAAATCTAAACACACAGAATGTTAGATGTAGAAATCCGAATTAGGAACAAAATATTTGACCATCAAGTAGTAATAGCAAAACATCATCAAAGAAGTAATTTTGGAAATGGGAATCCTCAAGAAGCACGGATTTCATGTAGGTATGAAAGAGAATGTCTCAAGACTAGGCAAAGAGGAAGTACTGATTTACGAAACAGACGACGTGTCTCTGCGAGTTTGTTTGATAGACCACGTTATCCCACCTGGAAGGACAGAAAGTGTGATGATGGGATGTTTGCTGCTCCCCGAAAAGGCTTTGCGCGTGTTATTGAACCGATTAGCTACAAATTCTTCGGAAAAGGCGTGCTTGTGGGGAAGGTTCTGACCAAAGCAACGGATGGTGTATCGGTTACGACCATGAACGTCAATGACTTCGATATCGCACTGAAAAAGAGTACAACGGTTGGACGGTATTCTTAGATGGCTCCCACCAACGAGTGTTCCTCAAAATTATTTGCCCAGCTGACGAATCCTTACCGCATCTTGAACAACAACGACTGGCAGGACTTAAAAACTTGATTCGACTGTACTCGAATGTTTCTGCGGTCGACAGCGATCGATTAAGAAAGACGGCAGTAGTCAAGTATAAATTTAATATACAAGATGCATGGCTAATACGACAGCAGCCAAAACGATTCCTATTGGCCAAAACCGAGAAAATGATTGGAAATATGGAGAATCACTGAGTGATTAAACACTCTGCTAGCACTTGCGCATGCCCTGTTGTGCATGTTAGGAAGAAAGACGAGTCGACAAAATTATGTATGGACTACAGACGATTGAATGACGTGACCAAAAAGGATAGTACCCCCTTTCACGACGATGACACCCTAGATACATTTTTAGAATCGCAATGGTACTCAACCTCGGATTGGCTACTGGCAAATGGAAATGAAACCCAAAGATATGGAAAAGACTGTTTTCACCATTAGTACTGACCTATTGCAATTTACAGTCATGGCATTTAGGCCTTGCAACGTTCCTGCCACTTTCGAGCATTTAATAGATAACATCTTACGTACGCTAACGTGGAAAACGTGTTTGATTATTTGGATGGCGTGATCTGGCTTGGGGAAGTTGTTCGAGAAACAAATGAGAAATTTAGACGTGTTTCGAAGCCAATCTGAAGGTGAGTTTGAAAAGTGTCACTTACTAGTCAAAGAGGTGGCATACCTACGGCACGTTGTTTCAGGCTAGACTTGGAAAGGTTAAGGCGGTACAAGAAAGGTCGGCGTCCAAAAACAAGCATCAACTACGCAGATTTCTAGAGTTGTACACTTGCTATAGAAGATTCGTTTCCGGGTTTGCAAATATTGCCAAGCCTTTTACCCAACTGATTGAAGATAGAAGTGATTACGTTTAGGATCAAGATTGCCAGAATGCGTTCCAACAACTAAAGCATTTATTGACAACAGCTCCAGTCTTAAGTTATCCTCGGTTGGGAGGCAACTTCATCTTTGATACAGACACAAACAATGTCACCATCAAAAGTGTGTTATCCCAGATGCAAGACGAACAAGAGGGAGTCATTGGTTACTTAAGAAGGTGCTCTCGAAACCGGAACGAAATTATTGGTGGTAGTGAAATTCGTAGTACATTTTTATGAATATGGATCCGTGAGTACGTTTCAGGTGGTGGTTCTTAAAAACCAAGTGTCGAATGTTTTAGAACATTTGCATAATAAGACCTTTACTGGATAGGTTGCAAGGACAACATAAAAGAGTCGTACGACAATTGTCAGCTGTGCGCACCATTGGGAAGCCGTTGGGCTCCAATGAAGCAATTAATGTAGGGGACCCTTTTGAGATAGTGATAGCGAACGTTACCGGTTCATTATCTGAAACCGACTCCGGGAATAAGTACATCTTGGTAGCCATGGACTATTTTACGAAGTGGACCGAAGCGTATGCTATAACAAATTAAAAAGTTGCAACTGTCGCAGATGTACTGGTAAAGAAACTATTCTGCCGTGTTGGAGTTCCTATGGAGTTACACGACGATCAGGTCAGTTGAGTCAGCGTTGATCCAAAAGGTTTAGCATTTTCTGGAGATGAGAATGACCTAAACAACACCGTTACACCCGCAATCGGATGGTATGGTAGAACGCACGAACCACACCTAAGATAAATACCTTTCCAAGGTGGTCTCTCAATATCAGAGAGACTGGGACCAATATTTACATTTATTTTTATTGGTCTATTGGCCTTCGGTTTATGAGAGCACTAGGCAGGCATCTGCGTGTGCTGCGCTGGGACGCGAGATTACTTCTACCGTGTAATCCCGTGTTTGGGTGTAAGTCCGGAGATGACATCGTGGGCAAGACCTACGTCGAGAAACTCAAGCGCAAAATGCACGACAACTATGGTAACGATAGGAAAAATATTTATATCGTAAGCATCGGATGAAGACCAGATATGACATCGAGGTGCAGGAGTCTACTTTTCAAGAGGGTGACCGCGTCTGGCTATAAAACCCCAGACGGAGGCTTGGACTGTCGCTAAAGCTGCAAAAACCTCGAAAGGGTCAGTACGAAGTTGTAAAAAAGATTAACGACGTGGTAGCTCCCGGTTAACGCCCTACAATGTGTAATGACGTCGGTAATGTCAAAGAACGGCAAGCAGTGAGACAAACAAACAGTTATGCTCGTGAGTATAAACGAAGGTACGGACCAGGTATGATTGGGTCATATCTTTGTACACAGGCACAGGCAAAGCGAAATTTGGAGTCTAGGAAGAGATTCAAGATGATGTATTCGATGGGCCATCAGAATACTTCCTTACACATTATGTAGCAGCGGACCTTGATATGTTCCGAGGACTTGCTCAGATGTTTAAAAATAAATTTGGTGGTCTGGATCAACTTCGTCGACAATAACTAAAGTTTGGGAAGATAATTCGGTTAAAGGACCGACATCGGGGCATCTACTAATTGATGACTAAGCAACAGCCTTCCGACAAAATTGAATGATCAGAATTTATGAAAAGCGTTAGCGAACTTTAAGGATCAGATGATCGAATTTGAAAACACGATGTTGGCCATACCCAAAATCGGTTGTGTGGTTGATGGTATGAAATATGTTAGAGGTACTGTTCCAGAAAACCGAGGTTTAGACTCTGGTGTGGGGTTACAATCCAAATGGTACGACGTCACCTATGAAAAGTGTTTATTGTTACTTCGTTATTTCTATCAACATGTAAACTTCAGAAATAGTTTCGACTGTCCTTACCGCCACTTGAACTTCCAACGTCCGGGTCACAAAGTGTACTGGGACGGAACAGCTTCAAGAGGGGGCAGTGTAGCGCTGACTGTTCTACCTCCAATCAGAATAATTACATTATAACATAAACTAGGCATCTGTACACAAAAGATAATTGATGGCACCCTGTGACGTGACACTTTAAATAGAGTTGACCGACAGGCACAAGGGTTTCACATTTAAGTGTTTTTTTAGATTACAATAGGAAATCTCGAGAAAGCTATTTACATAAGTTTTGGTATCTTCCCGAATTAACTAATATAATTGAAATGTAAATAAATTGCCGTCATGGATATTAGAAGTCAGTTCTAATTGAAACTTCGATATGACTTCTGATTGAAGCTTTCATTATAATATGTTCTAGTTTAAAGTTTTGAAAGATGTGATATAAATGACTGCTTATATAAATTACTCTAGTGATTGTATAAATTAATAATTAGTGCCTAGATAGTTAATTATACTGCGTCAATAGTACTTAAGAAGATAGCGTCGTAGCGTTAAGAGGAAAATACTTGTACTGTTATTGATTATCTGAAAGTGAAGCGTTGGTAGAACTTTTAGCAAATTCCATTGTAACTACGAGTTGTTGAAAAGGCTTATATAATTAGTTTAAAACTAAAGAACTGTTGTTATTGCAAATAGAGTTTTCGATACAATATTAAGTCTAAAAAAAACTCAGGGAGTTTTAATATAAATTCCATTGTAATAATCATATCATTAGCCACAAAAAATATTTCTATTTGTTTCTAATAAACCTTAAATAATATAAAGTCGATCTGTTTTTCAAGTTCATTACAATTTTGGTATCAGCATAGAGATTCTATAAAAAGTGATCAACATCACAAAACAACACGCAAGAAGAAAGGTGCAAGTTAGTGAAAAAATTGTAAAGAAAAATTCATTTATTATAGCACTCATTGACGTTAGACATTCACTACAAGTCAGAAATTCTTTCGTTGCCGAATATCAAAAACGATCGAAAAGATTTCAACCCTGAATGTTCGTTTAAAAAAACAAGCTATCATACAACTGCTGGGAAAAACATTAAGATTTTATTATTTCTGTAAGAAAATTATTTCCCATTACTAAAGGTAGCTTAATCTAAAAAAGTTGATCCCACTAAATCTTTAAAATAAGGAATGTCTACGATATTTATCGAACTAGCTGAGAAAATGTTAATTTGACGGAGATATTAAATTAAATGAATTCATCAATAATTGCAATCAAGCTTATTCTTTAGTCAGCAAAAATTTAAAACCTCTATTATTTGCTATCATTGAAACAAAATTTACAAATAAGGCTAAGACACTAATTAGAAATATAAATTTCAACCTTTGGACCGATTTAAAAAAACATCTATTCGATATTTATGCCGAAAGGAGAACCTGGCAATCAGAAGTTAATTCGTGTAAACAAAATTCAAATAAAACCAGATTATCTTATTCAAATAGGATTGAGAACCGTTACATTAAATTGATAAATTAAGTTAGTGATTTTCACTCCCCCTATGCTAAAAAAGCATGCATCCAATTACTAAAAATCCAACCTCTAAATGTTCTTATTACAAGTCTAAATAAAAACATTATCTTTAGAGGAAGCTATAAATATTGTCTTATTAGGAGAGCAAGAAATTAAATCTTGTTAAGTCTTATTTTGGCGTTACAAACTTTTCTTCAATAATTAGGTATAGAGGATTTCCAATCCTAATTGGCATGTTTATCTCATCATTATTTAAGTAGATTAGAACGCACGAGAAAGCGGTTGCCGAACATCCACAGACTGGTAGGTGAAGAACCTATAGTTTATTGTATATAGTATATTAAATAAACATTTTCTTACGCTCGAAGTAATGTGCGGTCTTAACCAATGAGAACATTCGATAATCGAAAGTGGTTTGAGGAGTTCGTGTGAAAAGATGCGATTATCGTGACAGATTTTCTTGGGTTACCTTCTTGAACAAATGTATTGCCAGTTAGTGCGCTTAAATGGAATGAAGTATCTATAAATTTCCTTATATTTTCTGTTACCTCTATCTTATTATCGTTTATTTCAAACTGTTGTAGGTACCAGCAAGAACTTCACTGCAAATTTGTAAAAACAAGCCGCTCACCTTATCGTACGAAGAACAAGAACCGTTTACAAGGATCAAAGTATATTGGGCCTACTGTAAAATACATCTATAAGTAAAGGTTTTTTGGATAATTATTGTTTCTACATTTTCAAAAACTGTGCAATATTACGCCCTTTGTATAATCAAGCCTTTAAACTAAAGTGCGTTTATCTATAACTATCATTTGACAAGTAATAATTTTGGCGCCTAAATTTGTGGGTTTCTATTTTAAAATGCACTGATTGTTTATTTATGGTAATTTCTACCTCAGATATGCTATCTCAAATATTAGATTCTGTAAATCTTATATTTTTCTCTTTAAAATGAAACAAATTATTTCTTTTATATGTAAACTACCAACACTACAGTTTATCTTTTCATCAATTTAAATATTGTTAACATAAGATTGTTTGTACACCAAAAATTATCTAGTATATTTACAAAATTTACTACTTTTGTGATCAATTATTCATGGTTTTGAATATTTTGCGAAAATTTACGTACCTATTATAGTGAAAATTTCAGTGATTAACGAAAGATAACTTGGATATTTTTATTTACAAAGGATAAATAATTTGTTTCTGTCAGTTTAGAATATGCTCTTCTGCATGCCTGTAACTGTTGTCAAAAAACTAATACCCTAAGCTCCAAAGATGGATTTAAATTAAAAATATCCCGTAAACATAAATTAACTTTACTCGTATTTCTTTAATTTCCAAGTTTATAAATGCCTTTACATAAGAAATTTGTATAACCATCGACTTAAAAAAGCTTGAATGTTTTTATAATAAATAAAATATCGATTGCCTTTGCTTCTAACTATAAAAAACTCAGGTAATTGACTATGTCTTGAGTTAACCTCAATAACCACAGATGGTGGAGAAAGTGGACGTGTAAATATGAGAAAATTTTATAAAAGCGGAACCTTCAATTACTTACCAGTAATAACTTCAAATTTAAGCAGCGGCGGCGAGAAATTGTCGACCGTTTGCGGAACTTACGCATTAGTATTTTTATAGCACCATAACTACAATCACACCAACTTGTTTGCAACAATTTTACTATACAACATTGCGGCACACACAACACAAAGTACTTGCAGGTTAATCGCGGTAAAACCATAGATTATACTATATACATGACAGAGGCGAATTGACCTACATACTACATCTTATGCTATAATTAAAATTATAATATAAACTTATAATTGCCAACGAAACATATCGTCCATCAAAATGCAAGACATTTTTGAAAAGAAAATAACTACAATGGGTGGAACGGAATGGAAAGAGAAAAATAATAATTAATTTAAGGAAACCCAGGAAATTTTTACGTGAACAAAAACCAAAACAAAAAAAAATTATACGATGAAAGATAAAGGAAAATATACAAGGAAGGTAAAGGATACAGCTTACTGACAAGGCGCTTTAGTTCGTCTTGTGCGGTTTTGGGAGTTCCTGGATAGACCGCAACAACATATCCAAAGGACCATCGAAGTGGATGGACGCTGCCAGCTACAATTAGTATTAAGATATCCACCTGAACCAGCGAAAACGTTTTATGCCATTTGGACTATGGTTGGAGCGTGTGCAAATACTCCTTAAACACCGAGACCAGAAATCTTGATGAATTCGCTGGAGCAATTGCCAACGAGACAGGCGGTCAAGCGGCAGGTGAGAATGGGTAGGTTCTGGAATAGCGACTAAAGAGGTGAAAGTCAGAAAGTGATCTGGTGTCAGGCAACTTAAGTCGTTGGGGTCACTGCTCACGGAATTGAGAGGACGCAAGTTTAAGATACCCTCAATCTGAGCAAAGAAAACAACTAGTTCTTCACTAGTTAGAACCTGCTCACCTATGGTACAAAGAAGCAACATTTTAATCCACTTCACACCCGCCTCCTACAAACCACCAAAACCAGGCGCCGAGGGCGGTATAAAGTACCAAGAACTATGTTCTTTCGCGACTGATTATGCAAGAGAAATTAAGAGTATATGAGCACCCCCAAAATTTGTGCCGCAATCATTCTAGAGATTATCGTAGCGGCCACGCTTGGCAATCAATCAGCGTAGGGCAGCTAAAAAGGCGTCGGTTGACAGGTCAGAAAGTAATTCAAGATGAAGTGCCGTAGTATGCATCTAAAGAGACATAAATATGCTTTCAACACCTTGCGCCCCCCCCCCTCCCCGTACTCGCGACATGGTAATAGATAAGGAGCCAGCAAAATCAACGTCCAAACTCAAAAAGGGTATGGCTTGAGTAACTCGGCATGGAGGAAGGTGGCCCATAGGAGGCTGTGATGCGGTAGGATTAGTCTCTTCCAACAAGTTGCATACTGACTCGAAACTCGACGAAACAATCTTGAAACAATTCAAAATACGTTGATGAACGATAAAATCAACCATTTGAATACCAGCGTGGAAGTATCTCAGATGAACAAAGTTTATATACAAATCCGTAAAGTGACTTTTATTAAGTAAAAGTACGGGACATTTCCTGTTAGAGAATATGAACGCGTGAGATAGGCGACCACCAACCGCTAAGATTCCCTCTCTAAGAAAGACATAATGCAAAGAGCCTTTTTTAGAACTGACCCGGACTGGATGGCGCTCATTCAATAGAAAAGTAAGTCTGTTGAGTATTTTTAATAAAGGGATTTAAAGAGCTATAGAGCTCGAAATAAGACAAAAGTCCAGTGGGTTTTGCCAACTGATTTTGTATGTTACGGACACAGCGAAGAGTCTAAGAGACAATGCGAATGATAAACTCAAAAGACAAATAACTTTCCAAAATCGGTTCAATCCAAGAAGGGGATGCGACAGCAGACAAAACAACAGAACGTTCCTCGATGAGAACCTCCCAAGAATTAAAAAACGGAATGAGGGGACTGCGAGTCTTGAAGTAGCGATACAAGGCAGGTGATGCCGCCCACCATAAAGAACAATGACAGAAGTAGGAAGGTAGCAAACCACGTGATCTCACATAGGACGAATTCTCATTGGAAGGAATATGATTCCCAAGAAGTGTGAGAAGTGTTTTCTTGAATATAAGAAACTTAATTGACAACGAATGTCTTCTACCGCTGCGGTGGGGAACAAAACTACGAAAGAACGACCATGGAGTCAGAACAACAAAAAATTTCTTTATATGGAGATCAAAAGTTTTGAAGATAAAAGATAAGTTTCGAGACCAAAAACGGTGGCTAACAGTTTGAGTATAAGCAAAGAGAGCGTACGAAGCGGAGCAAATCTAGGTTGAGCACAAACTAAGCGAACCCTAATGGAGGAAGAGGTAAGAACACGAAAATAAACGACAGCATAATAGCCGGGTGCGGAAGCGTCTGCAAAACAATGAAGTTTACACGCAGAAAATTGTGGCGGAAGTAGCAAACGTGGTGAAGCAAAATCAAAAAGAAAAAGTAATTCATTCAGATATTTTTTCCACAAACAGAGTAAGTTGTGGGAAGGGGCCCTTTGGCTTAGGATGAATATTTTGTTCTTTCTTACTACTTTTTGATATCTTCTGGGTAGTAGTTGTAGTCTTTCTTTCATATGTCTATTTGTTCTATTGCTTTTTGTTTCTGTATTTCTCCTATTACATTTCGTTCCTTTTCTGAAATTTTTTTTTTATATATTGTGTTAATTGCACTATGAATTTTCCAAGTTTTAGTATTTCTGTTTGTATTCTGTGTCGCCATGGCGGTATTGTTTGTTTTTTTTGTTTGTTTACTCTCGATTGCTTTTATGTTGCTTGAATTCTTCTTGTGGTGAGTGCTCCCGTATAGATTAGTTTTTGCAGTCCTTCCACAGTGGTATAGTTTTGTATTTTGTTTCCTATTAATATGTTATGTGTGCAATTGTTGTGTTTAGGTTTGTGTTGTCTGGTATTTTGTGTACACATGTTTTTAAAATTATCTTTATTAACGTTTCGATCCATGACCTAGGATCGTTTTCAAAATAATAAAAACTTCTTCTTGAAGTTTTTATTATTTTGAAAACGATCCTAGATCATGGATCGAAACGTTAATAAAGATAATTTTAAAAACTATGAGTTGTTTAATCCCCAAAGAAGATTAAGAAGAATGCTTAACAAACCACAACAAACATACAGGGTGTGTACACATGGTTTCATGTAGTTGTTTGTGTCTTTGAATTATATGTATGTTATTTCAAATATTTTCTCTGTTGCTAAGATTTCTTGTGTTACTTCATGTGGCACTGGTGTGTTTATTTGTTTTTCGTTCTGGTTATTATGTATTTTGGTGTCTTAATGTGTTTCGTTTCCTTTGTTTGTTTGCTGTTGGTGTATGTTTTGTTTGGTCCCTAACACAAGGCTGTCCTCAAAGATCTATTCTTTCACCTACTCTTTGGAACCTATCCATTAACCCTCTCCTTGACCTTAATATTCCAAACACAGATATCTTCGCTTATGTAGATGACCTTACGTTCCTCATTCACGGAAACTCCCGCCTCCAACTACAATCCACTACAAATATCCTAATCCAACATATCGAAGAATGGTCAATCCTAAATAAGCAACCCATCTCCCCTACTAAATCCAAAATGTTACTTCTAAAAGGCTTCCTTGACCTCCGCCGCAGTCCTACTATCCATTATCCTAGGAACACCCTTAACCTTCTCTGAATCTGTCTCCTACCTCGGTATCCATTTAGAAACTCGTCTGATGATGCACACCCACCTGCACAATATTCAGTAATCCTTACGAAAATCAATTCAACTAGCTCCACCTACAAGGAGACTAATCCTGAACAATATCATCATCCCCATCATTCGCTACGTTGTTGACTCTTGGTTGGTATCCCTTCATAACCCCACATTCCCGCAGAATCCTAAACCCAATCATACGTCCTTACCTGTTATACGTCTCTCGAGCCTTTCGAACCACCTCCACTGCCTCTCTATACATAATATTAAAAATTCTCCCCTTAGAAATCCAACTACATCATTTCGTGCAAACGTGTAATCAAAAATTCCTTCGTCCGATCCATCTCCATAATGAAACACTATCTCCAGAAATGTACCGCACAATCCCTACTTCCGATCTTAAGATCCGTATCTACAACTCCCTCCTTCACTCTTGGGCAAGAATCATGGTCCTACTCCGATATCGACAGATACACCCACCAAATATTTCCTACCACTACCAACATCCCCACTCACATACAAAATTCCAGCCGTACAACTATCCAATTCCTAACTGGTCATGGAAAATTCCGATCCAAACTACACTCCTTTCACCTAATACCCTCTTCTCTATGCCCATTTAATCTTGATTCCTCCGAAACTCCAGAACAGCTACTATACCATTATCCCGCCCTCACTACCATCCGAAATACTTTCAAAAAAATCATTCAACTCGACCTATTTTCCCCACTACCCGATTTTAAATTCATAATCACTAACTTTCCACTTTCTTCACATGCCTTCCTACAAGGAATTTTAGACACTAAAACTCCTATAACCCCCCCCTTAGCCCTTCTAACCAGCGATCAAACATGAAAACAACAAGTTGATACTGCATCGGACTACAAGAAGCTCCACCGCCTTCCCTAACCTGGATCAAGTTTTGACGTCACCCGAAGGTAAAAGCGAGTCTGAGGAGAAAACCATCTAAAACCGAATGAACTTTAATTTATTTTGTTTTTCTTAATTGTTTATTTCCTTTTTATTTAACTTAGACTGTCATGCTAGAATGGGCCAATGGCCTAGGTATAGCTTAAAATAAAGAATATTCATACATACATACAAGGGGTATCATCCCAGTCTAATCTAAAAGATCACAAACGCCGAATTTAATGTTAAAGAAGAGATAAAATTTCTATAAGGTCGAAAATACCGGCAAAGTTGGAAAGTAAGTTGCGCTTAGTACAGGTGGTACACTGTGGCTGAACTAGAGAGCAAAAAGTATTTGAGATAAGATTTCATTAAAGACCTAGAACTTTCAGAGATTGAGTGTCAGGATTCGTAAAAGAGAGAGGTATTGCGAAGCAAGAAAATCCTTTGTAATTTCGGACAATTAATAGACTACTTGCCGCCTTGCCGAACGTATGGCCTCCGTACCAAAATAATGTTACGTTATCTTTTTCTTTTAAATTCTTTCTTAGGACCACATCTAACCTTATTATGGTAAACCATTAATGTCTGGTGTTTGAAAATATCTTGGAGATTTTATCTTAACTAATTATTATTTCGAACCACAAATGGTTTGTTACTTATCTTTTCCTTTGAAATTGTCTTGGAGATTTAATCTTCGTCATCATCGTTATTAGGTCGTTAGTCGTTGAACTGGTAAGACGCGTACCTCCATTGTTTCCTATTCTGAGCTAACCTACACATTTCTCTGTAATCCCACAGCCTACACCTTTCACTATCTGCAAGCCATAGTCTGATATAGGTCTACATCTACCTCTCTTTTTACCTATCTCTGCCTGTAATATATACCGCACTATTCCCCAAATGCCTTAGAACGTATCCGGTCCTTATATTTCCCCCTTTTTTTTTTTATTCTCCACGGATCTTTCTTTCCCTACTATGTCCAAAGCTTCTTTACTATTAACTGTGTCTGTCCATGCTATCATCATCATACATCTGAAGCACCACATTTCAAAAAGCTTCTACCATATTCCTGTCTGCTTCTCGTACTGTTTCTATTTCATTACGCAACAGTGCTATGCTGCACACATATGCTTTTAACAATTCTTTCTTTGTTCCTATGTTTGTTGCCTTCGAACATAGCAGTTGCTCTTTTTTGTTAGATACAGCTCGACTCCCCTTCTAAATATATACCCTATTTCACCGATATTCAGTGGCAAGTAAAGGGGGTTAAGCAACTTGCGGTTACCAAGATTTTTCAACACTTCGACATTGGACGAATTAATAGTTTTCCAATAAATCGTTTCGCACAATCAATATTACTTGATAATATTGCAAAACCAACACCTGTAGTTGTTAATAATTAGCATCAGATTTAACTACAATTATTCTTTTCATCATCTGATTTTGTTTCTTGGAACTGGTTCGACGCGTATCTCCATTGATTTCTATTCTGAGTTAGCCTACACATTTCCCTGAAATTCCCACAGCCTACATCTTTGACTATCTGTGTGCAATAGTCTAACCTAGGTCTACATCTCCCCTTTCTTTTTTCCTATCTCTGCTTCTAATATATTCCGCACGCACTATTCCCTCAGGCCTTAGTATGCGACCTATCCTATCTTTCCTATTTTTTACTGTTTTCCACACATTTTTTTCTTCTCCTACCACTTCTAGACCCTCCGTTCTTAACCCTGTCTGTGCATTATATCTTCATCATTGGTCTGTAGCACCACATTTCAAAGGCTTACATCTTGTTCCTGTCTGCTTCTCCTATCGTCCAAGTTTCACAGCTGTACAGTGTTGTGCTCCACACATATGATTTTAGCAATCTTTTCGTTGTTTTTAGGTTTGTTATTTTTGAACATAGTAGTTACTTTTTCTCGGTCCTGTTCTCATGTATGTTTTATAACTTTTGTACTTTTCCAATCTTAGGTTATTTGACTTCCTAGGCTGCAGAAATCCTCAACCTCTTGCAAGTTCTCGTTTCCTATTTGTATTCTATTTTTTGATTTATTTTCTCTTCCTTTACATACTAGTACTTTAGTTTAATTTTTGCTAATTTTCATTAGGCAAATCTAAGCATATTAATCTTTTGTCTCCACATAATAATTCCAAATATCTTTCTGCATATAACAGTATTCATTGCCTCTTCGATGTACAAGTTAAAAATTAACGGGAATCAACCACTTCCCCGTCTCACCCATTTCTTAATATTTACTTCTCTACGTTTGTGCTTTAATTCTAGGACCCCTGTTTGCTTATCGTATAATCTATTTACTATCCGTTTATTCTTGAAACTCACTCTAACCTTTTTGAGTACTTCGGATATTTTTTTTCATTTTACACTGTCAAATGCTTTTCAGATTTACATTGTTGTTAGTTTCTCTCCTGCATAAAAGTTCCTTACATATTTTTGCTATCTAACCACTTTCTCTACATTATCTATAATGATGTCTCCTTCCGCGCCTCATATTTTTGCTATACGGTTTTATATCCCTAAAATTGATTCTAATTAGTTTGTATGCTTCGTCTGTCTTTACTATTTCCATCTTAGTTTGTACCTCTTTGCACTTTTCATCAATCCATTGTTTTTCAGCTTTCCTACATTTGCGAATACTTACCCATTTAATGGTTTTATATCTCTGTTTTCTTGTTTCGTCTGATCTGTTTTTATATTTTCGTCTTTCCTCTATTAAATTCAGGACATCCTGTTAATATGGTTTCTTATTTTCTTTTTGTATATATTCCACAATATCTCTGGCCGTCATGACTAAGCTAGATTTAATGTTATTCCATTCCATTTCTACTTCTTTAGTATCAGTTTCCTTTGTCGCTTCTGGTGTTTAAACCAAATATACCTACTGCCGCTTCTTCCTTATCTTCACCTACCGCTGCATTAAAATCCCTCATAATTATTAAATCTTTACGCCCTTTTACGCAGTTTAACATGTCTTCGATATCTTTGTAAATCGCTTCTACCACCTTCTCATTGTAGCTAGAGTGTTACATGCCAAAAATCGGCTATGTATCACTTTTAGATTAAGTATAAATATGTGAGTAAATTCCCGCAAATATTTTCAAATAAACTTGTTAATATCCGTCCCTCCGGACAGTTGCGTTTGCGCAAAAGAATGCGCAGGCGCGGAGTGAATGGCGCAAATGCACGGTGTGTAATGCGATGCTATTATACTACGAGTCCTGAAACCGAAAACAGCTACCTGTGTCGTGGTGTGTCTTTTCCCTTTTTTTAGGATGTAGTTTCCTCCTACAAACAAAGAGGATGGACGGATGAATCTGTAACAACGATGGCATAGCCGACCCACACGAAACACAAAGAGATGGCCCTAGGATATAACTAAGGTGCGATTTAAGTGAGTACATTGCTTTATTGTAGTGTAAATTGAGAATTGTATCACTTTTAACGTGTCTGGTATTTGATACAATTTGCCGCGTATTTAAGTCATATTAAACGATTGCGCAATAATTTGAAACGCGGGAAACCGTAACAAGAGGTGAGCATGTATACTTGTATTATTACTGTATTTACTAGTTTAGTTTCTAATCTAACCAAGAGTACTCTCGTTCTTTTGCAAGTAGTTTCCTACATAATGTCCTATCTTTTTAGCATAACATCTTGACACCCGAATTTCCTTCCTGATATCCTGCATTAATTATCCTAAAATCTCCGCTACAAAAATCCTCCACCTTTAGCCACGTAACTACGCTAATTCCTACTATGCCTAATGATAACTAATCCATTTCAATTTTCAAGTTTTCTAGCTTATTTACATACTTCGTATTTCTGACATTCCGCGCTTCGACTCTCAAAATGTTCCTCCTTCTTCTTTTAAGCTTTCAGATCACATCCTCTGTAGTAATCGCCTCCCATAGATTCGATTGGGGGACTATTTTAACTCCGGAATATTTTACCCCAGAGGGCGCCATCATCTTAAATAACAATTTAAGTACGCTGTGTACTTGGGAGTTAATGTGGTGGTTTTTCGTTTCCTTCCACATCGCAGTAGTGTGCCTTAGAATACCATACCGACCCCTATGGTCTCTGCCGATCTAAGTACCGAAAGAGCTGCCGCCTTCTTTCGGAAACCTGTCTTAGTCTAGTTTCTCACTAAAGACCCCACTAATTTGGTTAAACTTAAAATTTGTTTTTTTTTAGGTATTTATTACTGAAACAGGCAGTCATTCCACCCGTTCAAGTAATCTAGAACTTCGTCAAGGTGCAGATCCATTCGGACAAGTACAAGAACCACAAAAAACCTAAGAATCGCATAAAAGAAAATAAAACAGTATTCCAGTGTGTTTGTGTGCGTGCGTGCGCGCGTGCGTGCGTACGCAAGCGCGTGCGCGCGCGTGCGTGCGTGTGTGTGTTGATGATGTATGAGTATGTGAGTACATGTATGTTGATGTATGAGTAGGTGAGTGTATGTGAGTGTGTGCGTGCGTGTGTATGAACTGTGTGTGTACATAGTGTGCGTGTATAAAGTGTGGGAGTGTGTATGTGTTAGACCGTTGTAGTCGCCTCTTACGACAGGCAGGTCGTACCATGGGGCTATTTTATTCCCGGACCCACACGGGTGCAAAAAAGAAAGAAAACCCAGCCAAACAGGAAAGTAGATAAAAGGAATCGTAAAATTCAGAAATCAAGTCGTAAGGAGAGCAAAGCCGGCATAACAATCTGGGCCGCGAGGACTAGGTATTGAGCTTAAGACGTTTGTGTCGCCAGCAAGAAAACGAAACGAGATCAAGCATTTTAGAACTTTGCCGACATACGTCTTCAAGTTCGGAAGGAGCATAAACTAATGTCTGCCTCTTTTGGGCAGTTTTCTGCAAAACAGAAACAGTAGGGAGTGTAGTAGTTGTAGCACGAGGTTCAGAAAGTGGTGGAAAGAGTAGTTTAGAAAACTCAAAATGCGTCATAGAAGAAAGTTGTTTGTTGTTAGGATTGGTGGTAAGAAAGTCAGCGGTAGAAAAGGAAACATCATGGGTTGTCAGAATATCAACGGTAGAAAAAGAAAAAGTATTGGCTGTAAGAGAATCAACCTTACGAAAAGAAACACAAGCAGAGCACACTTCAATTACGTTAGATAAAGGGACAGAAACAGATGAAATTTTATCGATGTTAGATAAAGGACCAGCAGTATCACAGTTAGGACAGAATACGGCATTGGCTGTAGGAATATCAACCTTAGGAAAAAGAGCAGAATCTGCTAACACTTCAGTAACATTACATAAAGGAACAGAATCAGGTAGAACTTCGTCAACCTTACATTAACAAACAGCATTAAGAAGAACTTCAACAACAGTAGATAAAAGAACATCAGCTAGAAGTTCATTTACTTTAGCTAAAAGAACAGAAGCAAGTAGAAGCTTGTCAGCATTAGATAAACAAACACAATCAGAAAGAATTTTGTCAACATCAGAAAAATGAGTAAGAGCAGGTAACGTTTCATTAACGTCCGATAAAGGAATAGAATCAAGTGAGACTTTATTACTGTTAGACAACGGAGTAGGAACAGACAAAACTTCAGCCTCAATAGGAACTGATTCCTTGACAATAGTAGATAGAGAAACAAGATCAGGTAAAATCCTGACGGCAACAGCAACAGGAATCACAGTTACAGGCTCACTAACCTCAACAGGACCCTCTTTATCCGTATTCGAAATTATTGTCACTTCAATTACGGTTGTTATTGCAGGCACGACAGAAATTTCTTTAGTAGAAGCATTTAAGAAAGCATGAACAGGTAAGATTTTGGCAAAAACGGTAACAGGCATTAACGATACAGGTTCATGGACTTCAATAGAACCCTCTTTGACTGAATTAGAAATTATCTGAACTTCAGCGACATTTGTGCTTGCAGACACTGTAACGGTACAAAGTAATGTCACACAAAAGGATTGTAGCTGTTGGGACAAGCAGGGCGGTTGTTACCTGTTTTGAAGCTGAATTTGCGAGAGGAAAAAGGAAATCGGTGAGAGGTTGTTAAACAGACCGCACGTATAATAAATACGTTAGTACGTGTAATTTATGTGATTAACCTTAATAAAAATTTGATTTCATCATCATTTTGTTTTCGACCTTACTTAAGGTCGGTTTGGCGCAGCTGTAACTTCTTTTCTATTCTGTGCTAATCTAAAAAGCTCTACCTACCCTTCACAACCTAAATTTCTAGTAATTTGACTAATATAGTTTGGTCTAGGTCTTCCTATATCCTTCTATCTTTTTCTTATCCACCTGGCTCTACATAGATATTAGCAACTTGATAGTTGTTAAAGAACTCTAACATGTTTACATGATTACCATTTATAAGAAAATGAAATATAACCTGGTTATCCGCTTCAAAAAAGGAAAAGTGTTAAATTATATGTTATGGTAAGGCTTAAGCAACGAATCGCTGCCAACATGCCAGACCGCTACCTAATTGTGAGTTGTCATGGTGACATTTAGTTAACTGATTTCTTTTTTGTTTTGTTTTCGAACTTACTTAAAGTCGGTTTGACGCAGCTCTAAATTTTTTTCTATTCTGAGCTAGTCTAAAAAGTCTGCATACCCTTCACAACCTAAATCTCTAATAATTTGACTAATATAGCTTTGTCTAGGCCTTCATACTCTATTTTTATTTGGTAGTCTATAATCTAAGACTTTACTAAATAGTTCCTCATGTCTTAACTGGTGCCCTATCATTCTATCTCTCCTGACCTTCAATTGTTTTTACATACCGGGTTCCTCACCTATCCTTCTATAAACTTCTTCGTTTGTTACTCTATCTGTTCAACTAATCTTTAACATTCTCCTATAACACCAAGTTTCAAAAGCTTCTATCTTTTTCTTATCTACTTCTTTAAATGTCAAAGTCTCACTACCGTATAGTAAAACGCTCCATACGTACTTCTTTAAGAAACTTTTTCTATTATCTAAACTAATACTATTAGCTATTAGTAAGTTTTTCTTTTTTAAAAACATTTTTCTAGCTTGAGCTATTCTAGCTACTATATCCCTTTTGCTACGTCCATCCTTTGTAATTATACTACCTAAATAGCAAAATTCATCTACCTCCTCTAACTCGGTATTACCTATTTTTAATTTTGGTTTAGAACTAGGCTGTAACTCACTTGGCATTATCTTTGTCTTTACTGAGTTAATTCTCATACTATAGTTACTCCGTAGTATCTCCTCTAAAATATTTAAAAACTCTCCTAACTCTTTTCCAGACTCTGCTATAATGGCTATATCATCTGCAAAACGTAACATGTCTATTTTCTGTCCCTGTACACTAATACCTATCTCTTTTTTTTCTCTAGCTAAGTTTAAAGCTTTCTCAATATAAACATTAAAAATCAAGAGAGACAGTATACAACCTTGTCTAACGCCATTTCTAATCTTAGCTTCCTTTTCTATTTCATCAAATCTAATTACTACGCTTTGGTTTTTATATAGACTGTAAATAATTTTTCTATCCCTATGAGAAATTCCTATTTTTCGCAAAACCCTGAACATAACAATCCAATTAACCCTATCAAATGCTTTTTCTAAATCTACAAACGCGATATGAGTCTTTTTATTTTTTTGTAACCTTTTTTCGATAATTAGCCTAATCATTAGTATCGGATCTCTAGTCCCTCTGTCTTTACGAAAACCATATCGGTCTTCGCCTAAATAATTCTCAGTCAAAGCTTCTACTCTATTTTTAATTATTATTGTTAGTATTTTGGAAGCATGAGAAGTTAAACTAACCATTCTAAAATTTTCACACCTATCAGCTCCTGACTTTTTTTGGATTGGGATAATAATATTTTTTTCGAAATCTATTGGAACCTCACCTGTGTGATATATTACTTTTACTAGTTCATATAATCTGTCTAAAGTTTTCTGACTTGCATATTTTATTAATTCTGCGGGAAGATCGTCTTTCCCTGGCGCTTTATTTAGTTTAAGATTCCGAACAGCTCTATCAAATACCTCTCTTAATATTGAGCATCCTATTTCTACATCCCCTTCTTGGTCATCCACATCGTCTCCCTTATATAAATCTTCTAAATATCTTTTCCATCTATCTGCTACCTCAACTTTATTTATTAGAAGCTCATTATTCTCGTCTCTGATACCATTATATTTTTTCCTATCTTCCACAAAAAACTTTTTAAATGCCTAGAAAGCCCTGTCTGTCTTACCTACTCTCAAATCATCTTGTATTCCGTTACAATTCTCCTCCATCCATTTATTTCTAGCTTTTCTACACTCATGTATTATCTTATTTCTAACTGTATTATATTTTTGCTTACTTTGACTATCCACTTCTCTGAAAGGTTTAAGCTTTCTTCTATTCTCTATTAAATCTAACATCTTCTTTATTACCCAGGGTTTTCTCGCTTCTATTTTTTCTTACCTATAGTCTGTGTTGCAGTATCATGTACAGTCAGTTTTATTTCTCTCCATCTATTTTCTACGTTCCCTCCTACAGCTATCTCTTTGCTCTTATTATCTAATACTTGTTTATACTCTTCTTTTACCCTACTATCATTAAGCTTACCTAGATCCCATCCTTCTCTTTTAACCTTTCTCAATTTTTTGAATTTTAGTTTACACTTCATTTTAACTAAGTTATGATCGCTATCTATGTCAGCTCCTGGATAACTACGACAGTTTTTAACTTGGTTTCTAAATCTTTGTTTAACTAAAATATAATCTATTTGGTATCTAGCCCTATCACCTGGCGCTTTTCAGGTATATCTTCTCCTAACATGTTGTTCGAATAGGGTGTTTACAGTTACTAATCTATGTTCCTGGCAAAACTCAACTAATCGTTCTCCTCTATCATTTCGTCTGCCATACCCAAATTTTCCTACCATTTTTTCCTCACTACCTTCTCCCACTGACGCATTAAAATCGCCCATAACTATTAAATTCTCATGTCCTTTTACTTTTCTCACTATACTATTTATATCCTCGTATATCTTTTCTACTTCCTCATCCTCGTACTGAGTTGTTGGCATGTAAACCTGTACTAAAACAGTGTCTGTGAGTTTTATACTCAATCTAACCATAATTATTCTATCACTAAATTGTAAGTACTCTTTAACTTTATGCCCTAATCTTTTACCTAACACCATTCCTGTACATTAGTTGAAAAAGTTGTAATTATTTTATAATTATCTTTCCAAAAGCCATTCCTATCTGGCCATCTCACCTCACTAATACCTAAAATGTCCAGCTCTTCCTTTCTCATTTCGACTAATAAATTCGTTAACTTATCTGCTCTAAGTAATGACCTTACATTCCAACTCCCTATCACTAAATCGAACTGTTGTTTTATATTCCTACGATGACGAGCCCCAAGTACCCCCTCCCGGAGATCCAAATGATGGAGTATTTTACTTCCGGACAAGAATTTTACTTGTGAGCTCTCCATCATATGTATTTCGTGTTTTAGGCCACGCACACCTGCGAAATATTGTGGTAGGCTCCCATATCTTTCCACAACGCAGTTTTTTTAAAATTTTAGCAGAAAGCCGTATCCGTCACGGCCAACCCCCAACAAGCTTGTCAATTATTGAGGATCGCCCGAGACCAACCGACCCTCCTCCAATATCTTTTAGCCAGCAAGGCTGCTGCCCCTTGCTGCGCCTTTTAATCGCGTTTTACGATAAGTAGGCTTCCTATAGTAGTATTCCTTATCCCCTACTATAGGGATAAAAATTTGGTTTGGCGATATGGAATGCATGTCCAGTATAAAGTGGTAATAAGATTAAGTGATGCTCGAGCAGAAATTGCAACTATAAAAAAGGAATCAATTGGTACCAGAAGATAGGGCAAAGGACGCAACGAGCGGAAAGGGTATGTGCCAACGTGTTTTGTATTTGAAAATGTTATGCCTAAGTTTATTTCATTAGTTATAAGAATTCCTAAAATACGGATTTCCAGATTATTTTGAAAGTGCTGACAGAGAAAAGCGTTTCGTAGTGTAGTAATAGAAATAAAACTATTAATTAGAAAACTGTTTCCATGAGTATTTTGTTATTTGAAAGTTTTATCCCTCTTAGGTAACAGAACGGTTACAACACGATAGGAATTTCTTGGGTAGAATCATTTAAGAAAGCGGGAACAAACTCTTGAGAAGCTGGCTGCAAGTTTTTAATTTGAAGTATGGGTTGCAATGGTGGTGGAGGCACAGTTTGGGGTAAAAGTGAAAACGTTGCTCATCTTTTGATTCGCGAAGGACAGAAGAAATTTGTTTCTTATTAGTAGAGGGGCGTAGGGCGTAGGGGCGTGATAGCCGTTAAAATCAATATTATAGTTCAAAGGTTCATTTGGCCGAAAAGGGTACAAGGTGATGGTAGTAGGGCGAGCAGAAGGAGGTGTAGAAAAGGATCTTGAACTAGTGGCGGAAGAAATTTTGTTCGAAGCTATATTGGCCGAAGAAGGGTATTTTTGAACAGTAGTGGCAACATGACCTGGATGAAGTACAGAAGAGAACGTAGAGTTAGCAGCAGAAGAAATTTGACTCATAGAACTCAGAACAGAATTTGAAGTATGATTTGAAAACCTGTTAGTAGTAGGATGACAGTCTGGACAGTTGCGACGAGAAACTCTCTTATACCCGCAACCATAACAGTGGAGTACTTTAGGACGAGTACAACGTGTTGAAACATGACAAGGTTTGTTGCAATTAAAGCATACGACCTGACGAATAAAAGCAGAACTAAGAAGAAGAACAGTAGAAAGTATGGAAAAAGTATCTGATCTACCCGTAGGCGTTAGAGACTAACAACTCGGTCATGTGAAGTGTAAACGTGTTTTCTCAACTGTAGCAGACTTATACGTAAGATCCGGTTCGGTAGGACCCATAGTTCGAGAATTTATTTCGTCTAATAGACGTTTATTATAATCCATGGGTAGGAATTCGGCGTTTAATAAAGTAACAACGTCTTCGTAACATTTGACGGAACGCTGGTGTGCTCGGAAGGAAAGTAAAGCCATTTCGGTAAGTAATTCCGGAGTAAAAAAAAAATTGCTGAGCAGAAATATTACGCGAAACACGGAGTTCCTTAATACGAATCAAGAATTCCGGTAGAGAATTTTCACCTTCAGTTTAGCGAGTGGGTATCCTTTAGTAGGGGTCATTTTAAACCGTAAATGGTTAGCTATTTATCTTTCTTTATAAGTCATCTTTGACATGTTACCTTATCTTACGGTTGCTGCAAAACAAACACACTTTCTATATATCTTTCTCTTTGAAAATATGTTCGAGAACTTATCGTATCTGTTTGATGCTCTGAACATTTGGGATTAAAAGTAGAATTTATCGTAAGAAGAAGAGAGCTAATCTGCCTATTAGTTTTGTATTTGGCAGGATAGGATTAAGAAATTATTTATTGTTACCTTGTAACGTAATGAGTAGAGCATTTTAGATGTATTTGGAACAGCGCCACCTTCACAGACTCACTAATCGTTTTTTAATGGATTTCCTCATTAAAAACCCATTACCACTAATCGCTTTTTAATGGGTTTTCTCATTAAAAACCCTTTAGAACTAATCGTTTTTTAACGGGTTTTCTTATTAAAAACTCATTAACACTAATCGTTTTTCAATGGGAAAACTCATTAACGATGTTATTTTTCCTTACGTGGCGTCTGTCATTACCGCCATCTAACCTAGGTTAGAGTTTTCTTCGACTATCCATATGCACCTTTTCCAGAATTTCTCGGGCAATCTAACCCTGTTTGAATTTTTAAAATCAAACTACCCTTACAAAGTTACACCCTTTTATAGCCACACACTTTTAAATGTTTGTTTATTTAATTTTAACTCATTTTTGTTCGTTTCACCGAGCGAAAGTAGCTTAGTGTCATTAAATTTAACCATTAGGTTCTCATTTTACGAGCGCGATTAATTATTATTTAAAATCTAATATGTTTTAAATAAAGAAATCGAATACTTGACCAGATTCAATGATTCAGTCATTGCCGACTCATTAGTTTGAACGATTTGTATATTATTAGCAAACGCTAACGCTAACTAGCAAACGCAAACCAGTTATAAGTTTAACATTGTTTACTAACCTAGGAATAATTATTTATACGAGGTCAGTCGATTTCTCTGAAAGTGAAATTTTCGTTTTCCCTAATACAAGTAATGTTTAATTGTATTTACCGGAATTAAAAACTGCCGTCGGCCTTACTGCTTATTTTAAAAAAATTCCCGTACAACTTTCCAAGATACTTATAACTGCATATTTGGTGACGTTAAAAAGAATGCAACTATCGGTTACAGTTTCAGTATATAGTTAAAGAAGAACACGTGTTGTACCTATAATTTCTGCTCATCTATATTTAACGCCATCTTTAAAACCTTTTTCGGACATTTACTTTAATCTAGACAATAAAAAACTTAGGAGTGCTACCACTTTAAACCTAAAAATAAAAAACAAGATAGTTTAATGCAGACGTATTAAACTATTTTGTTTTTTATGCAAATTACTAACTAGTGCCTGCTTATAACCCTTAAACGGTTATAGATATCTAGATTTTGCAAGAGGGGTTATTTGCTAATTAGAGCGTGTTGTATTCAATATATAACTTAAAAACGGTTATAGTGTTATAGATATTAAAATTTTGTAAGGTGCAATGCTCCTATCATTTGCAATAGTTAACTATGTTCTTATCATTTTAATGATTTGTTTTTATTTTAGTTGACACGCTTAGATTCGATTTCAGGACATCTATATAGTTTTCGTAGATTAAGTATCTTCCACAAATTGATTAATCGTCTACTACGTTGGGTATTCACAGTCAGGTATGTATGTATGGATATTCTATTATGAGTAAGCATTTTTATGGAAATGATCGAGGAGATGGGGTTTATAAAACTGTTGGCAGGTATTCAAATGGAATATATACTAAATTGTAAGTTTTAAGGTAAAAATTTAACCACCTCAACTACTATCATAAGAAATTAATGATGTTAATTTAGAAATTATTTTTGTATATATTAGCTTGTTTATGTTTTAAAATATAAAGCATACATTGGTATTGTGTAATTCAAATGTCCACATAACTGAAATGAGCATCTAAGTTCTTATGAAAAGAGTTATAACAAAGATGTATATTTATTAAAAGAGTGTTATAAACGTTTCACAAAATTATTACTCAGAAATGTTTTATTTAAAACTATAACATAATTTTATTTACAGCTGTTGATATCTGTAGTTGAAATACAACAATTTAGAAGGTATAAGAGAATAAACTGTAATATGCAGGATGATAGTGACAGAAATTTCTCTAAAATCTATGGTTTAAAGTTAAACATCGCTTGTAAATGCGTGGAATGGACATCTGTTGCACTCTTCCATATACTCAACTTGTCTACAATACTGTTTTCAAACAATTTTGGATAGGTTCTTATAAATTCGTATAATATGGCCCCAATATCGCTATTACTGTATTTGCTTTTAATTATATTATGTGCGAGATTCTGTAAAACATCATTCCTATTTATACTACATTTAAAATAGATTATCGAACTACTTTCTAGCCCACCGTGCAGAGTTAATATATATTTAACCTTTTGGTTTAATTATTTGAATGTGAATGCACTAATTGAAAATTTTAACAATCCTAGATATTAATAAATATTTTTTAAGTTTTACTCTATTATTGAGTTAAATCTAAATAAAAATGCAGATGTGTTTTGCTGTTAGATTTTTGAATATTAAAACATTATGCAAGTTTTTGTTGGAGCTAATTTTAGAAGATGTGATAATTGATTTCGATTCCCCAGGAACTTATATACTAATTTGATAGGTTAAACCATGGGTTTATCATTCTTCTTAATCTTCTTTGGGAATGAAACTACTCATAGTTTTTAAAATCTATTTTATTTACGTTTCGATCCATGGCCTAGGATCGTTGTCAAAAAAAAACATACAGGGAGTATTTTCATGGGTTTATCTCAACAGACAATACTGTTTAGAAATAGATTAAAAATGGACACCGTATGGTTTGTAAAAGAATGATTAGTAAGGGGTTGTTCGATTTGAAAAAAATTCCGAACGATTTGAGAACCTGAGGAAAACACAATAATAATTGATATCTTACACGACGGTTATATTAAAAATACCGCTAAGAGTAATTTTTATAAAAGTTCTAAAAATGGTGCTGGTGGTTAAATACAAACAGGTAAAACCCACTATAAAACAATTATAAGCGTCACTTTTCTAGTCAAGACTTGCATATAACATCAATTAACATAATAAGAAGCTGCGCACGCTCGGCCATCAGCATAAAAGGCGAGGGAGCCATTATACGGCGGTTTGCAACTAGTCGTACAAATTATTTGCAATAGTAGAATGTGCCAAAATTATGCTGTAAAAATAGACTACTTTAAATGGAGAGAATTTGCAATTTTCGATTGAAATTTAGAATCATACAATTTACTCAAGAAACAGCAAACGTAAGATAGAATGGTTTTTTTTGGTGGAGATGTTTTAGAATTACAATTGAATGGTGAATTCAAATTGAAACTGATTGCCGAAACATTTAATAGAAGTGTATCGGTGGCGAATAAATTTTAAGAAGAAAATTTATATAATATGAAAATTACGAAAGATCGGAATGTATTGTGTTACCTGAGTATGAGTGCACCAAGCTATTAAATTTGCAAGAATTAATCTGTTATAAAATGGAGAAATTGAAGTGTAGAAACTTTCTAGAATTTTACGAAAAATTTGTAGATGATTTAAAAAATATATGTAGAAATATGACGGATGAAGAAAAGGTTCAAATTTTATTAGAGGAGGAGAACCGTGCGAGTATTTTTCTGTTTAATGATTGCAACAATTTAAATTACTTGACAGTGTTGGAGGTTATTAAATGTCACCCCATTCAGTACTTAGAAGATGCGACTGCGAGGCGATCGCTTACGTAAATGTTTAGAGATTTGGCTATCTCAGATTCACCAGACTCTGGTTATCACAGCGGTTTATAGATGTTATCAATACATGTATATATTTTATTAAAAACATAATATTTCTTAATAAAGTTTGTTTTACTTATTTGTTTCGCCAACATCAGCAAAAAATCTAAGACGCATGTACGCCTTACAACCAAACTTACGGAAATTTTATAAAAGGAAATTATACATTTTAAATTAAATAATTAGTACTTAAATGTTAAACAAAATTTTATTATTATAAATATAATTTAATAAATTTTATTGTTTTAATCAAGTTTGAGTCGGACTACTTAATGATATAAGCTCCCAGCACCACTCAAACAAACAGAAAAATAGAGAATAATTAATTGAAATTGTTAACATATATTCTGTGATTAGTCCCGGGTATTGTGATTCCTCCGAATAAGTCAGTTTGATGTACGGTTAGAATATCTTCATCCGAATTAGGAATGATTGCTTCATAGTGATTTCCATGTATCACATCCCTGCAATTTTCAGCGCAATGAACTACAGCTAAAGGCTCGCGAACTGATTGATCTTCTATTGCACAAAAATTATATGATGTGAAACTGAAGCCGAAATGATAATAAGAATCATTTGGATATCTATTAAAGTTTATATTAGTTTGTACTGTTAACATTTTTCAAATAAATTCGATTATCTCGAAAGCTAAATGAGATACCGAAAAGTGTATAGCATATCTGTAATCAGCGTAAAAAATTAAACAAGGTACATATATATCATTTATTGTACGACGACGTAGCGATTATATTAACTTATTTCGTAAGTTTGGTTGATTATTAATGATGTATTAAACTATCTTGTTTTTTATTCTTAGATTTAAAGTGGTAGCACTCCTAAGTTTTTTATTGTCTAGATTAAAGTAAATGTCCGAAAAAGGTTTTAAAGATGGCGTTAAATATAGATGAGCAGAAATTATAGGTACAACACGTGTTCTTCTTTAACTATATACTGAAACTGTAATCGATAGTTGCATTCCTTTTAACGTGACCAAATATGCAGTTAATAGTATCTTGGAAAGTTGTACGGGAATTTTTTCAAAATAAGCAGTAAGGCCGACGGCAATTTTTAATTCCGGTAAATACAATTAAACATTACTTGTATTAGGGAAAACAAAAATTTCACTTTCAAAGAAATCGACTGACCTCCTATAAATAATTATTCCTAGGTTAGTGAACACTGTTAAGCTTATAACTGGTTTGCGTTTAACTAATAATATACAAATCGTTCAAACTAATAAGTCGGCAATGACTGAATCATTGAATCTGGTCAAGTATTCGATTTCTTTATTTAAAACATTTTAGATTTTAAATAATAATTAACCGCGCTCGTAAAATGAGAACCTAATGGTTAAATTTAATGACACTAAGCATGTACTTTCGCTCGGTGAAACAAACAAAAATGAGTTAAAATTAAATAAACAAACATTTAAAAGTGTGTGGCTATAACAGGGTGTAACTTTGTAAGGGTAGTTTGATTTTAAAAATTCAAACAGGGTCAGATTGCCCGGGAAATTTTGGATAAGGTGCATATGGATAGTTGAAGAAAACTCTAACCTAGGTTAGATGATGGTAATGATAGATGTGACGTAAGGAAAAATGATAACATCATTAATAAGTATTCCTATTAAAAACGATTAGTGTTAATGAGTTTTTAACGAAAAAACCCATTAAAAACGATTAGTGTTAATGAGTGTTTAATAAAAAAACCCATTAAAAAACGATTAGTGCTAATGGGTTTTTAATGAGAAAACCCATTAAAAAACGATTAGTGTTAATGAGTTTTTAATGAGAAAACCCTTTAAAAAATGATTAGTGGTAATGGGTTTTTAATGAGAAAACCCTTTAAAAAATGATTAGTGGTAATGGGTTTTTGAGAAAACCCATTAAAACACGATTAGTGCTAATGGGTTTTTAGTGAGAAACCTCATTAAAAACGATTAGTGTTAATGAGTGTTTAATGAGAAAACTCATTAGAAAACGATTAGTGCTAATGGGATTTTAATGAGAAAACCCATTAGAAAACGATTAGTGCTAATGGACTTTTAATGAGATTTCCAATTAAAAAACGATTAGTGGTAATGAATTTTTAATGAGAAAACCCACTAAAAGAACGATTAGTGCTAATGGGTTTTTAATTAAAAAACTCATTAAAAACGATTAGTGTTAATTAGTGTTTAATAAAAAACCCATTAAAAAACGATTACTGCTAGTGGGTTTTTAATGAGAAAACCCATTAAAAAACGAGTAGTGCTAATGGGGTTTTAGTGAGAAACCCCATTAAAAACGATTAGTGTTAATGAGTTTTTAACGAAAAAACCATTAAAAACGATTAGTGTTAATGAGTTTTTAATGACAAAACCCTTTAAAAAATGATTAGTGGCAATGGGTTTGTAATGCGAAAACCCATTTAAAAACGATTAGTGGTAATGGATTTTTAATGAGAAAACCCACTAAAAAGAACGATTAGTGCTAATGGGTTTTTAATTAAAAACTCATTAAAAACGATTAGTGTTAATTAGTGTTTAATAAAAAACCCATTAAAAAACGATTAGTGCTAATGGGGTTTTAATGAGAAACCCCATTAAAAAACGATTAGTGGTAATGGATTTTTAATGAGAAAACCCACTAAAAGAACGATTAGTGCTAATGGGTTTTTAATTAAAAAACCCATTAAAAAACGATTAGTGCTAATGGTTTTTTTAATGAGAAAACCCATTAAAAAACGATTAGTGGTAATGGATTTTTAATGAGAAAACCCATTAAAAGAACGATGAGTGCTAATGGGTTTTTAAAAACCCATTAAAAAACGATTAGTGTTAATGAGTGTTTAATGAGAAAACTCATTAAAAACGATTAGTGGTAATAGGTTTTTAGTGAGAAAACCCATTAAAAGCAATTAGTGCTAATGAGTTTTTAATGAGAAAGCCCATTAGAATACAATTAGTGGCGCTGCGGCAGTGACGCTGTTCCAAATATATCCAAAATGCCCTACTGTAATGCTTCCCCTATAAGTTTCGATTGCTAAAACTACTATACGTACTACATCCCTTTCTCCTTCCTATTTGAATCATAAATACGCATTGCATTGCTTTTTTATACGTCAAATGTTTTAGAAAAAAATGCACACCGTGAAATTTCAATCAATTATTAAATATCAATTGCTTTCCGTGAAATCATAAAAACTTTTACTTAACGCGTAAGTTTGAACATCCCTTCTCGACCAACGAAACTAGAAAAATGATTAACCCTTTTGCAACACAATGCTTTCTTTCCACCCACAGGGTTTAGTACAATATCTCCCACATTCTCCAATCAGTAAGAACTCTTATTGGCGCCAGACTTTTTCAACGACCATTACCAAAACGTATCAAGATCAACTAATCCTTCTTAATGTACAAATCCTTGGGTAACTTCCAACAATTCAATGAAAGAGTGATTTATTACAGACCATTGCCAACTGCGCAAAAACAAATAATTCCGAAAAGACTGGTTTAATTTACTATTATCAATTGGTATGCAAATCCGCCTGCATGCATGGTGGTTTTGAATGGTGATTTAATCAAAGCACGTGGTTTCAGTGACGCAGTCGTAGTTGTGTAGTTTCCCTCACGGAGTGTATTGACGCGTGACGTCACCTTAAAGTAAACCAATCAATATACTATTATGAGACATGGGAAACTCCTCGACTTGAGTATACAATTTCGCTATTTTTGATTTTGAATTGTGGTAGTAATACTGATAAAAATTGAACTGGTTTCTCTTTTCCATTAAGGATCAAGAATTTCTAACACTTATTAAGATGTGGGGGTGTAAAAACTGGCTATAAGGGTTTTAATTGTGCTCTTTTTTAAACACGAGTACTTTAACATTTTGAACGAAGATAATTTTTTCAAGTGGCAAAGCTCTTTTAGACAAAATTGAATTAAAGAAGCTTTTAAAATATGTCGAACCCTAAATTAAGTTCTCTATTTTAATGTATTATCGATTTTACTTTGTCTTACAAATATTTCTGAAATGAATGCAATTATTATTAAACTCTACAATGACATAGCAATTTTTAATTTTATTTGAATAACCGGTGAGAATTGTTGACCATATGAAACATTTAACAGCACGCTTTAAAACAAGCCAGACAACAACCTACGTCACGTCATAATCAAGATCTAGAGATGCATGAAGTATGTAGTGAAAGTTGCTAAGAAAGGGTGCAAAGTGAATCTGGAACATTCTGCGAGTCGGAGCGTGGAATGTCAAAAGTATGAAGCAAGTAGGTACGCTAGAGAACCTGAAACTCGAAATGAATAGGATAGCACTAGACATAGTAGGAATCAGTGACAAGTCGGGGGATTTTTGGAGTGGAGACTTCCGGGTAATTCGCAGGATCAGAAGAAGAAAATTCAGGTGTGGTAATGGTTATGCGAAAAAAGATAGAACACTGTGTAGAAAACTACCAACAAAACAACGAAAGAGTACCCGCGGTTAGATTAGAATCTATACCGGTAAACACAATAATAATACAAGTATACATGCCCACCTCTAGCTACAGTGACGAAGAGGTAGAAGCCATCTACAAAGATATCGAAGACATACTAAGACACGTAAAAGGACATAAAAATTTATGAATTACGAGGGATTTAAATGCAGTGGTAGGTGAGCGTAGAGAAAGAGTGATAGTAGGTTTATTTGGTTTAAGTGCGAGAAACGACATGGAAAATAGGTTAGTAGAATTTTGTGACAAGAACAATTTAATCATCACAAACACATTATTTCAACATTATGCTAGATGATGATACACGTGAAAGATGCAGAGGAATATAGGAAGATATCAAATAGATTACATTCTTGTTAGACAACGGTTTAGGAATCAAGTCAAAGACTGTAGAAGCTATCCAGAAGCAGATACATACACTGACCACAACATCGAATTTACGAAGGCCGCTCTTAAATTAAAAAATAATCCAGTCAAAATATACTAAATTATGATTCAAGTTTGCATTAATTCCCAACAAGCTGGATGTTTGTGCAGGCCTTGGATGCGTCATTACAAATGGCATGTCAAAAGTCCCCATCGATCCCGCTTGTGCGTTGTTTTTTATTCGACGTCAAAGGTCACAAATTTGCGTTTTTTCCGTATATCTCTGAAACAATGAGAGCTATCGGAAAAATGGTTTAAACAAGGTTTGTAGATCCTGTATTATTATTTCAACGCATGAGTATTACGAAGACATTTGAAGATGAGCTTGAAAAATTCTTCGAGTACGAATTAGCCCCTTACTCTTTATCGCTCTTTGATGCAATTGGAATGCGTAAGATACAGAAGTCAGCCATTTATGATTGCTTTGAATGTGTGAACATTGATATCGAAAGTGCAAATGCTACCTACATCATCGATGGAGGATACCTGTTACATCGTGTTGTGTGGGATCGAGAGAACAAATTTGAGGATATTTTGGACAAATATCTTCAGTATGTTCGTAGACACTTTGGTCATAAAGTTACAATAATATTTGACGGTTATACTGATTATACGAAAAATATCAAAGCTGCAGAACAACGTCGTCGTGCTAAACAAACATCTTCATCGTCTGATATCGTTTTTGATCGATCAATGACTGTTCCGACAAACCAACAGCAGTTTCTTGCTAATACTCACAATAAATCTCGTTTGATTTCGATGTTATGTGAAGAATTTGCAGCTGCCAATATTGTTCTGGAACAAGCTCAAAATGACGCTGATGTCCTCATTATTAGGCGGCTCCGTGGCGTAGTGGTATGTGTGTGACTACTACGCCCTAGGTCCCGGGTTCGAATCCCGACACGGTCCGCTTGAAAAATGTTAGGCGAGCATTTTTCGCAAAAAATACACCCTCGTTCGGATGAGAGGTAAAATGGAGGTCCCGTGTGTGAGTGTTGTCACGCACGTTAAAGATCCCTACCTTGCTTGGAACAGCAAGGATTCGGCAAAATTCAAAATTTTCCAGGTAAAAAAAAAAAACTCGCTTCCTGACCAATGTAGTACCTTCGGGTGGAGCATTTGGAAATCACATGTAATGTCCTCATTATTGAAACCGCAATTGAGCAATTCAGTAGCACCAATCCAACTATCGTTGTTGGAGAAGATGTAGATTTGTTAATAATCTTAACTGCACGAACACCTAGTGATAAAACCATTTACTTTTTAAAACCTGGAAGAGCTCAAGTTCAAACGAAAATATATTCTTCACAAAGTTTAACTGCATATGAATTAATGAATAATAGTTTGGAACCAATCCAGACTTTACTGCCACCTGCTCCAGAAAAATTACTCAATACAATTTTTTGTAATTGCAAAAAAGGCTGCACAAACAATTGTGGGTGCAGAAAAGTTGGATTGTATTGTTCATCGGTATGTACCAATTGTCAAGGCCAATCTTGCACCAACATTGAATCAAATGCAACAGATGAAGATTGTTTCGAAATTGATGAGGATATAACTGATATATCTCTCTTCTTGGAGCAGTCTACACAAATCGAGCAAGAAGAGGAAGAAGACAGTGAAGAAGAAGAAACGAGTGACTATGAAGAATTTGATGATGAATGATGATGTAATTTTCTTGCTGTTAAAATTTTCATTAAATTTAAATTAAAAAAAAATTTCATCAATAAAATAGTGTCCCATTACATTCCTTCAATCAAAATATAGTGTGGAGTATTCCTACTGGGAAAACCACGTTAAAAAAAAGCGCCGTGTACACTACCTCAGAGGTGGTGCGGAAATGTGTACATATAGTCGAAAATACGACTTTCCTGCGGTCTAAAGTCAGGATATCTCGAAAGCGATGCTTTGTAGAAGAAAAGTGTTGAAATCTTTTTTGTAGACAATTTTACGATCTACAAACTTTGTCTGAACCATTTTCCGATAGCTCTCGTTGTTTCAGAGATATACGCAAAAAACGCAAATTTGTGACCTTTGACCTCGAATAAAAAACAACACACAAGCGGGATCGATGGGGACTTTTGACATATCATTTGTAATGACGTATTAAAGGCCTGCACAAAAATCCAGCTTGTTGGGAATTAATGCAAACTGGAATGTCTATTTTGACTGGACTAAAATTTGAAAAAAACGAATGGAAAAAGGCACTTTGACTTTAAGAAGCTAAAAGATAAAGATATCCACGAAAAATTTGAAAAAAGGTCAAATGAATTGCTGAAAGATATCGGGAAAATTTCTGATACTAAGGAAGTAGAAACAGAATGGAATAACATTAAATCCAGCCTAGACATGGCAGCCAGAGATATTCTCGAGTATACACAAAAGAAATAAGAAACCATGGATAATAAAGGATATCCCAAATTTAATAGAAGAAAGACGAAAATACAAAAATAGATCAGACGAAACAGGAAAACGGAGATACAAAGCCATAAAATGGGAAATTATTCGCAAGTGCAGGAAAGCTAAAGAACAATGGATTGATGAAAAGTGCAAAGAGATACAAACTAAGATGGAAATAGGAAAGACAGACGAACCATACGAATTAATTTGAATGAATTTTTGGGGATATAAAACTATATAGCAAAAATGTAAGGGATGCGGGAGGAAACATCATTATAAAAAATGTAGAGAAAGTAGCTAGATGACAGAAATATATAGGGAACTTATATTCATGGAAGGAACTAACAGCATTAGAACAGGAATCAGACGTTGAAAATGATGACCTAGGATATCCTATATTTAGAAATGAGTTTGAATTAGCGTTAAAGGGTCTGAAAAATGGTAAGGCGCCGGGTATAAATAAGGTGCAAGCAGAAACTCTAAAAGTCGCTGGACAAGCAGTAACAAAACGTCCTTTTCCGACTTGTAAGCTATATCTATGAGACAGGCGAGATACCCAAAGATTTCAAACGTAACATCATAGTAACTATACAAAAAAAAAGAGGCGCGGATAGATGTGAAAAATTTCGAAAAATATGTTTGACAGCAAACGTGCAAAAAATATCAACTATAATTGTACCAAGACGAATGGGAAAACGAGCTGAAGAAATACTGCGAGATCAATTTGGGTTTAGGCGAAACAGGGGAACACCCGATGCTATTTTAGCACTGAGGGAGATAATGGAGAAAACAACAGAGAAGGGGGAAAGCGTATATATAGTTTGTAGATCTGAAAAAGGCATTCGACAATGTAAAATGGCAAAAAATGTTCGAAATACTCAAAAAGTTTGGAATGAGTTTTAGTGATAGATGGATAGTGAATTGCTCATACAAAAAGCAAACAGCGGTAATAGAATTAGAGCAAGAAAGTAGAGAAGTAAATATTAGGAAGAGGGTGAGACAGGGATGTGCGTTATCCACATTAATTTTTAACTTGTACATAGAAGAGACAATGAATACTGTCAAATGCAGGAAGACATTTGGAATTAATATGCAGGGACAAAAAAATTGATATGCTTAGATTTGCAGATGAGATAGCGGTATTAGCATTTAGCAAAGAAGAGTTAGAAGCTGCTCTTAATGAAATGGAAACAGTTCTAACAGAGAGATATAGTATGAAAATTAACAAAAATAAAACTAAAGTTCTAGTATGCAAAAGAGGGGAAAATAAATCAAAACCTAGAATACAAATACGTAACGAGAACTTACAAGAGGTTAAGGATTTCTGCTACATAGGAAGTAAAATAACGCAAGAGTAGATAAGCTAGCTATGTTCTAGCCATAAAGGTGCAATTTTCCCATGCTAAATCCTATAAGGAAGCTCTAAGGTCCATTCTGATCATTTTTGTACCAAGCATTGAAATCCCCATAAGGAGGCTCAAGGTCCAAAAAGACCATTTTTGTCAGATACAAAGCTCATCCACCCCGAGGTAGCCTTTCAGCCCAACACCCACAGTAGAAGATTGACAGGGTATCTGTGACCTCATTTCCACCAGCATCCTCATTTCCACACTCATCTGGACCAAATAGTTTTTTTCGACTAGCCATTTCCACCCACAATATAAATGTACATTGTTTGGTATCAATTAATATTAGAATTTTCTCAGCTACTTGAATTTCAGATAGCATCATCCCCCAGGAAGCTACCCTCATTTTAAGATTTTTTGCTGGTAGCGATTTTTGCCCGTTCTTATAAATTTTTTAGTCATGCAATACATCAAATTAGTCTAGAATTTTATACAGAATCCGAATCTCTAAATAGATTTAAAATCGGAACACCACTTATCATTCTACACACACGCCCTCTAAATTATAGCTTTCCTGCAGCTCATACCTAAAAGAAAATCTAAAAACCATTCTTAAAACTTTTTAATACAGTTTAAATTTTGTAAACCACATTTCTAAATACATATTCACAATCTTTTATTCTTAACCTAGAACTCCTCACATCGACTTATTCTTATTAATATTTATTTCTAAATAGAGCACCTTTTCCAAAGACCAACCGGACCAGTGGCGTAACTACGATTTTTGGGCCCCCCCGCAAAAATTTTAAAGTGGGCTCTCTTTAAAATGTATTACTTTTACTGGCTTATATTTAGCCATATTTTTAAATTATAGTACATGTAGAGAAGGAAGCAGTATAGAATTAAATACATATACTATATTAATCAAGTGCTTTATTAATTATAAAACCAAATTACATAAATTCAAACTTATAAGTTAATTAATATTAAATCTACATATTTATACGCCGCACAAAATTATTTACACCTAAAATTTGATACAGTAAAAAACCTATGAGCTAGCAGACATTCCAAATCAAATTCAAAATTTTGTTTTTCTTGCATGTTTTGCTGCAAACGCGTTTATTGTATCCTCTATATTCATATTTTTGGCAGTGTCATGTTCTACTGCTAAGAGGGATAAATCGTCTAATCTATCTTGTGAAGTGCGGTTCCTAAGATAATTTTAATAATTTTTAATTTTGAGAAAGATCTCTCCGCACTTGCAACGCTAACGGGTAAAGTTAGGTATAACATTAAGGCTGTTATGGTGTTTGGAAAACTGCTAGAACCTGTAGATTTGGAAAGTACTAGATATTCTAAAAATTGTAAGATACCGTTAACATTTTTAATTCATCACAAATAAGTCTATTATTTTTGAGTGTAGTAAGTTCTATACCTATAGCATCATTTAAATCTTTGTAGTAAAATTTTTGCAATTGTTTTGCCTTAGATAAAATATCGTCTGCAGTTAAATTCAAAAATACATTAGGTTCTAAGAAATTAAACTTTTCGTTTACATGAAAAGCTATTTAAAACGATTCGACAGCTGTGAAATTATAATATCCATTACGCGATAAAATACATTTATTTTAAATTTAAATTCTTCATCATTAAATCGATAATCATTGGATAATTCATCGTAATGCTTTTTATTTTGGTTGCCTTTTTTTATAAATTCCGGTTTAATATTCCATTGCCCTGCAACTTTCGCTGCTTCCTCCTTGATGTTGGAATAGTTATTTCTTGTTTCCTTGAAAAATTTTAAAGTTTTTGAAATAAGAGAGTTATCTGATTAATATTCGCCTTTTCACTCTGAGCAGTTTGTGAGAGCTTGTTAAGCTCTTCTAGAATTTGACTTAAAAACACTTAAAAAATAAAATTAAAATTATCCATGCTAGTTAATATTTGCTCTGCGTCATTTCGTTCATCTGTTTTTTGATATCATAATAATTTTATTAAGAGACATTACTATATCTTTATACCGAATTCTTATGGCAGCTAAAGATTTTACTCGATCCGCCCAACGTGTCGGATTTAAGCGTTTCATTGTGTGAAATTTTCTTTAAAACAGAAAGCCAATTCCATCTTACTATACTATTAGCAAAAATGTATATATGTTTTCTAAAAATAGAAAAACGATTCTATTTCTTTTATACCTTTAACGGCATCATTTATGACTAGATTTAAGTTATGGGCACTACAGTGCATATATAAGGCTGCAGGCTCTATGTTTAAAATTCTCTTTGCACGCCAGAATACGTACCGCTCATAACGTTAGCTCCATCGTAGCCCTGCCCTCTACATTTATTTATATCTAATTGCATGTTGGTTAAATTGCTTAATATAGTATTACATAGTCCTTCAGCAGATTGGGACTCTACTTTGTAAAACCCACAAAAGTTTCACAAATATCTATTTTGGTTACCTCTCCCAAGCTGTCTTTTTAAAATCAATATATCTTACAATTTTACTTAATTGATCAATCTTAGTTATATCCTGTGTAGTGTCTATTATGATTGAGAAAAAGGAGCGGATCTAATTTTATTTAATAAAATATTTTTAAGTGTGCGCTTAAAGTATTAATAATATCGTTTTGAATTTTTGGGAAAGATATTTAATTGAACCTTTGGGTCGTTCAAGCACTTTTTGTAATATAGGATCATAGTTACTAATTAAATGAACTAAACTTAAGAAATTACCGTTGTAACTGTCTTTTGAATCAGAAAAACTTTCTCTATGTCCTCGAAATGACAGCATGCGCTGGGATAGTGTTAAAGTAACATTGAAAAGTCTGTGTAAAACATTTTTCCAAAATTCAGTTTCTTGTTTTAATAGTAGAGTATCTTTCTTATCTATGGTATAATTTTTTTCCACATATCGTAAATAAAACAACAAGTTAAATGAGATTGAGCAAGCAAATGCTCTTTAATTTTTTGATAAACCCTGCCAATCATTAATTCCGGTCGTCCAACTTGACCTTACTGAAGCAAACAGCCAACATGGTTGACAATAAACACAATTTTTAATTTAGAATAACACAACCACCCATTTGAATTGTGTGGTAAGTTTAACGTATTGCTTTTATTTTCGCTTGCAGTTATTAAGTAATAATAGTGAACTGAAAAACTTCTATTTTTATTATCTTTAGGAAACGCACCATCTGGTCTACACAATCCGTAATTAATTATTTCTTTTCTTAAATTGTCATGTTGTAAAACATTGATTTTTAAAAAATGTGCAAAATCGGTTGGATATTCTTTCGTCAGATCCATAGATAGTTCATTAAGTGAAAAAGTACTACTCACATTTACCTCTGTAATTGTAGTGGTATCTAGTTCCAAATTTCTATCGCGGCCGTCATTATGTGATGTACTTGCGCCCTGGTGAGAGTTTTTAAAATTGTTGACGACTGCTGTTCGTCTGTAGCGGAACTAGTAGATGCTACTGTCGAAAGCCCAATTTCTTTCATAGATTGTTCTTGTTTTCGGACTCTTTAGAAGTAAAAAGGAACTTATTTTTGGAATCTTGCTCTTTGATTCTTCCAATAGTTTCCTTTTCGTTTTTGCAGCGCCGCTTGTAGTGCTCATTGTATATTATTTCCTGCAATTTTGAATGAAATTAATTATAATGTAATTAGATAAGTAATAATTATTTAAAAGCCTTTTGAAATTACAAATAACACATACATACTTTGCTTTAAATGCTTTAATTAACAAAATATAAATGATTTTTATTGAATGCTTAAAGATTTATTTATATGTATTTCTCAGCGCGACTTCAACTATGATCAAATCAATAGTAGTTTAATAAAAATAGATATAAATACTTACGTTTAAATATGAAAGACCTCCTGTAATACGAACACAACACTATTGAGTAAAACGTACTGGAATGCTTTTACTTCCTTTCCGTTATATATAATGCAGCTAATGCAAATACGTTGCAACCAGCTGACTAGAAACCACAAAATGAATTTCTTTCTAGTATTATATTTCTAGAAAGCGAAGGTTACTAAGCTACCTGCCATCCTGTGAATCTGTACTGTGCAGACAATAGCCCTTTTATTCCTATTTAAAATCCCACAAACCAAACTAACCCTACTATACGTCGTTTAATAATGCTTTACCACTTTATACAACTTATCACTTAAGAATAATATAGACATCTTTGTTATTAAAGTTTACAGTCTCTTTCATCTGTTTATTAACCCTTACAAAATAGGACAGAACGGATAGAAAGAAGAAAGGATGCAGGCTGCAGGTGGTGTTCAGTATTTATCTTAATTATTATTTCTTGTATTTCAGCAGTTCCTAGTAGTAACATCAAGAAAACGTTCGTTAACCTGCGGTTTCTGAATTATCTGCAATATTTTCTTGACCGTTTCTTACCTGCCAAATACGTTGAAGATGAATAAGTTGAGTTTATTATCGTTTGGGCCTTCTTGCACTTGGGGCCCCCCCGCATAGCGGGGGCTGGCAGGGGTGTAGTTACGCCACTGAACCGGACCTACGTGTTTCAAATTCCTCTGACTTTGTTCTCATGGTTTCGCTTAAAACATAGTACATAAACTTACGCAATTAAAGAAATAAAAATTAAAAACAAATGAGATTTAAAAGTGCGAGAATTTGTGCAACGAAATATATGCCGATCTATAGATAGACGTAAGTTAAACAACTTAATTAAATTCATTTTTAATATTTACAAAACAGGGCTTTCATTTGCGGACTTTAGTTTGGGACCTTTAATTTGGCGATACTTTAATTTGGTGATACTTCAATTTGGGACTTTTAATTTGGGTGATATTTTAATCTGGACATATTCCGATTTGGGACGTTTAATTTTGGTGATATTCTAATTTCGACACATTCCAATTTGGGATGTTGGCTATTTTAATTTGAACATATGTTAATTTGGACATATTCTAATTTGGGACGTTTAATTTTGGATGTACTGTAATTTGGTACGATTTTAATTGGAAGCGATTTATGGGGCTGGCATACCAATAAGCAAAGCGGACACAGCAAGGGGATGCAGATTATAGAGTAGGATGGAACTCCAGAACCCATTCCAGGTTAGCAATTTTTGACACACTGTATTATTGAAAGATTGTTTTCAATTTAATATTTGCTATGCATTGTATATTTGTAAGAGTCATCAAAAAGGTAACTTAATTAATATGAAAACAGAGGAAGGTATTTTAGAACGTTCGAAGTGCCCTGAATATAATTAAAAGATATTTTTGCTGGCTTTCAGAAAAGCATAAATCTGGTATATGTAGATATTTTGTATAAAAAGGAAAATTTTGAGTATTGTAAATATTATCAATTATTATATTGTGTGTTCTAGAATTGCTTTATTTGATTAATAAAATTTATTCAGAAAGCTAGTCCGGGAAAAAACCTAAAAATGAATATTTCATATCAAGTGGGGACGATCATCATAGCAATATATATATATATATATATATATATATATATATATATATGAAAAGCCCCTAACGTTGGGTGTTCTATTTATTGCTGTGAATCGCCCCACGATTGGGCGTTATATTTATTTGCTGTGAAATAACCCCACGATTGGATGCCTTATTGATTGCTGTGATCTCTGTCCACGATTATTTCGTTATATTAATTTTGCCATGTTACAGCCCCTATCGTTGCCGTCGCCTTTTAAAACTGTACTGTTGTGTTCGTACTAGGTCTCTTTCTTCTGCGTATCTAAATCCTATAATTCCTTGGACTTTGTATGTCTCGGCTAGCCCAATCTATTAAACACAGAATGCCCTACGTCACTACAATAAAGATTGTTTAACCCCTTTTCTTTCTATTACCTATCTTTTAAAATAATGTCAATGAAGATAAAGCAATCCAAAAATATACAATATAATAATCTATAATATGTACACTTTTATGACAGTAACTTATTAATTTGTTTAATATTCAAAAATTAGCCCCTGAATAAAATATTGATATTTATCTGATTCCACCAAAATTTGTTTCCCGAAAGCCAGCAAAAATATCACTGTAATTACTCTTAAATACCTTTTGAACGTTCTCTCTATTTGCTCTCTATTTGTTATAACAAATATTAAATTATAAAAATTGAAAAACAGTCTTATAGTAATAATGAATAAAATCTCTGACCTGTGTTTTCCCTGCTGTTTCTAGGAACTGCCTCTGAATGTCGATGGTCAGCACCGCTGGATTATTACAGATTGACTTGTTAGCGTAGTTTCTTCATTTATTGACCAGAATGATTAATTAACTATTGCTCGAATTCTCCTTTCGGATTTTGGAATGACTTAGAGTTTACTTGTAGTTTAATTTGAGTATCTTGACGTTTATTTTATGTTTCCTTGTAAGCTTGTTTAGAAGTATTTTTAGAATATTCTCGAGGTTTGTTTCGTCATTTATTTAGACGTATATTTAAAAGTATATCTGGAGGTTTATTTAGATCTGAAGATTTGTTTACAAGTTTATTTACAGCCCTAAATTCTTAAATATTAGAATGAAATTTAATTAATAGTTTACCTTACGTTTTAAAAGCAAAACGGCTACTTCTTGTTATATAAATTGAGAGTTTTAATTTCCACTATTTTAATAAATTATTAATTTTCACTAAGTTAACGTTTACGTAATACTTTACTTTCAATTTACGTGGTTAGTGCCTTGGCCGAAGAGATGCTACCTGTTTACGAGATCTCCATAGTATTTATAGATTCCTCCTATCTATTTTTCCTATTGGTGTTCATCGCGTGTTTGTTGATGAAGGCGTTGTACCTTGCGCTTATCTTTGCAGAGCTCAGTATTTCTAAAAATTCCCTGTTCCGATTCTTGTTCAGACATTCCATTTCATACGTAGACGTTCAATTTTGTGTAGCATATTTTGCAGAAAGTTCAAATTTTTACTGCATTTTGTCACGCCTTCGTGTTTGTCGTCGACTATAGTTCAAACTTTATGATATCACGGACCGCCTGTTTATTTATTGTTAGTTACTCCAAATATATTGGACTTTTATGCAATACAATGTCTTTGGTCACGTATTCATATTTTCATAATGACGTATTTGAACGCGTTTACTTATTTATGTGTTGATATTTTTAATGATATTATTAAATGGCTAGTATGCCAGATTGTTTATCTTCACCGACTACGTGTTTATTTTGATGAAACCCGTTGCGTTTAAAACCTTATTTTTGCTTGTTTCCGTCTAATTCTGGACTTGTATATTTAACTTAAAACCTATTATACGACGTACACATTATTATTTTTGCTACGTAGTATCTGAATATTGAATAATGAGCTTCTTTCTTATGAATTAAATTGGTTATGATTTATATACAGTGTGCTCGCTATTAACTTTATGTAAAATATTCTATTTACTCCTATTTAATGGTGTAATTGTTTGGTTTTCTTAAGGTTAATAATATTTATATGTACCTTGCGACCCCTACGACTTAATATACCCTTAAATTACCTTCTTATCATAGTAATATATATATATATATATATATATATTGCTATGATATCGTTGCAATAACCCGATACCCCCTTTTTTTTTTCAAAAAAATTAAATTTTTTTATTAATTTTAATTGTAATGCCAGTTAAGATTCGGGCCTTTGGAGCTGTGTTTTTAAAAAACAACTTCAAACACTTAACAAAATTTATTTAATTTGAAACAGAAATTATGGTGAAAATTTGGAATAACTTGTACATAATAACTTTACTAAAAAATAATTAATTGTACTGGTGAGTAGCTTGAACAACGAAGTATGGAGTTCGAAGACTGACTGCCGGGCATTGAGGTCCCGGGCTTTTTATAATAACCTGCCCCTCACACGGCTGCGGGAACTTGCAGATCTCATGTCTGCTTTACACTTTGTTACAATGTAACAATCTTATTTCTAGGTAATTGCGGTATGTTAACCGCCTGTGACCTGCCACCTGCAGTATCACTGCCCTCACGGATGCAAAGTTGCATGTCCGTTCTCATGAACTGTCGATAACCTCTCTGGGTTATCCTTGTATTACAATGTTGCAATGAACTTATACTTTATTTAACAATTTCTAATAATTCCTATTAGATTCAATATTTCAATACATATATATTACTCATATTTAGACCAGGGTAGAAAATTAATGAATTACATAAAATAATTTTAATCACCGTGTATAAGGAATTTTATTAGATAATACGCTTTACTAAAACACCGTGGAGAATAAAAATTCATTCGTTTCAGTAAAAATAAGAGATTTAAATCATGTACAAGACGCTTTATATCAAAAGAAACAGTATTAACAAGCTCTACGTGTAATGTATTTATTCCGAGGAAAGAAACAAATGGAAATTACGTGCAAAATTTATATTAATTAACCTTATTTTAAGTAACCGGTATTAAACAAAGTGTACACATAATAATTAATATTTAATTTGTATTCGCTAAAAATGAAAGGATAGAAGTCAATTTTAATTGGAGTTAATTAAACCATTATTAATAATAAGCATAAAAGCCTGTCAAAATCCAAGATTAAAATACCACGAAATAAGGCTCTGAGAATTAATAGTATGTTTGAACACCTGCGTAGTTTAAAAAGCTCATTCGGCGTAAATTTTGCAGATAATTAATGGTTCAAAGAATCTTGGAGAAACCATCGCATAATAGTTACGAGAAATGCTAAAGGTGGGATATTTCACACTCCACATGGACTAAAATAATCGATAATAAAGAATATCAATTTGCATCACTAAGAACAGGTTAGATAGAGACAGATAATATGCGCAAGACCGAGACACATATAGTAAAAGGCGTGATTTAAGCAACGTCACGAGGGTCACAATTGGTTGAAAATAGGATGCAAATATCAGAGGTAGAAACAACGATTTCTGTATAAAATTTAATTAGTTATTCTCGGACATGTTTGCGTGCCGTGTGGAAATTTTCTGAGATTTAACTGGGGCGAGTACAAAATTCGTAAAAACCAACGCGCGGGCTACGGAATGGGAACAGAGCATGCGAAATTCTAGAAACTGGCCGTTTTGAGGACTCGACCGACAGACAGGCTAACTTCTATATATACACCCAGGTGAATATAAACAAGCTCTCTTACATCCGCGACTTGATTCAAGATGTTAAACAGTGCATTTTAGTTTGATAAAATAATTTAAAGTTTGCTCGTATATTTTGGGGATTCAAAATAGTTTGTTCTTTACGTGCTAACATGAATATACTTTAGTGCACTTAGATACAAGGTAATAAAATTTAGTATCTCTGTACCAATTAGTAAAATTTACAACGACAAATGTATACACAAAAGTAGGCAGTTTTGGCGTATATTGGTGAAAGAAGTATGAATTTCTTTGCTATTTTGCGGGGGTGTGAATAATTAAATGGTTCATAAACGTGTCTGGATCCACAAAACAAGGTTCAGATATACACAGATTAGTTCCGGAAAAGCCCTGAAACAACTTTAAATAAATGGTGATGGAGAAAATTTTTAAAGCGTTGAGAATCAGAAGCCGTAAATATAACCCAGTTGGAATGGTGTGATTAACAAAAGGGACGATGTACATTGAAACTACGAGTGCAAGTAACCTTCAGGTAAATTATACTATTTTGTTTGAACTTTGATATTGTTGTGTGTGTTGAATAACTTTATAATTGATTTACTCAAAATGGACAGTAGTGAAATGGTACTAACAATAATATTTTAATTTTAAGGTGAAATTTGCTTGTTTAAGTAGAAAGGGGTATTTAGTATTGATGTTCTGGATTATGATGAAAATTTAGGGTATGTCTTTGAGCTCAATTAGACGAACCTGGTTAATTAACGTAAAGGGGTGGTAGATGCTCCCTTTGTACTCTGCATATATTGTTATAGTAATTAGTAGGCATCCTACAAGGACTTTAATTCAGGATGCACATTTAAATGATAATAAATGTAATCTTGAAAATTTCTGATACTGAAATTTATGCCAAAATTTAATTTTGAAATTTTAATGTATTGTGAATATTGATGTAAATAGAGTTAACGTTCGTGTTTGTGGTAGGAATGTGTTTGTTTTTTTTTATGAATGAGGATGAAAGTTATCTAGGGGAGCAGCCGAGGCGATTAACAGAAGAAAGTCAACGGACCAGGTAATTTAATAACTTTGTAGGTTTCACAGCATTCTTTGGCATCCAATTCGTAGGGGCTCGATTCTTAAAGCGGAGTACCCGGAGTTTGGTGGTTTCACAGCAATATATATATATATATATATATATATATATATATATATAATTGGGTGATACATAACTTGCCTTAGCTAGCTCAGTTGTAACCACGCACAGAGCTTGCGACAATACAACAACAAAAAATTCTTAATCTCCCTTTTTATCTCTACTTCCTATGTATTTGAGTTAAACACAATTAACCACGATTTATATTATGTTCTCAATATATACAATGTACAAAGCGTTTATAATGTACTTGAATAGAACCCCTTTTGAATTAAATTCTTCCAAAAATGATACTCCCTTTAATTGATCAAAAATCCTGCAAAAATCACCCTTTTTATTATTACTTGAAGCCCTATGAACGTCCATCAGTCTTCTTTAAATTTTTACGTAAATTATAACGTATGCCAAAACGATATTTGTTGACCCTCACATAAATTTTCGTAAATGCAATATTTTTAAATATTCAGAAATAAAATTATCAATGCAACAAAACATTTATAATGGCTAAGCTGTTGTCCCTTTTTGGCGTGTCTCGTTCTCCTAAGTCAGACCAGTTTCTGCTCAAGTTATTTCCAGGTATATCTTCTCTAGCTTCACGTATATTCCTTATTCGCTTGTTCAGCTTCAGTTTATAGTTATTCCTTGAGTTATCTAAATAGGATTTAGAAATTCTGCGCCAGGTAGATTCTTCAGGTGTTTATTTAAATACTCCAGGTTAGATCCAGAAATTGTTTGAACATGCTTATTCTACTTCTCCAAGTAGGATCCGGAAATTGGTTGGAAACGATTGTTCAACTTCTCCAGGTCGGATCCAGAAATTGTTTGAAGTCCTTTTTGAGGATTAAACGACGAACCTTGTTTAATTATTCACTTATTTAACTATCACCACATTTATATTATTAATCATTAAATCAGTTGCAATTATATCACATAAATATTTTATATCAGGTGATGTGGACCGTGCCCTCATTAGAGTCAAACTGATTTGTTTATCAAATCCTTATTTGTAATTGGTGGGGTCAAGCGCATCATTTGTTGATTACCGCCATGTACCTTGCTTTTCACATGTAGGCTTGGGTATTACTATGAAATTTCCATGTATAACGAAGTCGAGATGCTCTTCATTGTATGTAGGATTTCAGGTTATTTGAATAAATTAGTTAGAATTCAACACCTTTCATGGCCTTTTAAGTCAGGTACGCTTTAGTTGTACAGCCAATTGTTGAACTATGCTTTATCCTTATGCTGTTATTATTTCCAAATTATCAAGGTGTTGGATTTTCATAATTTTGGTCATGTAGTTTGGATTTATTGATGTACAAAATTATATGCGTTTATCCGTTTTACCCATTGACAAACCTGCTCGTTTAAATGGAACTCCTTGTATAATAATGATGCACTAATTACGCGTATTGTTTTATAGCTTCTGTCCATTGTTTATTTAGTTAAATCTTTACGAATACTCTTCCTTTCTGTAAATATAATTATAATCATAGTTTATATACAGGGCGTTGGTATTTGCATTTTTGCCTAATCGTCGAATTTCACATTTTTCCTTGGTAAAATGTCTAGTTTTCTGGACTCTCATGATGTTTATATAAAGTGTACTATCCTAGTAATCATATACCTCTAAATGATCCTATTAGATGATGTAATAAATAGTTAGTTGTGATACAGAGCGTGAAAAATAACACACGTTAATGACTTTATTGCAATTAAGCGCAACCTATAGCAGATGCAAGATGTACAAAAAATCTAATTGCGATACTTGTACATTACTTGTAATGTCAACACAGGTAAAATTTATAACTTTTAAAAATACGTCTGCTTAACTTTCAGCCAATCAAATTCTAGGAACTTACAAACAAGCCATCGATGCGAAAGAAGCTTTATTGACATTCACTCTAGTAATTGCCTTTGACGTATTAAAACACTCTGAATGGATAATTAACGGGTATGTAATTAAATCAGCATTATACACACATTACTAGTAATTAATAATCACATAACCTGGAGGAAATATTCTTTGTAAATTATAACAAGGTTTTCCTGGTTACTAGTATAATTGTATATAGATAGCTACTAAACTAGAATGTCAAAAAGAAATGTAGACTAATTAACGTTCACTTTGCTGATTGCTTGTAACGTATTGATATTATAAAATTTTAGAAACCTACATACAAGTTACATCTGACAGGTGTCGGAATTCTTCGACAAATGTTGGAAATCACGGATGAAAATATCCACGACATTGTTGGAGTTGCAGAGTTTTTCGAACGGCAAGAAGTTTCGCGTGATTAGTGATGGAAAAACTAGAATCGAACAACGCGCTTAAAGTAAACGTGGAACCGTTCAGTCTCTATACCAAAATCGGTATTGATTCAAAGACTACCAATGCAAAATTATTTAACACAAAAAATTTGATTATGACATCTGGCACAATATGAAAAACGAATAGGAGAACTTGTGCGAGGTTATGTGACAAAAATCAGAATAATTTGAGCGTTGAGTGCTTTAATTGGAAATCAATAATAATAAATATAGTTCTGTGTAGTGGCCAGGGTGAATTATTTAGTGGATTAAAGAGAAGACATCTGCAAGACGAAAATACAGGTTTGATTTTCTTTATACATAAATTAGGTTAGAAAAATTCTGCCTGTAAAAATGCATATGCATTAAAATAGATGGTGACTGCAAATAGGCAGTAGTGTAAACTATATATTTATAAGTAAATAAAAGTTTTAAAAAAGAATGTGTACTGGTTTTTTTGTCTAAATTAATCCTGCAATTTCTTGAAAATTTTTACATTTTGGTTATGGGTTGGTCCAATATTAAATTAATTGCAGCTTCGGACTAATGAAATGTGGGCCCATCAAATGCTTTACACGCTAAGAAAATGTTTATAAATAAAAAAGTAGGCGTTTAGGGGTTTGTGTAATTGTTAGTGGATGGTCCTAGATTAAAAGCAATATCGGGACTATCGAGAAAATTTGGGCCTTCGAATGCTTTATGCGTTAAAAAATATTTAAAAATAAAAAAGTTATAAAATTGTTCAAAATACTCTAAAAGATTGGAAAGAATTTTAGGGATAGACGGATAGTTCATAGTTTATACAAAGAGCAAATAGCGGTAATAGAATTAGAGCAGGAACGCAGTGAGGTAAATAGTAGGAAGGGGGCGAGACAAGGACGTGTCCTATCCCTATTAATTTTTAACTTGAACATTGAAGGGGCAATAAATTCTCTCAAATGCAGAAAGACATTTGGAATTACTATGCACGGACAGATAAAATTGATATGCTTAGATCTGCAGATCATATACGGTAATAGCATCTAGCAAGGATAAGTTAGAAGCTGCTCTTAATGAAATGGAAACAGTTCTAACAAAGAGATACGATATCAAAATTAACAAAAATAAATCTAAAGTACTAGTATATAAAGGAAGGGAAAATAAATCAAAAACTAAAATATAAGTAAGAAACAAAAACTTCCATGAGCTTAAGGATTTCTACTACTTAGGAAGTCAAATAATGCAAGATGAGAAAAGTGCGAAAGATATAAAACAAAGATTAGCACAAAGTCATGCTGCATCTAACAAGTAAAATAACTAATATGTGCAAAGACAACAAACATAAAAACAAGAAAAGGATTGCTAAAAGCATATGTGTGGAGCGTAGGACAAAACGGCTGTAAACCTTGGACAGTAAAAGAAGCGGACAGGAAAAAGTTAGAAGCCTTTGAAATGTGGTGCAGACATATGATGAGGTATCATGTACAGACAAAGGTAAGAACAAAGAGGTTCTAGAAATGCCAGAAGAAAGAAATATGTGGAGAACAGTAAAAGAAGTAGCAAAGATAGGATGATAGGTCACATACTAAGGTATGAAGGAATAGTGCGGAATATATTAGAAGCAAAGATAGAAAAAAAGGGAGGTGGAGGCAGACCTATTGCACACGGATAGTCAAAGATATAGCTGTGGGAATTTCAGGGACATGTGTAGACTAACTTAGAATAGAAAACGATGGAGGTATGTGTCCAACCAGTCCCAAGATGGATAAACTAATGACGAAAAAAATAATTGTACTTGAACTTGATGATTATTTTAAGCAAACAATATTCTCAACTAATGACGATTGTGTAAAAGGATTTATTGGAAAACTATTAATTCAGCGAACCGTTAAGTGATGGAGGACTTTGGTAACCGCAAGTTACTTAACCCCGTTCACATACCACTGAATTTCGATGAAATAGGGTATATATTTAGAAAACAATAGAAGGGCAACCGAGCTGTATCTAACAAAGAAGAACAAAAGCTATGTTCGAAGACAAGAAACATTGAAACAAAAAGAAATTTCTAAAGTCATATGTGTGGAGCACAGTACTGTGTGGTTATGAAATGGGGACAGACAGTAGGATAAGCAAACAGGTAAAAGGTAAAAACCTTTCGGAATGCGGTGCTTCAGATGTATGATGATGATAGCATGGACCGGCAAAGTTGATAACAAAGAGGTTTTGGAAATAGTAGCAGAAGAAAGATATATGTGGAAAAAATAGGATAGATAAAAGGACAGGAAATGTTCTAAGGCAATTGGGGAATACTGCGGGATATACTACAAGCAGAGATAGGTAGAAGGAGAGGTAAAGGTAAACCTAGATCAGATTATCGCACGCAGATAGTGATTAGATGCAGACTGGAAATTTCAGGGAAATTGTGTAGGTTAGCTCATAATAGGAAACAACATAGGTACGCATTTAACCAGTTCCAGGACTGAAGATCTAATGATGACAATTGGGGTTTTTGGGTTGTAAAACTGTTAGGAGTGTATCATGCGGTAAAAAATTAAAAATAAAAAATTTTTAAACCGTTTGGATCGATAAGCGCCGAGAGGTATCTCGAAAATTTTAAAGATAGTGTGTGTTATTGTGCAAACCCCCAAGCATAGGGTTATTAGTTTAAAGTTAGGGATTTTTTAGAAATTGGGAAAAAATTCCTGCTGAATACTGCAATTTTCGTTGACGCTGTGAAACCCCGGGATTATTAGCGTTCACACGGTTCGTAACGTCATTCGCTTATCTTTGAAATCGTAAACGCTGAACTAAGGGTTTGTATGTGAGAAGAAAAAAGACGTCGACGTCCATTTAAATGTCGGGGTGTTTTATAACATTATTTATTTGCCCGGGGGTTTATTGGGAGGGTTGTGCGTAATAAGTGTTACCGATATTTGAGGATGGAAGTTAGAAAAATGATGTAGAGTTAACCTAGGTTAGTTAGGAACCGTGCAGAGCTGGACTACACAAGATATGACATGTATTAACATAACGCCTCCTTATGAGTATTAATATAGTTGGTACAAAAAGTTGCCAAATTGATCTTAAATTTCATTAGAAAACCCGTTGTTTGCACTTGCACGAAGGTAGCCTATCTACTTACGTTTTGTACTATTGATGCTTCTGTTGGGGATTATAGAATTTTAAGATTTGAAGTTACTTCGCGTTTGTGCCAAGAACTACTTTTGTGGCGGAAGACGCTCATGTTTTTATTTGGGTGCTTCGTTTCCATTGATTCGCGTTTAAGATGTCTGAGGGGTTAGCTCGTGAGAGCTGATACCCATTATTCCAATGTATTTACTTAATTTTCAATCATATTCAGTTACAATAAATTTATTCCACGTTCAAGCATTCTTTACAATTTCTATCTTAGCAAGAAACAAGTTTTCAGTTTTATTGTTAAGTTGGTCCTAAGAGTTAATACTACAACGAAATACACGTACAGCAGAATCACCAGCAAAGATGTACAATTATTACAAAGATATTCCAAACATATGGTCCTTCAAGCCGGATCCAGGCTTATTTGGACAGCTCCATTATAAATAAAACTACTTGCATTCCAAAACTGTACGTATATTCAACGCCTGCAGGCACAAATTCAAGGTCTACGCAGTAATGAGGGTTGCACGCTTCAAATAAACAACTCGTTTACGACGAAATTTCAGGTATAATACATGCTTTCCTTCACTGTTTATTTCAATATCGATTTTTATGCCACTACTTTGCGTTAAACATTTTTAAATTAAAGCTTTGCGTATTGGTAAATTTAAACAGGTTACCTAGTACATTTCGTAATTAAAATTTACTTTATTCAACGTTAGGTACATAATTACTACAGATTTTATGACAATAAAAAATTTTCTTGCGTTATTTTATATCATTCAAATGCTGTTGAATTTACACTGATAGCAATTTCATATTATTATCCAATTTATTTTAGTTATTTTGAAGATAGTAATTAAAATACCGTTAACGGGTATTCTTCTTTAGTAAAATTGTGAACTTCAACAGATTTTCTTTATTCCTTCGTACATTTGTACAAACACCTTTTATGTAATTATTAACAGATTTCAGTAAATATTCAAACATGGAGTTACTTGTACGGAAACGTGGAATGATTAAAGGCAAACTTACACGCTTTATTAATTATGTAAATGGCTTCAAAAATACTTTCAACTCCAATCCTGAGTCAGTTTCAAGAGAATTAATCATGGAATAGAATGATCGCTTGGTCATTTCAAAATCATTATTGCAGTCCTTCGAAGATATTCATAAGCAAATAATTGCTATTTCAGACGACACGGTTCATGAAGAACAATACACTTTCTTTGAAGAATCTTTCTTTAGAATCACTTCTGTTGCATCAATGATTCTAGAAAAAGTCAATAATTCCGACTTACCTGAATTTCGTGGACCATCTCGTTCTTCAAGTTCGCGATCAAATCATTCAGAATCGCACAGTTCACATTTCATTAAACTTCCGACGATAAATTTACCGCGCTATTCTGGGAATCTAAAAAACTGGCTTGAATATAGGGACACGTTCGATTCTTTAATCAATAAAAATACGTCCATTAGCGACATCCAGCGTTTTCATTACTTGAGGGCTTCCCTTACCGGATCTGCACTTCAGGTTATCCAGTCGCTAGACTTCGTTTCGTCCAATTTTCGTCTAGCGTGGGACACGTTGTGCAAAAGGAACAATAATACATGCATGATTGTTCATAATCATGTCCAATCTTTATTCAAAATAGAATCTCTTTCAAAGGAGTCACCTGACAAGCTTCGTCAAATAAACGACTTCTTATCCAAACATGTTGGTGCTTCACGCTCTTTGTCAGACGACAAATCTCTGACTGAGACATTTCTCATTTATGTTATTGCCAACAAACTCGACCCTACTACTCTTAGAGAGTGGGAGTCTGTTCGAAAATCCTTACCTCAAGAGCTACCAACTCTTGTGAAATTTCAAGACTTCTTAAAATCCCAAGCGGATTTGCTTTCTACTTTAAAAGAAAATTCTACGGTTGTGCCCCAGAGGCATGAAAAATCCAAGGCTAGTGTCAAAATATTTCTGACATCTAGTAATTCACGCGGTTGCTATAGCTGCCAAGGTTCTCATTTGCTCAGTAATTGCACTGAATTTCTAAGGTTATCAGCACAAAACAGAATTTCAAAGGCAAAGGAGTTGAAATTATGTCTCAACTGCCTATACAAGGGACATCTTGTCTTACAATGTTCTTCTCGCTTTACTTGCAGAAAGTGCAAGTCAAAGCATCATACGCTTTTGCATGCGGACGTTCAACGTTCGCAAACTTCTACAGTCTCCGCAGGGCAAACAAACACTTTGCCTTTTGTAGGTGGCGCTTCTTCACATACAATTTCTGCCTTTTCTAGTAATACTTCTCAAGTAATACTTCCTACCGTGTGCGCACAAACTATCGATTCCAACGGCAGATTGTTCAGAGTTAGGGCTCTGTTAGATTCAGGCTCTCAATCGAATATTTCGGATATTTGTAAAAGGTTGAGACTTCCTACAAAACCAGTTGATGTTACGATTTCTGGTCTTAGCAAGGCCACTTCGCAAATACGTTCGCGTTGTGACATCACGCTTTATTCTTCGTATCATTCGTGGTACAAATTGACAATTTTCTGCTTTGTCATTGACAGTATCACCAGTAATCTACCTAACTGGCATGTAAATATTGCCAAGCTTCACATTCCTGATAACATTAAGTTATCAGATCCTGTATTTCATGAGCCTGGTGAAATCCACATCCTGCTTGGATCGCCAGTCTTCTTTAAGATTTTATGTTCTGGACAATTCCAATTAGATCCAAATCTTCTTACTCTTCAAAGAACTCGACTTGGTTGTGTTGTTGCTGGTCCGTTAGGTTCTGACATGCTGATTCGAGTAAAATGTCTTCATTCGGTTATTGATCAAATTCAAGAGCAACTCGCTCGTTTCTGGGAATTGGAACAGTATCCGTCCGAAAAGGTCCTCTCGCAGGAGGAAAACTCCTGTGAAAGACAATTTTCTGCAACTACGAAAAGGGACACTGATGGTCGTTTTATCGTTTCTATTCCGTTCAAGGAAAACCCTTCTGTTCTGGGTGATTCTTGGCATATAGCTTTCAAAAGATTCAAGTCTCTAGAGATGAAATTTCAGTCAAATCCAGAATTTAAAAAATTATATACTTCCTTTATGCAGGAATATCATAATCTTAAACATATGTCACCTTCCGACCTCAGTTATACAGATCAAGTTTTCTATCTTCCTCACCACGGCGTAGTTAAAGAGGAAAGTCTTACAACCAAACTTCGCGTTGTATTTGACGGTTCTTCTAAAACTTTCAGTGGACATTCGTTAAACAGTATTCAGATGGTTGGGCCCACTATCCAAAAGGATCTTTTTTCAATTTTATTACGTTTCGCAAACATAGGTACGCCTTGTTTGCTGACATTGAGAAAATGTACAGACAGGTTCTGATCAATCCAAGCCAAGGACCTCTTAAAAGGATACTGTGGCGATCTTCTCCTTATGATTCAATTTCTACTTTTGATTTAAATACCGTAACTTATGGTACCGCAGCGGCTTCATTTCTGGCCATTCGATGTCTGACTGAAATAGGCATTCTTGTCAAGGACACACATTCTCAGTTTTCCAGAATAGTTCAGGAAGATTTCTACGTAGATGAGCTTCTTACAGGTTCTGATGAGCTTTCTGATGCCAAGGCTATCTGCCAAGTGCTTCCAACGCTTCTGTTTGGAGGTGGTTTTAAACTTAGAAAGTGGATTTCCAATGATCCACAGGTACTTTCCAGTATAAATCCGCAGGACGTTCATCCAGGCATTCTTGAGTTTGGATCTCATGAAAATACCAAAACACTTGGTCTTACCTGGTCATTTCAAACTGATCACTTACAATATTCAATTTCCAGTCCGTCAGATGGCATTCTTACTAAACGGGCTATGCTGTCCGACATTTCACAGATTTTCGACCTTTTGGGCCTTCTGGGTCCTTGTGTCATATCCGCTAAAATTGTCATTCAGTCTCTTTGGATGGAAAAGATTTCATGGGATGATTCAATTCCTGTTTCAATTCAAAATAATTGGATTCTTCTACGCCAAAATTGGGTTGTGTTAAACAATCTCGTAATTCCACGTCATGTTGTCTGTTGCAATCCCGTGCAGGTGGAGATGCATGGATTCTAGGATGCTTCAGTTCATGCCTACGGGGCATCTATCTACCTACGTTTGGCTGACCCGCAAGGTCAGGTTTTCGTTCGGCTTCTGTGTGCGAAGGCTAAGGTTACGCCCCTGAAACCTGTCACTATTCCACGTTTAGAGCCTTGTGCAGCCGCGTTGCTGGCCAAGCTTGCTGCTCAAGCTACAAAGGCCTTAGGCATAGACTTTGGGCGGTCTGTCTTTTGGTCCGATTCTACTGTCGTTCTAGGGTGGCTAAAAACACCACCTAATCAACTTAAAACCTTCGTTTGTAATAGAGTTGCAGACATACAAACTTTGACTGCTCATGCCACATGGCGGCATGTACCTACTAAAACAAATCCTTCCGATATGCTTTCAAGAGGAGTTTCACCTGCTCAATTATTAGAATGTAGTCTATGGTGGAATGGTCCTTCCTGGTTGCATAAATCTGAGAATTCATGGCCTATTTTCGTAGATCGTATTTCCAATTTACCAGATTTAAAGAGTACTTTACACTGTCATCATGAGCGTCAGGTCGAACCTTTCCCATGGGACAAATTTTCTACTTTGACAAGACTCGAAAGGGTTATTGCATACTGTTTGCGGTTTTTGCGTAACAGCCGTAAACTCTTTTAAGAAAGGAACCTAGGTCCCCTCACGTGTGAAAAGATTTCTTTTTCACATACTTGCTTGGTTAAATCATCTCAACTAGAGTCCTTTTCGGAAGAAATAAAATGTCTACAGAAAGGCATTCCCATTCTAAAGCCAAGCTCAGTTTCAAGCTTAACTCCTTTTCTCGACTCTGATGGTGTAATACGCGTCGGACGTCGCCTTCAAAATTCTCAGTTCTCCTTTGAGAAAAAACATCCAATTCTGATTTCTGCAAAACATAGATTTGCTAAGCTTCTTCTTATACGTGAATACACTCGTCTGCTGCACGGCGGTGTACAATTGCTTCTTTCGCACGTGCGAGAACGATATTGGATAATTGCTGGTCGCAGTCTTGCAAAGGTTGTTGTCCATAAGTGTCTCCGTTGCTTTCGATTTTCTTCTAAAGTAACTAAACCCATTATGGGAAATCTTCCAGCTGATCGAGTCAATCCATCACCACCATTTCATGTAGTCGGCATTGACTACGCTGGTCCATTTCATATTAAAGATCGCAAAGGCCGGGGTGCTAAAACTTCCAAGTCATATATCTCTCTTTTCATTTGCTTCGCCACTAAGGCTATCCACCTAGAATTAGTCACTGATTTTTCTAGTGATTCATTTCTAATGACTTTTCGCAGATTCATTACTCGTAGGGGTAAACCTAGTACCGTTTACTCTGATAATGGTTCAAATTTGATAGGCGCCAATTCAGAACTTCTTGAATTGGGCAATTTTCTTCTTTCTCAACGAACCATTATTCCACATAAAGTAACTGACATGGGCATAACTTGGCATTTCATTCCTCCTCATTCTCCTCATTTCGGAGGACTATGGGAGGCGGGTGTAAAATCGTGCAAACACCACTTACGTAGAGTTTTAGGCTATGCTCTTCTTACTTATGAGGAGTTTTCCACCGTGTTGGCACAGGTGGAGGCTATTCTAAATTCGAGACCCTTGTCTCCTATTTCTTCTGATCCCAACGATCTTCTACCTTTAACTCCAAGACACTTCCTTATTGGTCGATGCATGATTTCTGCTCCTGATCCTTCCTTAAGTCATCTTAAAGAGTCCAGACTTAATACCTTCCAACGAGTTCAACTTCTTCAGCAATAAATATGGTCACGTTGGAGCAAAGAGTATGTGTCCGAACTCCAACAACGACAAAAATGGCGTTCCAATGACTCCTAACTTCAAGAAGACACATTGGTGCTAATAAAGGAGGACAATCTCCCAGTGTTACAGTGGCGTCTTGGGCGCATTGTGAGTGTTCATGCTGGTGTCGACGGTGTTAATCGCGTTGCGTCGATTAAAACTGATACTGGTCTAGTTCGTCGAACATTTTCTAAGATCTGTGCGCTACCTATTGACGACATGTAAATATATTTCAATGTTCTATACTTATTATTTTTGTACTATTCTTGTTCATTCTATTTCTATTGTACTTGAGCAATTGTTAGTTTATTGAAAGTTAGAGCTTTCAACGCCGGGGGCATGTTGGGGATTATAGAATTTTAAGATTTGAAGTTACTTCGCGTTTGTGCCAAGAACTACTTTTGTGGCGGAAGACGCTCATGTTTTTATTTGGGTGCTTCGTTTCCATTGATTCGCGATTAAGATGTCTGAGGGGTTAGCTCGTGACAGCTGATACCCATTATTCCAATGTATTTACACAATTTCAATCATATTCAGTTACAATAAATTTATTCCACGTTCAAGCGTTTTTTACAATTTCTATCTTAGCAAGAAACAAGTTTCAGTTTTATTGTTAAGTTGGTCCTAAGAGTTAATACTACAACGAAATACACGTACAGCAGAATCACCAGCAAAGATGTACAATTATTACAAAGATATCCTAAACAGCTTCTTACGAATGGATCGAAACGTTGACATCATTAGCATTTAATATGACACAGTCCATAGGTAAACACGTATTATTAATAACATTCTCCTTTGGTAAAGCGCTCAAAAACACCTTTTTTTATCTGAACTAGAAGTAATCGTGTACATATATAATTAATTTGCAAATAAAATGTTATTTAACTCGCGTGACTATGAACACTCGTTACATAAGGTTTGACATTTGCAAACAAGTATTCTTGGTCGTGTAGCAAGTCAAGCTAAAAATCCAAAAAGCCCTAAAATAGAAAACGGTAGTTTTCTACCTATTGTGCCATTCACCTTATATACGCCTCGGGTTAATTCTAGATAATCATAATGAAACGTAAAATCAATATCACATTAAACTGAAAAGGTTAATTTAAGGGCTGAACGTATTTCTGAAGCTTTAATTGAATTTTCCTGAAGAGCTTTTATCAATAGGAATATTAAAATAAACCAGATGGAAGTTCAATTTGACCAAACGCTTATGTGGTTATGTGGTTATCTCTAGTATAATCAACCAAACTTACGAAGTAAGTTAGGTTAATAAGATCGCTACGTCGCCGTCGTCGCCGCCGTCGTCCGTTGCACGTTTTTTTCGTTTTACAAACATTTGATATATGGATCTTGTTCAGTTTTTTACGATGATTAAGAATATGCTAGCCAATTTTCGATATCTCATTTAGTTTTCGAGTTATTCGACTTTAAAGTCGAAATTTTGACTATGATAAACTTCACTCCAGCAAAAAATAAATAAAGTTTTAGGTTAATATCGACCTCTTGAGCATATTTTCTCATAGCTCTCATAGCTCCATACTTCCTGAACATATTTTCTCAAAGCACCAATGCTCTAAGTCGAAAGGTTTTCGAGTTATTCGACATCTTGTTTTCATTAATGTATATGTAATATTTATATATTTTTGATAACAACATATCTGTAAGTTTGGTTAGAAGTTCTGCACATGATAACTTAGATTTTTTTTTAATACTTTTAGTTTTTAAACCGTTCTGAATGGAGCTGTACCTGGAAGAAGTTCTAAATTACTAGAACGGGTACAACGGCATGAAAGTTCCAGTCATCTAAAGAACCGAACTATAGTTTTAACCAAATTGGTGGTGGTCTTTAGTGAGGAACCAGATTAAGGCAGGTCCCCGGAAAAAAAGCAGCGATTCTTTTGGTACTTTGATAGGCAGAGATCATAGGAGTCGGTATGGCATTCAAAGACACACTACTGCGATGTGAAAGGGAACAGGGAACCACCACGTTACCTCCCAAGTACACAGCATACTTAAATTGTTATTAAAGATGATGACATCCTCTGGGGTAAAAAATTTCGAAGTTAAAATAGTTTCCCATTCGGATCTCCGGGAGGAGACTACTTCGGAGGATGTGATCCAAAAATTTAGAAAAGAGTCTGAAACATTCGGCAAGTAGGAGCGTGGAATGTCAGAAGTATGAGGCAAGTAGGTAAGTCAACTTAAAAATTGAAATGGATAGGTGAGTACCAGACATAGTAGGAAGCAGCGAAGTTCGGTAGCGAAAGGCGAGGAATTTTTAAAGTGGAAACTTCAGAGTAATTCATACAGGATCAGAGCAAAGAAATTCGGGTGTGCGGATAGTTATGCGAAAGAATATAGAACAATGTGTCGAAACCTACTTACAAAAGAACGAAAGAGTGAGTACTCATGGTTAGATTAGAATCTAAACCGATAAATACAGTAATAATACAAATATATATGCCCACCTCTAGCTACAGTGACGAAGAGGTAGAAGCGATCTACAAAGATATCGAAAACATACTAAAATACGTAAAAGAACATGAATAATTACGGAGGAGTTTAATACAGTAGTAGATGAGGGTAGGGAAAGAGCGATAATAGAAATATTTAATTTAGGCACGAGAAACGATAGGGGAAATAGACTGGCAGAATTTTGCGACAAGAACAATTTAATTATCACAAACACATTATTTCAACATCAAGATAGAACATGCCAGGAGATATAGGAAGATATCAAACAGATTACATTATTATTAGAACACGGTTTAAAAATGAAGTAAAAGACTGTAGAAACTACCTAGAAGCAGTTATAGACACTGACCACATTATCGTAATTATAAAGGCCGCCCTTAAATTTAAAATATGAAAAAAAGAAACGGGAATAGACACTTTGACTTTGAGGAACTAAAAGATAAAGATTTCCACGAACGATTTGAAAAAAAGTCAAATGAATTGCTGAAAAATATAGGGAAAATTTCTGATACTAAGGAAGTAGAAACAAAATGGAATAACATTAAATCCAGCTTAGATATGGCGGCCAGAGATGTTCTGGGGTATACACAAAAAGAAAATAAGAAACCATGGATAACAAAAGATATCCTGAATTTAATACAAGAAAGACGAAGATACAAAAATAGGCAAGACGAAACAGGAACATAGAGATACAAAGCCATCAAAGGAGAAATTATTCGCAAATTCAGAAAAGCTAACAAACAATGGTTTGATGAAAACTGCAATGAGATACAAACCAAAATGGAAATAGGAAAGACAGACGAAGCATACAGACTAATTAGAATGAATTTTAGGGATAAAATATAAAACCATATAGCAAAAATGTATGAGATGAGGGAGCAAACGTCATTGTAGAAGATGTAGAGAAAGTGGTTAGATGGCAAGAACATATAGGGAGTTTATATGCAGAAAAGGAACCAACAGCATTAGAACAAGAATCAGACATTGAAAATGATGACTTGGGATATCCAATACTTAGAGATGAGTTTGAATTAGCATTAAAGGGTCTGAAAAACGGTAAGGCGCCGGGTACAGATAAAGTGCAAGCAAAAACTCTAAAAGCCGCTGGACAAACAGGAACAGAACGTCTCTTCCAACTTGTAAGCTATATGTATGAGACAGGCAAGGTACCCAAAGATTTTAAACGCAACACCATAGCAACTATACCAAAAAAAGAGACGCGGATAGATGTGAAAATTTTCGACCAACAAGTTTGACAGCAAACGTGCCAAAATCTTAACTAGAATTGTACCAAGACGAATTGAAAAATGAGCTGAACAGGAAAAGAGAATGTTGATTGACTTCTTTTATGAATTCAAACAGGTAATTATAAAGGGTAAATGAAAATTGATCATTGTAACGTTAAAGGGCTAGTCGTGGCATAATAAAATTAAAAGATATAAAATAAAACACAGAGAGGTGGTGTTCAGCTGGACGTTTATTACATCCGGCTGTACAAGTAAAGGGGGCACTACAGCAAATTTATGACGCAACAACGAGGGGTGAAAAATACATAGCAATATATATATTGCTGTGAAACCACCAAAATCCGGGAACTCCGCTTCTCGAATCGAGCCTCCGAATTGGGCGTCAAAATGCTGTGTATCCTACAAAAAGCTATTCATTACCTTAACTGTGTTGGTCCATTGACTTTCTTCTGATAATCGCCTCGGCTGCTCCTCTAGATAACTTTCATCCTCAATCATAAAAAAAAACAAACACATTCCTATCACAAACACCAACGTTAGCTCTATTTACATCAATATTCACAATACATTAAAATTTCAAAATTAAAATTCAGCATAAATTTCAGTATCAGAAAAGTTTAAGATTAAATTTGTTATCATTTTAAAGTGCATCCAGAATTAAAGTCCTTGTAGGATGCCTACTAATTAATATAACAATATATGCAGACCTGAGTCTGAGTACAAAGGGAGCATCTACCACCCCTTTACGTTAATTAACCAGGTTCGTCTAATTGAGCTCAAAGACATACCCAAATTTTCATCATAATCCAGAACATCAATACTAAATACCCCTTTCTACTTAAACAAGAAAATGTCACCTTAAAATTAAAAATTTGCTGTTAGTACAATTTCACTACTGTCCATTTAAAATAAACAAATTATAAAGTTATTCAACACACACTAAAACATCAAAGTTCGAACAAAATAGTATAATTTACCTGAAGGTTACTGCACTCGTAGCTTCAATGTACATCGTCCCTTTGTTAATCACACCATTCCAACTGGGTTATATTTACGGCTTCTGATTCTCAACGCTTTTTAAAATTTTCTCCATCACCATTCATCTAAAGTTGTTTCAGGGCTTTTCCGGAACTCATCTGTGTATATCTGAACCTTGTTTTGTGGATCCAGTCATGTTTACGAACCATTTAATTATTAACACCCCCGAAAAATAACAACGAAATTCATACTTCTTTCACCAATATACGCCAAAACTGCCTACTTTTGTGTATTCATTTGTCGTTGTAACTTTTACAAATTGGTACAGTGATACTAAACTTTATTACCTTGTATCTTCTTTTCTAAGTGCACTAAAGTACATTCATTGTAGCACGTAAAGAACAAGCTATTTTAAATCACCAAAATATACGAGCAAACTGTTTAAATTATTTAATCAAAACCGGAAAACTAAAAAGCACTGTTCAACGCATTGAATCAAGTCGAAGATCTAAGAGAGCTTGTTCATATTAACCTGGGTATATATAGAGGTTAGCCTGTCTGTCGGTCGAGTCCCCAAAACGGACAATTCTAAAGAATTTCGCATGCTAGGTTCCCATTCCGCAGCCCGGCATGCGATTTTTACGAATTTTGCACTCGCACCAGTTAAATCTCAGAAATTTCGACACGGCTTGCAACATCTGGAAATAACTAACTAAATTTTATACAGAAATGTTATTTTTACCTCTCAATTTTGCCTTTTCTTTCAACCAATCGCAACCCCATGACGTTGCTCTACTCACGCCTTTTACTATATGTGCCTCGGTCTTGCGCATATTATCTGTCTCTATCTACCCTGTTCTTATTGGTGCAAATTGATATTCTTTATTATCGATTATTTCAGTCCATGTGGACTGTGAAATAACTCACCTTTAGCATTTCTCGTAACTATTATGTGACGGTTTCTCCAACATTCTCTGTAACCATTAATTATCTGCAGAATTTACGCAGAATGAGCTTTTTAAAAAAATACGCAGGTGTTCAAACATAATAACACTTCTACGATTTGCATTTTATTGGGTTTTTACAAGTTTTTATAGATATTATATGTTACTAACGGTTCAATTAACTCCAATTAAAATAATACCCTTTAATTTTTAGTGAATCCTAATTAAATATTCAATTATTATCAGTACATTTTGTTTAATACCGGTTACTTAAAATAGAGTTAATTAATATAAATTTTGCACGTAATTTCTCTTTGTTTCTTTACTAGGAATAATTAAATTACACGTAGCTTTTAATACTGCTTCCTTTTTCTTATAGCAAGCGTCTTGTAGATGATTTAAATCTCTTATTTTTAATGAAACGAATGAACTTTTATGCTTCACGCTTTTATTTAATAACGCGTACCTTTTCCCAAAGCTTCTACACGGTGATTAAAATTATTTGATGTGATTATTTAATTTTCTACCCTGGTCTAAATATGAGTAATATATATATATATATATATATATATATATATATATATATATATATTATATATATATATATATATATAATATTTGATTGGTATTTCTTGACCTTCTTTTATATACTAATACTTGAAAGTTTGTTTCTTGGGAAAAGGTCTAAATAAATTAAAATTTGTTTACATTATATGTTGTTAATCAGACGTTTCGACCGTCGCTAGATGGTCTTTATCAATGATGTTTTTTCCCCTATAATAAAATACATGTACATTATATTTTAACAAATATCTAAAATGCTTACCCATAAACGGAGTTTTATATATTTATAACGTTGTACAAATTGAGCTATTCACTGAAACATACGGTACGGTTACTACAATCTAATTTATTTAATTTAAAATTGTACAAAACATTTACGTCACAAATTAAAATATTGTTTTTGTGTATAAATTATGTACACCTTGATGCAAATTGCTAAACTCTTTGTCAAAATTTAAAATTTGAACTTTTTAGTTAACATGTATATTAAAATGTTTAGTACAGAGTTTGATTGAAAACTAATGCTTGATTTATCTGAATTTCTATTTCTTATCACTGGATAAAAACACTTTTTAAAAACAGGTTAAAATCGTAATACTTTCTACAATTATGTATATTTGTCTTATTGAGTAAGTTTAACTTTATGTATAAATATATATATCAATACGTTTATTTATTTAAATATATATATATATATATATATATATCTGTATATATATTTATCTGTACATACCTCTACGCATACACATACGTTTACTCTCTCTATCTCGCCTCCATATACACAAGACAAACCCCTTTTCCTGATTAATTTTATGCATTTTTATTTTAATAGATTATAATATATTTTACTTAATTTGCTAATATCTATTTTATTATTTACTGATGTTGGATGTTTAATAATATACACCATCTCTAAGAATTCTCGAATTTTTTGGTTTGATTCTGTTTTTAAAATTGTTGTTTTGTTGAATTCGAATTTATGATGGGCTTGTTTTTCATGTTTGGTTAGAGCAGTTTGGTTAGTTTTATCATATTTATGACCATTTATTCTTTTCTTTAAATGCTGTATACTTTGCCCAATGTATACACAATTGCAATTTTGTTGACACGGAATCTTATAGATGGCGTGTGTTTTTTTATTCTTAGGAGTGTTATCTTTTAATTTACTAAAACAAATTATTTTTGTTAAATTGTATCCCTTGTGCGCAATTTTTAATTATGTTTTATTAATAATTTTTGTAGGTTTTCGGATAAATCTTGTACATACGGTATGGGTCCATATTTTATTATTGATTTATTTTTGGTATTGTTGATGTAGTTTGTGTTATAGTGTTTATTAATTTGTTTTTTAAATATCCGTTCAATTAAGTTTAGTGGGTAATTATTCTCTTGTAATGCGTTTTTAGCTTTCTTAATTGCTTCCCATCTATATTCAGGGTCTGATAGTTCGATTGCCCTATCCGCTAGTCCTATTACGACAGACTTTTTCTGGGAGATAGGATGTTGGGAGTAATAGTTAAGGTATCTTCCCGTCCAGGTGTTTTTAGTGTACCATGATGTTTTGATATGATGGTTTATCCGGTGCAATGTCATATCTAGAAAGTTAAGTTTATTATCGTTTTCTACTTCAATTGTGAATTGAATCTTTTTGTGAAAACTGTTAAAAAGTTTAATTATATAATTGCATTTATCTTGTGGAATGGCACAAACACAGTCATCCACGTACCGGAAAAAGAAAGGTAGTGGGAAATTTATTTGTTTTATTATATTTTCCTCCAGTTCTTCCAAAACCATTTGTGCCACCACGCAAGACAGCGCTAAACCCATAGCACAACCGTTTACTTGCTTATATACCTAATCTCTGTATGTAAAATAAGTTGAGGTTAATATTATTTCTGTTGTTTCTATAAATTCTTTTTGAGGTATATTTGTATATGTTCTAATTTCTACCCACTTTTTTTCTATTAGTTGTATAACTAACTCTATTGGTACATTTGTATATAATAATGTTACATCTAACGATATCAGAATATAGTCATCCGGTATAGTAACTTGTTTAATATTTTCTTTGAATTGCCAAGTCTTTAATGTAGAATTTGTTTTTATATATCACGTTTTTGAGAATATCTTTTATAGTTTGCAAGTTTATTAAGGGGTGATTGTATTGTGGAAATGATTGGTCTCATTGGCATACCATCTTTGTGTAGTTTTAGTAACCCATAAAGCTTGGGTGGCAACGCGTTATTTATTATTAATTTTTTACACTCTTTGGGGGAAATATATCCTTTTTTCCCCAATTTTTCACAATGTCATTGTTCGTTTTTTGAAGTGTGTTGGTAGGGTTTTGTTTTACTAATTCATAGGTTGATTTTTCCTGAAGTAGTTCTAAAATTTTGTTATTGTATGTTTGATTAGTCATTATAACTGTTTTGTTAAATTTATCAGATTTTAATACAATTAGGTCGGGATTTTGTTTTAAAAACGCCTTAGTTTTTTTAATTTTTTTGGTTATATCTCTGCTTTTTATGTCTTCCCTATTCTTTGTTGTATTGAATTTTCTTCTATGATTTGTAATAACATTGCAACATACTGCTCTAACAAAATCTTTTTTTATCTGTAGGTAAATCTGATATCGCATTTTCAATATTTGCAATTATTACTGGGTGTGGAATTTCAGTGTCCTTTTCAATTGGTGCCGCAAAATTTGGCCCTAGGCTTAATATTTCCTCTACATACTCAAGCAGTGCATGCCCTGATAAATTTTCTATCCATTTTGTATGATTTGATTTTTTTGTTTCGTCTTTGCTTTTACCCTTTAAGGTTTCAATTTTTTTTATATTCCTTTCTTTTATTTTTTTAAACTTATTTTCATATTTTATTTGTTGATTTCTGATTAATTCATTAAATATGTTTCCAGGTAATATGGTTTCTAAACATTTTTTTATATTTAAGATTTCTATTTCAATTGCCTTTAGTTTTACTATAGTTTCCTTTATTAGTAAGTTGAGTGTATTATATTTAAACTTGTATACTACATTATTCATAAATTTCCGTTTAAGGTTTACATCATCAAATATAATATGTTTTACATTGATGTTTAAAAATGTTGGCGTGATTTCTTCAGACTTGCATCTTAGTAAAAATATTCGTCTATTTTTCTGATTTGCCAATTTATTATAGGAACTAGTTAATTTGTTTATCTGTCCTATAGTGTACATGCCATATGTAGCTGCTAGATATCGACGACATTGCATCTTTTCACCCATGCTTCTAATTAATATTCGATTGGTATTTCTTGACCTTCTTTTATATAATATTACTTGAAATTGTGTTTCTTGGGAAAAAGGTCTAAATAAATAAAAAAAATTTTTTACATTATATGTTGTTAATCAGACGTTTCGACCGTCGCTAGATATATACACATTGCAGTGGTTTTGCCTGGAAATAAGTCCTAAAATCGAGCCCCAATGTTGGATGACCATAACAATGCAGTGGTCTTCTAAATAGAAATATAACTCCAGCAATTTGCACCTAAATAAAACTTCGATACAAATTTCGAAGTTTGATTATGATATGTTCTAATTTGATTTTTATAAAATTTGTTTCTCCAAGTTGATCTACCACGGCTAGCTCTGGGCACTACCTCCTATGATATACTTACCCCAATTACACATTCTTTCAACACCTTTATACACACAAAATACAAAAATAAAATAAAATCGTTGGACAAACATACACTCTTTTATTCATATGACATAAATGATTATTCAGACAATTTCAATATTTATATTGTCATATTTACAATAAAACATTTTACCTCTTTTTTTTTAATTTAGATTGTTTGCGAGTTATTACACTTCAACATTTTTATTTTTCAAACTAGATGGGCCTAGTGTGAAACCCTAAATTTACCTTTAATTGGGCTATGGTGAACTCAGTATATACCTTTTTCCTTGATATGCGTAAAATATTGCATGGTCAAATTACTCCAAAGACCCGTTTACTCTTTACATTAAAAATTATTACTCCTGTTTTTATTTACTCAAATAACAATGGAAAATTGTCTTTTATATACGGTAAACAAATTAATTTTCAATTCATAAAATTTTCAGCACATAATTCTAAACACACCTAGCTTTATAACACAATGCCAGCACCACAGTTCAACAATAAAACAAATTCGTTACCTGACGTGTTCTTTGGACGCACCACCTCCTTGGATTTTCCTCACGTTCTCACTCCTACATGGACAGCAACTCCATCTCAACACGTTCATTCAGTTCTCGCAGTTATTAGTGGATGCTTTTTATACCCCCATCTATCCAAATCCAAATTAGCTCAATTCAACGTGCCACCGGCACTTTCGTTCAAGAAATACTTGGTTCGCTTATCTCAGTAGCATCCTGTTGTATTCGTACAATTATTTATACTAATTTATTATCAGCCCGTTTAATCTGTTAGCACCAACCCGTGCATTTACAACACTTGTAAGAATGTACGACGGACTGAACTCTGTCGCGGCTTTTAATTTTAAATTAGGATGTTTTCACGATGCTACTTAATGTACTCGAAGCGGATCAGAAGATTCAGAAAAGCCCTGCTACCCCTGACACTAGCTTTTATAATCTTCAAACTCCTTCTCTAGTCACGTATTTCTACAGTTTTCGCTGAACTATCACATTCGTTACAAACAATTCTCCAAATTCCTCCACTCAAAACCCCAACGATTTTTTAAAACTCAGAATTCACTCCTTCCACCATGGGTTTAGCACGAAAAACTAGCTATCAGTAGCAACTGTCGATGCGTACCCAGAAATTCATTCCTCTCCATATACTCTGACCACCTGCAAAACACGTCCATATTGACTGCGTCTCTATTTTCCTTGCAGTCATGCGTTCATAACCACTATTTTATGTTTCACTCGTGTTTCCCCTACTTTCATCGAGCCCCAATATCTACGGTTACCGTTCCCTTGCTAAATGTTGCCTTGAAAATTGATATCGTCGACAAACATCTTGCATCTTTGTTTCACCCATTTGCGTTTTAAAATATACTTGTCTGTCACGCGCTTGAAAACTGCTTGTCCTTCTATCAGCTGATGTATTCTCTGTCTCCTTGATTGCTTGCTATCGACTCTCCGTCTCTTAAAATTATTAATTTTTGCTTCAAAAATAACATATTCGTTCGTTAACCTGGTCTTTCCCGCTGTACAGTACCTTGAAATGTAATCGCCTCGTTTTATAGCTTTCAAGGAAATATTTATTTATTCGAAGCTCTCATTTGTTGAACTCCGACCGTTTGTTATGTTATTTTGTTTTGTAGCCTTCTACGACTTAAGCTAACGTACCTTTTAATTTACGATGCTAAAGTATCCGTTGCTACAATTATTGATTTTTATTTACCGCGAAGCTTTAATATTTGCCTGCAATAGTCAACCTTGTATTAAATTACCTTTTACAAATTATTGATTTTTCCCTACCACGAAGCTACATAAAAATATGTCATTTACCACTAAAAATTTCTGTATTTAATTGTCTAGCTTGTCTTATACTAAAGTATGCAAATTATTGATGTGAAGCGTAATAAATAATTTATTATTTTCCTTCTTGGCCTATTTACACACGTTGACCTTTGACCTACACAGTAATATATATATATATATATATATATATATATATATAATAATAATATAAATTTTTAGTTGTTGATTATCTTTTTTGGGAATATGTTCGTCCACTAATTAATAAGAAAAACGCTCATTTATAAATTTGTCGATTTCCAAAGAAGATAATCAACAACTAAAAATTTATATTATTAATAGATATATACTCTGGAACTGGCTAAAAATCATTCGAGCCCCAACGTTGGGCTGTTATAAAATTGCCGTGTAACCTCTCTAAATCGAGCCTCAGTAACAAAAATATTAGAAAATTGTATTAATTTACCCAAAAATCGTCATAAATTTCACACAATAGTTAAATTTTCAAAAAAATAATTTCTTACCCAGATTCCTGCTTCATCACTTTATTACTTCAACCGCTCCCTAGCTAGCTCAGTTGGGCCTCCTCTTGGATATCTAGATTTACTATCATACTCTTTATCGTTCACGCACACTCTCAATAAAACCACAAAATATACAACAATCATACACTATTTATTTACCACTATTTACAAATAAAACTTCAAGATTATTTACATTTTGGTGGTCCAGTTACACCTCAATAAATTCTAATTTTGTAAAGTCCAGTATTTTAACTTGAAATATCAAACACATTGAATGTAACCGGAGTAAATGGGCCCTGAATAATACCTTATTTTTCTTTCTTTATTTATAATTAATTTTAATTAGGACACTCTGGAGTATGATGAGCTCATGATAACCCAGTTTTTTTATGATTAATGTATGCTTTTTACTTAGCATACGCTTACTGCAAACAAAAAAACCAAACCCATGTACTCTTAACAATAAAAAAATTTAAATTCCTGATGGAACGTTAATAAGCTTTATATATACCTTTAGATTTATATTTAAATACCACAATAAAAGTTAGTTATATGTATTATTTTCAATACGCAAAATAATGTAAAATACCATCATAGTTCATTCTCACACATCACAATAACCTTTATTGTTTATACAAACAACAAATTCTAAAGCGTTACCTGGAATTTGTTGAAGATCCCTACTCCGTTGACGAAGTCGTTAAGTTGTTTCGTGGTTCTGCTCTGCTCGCCGCCTCCAGCTATTTGTAGATGAACACCCTACCCTCTAAGTTGTGCTGCATGCTATTCATACACGATACATCCAAATCCAAATCCAAATATATTACACTTCCTTTATAATTGCTTAATTTAATTTACGTTACATTACGTCACTTCCCGAGCTTGTTTAAAATAAATGTTGCACCTCAATAAAATTTAGACTCGACACTATCCGCGTATCAAATTATGAGGCCAACACTGTACTATTTAATTTAAAAGAATTTTGTATACTTACAAGCTCGTGGTAAATTTCTGTACGTAGTCTGAAGCGATGAAAATACTAAGAGCGAAGTCAAAAAAGCGCCATGCTAATTCTTTTAGAGTATTTATATAATTCAAAATGCCACCTCTCGGCCACTCTTCCCGCAAAATCCTTCATTTAAAATAATACTTCTTAAAATTTTGGTTCAACCGTTTTCGAAATCTTCGAAATTTAGCTCGTCCTTATTATATTTTCCGAAAAACCTGCATTCAAATTTTCCCGTGTTTGTCTGTTGTACAACTAACTATATAGGCTAATAAGATATTCAATGACGTCTTGAAACCCCGCCTGTATTAACGCTATTCCTCTCTTATGCATATTCTATGTTTCCTTCTAACCTCGTTTGAGTGGTAGAAATTGATATTACTCTCCGCGTTTCAAACTAATCTATGTGGACTGAATACGTGCGTTTTGAAGTGAACTGTTATTATGCCCGTCTCATTCCGAAGCATTTCATTGATCGTCTATTCCTTCTGCGCTTTAAGGAAACTTTTAGTTAACATTTACGCGAACCGCCCGACCGTTTACCCGATATACTTTGAATACTGTCTTTTATCTATACAAATAAGGGGAACATGACATTTCGAAAACACAACATTTCTAGGAGGTTGCGTTTCAAGGTATTTTATATTCAACGGCTGTTCGTTTGTTAGCAAAGCGTTTGACCTTGGTATTATCGATTTTTCAAGCTCTTATGCGTATTGGACGTAATAACCTTTTCAACTAAACTTAATTAAATTAATTAATAATTTGCATTGGCTTCTACAATTTATTTTCTTTACGAACCTAACTAAATTTTAATCACTACTTGTAAAATTTTGTTAGTACTTGTTACTTGAAATTCACTAAATGAAATAAATTTTGCACGTAAATTCTGGTTGTTTCCTCTATACTGAGTATTTGAAATTGTATTTCTTATTCCTAAATTTAACCCTTTAAAACCACTACAATATATATATATATATATATATATATATATATATATATATTGGTGTAGTAATGAGGTCACGATAAGTCATTGAGCACCGAAAAACCTACCCAAAACAAAGAAAATACAAGTCTTATTGCATATATAAAGCGCAAGAATGAAGCCCAATTTTAAAATTAAAATTAGTAAAAATAAAAGGATTTGTTATTCGTGTTATGGTGTTATCCGTGTGTAAATACTGATTCTTGTGAAAAAATACCTTTTAATAACGTTTTTATTGCATCGTATAACGAGTATCATTTACTTTAAAAATACTAAATCAATTTCAATGCACATTTTGTTAAAATGTAAATGCAATCTTTAAAAGTATCATTCGATAAACATCGTTTATTCAAAACGTTATAACTCACTTACGAGCTTTAATGCATCTTCATTAAAAATACAATTTTTATAAGAAAAGTACTTTTTCAAAGAAGTTCATTTCGGGTTAATTTTAGAACAAATTATATCTTTTAATCCAAAATGAAAATACCATATTTATTTACCTAAATAAGCTGCTATTTCGAGAGTCTTGGATATACATAAATCATCTGTAAATACGCAAGGAATATATAATTACTTTCCGTAGTAACAAAGAATGAAAGATCTTTTATAACAGCGATTAATTTTAAAACTGACAGCTCATTAAACAGATAAAAAGCTAAATCACGATAGATTGTTACATTAGAAGTGACTAATACTTCGAGAACTTCCAAAATGGAAAAAGTTACATAAACAAAAGAGCTATTTTAATTACGTAGAGGGCGTAATCTAAAAGAATTATGAAAGTAAAAAAACATAGGCATATGACAAATGTTATGTACGGCGTAGCATAAAGACAAGAAACCGACGTGGACTTACACACATATTTACAGCGAACAGAATGTCATTATTTAAGTAAGCAAAGTAAATTGAAAGGTAGATTGATAAATGTAAATAAAGTGCCCTTATTAAATGAAAAAGTAACCAATACGGTAGGAAGTGCTGGAGTTGTAACAGAAACGTGCAAGTTTGCGGATAGTAAACAAATATTTGACTAATTTCTTTTTTCTTTGTAATTTCTATTACAAGATCACATACCGTTTTAAAAACACAATTAGTCAATGTTTCAGCTGCATTATTAGATTCATACAGTTCAACGCTATTAAAAATCCTTATTTTAAACCCTTTTCCGACAAGATGAAAACTAGAATAGTGACTGAAAGAGCTCGACATGTATTGATTTCTAGAACTGTCGTTTTAATTAAAAACGATGCTTTTAATCACCGACTCTGTAAATTTAATACCGGTTGCATGTTTTCAATTATAGATTTTAATTATTTCAAACTTGCTTTTCTATCAAGTCGAGAAGACAATTTAATTTTGGCCCCATTATAAATTCTATTACGTACATTATTCAACTAACATGAATCCTTTAAACAGCAAATGAGCTTCGTTTTAATTGCTTTCATCCGAGTTGCTTTATATATGAAAAGAATGATCGTTAGATCGGCAAAATGAAAGTAGCTTAAAATTAAAACTAAATCCTGATGCTCCTTTGATATAATCAAGTGTATCGATTGAAAAATTGGGTCGCTTTGCACGTTCTACATTATGATATAAAATATTCGAAATCTCTGTTGATATTTGACTTGACTTATTGATATTCACATGTACTTTTCGTATCGGCAGGTTCCAAAACTCCCTCTACTGCGGCAATTGCTTCATGTAAGCATATTTAACCCGACCTATCGTATACACTTTGTAAAGATATTTAAGTCGTGTTCTACCTACGCAACTTTCTACTTACATGTCATTATTAAAGATGCAAGTCTTGAATGTTGTCAGTGACAGTCAATCAGGCCATCTTTCTTTATTACATTTCTCCAAATAAAGCATTTCTCACTAATTTGTGTTAATACCGCTTCGTTTACTAATCCTATCTGTCCAATTAATTTTCGATATTTTCCTATTGCGTCACACTTTAAAAGCGTCATTCCTTTTCTTCGCTGTTCCCCCATAGTCAGTATTTTACAACCATACAATGTCACACTCCATATACATGTTAAAAAAATTTTTTTATATTTCAATTAGTGTTTGATGATAGCAGTTGTATTTGTGAAAGATTGCTTTCCTTGCTAACGCAATTCTTATCTTCATAGTACAGGCAATTTGAGGTTTAGGGTAGAATAAAGTAGAGACGAGCTAATTTTTTTTTAGAATGTGTAGGCAAAAGCGACTCCATTAACAGTGGCGGCTCGTAGTGATTTTATTTGAGGGGCTCTAACTGCTTATGGCATGAATATAATACAAGATAACATACGCAACACTCACCTTCAGTGGTTTGGTGTATTCAGCCTAGTCACTCACACAGACCCATTAATTTTTGTATACTTGTTAATACCATTTCGAATGGACCTGCACCTTGCCGAAGTTCTAAATTACTAGAACAGGTGAAATGGCTTGCGTGTTCTAATGAGCTAAAGAGCCAAACTACAGGTCCAACCAAAGTAGTAGGGTCGTTAGTGAGGAACCAGACTAAGACAGGTCCCCGAAAGAGGGCAGCGGCTCTTTCGGTACTTAGATTGGCAGAGACCATAGGGGTCGGTATGGCAGTCTAAGACACACTACCGCGATGTGGAAGGCAACGGGAAACCACCACATTATCTCCCAAGTACACAGCGTACTTAAGTTGTAACAAACATGATGGCATTCTCTGGGGTAAAAGATTCCGGAGTTAAAATAGTCCCCCATTCGGATCTCCGGGAGGGGACTACTTTGGAGGATGCGATCGGAAAGTTAAGAATAAGAGTCGGGAACATTTTGCGAGTCGGAGCGTGGAATGTTAGAACTATGAAGCAAGTGGGTAAGCTAGAGAACCTAAAAATCGAAATGAATAGGTTATCATTAGACATAGTAGGGATCAGCGAAGTTCGGTGGCCAGAGGCAGGGGATTTTTGGAGTGGAGACTTCAGGGTAATTTATACAGGAGCCGAGGAAGGAAATTTGGGTGTGGGGATAGTTATGCGGAAAAAGATAGGATACTGTGTAGAAAATTACTTACAAAAGAATGAAAGAGTACTCATGGTTAGATTAGAATCTAAATTGGTAAACACAGTAATAATACAAGTATACATGCCCACCTCTAGCTACAGTGACGAAGAGGTAGAAGCGATCTAAAAAGATATCGAAGACATATTAAGACACGTAAAAGGACATGAAAATTTAATAATTACGGGGGATTTTAATGCAGTGGTAGGTGAGGGTAGGGAAGGAGCGATAGTAGGTTTATTTGGTTTAGGTACTAGAAACGACAGAGGAAATAGGCTGGTAGAATTTTGCGACAAGAACAATTTAATCATCACAAACACATTATTTCAACATCATGCTAGAAGACGATATACGTGGAAGATGCCAGGAGATATAGGAAGATATCAAATAGATTACATTCTTGTTAGACAACGGTTTAGGAATCATGTAAAAGACTGTAGAAGCTACCCAGAAGCAGATATAGACACTGACCACAACATCGTAATTATGAAGGCCACACAATTAAAAAATTTGAAAAAAAGAAACGGAAAAACGCACTTGGACCTACAGAAACTAAAAGAGAAAGATATTCAAGAAAGATTCGAAAAAAGGTCAAATGAATTGCTCAAAGATATTGGGAAAATATCTGATACTAAGGAAGTAGAAACAGAATGGAATAACATTAAATCCAGCCTCAGCATGGCGGCCAGAGATATTCTGGGGTATACACAAAAAGTAAATAAGAAACCATGGATAACAAAGGATATCTTGAATTTAATAGAAGAAAGACGAAAATACAAAAATAAATCAGACGAAACAGGAAAACAGAGATACAAAGCCATAAAATGGGAAATTATTCGAAAATGCAGGAAAGCTAAAGAACAATGGTATGATGAAAAGTGCAAAGAGGTACAAACTAAGATGGAAGTAGGAAAGACAGATGAAGCATACAAACTAATTAGAAACAATTTAAGGGATATAGAAACGTATAGCAAAAATATAAGGGACGCGGGAGGAAATGTCATTATAGAAAATATAGAGAAAGTGGGTACATGGCAAGAATATATAGGGAATTTATATGCAGGAGAAGAACTAACTGCATTAGAAAAGGAATCAGACATTGAAAATGATGACTTGGGATATCCTATACTTAGAGATGAATTTGAAATAGCATTAAAGAGTCTGAAAAATGGTAAGGCGCAGGGTACAGATAAGGTGCAAGCGGAGACTCTAAAAGCCGCTGGGCAAGCAGTAACAGAACGTCTCTTCCAACTTGTAAGCTATATGTATGAGGCAGGCGAGATACCCAAAGATTTCAAACATAACATCATAGTAACTATACCAAAAAAGAAAGGCGCAGATAGATGTGAAAATTTTCGAACAATAAGCTTGACAGCACACGTATCAAAAATATTAACTAGAATTGTACAAAAACGAATGGAAAAACGGGCTGAAGAAATACTAGGAGAAGACCAATTTGGGTTTAGGCGAAACAGGGGAACACGGGAGGCTATCTTAGCTCTGAGGGTGATAATGGAGAAAACAATAGAAAAAGGGGAAAGCGTGTACATAGGGTTTGTAGATCTGGAAAAAGCATTTGACAATGTAAAATGGAAAAAAATGTTCAAAATACTCAAAAAGATTGGAATGAGTTATAGGGATAGACGAATATTACATAGCTTATACAAAGAGCAAACAGGAGTAATAGAACTAGAGCAGGAACGTAGAGAAGTAAACATCAGGAAAGGAGTAAGACAGGGATGTTCCCTATCCCCACTAATTTTTAACTTGTACATTGAAGAGGCAATGAATACTGTCAAATGCAGGAAGACTATGCAGGGACAAAAAATTGATATGCTTAGATTTGCAGATGATATAGCGGTATTAGCATCTAGCAAGGAAGAGTTAGAAGCGGCTCTCAATGAAATGGAAACCGTTCTAACAGAGAGATACGGTATGAAAATTAACAAAAGTAAAACTAAAGTGCTAATATGCAAAGGAGGGAAAAATAAATCAAAAACAAGAATACAAATATGTAACACGGACTTACAAGAGGTTAAGGATTTCTGCTACCTAGGAAGCCAAATAATGCAAGATGTGAAAAGCACAAAAGATATAAAACAAAGATTAGCACAAGGTCGTGCAACATTTAACAAGAAAAAGCAACTACTGTGCTCAAAAACCACAAACATAGAAACAAGGAAAAGATTGCTCAAAACATATGTGTGGAGCACAGCACTGTATGGCTGTGAAGCCTGGACAGTGGGAGTAGCGGACAAAAAAAGGTAGAAGCCTTTGAAATGTAGTGCTACAGACGTATGATGAAGATATCATGGACAGACAAAGTTAAGAACGAAGAGGTACTAAAAATGGTAGGAGAAGAAAGAAATATGTGGAAAACGGTAAAAAATAGGAGAGATAGGATGATAGGCCACATACTACGGCATGAGGGAATGGTACGAAATATACTAGAAGCAGAGATAGGAATAAAGAGAAGAAGAGGTAGACCTAGGTTAGACTACTGCACACAGATAGTGAAAGATGTAGGCTGTAGGAGTTTCAGGAAAATGTGTAGGCTAGCTCAGAAGAGAAATCAATGGAGGCACGCATCCAACCAGTCCCAAGATGGATAAATTAATGACAAAAAAAGTAACTGCACTTAAACATGATATTTATTATAAGCAACTACAAGCATTGGAGGGGCAATATTCTCGAATAATGGTAATTGCGTGAAAGCATTTACTAGAAAACTATTATTTCGGCAAATGTCTAAGTGTTGGGGGATCTTGGCAGCCACAGGTTGCTTAACCCCCTTCATTAAATCTCAGTGAAATAGGGCATAATATTAGAAAACAATATAAGGGGAACCGAGCTGTATTGCTGTGTGAGAATTTCAGGGAACTATGTAGGTTAGTTTAGAAAAGAAAAAAGTGCAGGTACATGTCCAACCAGTTTTGAGACGGGAAACCTAATGACGAAAAAATAAGCGCAGATAAATCTGATGATTAGTATAAACAACTAGTTGTTTGTTGTGAAATATCTGCAACTAATGTTGACTATGTGAAAAGATATATTGGAAAAAATATTAAATCAGTAAATGTTCAAGTGTTGGAAGAACTTGGCAGCCATAGGCTGCTTACCCTCCTTCGCAGCCACTGAATGTCGGAGAAATAGGGTATATAATTGTCAAACAATAGAAGGTGACCGAACTGCATCTAACAAGAAAGAACGGCGCCTATGATGAAAGACAACAAACATAGAACAAAAAGTTGTTGAAAGTGTATGTGTGGAGCACAGCACAGACAGTATGCCTACGAAATACGAGCAGTCTGAAAAGCAGACAGAAGAACAGTAGCGGCCTTTAAAATGCCGTGCTTTAGATGTTTGAGGATGGACAGACAAAGGTAATAACAAATAGGTTATAGAAACAGTAAGGGAACAAGGATATCTTTAGGAAAAAAATATGAGAAATAGAAGGGCAGAATACGTTCTAAGGCATTTTTGGGGAGTAGTATGGGATATATGACAAGCAGAGATAGGAAAAAAGAGGTGGATGTAGACCTAGATCAGATAGTGATAGATGCAGACTGCAAATTTCAGGGAAATCTGTAGGTTAGTTCAGAATAGGAAACAATGATGGTGCGCGTCTAACCAGTTTCAGGACTGAAGACCTAATGATGATGACTTGTTAATACGTTTATGAACAAAAAGTCACACACTGTACTCTAATTGTCACGTAATAATAATTTTACTGCTTGTATACGAAATCAAGCCTTCTGTCTTTCTGAGCAATAAAATGGTCTATAACTTTTTCGTCAAAATTGTTGATGTTATGTATTAAGTTTTTTTTGACTGACATCATTGCTAAGGCATTAAGACGTTCTTCGGTCATTCTGTTCCTTAGATAAGTTTTAATCCTATTAAGAGTTGAAAAACATCTTTCAGATTCGGCAGTGGACATTGGGATTGTGACTATAATTTTTATAATTTTATTGTTTCGCCAAATGTTCCGTTTAACCCATTTTGGGTCAACCAGGAAAACATGTTTAGGCCGCCTAAAATATTTTTAAAATCCGTTCTTGAGTACATTACTTCCAATTCAGTCCTCAATTTGTCTGGCTGTAACATCGGATAACACTTAACAATCGATTGGAAATGCGATGTTGGAAATTTTTTGAGTAAGTATCAAAATTAGTTACGTCTACTGAAAAGCAGGGATAGGAAAAAAAAAGGTAAAGATAGACCGAGATCAGACTTTCGCATGCAGATAGTGATAGATGCAGACTGTGTAAATTTCAGGGAAATGCGAAAATTAGCTCAAAATAGGAAACAATGAGGGTACACATCTAACCAGTTCCAGGACTGAAGACCTAATTATGATATGCATTAAAAAGGCTTGAGACGTGTTCTTTTGACATGTGGTACCTGAATATTTCAATTGATTATCATATCATTTTTTAAACTGAGTTCACTTTTATTCTGCATTTCGTGCTAACTTGTTTTTTCTGCTTGACTGATTATATTATTACAAAAGCAATGCACGTCTGCTACAAGTATCCTATGTGCATCAATGAGTTTCTTACGTGCCTATTAATACTAGAAGAGTCCTCTTTTTTTTAGCTCATTTACATAGGCTCAATTGTTCTTTTGCATAGACCCATTGTTGTAGTATGGTCGCAGCGCTAATTATCTGGCTACATTTGTGATGCTTCATCAGGGTGCGAGAATAAAGATGTTTTGATGTTTTACCTTCGCTGATGTGGGTGCTGTTTGTGTGTAACAAATGAACCACAGATATACTCAAATCACCTTGCTCCGACAGGCAAAACCTGTTTACCAAACCTGTTTAAAAACTAGCTTTGCCAGTGCTTCTTGTTACTTTTTTTTTAAATGCTTTCTAGAATTTCTTCTGCATTTAATTTTTTTTTTTACTTAACATGCTTGTTTATACGAAAGTATAAGCATTATTTTTTTACTGATTAGTTTTACGTGTAACAATACGAAATATTAAATTGTCCCTAGAATATCATTTTATTTTGTTTGTGTAAATAGACATTTTTATTTTCATTGTAAATAAAAACTCGGTGGCGATGTCCTTTCTTTGTCTATGTGAACCACCACATTCTCCGCATTGGTAGTAAGCTCGGTCTTTCTAAATTTCTGTATCCTTTTATACTTGACCATTATTTGTGCAGACCTTTACGTGGCTTTCCTTTCTGTTTGTCTTTCTAAATTTCTTTTGTCCTTTTATACGTGTCCTTTATTTGTGCGGACCTTTATTTCGCTTTCCTCTCTGTTTCTGTCCGTAAGTTTCACCGTTGCAAATTTGGCGCCCAACGTGAGGCGTCTTGCCTCAGCAATCCTTTTCGATATTATGCTTACATGAAAGTGGATAGATTTCCATTTCTTTTGATTTTCTAAATTTATCACATTATACTTTACATTGTTCTACAACACCTTATAAACACTCAATAAATTTTGGTCATATTAAAAAAAATTGTAAAACAAAAGGGTTTCTCCCCAAATACGATTTCATCACTGGAGTTTCTGGATATCCTTTTACAAATTTATCTGTATTTTAGTTCATAAATAAGTCCAAATAAAATTCAATCTACACTTAACCTCTATTGACACTAAATAATTGTAATAGAAATACAGATATTTTTGTAAAAAAACTTAATTTGCTAACACCACACCGGCAGGTATTACTAAAAGAAATCCTAAAGAAAAACATTAAATCAATCAGCAATACTATCACAACATTGTTCCATTTCCAATATTGATACACATAACGTTCTAGATCCCATTTCTAGAAATGCCTTTTATAACAATACATAGAAAACAGTTCAGTACAAACTTTTCATTTTCATTATTCAATTGTTCATTAATAATACTAAATTCTTACTCTTTAACCAACACTGAATCCCACCAATAAAGCTTACATTTAAAATCAATATGCACATATTTCTTAATATCTTAAAATATTCCGAACTTCCTTTCCCGATCATATTATGCTTAAACTTAACCAAAACTATGTCCGTTACTAATTCATATTCCAACAAAATAATTACTTTCATCTCTCTATAGTAGGGGATAAAGAATACTACTATAGTAAACCTGCTTATCGTAAAAGGAGATTAAAAGGCGCAGCAAGGGACAGCAGCCTTGCTGGCTAAAAGATATTGGAGGAGGGTCGGTTGGTCTCGGGCGATCCCCAATAATTTACAAGCCTGTTGGGGGTTGGCCGTGACGGATACGGCTTTTTGCTAAAATCTTTAAAAACTGCGTTGTGGAAAGATATGGAAACCTACCACAGTATTTCCCAGGTGTGCGTGGCCTAAAACACGAAATATAAATGATTGAGAGCTCACAAGTAAAATTCTTGTCCGGAGGTAAAATACTCCCTCATTCGGATCTGCGGGAGGGGGTACTTGGGGCTCGTCATCGTAAGAATATAAAACAACAGTTCGATTTAGTGATAGGGACTTGGAATGTAAAATCATTACTTAGAGTAGATAAGTTAACGAATTTATTAGTCGAAATGAGAAAGGGAAAGCTAGACATTTTAGGTATTAGTGAGGTGAGATGGCCAGATAGTAATGACTTTTGGAAAGATAATTATAGAATAATTACAACTTCTTTAACTAATGGACAGGCAGGGGTAGGAATAGTGTTAGGTATAAGATTAGGACATAAAGTTAAAGAGTACTTACAATTTAGTGATAGAATAATTATGGTTAGTTTGAGTACAAAACCCACAGACACTGTTTTAGTACAGGTTTACATGCCAACAACTCAGTACGAGGATGAGGAAGTAGAAAAGGTATACGAGGATAGAAATAGTATAGTGAGAAAAGTAAAAGGAGATGAGACTTTAATAGTTATGGGCGATTTTAATGCGTCAGTGGGAGAAGGTAGTGAGGGAAAAATGGTAGGAAAATTTGGGTGTGGCAGACGAAATGATAGAGGAGAAAGATTAGTTGAATTTTGCTAGGAACATAGATTAGTAACTGTAAACACCCTATTTGAACAACATGTTAGGAGAAGATATACCTGGAAAGCGCCAGGTGATAGGACTAGATACCAAATAGATTATATTTTAGTTAAACAAAGTTTTAGAAACCAAGTTAAAAACTGTCGTAGTTATCCAGGGGCTAACATAGATAGCGATCATAACTTAGTTAAAATGAAGTGTAAACTAAAATTCATAAAATTGAGAAAGGTTAAAAGAGAGGTATGGGATCTAGGTAAGCTTAATGATAGTAGGGTAAAAGAGGAATATAAATAAGTATTAGATAATAAGAGCAAAGAGATAGCTGTAGGAGAGAACGTAGAAAATAGATGGAAAGAAATAAAACTGACTGTACATGATGCAGCAACACAGACTATTGGTAAGAAAAAAATAGAAGCGAGAAAACCCTGGGTAACAAAGGAGATATTAGATTTAATAGAGAATAGAAGAAAGCTTAAACCTTTCAGAGAAGTGGATAGTGAAAGTAAGCAAAAATATAATACAGTTAGAAATAAGATAGTACATGAGTATAGAAAAGCTAGAAATAAATGGATGGAGGAGAATTGTAAGGGAATACAAGATGATTTGAGAGTAGGTAAGACAGACAGGGCTTACAGGGCAGTTAAAAAGTTTTTTGGGGAAGATAGGAAAAAATATAATGGTATTAGAGACGAGAATTCTAATAAATAAAGTTGAGGTAGCAGATAGATGGAAAAGATATTTAGAAGATTTATATAAGGGAGACGATATGGATGAGTTAGAGAACGACCAAGCAGAAGATGTAGAAATAGGGTTCTCAATATTAAGAGAGGAATTTGATAGAGCTGTTAGGGATCTTAAACTAAATAAAGCGCCAGGGATAGACGATATTCCCGCAGAATTAATAAAATATGCAAGTCAGAAAACTTTAGACAGATTATATGAACTAGTAAAAGTAATATATGACACAGGTGAGGTTCCAATAGATTTCGAAAAAAATATTATTATCCCAATCCCAAAAAAAGTCAGGAGCTGATAGGTGTGAGAATTTTAGAACGGGACTAGAGAACCGATACTAATGATTAGGCTAATTATCGAAAAAAGGTTACAAAAAAATAAAAAGACTCATTTCGCGTTTGTAGATTTAGAAAAAGCATTTGATAGGGTTAATTGGATTGTTATGTTCAGGGTTTTGCGATAAATAGGAATCTCTCATAGGGATAGAAAAATTATTTACAGTCTATATAAAAACCAAAGCGTAGTAATTAGATTTGATGAAATAGAAAAGGAAGCTAAGATTAAAAATGGTGTTAGACAGGGTTGTATACTGTCTCCCTTGATTTTTAATGTTTATATTGAGGAAGCTTTAAACTTAGCTAGAGAGAGAAAAGAGATAGGTATTAGTGTACAGAGACAGAAAATAGACATGTTGCGTTTTGCAGATGATATAGCCATTATAGCAGAATCTAGAAAAGAGTTAGGAGAGTTTTTAAATATTTTAGATGAGACTACAGAGTAACTATATTATGATAATTAACTCAAGAAAGACAAAGATAATGACAAGTGAGTTACAGCCTAGTTCTAAACCAAAATTAAAAATAGGTAATACCGAGTTAGAGGAGGTAGATGAATTTTGCTATTTAGGTAGTATAATTACAAAGGATGGACTTAGCAGAAGGGATATAGTAGCTAGAATAGCTCAAGCTAGAAAAATGTTTTTAAAAAAGAAAAACTTACTAATAGCTAATAGTATTAGTTTAGATAAAAGAAAAAGTTTCTTAAAGTCGTACGTATGGAGCGTTCTACTATACGGTAGTGGGACTTGGACAATTAAAGAAGTAGATAAGAAAAAGATAGAAGTTTTTGAAACTTGGTGTTATAGGAGAATGTTAAAGATTGTTGGACAGATAGAGTAACAAACGAGGAAGTTTATAGAAGGATAGGTGAGGAACCCTGTATGTGAAAACAATTAAAGGTCAGGAGAGATAGAATGATAGGGCACCAGTTAAGACATAGAGACTATTTAGTAAAGTCTTACATTACAGACTACCGAATAAAAATAGAGTAGGAAGGCCTAGACAAAGCTATATTAGTCAAATTATTAGAGATTTAGGTTGTGAAGGGTATGTAGACCTTTTAGACTAGCTCAGAATATAACAGAATTTAGAGCTGCGTCAAACCGACTTTAAGTAAGTTCGAAAACAAAACAAAAAAAAAACAGTTAACTAAATGTCACCATGACATAACTCGCAATTAGTTAGCGGTCTGACATGTTGGTAGCGATTCGTTGCTTAAGCCTTACCATAACATATAATTTAACACTTTTCCTTTCTGAAACAGATAACCAGGTTATATTTCATTGCCTTATAAATGGTAATCATGTAAACATGTCAGAGTTCTTTAATAACCATCAGGTTGCTAATATCTATGTAGAGCCAGGTGGATAGGAAAAAGATAGAAGGATATAGGAAGACCTAGACCAAGCTATATTAGTCAAATAATTAGAAATTTAGGTTGTGAAGGGTATGTAGAGCTTTTTAGATTAGCACAGAATAGAAAGGAAATTAGAGCTGCGTCAAACCGACCTTAAATAAGGTCGAAAACAGAAGAAGAAGAACTAAAAATGCGGCTTCTAAATGAGTTCGGTATGAGAGCTTGTCCTTCATCTGAACAGCTATTGTATCGCACACTTCTTTAGCAATCAAATTCAGATTTTTCATGTTACTAATTTTTCTTCGTTTAGTATCAATACACAGTATATTTTTTTCTATCTCATCAGTTGAATTTCTAGCAGATGCTATTATCCTTTCAAAATCTTCCATTTTTTTCTTCAGTGCAACACTGTCTGTATCTCTAGCTTGAAACTGATTAAATAATATGTTAACATGTAGAAAAATTTTATGAAATAAAATGAGAAAAACACAAAATCAGGATCTTCCAGAATTCTACGCATTCCATATGCTTCCCTGCAGGTAATAGTTTTATTGCATTTTTCTTCTAATTCCTCAAAGCATTCGATTAGTTTTCTCTATTCTCATATACGATGTTCACAACATGAATATTATAATTCCAACGTGTGGCAGCAACAGTGGGCAATTTTCGCTTCACTATTTCTTTTAGCACATCAAACCTGTGAGTAGAATGAGAAAAAAAGCAGGAATTGCGGATAAATTATAAAATTTTTTTTAACTTTAGCATTTTGACTAGTTGCTTTCTGCATAATTAAATTTAATTGATGATTGATGGCCATAACAGTGAACAAAATGGGCATTTTTATATTTAAGTTTTATTTTTGACTGAACTCCACTAACAGAACCACTCATAACATTTATACCGTCATAAGTTTGAGCGATTAGTTTAGATGGCGAGTTTAATATTAATTTATTTAATTTCTGCTCAATACACTCCGTTAAACCGTTAGCTGTTTTATCTATTACCCGTAGAAATGTCCAAAATCTCTTATAAATATTTCCACTGTAGAAATATCTAACTATAATTATCATTTGTCATTGATTTAAAATGTCAATCGTCTCATCGCACTGAATTGTCAAAAATTCACTACCTTTAATTTGATCTTGAATTTCTTGACGACACACTGCAAGCATGCATTCTAAAATCTCGTTTTGCATAGTTTTAGATGTACCATTAAATACACTCGCTTTGTGTAAATATTCTTTTAAAATTACAGCCAATTCCGAAATAAGATCAATTAATTCTAACCAAATTCCACGGTTTTCAAATCTTCTTTTTCATTGTGTCCTCTCAATGACAATTCCAACTTTCCACAAAATTCAATACAATTGATAATTTTTTTTAAAATGTATTTATTTTAATCACCTGCTCATTATGCTTCATAATATTTTACCTATATGCAGAATCTAACTGAACCGCAATGTTCACGGAATCTAGCATAGCCAAATCCGTGCAAGACTTTATATGGTACTTGCTAATTTCATGCTTTTTTATTTTATCGTTTATATGCTTCAGATCTCTAAAGCCTTTTTCCGACCATGTTTTATCCATTCCGTCACAATAAAATAAATGGCAAGGAAAACAAAATAGAGCATTCGATTGAGAGCATCCGGAAATCCACTGACATTTTTTATAAATTTCTTTTGAAAAATGCCTTGTGAAACTACGATTTCCAACCTTATTTACCTGTTTCATATTTAAATCCGGTGTCGGACGGCCTAGGTTTTTAATTTCCACCTTTTCTGCTAATGGAAGAGTTTTAAATTTAATTTCGATTATATTACGAATATTATTTTCAGTTATCTTGAATAATTCAAAATAATAATCAAAAAAATGTAAGACGCATGTACACCTTACAACCAAACTTACGGAAATTTTACAAAAGGAAATTATATATTTTAAATTAAATAACTAGTACTTAAATGTTAAACAAAATTTTATTACTATTATAAATATAATTTAATAAATTTTATTGTTTCAATCAAGTTTGAGTCTGACTACTACTTAATGATATAAGCTCCCAGCACCACTCAAATAAACAGAAAAATAGAGAATAATTAATTAAAATTGTTAACATATATTCTGTGATTAGTCCCGGGTATTGTGATTTCTCCAAATAAGTCAGTTTGATGTACGGTTGGAACACCTTCAGCCAAATTAGGAATGATTGCTTCATAGTGATCTCCATGTATCACATCCCTGCCATTTCCACCGCAATGAACTACAGCTAAAGGCTCGCGAACTAATTGATCTTCTTTTGTACAAAAATTATATAATGTGATACTGAAGGCGAAATGATAATAAGCATCATTTGGATATCTATCTATTAAAGTTTATATTAGTTTGTATTGTTAACATTTCTCAAATAAATTCTATTATCTCGAAAACTAAATGAGATGTCGAAAAGTGTATAGCATATTTATAATCAGCGTAAAAAACTAAACAAGATACATTGTAACAGCTTTTTGACCACTGTAAAATGTCAATGAATTTTTAGTTTTACAAACTCTTGTCCAGTCATTTATATCAGGTAAACCATTTTTAAATAAATAAATACCAGTATTGGTATTATGAATGCTAACCGCCATATAGAAATGCTAGTTTGGTTGCTAACATCAGGCGTCAAATGTTAGTATAAATATTATCAAAGCCAAGCAGCTTTCCAGTTTCGTGCATATTGCATCAGCATTCACTTTAGCTAGAGCTCTCGTCGAGAACCATCATGGAAACTAAAAGGGTTCTAGCATGTAATTTGCGTCTGGCCTTGTGCGGTAGTAGATCCCTAGTGCGCTGAACACTAGGCGTAGTGGTTTTAACAATGGTAAGAGTTGAAAATAAGTTATTAGATAAATTAAATAATTTTGTTGTAGCGCTCTTTTAATAACGTTTTTGGATAGTTTCTTTTTATAACGTCTTTTTATAATGTCCTTTGAAAAATTCTTTTAATAACTTTGTTTGAATAATTCTTTTGATAATTCATTTAATAATTCTTTGAACACTTGTTTAAATAGCACTTAAAATATTCCTTTGATAATTTCGTAAAAGTTACAATAAAATATGCCTTTCAACGCTTTGTTAGAAAATCTTCAATTAAATACCTATTGAAATGTTCCGGCAAATCTTCGATTAAATATTTATTTTATAATTCTCTTGCAAATGTAGAGAAAGAACCTTTTAAGAAACCGTTTTGTATATCAATTGTAAGGCTTCTCCGTATGCTCCTTTTGTTAGAATGAACTCGCCTTATCTGGTTTCATAGAAATAAGGCAGTCTGTATGCTGTATTTCAAGAGGATATTAATTCTACTTTCGCACTTGCGAGTATCAAGTTATAGTTCATTCACGTGAACTTTGCGATATAAAATATCGATCCAAGAGGAACGTCCTTCCACCGTACGATGAATAGTTGGATTTTATATAATGTTGTGCGAGAAAACAATAAGTTTGGATTTTAAGGAAACGTTCTACAAAGTACGTAGAAATTTTAATGGTTTGGAAATAAAGTCCGATGATGAATTGAAATGGTATTTTTGAAGTTGCGAATGTGAAATTACAAGTAATTAAGAGGACGATTATACGCTAGTAATTATTTTGGTCAAGATATACACACCGTAAAACGTCTAAGTTTTATATTGGATTTCGGTTGGTCCAGTTTGTGCGTATAAGAAAAACGCACGAAGTTCATATGGTCCGGTCCAAAGATCACACAGCTGTGTATGTCCTGTAGAACATGTGGATTTTACGTCACTTGTTTTCTGAAGAATGTATGTATTAACACTTGCCTTAACATGCTGCAACACCATTACGTAAACAACACCTGCTGAACCAAGGTAAGAGATTAGTATTATTCTTACATCAAGTCTACATTTGGTGATCTTTGATACGAGACTGCTCCAGAAAATATCTTTGCAACCACTTATTATCATTAACCCGTTTACCAAACTGAAAAGGACCTTAGTAAATTTTTATTTTCAATACTAGTGCAGTGTAATCACAGTTACTAATTTTAATGAAGTTAAGCAAACCTAAAGGGTTCTTATTAATGTTTCCTATATGCATGATTTCACTTACAATTTCTGAATGATGAATATATAGACAATGTAGTTAAATTTTTATAAATATGTAAACAGAAAAACAGATCTGATATTTCTGGTATAAATTCAAGTTAAATTTTTGTAACGAAAACAACATTTAAAGTTCTTAATATTTGCTTTGAATATATAAGCCTACCTTATGAGTAGATGAAACTTGTATTATATTTTCTTAAATATGAATTTTATATTTACAATTTTTATGAAGGAACTATTTTAATTAAAGAAGCAACATTTAATTTTCTTAATTAATTGTTTTATTCTGAACAAGTACGTTCAGAAGTAGAGTACCAGATATACGGACGACGGCGGCGACGTCGGCAACGACGACGACGTAGCGATTATATTAACTTAACTTACTTTGTAAGTTTGGTTGAAAAATTATACAATACGACTACACTCGCAAAACAAGACACGGGCTTTACTTTCAACGAAAACAAGTGAAATAATCTCTACGCACACGCAAATTAGTACCGGACAACAACAAACACGCCTTGAAATACCAACAGATACTGAGGCTAAGAAGTCTAATAACAGAGCCCTGTTAAGGCTATCTGAAGCTGTTATTAGTTGCGTTCGACAGAATTCGTCGTCGTTCGATTTCCTATAAGATATACATTAAAGCTGGGCTCAATAGAATTGAGCCCTCACTTATGTACTAAAGAGAATCAACGAGATCTGTTTACGTGAAGAGAGCACTGTCAAAATGTCTAGGACAGATATTTATTTATTATTGCTTAAATGTTGGATGTAAAATGAATATAGTGAGAAACGTAATTCTTTTAAATAATTTTAAAATATTAATATCAGTGTTACATTTGATCATTTAAACCACAAATCTTAAAAGAATTATATGCATTTTGGTGTTAATTTTCATTAAAACGGTTAGATGTGGTTGCTTACGAAAAAACGACGTCGGGATATGTTTACTATTTATATCTGTTTCCGGCATCATACATCATTTTCATTGTAAACGTAGCATTTACAATTTATTTACTGAGACCACTTAAAAATGCCGGGCTGAAAGCATTTATGCATTCGATCTCTAGTTTTGAGTAATCATTTTACGATGAATTAATTTATACCGAAAAGTTTATTTACGGCACCTATTCCTTAAAATAACCTGGGGGGCTCTAGCCTTTGAGCCCCATGGAGTAGCCGCGGCTGTTTATTAACATACTAAGTCCCGTCCAATCTAACCGTTGCAAATCTAAAAAGTAAAAGAAAGCCATCTTGATTTTTTCGTTTTTCGAAAATATCTTATTTATTTATGAATTTACAAAAATTAGCTAGACACTAAGTTTTTAGAGCCTTAACAAGATGCATATTTTAGTAAAAAAAAGTTTGTAATACTTTAAAAAACACAAAAGTTACAGCTTTCTAAAATAAATTTACCTTAAAAAGAAACTAAAATTGCAATTGTAACTGACTTAACTAACATATTTTGATTTTAAGACCTTATTTAACCTATTATTTAAAATTAATGTACAAACTTATAAAAAGTTAGTTATTTCTTGATTCTGTACTTCAAATACAGTATTAGTACAGGTAACTCCATAACACTGCCCGCACTTTGGAGAACACCTAATGCCCAAGTTGTTACAAGAACAATTTCATTCACACGCACTTTCTTTACAGTTACCAAAAACTTGTTTCAATAAATCTAGGGGTGCTATTTTCTAATTTGTGTTGATGCAAATTAGGTCACCATTGTCACTTTTTTCAGCCTCATACCGTTGGATCCAGATAATTACCCTCTTACTTATTTAATACAGTCATCATTTGGTTATGGGTTAATTAGATAATTGAAGTAACCCACGAGTTCTTTAATATTCTCAAATGGAACCAGTGAACTTTACGGAAGGATTACCTTAAAATAATGGAACGCAAATATCTTTCGACTATGCTAGGGGTCTATTCCTACGGTAGAGCTTATGAGTCGTGGTTCTTTTAACAAAACATTATTTACTTACTATGGCTTAATTCATACCAAAATAAGGGTTTAGGGAGGGCGCCACCAAGTCATTAAATTTTAAACACAGAGTTTCCCTAAGGGGGACTTGGGAGTCCTTAGAGAGGAATATCGTGTTAACTGCTTACGCATTAGCTGTAAGAAAATTGAATTAAATTAACAAAGTGAGGACACAAAAGATATACTCTTGCTACCTCATAATAAAAAAGCTGAAAAGATTGATTATGCACACAATTTTATAGACACAAATATTAGGCATCAAATTCTGAAAGAGCAATTAGAGCTTCTTTGTTAAACAGAAGCTACAAATATCATTATCTCGAAAGTATTTATGCCTTTTGTTCCTTGACCTGGATACACTATTTCTGAACCCACTTGTTCAAAATAAAACAATTAATTAAGAGAATTAAATGGTGATTTTTTAATTAAAAGTTGTTTCGTGATAAAAATTGTATGTACAAAATTTGCGTTTCAAAAAGGTTACTATAATTTCTTCTACACAGAGGTAGAACTATAAATTTGAATGAAATATCAAATACGTTAAGCGTTTCTTTTTACTACAAAAATTAACTCAAATCAATACTAAAAATATCAGATCTGTTATTCAGTTTACAAGTGTATATGAAAATATCGAAAATATCTAATAATTCAATGTTTAAAAGCTTTAACTATAATTACACATAAATGAAACTTTAATCAGAACTCAATGAAATTGCTTAATTTCGTTAATAATAATAACGGTTACTACACTGCATTTATATTGGCAATAAAAAATTATCAAAGTCCTTTCTAGTTTGTTAAACAAAATAATAGTTATAGCTCATCACAAAGTTATTTTTCTGGTGTAGTCTTGTATCAAAGTTCGCCAAGTGCGGACGTTATGTAAGAATAATATAAAACTCTTACCTCGTTTCAACAGGTTTTTGTTTCTGTGACAGCGTTGCATCGTGTTAGAGCAGATGTATATACATACGATTCGTGGACAAACAAATGACGTCCCCTTCACCTATTGCACTGCAAATAACCAGCTGCGTGTTTCTTGTACCCAACTATATGAGCTTAAAGCGTATTTCCTCTACGTAATAACGGGACAAACCAAAATCCATTCCAACGGTTATCACTAAATGCAAAACTTTGAAGTACTACTGTGTAATTATCCACATTGTTACTTGTAAATTCATCTTAGCAATTTTAAAAGACCATTACTGTTAATTATTGGACGTTTAGATTGAAACAAAAAAATTGCTATCTAAATTAAAGAACATTCCGGTGAAATTCAAATATACAGTTTCATCGCAGTACATTTTATTAAATCCACCGATTATGGTAAAGTTGAAGGACGTTTATGTTAGACCAATATTTATTATCGCTACATTGAAGTACTTTCTCGCTAAATGTAGAATATTATTATCAACTTGATAAATGCTCGCGTTGAATGGTAAACTCGATAATCGTAAACGCAAAGAAAAGATCCATATAATCATACAACACAAAATTTAAACGGGCTAATTTTTATAAAACCAAATAAAACGGGATCATACTAAACAAAAAAAGATACGAAAAGAGCGCTACAACAAAATTATTTAATTTGTCTAGGAGATTATATCTATTTGCTTACCATTATTAAAAACCCTATGTCAAGTGTTTATTGCACTTGAGTTTTCACAAAGGCGTAAAGCCACACGCAAATTACTGGCCAGAACTCTAAGGTTCTTCATGATGCCTTCGTGCCAAGTGTTCCAGCCAGAATGACCGATGACGCAACGTGCGCACGAAATATCAAAGGTGTTTGGCATTGAAACGTTTATACGAATAGTTAACACTTGATGTTAGCAACCAAACTAGCATCTCTGTATTGTGGTTAGACCACATGATCCCAATACGGATATTTATTTAATTGACGACGTTTACTAGTTTAATGGAACAGACAAAAGATGTATTTAACTAATAACTTATTGGTGCTTTGCAGTGGTCAAAAAAATTGTTACAACCCTACTATTCTTGAACCTTAAAAATACGTGTTTAAAATGTACGGTCATCATCATTAGGTCTTCAATCTTTGAACTGGTTAGACGTGTAACCTCATTGTTTCCTATTCTGAACTAACCTACACATTTCCCTGAAATTTGCACAGTCTGCATTTATCACTATCTGCTCTAGGTCTACATGTACCTTTTCTTTTTCTATCTCCATTGTAATATATCCCGCACTGTTTCTCAAAAATGTCTTAGAACATATCCTGTCCTTCCAAAAAATGTACGGCAATAATTATTAAATGCATGTTTTTAATAAATGACCTGATAATATCTGTGGTCGACACCTAAAAGATCATAACTCAATTTTTGGTGAAACCGAAATTTTTCACACAATTTAACTAAAAAAGTAAAAATTTTCGGTTCACTAAAAGGGGGGCATAAGTATATATTGATATGATAATGCCGTACTCGGTGTAATGACGTTTTCTATAACTCCACCTCTCTGTGTTTTCAAACCAAATTTAAATCTTACTAATTTTATTGTTATGCCACGGCTAGCTTTTATTAATCTACACAGAGTGCACAACGTTATGATGATCAATTTTTTTTCTTTTCTCCACCCCTTTATGATTATTTGTTTGAATTATAAAACAAAGTCAATTAATTTCATATAATGAAAAGAAATATTTACAAATTTTGAAAAATATTAAAATACACTTCTCAATTAATCAATACCATGTGTATCATGTACCCCAAAATTTATATGCTTTGAAATCAATCTAAAGTCACCAAAAACTACCCTTTTTTGTTTACCAAATAAACCTCGAACCTTCTAGATCCCTTTATTATTTTACGTACTTTTAACGTATGCTATATTTGTTGTTGACTTCGTTACACTTTTTATATAAATTGAATAAATTCAAGATTGAAATTTAAATAGAAAAAAATATGTTAAAACTAATTAGATCTGACCTGTTACTGGTTGTTCAGGTTGTAGATCTACAGCCCTTTGTTGTCTTCATTCGTCTTTCACTGCTCTGTTTAGTTGAACCCCTCGTTTTTCATAAATTACTTCGTGCTTCTTTATTGATTCTCGCAATTCAAAATTGTACCAGTTTTTGTACCAAAATCGTCGACGCTGATTTGAAATATTATATTAATCCATTTAAAATATCCTCACATTCGAATTATTATATCTATCCACACATTTAAAGTATTATACCATCAATTAGAATTATTTTCATCAAGATTCAAAGTATTCATGCATTTAAATTATTGTCATCACATTCAAAATATTATATCATATACTCGAAATATTCATGCATTTAAATTATTATACCATCCATTAGGATTATTATATCACCCATCAGGATTTATTCTCATCACATTAGGAGTCCTATTATTATATTATTAGTTTAAGAAAATTACCCCAAATTCTACTCACGTTAAACGGCAAAAGAAGTCTTCATAATTGTAGCACTTATTTGTCACTATAACTTCCACTATTATATTATTAAATATTTAAAATTACGCGTGACTTTTAATTCACAGTGACACACCTTGGCCTTGCTTGAGTTTAAAACTGAACTGTGTTATCATTGCTCGGTATTAATATAGGCTCATCCCACTTGCATGTGAACTGGGTTTTCAACAAGTCTGTCGATATCTTATCCAATAAGGTCTTTGTATTTCATGCATTTGAAGTGGTTTCTGATGAAATATATCGGTTTCCCATGTAATGGTTATTTGCTTATAGATACCTCGTTATCTTGACCATAAGTTGTTTTGTGTAGATATCGCCTTTTCCATATTGTACAAATATAAATGATGTAATTTTAATTTTACCTTCGTTTATTTTACGCGTTTGAACTGCGTTTTATTATCAAAATGTTTATTGTTTCCACGCACTTACACAAAGCTTTGTTAAGTTTTATCTCCTATCTCCATATTATATTATAACTAATTAGAACGCTTCTCAATGCGTGTTTAATTACATTTACTATCATTTTCTTTTGAATGCGCGTACTTTTACTGAGAGATATTCTTACTTGCATTGTTTAAAATTAATAAAGCTCTATATACCGAGTGTTGAATACTTGTTATTTACCTAAGGTATGAATTACCTATTTTCCTGCTAAATACTAGTACTATTGTTGTAAGATATGCGTATTCGCATTGTTTAAAACTAACTATGATCTATATACAGGGTGTTAAATGCTTATTATTTATATAATATAAGAATTACTTTAATTTTCTGCTAAATAAATGCAGTTTTCTGCTTTTTATCGAAATTTGTGGTTACTACCTGACCATTGCTATTCACTACACCCCTAAACAACTATATATATATATATATATATATATATATATATATATATATTGCTGTGATATTACTTCAGCCCCACGATGTTTTATTAATTTTGAGCCCCACGTTTGAGCATGTCATAAAATGCTGTGTTATTTGCTTTATATTATGCCCCTTTGATCAATCAAGCACCTATGATGTGAAATGTTAAGTTATGGATTTTCTTTGCCTTAACTAGCTGATTCAATTAAATAAAGCAATTTTACAATACACAATATAATGATTAAATATTTACCTTTTTAAAATCTTCCCCTTTTTCAGAATATTTACATATACCAGATTTAAGAAATTGAAACCAGCAAAACGAGCCTTTTGTTATATTTAGAGACTTTTTGAAACGTTTCAAGATGCCTATCACATTTTATAAATTGATCAATGAAACTAATGTTTTGTTGACTCTTACATGCACCAAAAGTATTGAATTAAAACAGTTTTCAGTAATAAATTATAGCAATATGGCCCACCTGGAATGGTCCTATAGTTCCTCTGCATACCCCAAAAGTTTTCGTGCCCAATCTGAATATTTAGAGTCGAATTTGGAAGTCGACATCAAAACCAAAATACTATTCAAATCGTTATTCAAAATCCCATAAGTTAATCCAATTTAAGATTCAATTTGTATATCGGTAAATAAAAGGTTTTCCATCTCCGTAATTAACAAGACAGTAATAGAACATTTACCGTGTCAGTAATTACTAAAGTAATTTAACAGGAGATAATTAATCAGAGAATTAACCAGAGAATTCACCAGAGTATTTACAAGAAAATTAATTAAAGAATTCATCATAGCCCTGTTTTATTTATGTTAGAAATATTATTTTTACTAAGTTGTTTTTACTTACGTCTATAATAGATTGGCTCACACTTGCACAATTTTTACACTTTTCAAAATGATTTCCATTTACTTTCGTATGACTGGTTACGTAAATAATTTAGCACTTCTGAGTATCGTCGTAGCCCAGTTTGAAATGTATACTAACCTCGTCGCTCAATTGTTATCGTATTTATAGGCCATACCTCTTGTTTTCTATTCGTTTATTCACGTGTTGAAGCAACACCTTTTGTGTTTATCTTATGTATACTCAAAAATGTCATTGTAGAAGGTGTTTTCCCAAAAACTAAATTTTCTTGACGTTGGAAATTTTTGTCTTTGGACGTTGATGGAACATTTGATGTGCTATCAATTGAATTTTGTATTATGTTGCCTACATTTAACTTATTTGTTAAAGAATCGGCTATATAGTTTTCGGCGACTGATGTTGATTTCCAGCCACCGTGCCTTTTTAAAGATGTTATATCTTCTCCAGCATCTACAAGAATAGTGGCGGAAGATCTCCGGAAGCAATGACCAGTATATAATTCCGGATTGGGTAGTTTTAAATACGTTGCAATTTGCTTTCCCATAGCACCAAATTTATTGATACCCACTTTCTGTGTGGTGCATTTTCCTTTCTGATAATTTAAGAAAAAACGGATCGCAAACATTTGATGGACGTAAATTCCAGTATTTTTTTGTGATTTCATAAAAATTACTCGTTATCGTAAAGCTGCGTATAATTTTTGTTTTCGTGTCGGGAACTGTAACTAATATCGCAGAACCCAATTCCGTGAAATGAGTAATCTTCATCTGATGTAATTCCTGTCTGCGGCAAGCACCCATAATTCCCATAATTAATGCAGTCTGTAACAATATAAAAATAGTTATAAACACGCATTATTCTCCTAAGTTAATATTACATACTTTTGTCAGAAGAAACTGTTGATCCGGAGCCTCAGTAATAAATTTATTTATTTCCTCTGTTGTAAAAATTTTTGATTTTTTCGATTTATAATCGCTTGACTTCCGTTTGAGAAACGCTCTTAATTTTCCATACTTTGATATATCTACATTATGATGCATGGTGAGACTTGTTCTCAACATAGAATAATGCGTCCACAATGTCGGAGATTTATACTTATTAGATAATTCATTAAAGTATGCAATTAAAACATTTTCAGAATAAGATGTTGTCTTTTAATCTCTTCGCCAATCCATAAACGATTTATAAGCAGTCTCATATTTTTTTTTGGAAATTTCCGGTAATAAATTTAATGTAGTCGCATTTGCGGCTTCCACAATATTTGGAGGCGTCGGTTCTAGTTCGCTTTCACTATCACTAGCCATTTTTTAAAGACTTTGCAAATACTTTAAGATTTTAAACGCTTTCACAGTATGAAATTATTTATTTGACATTTGTTGGTTTATTATTTGTTTCATAGCCCACCTTTGAAAACTCGGCCGTCATTGGAAATAAGATGCAAGTGCAGGGCTACTTGATTAATAAAAATATAAGCGCAACCGTGCAAATTGAACATTCCCGCACTGGTTGCTTAGCAACTTGCCTAGCAACGAGTGCGGGAATAAAAACCTGTATAGAATGTAGTAGATTTCTCTATCAAAAACACACCTAAAATAGGCTCGTTCCAAAACAGTCGTAGAAAAACATATTTTCAATTAACTAATTATAAAAATTCAATAATAAATTCTTTTGTCCATAGAATTCAGAAAAATACACTCATAAAGCACAAAATGTCATAACACATCAAATAAACTTAAAAGACAATGTTTTTATAAAATCAGTTACCTGGAAAGCATCACCTCATGTGTATCTGCAATCCAACTATCGATGACGTTGACTTCGACTATGACTGCATGTTAAGGATCCATCCCCAAGTTGACTCACATCATCCTTGTCGGCAATTAGCTACCCAAATCTCTCAATTGATATTACATCCAAAACTTCCCAAACTCTTCTACTGGTCCATTCACCATCAGCAAACCACCAACTCGATACATAAACAATCTCTATTTCATCTTTGGACGCCTAACTAACACCAACAACCAAAGTCAACTGTAGTTTGTACTTATATAGTTTCAATAAGCTTCGCTTTTTTTTCTAAATGTACTTCATAACTTTACTGGACTGCAGGTACCACAGCACACCAAGTTGTGTAGGCTGTTATAAATTAAACTTCTTAAAATACTTGCTAGGAACATAATAAACAACATAATATACAATAATATCGTTTACTAATATTTGTATTCACGTCGATGACAAGCAAAAGCGAAGAAAAATAAGGGTGACCCTCTCACCACCCACAGGTGTTTATATAGACCAAAATTTCCCCCTTTCATTTAATTTTCTTACAATTCATCACCCCACACAAACTAACTTTTTCGGTAAATTTCAAAACCGCCGCAATACTTTTCGAAACAAAATTCTTAACCCACACAAAATTCTACAAACACCCGAGTAAACCTTCAATAATTCCTTGTATTTCTGTACGCAAACAGAAACGGACTTCCATATTTCAGAATTTTCACACTCGAAAACGACAATCTACTACGAAAATAGCTTTAAACCGTCCAACTGATACTTTATTTCCCCGAATCTAGCCTTAACTAATATCAATTTCTTAGTTAACCCACACCCCTCATACGACGCGTATTAACATCATCGCGCTCCATCTTATATACAAAAATTTTTCGTCTCTTGCTTCGTTTACGAACTCTATTATCCCTAGCGTAACATATACTTTCTCTTAATCTTAACTATCGCTCGTCTCACTTCTATCTGTGAAGTCTAATTATCTTTCTTTGTTTCTCAAATGCACGTTACATTAGTCTTTAAAGCAATCTACCACTTTTAAATAATATAGACCTTACATCTGTCCTACTCTTATCAATACATACTCTAATAAGCTGTCTTTGTTCATCCTTAATAGCTTGTCTGTAGCCTCCCTATCTTGTTTCTCATTCCACATTTAAATTGATGTCTTATACAAACATTCTACATCTCATTCTTACCTATAGGCTTTAATCTATCCTTATTTCATAGTTCGTTTCAAAGACAAACCAACATATAACACCTGACAATTTCATCTCACTCCATTGTATGCTACAAACAATCTGTCTTTTGTAACATACTGTTTTAATACGCTCTAATTAGTTCTATGATTTCTAAAAATAGTTATTTTCTAGTTTAATTTTAGCATTCTAATTATTAGAATGAAGGTCTGGTAACATAAATATGTCTGTAATTGTAACGGTTGCAAGACTACCCAAGTAGCGTCCTAGCGAAGTTTCCAGGAAGATCTAATCAAAGAGTTAATCAATTTTTCTAAAGGCACTTTACTTCAAAGGCACTACACATGTCAGATTAGTTGCTATCTATGATTAGATGTCAATCATGTTTTAGGATCCTATTTATGTCAGGGTGGTCGGAAACAATTTTTCAATTAGCGGAGTACTCAACTAAAATTAGTTCCGAGATCTACTTGTGTGGCTATCTTAGGGCAATTGGCAGTTTAATTATTCTTAAAGATTTACGACCGGCGTATCCTAAGCCGAGTATGAGAGCCAAGAAAGGGGTTATTTTTCAATTAACTTAAATGTATATAAGGATGCCAGCCGGTAATAATCGGGGTTGTTTATTTCCAGACGCGTTAGAGTCTAAAGCTCGCGGATTTGCAAGATTGAGTGAGTGTTTTATTTCTCTGAATTCAAGTGCGTGCCGTTATGTTCAAAGTTAGTTTATTTCTCTGAGTAAGTAATTATTATATATGGTATTACTATGAACTCAAGGCTGTGTTATGCATCATAAGTCATTTATTTGTTTAAATACAATATCTGTCGGCTTTCATAACATACAACTTCGGGTTAAAGCTCCGTTCCAGTAATTTAATCCCGTTGGGTTATTGTTAAAGACCGCATCTTTAGAAGGGTTTCCTATTTTATTGTGTTTCGACGTTGTCCGAGGCTTATAATAACTAAGCCACGAATTCCGTTACTGTACTATTTGACCCGTGTGAAGGTCGTGTTTTTCCTGTTATTGATGACCCCGTGATTAAAGGAAGGTCGTTTCAGTATGCATGTTAAGTAGACTACGGTAGCGTTAATTTAATTATATGTATTGGGGTGTTTGCACCCAGAACTGTTGTTAATATTCATAAAATAAGGACTTTAGAATTGTTTAGTTAAGTTGTGTTTGTGCTAGCCGAAGACTTTATAACATTTGCCCCTGTGAAGTGACGTATTTTCTGTCCTGCAATCTTGGTTCATCGCCACGAACAAAGTGCGACGAGAGCTATTACCGCGATCGGTCCATGGGCCGTTTAATTCCCATGGTGGCGCCCTATTGTAAATAATGTTAATTACTGTATAATTTTGTATGCATATGTAATTAGGTTAAGTTAGTTAGTAGCCCATTTAATAAAACAATTGGAATTTTGTCTTAGTGTGTTGTTGTTTAATGAACCTCCCCTTCTCACCGACTGCAGCAGCTTGCGAGGCAATGTCCCGAAACGTGAGGGTACTATAGTGTTAGAGGTCCTTCCCATTTATTATTTATTGTTAATTGGATACCCTCATGCGGTAGGTAAATATTCTAATTACACCTTGTTTCATATCGATCCCTACTTGTTTTAACGGCCACCTCTATTATACATATACATATACATATACAAGCTTACAATGCTACCCTATAATCTTTGACATAAATTGTTACTCGGAATGTGTCGTAAGACTGGCCCTCTTAGAACCTGTAACCGTCGAGCTTGTTTATCGAAAACATTTTCATATACTTAATACTCAGAAAATATCTTCATCTACCGACCTTATGCTTTTGAACGTTATATTAAGGTTAAAGCTTCTATTACATTATGCTAAATTATCCATTAGGAATATTTATACACGCTAAATAATACTAAATTAATATTTCAACTTCATTAGAATTATGCCCGTAAAATTATGATTTTACGCTAAAGTAAAATGAAAAGCTTTTTAACTAATATACACTGAATCTGGTATAATTGAAGCTGCGTCCTTACACTGCACATTAATGATATTACCTTTATAATAGGTATGTAAAATTAACTGGTTCTTCCCTATCATATAAACATTATGAAAGTTGTTTGCGAATATTTGCAAAGCTGAAAATGAAGGAAAATTAACTCTAAAACTTTTACTCTAAACTTGTTAATTGTTACCCTAAAGTTTTAAAACACACCTTAACTTTTTAATAAGTGGTATTTACATGCGGCAGCCTACACTAAATTGTTCAATGACTTATCTAATCAATTTTAACCTACCAATTACACAGAAATATATATACTATATATATATATATATATATATATATATAATGCTATGATAAGGAGGTAATTTAAGGGTAGATTAAGCCATAGCGGTAGTAAGATACATGAAAATATTATTAACGTTTAGAAAACCAAACAATTCCATCATTAAATAAAAGCAATTCGACAATTTTACATAAAGTCAATAGCTAGCACACTGTATAAAAACCATAACTAATTTAATTCATAAAAGGGGAAGCTCATTCTGCAATAGCCAGATCATATTCAGCAGGAATAATAACGTGTACGTCGTATAATACGTTTAAATTAAATATACAAGTTTAGAATTCAATAGAAACAAGCAAAAGTAATGTTTTCAACGCAACGGGTTTTATCAGAATAAACATGCATTCGATAAAGGCAAACAACCTGCAATTCTACCTATAAAATCACATCATTCAAAATATCAACACATAAATAAGCAAACGCATTCAAATACGTCATTATAAAAATATTAATACGCGACCAAAGACAATATATTTTCTTAAAATCCAACATATTTGGAATAATAAACAATAAATAACAGACGGTCCTTAATGAGATAAAAGTTTGAACTATAGCCAACACAAATAAGACGATGTGACCAAAATACAATAGAAATTTGGACTTTCTGCGAAATATGCTACATAATATAGAACTCCTACGTGACGTATAAAGCATTTTACCAAAAGTCTAGGCAAGAAATTTGGAGAAATACCAAAGTCATGTTGTGATAGCAAGTGCAACGTCTCGATCAACAAACACGCGAGGAAAACCAATAAAAAAATAGAGAGATGAGGTCTTTAAATAGCACGCGGACCTTATAAACAGGCAGTATCTCTGTAACGAAGGTACGAACCACGTCAGTGAAACATAAATTACTGCGCAAATATGCCATCATTATAATTTAAGTATGCTGTGCACTTGGGAAGTAATGTGGTGGTTTCCCGTTGCCTTGCACATCGTAGTAGTATGTCTTAGACTGCCACACCGACCCTTAGGGTCGCTTCCAATCTAAGTACTTACCTTACCCTCACCTACCACTGCATCAAAATCCCCCGTAATGAATTTATGTCCTTTTTACGTATCTTAGTATGTCTTCGATATCTTTGTAGATCACCTCTACCTCTTCCTGGCTGTAGCTAGAAGTGGCCGTGTATACTTGTATTATTACTGTATTTATCGGTTAACACTATCCCCACACCCAAATTTCTTTCGTATCATCGTGTATGAATTACCCTAAAATCTCCATTCAAAAAATCCCCCACCTCTGGCCAGCGGACTTTGCAAATCCCTACTATGTCTAATACTAACCTATCCACCTCGATTTTCAGGTTCTTTAGCTTATCTACTTGCTTCATACTTTTAACATTTTACGCTCCCACTCACAGAATATTTACGGATCTTTTTTATACTTTCGAATCACATCCCCCGAAGTAGTCCCCTCCCGGAGATCCGAATGGGGCACTATTTTACCGCCGGAACTTTTTACCCCAGAGAATGCCATCATCTTTACTAACAATTTCTATATGCAGTGTACTTGGGAAGTACTGTGGTGGTTTCCCGTTGGCTTTCACATAGCAGCAGTGTGTCTTAGAATGTTATACCGACTCCTATGGTCTCTGACAGTCTAAGTACCGAAAAAGCTGCTACTCTCTTTCGGAAGCCTGTCTTAGTCTGGTTCCTCACTAAAAATCCCACTAATTTGGTTAAACCTATAGTTCGGCTCTTTAGTTCATTGAAGCACGCAAGCCATTCTACCCGTTCTAGTATTATAAAAGTTCATTAAGGTGCAGGTCCGTTAAAGTGTGTATATAAAAGTAATGACTCTTGATACACCTTGAAATGCGTTTAAAAATGTCGAATCCCGTACCATTAAGAATGCCATAATAACCAATTGCGAGCTTTAGTGCATCTTCATAAAAGCAATTGAGATTAATTTTTTCGTGTATAAAATATTGGTTTCATTTATCATAAAAACATAATATCAATTTATTGCATTTGCAAAGCACAAAATAATTTTTCTTTGTGTAGATAACATTTTCATTTTAAGAATTTTAAAATAAAACCTCAATGCTAGAATCTTCTAGTACTTAATTAGAAAATACGTCGGTTACTAAGAAATAGTATTAAACGCCAATTAGTTCGCATAAATAAATGAACTCACCAAAACAAAGAACCACGTGAACAGTAAAGTGCAGTAAAATAATACCGAGTTGGAATGAAACACGATCATTAACCTCGTGCATTCGACAAGGATAAACGACACTTTTTACGATAAAACATAAACGTTACAGCGCAAAGCGATGTAAATTCTAGTAAATATTACATCATTCAGTGTACTATTCCTAATTAAATCGAAAATACTCTCGAATATGACGCATTGATTTTATTTCATATATAAACGGAAGTAATTGAAATTTATTCGATATTTTTTCCTAAGCCAAACAATATGCAACTTTGAGTAAAAATTTGAACGTCTGAGTTTGAGCAATTTATAATTCATTTTATGCAATAAGCTACGTAGAAATTTGTATGAATATACAACATAATTATTTTGTAAAACACTATGAAAATTTAACAACCTTCAGTACAGATAATCCTCATGCAAGAAATGCCCTGTTTCATTAATTAAAATAAAATGTACTTTGTGAATTGATATTTTTGGAGATGCGAAATGGAACCAAAGAATATTTAATGCTGTTAATTGTGATGGAAATGAGTTTTCGATAAGCGCTATTCGATAATAATACCGGCAAGTATAACTTGTTATTTTTTTTGTAATCTATAAAAATAATTTAATGTTAGCACTTGAGGTAGTATCAGTTCTTGATCTGATAAAAAATTTTTTGTAAGCGGATAATTATCAGCAAAATTTTGAGGCCCGAGTTCGAAGCGTTCTGACCTTTTATACTCACAAGCGTAGTAATATAGGATTGGCAAATTATCCACATAAAAGAATATTTTGTGTCTATTAACACAGATTAGGTAAGAATTATTTTTAAGTAACTTGCAGGAACTATTTTCTGTATGAATTAAGTTGTAATTTTTTTTATAATATAAAGGAATTTTTTTGTATGAAAGCAAAAATGTTTTTGAATGCATAGATGTATCTTTGTAAATTCCACAGTATAATTTCAGCTAAACTAACCAGGCAAAGAAAAGAAAAAAAAAGATAAGATAGTAATTTCTTATTTTCTAGTTGCAACCTCATTAATCAATTTAATCTTCTCAATACAGAGTAAAAAAGAATGAATGGCAAGTAGTTCAAATTAAACCACGAGGGCATTCTGTCGACGCGTTTCGTCCTAATTGGGGCTCATCAGGACAGGAGTAGTAAAGTTGTAATATTTAATACAGACACATTATGGGAAGCACAGCATCACCTAGCTCACAAGTTGTGTCTTCATGTCGTTTCACCTGAAATCGCAGGTTTTAGCAACAACTTCGTATTAATTAAAGACTCATTAAGCTTACTTATCTTTTAAATTATAACTTTGGGCTATGGAAAAAGGAGGTTGAACCGGATCTCTTTCGTGTCGACTGTTGCTAAAACCGGCAAATACAGTAATTATTACAAGTAACCATGCCCACCTCTAGCTACAGTGAGTGAAAGGTAGAAGCGATCTACAAAGATATCGAAGACATACTACGATACGTAAAAGGATCTGAAAATCCAAAAATTACCGGGAGTTTTAATGAAGTGGTAGGTGAGAGTATGGAAGGAGTGGTAGTAGGTTTATTAAGGTTCAAGCACAAGAAACGACAGGGAAAAAGCTGGTAGAATTTTGCGACATAACAATTTAACCATCACAAACACATTATTTCAACATCATGCTAGAATGCTATACACGTGGAAGATGCCAGGAGATATAGAAAGATATCAAATAGATTACATTGTTGGTTAAGAATCAAGTAAAAGACTGCAGAAGGTACACAGAAGCAGCTATAAACACTTGCCATAACATCGTAATTATGAAAACCGCTTTTAAATTTAAAAATTTGAAAAAAAAGGAACGGAAAAAGGCACTTTGACTTTAAGAAACTAAAACATAAAAATATTCATAAAAGATTTGAAAAAAAGTCAGGTGAATTGCTGAAATATATCGGAAAAAGTTCTTATATTAAGGAAGTAGAAGCAAAATGGAATAAAATTAAATACAGTTTGGACATGACGGCCACAGATATTCTGGGGTATACACAAAAAGAAAATAAGAAACCGTGAATAACAAGGATAACCTGAATTTAATAGAAGAAAGACGAAACTACATCAAACGAAACCGAAAACAGAAATGCAAAGCCATAAAATGGGAAATTACTCGCTAATGCAGGAAGGCTAAAGAACAACGGATTGATGAAAAGTGCAAAGAGGTACAAACTAAGATGGAAACAGGAAAACCAGACAAAGTATACACAATAATTAGAATACATTTTAGGGATATAAAACCGTATAGCAAAAATATAAGGGATGCGGGAGGAAACGTCATTATAGAAAATACAGAAGAAGTGGTTATATGTCAAGAATATAGGGAATTTGTATGGGGGAGAAGAACTAATAGCATTAGAACAGGAATCAGATTTTGAAAAGGATGACTTGGGTGTATCTCATACTTAGAGATGAGTTTGAATTAGCATTAAAGGATCTGAAAAATGGTAAGGTGTCGGGTTTGCATAAGGTACAAGCAGAAACTCTAATAGCCGCTGGACAAGCAGTAAAATAACGTCTCTTCCAACTTGTAAGCTATATATATATATATAAGACAAGAGAAATACTCACAGATTTCAAACTATATGACCGATTAATTTCGAGGCCAAACAGTCGCATGGTGGGAAACATACACGATGTGAATTATAAAGCTTATTTCTGAACAAGTACGACAGTCCAACTATTTGAGCCAAAATAACCTCCGAATACTATGGAAAAAAGCAGATAGCGTCTCAACCAGTTGCTAGCTTCCTTGGCATTAAGGTACGAAAAGCCCGCCGCCTAAAGCTAGATACCAACCGGGACATAGATCTGTTCACGGACCTTCTCCTGCCGACACTGAGGACTCCAATTCAATATCACAAGCCGACGATATTATAAGAGCTGATCACCCGCCTCACAAAAATTGAAGAAAACATAAGAGGCAGCAAAAGCGTCAACCGCTCCCACGCCAGCAACCAGATTTCCACGAACCACGGAGCAGCTACCAAGGTGCGCAGTCTGTCCACAAAAACATTGGCACCGAGACTGCCCAACCAAGACATCGGGAAACGATCTTATCGGCCGAGCCGCACCGACACATCGCCCGGCCTGGCGAAACGAACTAGAGCGATTAAACATCACCCACGATGACCCACTACCAAGGATTCTCGTCACCATACAGAAGATAACCTTCGACGCATTACTAGATACAGGAGCATCGACGAGAATGATTAGGGAAGATCGAATACCCACAGGTTCATGGGTAGAACCCTATCATGTCCTCGCCTGTCTAGCCGAAGTAGGGGCAGAAATGGCAATCAAAAGCAAGTTCCGCACGCCATTCACTCTTGGAAAAGTGACGAACCACGAAACCTTTTTGGTAGTAGCAAACTTCGCAGAGGATATCATTCTGGGTGAATCTTGGCTTCAACGCCAGAAAGTGGTGATGGATTACGAATAAGGCTTCATACATTTCGAAGCACATAACTGTACGACGCTCCACTGAAACTTAACATGCAGACCACGAGCTAACTACGTAGCCCTCGTTGATCTGCCCAATTATGTGCAAGGCGAGTTATGTATCCCCAATTGATGTATACATATATATATAAAGTAGAAAGGAATTATTGGCAAGTGACTCAAATTCAGCCACGAGGGCATCCTGTCGACGCGTTTCGCCCTAATTGGGGCTCATCAGGACAGGAGTAGCAAAGTTGTAAAATTTAACACAGACACCTTATGGGAAGTACAGCATCACCTAGCTCACAATTTGTGTCTTCGTGTCATTTCACCTGACATCGCAAGTTTTAACAACAGTCGACACGGAGGAGATCCGGCTCAACTGCCTTTTTCCATAGCCAAAAGCTATATTTAAGAGAAAAGAAGGTTTAATGAGTCTTAAATTAAACAAAGTAGAAAGGAATTATTGGCAAGTGACTCAAATTCAGCCACGAGGGCATCCTGTCGACGCGTTTCGCCCTAATTGGGGCTCATCAGGACAGGAGTAGCAAAGTTGTAAAATTTAACACAGACACCTTATGGGAAGTACAGCATCACCTAGCTCAAAATTTGTGTCTTCGTGTCATTTTACCTGACATCGCAAGTTTTAACAACAGTCGACACGGAGGATCCGGCTCAACTGCCTTTTCCATAGCCAAAGTTATATTTAAGAGAAAAGAAGGTTTAATGAGTCTTAAATTAAACAAAGTAGAAAGGAATTATTGGCAAGATCAAATTAGCCACGAGGGCATCCTGTCGACGCGTTTCGCCCTAATTGGGGCTCATTCATGGGGAATAAATTACTGACCGTTTCATCTTTTATCAATTTAAATTGGAGGCGCCCTTTTAAGTATAAAAGAGTTAGCTAATAACAAGAGAAGATATGAAGTATAATTCAGGGCCCTTCATGGCATCGGCAAAGTGTAAATTACCACTGGAGTACACCGGATTGGTCCAATAATTCCTTTCACTTTTTAATTTAAGACTCATTAAACCTTCTTTCTTAAATATAACTTTGGCTATGGAAAGGCAGTTGAGCCGATCTCCGTGTCGACTGTTGTTAAAACTTGCGATGTCAGGTAATGACACGAGAATTGTGAGCTAGGTGATGCTGATCATAGTGTCTGGTAATTACATTGCTACCCTGTCCTGATGAGCCCAATTAGCGAACGCGTCGACAGGATGCCCTCGTGTAATTTGAGTCACTTGCCAATAATTCTTCTTTGTTTAATTTAGACTCATTAACCTTCTTCTTAAATATAACTTGGCTAGAAAGGCAGTTGAGCGGATCTCCTCCGTGTCGACTGTTGTTAAAACTCGATGTCAGGTAATGACGAAGACACAAATTTAGCTGTGATGCTGTTCATAGGTGTCTGTGTATTTAATTGCTGTCCTGATGAGCCCAATTGGGCGAAACGCGTCGACAGGATGCCCTCGTGAATTTGAGTCACTGCCAATAATTCCTTTCTACTTGTTTAATTTAAGACTCATTAAACTCTTCTCTTAAATATAACTTTTGGCTATGAAAGGCAGTTGAGCCGGATCTCCTCCGTGTCGACTGTTGTTAAACTTGCGATGTCAGGTGAAATGACACGAAGACACAATTTGAGCTGTGATGCTGTACTTCCCATAAGGTGTCTGTAATTTTACAACTTTGCTACTCCTGTCCTGATGAGCCCCAATTAGGGCGAAACGCGTCGACAGGATGCCCTCGTGGCTAATTTGAGTCACTTGCCAATAATTCCTTTCTACTTTGTTTAATTTAAGACTCATTAAACCTTCTTTTCTTAAATATAACTTTTGGCTATGAAAGGCAGTTGAGCCGGATCTCCGTGTCGACTGTTGTTAAAACTGCGATGTCAGGTGAAATGACACGAAGACACAAATTTGAGCTAGTGATGCTGTCCAGTAATTTATTCCCCCATGGAAGCCGATTGTCACTTGCCAATAATTCCTTTCTACTTGTTTAATTTAAGACTCATTAAACCTTCTTTTCTCTTAAATATAACTTGGCTATGGAAAGGCAGTTGAGCCGGATCTCCTCCGTGTTTAAATGAAAAATTGTCAGTAATTTATTCCCCCATGGAAGCCGATTTCAATCTTTTTTATTATAACTTTTTAAATTTGGAAAAGTCGCCTTAAATGAAAAATTGTCCAGTAATTTATTCCCCCATGGAAGCCGATTTCAATCTTTTTTATTATAACTTTTAAATTGGAAAAGTCGCCTTAAATGAAAAATTTGTCCAGTAATTTATTCCCCCATGGAAGCCGATTTCAATCTTTTTTATTATAACTTTTTAAATTTGAAAGTCGCCTTAAATGAAAAATTTGACAGGAGTATGCAAAGGTTGTAAAATTTAATTCACCAGACACCATTATGGGAAGTACGAGCCCTCGTGGCTGAATTTGAGTCACTTGCCAATAATTCCTTTCTACATTGTTTAATTTAAGACTCATTAAACCTTCTTTTCTCTTAAATATAACTTTTGGCTATGGAAAAAGGCAGTTGAGCCGGATCTCCTCCGTGTCGACTGTTGTTAAAACTTGCGATGTCAGGTAAAATGACACGAAGACACAAATTGTGAGCTAGGTGATGCTGTACTTCCCATAAGGTGTCTGTGTTAAATTTTACAACTTTGCTACTCCTGTCCTGATGAGCCCCAATTAGGGCGAAACGCGTCGACAGGATGCCCTCGTGGCTTAATTTGAGTCACTTGCCAATAATTCCTTTCTACTTTGTTTAATTTAAGACTCATTAAACCTTCTTTTCTCTTAAATATAACTTTTGGCTATGGAAAAAGGCAGTTGAGCCGGATCTCCTCCGTGTCGACTGTTGTTAAAACTTGCGATGTCAGGTAAAATGACACGAAGACACAAATTGTGAGCTAGGTGATGCTGTACTTCCCATAAGGTGTCTGTGTTAAATTTTACAACTTTGCTACTCCTGTCCTGATGAGCCCCAATTAGGGCGAAACGCGTCGACAGGATGCCCTCGTGGCTTAATTTGAGTCACTTGCCAATAATTCCTTTCTACTTTGTTTAATTTAAGACTCATTAAACCTTCTTTTCTCTTAAATATAACTTTTGGCTATGGAAAAGGCAGTTGAAGCGGATCTCCTTCGTGTCGACTGTTGTTAAAACTTGCGATGTCAGGTGAAATGACACGAAGACACAAATTGTGAGCTAGGTGATGCTGTACTTCCCATAAGGTGTCTGTGTTAAATTTTACAACTTTGCTACTCCTGTCCTGATGAGCCCCAATTAGGGCGAAACGCGTCGACAGGATGCCCTCGTGGCTGAATTTGAGTCACTTGCCAATAATTCCTTTCTACTTTGTTTAATTTAAGACTCATTAAACCTTCTTTTCTCTTAAATATAACTTTTGGCTATGAAAAGGCAGTTGAGCCGGATCTCCTTCGTGTCGACTGTTGTTAAAACTTGCGATGTCAGGTGAAATGACACGAAGACACAAATTGTGAGCTAGGTGATGCTGTACTTCCCATAAGGTGTCTGTGTTAAATTTTACAACTTTGCTACTCCTGTCCTGATGAGCCCCAATTAGGGCGAAACGCGTCGACAGGATGCCCTCGTGGCTGAATTTGAGTCACTTGCCAATAATTCCTTTCTACTGTGTTAAATTTAAGACTCATTAAACCTTCTTTTCTCTTAAATATAACTTTTGGCTATGGAAAAAAGGCAGTTGAGCCGGATCTCCTTCGTGTCGACTGTTGTTAAAACTTGCGATGTCAGGTGAAATGACACGAAGACACAAATTGTGAGCTAGGTGATGCTGTACTTCCCATAAGGTGTCTGTGTTAAATTTTACAACTTTGCTACTCCTGTCCTGATGAGCCCCAATTAGGGCGAAACGCGTCGACAGGATGCCCTCGTGGCTGAATTTGAGTCACTTGCCAATAATTCCTTTCTACTTTGTTTAATTTAAGACTCATTAAACCTTCTTTCTCTTAAATATAACTTTTGGCTATGAAAAGGCAGTTGAGCCGGATCTCCTCCGTGTCGACTGTTGTTAAAACTTGCGATGTCAGGTGAAATGACACGAAGACACAAATTTTGAGCTAGGTGATGCTGTACTTCCCATAAGGTGTCTGTGTTAAATTTTACAACTTTGCTACTCCTGTCCTGATGAGCCCCAATTAGGGCGAAACGCGTCGACAGGATGCCCTCGTGGCTGAATTTGAGTCACTTGCCAATAATTCCTTTCTACTTTGTTTAATTTAAGACTCATTAAACCTTCTTTTCTCTTAAATATAACTTTTGGCTATGGAAAAAGGCAGTTGAGCCGGATCTCCTCCGTGTCGACTGTTGTTAAAACTTGCGATGTCAGGTGAAATGACACGAAGACACAAATTTTGAGCTAGGTGATGCTGTACTTCCCATAAGGTGTCTGTGTTAAATTTTACAACTTTGCTACTCCTGTCCTGATGAGCCCCAATTAGGGCGAAACGCGTCGACAGGATGCCCTCGTGGCTGAATTTGAGTCACTTGCCAATAATTCCTTTCTACTTTGTTTAATTTAAGACTCATTAAACCTTCTTTCTCTTAAATATAACTTTTGGCTATGAAAAAGGCAGTTGAGCCGGATCTCCTCCGTGTCGACTGTTGTTAAAACTTGCGATGTCAGGTGAAATGACACGAAGACACAAATTTTGAGCTAGGTGATGCTGTACTTCCCATAAGGTGTCTGTGTTAAATTTTACAACTTTGCTACTCCTGTCCTGATGAGCCCCAATTAGGGCGAAACGCGTCGACAGGATGCCCTCGTGGCTGAATTTGAGTCACTTGCCAATAATTCCTTTCTACTTTGTTTAATTTAAGACTCATTAAACCTTCTTTTCTCTTAAATATAACTTTTGGCTATGAAAAAGGCAGTTGAGCCGGATCTCTCCTCCGTGTCGACTGTTGTTAAAACTTGCGATGTCAGGTGAAATGACACGAAGACACAAATTTTGAGCTAGGTGATGCTGTACTTCCCATAAGGTGTCTGTGTTAAATTTTACAACTTTGCTACTCCTGTCCTGATGAGCCCCAATTAGGGCGAAACGCGTCGACAGGATGCCCTCGTGGCTGAATTTGAGTCACTTGCCAATAATTCCTTTCTACTTTGTTTAATTTAAGACTCATTAAACCTTCTTTTCTCTTAAATATAACTTTTGGCTATGGAAAAAGGCAGTTGAGCCGGATCTCCTCCGTGTCGACTGTTGTTAAAACTTGCGATGTCAGGTGAAATGACACGAAGACACAAATTTGAGCTAGGTGATGCTGTACTTCCCATAAGTGTCTTGTTAAATTTTAAACTTTGCTATCCTGTCAGGCCCCAATTAGGGCAACCGTCGCAGTGCCCTGGTGAATTTGAGTATTGCCAAAATCCTTTTTTGTTTAATTTAAGCTATTACCTTTTTTCTCTTAATAAATTTTGCTTGAAAAAGGCGTTGACGGCCCTCGGCGACGTTGTAAAATTGCTGTGGTGAAATGACACGAACCAAATTTTACAGTTGTTATTCCCATAAGTTCTTTTAATTTTAAACTTTCTTCCTTCAGAGCCCCAATTAGGGCAAACCGGCAGGTGCCCTCGTGGTGAATTTGAGTCATTCAAAATCCTTCATTTTTTAATTTAAGTATTAAACCTTCTTTTTCTTAAATAAACTTTTGGCTTGAAAAAGGCGTTGAGCCGTTCCGGCCGTTGTAAAATTGCTGTCGGTGAAATGACACGAAGCAAAATTTTCTAGTGTATTACTTCCCTAGTTTTTTAAATTTTACTTTGAAAGCTCGCCGTAAATGAATACAAATTTGGTTTCCAGTTTAATTATTCCAGCATGGAACGCCTGATAAACCATTTTATTATACTTTTAATATTTGCTAACTGTCCTGATGAGCCCCAATTAGGGCGAAACGCGTCGACAGGATGCCCTCGTGGCTGAATTTGAGTCACTTGCCAATAATTCCTTTCTACTTTGTTTAATTTAAGACTCATTAAACCTTCTTTTCTCTTAAATATAACTTTTGGCTATGAAAAAGGCAGTTGAGCCGGATCTCCTCCGTGTCGACTGTTGTTAAAACTTGCGATGTCAGGTGAAATGACACGAAGACACAAATTTTGAGCTAGGTGATGCTGTACTTCCCATAAGGTGTCTGTGTTAAATTTTACAACTTTGCTACTCCTGTCCTGATGAGCCCCAATTAGGGCGAAACGCGTCGACAGGATGCCCTCGTGGCTGAATTTGAGTCACTTGCCAATAATTCCTTTCTACTTTGTTTAATTTAAGACTCATTAAACCTTCTTTTCTCTTAAATATAACTTTTGGCTATGGAAAAAGGCAGTTGAGCCGGATCTCCTCCGTGTCGACTGTTGTTAAAACTTGCGATGTCAGGTGAAATGACACGAAGACACAAATTTTGAGCTAGGTGATGCTGTACTTCCCATAAGGTGTCTGTGTTAAATTTTACAACTTTGCTACTCCTGTCCTGATGAGCCCCAATTAGGGCGAAACGCGTCGACAGGATGCCCTCGTGGCTGAATTTGAGTCACTTGCCAATAATTCCTTTCTACTTTGTTTAATTTAAGACTCATTAAACCTTCTTTTCTCTTAAATATAACTTTTGGCTATGGAAAAAGGCAGTTGAGCCGGATCTCCTCCGTGTCGACTGTTGTTAAAACTTGCGATGTCAGGTGAAATGACACGAAGACACAAATTTTGAGCTAGGTGATGCTGTACTTCCCATAAGGTGTCTGTGTTAAATTTTACAACTTTGCTACTCCTGTCCTGATGAGCCCCAATTAGGGCGAAACGCGTCGACAGGATGCCCTCGTGGCTGAATTTGAGTCACTTGCCAATAATTCCTTTCTACTTTGTTTAATTTAAGACTCATTAAACCTTCTTTTCTCTTAAATATAACTTTTGGCTATGAAAAAGGCAGTTGAGCCGGATCTCCTCCGTGTCGACTGTTGTTAAAACTTGCGATGTCAGGTGAAATGACACGAAGACACAAATTTTGAGCTAGGTGATGCTGTACTTCCCATAAGGTGTCTGTGTTAAATTTTACAACTTTGCTACTCCTGTCCTGATGAGCCCCAATTAGGGCGAAACGCGTCGACAGGATGCCCTCGTGGCTGAATTTGAGTCACTTGCCAATAATTCCTTTCTACTTTGTTTAATTTAAGACTCATTAAACCTTCTTTTCTCTTAAATATAACTTTTGGCTATGAAAAAGGCAGTTGAGCCGGATCTCCTCCGTGTCGACTGTTGTTAAAACTTGCGATGTCAGGTGAAATGACACGAAGACACAAATTTTGAGCTAGGTGATGCTGTACTTCCCATAAGGTGTCTGTGTTAAATTTTACAACTTTGCTACTCCTGTCCTGATGAGCCCCAATTAGGGCGAAACGCGTCGACAGGATGCCCTCGTGGCTGAATTTGAGTCACTTGCCAATAATTCCTTTCTACTTTGTTTAATTTAAGACTCATTAAACCTTCTTTTCTCTTAAATATAACTTTTGGCTATGAAAAAGGCAGTTGAGCCGGATCTCCTCCGTGTCGACTGTTGTTAAAACTTGCGATGTCAGGTGAAATGACACGAAGACACAAATTTTGAGCTAGGTGATGCTGTACTTCCCATAAGGTGTCTGTGTTAAATTTTACAACTTTGCTACTCCTGTCCTGATGAGCCCCAATTAGGGCGAAACGCGTCGACAGGATGCCCTCGTGGCTGAATTTGAGTCACTTGCCAATAATTCCTTTCTACTTTGTTTAATTTAAGACTCATTAAACCTTCTTTTCTCTTAAATATAACTTTTGGCTATGAAAAAGGCAGTTGAGCCGGATCTCCTCCGTGTCGACTGTTGTTAAAACTTGCGATGTCAGGTGAAATGACACGAAGACACAAATTTTGAGCTAGGTGATGCTGTACTTCCCATAAGGTGTCTGTGTTAAATTTTACAACTTTGCTACTCCTGTCCTGATGAGCCCCAATTAGGGCGAAACGCGTCGACAGGATGCCCTCGTGGCTGAATTTGAGTCACTTGCCAATAATTCCTTTCTACTTTGTTTAATTTAAGACTCATTAAACCTTCTTTTCTCTTAAATATAACTTTTGGCTATGAAAAAAGGCAGTTGAGCCGGATCTCCTCCGTGTCGACTGTTGTTAAAACTTGCGATGTCAGGTGAAATGACACGAAGACACAAATTTTGAGCTAGGTGATGCTGTACTTCCCATAAGGTGTCTGTGTTAAATTTTACAACTTTGCTACTCCTGTCCTGATGAGCCCCAATTAGGGCGAAACGCGTCGACAGGATGCCCTCGTGGCTGAATTTGAGTCACTTGCCAATAATTCCTTTCTACTTTGTTTAATTTAAGACTCATTAAACCTTCTTTTCTCTTAAATATAACTTTTGGCTATGGAAAAAGGCAGTTGAGCCGGATCTCCTCCGTGTCGACTGTTGTTAAAACTTGCGATGTCAGGTGAAATGACACGAAGACACAAATTTTGAGCTAGGTGATGCTGTACTTCCCATAAGGTGTCTGTGTTAAATTTTACAACTTTGCTACTCCTGTCCTGATGAGCCCCAATTAGGGCGAAACGCGTCGACAGGATGCCCTCGTGGCTGAATTTGAGTCACTTGCCAATAATTCCTTTCTACTTTGTTTAATTTAAGACTCATTAAACCTTCTTTTCTCTTAAATATAACTTTTGGCTATGGAAAAAGGCAGTTGAGCCGGATCTCCTCCGTGTCGACTGTTGTTAAAACTTGCGATGTCAGGTGAAATGACACGAAGACACAAATTTTGAGCTAGGTGATGCTGTACTTCCCATAAGGTGTCTGTGTTAAATTTTACAACTTTGCTACTCCTGTCCTGATGAGCCCCAATTAGGGCGAAACGCGTCGACAGGATGCCCTCGTGGCTGAATTTGAGTCACTTGCCAATAATTCCTTTCTACTTTGTTTAATTTAAGACTCATTAAACCTTCTTTTCTCTTAAATATAACTTTTGGCTATGAAAAAGGCAGTTGAGCCGGATCTCCTCCGTGTCGACTGTTGTTAAAACTTGCGATGTAAGGTGAAATGACACGAAGACACAAATTTTGAGCTAGGTGATGCTGTACTTCCCATAAGGTGTCTGTGTTAAATTTTACAACTTTGCTACTCCTGTCCTGATGAGCCCCAATTAGGGCGAAACGCGTCGACAGGATGCCCTCGTGGCTGAATTTGAGTCACTTGCCAATAATTCCTTTCTACTTTGTTTAATTTAAGACTCATTAAACCTTCTTTTCTCTTACATATATATATATATATATATATATATATATATATATATATATATACGATATATTATTAATGGGTTTGAGGTCAGCTGGAGGAAAGTATACTCTTTTTTAAGGCCTAAATTTTCGAATCTATTTCAAATTCTTGATCACAGGCTTTCTAAAATACAATTAACTAGGCTAACATATACATGAATTGCTATTAACTTACAAGGTGAGGATATATATTAAATTAACATAGATATTAAATCAAAAAATCTTTTTAAAATAATGTTTGCTTCAAGTTGTATAAAAATTGTATAATTTGAATAAATATAAAAATGTCAGATTTTGAAATCTATCAGTTTCACTTTTTTGTTATTAAAAGTTTTAAATATAGGATGTCTATGTGTGCGTGTGTGTGTGTGTGTGTGTGTGTGTATGTGTGAGTATGAGTGTGTATACATGTTATATTTATATGAGTGTCCATGCATATTTCTGGTTATGTATTTTAAATCTGTTTGTTTGTTAGTGCGTATGTGTATGTGTACATGTGTATGTATGTATGAATGTGATGTGCATGTATGATGTGAAGTATTAATCACTACAATATCAATTATTGCATTAGGTACAGGTTACTTCTGAAGACTAAGAAAGTATGTATAAATCGAACTTAAACCACCAATATCTGTTTTTTTATTTATACAATTTTTTTTGCGAAAAATATGATACATTTCAAGGAATAATCTTTTTTTTGTATCTTTTTCTAGTTCTAAAATTTTAGGATGTTCGAAATCAATTTTGTGATCTAAATTGAGCGAGTGACTTGATAAAGCACAGGAATTTGGTTTGATTCTAATGTCACTTTTGTGTTGGGTTATACGTTGTTTTAAAAATTGTGACGTTTGTCCAATATAGGGGTTACCACAATCTATACAATTAATTTGATATACAATGTTTTTTTGAAACAAATCCAGTGTTTTATCTTTAAATTTTGAAAAAATAGTTCCTAATGTTAAAATATTCTTTTTAGCGTATTTGAAATTGTAATTTTTAAACACTTGAGTTAATTTATTAGTTAGGTGATCATCTATGTTTGGTAGTGTTTTGTATAGTTGTAAAGTTTTGTTATTTCCGTTAGTTGTGTTATTGCTATCTATATTACCATCGTTATTGTTTGTATTAATGTATTTTTTTGAGTTATATAATAATTTTGTGATAAGGTCTATAGGATAGTTGTTGTTTTGTAGAATATTTGAAAGTTTTTTTATGTTCTTATTATGAAAAGAGGGATGAGATATTTTTAAAATTCGTTCTTTTAATCCTAAAATAAAATTTAGCTTTGTTTTAAATGGATGAAAAGAATAATAGTTTAAGAATCTGTTTGAATGTGTAGGTTTTTGATACCAATCTAAAATGATTTCATTTTCATTATTTCTAATTAATAGAGTGTCTAGGAACGGTACTGAGTTATTTGATTCTGTTTCGACTGTAAATTGAATGTGGCTATTGTATTTATTAAAAATGTTAAGAGTTTCATCTATTTTATCTTCTGGAATAGCTGTCACTAGATCATCAACAAATTTTTTAATAAATGGAAGATTAAATGGAAGTTGTGGAATAACAGAATTCAATAGTTCATCCATAACTATTTGTGCAATAATGGGACTTAGATTTATACATACTTACTTAGTCTTCAGAATTAACCTGTACCTAATGCAATAATTGATATTGTAGTAATTAATACTTCACATCATACTTCCACATCACCTTCATACATACATACACATGTACACATACACATACGCACTAACAAACAAACAGATTTAAAATACATAACCAGAAATATGCATGGACACTCATATAAATATAACATGTATACACACTCATACTCACACATACACACACACACACACACACACACACACACGCACACATAGGCATCCTATATTTAAAACTTTTAATAACAAAAAAGTGAAACTGATATTTCAAAATCTGACATTTTTATATTTATTCAAATTATACAATTTTTATACAACTTGAAGCAAACATTATTTTAAAAATAATTTTCGATTTAATATCTATGTTAATTTAATATATATCCTCACCTTGTAAGTTAATAACAATTGATGTATATGTTAGCCTAGTTAATTGTATTTTAGAAAGCCTGTGATCAAGAATTTGAAATAGATTCGAAAATTCAGGCCTTAAAAAAGAGTATACTTTCCTCCAGCTGACCTCAAACCCATTAATAATATATCGTATTTGTGCAAGGTCATTATCTCCAAACTGTATATATATATATGTATGTATGTATATATATATATATATATATATATATATAATACATACATATATATATATATATATATATATATAAAATAGAATAATTAGGAAATTATTAGAAAGTGTAATAAAATATTAAGTGAAGTGCAACAAAGTAAATACAAGGACAATTTGTAAAGTTTATTAACGTTAATGTGAACGGATGCGCTACTTTGTATCGCAGACGATAGTCACACTGCAGATGTCGGGTCACAGACGGTCAGGTACCGTGATTACTTAGAAATTAAGATAACAACATTGTAATTATGAATAGTATTAAGAATAAGCAGACATAAGATCTGCAAGTTCCCACAGTCATGTGAGGGGGTAGGAACATTATAAAAAGCCCGGGAGCTCAAGAACCCGGCAGTCAGTCAAAGTATTCCGCTTTAGCATTGCAGTTTGCTAGACTACTCAAACTAGTACATTTATTAAATAATTTTGAACTTAGAATAATACTAATCAACTTGTCAAAATCCCACAATTTATTTCTGTATAAATAAAATAAATTTGTTAAAAAGTTTTGGAACTGGTTTTTAAAAAGGCAGCTCCCAAGGCCCAAACCTTAACTGGCGTACAACCAGAAAGGCATACCTGTGGACGGATGTTCTAAGAAGAGGTACCCTTTCACTCACAACGATTCAACGCCGCCACACAACGTGACGCCCGTCGCCTCCAACAAATCACCCACGCCAATTACAACTAACCAGTTCGCAGACGAATTCTTGCCCAGCAGCCTTAGGGAAAGAATTCCAACCAGTGATCGATGGGTCTCCACAGCCAACTACCACATCCAGCACCAACCTATTATCACTGGACACTAAAACATGCAGGCCACGAGCTAACTACACAGTTCGTATCGTTCTGCCCAATTATGTGCAACGCGTCCAACCAGAAAGTCATTCCTGTGAATGGATGTCCCGAGAACAGGTATCCTTTCGACCACAATCATCTCATTCAGCAGCAAGCGATCATGGAGAAGCCCGACGCCGTCGCACAAAATGTTAACGTAATCACCGCCACAGGCTCAGATATGTTGACAACAAGAATCCCGCCGCATCCTCGCAACTACCTAGCTACGCTACACTCTTCAGCTGGGGGATGTTGACTATATTACCGCACCCGACCTGAGCACAGAACAGACTACCAGAATTGCAGTTGAGTATATCAAAATACATGAGCTGAACACAGAACAAACCAAGAATCGTGATAAACCCCAACTAATTTTTTGTGCTAACCAAAAATCTATAAGTTCATTGAACAAACTGAATTTAGAGATTCTTTTCTTTCAAAACTCGACAAGCACAATTTCATTGGTTAAAGACATCATTAACGTTTCTCAACACAGGAAGAATAGAAAACGAAAGTGTATAAATATAATTGCAAATGCACCGGAATACATTCGTTAGTGTTCGCCGTAGCCTAAGGAATCACCTTGCAGTGCTCCCTATAGCATGCAAACCCTTCAACGAGCAGTGGTCTACATAGCCTGCTCTACTACAACACGCAGTTTTCTCCATAGCCTGCGTATCCTTCAACGAAGACGCTGTCCGACGCCGTACCCAGGGTACGTCATTATAATTCATCAATCCATAGTTAACAAACCACGTACGAACGTTAAGCTCCGTTCCATACTTCAGCGACAAGTCGTTATTGTGATCACGTCTGTAATCTACTCTACCTTCGAAACGACAACCCTGTAGAGTTCGATGGCAACGTACTCAACGAGGCTTAAAGCACCACTACCACAAAGCCATCCGAAGAGTTCAGAAGACAACCTAAGCCTTCTGAACCTCTCTATTCTTGTATATATTGTCAATTAGTAGTTTTTAGTTTCATATCATAGTTTTTGGTAACTTAACTTTGTCCCGCAAGAAAAACACGAAGCCTTCCGAAGAGTTCCGAAGACGGCCAAAAACGTCTGGACCTCTTCAAACTGTACATATTTTCTAACTATCGTTGTTCAAGCTCTCACTGGGTCTCTCAAGCAAATTTCGAAGCATTCCGAAAAGCTCCGAAGACTACCGAAGACTCATGCACCCCGTTAACCTATATATACATTCATATGATGAGTGTTTAAATTTATCTTAGGTTCCACATGCAACCATGAAGCCTTCCCAAGGTTACAGAAGGCTTTCGAACTGCTCAAACTATTAAAATCATTCAATTTCACTTTTATTTTATGTATTTATGAAACTTATGATTATTTTTGCTTATGTTTACTAAACAAATAATCAAGCCAAGCCTACATGCTTTCAGATGCCGTCCACTTGAACGATACCTAAGAAGAGAGGCGCAGACAGATGTGAAAATTTTTGAACAATAAGTTTGACAGCACACGTGTCAAAAATATTAACTGGAATTGTACAAAGACGGATGGAAAAACGAAATGAAGAAATACTAGGAGAAGAGTACTTTGGGTTTTAAGGAAAACAGGAGAACACGGGAGGCTATTTTAGCTCTGAGGGTGATAATGGAGAAAACAATAGTAAAAGGGGGAAAGCGTGTATATATGGTTTATCTATCTGGAAAAAGCATTCAACAATGTAAAATGGAAAAAAAACGTTCAAAATACTAAAAAAGATTGGAATGAGTTTTAGGGATAGACGAATAGTACATAGCTTATACACAGAGCAAACAGCGGTAAAACAATTAGAACAGGAACGTACAGAAGTAAATATCAGGTAAGAGGTGAAACGGATGTGCCCTATTCCTTTTAATTTTTAACTTCTACATCGAAGAGGCAATGAATACTGTCAAATGCAAGAAGACATTTGGAACTATTATGCAGGTAAAAAGATTGATATGCTTATACTTGTAGATGATATAGCGGTATTAGCATTTAGCAAGGAACAGTTTCTGCTACCTAGGAAGCCAAATAACGCAAAATGGGAAGAGCGGAAAAAATATAAAACAAATATTAGCACAAGGTTGTGCAACATTTAACAAGAAAAAGCGACTACTGTGTTCAAAAACAACAAACACTAAAACATGAAAGGACTGTTAAAATATTTGTGTGGAGCACAGCACTGTACGTCTTTACCTTTAAAATGTGATGCTTGTGGTGGTTCCAGACTCGAAGACAATGAGTGGGGTAGAGAGAAAGAGGGCAGTCGGGGAATGAAGTGTGCGAGGGTAGATGCTAGAGGGCGTCGTCCGGGCATCGTTAGTTGATAGTAGCATATTAATTGTTTCTATAATAAATGGTGCGACTACAACACAATCCGGTGTTGTAGGTACTTTGTGTTTTTATACGCGTTTATAGTTAATGTAGAAGCTTGTTTTTGTACACGTTATATTGTTTATAGCATTAAATTTGTATTTGAATTCCGTTTTTATTTACACGTGCCACTGATAAAGAGCCCACCTGAGATTTCATTTACAGCAACAACAGTTTCAACCTCTTCATCTGGCGCCCAACGTGGGGCTGTAGGGTGGCCGTGTGATTAAATTCGTATTAATTTGTACTACAAAAACAAAATAACATCACTAACCGAATAAATTAGTATTACCGAAGGTATAACGGACTATAGTGTTGGCATAACCGCTTCACGAAGATACGTCTAGTAGGCGAGAAAGTGCTCAAAACTGATTTCCTGCAGCTGCGCTTCAATCTGATAACCTGTAGCGAACTTACTACACGTTTGGTGAGATCGTTTATTTTCTTATAACGTACATTGCAAGGATAGTGGTATTTGGCGTTTATTTTGAAATAGAATATTAGAGCTTGTCAAGGTGGAATGCGCTATTTGATATGATTATATTAATATCTGAGGTTATTGAATATTCGGGGATACAATCGATGCAATTACTTGTTGGTTAATGAAAATTTTTTTTTATTAACTAGTAATTGTTATCATTAATTAACGTTGCGATTAGCAATTTGTATAAACAGTTGCCATTAAATTAAGAGTTCAATTAGGATAATAACCGTTGAAAATGTCGAAAGTAAAGGTAAAAAAAAGAATGATACCGTGTAGTCAAAAACCGTCGATTTAGAAAACATAATTTTAAAATTAGCTACGGGTATGGCAGAACTTCGCGATACTGTTAGCAACTTAGCAGTTCATGTTGATTATCTGATTACTACACAGTCAAAAATTAAAACTAATGCAGCAGTTATTTCTGAAACAAAAAATTTCATTCCGTCGCCGAGTGGTTCGTTTCCGAGCGGATCGCCAAAGCTTAATGATAAAAGCTATTTGTCAAATTGGAGGGAATTGGGGGGTAATAATTTAAGTTTTTACCCCAATTCAAAGACTCACCCAATGGAGTTTTTGAAAAAATTAAATAAAACACTAGAGGAGGCCGGAGTGCATGAGCAACACAAGAAGGGTCTGGCGTTAAATTGTCTTAGGGGTACAGCGGCAGAATGGGCGTCGATTAAAGAGGATAGTTTTGAAACTTTTAATGATTTTAGGCGCGCAGTTCGAGAAAGATTCTGGAACTTAGAAAAACAGAGGGATTTGTTCATGGAACTTAACTATGGTCGTTATCAGTCCGGTAGTAAGGCCGAGTATTTTTTAAATTTGGTGCATCAAGCGGGATTCTTAACCGAAAAAATATCTGACGTCAAATTAATAACTATGATTTCCAAATATTTTCCAGCGGACGTTCAACGTGGAATAATTACAAATGGGTTCCACACATCGGACACAGTAGAGGAATTTTTACAAAGAATCGACGACACTTATTCTGGGGGGTTAACCCGAACTATGAATAGGCCGCCGCCACGAGACATTAATCCCCGTCGAGATAACTATAACACCGGTCGCGACGAATCAAACAGGCAACCGACATTCGGAAACCAAAATTATGCGAACAATCAAAATGGTGACTCGCCTAATTTGAACGTAAATTATATAACTTCCTTTGATAAGGATATGGAAAACATTGTAACGGATTCTGAAAGCGAATCAGAAAATCGTGAACTAATTGCGCCAACGGTGTCAATGTTGATAGGAACGGAAAGAGTGGAGGCATTAGTGGACAGTGGCTCGGACGTGTGTGCCGTGTCCGAGACTTTTTATAATAAGCTGGCAGGGAAAGGAATGAAGATTCCTATCCTAGCGGTTACCAATGTATCGATAGCCGTGGCTGTGGGGGGTAGAACGCAACGCGTTAAATCCCAAGTAAGTTTGCCTGTTAAAGTAGGAGACGTAGAAATGGACGTTGTGTGGTTTAAATTGCGACATGCTACTAGGGTCGAATTGGATGTTTAAATGTCAGGTAGTAGTAAATTTTAAGGAGGAAATCTTGCAGTTTTGGCATCAGGGTTATACTCATACGTTAAATATTAAACCTAAAGTCGGCAACGCTAATTTGAGTATAAACCGTTGTGAATCGGTTACAATGCCGTCGGGAGGGATGAAAGGGGCAATAAAGGAAATGCCTGAAGCTCGCCATAACTATAGTGAAGACGAATTTTTAGGGGTCGAAAAAGGAGCCGTAGTAAACACGAAGTATAAAAAGCAATATGTTAAGTCGCTTAAGGAGGATCAGGAAGGAAAAGAGCGGATAAGGAAAAAGGTGAAAATTTGGGGGGTGGAAACAGTAAACGGGGGTATTGCAAAGGAATCGGTTAAAGCAGGAAATGGTTTTGTGGTAAACGATTTTCCGGCGGTCTCTGTTGCGAAACTGTCGCGGGAGACCATTTGGCAATTGGTCTACAAAAGGTTAAAATCCAAGGCTCAGCGTAGGGCTGACAAAACTAATGCGGGAGTCTGTCCGGTTGTTTTTAAGGAAGGGGATCAAGTTCTAGCTAGAACACATTATATGTCGGCTGCGGCGGATAAATGCATCAAAAAGTTCTTACTATTATATGAGGGGCCCTTTTAGGTGTTGCGTCAGGCTGGGCCAAATTCTTATATAATTGGCGACTCGCAGGGCAACGAACTGTCACGGCAGAACGTGATCAATCTTAAAGCATACAAAGCTGCCGCGCCTGTCGATGTTCAAAAGAAGGAGCTTTAAGTTGTTCCTTCTGTTATTCTTACGTCATGGTTGAAAGTCATGATGCCTATAATATTTTAATTTTTTTTTGTTTATTTTGATTGGTGGAGGTTATTCTATTCGCAATTATTATTACACATCATTGTATTCTTGTTTCTACTGATACTTAAACCTAATTTATGTGATTTCGATTTAAGTAGGGGGGTTATGTGGTGGTTCCAGACTCGAAGACAATGAGTGGGGTGTAGAGAGAGAGAGAGAGAGGGTCAGTCGGGGAATGAACGTGTGCGAGGGTAGATGCTAGAGGGCTTCGTCCGGGCATCGTTAGTTGATAGTAGCATATTAATTGTTTCTATAATAATTGGTGCGACTACAACACAATCCGGTGTTGTAGGTACTTTGTGTTTTTATACGCGTTGATATTTAATGTAGAAGCTTGTTTTTGTACACGTTATATTGTTTATAGCATTAAATTTATATTCGAATTCCGTTTTTATTAACACGTGCCACTGATAAAGAGCCCACCTGAGATTTCAATTGTAGCAACAACAGTTTCAACCTCTTCATGCTATAGACGCATGATGAAGATATCATGGATAGACAAAGTTAAGAATAAAGAAATACTCGAAATGGTAGGGATAGAAAGAAATATGTGGAAAACAGTAAAAAATAAAATAGATAGGATGATAGGTCACATACTGAAGCACCAAGGAATGGTGCGGAATATATTAGAAGCAAAAATAGGAAAAAGAGAGGTAGAGGTAGACCTATGTTAAACTATTGCACACAGATAGCAAAAAAGTAGGTTGTAGGAATTTCTGGAAAATCTAATGAAACCTAATGTACTTAAACCTTATAACTTTTTTTACGTAGCTTTAGGCTAAGTTTGAGATCTTTTTATGGTGAAGAAATCTCCTTAAAATGATGGAATCTCAACTATCTTCCGACTATGCTAGAGGTCTATTCCTCGGGTAGAGCTTATGAGGGTGGTCGTGGTTCTTATAACAAAACATTATTTATTTACTCACTCTGATATTACTAAAATAGGGATGCAAAAGGGGCGCCACCAAGTCCTTAAGTTTTCTAAACACGGGTTTGCCCTATGGGGGGAAGACTTGGAAGTCCTTAGAGAGAAACATCGTATTTACTGTCTAAGTAGGAGCTGTTAAAAATATTATCAATATAGCAAAGAAGGACACAAGAAAAGTACTCTTGTTACCTTATACTATAAAAAAGAATGGCTATTAATATCAATTATTTGAACACTATTATAAACACAAGTTTAGGCATTAAAATTCTTGAAAGTGCTATTAATGCTCCATAGTCAAGTGAGATCTAAAACATTAAATTTGTAAAGGGTATTTATGCTTTTTTACCTCCTGATTTAATTACCCTATTCTTGAATTCAGTTGTTCAAAATAAAGCAATTACTCAAGTGAATTAAATGATTATTCTTTAATTAAATATTGCCTTCTAAGTAATGAAATTTTATGTACAAAATAACCGACCTTAAGTAAGTTCAAAAACAAAAAAAAAATACAAATCAGTTAACTAAATGTCACCTTGACATAACTCACAATTAGTTAGCAGTCTGGCATGTTGGCAGCGATTTGTTGCTTAAGCCTTACCATAACATATAATTTAACACTTTTCCTTTTTTGGAGGAGATGACCAGGTAATATTAAATTTCCTTATAAATGGGAATCATGTAAACATGTTGGAGTTCTTTAACAGTTTTTTATCAGGTTGCTAATATCTATGTAGAGCCAGGTAGATAGGAAAAAGATAGTAGAGTATAGGAAGACCTAGACCAAGCTATATTAGTCAAATTATTAGAAATTTAGGTTATGAAGGGTAGAACTTTCTAGATTAGCACAGAATAGAGAAAAAGTTAGAGCTGCGTCAAACCGATCTTAAGTAAGGTCAAAAACAAAATGATGCTGTACACAATATGCATCTCAAAGGTAGATTAATTTCTTCAATACAGTAGAATGAGAAAATTATGACTGTCTCTACTAAGCATTAAAAATAACAATAATATATTAAACATATTTACAAGGCTTTCCAAATTAATTGCCCAAAATTTCAGATCTGTTATTTGGTTTACAAGCGTGTATTAAAATTTTCAAAGTCTAATAATTTTCGTTTTCATACTACTTAAGGTATGACTGAATTTAAATGAAATATTTTGTTAGGATTAAATTAAGGTATTCATATTCATTTATAATAATATCATGCATAATCCTTGATTCAAAATGTGATAAATTCTAAACAGCAAAGGTTTTTCATAATTACAGAGCAAAATAAGAATCGTAGGTTATTACAATGTTGTTTACGATGTTCTGCCTCGTTGTCAAGATAGGCGAACAGCTGTCGTGATGTCAAAGTAATAAAAAAGGCTTACCCTGCAAAGCGTTGTTCTAAGTTACGTTATGATAATTGCATTGCCGAAACCAGATGTGCTGGCATACTATTCTTTGACAAACAAATGACGTCAACGTACTGTCAACATTTTATTGCGTAGTAAACTAGAATTTTACTGGAACCATCTATACGAACGTGAAGTGCATTTCGTCTTCGCAAATCGAAACAAAACCAAACCATAAAACAGGCTATCCAAAATACATCATTTTCAACATTCTTCAACTTGTTTTAAACACAGTTAATTTAATGGCAATTCGATGAATTAAATATCGTATTTGAACTTATAAACTTGCAGTCTTATTTTTGCTGAATGTCCAGAGTAAACATTATTACAATTACGTTACTGATAATAAATTTGATAATTACAAGGAGCAAAACTTGTTCGTCATCATTAGGTCTTCAGTCCTGTAACTGGTTAGACGCGTACCATCATTGTTTCCTGTTCTGAACTAACCTACAGATCTCCCTGAAATTTGCACAGTCTGCATCTATCACTATCTGATCTAGGTCTACATCCACCTCTTTTTTCCTATCTCTGCTTGTCATATATTCCATACTATTCCCCAAAAATGCCTTAGAACGTATTCTGCCCTTCTATTTCTCCTATTTTTTTTTCCAAAAATATCCTTGTTCCCCTACTGCTTTTATAACCTATTTGTTATTACCTTTGTTTGTCCATCCTCATACATCTGAAGCACGGCATTTCAAAGGCTGCTACTGTTCTTCTGTCTGCTTTTCAGACTGCCCGTATTTCGTAGACATGCTGTCTGTGCTGTGATCCACACATATGCTTTCAACAACTTTTTTTCTATGTTTGTTGTCTTTTATCTTAGGTGCTGTTCTTTCTTGTTAGATGCAGTTCGGTCCCCATTCTATTGTTTTACAATTATATACCCTATTTTTCTGACATTCAGTGGTTGCAAAGGGGGGTAAGCAACTCGTGGCTGCCAAGTTCCCTCAGTACTTGAACATTTACCGATTTAATATTTTTTTCAATATATCTTTTCGCACAGTCAACATTAGTTGTAGCTATTTCACAACCAACAACTGTAGTTGTTTATATTAATCATAAGATTTATCTGTGCTTATTTTTTCGTCATTGGGTTTTCCGTCTCAAAACTGGTTGGACATGTACCTGCACTTATTTATTTTTTAAACTAGTCTACATAGTTCTCTGAAATTTTCACACAGCAATACAGCTCAGTTCTTCTTCTATTGTTTTCTAATTTTATGCCCTATTTCACTGAGATTCATTGAAAGGGGTTAAGCAGCCTGTGGCTGCGAAGATCCCCCAACACTTAGACATTTGCCGAAATAATAGTTTTCCAGTAAATGCTTTCACGCAATTACCATTATTCGAGAATATTGCCCACCGAATACTTGTAGTTGCTTATAATAAATATCATGTTTAAGTGCAGTTATTTTCTTCTACATTAATTTATCCATCTTGGGACAGGTTGAATGTGTACCTGCTTTGATTTCTATTTTGAGCTAGCCTACACATTTCCCTGAAACTCCTACAGCCTACATCTTTCACTATCTGTGTGCAGTAGTTTAACCTAGGTCTACCTCTTCTTCTATTTTTTCCTATCTCTGCTTCTAGTATATTCCGCACTATTCCCTCATGCCGTAGTATGTGATCTATCATCCTATCTCTCCTATTTTTTACCGTTTTCCACATATTTCTTTCTTCCCCTACCATTATTAGTACCTCTTCGTTCTTATCTTTGTCTGTCCATGGTATCTTCATCATACGTCTGTAGTACCACATTTCAAAGGCTTCTACCTTTATCTTGTCTGCTTCTCCTACTGTCCAGGCTTCACAGCCGTACAGTGCTGTGTCCCATACATATGTTTTAAGCAATCTTTTCCTTGTTTCTATGTTTGTTGTCTTTGAACATAGTAGTACCTTTTTCTTGTTAAATGTAGCACGACCTTTGGCTAATTTTTGTTTTATATCTTTTGTGCTTTCCCCATCTTGCGTTGTTTGGCTTCCTAGGTAGCAGAAATCCTTCACCTCTTGTAAGTTCGTGTTACATATTTGTATTCTTGTTTTTGATCTATTTTCCCCTCCTTTGCGTACTAGTACTTTAGTTTTAGTTTTGTTACTTTTCATACCGTATCTCTCTGTTAGAACCGTTTCCATTTTATTAAGAGCAGCTTCTAACTCTTCTGTGCTAGATGCTAATACCTCTATATCATCTGCAAATCTAAGCATATCAATTTTTTGTCCCTGCATAGTAATTCCAAATGTCTGCCTGTATTTGACAGTATTCATTGCCTCTTCAATGTACAAGTTAAAAAAGAATGGAGATAGGGCACATCCCTGTCTCACCCCTTTCCTAATGCTTACTTCTCTACGTTCCTGCTCTAATTCTATTACTACTGCTTGCTCTTTGTATAAGCTATTCGTCTATCCCTATAACTCATTGCAATCTTTTTGAGTATTTCAAACATTGTTTTCCAATTTACATTGTCGAATGCTTTTTCCAGATCTACAAACCCTATATACACGCTTTCCCGTTTTTCTATTGTTTTCTCCATTATCACTCTCAGAGCTAAGATAGCCTCCCGTGTTCCCCTGTTTTGCTTAAAACCAAGTTGGTCTTTTCCTAGTATTTCTTCAGCCTTTTTTCCATTCGTCTTTGTACAATTTTAGTTAATATTTTTGACACGTGTGCTGTCAAACTTATTGTTCGAAAATTTTCACATTCATCCGCGACTTTTTTTGGCATAGTTACTATGATGTTATGTTTGAAATCTTTGGGTATCTCGCCTGTTTCATACATATAGCTTACAAGTGGAAAGAGACGTTCTGTTATTGCTTGACCAGGGGCTTTTAGAGTTTATGCTTGCACCTTATCTGTACCCGGCGCCTTACCATTTCTCAGGCTCTTTAATGCTAATTGAAATTTATCTCTAAGTATAGGGTATTCCAAGTCATTATTTTCAATGTCTGATTCCTGTTCTAACGCAGTTAGTTCTTCTCCTGCATATAATTTTCCTATATATTCTTGCCACCTACCCACTTTCTCTACATTTTTATAATGACGTTTCCTCCCGCGTTCTTTATATTTTTGCTGTACGGTTTTATATCCCTAAAATTGATTACAATTAGTTTGTATGTTTCATCTGTCTTCCTACTTCCATTTTAGTTTGTACCTTTTTGCATTTTTCATCAATCCATTGTTCTTTAGCTTTCCTGCATTTTCGAATAATTTCCCATTTTATGGCTTTGTATCTCTGTTTTCCTGTTTCGTCTGATTTATTTTTGTATTTTCGTCATTCTTCTATTAAATTCAGGATATGCTTTGTTATCCATGGTTTCTTATTGTCTTTTTGTTTATACCCCAAAATATCTTTGGCCACCATGTCGAGGATGGATTTAATGCTATTCCATTCTATTTGTACTTCCTTAGTATCAGATATTTTCCCGATATCTTTGAGCAATTCATATGACCTTTTTTCGAATCTTTGTTTAATATCTTTATCATTTAGTTGTTATAGGTCCAAGTGCATTTTTCCGTTTCTTTTTTTCACGTTTTTAAATTTAAGTGCGGCTTTCATAATTACAATGTTGTAGTCGGTGTCTATATCTGCTTCTGAGTAGCTTCTACAGTTTTTTACTTGATTCTTAAACCGTTGTCTAACAAGAATGTAATCTATTTGATATCTTCCTATATCTGCTGGTATCTTCCACGCATATCGTCTTCTAGTATGATGTTGAAATAATGTGTTTGTAATGATTAAATTGTTCTTGTCGCAAAAATCTACCAGCCTATTTCCTCTGTCGTTTTTAGTGCCTAAACCAAATAAACCTACTACCGCTCCTTCCCTACCCACACCTACCACTGCAATAAAATGTCCCGTAATTATTAAATTTTCATGTCCTTTTACGTGTCTTAATATGTCTTCAAAATCTTTGTAGATCGCTTCCACCTCTTCGTTACTGTAGCTAGAGGTGGGCATGTATACCTGTAATATTACTGTGTTTACCGGTTTAGATTCTAATCTAACCATGAGTACTCTTTCATTCTTTTGTAAGTAATTTTCTACGAAGTATCCTATTTTTTCCGCACACCTATCCCCACACCTAAATTTCCTTCCTCTGCTCCTGTATGAATTAACCTGAAGTCTCTACTCCAAAAATCGCCCGCCTCTGGCCACTGAACTTATCTGATCTCTACTATGTCTAGTGATACCCTATTAATTTTGATTTTTAGTTCCTCTAGCTTACTTGTTAGAAAGACTTATTGCATTGTCTTGCGTGTGTTATATAAATTTGTAATCTTGATCGTGCACGCGTCTCCGCTGCCATTATTTTAGGTAAAGTAGGTAAATGTACGATATATGCCAAATTTGTTGTTAGTTACCAGAACTTTGACTTATGAAAATATTGGTATCGATTAAGAGTTCCGATTAAGAGGCCAAAAAACCCGTGTGAGAACACATTGAACTTTATAATAAACAACAAAGGTTGCTGAAACTTCGACTCTTTATTATAAAAAGTGTGTATGTCCTACCTCAGGAACGTCTAGTAATTTCCAATATTACTTACTTGCTTCATAGTTTTAACATTCCACGCTCCGACTCGCAAAATGTTCCCGACTCTTATTCTTAACTTTCCGATCGCATCCTCCGAAATAGTCTCCCCTCGGAGATCCGAATGGGGGACTATTTTAACTCCGGAATCTTTTACCGCAGAGAATTTCATCATTTTATTACGCTGTGTACTTGGGAGGTAATGTGGTGGTTTCCCATTGCCTTCTACATCACGGTAGTGTGTCTTAGACTACCATACTGACCCCTATGGTCTCTGCCAATCTAAGTACCGAGAGAGCCGCTGCCCTCATTCGGGGACCTGTCTTCGTCTGGTTCCTCTCTAACGACCCTACTACTTTGGTTGAACCTGTAGTTTGGCTCTTTAGCTCACCAGTACACGCAAGCCATTTCATCTGTTCTAGTAATTTACAACTTCGGCAAGGTGCAGGTCCATTCGAAATGGTAAAACTTGTTAACCTTTTAGATTAATTTTTAATGGATTAATGAAATTAATGCTAGAAAATCCTCGATGCACGTTTTATAAATTTTGCGAAATCAAAACTAACGAATTTAGACAATTCATTATCAAAAGTCCATAGAGCTTTTAAATGTCATTTTACTAAAAAATATCATTAAACGTTTGAGAGCATTCTTACTAAAAATTTAACATTGAGTGTAAGAGCGAATTCTTACAAAAAATATCGTTGAGCGTATGAACGCTATAACAAAATTGTTTAGTTTTATTTAACAGTAAATTAATCTGCTTACCACTATTAAAAGACACCTATGGCTAGACGCAGGCAGCTGGCGATAACCCAGTTCCACTGCATGGTGTTTTCTTATCAAGCGGTCGTGCCAGACTGACCGGTCTGTTCAATGCGCACAAGTTTCAAAGTCGTCTGACATTGAAGACTATTCAAACGACCAACGTTTGCTGATATTAACTAAACCAGTATTATTGAATAATTTTTGTCTTGTGATTGGGCTACACGATCCCGATCTAAATATTTATTTATAAAGCAAGATTTAACTGTTTATTTATATAAACAATGCAGCGTATTTAATGAATAATTTTAAAAGATTTGCAGTCATTAGAAAAAATTGTTACAACCCGATGATTATTATAGGCAACTGCAGGTATTGGTTTTGCAATATTCTCAATTAATGTTAATTGTGCGAAAGGATTTACTGGAAAATTATTAATTCACCAAAATGTCTAAGTCTTGGTGAATCTTCGTAGCTAAAGGTTGCTTAACCCCCTTCACATACCATTGAATATCGGGGAGCTATATACTTGTAAGCGATAGAAGGTGAATCTAACTGTGTCTAACAAAAAAGAACAGCGGCAATGTTCGAAGACAACAAACATAGAAACAAGAAAAAATTGTTGAAAGCATATGTGTGGAGCACAACACTGTACGTATGTGAAATAGGGGCACTAGGAAAAGCAGACAGAAAAACGGTAGAAGCTTATTGGAATGTTGTGCTTCAGATGTAGGAGGCTGATAGCATGGATAGAAAGTTAATAACAAAGAGGTTCTAGAAATAGTAGGGGAATAAAGATATCTCTGGAAAACAAAAAAACTAGGAGACATAGAAGAGCTGCATTCGTTTTAAGGCATTTTTGAGCAATAGGGCAGAATATATCACAAGCAGAGATAGGGAAAAGGAGAGGTGGAGATAGACCTGGATGAGACTATTGTATGCAGATAGTGAGAGATGCAAACTGTAGAAATTTCAGGTTTGCTCAGAATAGGAAACAATAAGGATACGCGTTTAACCAGTTCCAGGACTGAAGACCTAATGGCGATGATGATAGTATATATTATATACACGATACACACTCACATATACATATTTCAAATCAAGGAAATAACATTATCTATCAGTCGAGTCAGAATGTGGTATTGAAAAATTGTTAAGTTATTAAAACTTGAGGTCGCGATCTAGGCTGCCCACAAAAGGGGTCAACGGTGGTCGGCTGACCCCCCTGAATATGTTCCTTTGGTTTTTTTTCGTTAGAAATCGCAACACGAAGTGTACCTTCACTAGAGATTGAAGAAAATTACGATTTCACTATCGGTCATACTATTGTTTAAAAATAAAGTAAACCTAAATGTTGAGATTACACTACAGGTATGCCTATTGTCTAACTATAAATAGTCCGACTTTGTATGTCATTTTAAGCAGGAAATGCGAATTAATGCGATTACCTTACAATAGTAACCCTAACCGCCTATAACAAAACTGTTATTTTCATTCTTTAATATCTAAATATATTTACCCTGAAAGTTTCTATTCAAACGAAATATAAATAAAGGCTTTCATAATGGTTTCTTTCTTATTGTACAGGTTCAGGTACTCTACAACTAAAACTTTGGAATGTTCTACAAATGTCTCATTGTGTTCTATTCTGAGAAAAAATATATTCTTTATCTATAACAGTAAAGTACGTCTATATCTTCAGTGACTTCAGTTTGTATTCAGTGTTTTTCGAATGCGGTGTACTTTTAATTTGTGACTTAGGAAACTTTATCTGACTATTAAATTAGTAGAAGACGTGTATGTTGATAGATATTGATTGGTCATTTTCCTTGTAGTTATTGTTATCAGTGTTGATAAGTAGTGTAGTTACTGGTTTTTGTTTTTAAAGAAGGCCGAAGATTGCAGCTACAGTTTAGTTACGGATAGGATAGCAGTAAGTACTAATGTACCTAATGCGTGAGAATACATATTTAAAAATAATATTTATTTGCAATTGGGAGATTCTTATTTTCTTCTTTAAAGTCTATTTGATTAACAAATCTCTTCGTTTGAAGTATGAAAAAAGTAAAGCGTGTTATTTTTTTTTCAGAAATTCAGATCTAAGATCAATAACAATACTAACAATGGATATTAGAAAATTTTTCAATCGAAATGAACTAAAAGAATCATCTAGCATAGGCTGTAGTAGTAGCGGTGCTGGTGCTAATGCTATTTTTGAGTGTAATAGTATAGTACATAATAGTGTCAATGATCTAAATAAAGCTGGTAGTTCGTCACCTAATACTTTAAAATCTCTCACATGTGAATGTGACACCAATCTTTCAACTGATAAGAATGAGTACATGCTCGATTTGGGCAATTTTGTTAACTCGAATGAAACACTTTCCGACGATGTTCGCTTTTCATTATTAACAAATCCTTACAAACCAGATCCTAAATATAATGTCAAGAACGATTCCGAAGAAAGAAGACGTGCTTTTAGATATGACTGGCTTCAACAATACGATTGGCTTGCGTATTCTCCAAAACTCAAAGGCGCACTTTGCAAATATTGCGTAGTTTTTCGGCCAACTGTTAAAAGAGGGGTTCTTTGGTTCTTTCATTGTGAAGCCCTTCACAAAATATTATGACTTTGTCGCTTCTGCAAAAGCACATGCTACAACCGAATGGCATCGTGATTCAACTATAAAAGCTTCTAGTTTTACAAAAATTATTGAAGAAAAACGTCTATCAATTACCTCTCAAATAAATGAAGCTGAGCGGGATTTGATTGAATCGAATCGCAAAAAACTTATACCAATATTATCCACCGTAATTTTTTGTGGTATGCATGATTTGCCATTACGAGGTGATAAAAAAGGTAATTTTGAGGATCTTTTACAATTCAGAATAGAAAGTGGGGATCACATTCTAAACGAGCACTTAAAGTTTTGCAAGAAGAACTCAAAATACATCTCTCACAGAACTCAAAATCAAATAATTTCAATTTGTGGAACATTAATTAGGGAAAAAATTGTGAAAGATGTGAATTTGAGTGAAGCATTTTCAATTCTGGCTGACGAAAGTGCAGATATTGATGGGGTAGAACAGTTATCACTTGGAGTAAGATTTGTTAGTAATGACAATTCGGTCAGAGAAGAATTTTTAGGCTTTGTAGTCTTTACATCGATGAACGCAGAAGGTATAGCTGCTGCAATTTTAAACGCTTGTAATGAATATGGTCTTTGTATGGATAAATTAGTTGGATTAGGGTTTGATGGTTGCTCGACGATGGCAGGTCATGAGCAGGAGTCCAAAACTTATTAAAAATAAATATCCAAAAGCGATATATTTTCACTGCGCGTCCCATAGATTAAATTTAGTGATAAATGATTTGAACAAGATTCCGGATATTCAAAATTCAGTAGTTACTATTAAAGAAGTAATTACTTTCTTTCGAGATAGTCCATTAAGACGTAGATATGTTTCTAATATTCCACTATTATGTGAAACACGCTGGTCCGCCAAATATAAATCAATGAGGTTGTTTGCAGAACATTTTGCAGATACTATGAACGCTTTGGAAAATTTAGCTCATAACCGTGAAATAAATGTTCAGACAAGAAATAGGGCCAGTCAACTTTTAAATTGCGTTTCTTCGTCGAAATTTATTCTTTGTCTGCATATTATGGCCAAATATTCTAGCAAATTGGAACCTGTTTGTAATGCACTGCAGTCTAAAAGTATAAACTTATTTTCCGTTAAACGGCACATAGATGAACTACTCAAACTTTTTAAGACACACCGTAGTGATCCTGAATAATATTTTAAAAAGGTTTATAAAAAAATTGTTGAACATGTCCATGGTTTTGGATTGGAAATTACATTACCACGTCACCAAGACAAACTCATAGGTTTAATTATCATATGAGCAATGTTGAAGATTACTTTCGAGTAAGCCTTTTATTCCTTATTTGTATTCTGTTATACAGTCTATTTCCACGAGGTTTTCTGAAGATGCTACGACTTCTTTTTTACTCTCTGGATTACATCCAAATAACTTAAAAGACAACAATATAAAAAGAGCATTGTTAAATAAAAAAGAAGAAATAGCCAGAAGTTACAACATTGATAACTTTTCAGAACAGTTGCAGACGTGGGTTGAACTTTGGCAAAATAGAGAGATTCAACAAGATACAGACTTTGTACATTTGCTTGATAATGAAGTTTATTTTTTTCCGGCCATCAAAACTGCGTTGAATATTTTTTTGGCATTACCTTCAACTACTGCAACAATAGTACATTTAGTACGCTTAAGCGGGTAAAATCGTAGCTTAAATCAAGCATGTCAGGGAATAGATTATCAGGTTTATGCATGCTTAGTGTACATAAGGACATGGTAGGTAGGGAGAAACAAGCATTTATAAATCAAGTCCTAAATAGATTTGGTCAAGACCGAAGAAGATTGATAGTTTTATTCAAAAATGATGATGATTAATAAAACGCGAGAACAGTCCTATTCAGCAGTGCCAGTTATAATAGTTTGTTGTACCCTTCTTAGTTCTTAGTCATGTTTGTTTGTGCAACAAATATTAAAGACACTATTTAAAGTGCCGGTCGGATATTTATTTACTATTAATTAATATCTGTGGTTTGTAGCCATTTGATTGACAATGTGACTTTTCTGTTTCCGTTAAATATGGTTGTGTCGTGTCTGTATTTTTACATTTTCTTACGGGCGGCTTATTACGAGTATTGGAATAAGTCCATCCAATTTTCAATTAGTGTGTGTTAATGTAAAATCCAATTCCATTTGCTACCCTGTGCATCATCAAGCCAAAAGAATTGATAGCCTGCTGCACCAGCAATTTACCAGATTGGTAAGTAACTTTACACTTTATGAAAATTCGATTAATTACAGAATGCTGCATTTATTAAGAAACTATAAATCCTATGTTTTTCTTTCAATTTCAAATACTATAGCCGAAATCTCAAAAGAATGCATTCGCGTCATAAGTGTCTGAATTAAACACCGACATACTTTTAATGTATATCGCTTTTAAATTCAGTAACCTATGGCGTGAATGCATTCTTTCGTGATTTCAACTATAATATTAAAAAACGCTGCATTATCGATGGTCCTAACTGCTTTTGAGCTACTCTATGGAAATAAGATTTTATGCCTTACATTACTTTCCAATACGTCCGGTAACGGGGTTGCATTATCAGTGTTCATCCTTTGTGTAACATAACTAATATTTTTGAAAGTAGTCTTGACCCCCTCTACAAATTATTCTGTGGGCGGCCTTGGTCGCGATGATCACTTTGTTTTCTATGACCATATATTTTAAATATAAAAAAGTTTACTACAACCTTAGTAGTTTAAACATTTTTCACAACTAGAAATTATTAGAAAGGCATTGTCTTAAAATGGTAAATCACTTAGTAGTTATTCAGGTATCATTAGAAAAGACTCTGTAACATGAATTAAATTAAATATAATAAGAACTATTTATAAAGTATGAAGGTATTTCAATCACTAAGTGATCGACATCAATAGTCTACTGACAAAACACTCATAGTTGTTCAGAAATCTTCTTGAGGATATTCTCCTTACTGTGAAGGCTGAAGTAAATTGTCCCAACCAACAATTAACAGTTAGAGAGGTTTATATCATCGTCCGTGGGTGGAGAAAAGTGTTTTAAAGTATTGCTAATAATAAAGACCATTTAGTGGTTGAAATACATATGTAGTTTAAAATAGTATGTGGTTAAGGGATTTACGATAAATTTAATGCAAAATTCATATTTTAGAGAGAATTTTTAATTTTCAACACGACAATATAATAATTTAGTCTTATCTTGTTTACACAAACAGAACGAACGCTCAATAATATTACAATTAGGATATAAATTATTTTCTATTCATAAGCACGTGTATTGATAACGTTTATAATCAGACATTATGAGCATAATGAGCAAATACAGCTGTTAAATAAAAACACAGCGATATCGAGTTCCCAGGAAAAAGGAGAAAACCTCCACATGAAACGTTTATTTCTATTCTGTATGTTTTACTAGCGTATCACACATTAAAAGTAATGTAGCTTTAATAAAATGTCATAGCTTTACGTTAGTTATATGGGTCAGAGGGATCAATGGAAACATCTACTATGCTACTGAGACTGCAGATACTTTTGGTCCCAGAGAGCTTTTCGTACTTAGAATTTCCATTCATCGATTAAATGCTTTTAGCAATTTCCACGAAATATTCAGGAGTGTACGAGTGAGTGTACATACGTACGTGTTGGTCCAGTTGGTCGATAAACAAACTAACCTGATTTGTTCGAGTGGGCTTACAGCAGCAGCATTCCTCCATTTTGTATTACTATGTGCAAGTGTTACGGCACCGATATCCTTTCAAACAAACAAACATTATCGTCGCGATCGACACGCACAAACACCACCTTCTCTTCTTTAACACAAAAAACTTTAATCACAAAATTCGACACGACACCGCATTTTTTTCTTCTATTTTTACGTATCGCTCAAGTTTGCTTTGCTTGTTTCTGTCCGCACCCGTACTCATTAAGGGATGAAACCTTTCGGCACTTTTCGCGTGTTTTCGCGCTCTTTAAACTTAACTGCATGCGGCGACTTGTACTTGACGTGGCACTAGCAGGAGCAGCAAAAGCAACCAGCATAAAGGTCCTGCGCCGCTTTTCACGACGCCCGTCGACGTTAACGCTGAGGACATGCAAGTATGTAAATGCGAGGCGCGTTTTAACGACGCCAATCTGCCGGACTCTGGAGTAATCAACTCAAATGAACGAGTTGATGCGGCATTGCCATGACAACGACAAACAGGTTTCCCAATAAAATGAGCTTGTGATGGAAAACCCTTCACTATCGGGAATCCTATTACGTTTTAATTGAATAACAAACCACAAAGTTGTAGTCTATCGAGACACGTTGAGTGGAGATTCGTATTTGTGAATGAAGCCTTTGATACGCTCTGGTGAAAAACGGACAAAGGAAGGTTTTCCGGTTGTAGGAAATCCTCGTTAATTTAATAACTTTGGAAAACTTTTAACAGGTGGCGCAATTATAACGCTTCTCGAGTTCTTTAAAAGTAAAACTGGAAACTCATTTTGTATTGACGAGGTCACGGATCGTACAGTAGTCGTATCACAGATGGCAAAACTTGTATTAATTTCAAAGAAAAGCTTTAGATTGAAAATGCCCGCGACTAAAGTTACCACTAGGGAAACTATAAAACACTACTTGAATTTAGTTCATGCTGCGACATTTTGTAACATTCTAAATTAGTGCATAGAATTTCCACTCAAATAAAGAGCACCTTGGCATTTAAATTTTAAGTAGAATTTAATATGTGGGTTATCCTCCAACATACGATTACCAGAAATGAAACAATTTAGATGGAAAGATTAATGAAAAAAAGGGATTTTTAAAAATGTTTGTTTTTTTTAAACATAAACATTTGCCGGGCGGTTCGTCAGTAAAATACTTATAACAAAATATAATAAAGCAAATAAAAATTTATCAATAAATACGCCTAAACTAAGTAAATTATCCAATTGGCGTGTATTTCAAAAGCATCGTACAAAATAATCATAATAATAATAATAATAGAGAGAATAATAATTAAGAGAGAAAGTAGATACTATTAAAGAATTACAAGAAAGATTAACGCAAAGTTTGACAGAATCTAGATTTAAACAGAGAATCCCCTCTACTTCAACAAAAACTCACGGAATATCGTAACGAACTACGTCAAAGAGCTACAGCAACAGACATAGAAGATATAATTTAACAATCAAAAGAAAATACCAGTAGAGAAATAGGCCGGTCATGGCACATTCCTCCTCACTCCTCGTTCTCGATCATCTTCCACCAGATCCTCACTCCTCCTAACTCCTCCTCACGCCACCTCACTCCTTCTCACTCATCTTCATTGTGCCTCACTCCTCCTCACTCTTCAAACAATTCACTTGTTTGTTGTTGAGAACACCAGCCTGCGGGTGAGGAGAATATCCTCGATAGTGTTTAAAGCAACAATATAGTGAATTATAGGTTGGGAAGGTTCACTTCAGCCTAAGTGGTGAGGAGAATATCCTCTGAAGTGTTCCAGAACAACAGCTTTATTTTTTTTTTTTTTTTATTACAGGTTTTCTACTGATGATGGCCACATAGTGGTCGAAATACGTATTTAGTAATTTAAATATTTTTGTGGTTAAGGGTTTTTATTTAATTTTATTTTATGTAGGAAAGTACCTTTCACAGTTAATAGTCAGACGTCATAGACAAAACAATGCAAAGCTGAGGATCATACATTTAGCTGTTATTAAATTAACCATTTATTAATGAAAACCACATATAAACTAATTTTAACGTTGCCTAATGACCTAGATATAATTACTAATACGAGGTTAGTTTTGTAAATACCTTGGAAGTGAATCTTTGTTTTCTCTTATGGTAGTAATGTTTAATGTATTTACCGGAATTAAAAATTGCCGCCGGCCTTTCCATAAATACTATTAACCGCGTAATCGTTCAACAAGAGTTTCCTTAGAAAAACTAACATTTCTTACGTTCCAGTAGTATGACATATTAAATTAGTCTAGAATTTTCTCAAAGATCTAATAGGTTTTAATTCCCAATGTCGATGAAAAAATTTAATTTATATAAGAAACTGTAATAATAAGAACAATAATAATGCACTTACTTATACACGAAAGGTCTATGTACTAAAATTTTTCTTTTCGCCAAATTAAAATTGTATACAATAGGATTAAACAGAATTAAAACAAAGCACAGTATAACATTTATTAATCTTGAAATATACATTTTATTGCTTTATAAATAAATACAACATTTTGTTTGGCGCATGCTAAATAGTTATTCATATGCATAAGACAATGACCAAATCCTCCACAACCCATCCTTAACGTTTTCAAATTCGGAACGCTAATTCCTCAATATTTATAACATTATTGCACGGCATACACTTGGATACAATACGCTGCTTTTCCAGTCCTTTCACATAAATTGTAGCATGAGGCGGTATAATAGTTTGCAGGTATAACGTGAGAACGTCTGGTGATAACAGATTTGTTGATGGGTTTCCCAGCTAATTCCGTGTAAGTGCTTCCGGAGCCATGCGCAATGTTTCTTGAAATCTTCACTCAAATAGCTATAGTCTAAAAGCATCTCTAATATTTCGTACAATATTTCGTCGTTTTCCACGTCAAAAACCGCCACTTCTTTAATAAAAAATTCGCTTGTTTTATACTAAAACCCTTGTACATCTAGGTTGTAAGCCATGGTGCAGCGTTCTTGTAGATGGATGTCAACACCAGACGAATCCATCTTTAACTTGTAATTTTGATGAACTCGACGATACTTTGACAACTAATGCTCTGGAACATGACTTCCTCACCTTTTATGCTGACTTATTATGTCAATAGGTGTTATATGCAAGTCTTGACTGGAAAAGTGACGCTTATTGTTTTATAGTGGATTTTACCTGTTTGTATTTAACCACCAACACCATTTAGAATTTTTATAAAAAATTACTCTTAGCGGTATTTTTAATATAACTCCGTCGTGTAAGATATCGATTATTACTGTGTGTTCCTCAGGTTCTCAAATCGTTCGGAATTTTTTCAAATCGAACGACCTTTACTGATTTACAGATCAACTTTTTACAAACCATATGGGGTTCATCTTTAATCTATTTCTAAACAGCATTGCTCTGTCTTTTGAGATAAACCTATCGTGTAACTTATCAAATTAGTGTAGAATTTCCTGGGAGATCGAAATCAAATATCACATCTTTTAAAATTAGCTCCAACAAAAATCCGCATAGTGTTTTAATATTCAAAAACCTACCAAGAAACCATTTCGGCATTTTTATTTAGATTTGACTCGATAATACGGCAATTTAAAAAAAATATTTATACAATATTTATAGTTGTTACTATTTCTATGCACCCGTCTGAGCGAACGAGTCTATTTAATTAGGAGGGAGTCCGAATTTACTTTAAATAAAAATATTCAAGTCCATTTGTTTCACTAACATGGAATCTCAAGAATGTAAGTGACGCGCGTAATTAAATGCGATCTTGAACTAGATAATTAGATTGCTATACCTTTAGGGTAAATGTTTTCACAGTGAAAGAACTAGTAAAATATTCTAAAACTTTCCAATACTTTGGTTAATTATTGTAATTTGAAAAGGTATGACCAATAGCTTTGACTATTAATTTTTCCACTTTTGAAAATTTTGAGGTAAGACAACATTTTCAAACTTGCATGTTTAATCTACGATTTTCTAGTGTTATTCAGCAACTTTACCTGCAACAGACCCTTTATATTATCCGCTTGTAAACGTTGAGGAAATTAATATTTACATGTATAATTCAAAAACTGTTAATCATTATTTTTCTAGAATGAACATTTTAAGTATCTCATGCAGTGTGTGTAAAAGCATTTATACTATGAAACTTCGGATTAGAACTAACCATTAACGTTTTCTTATATATTTATATACTCATCAAAATTTTCCTATATCGCCCCTCGTCCAAATCAAAATCTTGTACAATAGTAATAAAACTATGTTTCGAGTCACGCCTACCCCTACACTGCAAGCACATTTCTTTAAATTTAAGGTATGACAAGTCACCACCTATATGATCAAGAAGGTTTTGTGACATTCTATTTCCATAATGCAATTACATTGGCGTTATCTCAGAGTCTATGTTTTAAGGTACTAGCTTAAGTTGACATAAGCAAAAGGAATCAATGATCTTATGTCGGAAACACTTTCACCTTAGGAGGCAATTTCACTCTATAAGGCAATTTCACCCTATAGAGCACTTTCACCCTATTCTGATGAAGATAAATTCAAGGAACTTTGCCATTAAAGCACCTACAACCAGACTTAGATATGATTATGCAAATAAAAGAATAGTTTAATATTATTGCAATATCACAAAAGTTATACGCAACAACTAACTTTAAATAATTTTTTTTTAAACTTAAATAGATGTTATGACTAAGTTAAATCAGTATAGTGTTACTATATCTGGTTAAACCGAGGAACAGTGCAATCAAGGTGATGACGAAAACAAAATCGATGTGAATTGGTATAGCTCTGACTCCCAGCAGGTGGAGTTGGGCCTGCCTGACCGCAGAGTCGTCGCACTAAGCCACCAATTTGTTATCCGACTTGTAGAACGTAACTCAACTAGGTCGGTTCATCATCAAACCTTCAAACCTACACAGTTGCATAAAAAAAGTACAATACCCTCATTTTATTCCTATTATATGTTAAAACATGCTTACTCATAAAAGAGTATCCATACATATCTGACTGTGATTACCCAACGTAGCATACATTAATCAATTTTGAAAGATACTCAATCTATAAAAACTATTTAGATGTCCTGAAATCAAATCTAAGCGTGTCAACTAAAATAAAAACAAATCATTAAAATGATAAGAACATAGTTAACTATTACACATGATATTTCTCACTTGGCCAATGTTAGCATAAGTTCTTGGAATTTCCTATGCTATCAAGACCAAAGATAGTTGATTATAAATATGATAATCGCATACACATAAATATTATAACTAAAGCAGAAGCATTGCACCTACGAAATTTTAATATCTATACCCGTTTTAAGTTATAAGTAAAGAAAAAAGCCAAAAGGATATTAGATAGGAATTCTGAATTTATTATATTGGATACAACATGCTCTAATTAGCAAATAACCCCTCTGGCAAAATCTAGATATCTATAACCATTAAAGAGATTTAAACAAAAAACCATAATGGCACTAGTTAGTAAATTGAAAATTATGCCATTGGATTGGTTGTACATAAATCTTAACATAACTGTCTTTGTAAATTTTGATATCTATAACAGTTTTCGAGTTAGAGGCCTTGGTATAAAATTTTCAATTTTATGTTAACATTTTTTTTAAGTTTGAAATACTTAAAATTTTATCAAGTCTCAAAATATTCAAAATGGACATATGTCGGACGTATGTTGGATATAGTTTGGATGTATGTCGTATGGATGCGAGAGAAGAGAGAAGAACAAAGTAGGGTGGAGGGTATAGGATAGTTTACGTTGTTTGGAGTTAGCTTAGTTGGTGTTGTCTGAAGTTAGGTTAGGTTAGCCGAACTTGTCAGGAGTTAGGTTAGCTAGTGTTGTCTGGAGTTAGGTTAGGTTAGTTGAACTTGTGCGGACTTAGGTTAGATAGCAGGAAAAATTGATAAGTTAGGTCAGCGCCGCGGCGCTAACCTAACCTATCAATTTTTCCTTGATTGAAAGTGTAAAGTGTGTTACGTTCATTTTACGACAGTAAATTAAAACCTACCCTTTTATTACATTATTCATTCACTTAGATTCCGTTTCAATACGCAACCACCATCCTGTATATTTTACCTTCCTACAATAAGTACGTTTTATTATAATTTCATCTATACCGATTTGCTACGAATTTGAAAAGTTTACTCTATAATTTAAACAGTCAGTACCTTGTTTTCGGTGTCCGCTGGCTTGCTACACATTATTATAGCATACAATTAATCCTTATACAGCTACAATCAAAAGACTCGTTGAATAGTGTATTGTATTATTTGATAAAGCTTGGGTCGTGTTTCTAATCTTCTTTTGGTATGTTGTGATACGCGAGGATAGAATTATTAATTCTTATTATTGAAAACAAATTGATTACTTAATTCTTGTTATATATGGCAAGATTACTCGTCGTTATATTGTTATTTTGTTTTGTTATCTTCAAAATTTCGTGCACACACTGTGTGCTCCTTCCGTTGGATAGAACCGTCTGTTGACTGGGTCCTGGTTGATGAGACGCTTGTCTCTTTCTTTTATTGAGGGAGTACATGGGGTATGTGATCCCAATTCAATCTGCTCCGCCTTGCCCTAAATGAGGGTATGATCGGTCCTACACTGTGGACTCGAGGGTGAGTGTTTACTCAATATTTTTCTATCTGGGTACCCGGTCATTGTTGAAACATCATATTTCTACGGTTCTGAGGAGGAATGACATTGGTAGTTATGTGAGAGAATATGTGTTGTTAATATTGTAATATTTACTGATTTATTTATTGTGATAATTTTATGTATTTGCATCTGTACTTACAATAATGATTTAGAGCTGTGGTTTTTAGATGGGTAATTTTCTTGTTTTGTTTGGAAATTAATATAAGGTAGTGACATAAAAACTGCAGCTCGCCAATTTGAGAAGTGATATTTTTTGTTCTCTCGGCTATATGTATAATAGTGATAAGTATTGATTTTTTGCGCTCATTTTTGGTGCTACTGTGCTTTTGTAATATATTTTTTTAATTAAAGGTTTATTTTAATGTTTTGTTGTAAGTTTTGAATGAGTGCGTGTATTTTTATTTCAGGCCTTCCTTTATTTTTGTATTTGTAAGACACCGCCTACTCACCGATTGAGCCCGGTCATTCGTCCTTTGTCTTTGAGGCTACATCGATGTACGTAGCAAGCAGTACAAACTAAGATGGAAATTGTAAAAACAAACAAAGCATACAAACTAATTAGAATCAATTTGAAATATATAAAACCGTACAACAAAAATATAAGAAACGCGGTAGGAAACGTCATTATCGAAAATGCGGAGAAAGTGATACTGTATTTTCTCGAATCTAATGCGCATCTTTTCTGTCCATTTTAGTTTCAAAATTCAGGGTGCGCATTAGAGTCGATGGCGCACTAAAATCGCATATTTTCTGCAGATTTGATTGAAATCATATTTAATGCGTACGTTAGAATAATTAACACACCTAGCTGTTAGTATACCTTGTAAAACGATACTATTTATTTATAATTTTAATTAATTTATTTATTTATAGATAACAGACAGACAGATGGACAGACGGACGGACGGACGGACGGACGAACGGACGGACGGACGGACGGACCGACGGACGGACGGACGGACGGACAGACGGACAGACAAACAGACAGACAGACAGACAGACAGACAGACAGACAGGCAGACAGATAGACAGACATATTTATTTTATGTAACGAACTACATTGGCTGTTTGTTGTAACTATAAATACTGAGTATTGATACAGGGTATTAGTAAAAATCAACAAATATGAGTAATTGACCCAACAGGTAGTAGATTGGATATCTTACCGATGAGTCATACTGTTCATGGAATTTAAGAGGGAACAACTCACAACCTGCTACCTCAGTTTCAGTTTGTTCCCAACAGCGAGTTCAATAACTTAACCTTTATAATAGATGTAGGAAAATTGACACCTTAGATGGTTCTTTGTGTTTGTAATCCTACATTTGATTAATGACTGATGTAAGTTCGAAGGACGAGAACAGTAATATCATTTATTGAACACAGTTTTGAACTAGTGATTAAACAATATTGACTGTTCAATGATAAATGCAAGCGGTAAACTTACACACAATTTATAAGTTTTTATTACCACTCAGATTGTGGATGACATAATAATTTTTATTGATTGATTTCTAAGGAGATGAAATAAGCCTACTAAAACGGTTTTGTAAATAAATTAAACATTGATTTTGAGTACATGCGCTTGCATTTAACTTACAAATAAACATACATACAAAGTATGTAATATCAAAATGAAAATACAAGCACAATATTTCTAACAGTAGACGCACTGTAAAAGACGCGTAATTCGTATTCGTGTATCGTATTGCAGACGGTGGCCTGCTGTAGTGCACTTATGACCTATACTTGGTATTGTTTTCATTCAATATGGACCGCGAGGAAGACATCCTCAAATTGACACCAAAGTGCAAGAATTTGTTATTGAGAGTAGAAGAAATGGATTACCCGTGACTAGTAAAACAATACAACGTAAAGCTTCTTAAGTGGCTACCGACCTGAAAATACCGTGTGATGTGTTTAAGTGTAGTCGTGGTTGGGCTGAGCGTTTCATGAGAAGAACTGGACTGTAACTGAGGAGGCGAACGACTGTATGTCAGAAACTCCCTTCCAATTTCGAAAAAAAATTACTTAATTTTCAACGTCATGTAATTAAGTTTCGACAAAAGGTCAATTATCGACTAGCACAGATCGGTAATGCGGATAAGACACCAGTTTGGTTTGATATGACAAACAATTACACAATTGAAGAGAAAAGCGCAAAAGAGGTACGAATAAGGACGAGTGGATGCGAAAAGCAGCGGATTACCGTAATGTTGGGCACTACGGCAGATGGCAACAAGCTTCCTCCATTTTTAATTTTTAAAAGAAAAACGTCACCAAAAAATAAAACAACTTGCCCAGTGATGTAATTGTGCGATTCCAGGAGAAAGGGTGGATGACTGAAGACCTAATGCTGGAATGGCTTACGAATGTGTGGGGTCAGCGACCTGGCGCCCTTCTCAATACCCCATCGATGCTCTGCTTAGACTCTTTTCGAGGTCATATGACTGACCAAATTAAAAAAAAATGTCTGATATGAACACAACACTCATTGTCATTCCAGAAGGTAAGACGTCCATTTTACAACAACTGATTGTCAGTGTAAATAACTCATTTAAAAATCAAGTTCAAGAACAGTACGATAAGTGGTTATGCGATCCAAATCGTGAACTGACCCCGACCGAAAAAATCAAGCGTGCCTCGCCCGATACTGTCTCGCATTGGAGTTCAGTAGCTTGGAAAAATATTCCGGACAATCTCATTGAAAAGTCCTTTAAGAAATGCTCCATCTCAAATGCATTAGATGGGACAGAAGATTACGTTCTTTGGAATGAAGATGAGGAAGACAATGAAGGTAGTAGCGATTTCCGATAACGTTTCGTCAGATTCCTCCGATTCAGAAGATCAGTTACCTTGAAAATTGGTATGTACGCAAGTAAAACATTCTTTAAATATGGACTAGGACTTTATACCTAATCTCTGATTCTAAGACAATATAGTAAACTATGATATGAATGAATATTCCATATACAGTTTAAATAAAGCAGATTTTTCAATTTGCTAGATTTTTATTTAAGTACATGTACCTAGATTTCTATTACCTAATTATTGTTGTGCTGTAGATGATGCGCATTAGATTCGGGAAAATATTAAAATTGAAAATGTTGCACATCAAAAACGAGCTGCGCATTACATTCGATGGCGCATTAGATTCGAGAAAATACGGTAGATGGCAAGAATATATAGGGAATTTATACGCAAGAGAGGAACTAATAGCCTTACAACAGTAATCAGACATTGAAACGGATGACTCGGGATATCCTATACTTAGAGATGAGTTTGAATTAGCATTAAAGTGTTTGAAAAATAATAAAGCGCGAAGTAAAGATAAGGCGCAAGCAGAAACTCTAAAAGTCGCTAGACAAGCAGTAACAGAACGTCTCTTCTAACTTGTAAGCTATTTGTATGGGACAGGCCAGATACCAAAATATTTTAAACCCAACATAATAGTCACTATACCAAAAAAGAGAGGCGCGGATGGATGTGAAAATTTTCAAACAATAAGTTTGACAGCACACGTGTCAAAAATATTAACTACAATTGTACAAAGACGAATCAAAAAACAAGCTGAAAAATACTAGTAGAAAATAGAAAAAGGGGAAAGCGTGTATATAGGGTTTGTAGATTTGAAAAAAGCATTCGACAATGTAAAATGGAGAAAAATATTCAAAATATTCAAAAAGATTGCAATGGGTTCTAGAAATAGACGGATAGTACATAGCTTATACAAAGAGCAAACAACAGTACTAAAATCAGAGCAGGAACGTAAAGAAGTAAATATTAAGAAAGAATTAAGACAGGAATGTGCTCTATCTCCATTAATTTTTAACTTGTACATCGAAGAGACAATGAATACTGTCAAATGCAAAAAGACATTTGAAATTACTATGCAGGGATAAAAGATTAATATACTTAGATTTTCAGATGATATAGCGGTATTAGCGTCTAGCAAGGAAGAGTTAAAAGCTGCTCCCAATAAAATGGAAACACTTCTAACAGAGAGATACGGTATGAAAATTATCAAAAATAAAACTACAGTACTAGTATGCAAAGAAGGAGAAAATAAATTAAAAACTAGAATACAAACAGGTAACGAGAACTTACAAGAGGTTAAGGATTTCTACTAGCTATGAAGCCAAATAATGCAACATTTTGAAGAGCACAAAAGATATGAAACAAAGATAAGCACAAGGCCGTGCTACATTTAACAAGAAAATCCAACTACTGTGTTCAAAGACAACAAACATAGAATCAAGGAAAAGATTGCTTAAAACATGTATGTGGTGCACAGCACTGTACAGCTGTAAAACATTGACAGTAGGAGAAGCGGACAGGAAAAGATATGTCTTTGAAATGTGGTGCTACAGACGTATGATGAAGATTTTATAGACAAACAAAGTTTAGAACAAGGTGGTACTAGAAATCGTAAAGGAAGAAAAAAATATGTGGAAAACAGTAAAAAGTAAGAGAGATAGGATGCTAGGTCACATACTACAACATGAGGGAAAAGTGCAGAATATATTAGAAGCAGAGATAAAAAAAAGGAAGTATAGGTAGACCTAGGTTAGATCATTGCACACAGATAGTGAAAAATGTAGAATGTGGGAGTTTCAGGGAAATGTGTAGGCTAGCTCAGAATATAAATCAATGGAGGTACGCATCCAACCAGTCTCAAGATGAAAAAACTAACGACAAAAAAGTAAACGTACTTAAACATGATGATTATTATAAACAACTACAGGTATTGGTCTTGCAAATTCTTAACTAATGTTAATTGTACGAAAGTAGTTACTGGATAACTATTAATTCGGCAAATGTCTAAGTGTTGGTAGATCATTGGTAGCCACAGGCTGCTTAACCCTCTTCGCATACCACTAAATCTCGTGGAAATAGGGTATATAGTTAGAAAATAATAGAAAGAAAACCGAGCTGTATATGGGCTGTTGTAGGAATTTCAGGAAACTGTGTAGGCTAGCTCAGAATATAAATAAGTGGAGGTACGCGTCAAATCAGCTTCGAAACGGAAAACTTAAGGACGGAAAAATAAGTGCACATAAATCTGATGATTATTATAGACAACTACAGGTGTTGGTTGTGAAATATTCTCAACTAATGTTGATTGTGCGAAAGAATATATTGGAAAAACTTAAATTAAATCGGCAAATGTTCAAATGCTGAGGGAACTTGGCAGCCACAGACTACTTACCCTCCTTCACAACCTTACATGTGATTTTCCAATGCTCTACCCGAAGGTACTACATTGGTCAAAACTGAAGCGAGTTTTTCTTTACCTGAAAAATTTTAAATTTTGCCCAATCCTTGCTGTTCTAAGCAAGGTAGGGATCTTTAACGTGCGTGATAATACTCACACACGGGACCTCTATTTTATCTCTCATGCGAACGAGAGCGTATTTTCGTGAAAAATGCTCACCTAACATTTTTCAAGTAGACCGTGTCGGGATTTGGACCCGGGACCTTGGGCGTAGTAGTCATACGCACACCAACTACGCCACAGAACCGCCTCAACCTTCACAACCATTGAATATCGGTGAAATAAAGTATATAATTTTAAAACAATAGAAGGGGGCCAAACTGCACCTTAGAAGAAAGAACAGCGGTTATGATCAAAGACAACAAACATAGAAGCAAGAAGAAAATTGTTGAAGGCAATTGTGTGGAGCACAGAACGGTAGCACGGGCAGTAGGAAAAGCAGTCAAAAAGAGATAGAAGCATTCTGAAATCTTGTGCTTGAGATGTATGAGGATGATAGCATGTACTGACAAAGTTAATAACAAATAGGTTATAGAAATAGTAGGGAAATAAAGATATCTGTGGAAAAGAAATAAAAGAAATAAATGGGCAAGAATACGTGCTAAGGCATTTTTGGGAAATAGTACGGAATATATTACAAGCAGAGATAGGAAAAAGAGGTAGATGTAGACCTAAATCAGATAGTGATAGATGCAGACTGTGCAGGACTGTCCAAGACTGAAGACTTAATAATGATGAGATATTACCAAGGTTAGCATTTGTAGAGTATGTGAATAGGATTAAGCAACCTGCGGTTACCAAAATTTCCCAAAACGTAGACATTTGCCGAATTAAGCGTTTTCCAATAAATCCTTTCGCACAATCAACATTAGTTGAGAATATTGCAAAATCAACACCTATAGTTGTTTATAATAATCATCAGATATAAGTACAATTTCTTCTTCCGTACTTAGGTTTTCCGTCTTCGACGCGTACCTCCATTGATTTCTATTCTGAGCTAGCTTACACACTTTCGCTGAAATTTCCATAACCTACATCTTTGACTATCTGTGTGCAATAGTCTAACCTAGGTCTACCTCTTCTTCTCTTTTTTCCTATCTTTGCTCCGCACTATTCCTTCATGCCTTAGTGTGTGACCTATCAACTTATTTTTTTACTGTTTTTCACATATTTCTTTCTTCCACTACCATTTCTAGAGCGCCTTTGTTCTTAACTTTGTCTGTCCATGATATCTTCATCATACGTCTGTAGCACCATATTTCAAAGATTTCTAATATTTTCCTGTCCGCTTCTCCCACTAGAAAAACATCAAATATTTATTTAGCGCAAAATAAAAATAAAAAATAGACATATAAACTTTGTAGATCACATCGTCTAAGTGATTTCTTCGGCGGTGCACACATTCTGAAAAACACGAGTACGGGTATGCTGCTAAATTGTTGCAATTTCTTGTGAGCGATTGTCTTTTGGCAATTGCGAGAAACTTTAACCTTAAGGTATTTCAGAAGGTATCAGCACTACGCGGAAGCCATGAAATTTCCCCTTGTTCCAAAATTAACTTGTGGAGAAACATTTTTTTTACTGTTTGCATGGTAGCATTCGCTGTGGCTTGTGGCACCATCCTGTTGAAACGTATTTCTATTGCATCTTGAAACTTTTTTTAGTGTTAGTACAAGAAAATCTCTCAGCATAGTAGGGTTCAGAAATCACCTTAACAGTGCGGCCACGACAGTCTTAAAAAAATCGAGACCGATGATATTCTACGATGCTATTCCAATCTAAACCATAACATTTGCTGAATAAAGTGATCGCTAATTCTTCCAAAGGGGATTCCCGAGAACCCAATAGCTTTTGCTTGTTAATGCAAACGTTAAGGTAAAAATGGACCTCGTTCGAGAAAAAGATGTCGTAGTTTGTGAACCAATCTAAAATCTGCCTTGCAAAATGTAGTGTAAAACAAAGTCTTCTTCAACTCTTACACTAATTGCAGCCTATAAGCTTCAAATCAAGACGTAAAATTGTGTTGCACAGTTTATCATCCCAATCCAATAACTTGAACCGCCTACGAGTCGACATTCTTGATTTCGCGTGTACAGACGCTCTTACACGCTCAACGTTCTCATCAATTCGAATAACTCTTGCGCGTCCTTGAGGATGACATTTTGTGTTGATCCTGTTGTCTCAAATCGTATGACCATTGCTTAATCAAATTAGTGCTAGGGCACTGGTTAATGTTACGTAAACCATATTCAGCTCGAAATTGACGGTAAACATTACATATGCACCTCTATACTCCTAAAACATACGTACGCAAAACGCACGTTGCTCTCCCGTGTGAAAGAGACTAACATTTTCGTAACAGGGCTGCATACGAACACCACCATGGTAACGCGCTCACCAACGTTTCGGAACTACAACTGCTTCAAAAATGAATTTATTGCCACCCTGGCTCCCCACTAAAATTTCTTTTTATTTTTTAAATAGCACCTAATAGCACCAACGTTGCACCACGTAGCACCATTTGTCTGAAGGTCAGCACCCAAAAACCAATGAAGTTATTACAGTTCAAAGTTTAGAGCTAAGATGATACCAGCTCCCCAATAGGTTTTTTATGATTTTTCTCTTGCACCTAATAGTACTAACGTAGCTAGATTCTCATAGCTATCACCCAAAAAATGGTAAAGATATAGGAGTTCAAAGTTTGGAGCCTTAGGCAATGCCAACCCCCGAATGCACTTTTTAAAATTTCATCTTCTGCATATGCAAGTATTAATATAGCATCACATGGCACCACCACTCTCATAGCTAGCATTTAAAAACTGGAAATGGTATAGCTGTTTAAGGTTTAAGAATTTGGGCGATGTTAGTCCCCCACCCCCTACACTGTACTTTAGTATTTTTTCTTTTGTATCTACTAGAACTAACACAGTACCGCATAACACCACCAGTTACATAGCTAACACCTACAAACTAGTAACAAAATAACAGTCCCTTACTACATTTGTTTTTAATTTTGTTTCTTACACCTGCTATTACTAACATAGCGCAACATAGCATCACCTTTCCTATACCTAGCATCTAAAAAATGGCAAGTTTAGGACAAAAGAGAATGCCCCCCTCAGCACATTTTTTAAAAATTTTTCTTGCACCTGCTAGTATTACCATAACACCGCATTTCACCACGAATCGCAAAGCAAATAATGGAATAGATATAATAATTTAAAGTGACGTCAGCCTCCTTTTACGCTAGAACTTCGTTGGGAATATTAAGTCGCCGTATAGTAATAAAAATTGTAAGGGTAGTTGACATTCAAAAGATGTCAAAGCTGTTGTGGTTTAAAGTTGGGTGTGGCAAACCTTGTGTCTCTATCTTCCAAAGAGGATGTTATAGGATGTTTTTCCATTAACCGAATGCCAAAACGTATTACCTTTTCCTGTTTTTGTTCTAAAAAGTAGTGGAGGGGATAGCATCACTTTAGACCCGTAAAAAATTTTGAACTGTATTATTTTTGCTTTTTTTGGGTGCCACTTGTGAGACAGGAGGTGTTACATAATGCTATGCTAGTAATAGAAAGTGCATGAAAAAAATTTTAAAAAAATGTAGTACGGAATTGGTACCATTTTATCCCTCCGGGTGCTAGCTATGCGACATGTGATGCTATGTGGTACTATATAAGTATTAGCAAGTGCAAGAGGAAACATCTCTCTACAAACTTTGAACTGCCATGTCTTCACAATTGTGTAGGCGCTAGCTATTCAATTGGCGGTGCTATGGGGTGCTATGTTAGTACTAGCAAATGCAATAGATAAAATTAAACAAAAAATGTAGTGTGAAATCGGCTGTATCCCTCTGTATCCCTCTTCAAATTTTGACCCGGTATATTTTTGCAATTACACTCTGGCGGTGTTATGCGATGCTATGTTAGTACTAGTAGGTACAAGAGGAAAAATTTAAAAAAGCTTACCTCACCTTGGTTTGTGGGTGTTAGCTATTAGACTAGTGTTACTACGTGGTGCTACTTAAAAAATTGTGATGGGAGAGCCTAGCTAATCTCGCAAAATTTCTTTATGGACCATCTAGTACATTAATAAAAAAGAAAAACGCTATTCGTGTTTTACAACTCTAGCATGTGATAGGATATCAGCACGAGCATTCAGCAAACACAAAGAACCAAAGAAAACCTACGAATAGTAATAAAATTAAGAACGTATACATTCGAATCCGAGGAAACCGGAATGTATTAATAACGTGGGATGATGGCGAAAGGATACTATAATGCAAGAAAGTTAGAAAAGCAATTAAGCATAAACAAACAAAATATGCACGTTGCAATTAAAAAAAGTTAACAATACACTTCAACACATAAATGAACAAAGTAAGTAAATAGTTAAGCCTTGTTCGTACGAGGCCAAAAACCGGTTATCTTATGGCATTTGACATGGGAAATTCTAAGGTCCAAAAAGATCATTTTTGTGAGTTTCAAAGGTCATCCACCTCAGGTCCTCATGGCAACCCTGGAGGGAGGAAGTCGGTTCTAGACCCACCACCACCACCATTACGGAGGGAGGAAGTTGGTTCTAGACCCACCACCACAGAGGAAGGAAGTTGTGTTACAGGCGGAAGAGCTACTAAGTGTATCTTTTCCAGTCAAATTATAAAATGGGGGCGGCCTGTAAAACAAAATTTAAAGGGGGGTCACCGGCACTAGCTAGCGGAAGGTCGTAGATCATATAGAGGGTTGAAATTTTGAAAAAAAGGGTTAAATTAATTTAGAATATACTACAAAAATGTGGCACTTACCTTTCATAAAATATTGTGGCTTAATGACAATTGCCAAGGGCGCCAGACAAGTCGAGAATGTCCAAATGTTCGTACAAAACCTTGAGAGACTTGTCATCCCAAGGAGGACAATGGTTTCTTTTAATCAATTCCTCACTTTTTTACTACTTGTATAAAAAAATAAGAAAAACTATTGACTTAATCAACGGCAAACAAAACTATTTAATTCACAGAGCAATAAACGTGAACCTCTTACATGCATTGATTTTAGTTTATAAATTTAAGTTAATAGGTGACTATGGAATTTATGAAAATTTTGTGTACATAAGTAGTTATCAAACACTTGTATATGAAAGAAACTTATAGTATAAATCGTACACTAATTTAATCCTACGGTTTATGGCCAAAACGTCCTAACAAATAAACTAACTAAAAATTGGTCATGCTACTTAACTATAAAAGCTTACTTACTAATAATTGTCCATTGTTTGAGGGTTTGTTTTCCAACGTAGAGCAGTTATTAAATTTGGGAAGAGAATCTCGCTTGTTGCTTCTGTTTGTAATGTTTAAGAAAATTGACTGGCACACGAACTCGGCAGAATTTTGACAATATCACTTACTTGTGCGTCACACGCCTACAAGTTTTTTAAATATTTATCTTGTATCACTTTAAATCCGCGAACTATGGGCATAACCCTCGCGAAACTGGAAGAGTAACACTTCTTTACAATTTTTTTCTAACGTGATACGAAGTGTAATATTCTGTCATGCCAGAGAACGCCACCCGCAACTACGTTTCTTTCTACTTCTTAACCACGGTGGGCCCCATTGGAACAACTCCTCGTCTTTGGCCAAAGCCTTCAAATATATAGACTATTTCCGTACCGTAATAATTATGAGCGTTATTTTCTGTTATCCAATGACTGAACAGAACCTCCCACAAAACAAGATTTCAGAAACCAAATCCAACCCCTTTCTTTCTTTTCCAAAGAATTTAAATTATCTATTCTTTCTACGAATTACCTAATTATTGCAATGTGGGATCTACCTATGGCGGCCGTAGTCTGGCATTAACAAAGACCGGCAAACCTACTTGAGCCGAAATGGATTTTAAATACAATGAATGTCTCCAGACTACTTAAAATTACTTGTAATATTTGAACAAATCAACTTGGAAATAGTTTTGTGCTATTATAATATTTTGTTTTGTCTAACCCGTTGTCAAGCAACGAAGGTTAAGCTTTTCAAACTAAAATTGGTTTTCTTTATTTACGCTAAAAAGGTACTATACATTTTAAAGGGTTTATTGTATTTGACTTACGAGTGGGTCTAGAGCTTTAAATGATGACCTGCCGCTGGAATTTACAAGCCCGAAGCTATCGGTATAAATGTGGTCTTTTATTACAAGGGTCCTAAATAAAATGAGGTAATTTATTGTGGGAATTTTTGTCTATACTTTATGCAAGTTACTGAATTTTTAATTAATTAATGTGTTTATTCGTTAACATTATAAAATAATGTTACAGTTGGTTCTAGGTCAAGCACCACTATCACCACAGAAGGAGGAAGTTGGTTCTAGACCCACCACTACCACCACCACTACTACCACCATCATCAAAACCACCACCACACCTTGCAAAAAGAAACGCACACCACCACCACCATCACATCTTTCAAAAAAATTCGCACATATATTGTTCTTCAACTAAGCATTTTTTAGCTCCAGGCATGGCTAATTTAATTAAATTCTAATTTGTCTTTATTTTACACCATATTAGCAAATATTCGCACTCTAGTAACGGTATTAAATAACATTGTTATCTTAAATCTGCACAATAGTTTTCTTCAACTAGTTATTTTTAGTCTCCGGCATGGATCGTGCTCTCGACACTCTGATCTGAACCGTCGGGCCCCCGCATCCTTCCGCAGAACTTCGGCATCTTTCCATTATTCCGCTAATTTATGCCGATATTTACATAAATCTACTAGATTAATCTATTAAACCTAATGCAATCGTTTGGAAATTAAATTCTCATTTTCCACAATCTCAAATATTTGCATTGATTAAGTACTGTATTTATACAGATTAATCATTTAAACTAATTTATACCTATACTGCTAATACAATCGTTAGCAAATTAAATTTTTATTTGTTTCTATATCACAGTAAACCTTCCACTATGTTAGCAAATAGTCGCAGGTTATATTGTCGCTGTTCTTTCTTACAAAACTTGCATGGAAATGATTGGGATCTTTAATTAAATTCGAGGTTAAACTTGTTTTCTAATCACCTTCCCAATTAGCCTGACTAAATTTTGTTACAATAGAACGTTTGTTTTCCGTCAAAGACTTGTTTGTCAATAAAATTCTCAGAACTAAAGGTTCAACGGTATCGTTTTTATGGGTTTCCAAATCTTCATCATAGTACTGGTTATAAATCATTAAGAGTTTAATATGATTATTCTTTCGATTATCTGATATGAATAAAGGAACGGTTGAAAGTTTACGTTTGTTTAGTTTAAGGGTATAATTTTTAACGGACATTTCATTCTAAGGTTAAAAATTTGCAAGTTGGTTTATAGTCATGGGAACCTGGATCCCTTTCAAGTTTAATGTATGTGAATAATGTGGGTATGATGAAATGCAATTAATTACTATTATGTTGAATAGGATAGAGTGCAGAAATAATGGCCCATGCAAAACACGCGTGATCATTATTCCTTACATTAATACATGCATGTTTAAGTTTTACTCGAGGTGGCAACCCTATATATGATGATCCCGGCATGGGGTTAAACTTATTTATATTTCCACCTAAATTACAAATAGTAATCAATGTCCAGCTGCTGTCGCATTCTTGAAAATCTTTTAATTCATATGTTATTGGTTTAATGACTTTCGTATCAAACCAGTTGTTTAATCGGTGTTCTTGAATATTGGGACGTTTGATGTGGTGAAGTACTTATATTCTTGCATAATTTTAGAACCAGTCGTAATCTCAAATTCGCCGCAAAAACGGTATTAACTTTAACAGCTTCGTTGTTCTTTAGTCTATCATTAATTCTTCTTTTGAAAACGCGCTTACAGTCTGTTAGAAAGGGCTTCACATCCTTGTGTTTGAGATTACTAATTATGCCAGTATGAAATCCTCCTAATGCACTCGGTGGTTAGCTGTTTCTTCTTTACATCAATTCCACCTCCGACTTTTTGTGTCACCTTCAATTGACTACGCAGGGTCTTTATATTTGCCAACGATGCTAATAGCTGTTGCTTTTCCCCAACAGACTTTTCATTCTTTAAAGCACCTTTATTCTGTTAACTCCATTCCTGCATAACTGTAGTCCTTCATCGATCCGTCTGTCGTCATAATGTTGTAGTAGTACAAGGAGGGTAGTAATATTTTTAATCAATTCTATAAAACGAGACAACTTGCTTGTTCAACGTTCTACGACAGAATGACTGAAATTAGAACACGTTCTAATCTTGGCCTAATACCACTATGGCTATCAATATAACGAAGACTGACCTGCTATGGCAACCGCCATAGCGTCGCCATATTGGAGCTAGGGTTGTTATGGCGGCCGCTACGTTGGTCGCTCAAACGGTGTAACATACTGTTTTAATACGCTCTAATAGTTCTAGTATTTCTAAAAATAGTTATTTTCTAGTTTAATTTTAGCATGCTAATTATTAGAATAAAGGTCGTGTAGCATAAATATTCTGCAATTGTAAACCGCTGCAAGATCACCCAAGTAGCGTCCTAGCGAAGCTCCAGGAAGATATAATCCAAGAGTTAATTAATTTTTCTAAAGGCACTTTACTAGAAAGGCACTAAACATGTCAGATTAGTTGCTATCTATGATTAGATGTCAATCATGTTCTAAGACCCTATTTATGTCAGGGTGGTCGGAAGGAATTTTTCAATTAGCGGAATACTCAACTAAAAATTAGTTCCGAGAGCTACTTGTGTGGTTATCTTAGGCAATTGGCAGTTTAATTAATCTTAAAGATTTACGATCGGCGTATCCCTTGTTGAGTATGAGAGCTAGGCAAGGGGTTATTTTTCAATTAACTTAAATGTATATAAGGATGCCAGCCGGTGGTAATGGGGGTTGTTTATTTCTAAACGCGTTAGAGGTTAAAGGGCTGTTATTTGCCAGATTGAGTGAAGTGTTTTATTTCTCTGAAGTCAAGTGCGTGCCGTTATGTTCTAAGTTAATTATTTCTCTAAGTAAGTAATTAGTATATGTGATATTACCATGAACTCAAAGCTGTGTTATGCAGCATAAGCCAGTTATTTATATATTGATTGATAAATATTGATCCGTTAGATTATTGCTTTGGAGACCGCATCGTTTTAGAAGGGTCTTCTATTATATTGTGTTTCGACGGTGTCAGAGGCCGTTAATCACTAAGCCACGAGACTACCTGGTTATGCAAAGCTCAGGTCCGAAGTCACGTTACGGTACTATTTGACCTTGAGAAGGTCGTATTTTTCCTGGTGTTGATGACCCCGTGGTTAAAAAAAGAGTCGTCGCACTATGCAAGTTAGGTAGACTAGGGTAGCTTTAATAAATTTTAATTATTGGGGTGTTTACACCTAGAACTGTATTACTATTCAAAAATATGTTTTGTTAGTTAAGTTTAGTTAAGTTGTGTTTGTGCTAGCCGGAGACTTTAAAAGATTAGCCCCTGTGAAGTGACTTATTTTCTGTCCTGCAATCTTGGTTCATCGCCCACGAACAAAGCGCGACGAGAGCTATTACCGCGATTGGTCCATGGGCCGTTTAATTCCCATGGTGGCGCCTTATTGTAAATAAGGTTATTTACTGTATATTTTTGTTATGCATATGTAATTAGTTAAAGTTTTAGTTAGCCCATTTAATAAAACAATCGGTATTTCGTCTCAGTGTGTTTGTTTAATAAACCCCCCCCCTTTCACCGACTGCTGCAGCTTGCGAGGCAACGTCCCGAAACGTGAGGGTACAATAGTGTTAGAGGTCCTGTCATTTATTATTTATTGTTAATTGGATACCCTCACGCGGTAGGTAAATATATTAAATTACACTGGCGCATTAACGTGGTTAAAATTGTAAATATGGTAAACAACACACGGACGAAGTTTTAGATTGGTTTATTTCTATATTACTATTAAGTATTTAGGTAGAATTAACAGTTAATATTAGTGATTTAGGAACTGGTTGCGCTATTGTTGAGATTTACCTTTCATTTAATCATGTATGTAGTGGAAGCTTTAAGAAGCGACGAGCTTAGTCACGAACTTTTAATTAGAAACGTTGAACCATCAAAGTTAAGTGTGTTAGAAAAGCGAAAATTATTGCGTACAAAACTCATTGTTGAGAAAGTAGACAGTAATGTTTTTTCTGAGTATGAAAAAATTGAAATCGTTCAAAAGGACGAAATTGAATTATTGAAACTTAAGATTTTTGAATTAGAAAACATTTTAAATTCTTTTACCATTCTTCCTAAAAGGAAAGATTATATTAAACTTAACACGAGGTTAATTCATGAAACAAAGAGACTAAATTATGTCAATTTCGATAGTGAATTTTTAGAGGTACACAAAGAACTGCATTCTAAGTGCATTAGAGCTTTTGAGATTTTAGAACAGGTAAACGGGGAAAATGAGATTAATGATAACCCTTCTTATTGTTCGGCTAGGGATAATAAAGATCCTACAATAACGCCAACAGCAGAGGTTTCATGCCCTGGAGCATCAACGGTTTCTTCCATTAATACCCCATCGGTTTCGATTTCTAGTAATGATTTAGGTACTCTAATTAAGTCCTTGAATAAATCAACGATATCAGTCCCGATCCACAAGTGGGGATTACAATTTTCGGGTGAATCTGATTCTATATCGGTTTTAGATTTTATTCAACGCGTCAAGGAACTGCAAGTTGCAAGAAAAGTTTCGTAAGATGACCTTTTCGAAGGGGCTATTGATCTTTTCACCAGTTCAGCATTGGATTGGTATAGAGCAACGCGATGTACAGTAAATTCATGGGAACAATTAATTTCTAAATTAAAACAAGATTTTCTTTCAGCCGATTATGCAGAGAATCTTTTAATGTTAATTAAATCTAGAAGGCAAGGCGCCGAGGAATCACCTACCATTTATATTTCAAAGATGGTAAATTTACTTTCTCAATTAGAAGATTCCATTCCAGTCCGGGAACAAATAAAAATTATTAAAAGAAATTTACAGACTTTTTATGCCACGCAACTGGTGTTAGTTGAAGTGACTGACATTTCCCACTTGATTTCTCGTTCTAAGGTTTTAGAAGACATTAATCCTCCAAATTTTATTAAACAGGAACATTCTGATTCTGCCAACGTACCAGTTATCTTAGAACGCCAAGTTCGACAGAGTTAGATTTCTAATTATAATTTACTACAATCCGGCGTTTCGAATTATTTTAAAAACACAGCCAAATTTTCGACTATTTGTTTCAACTGTAAAAGACGAGGTCACTCGTTTCATACTTGTCCGGAGAAACCCGGAATATTTTGTTATTCTTGTGGGCAGCGGGAAGTTACGTCCACAAATTGTCCAAACTGCTCAAATAATTCAAAAAACTAAGGACAGGAAAGCGCGTAGTCAGCCGTTGCTTTTCCTCGTTTAATAATATTGCTGCTGACAAAAAGACGTGGTCGGAGTGGTTAGTAAAAGTTAAAAATTTTTGTAAATCATCTAAGGTTTTTTCAAATTTTTATAAAGTAAAAGGTGCTATTAGTAAAGAAAAAAGCAAAAGGTGAAAATTTCGTGTATGTTTTGACGCTAAACGATTAAATTTAATTACAAAAAAAGACGCGTATCCCATTCCGTTTGTAAATGACATTCTTGATAGATTACGCAATGCGAAATATCTCAGTTCAATCGATTTAAAAAAAGCCTTCTGGCAATTGCCCTTGAGTGACGAAAGCAAGGAAAAAACAGCCTTTACTGTCCCAAGGCGCGGATTATTTCAATATAATGTAATGCCGATGGGTTTGGCTAATGCTCCAGGCACATTACAGAGGCTCATGGACTCTATTTTTGATTTTTCATTATCCCAATCGGTATTTGTTTATTTAGATGATATAATTATTATTTCAAGCACATTTAAGGAGCATATTAGAATTCTGAACGAAGTGTATGAGAAGTTGAAACGCGCTAATTTAACTATTAACATTTCAAAATGTGAGTTTTGTAAACCAGAGTTACAATATCTGGGATATATTGTGAATAAACATGGTCTCCGAACTGACCCAGCAAAAATTGACGCAATTGTAAATTTTCCTCAACCCAAGACAGCCACTGAAATAAAACGTTTCACCGGTATGTGCTCTTGGTATAGGCGTTTTGTTTTGGATTTTGCAACAATTATAGCACCTATCAATGATTTATTAAAGGAAAGAGAAATCGCAAGCGATTAAATGGACGGACGAGGCTCTTATTTCGTTTGAAAAATTAAAGATGTTCTTACAAAGGCTCCGGTTTTAAGGAGTCCTGATTTTTCGAAAGATTTTTCTTTACAATGTGACGCCTCAAATTACGGCGTTGGTTGCGTTTTAACTCAGGGAGAAGGAGACGAAGAACATGTAATTGCTTATGCTTCTCGCAGTTTAAATTCGGCAGAGAAAAATTATTCAGTCACAGAACGGGAACTTTTGGCGGTGTGTTTTGCTATTCAAAAATTCCGACCATATATTGAAGGAACTCATTTTAAGGTCATCACGGACCATCATTCTTTAATTTGGCTCCACAACTTAAAAGATCCTGCGGGACGTTTAACTAGATGGAGTGTGAAACTCCAACAATTTGATTTCGAAGTTATCCACAGGAAGGGTAAATTTAATGTGGTACCAGATACATTATCCCGAGCTCTTAGTGGAGCCTATGCTATCAATTCTTTAAATTTTTCTTTAGACGAGGTCGAGGATTGGTACAAAAACATGTTAAATAATATTAAGGAAAAGCCAGATCTATATCCCGATTGGAGAATAGAAAATGATAAAATGTATAAGTTTATTCCGAATAATTTGAATATCAAAGCCAATTTAATTGAGTGGAAATTAGTAGTGCCGAAATCATGCCGTGCACAAATTTTAAAAGAATGCCATGATGATCCAGTTTCGGCCCATTTGGGTGTATTTAAAACATATACAAAAATCAAAGAGCTCTATTACTGGCCCAAAATGCGGTCATATATTTCTAAATACATTAGTAAATGTGTTACGTGCTGCCAAAGCAAATCCAGCACGTTCAACCATTATGGTTTTATGGGCAAAGAGAAAAAAGTTTCATTTCCGTTTCAATGTTTGTCCATTGATTTAATGGGGCCCTTTCCGCGCTCGAAATTGGGGAATACTTACCTTTTCGTTGTCACTGACTGGTTTACAAAATTCACTTTATTGCATTCCATGCGCAGCGCTTCAACAAAACAAATTTGTAATTACCTGGAAAATTTTGTATTTTTGGTATATGGGGTACCTCAAATTTGTATGATAGATAATGACCCTCAATTTAAAAGCAATTTATTTTCCAATCTCATGACAAATTATAAAATACCTTCGGTTTGGTTTAACGCCAGCTACCATCCTCAAGTTAATTATGTAGAACGCGTTAACAAGGTAATTGGAGCTGCCATTCGCAGTTACATCCAAGATTCTCAGAAGAATTGGGACGATAATATTCACAAAATTGCCCATGCGCTTCGTAATGCTGTTCATGAATCCACAAAATATTCCCCAACATCTTTAGCTTTTGGACGCACCGTTCCTCTGACCGGGGAATTTTATAATAAATTAAAGGATTTAAATCCAGAGGATCTGACAATTGATACTCGTGAACAATTGGTTCAAGACCTCAATGAATTATTGCCCAACTTTAAAGAAGTTCAGAAAAACATACATTTGGCGTATGAACGTAATACGCACTCTTACAATTTAAGGCGCAGACCATTAAATTTCAAAGTAGGGGATTTAGTGTGGAAGCGCAATTTTATATTATCAGATGCTTCTAAACATTTCAATAAAAAATTAGCCCCGAAGTTCCTAGAAGCAAAGGTGATAGAAGTTTTAGGTTCTACCACTTATCGACTATCTTCCATGGACGGAAAATCGCTAGGGGTGTTCCACGTCCAAGACCTAAAACCTCACTAATAATTTATTTTCCAATTTTTTATTTTTCCTTCCGCCAATTTTCTGAAAAGACTCAGTTGTCTTAAACATAATTGCGGTTGGATGTGTTAATTTCTACATTTATTTTTTCAATTTTCTTGAAATTCCTAAGAGCAATTTCAATTTTTCGAGGGGGGCTGTGTAACATACTGTTTTAATACGCTCTAATAGTTCTAGTATTTCTAAAAATAGTTATTTTCTAGTTTAATTTTAGCATGCTAATTATTAGAATGAAGGTCGTGTAGCATAAATATTCTGCAATTGTAAACCGCTGCAAGATCACCCAAGTAGCGTCCTAGCGAAGCTCCAGGAAGATATAATCCAAGAGTTAATTAATTTTTCTAAAGGCACTTTACTTGAAAGGCACTAAACATGTCAGATAAGTTGCTATCTATGATTAGATGTCAATCATGTTCTAGGACCCTATTTATGTCTGGGTGGTCGGAAGGAATTTTTCAATTAGCGGAATACTCAACTAAAACTTAGTTTCGAGAGCTACTTGTGTGGCTATCTTAGGCAATTGGCAGTTTAATTAATCTTAAAAATTTACGACCGGCGTATCCCTTGTCGAGTATGAGAGCTAGGCAAGGGGTTATTTTTCAATTAACTTAAATGTATATAAGAATGCCAGCCGGTGGTAATGGGGGTTGTTTATTTCCAGACGCGTTAGAGGTTAAAGGGCTGTTATTTGCCAGATTGAGTGAAGTGTTTTATTTCTTTGAAGTCAAGTGCGTGCCGTTATGTTCTAAGTTAATTATTTCTCTGAGTAAGTAATTAGTATATGTGATATTACCATTGATTGATCAATATATTATATATATATTATATATTTATATTTATATTTATATTTATATTTATATTTATATTTATATTTATATTTATATTTATATTTATATTTATATTTATATTTATATTTATATTTATATTTATATTTATATTTATTATATTTATATTTATATTTATATTTATATTTATATTTATATTTATATTTATATTTATATTTATATTTATATTTATATTTATATTTATATTTATATTTATATTTATATTTATATTTATATTTATATTTATATTTATATTTATATTTATATTTATATTTATATTTATATATGTTTTGTTAGTTAAGTGTAGTTAAGTTGTGTTTGTGCTAGCCGGAGTCTTTAAAAGATTAGCCCCTGTGAAGTGACTTATTTTCTGTCCTGCAATCTTGGTTCATCGCCCACGAACAAAGTGCGACGAGAGCTATTACCGCGATTGGTCCATGGGCCGTTTAATTCCCATAGTGGCGCCCTATTGTAAATAAGGTTGTTTACTGTATATTTCTGTTATGCATATGTAATTAGTTGAAGTTTTAGTTAGTAGCCCATTTAATAAAATAATCGAAATTTCGTCTCAGTGTGTTTGTTTAATGAACCCCCCCCTTCACCGACTGCTGCAGCTTGCGAGGCAACGTCCCGAAACGTGAGGGTACGATAGTGTTAGAGGTCCTGTCATTTATTATTTATTGTTAATTGGATACCCTCACGCGGTAGGTAAATATATTAAATTACAACGGATACGGTTGGTAAAATCATCACGTGGATCTTTTGGTATATAAAAGACTAGATTTGTCACATTAAACTTAGTTATACCACAGTTCTATTAGAAAGATGTTATATACAAACAATAAACCATACGCTAAGTACTTGCTGGTAAAAGCTATATAATGTATAAACGTATGCTTAAGATCCATTTGAAAATTTTTTGTTTGTAAAGATATTGCTATGAAAATTTTTATACGGTTCAAGTTTGACCAATCAGAACCAGGCTTTATTAAAGGAAGATTTTTCATTTACTTTTTCGAAATTTTGCATAGTTTTCGAGATAAACTGCATTTTGGATAAAATGTCCAAAAATTGTTTTCTTTAAGATAACTCGAGAACGAATAGAGATACATTATATTTGTAAAAACTTTTATCGCGATATTGGGTGTGGCGCGTTGATTGGTGATGTTTTTGAGCTTCTACCTCGTGGCATTCTATCTGACTTTTTGGTAATTTATGATTTTTCTTCTTATAACTTGAAAATGGATGGAGATATAATCACATTGTGTAAAGGCAATTATCTATATATTTAAGTATGGTGCATTAACAGATGCAATTGTCATATTGGTACCTACTGCTGTTTTGATTTTTTGATGATAACTTGAAAACGTTGCAAAATATAAAAAATTTGTAAAGGTAATTATATCATTATTCAACTAATACGCATCGATTGGTGTAGGTGTTATATTTATATCTAGTGCTTTTTGGTTTTTAATTTAAAATTTGAAAATTAGGTTATATTTATATTTTGTATAAATCGACAATATTGACATATTGTTGTATATAGCGAAGCCATTATTTTAGATTACTTTTTATTATATTGTAACAGAATCAGTAAGCCGAACATCCTTTGTTCTAGGAAACCTTGCATCATGTTTATCAAACGTCATGTTCTTGAAATTACATCACGACACTTATCTTTTTGTATACTTAATCTTTTAGTCGTCTTTACTTTGTAACAGCCACATTTAGGTTTACTGCAGATGTCCTAGAAGTTTTGGCTTACCACTATTAAACATACACTTTTATCGCCTGCCACAACCTTCGGCAGAAAACCCATTTCATGTTATCAGCAGCTATAAAAGACAGAGCACCAAAGTCAGTCAACCAGTTAGTTAGTTCAGTCAGTCAGTCTGTGTATGGTCCTAGTTTATCCATTGCTCTGGAGCAAGTCGGCTCAGAGCCAACCGCCAAAATGGTAACCTAGTCTTTTATGGTTGCTGAGCATTTGAGCACAGATGGTCACGTAAGTAATTCCTTAAATCTTTTACTGCTTTGTTTTTGTTACATGTCATTTAGCTTTAAGTTTATTTATTGTTTATTAAATATTGTTGTTTACTTCCATCTTATCATTACGTTTTATTTCTATAGTCGTTTTACAAGAATGTCGTGTCCAAAACCCCATCGCGGTTCCTAAAGACCCCTCTCGATCCCAAGGTCTAAGACCTGAGTTAAGTACCACCTCTCGCTACGAAAGACTCTACCTAGCTACGTCAAAAGCATATCTAACCATCAACAAAAGTGTACTTAACAATATTTAAGTGTGGTTTATCGATTTATGTAATCGTGATATTCATGATTAATAACATTTGACCGAGATAGTGTTGAAATTTCCGAAGTATACAGCAATGTTTTGTTTGGTAAAGAAAATGATTTTCCTATCGTTAACTATGTTGTTATAATTGCATAATATGCCGTGATAATTGCGTGTATGGTTGTCTTTTGCTTGTGCTTCTGACTAAAGCTAAATCCATGGTGCTTGCGGCATAGTTCCAACTCAACATCTAAAGTCTAGCGACTGGGATATGAGGTAAACGTTAATGCATTGTGCTAGCTTGCATTCAAATATGACAATAAGTAAACAATACATAGTGTTTAATAATAGCATCATGATTAGATGTCAAGTTATTCGGAAAATGAATTGGGGGTTTTGAGCTGGTGATCGCCAATTCTTTATACGACAGGTACCACAATGTGGGGGTATATCGGCATTGGATGATTATTAACCCTGCTTACAACCCAGGTTCTCGTCCGCTAATGTCACGTATATAGAGTATAAAGAAAATGCTGCCTGGTGGCTATAAAGAACTATTGGATCCTCCTAGACTTCATATTGTAAATATTATATTATGATTTATTGCGGTAAGTTACTTAGTAATGTAATAATTTGGGTATATATGAAACAGTTGGTCATAGGTTGAGAAGTGGCATGGTAGGTGATTAGTTAAGCATAATCAATTGTCTTGGTGACAGATTGCGGAAGGAAAAAGTATTTACTTATACGTACATTAATAAAACAACATACAATTTTATACAATTTTATTTTGAAAAAAACACTTAATGCATATACATATCGTACAGACATCTTGTCTTCTAGCTCGGTAAATCGTTCCTTTGTAGCCGTAAAATACATCCACCTTGGTATTGGAGTTGGTGCGCTGCCCAAGTAGACTCCCAGAGCTATCAACCAAGTTATTAAATCTTCAATAAGGTTTCCGCTTTTTCAACGATATTCTTCCACTTAAAATTATAATTATCCATTTGATCATCTCCAATATTTATATATTGGTCGAAATTCTTCCTGTACCGGCCTTTGTCAATGTCGAAATCTTTGACAATAGTTACAAAATCATGTTTTGAGTTATTTCCATTCCAACATTGCAAGCATATTTCTTTAAATCTGGGATATGGCATGTCGCCACTGATTTGATCCAGAAATATACGTCGAAGATTGGTAGCGCCTTGCTTCCATAATGCTATAACATTGGCATTATCTCGAAGTCTATGTTTTAGGGAATTCGCAGAAGTTTGACATAAGTAAAATGAGTTTATTGATTTATATCCCCAAACGAGAAAAAATGTGTGATCCTGCTTTACTCGTTTACTGGTACATCATTAAAAACCATAATCGAATCTTTTCTAACATCCTCTGGTCTAATTACGTCGGCGACTTTGTGGCGTAGTTGTACGTGTGTGACTACTATGGACAAGGTCCCGGGTTTGAATCCCGACACGGTCCGCTTGAAAAATGTTCATCATCATCATCATTTTGTTTTCGACCTTACTTAAGGTCGGTTTGACGCAGCTCTAACTTCATTTCTATTCTGTGCTAATCTAAAAAGCTCTACATACCCTTCACAACCTAAATTTCTAATAATTTGACTAATATAGTTGGGTCTAGGTTTTCCTATATCCTTCTATCTTTTTCTTATCCACCTGCCTCTACATAGATATTAGCAACCTGATGGTTGTTAAAGAACTCTAACATGTTTACATGATTACCATTTATAAGGAAATGTTAGGCGAGCATTTTTCACAAAAATACACCCTCGTTCGGATGAGAGATAAAATGGAGGTCCCGTGTGTAGGTGTGGTCACACACGTTAAAGATCCCTACCTTGCTTGGAACAGCAAGGATTCGACAAAATTCCAAATTTTCCACGGAAAAAAACTCGCTTCCTGGCCAATGTAGTACCTTTGGGTGGAGCATTGGAAAATCACATGTAAGGTCTAATTACGTCATCATAATTTCCAAACTCGTGGTAACCAATTTCTTCTTTAAGAGGTCCAAAAACATTCCTTAGCAGTTCATATTTAGGTTGATAAATACTTTTAAAAAACATGTACACATTTTAATATCTAAGACCGTTCTCGTGCAAGATCAGAGATATTAGGGCATTCGTCTTTCCACAGCTCGATGGTCCAGCCAATATTGCCCTTACATTAAATGGGAATAAAAGTCTATGTTCTCCGATCTTGCTGGCGCTGGAAGCGAGGCATTTATCAAAATTGTGTATCAGTATTGTAACTTTATGTTTCACAGTATCTTCCACATCAACTACTGCAGGAACAGTATTGGTAATCTGTATTTTCTTCTCATTCTGCATTATTTTGGTGCAATCGCGTTACGTTGTTCCTGGTATATTATATTTCTTACTACCGGCATAGACATTCGCTACACCTTGTAAAATTTCATTGATTGCTTTTTCCAGCGACTCCTTAGTGTATGGTTTATTGTTCGTATATAACATTTTTATAAAAGAACTGTGGTATAACTAAGTTCAATGTGACAAATCTACTTCTTTATATACCAAAAAGTCCACGTGACGATTTTACAAACCGTGTCCGTTTGAGCGATTAACGTAGCGGCCGCCATGGCGGCCCTGGCTCCAATATGGCGACGCTATGGTGGTTGCCATAGCAAGTCAGTCTCCTTTATATCGAAAGCCATAGTGGTATTAGACCAAGATGAGAACGTGCTTTAATTTCAGTCATTCTCTCGTAGAACGTTGAACAAGCAAGTTGTCTCGTTTTATTGAATTGATTAAAAAATATTGCTCCTTGAACTGGTGCAACATCAAGACGATAGACGGAGCGATGAAGGACTACAGTTAAGCAAGATTGGAGTTAACAGAATAAAAGCACTATAATGAATGCAAAGTCAGTATGGAGAAAACAACAGCTATTAGCATCGTTGGCGAATATAAAGACTGCGTAGTCAATTGAAGGTGACACCATAAATCGGACCCGGAATTGATGTAAAAAAAGAAACCGCTAACTACCGAGTGCATTGGGAAGATTCCATCTCAGCCTTCAAAGGACGTATTTATACTGGTGTAATTAGTTATCTCAAGCACAAGGATGTGAAGACCTTTCTGATGAAGCAGTTAAAGTTAATACCGTCTTTTGCGGTAAATTTGAGATTACGACTGGTTCCAAAATTATGCGAGAATATAAGTACTTCACGACGTCAAACGTCCCAATATTGAAGAACACCGACCTGAACAACTGGTTTGATACGAAAGTCATTAAACCAATAACATCTGAATTAGAAGATTTTCAAGAACGCGACAGCAGCTGGACATTGATTACTATTTGTAATTTAGGTGTAAATATAAATAAGTTTAACCCCATGCCGGGATCATCATATATAGAGTTGCCACCTCGGGTAAAACTTAAACATGCATGTATTAATGTAAGGAATAATGATCACGCGTGTTGTGCATGGTCCATTGTTCATGCACTCTATCCTGTTCAACATAATAGTAATTGCTTTTCATCATACCCACATTATTCACATACATTAAACCTAAAAGGAATCCAGTTTCCGATGACTATAAACCAACTTGCAAATTTTGAATCTCAGAATGAAATATCTATTAATGTTTCTACCCTTAAATTAAACAAACGTAAATTTACAACCGTTCCTTTATTCATATCAGATAATCGAAAGAATAACCATGTTAATCTCTTAATGATTCACAATCAGTACTATGATAAAGGTTTGGAAACCTACAAAAACGATTCTGGGAATCTTATATCATTGAGAAACAAGTTTTTGCGAGAAAACAAACGTTTTATTGTAACAAAATTTAGTCAGGCTAATTGGGTTGGAATTAGAAAACAAGGTCAACCTCGAATTTAATGAGAAATCCTAATCATTTGCATACAAGTTCTGTATCAAAGAACAGTAACTATACAGCCTGCGAATATTTGCTAACATAGTGGAAGGTATACTGTGATATAAAGACAAATAAGAATTTAATTTGTAAACGATTACATTAGCAGTATATGTATAGATTAGTTTAAAGGATTCACTTGTGCAAATACAAGATCAATGTTACTACAAGATTTATGCAAATATTTGAGATTGTGGCAAATAAAAATTTAATTTGTAAACGATTGCATTAGGTTTAATAGATTAATCTAGTAGATTTATGTAAATATCGCTATAAATTAGCGGAAAAATTTGCAGATCCGGTGGTCTTGTGGAGGGATGCCGAGGTTCTGCGGAAGGATGCCGGGGTCCGACGGTCCAGATCAGGGTGTCGAGAGCACGATCCATGCCGGTGGCTAAAAATGTTTAGTTGAAGAAAACTATTGTGCAGATTCAAGATGACAATGTTATTTAATACCGTTACTTGATGTGCAAATATTGAGCTGAAAAGTGCTTAGTTGAAGAAAGCTATATGTGCGGATTTTTTGCAAAGTGTGGTAGTGGTGGAGGTTTTGGTGGTGGTGGTGATGGTGGTAGTTGTGGTGGTGTTGGGTCTAGAACCAACTTCCGCCCTCTGTGGTGGTGGTGGCGGTGATGGTGGTGGTGGGTCTAAAACCACTTCTTTTCTTCAGAGTCGACATGGCGGTCTCGGGGTAGATGATCTTTGGAACTCACAGAAATGGTCTTTTTGGACCATTGAATTCCCATATTAAATGCCATAAGAAAATCGGTTTTTGGCCGCGTACGAACATAGCTTAACTATTTAACTACTTTTTAAACTAAAAAAAAAATAAAACAAAAGTTTCTACAATTTTTCTTAATCACTTTGATAGGGTGTGAAATTTTGTCGAAAGTAGAAGTTTTCGAAAGCTCCACTTACATCACTCTCAATACATCATGCTCTTTCAGACTAATGGTTTTGAGTGGTTCTAAACCCCCGAAGATAGAATTCAATTTTTTTATTTTTAAACAAATCAACCGTGTTGGATTATTTCTAAAGCATTCCTTTTTTTGAGAATATTTTTCTGGCACAATTTTTATCTTAAAGTAACCTTACACGTCAAAGTTCTTTGGGAAGGTTTTGAAAAGCTTTTCAAAACAATTTTCAAGCATGTTTGAATCTTCATCAAAAACTGAAACTCTATACTTTTTCTACAAATCTTTGAGTTTGATATTTCCCTTTTATTAAGTAGTGATCGTTTTGTTCCTCACGCCATTCAGTAAAGACACTATTAGTTTAAAGAAATTTATTTATTCAAAACTATAATCAGGGTCAGAGTGCTAGATAATGTTATAGATTTTACATTTTCTAACATTCCATCTAGAAATGTTAAAAGAATCAAAGTTCACTTCAGTTAATAACTTTTGTACGGGAAAATTCTAAATATCTTGAGTAGTACATTTGTGGCGTAATCACCGCCTCATTTCCCCCAGCATCCTCATTTCCCCACACATCTGGACCAAAAAGTTTTCTTCGACTAACCATTTTTCATCTTTCGAGATAAATATATCTTAAATTTTCATCTTTCGAGATAAACCTATTTTTAAGATTTTTTACCGCTAACATTCTGGACCAAAAAGTTTTCTTCGACTAGCCATTTTTTTTATCTTTCATCTGAACCAAATAGTTTTCTTTGTCTAGCCATTGCATCTTTCGAGATAAACCTATCTTGTTTGGTATTAATTAATATTAGAATTTTCTCAGCTACCCGAATCTTTAGGAATTTTTTAGATTGCATCACCCCCAAGGGAGCTACCCCCATTTTAAGATTTTTTACCTGTAGCGACTTTTGAGCGTTCTTATAATTTTTTTAGTCATGCGATACATCTTGTTAGTCTAAAATTTTACGCAGAATTTGAATCTGCAAACAGATTTGAAATCGGACTACTTCTTGCAAAGTTACACTTTAAAGTCCGGAACCTCTAAATTTTGCGACTTTTGAGCGTTCTTATAAAATTTTTTTAGTCATGCGATACATCTTGTTAGTCTAGAATTTCACGCACAACCCGAATCTGCAAACAGATTTGAAATCGGATCACGCCCTGCAAAGTTATACCCTTTAAAGTCCTGATCTTCTAAATTTTGCGACTTTTGAGCGTTCTTATAAATTTTTTTTAGTCATGCGATACATCTTGTTAGTCTAGAATTTCACGCACAACCCGAATCTGCAAACAGATTTGAAATCGGATCACGCCCTGCAAAGTTATACCCCTTTAAAGTCCTGATCTTCTAAATTTTGCGACTTTTGAGCGTTCTTATAAAATTTTTTTAGTCATGCGATACATCTTGTTAGTCTAGAATTTTACGCATAACCCGAATCTGTAAACAGATTTGAAATCGGACCACGCCCTGCAAAGTTATACCCCTTTAAAGTCCTGATCTTCTAATTTTGCTATTTGCTCTATAAGCAAACCTAACAAATAGTTTTCTTCGTCTAGCCATTGCATTTTTCGAGATAAACCTATCTTGTTTGGTATTAATCAATATTAGAATTTTCTCAGCTACCCAAATCTCTAGGAATTTTTCAGATTGCACCATCCCCAAGGGAGCTACCCTAATTTTAAGATTTCTTACCTGTAGCGACTTTTGAGCGTTCTTATAAATTTTTTTATACATGCAATACATTAAATTAGTCTACAATTTTACGCACAACCCGAATCTGCAAACAGATTTGAAATCGGACCACGCCCTGCAAAGTTACACATATACCCTCTGCGAGATAAATCTTTCTCCACATTTCCACCCACGAGATAAACCTACCTTGTTTGGTATCAATTAATATTAGATTTTCTCAGCTACCCAAATCTCTTTAAATTTTTCAGATTGCATCATCCCTAAGGGAGCTACCCCAATTTTAAGATTTTGTACCAAGATCAATTTCTAATCACCTCTCCTTTTAATATCTACAATCCTTTAACCAAACACGTAGCAGTATTAACATAAATTAAGCATGCGAAAATTTAATAATATATTTTATTCGATTTACAGTTTAATAAACTAATTACAATTTTTACAAAGTATTTCCTGTGTGTAGCCGAATCCAAGTAGTTTAACCTGTAACAAAAAGAGATTAATGTGTTGTTTAAATAGACCTATATCAAAAAGAGATTAATGTAAAAAAGAGGAAACGTGTTTTCAGTCAATAAGACATATTGTTGTTAATCCAACAATATGTTTTACCGTCCAGCGACACCACGTGGAGGTAAACACATTCCAATGTAATGGGTTTTAAAATGAGAATGGGAAGGTCAACTTTTACGTAATCATCGCGTGGTTAAAAATTAAGAAAGCTGTATATAATTTCTTTTTAAACGTGTATATCTTCTCCAAACAAATGCGGTTATTATAATAGGAAAGTACGCTAAATGCAAGTCAATTAACAGCAATTAAATATTGCTTACTGACCTACCTTAATTAGGTTGCTGTGCTATTAGGACCAGGGTATGCAGACTTTAACACATCCATATCGCACGCTTTACACAGATGTTAGTTGTTTCGTACAAGACCCTTTAACAACTGGTGGAGTTGAACGTTTACTGCTTAATGACATACCGTGCTATTTTTCCTTGTGTCGCTGTAAGTTGTCCATTCTCGTAAAAGCGATACTGCAAGACCCAGAGTTTAAGTACTTTGCTGCTGACGGATGTATAAGCTTAACCGTGGACGATGTTACACCACGACATTTGTTCTGGAGCCGTTTGAGAGCATCCCTCCTGGTAAAGTAGACGTGACAGGGCTCGCATTTAAAAACGTTTAGTACAAAACAAAACCCGCACTATAGCACTTTGGTTAAACTTGTAAGCGAACTAACTAAAAAGCTTACTCGAGCGTACCTGATTTATGTTCCTTATAGAATGCATACCGAAGGTTTCCGAAGACGACCGAACGATGTTGAGGATTCAGCGGGGAACTAAATGACGTCGTAATCCTCGCTGCTCGTCCAATACATTTAGCGCCAATGCATGCACCTGGTTCGCTTCGTCGATGGTGCGAGTGCAGTTAGTAAAAACATCGGAAAACGTCTTCCATGTTATACAGATCGCGTGTATATTAAAAATCCAAAAGGGTGATAGCACACGCACACAAATTGTGTGCAAGTCGTGCTGTAGAAGATGCAGTGCTACTATAACCAAAAACTTAATAAAACACTTTAAACCTTTGCTAAGGAAATACCAAACTTGTCTACAGAATACTTACTAATAAACCAATTTAATTTTAAATAACTTCTACGTCATACTTTAGGAAATGGTAGGCTTGAATATTTTCTAAATGAATCACCAAGCGAAAGTATATGCTTAGCGGTATTTAAATTAACCATTAATTTCCAATTTTTACGACCGTCGTTAATTATAGATTAAAATTTAATTTGTGCACGTTCGAGCTTCTCGTAAACTAACATATTTTATAGCAACAATGCGCTGTATAATACATGCATACCCCTTCGCCGTGCTACTGCTATTCTTGTAATTGCTAGAAAAGTCACTCTCCTTTTACTGTTAGGATCGATACAAAGCACCAATTTTTTATACTTTCTATAGCACATCGCGTGCTTTTCGTATGATAATTAAATTTTGCTTCTGTAGGCTTTTACACTTTCGCATAGCGGTCGATCGCACGTAATGATTTCTAGAACCGGTGAGTACTTGATATCGTCCAAATAGAGAATTAGATGCTCGATGTCTGTCAACTTCCAATTCCCTCGTAAAAGGTAGAAAAAACTCGGTCAATCATCCATCTAACTTAAACTTCAACCCGCTCCTGTTCTGATAATTTACAAACATTTTTCAAACGACAATGGGCCGAGAATTTTTAAACCTCCGAGGGATCTTTAAGTTGTGATCAATTACACATCCGAACTAGGCGTAAACTAACATATTTTGCAGCAACTGTATAATACATTGCATACCCCCTTCTCTGCGCTACTGCTATTCTTGTAGTTGCTTGGAAAAATCAGTCGCCCTTTTTACTGCTAGGGCTGCTAAAAAACATACTTTCTTTATAAGTGTAGCACATCGCGCACTTTTTTGTCGGTTAATTAATTTTTGTTTATGTAGGCTTTTACACTTTTGCATATTTAAACATCTAATACGATCAATTAACCACTTTAGATTATTCTAACGGAGACCACCATACATTCCGCCACATCGTTCTTTTTGAATCCAACGATCCTATGGGCTTCCACGCACTAACACCTGACGTATTTTTCCTACTATTTGTTAAACAAAAACTACCGGTATCGATATTGTGGACGTAAACAGATGTTTGTGGATGTGTACGAGAGTATGTAACCATATACATTAACCAGTCTACGCTATTTTATTTAGTCCACGAAAATTATTATTTTTCTAAACCATAATTAATAATCGCCTTTATAGGTTCCACATTTCGATCATTTCCCAATGACTGGTGCTACGTACATGGAAACTTTAATTTCTTATTGGAGAGAATAAGAATTCTCCCACGCACTGCTGCGTAGTTGCATGCCTACCCCTTTTGGAGGTATATGCTCGTTATAGGTTGTAGCACCCGCGGTTTTACTTAACTACACTTTGTGAGATCCCTTTAATCTTTTTAAACGTATCTTTCTCGCCTACAATACAGTAGGACTTAACATTACTTCCAACAAATTCTAATACTGGACCCCCATTAAATATGTCTTTAATTTTCCCTACAACTTTTTTTGTTGACAAGTATTATATTGTATTTATTATTTGCGGGGTAGTCACTCTTTTAAGATAAATATATTTTGCTAGGTATCAACTAACATTAAATTTTTCTAGAGACCCCCAAACCTGTAAATGGATTTTAAATAGAACCACCTCTTACAAAGTTATGCCTTTTAAAGACCCCAAACCTCTAATTTTTACCCATCTTTGTTTAACTCCATCTTTAAAACCCTTTTTTTCGCTACCCAAGACATATGCTTTAACCAACCGTTTCAAGCTAACAAGATACGTATGCAGGATATAGTGGGAAAGCTGCGATTAAAAGATTGTCACAAGCTGCAAGAATTACACGAAGGAATGGATCTGGTTGTCGATGGAATCAAAGACTTTAAATATAGAGGCAAGCTTCGGTACATTTTACAATTCGAAAACCTAGACGGTCTTTATGTATCATTGGCTAGAAAAGGAGATAGAGGACTTGGGTATCGATTTAAATTTTAAGCTGCGAATAAAATTAGATAAAATTAAAGCCACTCCAAACAAACATAAAGAAAGGACTGTCTTCTGTGTATAACTTTGTATTAAAATTAAGTTTAAATGACTTCATGCTTGGCATTACATTTTTTAAATTTTGTTATGTATAATGTCAGAATAAAAATTTTAGAATAGTATTACATTGCTCTTTATTTATAAAAGGTTGTGACGTTACCCGAAATAGCAGTCGTACAGAGAGGGGTGCGCATGGGCAGGGGTGCGCACGCGCAGGGGTGCGCATGGGCAGGGGTGTGCATGCGCATGGGTGCTCATGGGCTGGGATGTGTCTGGGCGTACACGAGGGAAGCGGATGTTAACAGTCACCAAGCATCCAATTCTTTATTTGGATGGTATCGTGTACTTGCCTGCGTATGTACCCGGAGTAAAAGAATACGATTTGCATACACAGTTTATTAATAAAATTAGTTTATCGAGGGAAGATGACAAAAGGTACATCATTCCTAATAGTACAACAATCTACGCATGGGGGTGTAAAGATATAAGATAGTTGTTTATATTTGTATGGATTTTGTAAATCTATTGTATATATTAGTTTTAAGATTCCATAATTTTTAAGTTCTTCTCCCACCTTCCTAATCCTTCCGGCTTCTATCCTGGTTGACAGAGTATACGTGTTATCTCCACGTGGTATTCGCGGGACACGGCGGTTTTAGATTTCTAGGGAAACGGTTGGTTAAAGCATATGTCTTGGGTAGCGAAAAAAATGGTTTTAAAGATGGAGTTAAACAAAGATGGGTAAAAATTAGAGGTTTGGGGTCTTTAAAAGGCATAACTTTGTAAGAGGTGGTTCTATTTAAAATCCATTTACAGGTTTGGGGGTCTCTAGAAAAATTTAATGTTAGTTGACACCTAGCAAAATATATTTATCTTAAAAGAGTGACTACCCCGCAAATAATAAATACAATATAATACTTGTCAACAAAAAGTTGTAGGAAAATTAAAGACATATTTAATGGGGTCCAGTATTAGAATTTGTTGGAAGTAATGTTAAGTCCTACTGTATTGTAGGCGAGAAAGATACGTTTAAAAGATTAAAGGGATCTCACAAAGTGTAGTTAAGTAAAACCGCGGGTGCTACAACCTATAACGAGCATATACCTCCAAAAGGGTAGGCATGCAACTACGCAGCAGTGCGTGGGAGAATTCTTATTCTCTCCAATAAGAAATTAAAGTTTCCATGTACGTAGCACCAGTCATTGGGAAATGATCGAAATGTGGAACCTATAAAGGCGATTATTAATTATGGTTTAGAAAAATAATAATTTTCGTGGACTAAATAAAATAGCGTAGACTGGTTAATGTATATGGTTACATACTCTCGTACACATCCACAAACATCTGTTTACGTCCACAATATCGATACCGGTAGTTTTTGTTTAACAAATAGTAGGAAAAATACGTCAGGTGTTAGTGCGTGGAAGCCCATAGGATCGTTGGATTCAAAAAGAACGATGTGGCGGAATGTATGGTGGTCTCCGTTAGAATAATCTAAAGTGGTTAATTGATCGTATTAGATGTTTAAATATGCAAAAGTGTAAAAGCCTACATAAACAAAAATTAATTAACCGACAAAAAAGTGCGCGATGTGCTACACTTATAAAGAAAGTATGGAATGGTGTTTTTTAGCAGCCCTAGCAGTAAAAAGGGCGGCTGATTTTTCCAAGCAACTACAAGAATAGCAGTAGCGCAGAGAAGGGGGTATGCAATGTATTATACAGTTGCTGCAAAATATGTTAGTTTACGCCTAGTTCGGATGTGTAATTGATCACAACTTAAAGATCCCTCGGAGGTTTAAAAATTCTCGGCCCATTGTCGTTTGAAAAATGTTTGTAAATTATCAGAACAGGAGCGGGTTGAAGTTTAAGTTAGATGGATGATTGACCGAGTTTTTTCTACCTTTTACGAGGGAATTGGAAGTTGACAGACATCGAGCATCTAATTCTCTATTTGGACGATATCAAGTACTCACCGGTTCTAGAAATCATTACGTGCGATCGACCGCTATGCGAAAGTGTAAAAGCCTACAGAAGCAAAATTTAATTATCATACGAAAAGCACGCGATGTGCTATAGAAAGTATAAAAAATTGGTGCTTTGTATCGATCCTAACAGTAAAAGGAGAGTGACTTTTCTAGCAATTACAAGAATAGCAGTAGCACGGCGAAGGGGTATGCATGTATTATACAGCGCATTGTTGCTATAAAATATGTTAGTTTACGAGAAGCTCGAACGTGCACAAATTAAATTTTAATCTATAATTAACGACGGTCGTAAAAATTGGAAATTAATGGTTAATTTAAATACCGCTAGCATATACTTTCGCTTGGTGATTCATTTAGAAAATATTCAAGCCTACCATTTCCTAAAGTATGACGTAGAAGTTATTTAAAATTAAATTGGTTTATTAGTAAGTATTCTGTAGACAAGTTTGGTATTTCCTTAGCAAAGGTTTAAAGTGTTTTTATTAAGTTTTTGGTTATAGTAGCACTGCATCTTCTACAGCACGACTTGCACACAATTTGTGTGCGTGTGCTATCACCCTTTTGGATTTTTAATATACATGCGATCTGTATAACATGGAAGACGTTTTCCGATGTTTTTACTAACTGCACTCGCACCATCGACGAAGCGCCATTGGCGCTAAATGTATTGGACGAGCAGCGAGGATTACGACGTCATTTAGTTCCCCGCTGAATCCTCAACATCGTTCGGTCGTCTTCGGAAACCTTCGGTATGCATTCTATAAGGAACATAAATCAGGTACGCTCGAGTAAGCTTTTTAGTTAGTTCGCTTACAAGTTTAACCAAAGTGCTATAGTGCGGGTTTTGTTTTGTACTAAACGTTTTTAAATGCGAGCCCTGTCACGTCTACTTTACCAGGAGGGATGCTCTCAAACGGCTCCAGAACAAATGTCGTGGTGTAACATCGTCCACGGTTGCTTATACATCCGTCAGCAGCAAAGTACTTAAACTCTGGGTCTTGCAGTATCGCTTTTACGAGAATGGACAACTTACAGCGACACAAGGAAAAATAGCACGGTATGTCATTAAGCAGTAAACGTTCAACTCCACCAGTTGTTAAAGGGTCTTGTACGAAACAACTAACATCTGTGTAAAGCGTGCGATATGGAGGTGTTAAAGTCTGCATACCCTGGTCCTAATAGCACAGCAACCTACTTAAGGTAGGTCAGTAAGCAATATTTAATTGCTGTTAATTGACTTGCATTTAGCGTACTTTCCTATTATAATAACCGCATTTGTTTGGAGAAGATATACACGTTTAAAAAGAAATTATATACAGCTTTCTTAATTATTAACCACGCGATGATTACGTAAAAGTTGACCTTCCCATTCTCATATTTAAAACCCATTACATTGAATGTGTTTACCTCCACGTGGTGTCGTTGGACGGTAAAACATATTGTTGGATTAACAACAATATGTCTTATTGACTGAAAACACGTTTCCTCTTTTTACATTAATCTCTTTTGATATAGGTCTATTTAAACAACACATTAATCTCTTTTGTTACAGGTTAAACTACTTGGATTCGGCTACACACAGGAAATACTTTGTAAAAATTGTAATTAGTTTATTAAACTGTAAATCGAATAAAATATATTATTAAATTTTCGCATGCTTAATTTATGTTAATACTGCTACGTGTTTGGTTAAAGGATTGTAGATATTAAAAGGAGAGGTGATTAGAAATTGATCTTGGTACAAAATCTTAAAATTGGGGTAGCTCCTTAGGGATGATGCAATCTGAAAATTTAAAGAGATTTGGGTAGCTGAGAAAATCTAATATTAATTGATACCAAACAAGGTAGGTTTATCTCGTGGTGGAAATGTGGAAAAGATTTATCTCGCAGAGGGTATATGTGTAACTTTGCAGGGCGTGGTCCGATTTCAAATCTGTTTGCAGATTCGGGTTGTGCGTAAAATTGTAGACTAATTTAATGTATTGCATGTATAAAAAATTTATAAGAACGCTCAAAAGTCGCTACAGGTAAGAAATCTTAAAATTAGGGTAGCTCCTTGGGGATGGTGCAATCTAAAAATTCCTAGAGATTTGGGTAGCTGAGAAAATTCTAATATTGATTAATACCAAACAAGATAGGTTTATCTCGAAAAATGCAATGGCTAGACGAAGAAAACTATTTGTTAGGTTTGCTTATAGAGCAAATAGCAAAATTAGAAGATCAGGACTTTAAAGGGGTATAACTTTGCAGGGCGTGGTCCGATTTCAAATCTGTTTACAGATTCGGGTTATGCGTAAAATTCTAGACTAACAAGATGTATCGCATGACTAAAAAAATTTTATAAGAACGCTCAAAAGTCGCAAAATTTAGAAGATCAGGACTTTAAAGGGGTATAACTTTGCAGGGCGTGATCCGATTTCAAATCTGTTTGCAGATTCGGGTTGTGCGTGAAATTCTAGACTAACAAGATGTATCGCATGACTAAAAATTTTTTATAAGAACGCTCAAAAGTCGCAAAATTTAGAGGTTCCGGACTTTAAAGTGTAACTTTGCAAGAAGTAGTCCGATTTCAAATCTGTTTGCAGATTCAAATTCTGCGTAAAATTTTAGACTAACAAGATGTATCGCATGACTAAAAAAATTATAAGAACGCTCAAAAGTCGCTACAGGTAAAAAATCTTAAAATGGGGGTAGCTCCCTTGGGGGTGATGCAATCTAAAAAATTCCTAAAGATTCGGGTAGCTGAGAAAATTCTAATATTAATTAATACCAAACAAGATAGGTTTATCTCGAAAGATGCAATGGCTAGACAAAGAAAACTATTTGGTTCAGATGAAAGATAAAAAAAATGGCTAGTCGAAGAAAACTTTTTGGTCCAGAATGTGTGAGGAAATGTGGGATTCTGGAGGAAATGTGGCAGTAGATTTCTTGAAAATGGTCTACTATCTTGTTATTGTTTTTCTTTAAAAAAAATATTTAACAAAACCCTGTATCTAACATGGAAGACGTTTTAATATTATGAGTCTATTAGAAATAATTTTCACTCATCTCCAAGGTTAATTAAAAGTTCAATATAATACTTTAATCTATTAATTTTGTTGGGGTGCCAATTACCTCACAATGTCATGTACTTTAAGTGATAAGATCTTTCTCAGAGTCTGCGGTTAAAATTTAAAATTTGTGTACGAATCTCATTTAAAAAAGAAGATATCATGTATAAGAGAATAGACAAGATTCATTTGCTTCAAACTATTTTCGATTGTTTACGACAGCCATACTCAACCTTTTTTTTTATAGAGGCCACAAACACGTTTCAGTCACGGTAGCCCGGGCCGCAAGTAAAAAATAATTAGGTGTATAAATGAAAAAGTAATATCAACCTAATAAATTATTTAGTTTAATGTTAAAAAGAACTTTTAACAAAGATGCTTACTTACTTATATGTATATCTAATGAGACTTTTGGAACTGAGAGCATTTTTTTAAAACTTTATCAATATCTGGCTTGTCGTTGTATGCTACTCTTATTATATCATCCAAATGGGAATCTGTCAGTTTATTTCTATATACACTCTTTGTGTATTTCATCTTTGAAAAGATGATTCGCACTATACGTTGACCCAAAAATGTTAGCATTATTTGGGCACATCTTTGCACGCTTTTATATTTTTGGGGAACAATGCTCCAAAATTCCACATATTCCTTTTTCCTTTTTCTTTGAAAATTACTTCCAGGTTGGTGTCATTTTAAAATCAATAAATTCATCAAACAACTCCGAGTAATTACAATTTAAAACTGAAGCCAACTCAGAAATAGTTGGTGTCTTTAAATGCCATGGATTTTCTACAAGTAACAAACAATTTTTTATTTTTCTGAGATCTTGAAACCTTTTTTGAAATTCGTTTAATAGTGCAGTTATAAAATTTGAAATTATGGAGCAGTTTTCTTCTGAAATGTTAATACCGTCCTCTCTGGTTTTTATAACAGTTGGAAAATTGTGCAGCTGTTTGTTCTGTATTTCATTATAATAAATACTTAGCTTTTCCTCAAATGCAAACACTTTATTTGCCATATTGGTCACTATGTTATTTTCGCCTTGTAGACTCTGATTGAGATTGTTTAGTTTTTCCGTAATGTCACATAGAAAACCTAAAAGACACCACCATTCATCGTTTTGTAATTCTGGGTACCCTTTATTATTTTGCTCTAAAAATAGAATTATTTCATGGCGTAATGAAAAAAACCTTTTCAAAACCTTTCCTCTACTAAACCATCGCACCGAGGTATGCAAAAGAACGTCGCTGTGCTCACTTCCCAGTTCTTCAAGAAGGGTTTTAAATTTTCTATGGTTCAGTTCTTTTGCTCGTATATAATTGACAATATTGATAACTGTTTTCATTACAGCTTCTATTTCTGGTTGTACAGCACGGGCCGCCAAGTTTTCTTGATGGATAATACAATGGAATGTTATTAAATTGCTGCAATTATATTTTTTCTTAAATAATGAAATGAAGCCATTTTCGGATCCAGTCATTGAAGGACAACCATCTGTACACAAACACACGATTTTTTGCACATCAATTTCACGATGTTCTAAAAAATTACAAATAGTATCAAAGTAATCCGTGCCTCGGGTTTGATCTTTCAATGGCAGTAATTTTAAAAAGTTTTCATGAATTTCATTGTTTTCTGTACAATATCTAGCAAACACCGAGCACTGCGATGTTGCTGAAATATCGGTGCTGGCATCAAATACTAAACTGAAAAACTTGCATCTTCTTAGATTTTTTAATATTTCATCGGAAATAAATTTAGAAATGTCTTCAATACGCCTGGTGCAGGTTGAATACGAAAGCTGTATTTTTTTATATCAGATACTATTTGTTTTTTGTTACTGTATTTATCAAAAAGTATATTAGCAGCACTAATAAAGCATTCCTTTACAATTTCCGCATCGGTAAATGGTTTCTTATGCTTACCAAGAATGTAAGAAATTTCATATGATGCCTTTGTTACCGCCGAGTCTTGTGATAATGCCGCGAACATAACATTTTGTTGCTCATGCAATGATCTCTTAAAAAAACTCAATTTCTCATTTCTCAAAGACGATCCGGGAGGAAACGTTTTGTCGAAATCTTTGTTTTGAAGTGAAATGAAGAGAAATATTGTATTTCTTCAATATGATACTTTCCCGACATATCAAACAAGTAGCTGCGTTGTTTTTATTTTGCACAACAAAATAATCAGATTCCCACTCATCTTGAAACAATCTATTTTCTCTTGATATTTTTCTTTTATACTTCGACGACACTCCTGACATTATTTTGAAAATAATAGGTATACTTAATTTACAAAACAAAACTATTATTTGGCAGAGGACGCGGGTACGTACACAAATTTAGTTTAATAATTTAGATTAAATTTATAACAAGTTTAGTTTCGATCGACAATCAAAGCGACACGCACTTAGGTCCATGGATCTTACGTTCTGGCCACGCGCAAACACGAGCGGTGGGGCGACTTGCCAATTAGTAAAACACACGTCTCATTACACATGACAAGCAATGTTTAGCTTCGCAAGTCGCCCCGCCATCCGCGTTTGCGCGTGACCAGACCTTTAAGGGGATTCCCGACGCCGCGTATTTCGTATCGTTCGCGCAACCATAGATTAGGATAGTTTGCGTTTCCAATTTAAGCAAATTATTGATATCGAAATTTGAAGTTGTTTACAAATAAGTTGTAACTACCTAGTTTAATAATTGGGCCAACCAAAAAGCCGCAGGTTAAGTATAGCGAGTTTACGAAGTTATGACCTATCTAAAGAATGTAATTTCTGCAAATTTACTTTGAATTCGTCCAAGAGTGAACACGTTTTACATACCGCTGTTATAAAACTACATAAGTAACCACCGAACTAATTAGTTGAAGGGTTCGGAACACTATAACAGAGTATTCATTTTCTATGAAGAACAACTGAAGGTGGTTCCATAAAGCGGCCTCAAAGTTTATTGGAATAAAATGATATATTAACAATAGAGTATTTAAGAACGTTTAAGAAGTCTTCGCCATCTTAAATATTTTCAATTGTTATGTGCAGATGGAATTACGGCTAGCATGAGTATTTACCTTGTATATTAGCTTATATGAGACCTATTTTGCAGCATGCTAGGCGTCTATCAGCATCGACTTCGATCAACTATTCTACGAGCCTTAATTTGTGGCGATGAAATTTATTTCCTTGTAAAGTCTTTAATACAATTGTGTGCGAAATATCACAATTCGATTTACGCAAAAGTAATAAAGATAATTTCAGTTGTTTTCGCCGTTACGTAAAGATTTAAAACCTCCTTCAAATTCCTACCACCCGATCCTTTTCATTATTTAAAAATTTTGAGATGATATATATATATATATATATATATATATATATATATAAAATAAAGTATCTATAATAACAGGCTATTAGGTCTGCTGGTTAATGAATTAAACTCTTTATTATAAATTCAAGCTTTCGGTTTTGGTTTTTTTAAACCTTTATCAAGAATATAATGTGAGGTTTTTTAAAATAGAATCGTTGATATAAATAAAATTCATAAATATAAATTAATAGTGTGATGTAGAAAGCTTTTAACAAAAATAATGTGATACTTAAATAAGAATATCACATTATTTTTGTTAAAAGCTTTCTACATCACACTATTAATTTATATTTATTATTTATATCAACGATTCTATTTTAAAAAACCTCACATTATATTCTTGATAAAGGTTTAAAAATAAAAAAAACCGAAAGCTTGAATTTATAGTAAAGAGTTTAATTCATTAACCAGCAGACCTAATAGCCTGTTATTATAGATACTTTATTTTATAATCTGCAAGGTCGTTACACACACACACACACACACACACACACACACATATATATATATATATATATATATATATATATATTATTGTGATTCTTACAAAAAGCCTCACCAGAGTAAAAAAAATATTCGAGCCTCTCAAACTGGGCACCAAGATTTGCTGTGATTCTCGCCCTGTTGAATCTCTTCTGATAATCGCCACTTTACTCTTTCTGCCTCGGCTGCTCACCTAGTTCAAACTTTCATTCTCATTCATAAAAAAAACAAACACATTCCTACCACAAACATCAACGTTAACTCTATTTACATCAATATTCATAATACATTAAAATTTCAAAATTAAATTTCAGCATAAATTTCAGTATCATAAAATTTCAAGTTTAAATTTATCATCAGTTTTAATTTGCATCCAGAATTAAAGTCCTGGTAGAATGCATACTAATTAAGTTACAATATGTGCAGACCTAAGTCTGAATAAAAGGGAGCATCTTCCACCCCTTTACGTTAATTAAACAGGTTAGTCTAATTGAGCTCAAAGACAGACCCAAATTTTCATCATAATCAAAACATAAACTGCTAAATACTCCTTTCTACTTATACAAAAAAATTTCACCTTAAAATTAAAAATTTGTTGTTTATACAAATTCACTACTGTCTATTTTATCAAACAAATTGTAAGAATATCCAACACACACCAAAACATCAAAGTTCGAACAAAATTGTATAATTTACCTGAAGGTTACTGCACTCGTGGCTTCAATGTACATCGGACTTGCTAATTCCACCATTCCAGCTGGTTTATGTTTACGGCTTCAGATTCTGAACGCTTTTTAAAATTCATCTACAACACCATTCGTTTAAAAAGTTTCAGGGCTTTTCAGGAACGCATCTATGTATATCTAAATCTTGTTTGTAAATCCAATCACGTTTACTAATAACATTTGATTACTCACTCTCGAAAAATAGCACTGAAATTCATACTTCTTTCCCGCTATACCCAAAACTGCCTACTTTTGTTTATTCATATATCGTTACAAATTTGGATAATTGGTACAATAATACTCGCAAATATAACTAAACTTTATTACCTTGTATCTTCTTTTCTAAGTGCACTAATGCATAATAACTTGTATCGTAGCACGTAAAGAGCAAACTGTTTTAAAGTATTCAATAATCACCAAAATATAAGAGCAAACTGTTTAAAGTATTGAATCAAAATCGAAAATCTAAGAGAGCGAAACTCCTATAAACACGTGTTTATATAATAGCTCGCCTGCACGTCGGTTTTGTCCCTCAACGGCCAGTTTTTAGTTTTCAGTTTTCTCTTCTCGACAGTCCGGCACGCGATTCTACCAAATTTTTGCACTCGTGCCAGTTAAATCTAAGAAATTTTCACACGGCTCGCAAACACGTCCGAGAACAACTAATTACTTTTGTATAGAAATTGTTGTGTTTTCACCTCTCATATCTGCAACTTATTTCACCCAATCGCAAACCCAGTGACGGTGCTCAAATCACGCCTTTTATTATCCGTGTCTCTGCCTTGCGCATTGTATCCGTCTTTTTCTAACCTGGCCTTAGTGGTGCAAATCGATATTCTTTACTATCGGTTATTTCAGTCCACGTGGATTCATATGTTAATATAAGCTACGGTTTATCCGACCGTTTGCAATATACGCAGAATTTTCATGTTTATCAGCTCGAATTTATTAGAATTTGACATTTAAAAATACGCAGGTGTTCAATCGTAACATTTTAAATAACACTTCTACGATTTGAATATTCCACGTATTCTAACTTTCTAGATATATTTGTATGCTAGCAACGCGTCTCATATTTGGTATTATTGGGTTTTTTTAAAAGCTTTTATGCCTATTATACCTTAATAATCGTTCAATTAACTCCAATTAAAATAATAATGAATGGCATTGACTTCTACCCTTTAATTTTTAGTGAATTCTAATTAAATATTAATTATTATTTGTACATTTTGTTTAATACTCGTTACTTGAAACTTGAATTAATTAATATAAATTTTGCACGTAATTTCTATTTGTTTCTTGGAACAATTAAATTAAATACAAGTTGAGCATTTTAATTATGCTTCTTTTTATAGAAAGCGTCTAGTGAATAATTTAAATCCCTTATTTTTAATGAAACGCATAAATGTGTATGCTCCACGTTTTAAAAACGCGTATTATCTAATAAAATTCCTTATACACGGTGATTAAAATTATTTGATGTCGTTAATTAATTTTCTACCCTGGTCTAAATTTGAGTAATATATATATATATATATATATATATATATATATATATATATATTCTGCTTTGCAATTAATGCAAAAAATTTAGAACGAATAGAAAGAAATAAAAATTAAAGAGCTATTTATGCAAATTCGATCAGGAATACTGCAGGGACTTTACTAAAAATTACTTGCATCACCTCCGATGATGACTTTGTAACGGGTTTCAAACATATCAATATCACTATCAAAATAAAAAAAGTTACTTACATAATATCACCGAGCTTGAGTCTAGTTTGTATAAGGGCACATGATTTGTGGTCCACAGTTGTAACAGCTCTACGTCTACGAACATATCGGTTGTTGTGCGGCATTGCTGCCAACTCTTCTGCGATGGAAGCCATATGCGATGATCTACGGCGTCTGTTGGACAAGTGTCTTCCTGCTAGTCCTCCCAACATTCTAAAAAAAAACACAAATGTTAATTAAAAAATTCAGCTTTAATTGATAATTTCATCAATACTTCTGAACAATGAAAGCTATCAAAATAGTTAACAATCAAGGAATGCAATCCACAAAATCGAAAACTGGAAGCCATATAAAAAGCATTTCCTCTAAGAACGATTTTCTAGACCTCTAACTTAATTCTAGGATTCTAAACTGGAGTCCTGCTTCTGAACTACTGAAACCGTCTATTCGGAATTGCTTTTCCTTTTCCAACATGTGTGGGAGAATAAAATATTAGTGCATTAAGGTTGTGGCAGAACTTGACAAATGATAGTGTATTGATGATAATGATGATATATAGCTTCAAAGTAAACCAAACATAAAAACTTTTAATTTCAAATCTAGTTCGCAATGGAATCTTTCATTGCTTAATGTTCTATTTCATGGAAAATATAAAATCAGCCTTTAAATTTAGGGGATAGTTGGTATGTTCTACACAATGATTCATTGTTTGTTGGTTTTGGAAAAACATTCAAATTACCAAAGTCGTAGTAAATTTTAATGGTAATTACATTATTAAACATAAAATAATAAACGAACACTGCAGATGTCAACTGTTTGAAAAACAATCAATCTTTTGAAATAGAAAACCGGATAGATTATTTGAAAATGGATAACTAATATACGAGTACATATGTAATTTATCTGTATATACTTAATAAGATGAAATAATAACTTAGACTTTTATAAAAATCCTAAATGATCATATTCCAAATCGAGCTAGTAATTGAAAGTGTTGACTATATCAAAGTACACGAGCTGAACACAGAACAAACTAAAGAATCGCGAGAATTTCCAACTCATTTTGTTAGCGTTTGAGTGGGGAGGCGTCTGAAAGCATGTAGCTTGATTATTTGTTTAATAAGTATAAGCAAAAAATAATTATAACTTCATAAATACATAAAATAAAAGTAAAATCGTTAAAATTGAGCGATTTTTAATTGTTTAAGTAGTTAGGACGTCTTCGATAATCTTCGGAACCTTTCGGAAGATTTGGTGCTTGCTTGTGAAACCAAAATAAACTCAAACACTTATTAAATGAATGTTTATATAGCTTGAAGGCGGTGAAAACGGTTTCGGTGGTCTTCGGAACTCTTCGGAAGTTTTCGTGTTTTACTTTTGGCACGACGTTAAGTTACAAAGAGTTATGATTTAAAATTAAAAACTACTAATTTACAATATTTACAAAGTACAGAGGATTCAGAAGTCTTCGGAACTCTTCGGAAGGGTTCGGAATTGATTTGTGAAGTCCAGTAAGAACTTGGACGGTGGTGATTAGAGAATATTTACAAGTTTGGGAAGCCCAGACGTCTTCAGTGATCTTCGGTACCCTTCGGCAGACGTCGTGGAAGTGGTGCCTTAGGCCTCGTAAAGTACGTCTCCGTTAAAATCTACGGGGGTGTTGTCTCGGAGGTAGACTTGGTTGATGCAGTCGACGACATTACAATAATCCACCTCTTGGGATGTACTTGCAGTAAAAGTGGTTTGAATATGTTCTTTCGGCGATGGTGGCAGAAGCGACAGAAGCCTTGGGTGCGGTTGGATCGAACGGATCGTACGTCGAAGGGCGTTTTGTGCTTGCTTCCAATTTGCCTGGTGTATGGAACGCACCTTACCACCCATACGTAGATTATATAACTATTCACAACGAATTATAATGACGTGCCCCAGGTACGGCGGCGGACAGCATCACTGTCGGAGAATACGCAGGCTATGGAGAGCACTGCGTGTTGAAGTATAGCAGGCTATGGAGAGCGCTGCTCGTTGAAGGTTTTGCTGGCTATGGCAAGCACTGCAAGAGGATTCTTTAGGCTATGATAAGCACTAACGAATGTCTTCTGCAGAATTTGAAATTATATTTATACACTTCTACTTCCTATTCTTCCTGTGTTGAAAAACGTTCATGATGTCTTTAACTAATGGAATTGTGTATTTCGAGTTTTGAATGTAAAAGAATCTCCAATTTTTTGTGCTACCCTCAAATCAGAACGCTCATTGGCCAAACAAAATTTGGACATTCTTTTACATTCGAAAATTGATACACACAATTTCATTGGTTAAAGACATCATTAACGTTTTTCAACACAGGCAGCGTAGGAAATGGAAGTGTATAAATACAGTTACAAGTTTTCCGAAAGACATTCCTTAGTACTCCCTATAGCCTAAAGAATCAACTAGCAGTGCTCATCTTAGCCTGCTAACACTTCAGCGAGCAGTGTTCCCCATAGCCTGCATATTCTCCGACAGTGAGGCTATCCGCCGCTGTACCTGGGGCACGCCACTATAATTCATCAATAAATTGTTAATAAACTACGTCCCGAGAATCCGTTTATTGTGATGACACCGATTGCGTCTGTCAACTTTATCTTCGGGAAAACATCACCGAAGAGTTCAACGGCGACGCATTCGACGATGCCTAAAGCACCACTACCACGACGTCTTCCGAAGAGTTCCGAAGACTTCCGAACTACTCCAAACTGTACATACGTCCTTACCATAACTCTGTAAACTCTCACGTTGTCTCACAAGTAAAACACGAAACCTTTCGAAGAGTTCGGAAGACCACCGAAGACGTCTGGACCTCTTAAAACTGTAAATACTTTTCAACTATCGTCATTCAAGTTCTTACTTGGTCTCACAAGTACATTCCGAAGTCTTGCGAAGAACTCCGAAGACTATCGAAGACTTCTGAACCCCCTTTATGCTTGAATATATTTTCTTTTTTTATTTAATATTCTTTGTTTTAAGCTCTACCTAGGCTATTGGCCCATCCTAGCTTGTACAATCTAAGTGTAGGAACATAATCATAGTGATAATTTTATAAAATAGATTTCTTCTTTAAAGATGATTTCTGAATATTGTGTGTGGAGGTCTATTGCTGTGACTGGTTTTTTTGTGAGGTAAGTCCCCCTTTTCTTCGATGTTTGATGTAGGGGAGTAAGCAATGGTGTTGTGCATTTTGTGGAGTATGGAATGTGGAGTAGGTTATGTATTCGAGTGTTTAAGTGTTTATTGGGGATTTTGTGTTTAAGATGTCGGTGAAGAATTTGCTTAGTAGCACAGCATTGTGCGCGATAAGGTGTGTTATGCTAGGTAGTGGGGTGTAGGGATATAGGTTTAGTGCGGATTTAAAGTTTGAGCGAGAGGTGGATAGTAGTGAACATGTGTAGATGAGGTGGTAAGGAGTTTCAGGCGTGATGTTGAAGAAAATTTGCCGCGAGAGGTTAAAATTGCATTGTTTGAGGGCTGGAGTGGGATACGTGTTGTGGGATTTTTAGTAGTTCGGGAAACAGGTCGTATGTGTATCTGCCGGATGGGGATGTGGACCAGAGTTGTTGCCAGGAATGGTTTAACGATGAACGAATGCGGGTTTTCATGTTAGATATAGGCAGTGTTTTATATTCGTTAGGAATTAGGATGGTGTCGTGGAGTTGGATTGGAAGGTTGCGTTTCAGGTTACGGATTTTTAGGGGTGCGTTGAGTTGTAATTCTATGGGAGGGATTTGAAGAAAGGTATATAGGGCTAGTGTAGCAGTGGTTCTGTATGCGCGGGATGTATATAATAGAAAGGCGCGGATTATTGTATTTAGTTTCGTTCTAGAAGAGGGTGGGGTTAATGTCAACCAGGTATCGGATGCATACTGTATGATAGGGATTATAATTTGGAAAAGAATCAGGCGTTGAGTGTGTATTGATAGATGTATTGAAGTTGGGAGTGATTGGTGGAGGTTCTTTCGTATGATCTGTGTTTTTGGTCTTAGTTTGGTTAAGTGCGCGCGCGCGCGCGCGTGTGTGTGTGTGTGCGTGTAGTCGGGTGTCTATATATAGTCCTAAGTATCGTACGTAAAGGGAGAATTTAAGTGGGGTGTTTAGGATCTTGATTTTGGGAGGACGTTGTGGGTAGTTGTTATATTTATAACATAATTCTTTATGCTCTCATGTTGTCCCACCAGCAAATCACGAAGCCTTCCGAAAAGTTCCGAAGACCGCCGAAGACGTCTGCACCTCATCAAACTATAAGTCGTTATTTCAGTTTTTACTCGACCTCACAAGCCAATTCCGAAGCCTTCTGAATAGTTCCGAAAATTTTTATACCTCTTTAAATTGTATATACATTCATTCAATAAGTGTTTAAGTTTTACTTGGTTCCACAAGCAACAACGAAGCCTTCTGAACAGTTCCGCAGCTTATCAAAGACTTTCGAACTACTTCAAACTGTACAAATCATTCATTTTAACCTATTTAACTTTCATTTGTATATATTTATGAACTTAATAATTATTTTGCTTTTACATATTAAACAAATAATCAAGCCAAACCTACATACTTTCAGACACCGCCCACTCGAACGATAACAAAAGATGGAAAAAATAAAGACCCGGACAGGATTTCAACCTGCATTTTAGACTTTCCGGGTTGATGTATTTACCAATTATACTACCGGGACTGGTGTTGAAATTGGAAAATTTTACGAATCTAAATCATGTATTGTAACAAAATTTTTGTTACATTAAATATCTCTAAAGAAAAACAGTTCTAGCCGTTGTTATTTTACGAATTTGTCATTTAGCGTGAAATCGTTAAATAGTTTAATTTACTATAAGGAAAAACACCTCTTTCCTATTTACATTATTTTCATTTATACGAAGTATTTAGTAGTGACTCCTACGCATTTAATATCTGCAAATACCCTGAACGTAACTTGAGTTGCATAAGCTACAGGCGTTCTGAAGTCCACTTGTGCAATTGCTAGACACAACGTCTGCGCGTAAGGTGACGCGATAACTAGGGTGTTGGCAAGGAAGCGAATGCGGCCATCTTGCAAGCAACTACGAAGAAGTACGCTTCGTTGGAAGATGAAGAGCCTTGTTTGCAGGTGGGAGCTGAGAATAGCTCTACCGTCGGAGAGGGACTAGTGGTTGCCGCGCGGAGGCGTCACAATAGAGCTCTTGTGAGGCCGCCCAGACAACCAGGAGAGCCGTAACAACATGTGAAGATAGAGTTCCATTAGTGGTGAGGCTTGTGTAATTAACCAGCATTATATAAAACTAATAGATGGTTCAATTTCCCTAGCACATTTAGGAAACACGCTTGACAATGAGATTGGAATTTGGTTGTGTATTATGGAATTACTCATTTTGAAGCTGTCCGAGGGAATGCATTTTGTAAAGGCATATTTTGTACCTTTCTAAATTTCAAGGAGATGGAATGCTATGTGTTTTAGTTGGTCTACTACATTTATCAGCATCACTGTCGTGTAATTAAGACAAAACCAATCAGGTACTTATAAAACTATTTACTGAGAATTAATTTTACGTACTAATTACGGTCAAAGTTTTGATTTAACATTTACCAAATCATAAGAAACTTTTGTTAAAGAATGTAAATGTCAAATTTTTTTTGCAAGATATGTTTATGCTCAAATCTCACGTAAAAATCAGTTTGAGAATTATACCCTAAAAATTTAATAGGTGTGTTGTTGAGATTTTGAATTCAGGCCAATCGATCTATAAAGATCGAAATATTTTGTTGTTGTAAGGCACAAACAGTGTCTTATATTTTATTTTTTTTGTGTGACATTTTCTTGCAGGTCCGACATCGCAGAAGCTGGAGCAGAGGTTTCCAGAGGTATTGCTTATTGTAATTTGTATGTTTTTTGGTAATCATTATATCCTATAGGTTTCTGCGTCTTCCTGTAGGATACTTTAGTTTTGTTTATTGTCTATATAGATGCAGTGGCGTCCATTTACGTTTTTTTTGTTCCCGTTGGTAGTCGAGCCCACCCTATATCCACGCCCAAACTCATTGCTCAGTCCCTTGGGAGTAATTCCCTAGACTAAGCCTGCAAAATTAATAGTTATAAGTACTGCGTAATTGTAGGTCCACCGTCTATAAGTCGAATTTTTGTTCATCTAATCTGACTCACTCTCATACATTACTATATTAAATATTTTAAAAAGTTATAAGTCGAGCCACCTAATCATATCTCAGGTATTTAAGCTAAGTATGTCATGTATGACCATCATAATAAATAAAAAAGAAAGCCATATACATCTACACCATACACTTTCAATTGCATTTTGCATTTTTATCAATTATATCCGACAGTGTATATATCTAAGGCCACCCCGTTCTATCCACCTGTTCTCATACACTCCATTTAAATATTCCCTCGCTAAAAGAGAAAAATGTGCTGGAGCTCTATCGTGCTTATATCACATTTCATTTCTCAGTAAAAAAAGGTAATTTTTAAGTGCTAAAAGTAATTCGTATTGTAAAAAATACCCGTATGAGTGACCAGTAAATCGACCAAGCAAAAAGAAACGCCCAATCAAATAATCTGCAATTATATCACCCCATACATTTAATGAGAACTGCACTTCTCGGATTATTCTTGAGGTGTAGTGCTCAATTTTAGCTAGCGTTCTTGTTTTAAAGTTCATGTTGTGACCTGTAGTACTGAGCTAGCGATGAGATGTTTTCGTCCTTCTTTATTGCGTTTTTATGTCCTTCCTTCCTAACACTAATTCTTCTGTTTGTCTGCCCAATCTAAGATTTATTGCAGTCTGAGCATGGTATTTTGTAGACTCCTAGATTCTTACATAACGGTAGTGAAAACCTTCTGCTTCTATTTTAAATTGACGTTAACAACTCAACTTACAAGATTGTCCATATTATTTAAAATCTACATTTAGAATCTGAATTTTCAAAGTGCATCTTCTGTTTTTTAATTAATTAGCTTTAAAGTAGCATTTGTGTTGAAGAATGTTTAAATCTTTATTGTCTTTTACAAAACAAATGATATTTCATCAAAAAACATGCAACTGTGCATGTTATTTGGGTTTAAAAATAATCAAATGCGAATTAATCACTCAACGTTATATTTTGTTCGGTTTATTAAAGAATAACCCCATATTGGCGATTAATTCTGTTTATATATAAAATTATCTCTTCGAGAATTTTCCTGTTCTATTTGTATATATAGTGTAGTGTCAGAGGGAGCTACCAAGGGTTCTAAGGGTTGTTTAGTAGAAGGTAGTGTATGCCAAGTAAAATGATCCATATATCTGATCACATAATTTAAAAATGTATGTTTGTCGTACTTTACATATGCTAAAGTATTCAAAAGGGTAGTTGAAATATAAGTGCCAATAGGTAAATTAAAATGACTTAATGACGTGATAAAATGCACAGTGCTCAAGGGTTTATACTAAGTTAGTATTAATAGGCCATTGAACGTACATTTGCCGTCCGAAAACCGGATGCGTCTATGGATGTCCACTATCAACCGCGCCGATCCAGGGTCATGTGTGATTTATTTTGGCTTTTGTTTAATTAGAATCAACTTTTGGACGAATATGTAATCTCAAAATTATTAGTTATAACAATGTCAAATGTGATTGAAGGATTGTAAAATCTTTAGAACCAATACTAGAATATTATGTGTAAACTATGAAAGTGTAAAAGGACATAATTTATGGTATGTGCGACACAATCTTAGTGTTTAAATATTATTAAACGATTTTAGTTTATGTAATTTGTAATGTAGTAGGCAAGTAATGTTATAATTATCACCTTGGAAAGTAAACAAGGGGAGTTTAGTTTGAATATTTTTGGTATAAAGACGTATTTTAAAGAACTGCGCTAATTTGTGTAAAGATTTTGAAGATTAATAAACGTGTTTGATTTTGAAATAGTTTGATTATTAATGAAGGGTAAAGAGCAGCATCGATAATAAATAAGTAATAGCGACGACAAGGAAGAGTAAAGATTTGTATTAGTGCGACGGTGAAGCGACGAATAGTAAGATAGATTTGGAACGATATTGATAAAGGCAGAAGGCATCTGATTGGAATTGTAAGAAGGAAGAATATTTGGGATCGATTTGGATATAGATTTATAGGTAGCAGGGCATTGAGTGGTTTATAAAAAGGAACGAAGATTGATTTTGATATGGATGTATAATGTAGCGGGGCATTGAGTGATTTTGAAAAGGACGACGATAGATTTGGATTGAGTACGGATTAAAGGCGGACGTATTAATTTGGAACAAGAGGAGCGAAATTAGGAGAGCACGCAAGAGCAGCAATTGGAAGTGGAAGAGTCAACGCAGAAACTACGACGGAAGAATTAGCGCAGGGGAAGTAAAATAAACGGGTATTCTAAATTCTAAAATTCGGGTCATTTATTTCAGATATTGGGAGCAACTAAAATTTAAAGAAAGATACCTGGAGGCGAGACGGAATTTCAACAGGATAGTGCAACCGTGTAAAGGCGCATACGGCGACGAGGATTTTGAGCCAGCAGTAAGAGAGGCCGGAAACAAAGTATAACCCAGGTGAGTGCTGTGAAGTATCTTGTAACGTCAAAAGTCATAAATTTGTGGTATTAAATTAATTTGGCACAAGGCCACGTTGATCGTAGTAAAAATTTGGCATATACAAAACTAGATTCAAAAATTAGTACTAAAACAAAAGAGTGTGCAGTTTGGTTGGGCATTGCACATCTACTTACCACTGAACCCACGGTAAGTAGGTGGACACCCTGAGAATAAAGAGTTCAAATAGTCGAGGCATTTTAGTAACAATTTTGAGTAAATAACCAACCAAACGTTGCAAAAGTACGGGGCGTGCATTAGATGTTTGCACATTATACAAAGAAAGTATTGAAATTTATAAGAAGGGGCGGGCGACGAAAAATAAGTTAAATAAATAAAATAAGAAAGGGGGGGGGGTAGTATACAAATATATATATATATATATATATAAATATTTTAGGTAGTTAATTACACAAGGTAAGTTGATAAATACTATCGTATTATAATGAATAAGATGAAATAAGTAGTAACCAGAGTCTTTATTACTCACTGTTCACAAGTCTAATTAACAGTATATGTCTTATTTATAGATGTTTTCAGTCCAATTAACAATGAAGCACTATTCACTAATGAATTTACAAGCACTAATTCTTAAACTAACTTCTTTAGGATTGGTCCATTAACAACACTAACACAACTATTTATTTATTATACACTTTGTCTATTTATGTATACTGCAAGCTGCATGTACATTAGACACAGCATATAACATTTATGTTTACATTTGAACTTCCCAAAAGCTCAACTACTATTACTTTACAACGATATAATTTATATTAGATATTCTAGTATAGACTGACCCTTGCATTAATTAGCGGTCTTATATATACTCTGAGTTAAAGATATGACTCATCCTCTAGTAATTACGAGAAGCTTCCCGGTGTATTGAGAATAAACAGTGCTGGCGGCGTTTTGTGTGTTTGATTGCTAGAAGAATTCTCGAATCCTGAAGACTATGCAGAGCCTACAGCGCTTGTGTGTTTGACGGGTTGCCTAATAGTAGCTCGCAACAATATATATATATATATATATATATATATTATCGTGTAATTTGTAGATTAATTATAGAAATATAAGGTTATAGGTCAAGCTAGGGTGTATAGTCACAATTTACGAGAAAGTTAATTAGGTATTTTAGACAATTAAGATATGCCATATTCAACGTAAAGTAGGCATTTAGGGTAATTTAATTGTAGTTGCAGCTTTGCGTTCATTTATTTAGTAAGGTATAGCATAATATTTATAGAGTAGGAAACTAGAGGTAAACAAGGTGAAAATACCGCTTTTATTCTAATTTCAAATAGTGTACGAGAATGTAAAAACGTTGCATATTCGTTAGCGTAGGATCATTATTCTTAAGGACAAACTAGAAACCTTTCAATTTAGCATATTAAACACGAAGCTTGTTTTGGTTAGGATAAGAAAATCAATAACTTCTAAGAATGTAAACGTACGTTACAAGCAAACACGGATGTATATCACAGACAAAGACAGATTTTAATAAAGAATATGAAAGACAAGGGTACAAAAATAAATATAAGTTAGAGTGTAACTATTTTTTTTTCTCTAATTGGCTCCGCTAGCCTCACGCATGTGTGCTAGTGAAACAAACTTACTAGAACTACTAAAACACCAGCCCCACATTTGGTGTCAGTAAAACGAAGTCTTCCGACGTAACTAGGGGTCTATTCCTTGGGTAGAGCTATGAGCAATGGTGGGGTAAGTCGAAATCTGTTGGGGGGTCACACTCAAACTAAAACAAATAGGCGCCACCAAGTCCAGATTGATTCATGTTAAAAGCATAGCATATTTCTAAGGGCGGACGTGGAGACCCAAAGAAAAAAAGATCGCCTTCGGTGACAAAAACCTGTCTTAACAGAATAAGACGCTGTTCCTGTAAGAAAGAATAATAATTAAGTCACATAGAAAATGGGAACACTTCGTGTCCCTCAAATATGCCTAAAAATGCAAAAAGAATATTTTCTACATAAGGGTGGCATCAAAATTCAACTCTTATTGCTTTTCGGTTGTTAGGTTTGATCACACTTGATCAAAATAAAAAACTTTAAACTTAGGTTAATAATTTACTAGAAAGAATTCCTTTAACTTTAAATAAAATTGAATGCAACAAAATTAAATAATTACTTGTAGTAGTTTGGGAATTTAAGATAAGGTTTATCAATCTGTTTCTAGATCAAGAATATTACAACAAAGTGTACTTGTTACATTAATAGTTTTTAACCCATTCAGATCTGATTAGGTCTATTACATTGTCAAAATTAAAATACAAAATATTCTCGTTAAGTTACATGTGCTAATTTCAGTTTAAAATGAAAATGTTCATAAAGATATTCTCGTTTTCAAAGTTGGTAGTAATAAAATACTGAGCATCTGCTTTCATAAATACAAGTGTCAGCAGTATATCTCAAACAAACAAATGACGTAATTACACATGTTATTTTATAGTGAAGCAACGTGTTGTTTTGACTAAATAAACAGTGAATTTTAAGTTTGGCGCTGGGAAATCCAGCTTAGCAACAGATAAAGTGAATAACAAAATCGTATTTATACGTATCAAAATAAAATAGCGTGTTTCCTGAGTGGAACACAATTGAATTTCTTAAAATTACTACGAACCAAACAAAACTGCTTTCATAGGCTGAAATAGGATGTGCATCGTCATGCGGAATTAACTGCTTACATCCTAACAAAGTAGTATCTTGGCTCGGACCAACAACTGATCTCCTGTTAATTAGATCTGCTTTCCACCCTCTAAAAGCATGTGTTAAATTGAAGTGGTTTCTAAACGTTGATTCACAGTTCTAAGTTATTATTGTTTAACTTCTCATCGCCTAAGTGTTGTAGTGTTTCGTCGTCTAATCTTGGTTTGCGCTAAACAAATTTTCAAATTACATACTATAATAACGAGTATACATTACCAACCGTTATTCAGAAAATGTTTCACTTAATCAAACCGACCCGCAGGTCACTCGCCATTGTTCTCTTAAACATGCTGCTGCCTCTTTTACCTATGGCCGAGTGCCTATCTCGTGCTCTCGTACGATGGGAGGATCCCAAAGGGGGGGGGGTTGTCATTCCTCTCTACGCGCTTGCGACTGGGTGTGAAATACACCGCCATCCAAAACAACTAGACTAACGAGTCAAGATGCTGTTACAATGTAATATTTTAATTGTAAAATGTATTATGACTTTACTTAATAAAGGTGTTTAACTATTGTCGTACCTTAAATGAAGCGAATTATGAATTCGAAAATAAAATTGTTACAAGAGTTCGTGATATACACGTGAACAAAGAGAGTTCTATAGCCTGTAGATAGAGTAAGACGGGAGATGTTTGTATCGATCGAAAACAGGGTGAGGAATGGAGCGATGTAATTGACGTTACAAGTATACGCGCAACAGTTGAAAGTTAGGTAGGGCTGATATCCAACGGGGGATTTGTAGGAAGGGAACATAAGTGAGAAAAGATAATGTATAGGAGAGAGAAAGAAGGAATATGTTTTGTTTAGTTTAGAGAGCGTGAATGTAGTTAGAATTAAAATCCGTTGAGGCTAGTTTTTCGCTGAAAATTTCGGACAGTTGACGATTTTTGAAGGTATTCCAAGTAATTTTAGCTGTTTGTACATTGTATTTTAAAAAAAGCTGAGAGCCGTTGGAGGTTTACGTCGAAATTGGCAACGGTTAGGCCAGTTATTTTAGGAAGCGTGCAGACGGTTGGCGCTTTACCTAGAAATATGGTTGTTTGTTGTAGTTTTACGCGTCTAACTTGGTAAACAGGGGGGTACATAGGCCTTATATAACCACTACAGTGGGAGGTGAGGACGTTCTTTTATTCTTACGTTTTTTGCTTACCTACGAAGTTACTTCTAGTGAATGTATTAAGTGATATTTTATATAATTAATGGTACTTGCACACAAGTTGGTGTGGTGTGATGATAAGTCAACTTATTTAAAATCTGAAAATGAATAAAGAATTCTGGGCGAAGCGTATACGAAGTATGTAAGTACAAACGACTACTTTGGGTGTTGGAATGTACAAAAAATGTTAAAAATTGGAATTTAATGGTGGATGTAGCAATCATTGATTAGTTCTTTATAAATGGGAATATGCTTTGGGAACTTTAGAAGTTGGATGCATTTGGCTTATTGTAAATGAAGAGGAGTTTTGGGATAGCAGCATGCAGAGAGGAATGGTTCCAAAGACTAGAGCCATACTAGACGGCATCTTCTTCAAGGGCTGGTTTGCGGATACTTACTAGAGAATAGTTACCAGGTAACAAATTTTATAAAAACATTTTGTGGTGGTTATTGGCTGTGTTTCTGTTAACTTTTTGTGCTTTGGAGTGTTTATATTTTATGAATTTAATGAACTAAAAATTTTATGGCACTCTAGATGTAGATGAGAACTTATTTAGGTAAAAAAGTATAATTAATTTAAAGATAACCAGGCCATGTTGTACAAAGTAAAAAGGACTTATTTTATTTTCTCAGTGTTGTAATTTTGCACTCAAGTTTAAGGAGTTTTACTGTGAGCTCAAAATAGGACAAGGGGTTAACGTCAGGTATGAGGATAGCCCTTTTACTTTAATAGGGTATTTGTATAATGAGGTTATCGAAACCAATCACATTTTGAAAAAGAAATTGTTGATAATACAAGTAATACCATTGTATATAATGAAACGTATTTTGTAAATGTAATATTTATTTCGTGTAAATAGAGTGTGATGATTGTGTTTAAATTGTTAATATCAGTTTTCTTGTTCATACTTGTCGGGTCATTGTAAATGTGACACATTTCCACAAAGGTTCTCCTACTATAATTTTTTGGTTCAATAGTCAAAATTTGTGTATTTGTAAAATCTGATATATGATCTTTTCTGTTAGAGTGAATGGTCAGAACACAGGCATTAGGCTTTACCTTAATGTCATTTTTATGTTATTCTTTGTCGTAGTTGTTGGGAAGTCTGTCCGTTGTAAGATTCTGTACAGTCTAAACGTTTAATTTGGTATATTACGCATCTTTGTCTTTCTGCTGGAGTCCTGTCTTTGTCTTTTGAGAAAAGTAGATTTATTTTTTGTGAATTAGTAATGACAATTTTGATGTTTAGTTTTTCAATTTTTTTTTAAATTTTGAGGTCAAATGAGTGAAATAAGGTAATGTTTTGTAAACGGTGTTGATGTCAGGTAGTTTGTGATTGGGTATGTCGTTGTTATTGCTCGTGGGGGTGTTGTACAGTAACGAGTAGATCAATTTTGTAGGATAATTATTTGGAATCAATTTAAAATAACATTTTTAATTACGAGAAGCGTTTTGTGGATTTTACAAGTATCAGTGTTAGATTTATTTTTGACTGATATTAGAGTATTTAGATCGTTTAAGATAATCCTAATAATTTTTTGTGTGAAATTTTTTTACCAGAAGTTTGTGTTCAGAGTTTGATATACTCTGACCTTTATTAGTCAAGGATTTTTTCTGGCCAAAATAAATCTTACCAACGTGGAAATAATTCATAACTAGATGAAAGATCCTAAAAGAATAAGTTTAATTCTACAAATGTAAAATAAGGTAAGCCAATATTTTTGTTTGTAACAACGACTTTTTAGAAATTATTTTATGTTTGAAGGAAACGATGTTGTAAATGCTTTTGTATGAAAGAAGATATTTTATATTGTATAAATGCTTTGTGATAGTGCTGCGTTTTATTTCATTTTGAAAACTCCGTAAATTTTGCCGAGTCAGCCAAGCAAAGTGAAAAACGAAAGTATGTGAATAATTTTAAGTTTACAAACCAGAAGTATCTTTCCACAGCACTCTTTCAGCGATGCCCCCAACGCGAAACCATTTTCATATTACTTTTTCAGGGGCTCTCAGTGGGGCGTTATCGCAGTACTTTTTCAGTGGTATCACAACGTGCGGCCTTACCACAGCAATATATAATATATATAAATTTTGGCAGCGCTTTTTCGAATGAAAATCTCACAGCATACCACTACCTCAGAGAGATTCCTGACTAATCCTTTAATAATTTTTTAAGGTTTGCTGATAATAATGACCACTTAGTGGGGAAAATACGTCTCAAGTTTAAAATAATTTTAGTTAAGGGAGCATTTATTATATTTAATTTGAATCGTATTACAGAAATTCAATTTTATTATCCGTATTAATTGTTTTAAAAAATGTACAGAAAGATAATATGTACATATAGATTCTAAGTGAGAATTGTTTATATTATACTCTGAAGTTTACTTTTATTATCAAATAGTTAGTTACGTTAGCGAAAATACGAATAAGACGTTTATCGATCAACTTAGGATTTTTTGTTAGTTAAATATATGTTTGTCTAAGTATTTCATATATACGTACAGCACTTTTTAATGTATAACGTTATTTGAGCAAAAAGTCATCCTTCCACTTTGGAAATCAAGTTTGTACTAACAACTTGATCACGCGCTACATTATTGCGCGTATAACCAGCGCGAAGAAAACTTTACGCTCCTCTTTATACGAATGTGTAGTAAAGCCATTTGCCGACAGAGTTCGTTACTGGAATATTTCATCATAATTATATTGAGCAGTTTTAAAATACATCTAGCCGAAATAAATACAAATAATTTGTATAGACCGTCTTTTTTGTTTTCGTTCGAGAAAAATCCTGTAAACAGAAGGCGAACTAAAGTTTATACGATAATTGTAGATTTTAAAGTGCTTATACAGAAAGCGATGTATACATTTTTTATGAAATGCGAGACGATTAGCAGTAAAACACAGTTATTGGCGCAACATGTAGATCTTCATCCGTTAATTCCAGAAATGGAAAATCGGTAAGTATACATGCTTAATGTAATCTGTCACGAATTGTATTTCAATTCTAACTATACTTTAATTCTTATCTGCAAGTGCAGAATTGAATGCATGGTCCGATATTTGCATGGCAGTTCTACTTATTTATATCGATAGTGTTTCAAGTAATACAAATTTTCTAAATTAATTGATTCTGTAAGATTATACGTGGGTTTATTCAGTTTACCTTTGGGTCTCGTGCTTGGCCTGTGATTAATTTACCTATTTGAAGTCTTAGCCATAGCTCAATTAAGCTAGCTAATGCCCTCTCAATCCTAGACTATGCTAAATAATGCTAGCAGAGTTTAATTATACCTAGCTCAACCTAGAGCACCCCTTACGAAAGCTTACGCATTAAAATCATTGTATTTACAGACTGAATCGGCTGAGGGAGTGAGGTGTTAGCGTTAGCTCCCTCACCTTAGAAACACTTATACTACTGGCGAACACATACAAACTACATATGGTAGCTTGTTTGTGTGTGTGTGTGTGTGTGTATGTGTGTATGTGTGTGCGCGCGCGCGAGCGTGTGCGAGTGTAACACTAGTCCCCCCCGTAAAGAAACTAAGTTATACTGTTAGCGAAGGTTACTTGGAGCAAGCGCAACCTAGCCCAATCAAAGAAATAACTATCGCAAACATATAAATTACATAACGGTAACTTCTTTCTAGGAGCGCAAACTAAACAATACCCCATCATGGTAGAAAAATAAGTTATACTGCTGACTAGATTACTTAAAGCTCGTACAATATAAAACATCTCAAGTATTAGATAACACAGGTATAACAAATGGAAATTTGAGAGTGTAGGGAATGCAAGAATATTCATCCAAACAATACTTCAATTTTGTTATTTTGTTTTTAACAACTACCTTAATTAATATATAATTGTTCTTTTGACTTTGAGAAACTAAAAGATCAAGATATCCATGAAAAATAAAAAATAAATTGCCGAAAGATATCGAGAAAATTTCTGATTCTAAGGAAGCAGAAACAGAATGGAATAACATTAAATCCAGCTTAGACATGACGGTCAGAGATATTCTGGGGTATACACAAAAGAAAATCAGAAACCATGGATAACGGAGGACATCCTAAATCTAATAGAAGAAAGACGAAAACACAAAAGTGGATCAGATGAAACAGGAAAAGAGAGATGCAAAGCCATAAAATGGAAAATTATTTACAAATGCAGGAAAGCTAAAAAACAATGGATTGATGAAAAGTGCAAAGAGGTAGAAGCTAAGATGGAAATAGGGAAGACAGAGGAAGCATACAAACTAATTAGAATGAATTTTAGGGATATAATATGAAACCATATATAGCAAAAAAATAAGGAATGCAGGAGGAAACGTCATTATAGAAAGTGCAGGAAAAGTGGCTAGGTGGCAAGAATATATAGGAAATTTATATGCAGGAGAGGAACTAACTGCATTAGAACAGGAATCAGACATTGAAAATGATGACTTGGGATTGTCTGAAAAATGGTAAGGCGCCGGTTACAGACAAGGTACAAGCAGAAACTCTAAGAGCAGCCGAACAAGCAGTAACAGAACGTCTTTTCCAACTTGTAAGCTATATGTATGAAACAGGCGAGATACCCAAAGATTTCAAACGTAACATCATAGGAACTATACTCAAAAAAAGAGCCGCGGATATATGTGAAAATTTTCGCACAATAAATTTGACAGCACTCGTTTCAGAAATATTAACTAGAATTGTACAGAGACGAATGGAAAAACAAGCTGAAGAAATACTAGAGAAGATCAATTTGACTGTAGGTAAAACAGGGGAACACGGGAGGCTATTTTAGCTCTGAGGGTGATAATGAAGAAAACAAAAGAAAAGGAGGAAAGCGTGTATATACGGTTTGTAGATCTCGAAAAAACATTCGACAATGTAAAATGGAAACAAATATTCGAAATATTCAAAAGATTGGAATGAATTTTAGGGATAGACGGATAGTACATAGCTTATACAAAGAGCAAACAGCGGTGATAGAATTAGAGCAAGAATGTAGAGAAGTAAACATTAGAAAAGAGTGAGACAGGGATGTGCCCTATCTCTATTCATTTTTAACTTGAACATTGAAGAGGCAATGAATACTGTCAAATGCAGGAAGGCATTTAGAATTACTATGCAGAGACACAAGATTGATATGCTTAGATTTGCAGATGATATAGCGATATTAGCATCTAGCAAGGAAAAACTTGAAGCAGCTCTTAATGAAATGGAAACAGTTCTGACCGAGAAATACGAAATAAAATTTAACAAAAAAAAACTAAAGTACTAGTATGCAAAGGAGTATGCAAAAATACAAATAGGTAACGAGAACTTACAAGAGGTTAACGATTTCCGCTACCTAGGATGCCAAATACCCTAAGATGGGAAAAGCACAAAAGACATAAAGCAAAGATTAGTACAAGGTCGTGCTACATTTAACAAGAAAAAGCAACCACTATGTTCAAAGAAAACAGACATAGAAACAAGGAAAAGATTGCTTAAAACATATGTGTGTAGAACAACACTGTATGGCTGTGAAGCCTTGACAATAGGAAAAGCAGACAAGAAAAAGGTAGAAGCCTTCAGAATGTGGTGTTACAGACGTATGATGGTAGGGGAAGAAAGAAATATGTAGAAAACAGTAAAAAATAGGAAAGATGGGATGATAGGCCACATACTAAGACATGAGGGAATAGTGCGGAATGTATTAGAAGCAGCGATAGAAAAAAAGAGTAGAGATAAACCTAGGTTAGACTATTGCACACAGATAGTGAAACATGTAGAATATGGAAATTTCAGGGAACTGTGTAAGCTAGCTCAAAATAGAAATCAATGGAGGAATCCATCCAACTAGTCCGAAGATGAAAAAACTAATGACGAAAAAAATAACTGTACTTAAACATGATGATTATTATCTTGTAATATTCTCAACTAATGTTAATTATGCGACGAATGTCTAAGTGTTGGGGGATCCTAGGCAGCCACAGGCTGCTTAACTCCCTTGACATACCCTGCATGTGATTTTCCAATGCTTCACCCGATGGTACTACATTGGTCAACTGAAAAATTTTAAATTTTGCCGAACCCTTGCTGTTTCAAGCAAGGTAGAGATCTTTAACGTGCGTGACAACACTCACACACGGTCTCTTTACATACCACTGAATCTCGGTGAAATTGGACTTGTAATTAGAAAACAATAAAAGGGGAATCGAGCTGTACATAGGCTGTTATGGGAATTTCAGGGAACTGTGTAGGCTAACTCGGAACATAAATAAGTGGAGTTAAGCGTTCAACCAGTTTCAAGACGGAAACCTAATGACCAAAAAATAACTGCACTAAAATCTGATGATTATTATAAACAACTATAGGTGTTGGTTGTGAAATATTTTTAACTAATGTTGATTGTGCGAAAGAATATATTGGAAAAACTATTAATTCCACAAAGTCCAAGTGCTAGGAGAACTTGGCAATCAAAGGATGCTTATTCCTCTTCACATACCTTACAGTTGGTATTCCAATGCTCCACCCGAAGGTACTACATTGGCCAGGAAGCTATTTTCTTTTACTTAGAAAACTTGAAATTTTGCCGAACCCTTGCTGTTCCAAGCAAGGTAAGGATCTTTAGCGTGCATGACAACACTCACACACGGAACCTCCATCCTCTCATCCAAACGAGGGCGTATTTTTGTAAAAAATGCTCGCCTAACATTTATCAATCGGACCGTGTCGGGATGTAAACCCGAGACCTTGAGCATAGTAGTCACACGCATACCAACTACGCCACCGGGCCGCCTCCCCTTCACATACCACTGAATATCGGGGAAATAGGGTATATAACCGTAAAACAATAGAAGGTAACCGAACTGCATCAAGCAAGAAAGAACAGCAGCTATGTTCAAAGATAAAAAACACAGCAGCAAGAAAAAAATTGTTCAAAGCATATGTGTGGAGCACAGCACAGTACATCTATGAAATAGGAGCAGTAGGTAAAGCAGACAGAAAGAGATAGAAGCTTACTAGAATATTGTGCTTTAGATGTATGAGAATGATAGAATGGACAGACAAAGTTAATAACAAATAGGTTATAGAGGAATAAAGATATCTGCGGAAAAAGTGGAATATATAGAAGAGCAGAATGTATTCTAAGACGTTTTTGGGGGAATAGTACAGGATATATTACAAACAGAGATAGGAAAAAAGAGGTAGCGGTAGGCCGAAATCAAACTTTCGCATGCAGATAATGCTAGATGCAGACTGAGCAAATTTCAGGAAAATGTGAAGGTTAGTTCAGAATAGGAAACAATGAGGGTACGCGCCTAACCGGTTCCATGACTGAAGACCTAATGATGATAATGATGGGTTTGTAAATTTGTTCTCAGAAGACCCAGGAATGTGATTGGAGTTTATCCGTAGTTCATTGCTTACTCAAGTAACAGCAAAAGTAGATAAAAAGATGCTCTCGATATATTTAAAAAATATGGCTACATACCTCCATGTGCTGTGATACTTATCTTGTTGCTAAGCAATCGGAGATGAATCTCCAACACATCCCCACGGTAGTGTGTATCATTTACGCGGCTTACCATAACTGTAGCCGCAGTCTACGGACAGGGGCAATTCGTTTACGGGCCTACATAAACAAGCAATTTGGCCTAACGTAGGAGAGCCATTGGGCCTACGTCTAAGAGCTCAAAAGAGAATCTTACTAGTATTGATAAGCGCAGAAGAACTTACCGATGCATCCAGCTAATCCACTTCTCGTGAAAAAAAAGTGTATCGCTTTTGAAGTAATAGTATTAGTTACATACACAAAGAGCACAGGCTATGACCGCAAAAGGCAGAATTAAAGCGAAAATAAAATTAAGAAACGAGATGATAAGCGATTCAAATATTTGAGCAACACATGCCAAAAGAACACTTCCAAAGTAGTGTATAAATAGTTAACGGAAACCAGCAAATTTGAATACAATTGTAGATAATTTACGCTATTGAAACTTGCATTGTTAGAAATAAAGCGAACATATTCTTTGAAAAACAAAAATCGTAGATAACCGAGTACATTTGCTGCAATTATCCAACAATAGAGAAAAATTAAGGTATTTTGACTTAAAGTAAATGCACTAATAACATTTTACAGAGTGTTGAAAAGGTCAATGATATTAGGATGAGCTTTACAGGAACAAATCAATTTATTTAATTATAAAGAATGATCAGGGACGTTTCCGTAGTTATACAAAATATAGAAGCAAAAATCTGGGAATATTTAAAAAATCCCAAAACGAACGAAAACATTCAGCAAGGCACAATTGAACGTGACATGCTAAAATGTGGCAAATCTTTTGGTACTGCAAGTCGCGACTTCAACTGTTCTGAAGTTGGCATTGCGTTATCAATATTTATGACGATTTGAGCGCGTTGATGTAACGATTCTACGCAAGTAGGTGCTAATGAACGGAACTGGGGCAGCTGTGAAGGTGCATTAATTGGCAGAACCATTAAGGGCAATAATGTATCATTTGTATGTTGTAATATGTAGAAAAGGGATTGTGTTGTCTGAACTGTCAAAGTAGCGCTTGCAATTTCGTGCAATGTTTGTTTCGGAACATTTAATTGCACACAGGTACTTAACGGCTTGAATGCATTTGCTGAACTATAGCGAATTTGTAAATTCTCAAGTGCTAGCAGTGATTCTGACATTTCAAGTTGTGAATAACGTGCAACCTTGGATTCTCTACTACCAAAGTGCACGCCTGTCGGCATCGCATGCGACCTTTGAACATCTTCAATCTATTCCTCTACTTTGCTGTTACCCTCTTCACTTTTCATGTCTATGTCAACATTTTCTTTGTCCGTGGAGTTGACCTCAAGAATGGCATGCTTTTGTTGTAAGTACTCGAAGTCACGTTGCTCTAAGGTTGTTCTAACTTTTGCAATTGCAAGTTTTTTACGATTACGCGAAGTAGACGAGAGAGACGAGCGGGAGCAAGAAGTATGTGATTTGACATCGCATAAACACTTTGCAACGGCATTATCGTTGAATGCGGATGAATTTAAATCAGTGCTGGGGCCGATATGTGTTATCGCATTGGTAAGCTATAGTGCTACGCTTAAGTGAATCGACACCAACTCAAAACTGTTGTTGCAGTACACATAATTTTGCCATTGATTCCATTATAATAAAATTAGAGACTGTAAGGAATGGAAATTTGCGAGTATAAGGAATTTACCCAAACAACACTTCAATTTTATTATTTTGCTTTTCTAACAAATACTTCAACTAATATAGAATTCTTCCTGTTGAAATTTTGTGTAGTTTAAAGGTTTAAGCTTACGTCGTGCCTTTTTATTTTTATTCGACAAAGATTACAAAAATATAAAATTCAATGCCGTTCTGATTAGCAGTGAAAATTCATAATAAATTTTAATTACGTCGCTCTAGAAACAACAGGCAACAAAAGTATTTTATGGGAGCTTTTTCTGTTAAAACGACTAAGATATACTGCTGGGACAGATTACCTAGAGCAATGGCAACCTAGCGCATCCCAAAAAATAGCTAGCACAGGCATGGAAACTATACTGCAGCACTTTCTTTCTGGTTAGACTGAATTAACGTTTGACGCTCCTCATGCTGAAGCAACTCGGTTATACTATTAACGCAGGTTACTTAGGATTAATGCAACCTAGCGCACCCCAAGAAACAGATAGCGTACCACGAGAAATAGCTAACTAGCGCCGACAACAAAGTTGTAGCGGGATACTATTAACGCGTTCGCCAAATTAGAACAAGTAATAACAAAAGTCTTTATTATTCACTATTCACAAGTCTAATTAACAGTATATGCCTTATTTATAGATGTTTTCTGTCCAATCAACAATGAAGCACTATTACACTAATGAATTTGTAAGCACTAATATCTTCTTAAACTAAATCCTTAACCATTAGTCTTCTTAACAACGCTAACACTACTATAATTTATTTATTACACTTTTGTCTATTTATGTACAAGCTGACGGTACAATATACATGTTCACATAACACAAATTTATATTTACTATATGATTTTTAAAACGTAAATGACGAACTATCTATACACGATATGATTTATATACGACATTTGGATTAGAATAATTGATGTACACTCATCACTGATCTTATATATACCGTAAAATTAAATAGACGATTCATAGTCTGGCGTTTGCTCGGAAGTTCGAAACTTCTGTAGAATACACTTCGGTTATGCACCTCTGTTATGTTTGACGGGTTGCTTAATAGTTCGTAACACTGGCCCACTTTTAAAACCGTTACGTCCCGTAATTGTAAAAACATTTTGACGCCAATTCGCCAATGATATCGGCAGCTATCTCTTCTGATGCATCCATCACGTCGTTGGAAATAACAGTCAACACTCTTTTCTTGGTCTTGATAGGCAACCGGTTGATAGCAAAAAAACAAGAACCTAGATGCTGGTTCCCTGAGAAATTACTTCTAGCATATTTCGAACTATTCTCCAATCTAGGCAATCCACTCCACAGCCTAGCTTGGGCACCGCTAGTTTCGTTACTCCATTTTCCATTATCTAAGCAAAGCCTCCCATAGATGTTCATAACTAGGTCTTTGCCATGAAGAAACTTTGGTAATCAGTGACCAGTAAACATAACGATTTCCATTCAGAAGAACCGAAGCTTTTCCTACAGTTGGCTGCTGTTGTACTAATTTATCCACACATCCAAACTCTTTCTTGAAAACAACAGCTATTCCTCTTGATATCTGCAGAGATCTTGAGCTTGAGCAATGTGCAAGGAAATACTCTTCTGGTGCTCTAAACAGATCTTGCTGTTTTTCAATAACAACGCCAAATCTCGCATTAGCGGAACCACAATACGCCGACATGAAATTCTCAAAATCTACATTTGGCTCACGATTAATAACTCTTCGAACACCATTTTTATTACTCGAGTCTTTCTGGTTGTTGCCAGTATAAGGTGTTAAACAGGTGTTAAACGGTTTACCACAGGGAGATCTTCTGATTCGGTACACTACCTCATTAATTTTTTTTAACACTTCGTACGGGCCTTCCTATTGTCTTTGTAATTTTGGCGACAATCGACGCTTTTCTTGTGAATTGCACAAGCACACTAAATCTCCAGGTTGGTAACCACCTTCTTGTACTCTCATGTTATATTGTGATTTCATTCGATCGCTTGCGGCCTGGATATTCTTCACCTGCAACCTCTTTTCCAGATTTAAACCCAAACTAAAGAACACATGGTAGCCGCAATTCACATCCTAACATCACGCAAGCAGAAGAATATTCAATGCTGTCAGTTACCGAAGATCGGTCGCCAGTAGGAACAAATATAAATATTGGTCCCAGTCTTGTTGATGTTCAGAGACAATGTTGGGTAAGTAGTTTCCTGTTCATTCTTTTAAGCATTCTATCCGATTGAGGATGCAGTGGCGTAGTTCTAGTCCTCCTGAATCCAATATGCTTGCAGACCTTCCGAAACAACGTTAATTCGAAGTTCCGACCTTGGTCGGAGTGTAATTTCAACGGAACTCCAAAGTGACGGAACAACTCCCTTACTAGTACATTTGCAACCGTCTCGGCTTCTTGGTTAGATATTGCATACGCCTCCGACCATTTGGTAAAATAATCCAGTGCAACCAAAATGTATTTATTTCCTTACTCTGACTCAGGAAACGGGCCAGCTATATCAATGGCCACCCTCTCTGAAGGATTCCCCACGTTATACTGTCTCATTAGGGCTTTCTGTTTTGTGACCGGGCCATATCCAGAGGCACACGGCTCACATTTCCGGCACCACTCTTTCATATCTTCTTTGCAGTTCATACAATAGAATCTCTCTCATTCTTGGAGAGTTCTTTTCACGCCAACGTGCCCTCTGGAAATAACATTGTGCAAGTGCTGCAACACTTCCGGCACTCTGCTTCTCGGCACTACCACTTGAAGTCATCTCTAAGTGTCATCTGCACACTCTAGGCGTCGTTTCAAGATTCTATTTTTAATCACCAAGGAGTCACTGTGCCCAGTATGCCTTCGGGCTTCCAATTAAAATACTAATTTTTTCCCAAGCTGGTCGTTGTCCTCTACTTTTTCACTCCATAACACGTCCCAATTTGGCGTCGTTCTCCTGGTCTTCTCGTATTCTTCCGGGTTGTCAAGTATCATCAGTCACCATCATTCTATAGATGACACTTATTTTCTTTTCCGTTTTGGATCAATAATTGCAGTTTACCGGACAAGGTCTTCTTGACAGAGCGTATGCATTCTGATGGCTAGTTTCTACACGATGTTCTGTGTCAGAGTCATATCCCTGCTGCTCAACCGATTGTTTTTTTTTGTTGAGTACAGCGTATATGGCCAACTTCACCGCATCTGCAGCATCTCAGACCCTATCTTCTCGGTAGTTGTCTTTCCAGCCTTTTCGTCACACAGTTGATTAACTAGATTAACTAGATGATTCATAGTCGTATTTGCTCGAAGGTTTTAGACTTCTGTAGAATATACTTCGGTTATGCAACTTGCGTGTTTGACGGGTTGCCTAATAGTTCGTAACACTATATTATAGAAGCTTTTCTGATAGGACTGAATTAACGTTAGACTCCTCATGTTAAAGCAACTCAGTTATACTACTGGTTCACATTACTTAGGGCTAGCGCATCTTGAGAAATTCCTAGCGCAGACAACAAAACCATATTATCTAAACGTTTTTATGTGGTACTGAATTAACCTTAAACTCCACTCATGTTGAAGCAACTAAGTTTTATTGCTGGCACAGATTACCTAGAATTATTGCAACCTAGGATACCCTGAGAAATAGCTAGTGTACCCCCTGCTATAGCTAGCGCAGGCAAAAATGTATATTATGGAAGCTTTTCTGGTAAGATTAAATTAACATTAGGACCCTCCGAACTTTGCTAAAGCAACTAAGTTTTACTGCTGGTACAGAATACTTAGGGCTATTGTAATCTAACGCGCCCCAAGAGATAGCTATTGCAGGACACAAAACTATATTGTGGAACGTTTTCCGGGTAGCACTGAATTAACGTTAGACCCTCCTCATGTCGAAGCAACTAAGATATACCACTGGCACAGATTACTTAGTGTTATCGCAACCTAGCGCACTCAAAAAAATGGCTAGCGTACCCCAAGAGATATCACTCGCTAAAACAATCTACGTCAGCAGTATAATTATGTTCCTTTGACATAGTGATTGTGATAGATTAACGTTAATTTAGCTACACCTTCCGATTTCTTACCGTAATACAATACTTTTGACGCGCTAGCTTTTGTGAGATGTGCGCTAGGTTGTAATAAAAATAATTAAGCTGCGCTAGCATTATCAGCACAATCTGAGATGGGTGGTGGGGGATGGAGAAGAATCAAAATACTCGTTAAAAAAATAAGCCTCCTTATTCATAGTTTGGTTAGCAACAGTTATAGGGAGACGGATCACAGTGGAACAAGAGGATGGACGGCTAGTGACGGACCCACCTCAAGATCAGCTTAATGTTATAGACACTAACCTAATTTTTTTCAGGTTTTGCATTAATTTGTACGGATTCCTAGTTCTTACTGATATCTAATACAATCAAAGAAAATCTGACTTTCCCGAAAGCATTATATATTACTATACTGTATATGAGTCATAGGTAATATATTATTGAAAACCAACCAAAAATTTCTTTTCATATTAAATAAAATTTCGTAAATAATATTGTATTTCTTTATAATAACCTAGCGCTAACATACTTCAACAAAATTACAATTTAAAATTTTTAGATGTATCAAATTGACAGACTCAAAAAAAAACATAAATGATTTCCTAGAATAATTTGATTGCATCATTTCACACGCTCAAGTTCATAAGTTGAAAGAATTCAACCACAACCAAAAATTCCTAGAAAAGTTTAAATAAGCGGAACTACGGATATATTTTGTTTGTGGAATTTGAAGAAACAACAATTTAAATGTAAGTGTTCGGAACAAATCTATAGGTGTGTATTGGGATTAGTGAAAAGGTTAATTTAAATTAACGGAGATGTTAAACAATAACAATTAAGGACTTGAGTAAATTTTATAAAACAAGAAACATCTGTTTATGACGTCGATATTTCAACCTATAAATAGCAGAAAATTATTTCAACCACCTTCTTTGATTTTTTTAAGGTCTTTGGTTTACTAACTTTTTGAATTATGTATTTCTCTAGCTTTTTAGAGGTTCTGTTTGATGTTTGTTAAACAAGATTAAAAAGTATAAACCATTCAATCATAAACGAGCAATTTAAAGTTTATATCATATTTGAAAAAACTTATATAAAATAAATGTTTTTTTGTATCTCAAATTGTAGTGTTAGTCGTGACAATACTCAAACTAAATTAATATATGCAAACTTATCCACGGTTTTATAAAGCTGCTTTTTGATACACCATTCACTCGTACTCTCTTTAACTACTTCAGCATTTCGTAGTTAAATTTCGGGGAGAGTGGGGCTGCATTCATAATTAACATTTACATATGATTGTTGCTGTTGTAACAATGTCATCACTCAATTCCCATTTGCCACCTTCAATGGCTTTGATTCTGAAATAATTGTATTTTCGATACAAAATCTTTTATTTATAATACCTACAATGTATTATTCATAATTGAAGATTTTGCAAACAAAAAAAACCTTTTTAAACAAGTGTTGAAGAACGAATTTGTGAATGCCATTAAACAGACACAACAACGTTTAGTTAGAAATATTTTCTTTTCAATTTATTTGCATCATAACTTAAAGGACATGGCTTAAAATGACATTCAACACAATACAGAAAAGCCAGTAACTAACATACTAGTTCTCGGTACTAAAGCAATATGAAAAATACAAGCTCTAATTAATATCGCGTTTCTTACTGAAACGTGCGTGAAAAATAAAAAGTTTTTAGATAACATTTTTATTGTACTGAAAATTTAATTGCATCGTTTTTTTTGAGTGTATTCGAACTCCTAATTGCAACATAGTTTTGAGCAACCAATCGGAACGGTAAAAATACATTCACAATTTTTGACAATTAATATCCTACCGATAAACGCAAATGTAGTTACCACAATACATTTGTTCTCTGTGAATCATGCTTGTGCTCAGTCTGTACTACGCAACTAAGTCCATCCTATTATTTTAATTACTGAATCTGATCGTTAAACGCATTATAGAGAAAATTGATGCAAAAAGGCAAAGGTTGGACTACATAGAAGAAACTGCGGCAATACGAGAACAATACAAAGATGCCAGTTAAAGTTCGTGGCTTCTAGCGGTCCTTTTTAAAAAGACTTCTTTGGTCCTTAACACATTTATTTGTTTAAACAGATTTGAACATGGAATTTTACAATATTGAATTAATTTATTCTAAGTCGAAATAGTTAATACTTAACTTACAAGTGAGTTACCGACGAACTGCAATGTGAAAGCTGAACGTTGATGAACTGACTGGGAGTGGAGCTCCCTGTCTTTTTATAATCTCCCTACCTCTTTACAATTCTGTGGGAACTTGCGGACCTAATGTCCGCTTACCCTTGACTCTATTCATAATACTTAGTTGCTATCTTAAAAGCTATTCATAATTACAATGTTGCAGGCTTATTCTGCGTAATCTCGGTACGTGACTTCCTACGACCGTCTGTGACCTGACATCTGCAGTGTCACTTATCCTTGTGCTACTTTGTAGCGCTTCTGTTCACATGAGAACGTTTATAACTGATATATAATGTAACAAATTGTCTTTTAATTACATTGTTCCATTTTCCTAATATTTCCTAATAACTTTATTAGTTTCATAGGTATAACAAATGGGGGATCACATAACTTGCGTTAGACTGTAACACTTTAGTTTTAGGCAAATACGTGGTGCACTTAGTGCTGTATGGGTTACCGGAATTTAGGCGAGAAAGTCGCTGGTAATATGTTTGAGTTCTAGCGCAGTCCTAGTTGGATAACCATGCGCGTTGAAATAAAACGTAAAAGATCATTTGTGTCGTTGGCATGTAGTCGCTAGACAAGTTTTTTGAAAAGTTGGTGTGAGTTTTTGGGGCCGCCATGGGTAGAAGAAAGTTCCATTCGTGGCAACTGCACTTAGCTTGGCGTTGGGACCATAGCACAGAGCTCTGTTAGAACGTAGTTCTAACTAAGATTAAGTATTTATAAAACGGTTTGTTATTTAAAATATGGCGTTTTAATTATTACTAAAGGAAGTTTTAATCTTTAGCAAGCAGCTTTAGGTATATAATTTATGGATTAGAAAAATAACACAGATTCTCATTTGAATATCAATCATTGTAACTCAAGATGTAAATATTAGTTTTGCTAAACAAGCTTTCATGGATCTTAGGAAAAGATAGTGGACTCTAAATACTCTGTTAAACAGGTGTTCTGTATTTTATTGTTATTACTTAATGCGCGAAGCTTTGATGAGTACAGTTCTTTTCTTTTGTGATCCAGAGGAGTCACAACGTAAGTGAGGAACGTTTTGTTTGAGAAGCTGAGTTAGCTAAACTGAAAATAATTAGTTAGGAAATACGAAATTAAGAATTTTTGATTTACAAGTTTGAATGATATCTTGTTAAAACTAATCGTATTTTTATTTGGTGTAGCTTAGATGATTTGGTAAATTCTTTATGGCGTCATATTCTTTTGTTAAATATTTGTTAACAACAACATGTGTTATGATAAGAGTCAAGTTTTCCGTGTTTGTTTAAAACAGATGACACTTATGTTACTAAGCAATTTTTGTATTGAGATAATTCATGATATAGAAATAATTCAGTAAAAACTTTAGAAAGACTAAAGTACAAAATAATGAAAATTTTTAAGAGCTATATCAAAGATCTCTGATTACAGCATAAAAGAAAGTAGTAAGATTTTGGATAATTTTTTATGACAGGTCTAACCTGTTAATAACTGTGATTTTTGCCTACTTAACATTTTTCATCGGCATTCACATTCGTGCCATAGTATTTACACTGAAACATTTAATTTTTTTTTGTATATAGATGAAAAGAAATATATTTTATTAGATACTAGTCAAAACTCACAATCGTTTTATTTCCAACAGCTCAATAGATGAAAAAGTAACCTCTCCGTTTTGATTGAGATAAAAATAACTGAAGAAATGATGTTACTTCATTTCTAAATCCAGGTAGATATTATTCCCCTAAGGTTTATCTGCGTCTATCCTTACAATGAATTTTTGTGTTAGCTTTATTGGCGCAGTGGCGCCCTAATTTATTCAAAGACAGATTTAGTCTCAAAAAATACCCCGACCATCTCATGCGTCCGCAGGAATAGACCCCGAGTTTAGACCGAGAGAATGCTATTTTTCTTTCGCAACACCAGCTTGGTCCCACTACACCATCAATAGAGGCCAGTCTCAGAAAATATATACATAGCGAGAAAAATATTGATTACAAGACAAACACCATCCTATTAGAAAAAACCAGGAAGGATTAAAAATTATTATGTTAGTGGATCAACTTAGTTGTATCTGGGTTTTACGAGCTATATGCATTTGTGGTTAGTAAGAAAACTTTTTAGTTATGTGGGCGTTCTTATGAAAAAGAATGATCGTACTAAATTGGTATACTATTTAAAAATGTTAATCGAAAAACGTATTTATCAAAATGACAGATGACGTACCGAACTAAGGAAAGTGGGGTTAATAACCTTGGCTTACATCACACGTCAAGGGGATCCGCTGAACATTATATATTTGCTTACTAAAAAACCCTTTGGATCATTTGAAACCAAGGGTCTTACAAACCATAAGGGTAATATATTCCGAAAAGTGGTGGACATCCAACTACATAATAGTATGTGGGAGAATTAGAATTGCTTCCAACACCAACAAGAGGAAATCGAGCAAGTCAACAAATTACGTATGCAGAACAAAGTTGGAGAGCCACTAGCAATAGATTGCTATAAACTGCAAGAATTGTACGAAGAAATGGATTTGGTTGTTTATGGAATCAAAGACTCGGTGTATAGAGACAAACTTCGGTACATTTTACAATTCAAAACTCTCGGCGGTCTCTACGTATCCAATTATTGGCTAGAAAAGAAGATAGAAGACTTGGAGGTAGATTTGAAATTTAAATTACAGATAAAACTAGATACAATTAAAACCACTCCGAACAAACGTAGAGAAAGGACACTTTTCTACGGATAACATGGTACTAAAATTAAGTTTTACTTGAGTCGTGCTTGATTGGTTAAATGTTTTTAAATTAAATTGTTTATTTAATGTTAAAATAAAGCTTTAGAATAGTACCGTCTTGCTTTTTATATTAAAAAAGCTGTGACGTCAATGTGATTTTGAAAAAGTAGCTGGAACTAGGTAGCCGGGAACATAGCGTAGTATGTTTTTTACCTGTATGAATAATGTTTTGTTAGGATTAAATTGATTAGTAAGATGGCTGCCCTGGCTTCAGTTAGCAACTATACAATGACTATATACCTATATACCTATCCCTATTACACTTGTTGTGACATGTTTGTCTCTGTCTTATCCATGGGTGTTAAATGGACGGGTGCCTGATGGAATTAACATTGAGTTGTGAAGTCACTTACTCATTTCAACTGTCCAAGATATCCTACTAGTGTACAATTATTTATTTTCAAGCTCCTACTCATTACATTTGTATTGTATATCATATTTTTAAAAAACTTTTAGTACTTTAAAAGTTATATAATTCATTTTATCTTTACGATTAGCCAAGCATTTCATTAATTTAGAAATTCCGCGGCTTTATTTACCCAGCGTCCATAAACTCAACTTGCAATGTATTGCACATACCGGTCTCACAATCTGTTAAGTTGAAATTTCTTGTGTATGCTATCAGTCAAAAATGAAATTTAAAACGTTGTGTGAGAATTAAGTAGGATCCAAGGGGAGAAGATTTATATCCGCCGCGTTGAGGAGGTAACTACTGCAGAATTTAATTTAATACAAACTTTTTCCGATTTTGTCAATTTTTGCCACAGACTATCTTCCGAAGAATCCCGTAAAATTAATTTTTTAGTAATATCTGTTCTTGTCTATTGGAATAACTCCTGTTGCGTTACCTGGTCGAATTAACATGCCTTAAAGTGGGAAATAAATATATAAAATTGGAGCGAGATTCGTTTGGCGGAAACAGGAATGACTGGCGGAAAATTCTCGACGGTTGATTTTTTACTATTTTGATGAAACAATTATTTTTAGTGACTCCTCATTATGGGAAAGTTACAGTATGTTGCGAACGTTGCCGTGAACAGACGTGCAAACGATGTAGTCCGTAATCTAATTAATCTTATTATCTAAGTTTCTTAAAATAAGTTTAATTATAAAGTGCAAACCACAAACAGAAACAAAGGGCATCAAGAAAAAATAAGGTAGGAAAAAACGATTTCGAGTTTTTTCTGAATTTTACCACGCGAAGAAGGACTATTGTACAACTGTGTTCTGGACCTTTTGATGCACGTGCGATTATACATGAAGGTATGTTTTTAGAAGACTTTTGTTGTGAATTTTAAATTGTCTTAAACTGTTTTGGAAGACTATTTTGGGAAGTGGGTCCGGGTTAAGTGGTTCAACTTACGTGTTTTTCTAATACCATAGTTGTTTCCGCATACCACAACATATTCTAAACAGGAAAAGTTTACGTTCTATTTTAGACCCGTTAGTGTTCTGATTCTCTATTTATAACATTCGTATTAGCTGTCACAATCACAATTATTTATAACAATGAACAAGGAATTAACACCAAGCGCATTCCATTGAATGTCATGCTGTAATGAATAATATGTGAACTTACTTGAACTTGAACTAGTGTAAGTGATTATTATTAATACACCATCGCATTCTTCAAAAAGATGATCTTCTAGTGGAAGTATTATTGTATTACTACAACATTTTTAAACAAGTAGCATATTAGATTTTAGTATAACGTTTTTACTGCATATTACGGACTTTTGTCATTTCATTTGTTTTTTAATTAAATTTAAATAACTTAATGATAGGTAATATCACATCAGACAGCTAGAGTACAAAATGCCTACTCAATATTCCCCCAAGGATTCCCTTGGGGGTAAAACAACACCAGATCTTGACTTAAACTGACATCCTTCACTACATATCACCTCGACATCACTAATGCAGCTTGATCCTGCTTTTCAAAGTCAAATAAGCGTCGTACTAACACCCTCTGCCCATCGACCAACGACCGAAATACCACGGAACAAAAGATTGAGAGGAAGCCCCAGCCACAACAACCCGGAAGATATGAAACAGTCTATCTTAGAGCACCTAGAAAACCTAGGGACGGACCTTCTTAACTTTATTGACCATGAACTAGACCCAAGTAACTGTCTGCGAATAGGAGCCCATAAAACCTTTAGAGATAAAATAATAAAATTAATATATCTACAAGCCGAATTAACTGGCGAACATAAATTCATAAAACAACAAAACAACACATTACAAGACAAGATAATCGAAACTAAAGTAGAAAACAGCCATCTGAAACAACAATCAATGTTTAATCCAACCATGTCTTCAAACACGTACGCAAACGTGACGGCAATACTAACACAGACATACGTCAGTGCTGTAGCACAAAAACCGAAAGCTCCAAAACAAGACGCAATTTCAAAAGCGATCTCAAACCAAAATACAACGGTGTTCATAACGTCAGAACGTGGTGAAACACCTAGACAAATTCAAGGAATTTTTTCAAAAACAGTAAATCCACTGAAAGACAAAATTAAAATTAAAAACATATCCAAACAACCAACAAAGCAGTAATTATAGATACTGATAACGAAACCAAGGCAAACTAAATTTTAAACCATGTAACCCTAAAACAAACCCTAAATTGCAAAAAAACACGCAAGAAAAACCCTTAGTTATTATATACGACATACCAACGTACCTGAAAGATCAAGACGTGACAGATTTAATTTATACTCAAAACCTTGAACACCTACTTAATAGAGAGGATTTTAATAGGGACTTTCAACTTAGTTTCAAAACAGGACCGAAAAACAAACCGACTCAACATCATGTTGCGACGGTAAGTGGCAAAGTGAGGAATATATTAATAAATCTAGGGAAACTCTATATCGAATATTGCTGTGTTACAGTGAAAGACTTTTTAGTAGTACCCAAATGTCTACGATGTCTCGATCTAGGACACGCCACGAAACATTGCACACGCACCACCGATACATGTGGACACTGTGGGGAAGAAGACTCCAAGCACAAAAGGGCAGACTGCCCCAAGCACGGACAACACTCAGTTTGCATGCGATGCTTAAAACGTAACAAAAAGTGCGCTTCTAACCCTAAAGATTTCCCAACCCACAAAATGTTAATGGACAGACTCATACAAAAAAACCGACTATGGACAGTAAACCTAACCAAACTAAACACAAACAACCCTCACAAATTCAAAGGAACAAAGCAAGGACAATCACGTATCGACAACATCTTCAACAAACAATACAAGAGAACATGCACACAGACAAAATAGCAACCCACTCACAAACGGAATACGAATCTACACTCACACACAACATTTTCACACAAACACAAGCAACAACCAGAATGCAGCGTAAATACGTATTACCCCTAATGGACGACTGAAAGATCAGAATTGGCCAAATAAATGTCATGCACTGTGCAACTGTAAGGAAAGAGCTTAGACAACTAGCTGAAGCCTTACGACTACATGCACTTTTTATACAGGAACCTTACCTGGTGCATGGGAAGATTCCAAGCATGCCAGTCAGGGCAAGACAAATACATACAGGTAGAAACCCACAAACGGCAGTGGTCATTTTTGATCCTACATTGACAATCATGACAATCCAACGATACAGCGGAGAACACTGTACTTGTCTGGAGGTCTCAAACGGTCGGATTGGAAAGTGGATCTTGGTAACAAGCTACTTCTAGTACAAACTGGACCCCAGCCGTACATAAACAACATACGCACCATATTACACACTTACAACAACAAACCAATAGTTATTATGGCAGACGTAAATGGAAAATCTCCGATGTGGCACAGTTCCCTCACGCACGAACGTGGAGAACAAGTCAAAAACTTGATTGACGAACTACAACTCGAAGTAATTAACCTTCCTAATAACCCATCCACATACAACACCCATTCCGGAACAGGAACAAACATAGACGTTATACTGACAAATGGGCTGGCGTACAACTACATACAAGGCTGGCAGGTATTAGAACACCAAACCGTTAGTAACCACAACTTAATCACGTTCAACATTGACATGACAACCAGACCATTTGACACACCACAAAACTTCACCAATGTACAACAATACAAAATACGAAATGCAAATTGGAACAAACTGAGGAACACATTTGTACCCCCACAAGATATAAGATCAGATGAAAACGTTCACGAGTATACAAAACTACTCACCAACACAATTAGACGCACAATGGAGCAAGTGCTCCCAAAACAACGAAAAACACGACACACAAAGACAATTCAATGGACAAGACGCTTACAAAACCTAAAAAAGGAAACACAGCGAGCGAGAAAAAGCTACCAAAAGTCCCTAACGCCGGCCGAGAGAGTATACCACCTAACAAATTATCGACACAATTAAAAGACATATACCAAAAGAACTGGCTGACATGAAGAGGAGATCATGGGAATTATTCGTGGAAAGACACTTACAAACTGACGCCTGGGGAATACCCTATAAAATCACTCAGGGTAAAATCAAACCACCTATGACTTATTCAACTTTAATAAAACAAGACGATACATACACAAAAGACTGGGGTAAAACTCCGACACTGCTATTTCAAACACTTCTGCCTGATGACAACGTTCAAGACGACACTAACGAACAATGACTCAGACGACAAGGAGTAATCGACAGAAACCACGTAAGTAATCGACTACGGAACTGACAAGACGACAACTTAGATCCTTTCACAGAAGACGAAGTGAGATACGCATTATGCCAATCGAAAAGCAGGAAAGCACCCGGACTGGACGGAATTCTTGCGGAGATTGGCATAGCGCTACAAGATAAGTTAACACCGACGCTAACAGCACTGTACAATGAATGCATACGATAAGCTGTTTTTCCGAACATCTGGAAACAGGCGAATGTCGTGATTATCCCTAAAGGAAAAGGTAAAGACCCCAAACAACCGGGCTCTTACCGACCCATATGCCTTTTGAACACGCTAGGAAAAACGCATGAAAAACTATTATGTAAACGAATGCAGGACCACAGACAAATCACAGGTGTACATCCAAGACAATACGGCTTTACAGAAAACAAATCGACCAAGGACGCCATAAACCAAGCAATACAAACCATCAAGCAATCACACAAAAAATACATCCTATTAATATTAGTGGACATAGAAGGCGCATTTAATAACCTTTGGTGGCCTTTACTTTTTACAAGACTTACGACCATAAACTGTCCATCACAACTATACCATTCTTTCAAGAGCTACTGCAGGGACAGGTATGTAACCCTACAAGGCATGGAAAGCATTACCAAACATAAATAAAGGTTGCCCGCAGGGGTCCATATGCGGACCCCTATTTTGGAATATTGTAATGGATGAACTCCTGGAAAAGTTGGACACCGTTGACGAAGTGTTGTCGACGATTGCATACGGCGACGACATCTTGCTGGTGGTTGAAGGCAATTCCAGAAGGGATATCGAACGTAAAGCTAACATCGCCCTTACCCATACACAAAGTTAGTGCAAAACCAACAAAATGACCATAACACCACAAAAACTACATACCTTGTAATGAAGGGAACCCTGGCAAGGGACCCCACCATCAAATTAGACGGTGTAAATATAAGTAGAACACAAAACACAAAATATCTGGGCTTAACATTAGACGAAAAACTGAATTACTCTGCACATATAAACACCGTCTGTGCAAGTGCAACTTCTGCAATGCAGAACATTGCAACGCTGGCCCAAAGGACTTATAAGATACCACTTAATTGCGTAAGGCTATATCTCAACAGTGTTCTCGGTGCTATGGTATCATACGCCGCGAGCGCCTTAACACAATCAAACCTAGACAAAAAATTAACAGTACACAACGAAGTGTTTTACTGCGACTGACGGGGGCTTATGGGACTACCGCACATGATGCACTTCATGTATTAGTGGGAACTATGCTCTTGGACCTAGTAGTGAAACAACAAGCTGCAATATACAATCTTACACACAATGACAACCAACAACTACAACGCATCTTAAACACAAACCAACTGCCCACGACAAAGACGAAAATAAAGAACTACATACTTGCAGAATGGCAGACAAGGTGGGATCAAAGCACAACCGGTAGAAGACCGCCTAAAAGCCAAATACCTGGTGCCCAGTCGGGGATTTATTCATTACCTAACTGGACACGGACCCTATCCAACATACAGAGTGTAATAAAAAATTATTTCTTGCTTGATTTTTTTTTTATTAACTTTATCCTCGTGACTATCAGTTAAAAAATTATACCTAACCCTAACCTGATATCACAAGGTCGAGAATTTCTTCTTATTAATGTAAGCCCAAGGTAAAGTTGGATGGAAAATGGCTTGAGAAATAGAAAAACTCTTAAGACATAAACGGCTAGTCGAGTGTTAGCTCTGGGTAGATCATGAGCTTGGGTCATGGGTTGTCAAAAGACCAAAATATATTTAATGAGCGCCACCGTTTTTCAATACAATAACCAACAAAATTTAACTGTGCTTGTATAAGGGAATGCGGAAACCTTATCTTAACACCACTAACATAGCCATAAAACCTGAATTTCACTCTTTAAAACACACTTACCAAGACCTCAAACACCAGATGTCATGCAGATGTCTCGGCTTGACCTGTGAACAAACAAAGGTACAACATGAACACCATTTGTGTCCTCAAAAATATTTGCCAAAAATAAAATAATAGAATTTAGGCTTCTAAAGTATACACCCAGGGAATTTGTTTTCATTACACACAATTTCTAATCGGGAATGACTTGTAATTTTTTTACTTGAATTCTAAATAATAAAAAGTTATTCAAAAACAAAATAGATTCTATTTGGATAAATTTCTGGATTCATGTAATTATAATATTTAAATTCGTATCTCTAAAAAAATTTTCACTTAATTATTTTTCTAGAACAGAAATATACTAGCAAAGTTTTGCATTCAAAAATAAGAAGATCTCTGAATGGATCTTCCTACAAAATTTAAATACACTGGCTTGAAATTTTCTAAATTAATCATATTACATAATATTCTTTAAGCCAATGAAGTACTTCGTCGACCTTCACAGTAAAATTTAATTATCAAAGTGCTGATATTGTAGAATGTAATTACTCTATGTTATTTGTATTTAACAGTAAGTACGTGAATTTCACATGTCGATGAAAAATGAAAGTTCATGACCTCAAAATATTTAAATTTATTTTAAATTAAAGTAAGACAACATGTGACGTCTAGATAGGACAACTGAATCTATGTTTTTTATATATCTGACAAAATGTCATTCACAACCTTATTAAATGTACAATTTGTGTACATGTACAAACATTCTGGCAAACAATAGATTTGTTATTTAATTCGCTGATTCCTCAAAAGCTATTTTCTTTTTACGTTACTCAAATTTTTAAGTTATATTCTTTATTGCAATTTAATTAATGTTCAAAGTGATTAAATCCTAAGGTACACTCACGTGCTACGAAACTGCTCTGAACGAAAGATATAGGACCTTGACCTCAGTTGTCGGAAATTTCCATAACCATCGAATATCAAAGTTCTTCGGAATACAACTATTACATAACGAAACCAACCTCAGCTTGATTGAATTTAATTCTCCAACAAAATTTTAGCTCGAAGATTTGCTTTTTTGATGTTATTTATTGGTGAAGTTGAAATATACGGAACACATATGAAATTGCCTTCTACGTTACTGCATTTTATATTATATAAGATGTAACCATATATGATCTTGCCTTAAAATATTGCGTTAAGATATTGCCTTAAGATATTGCACTAAGATGAAAAATATTAGTATAATCTATTTAATTAATTTATACCAACTGTATTAATGATGTCAAAGGGGGCTTCCATCTCAATCAATTAATCTTCTTTTTTCTAACACTGTTAGAAGCCACGTGCTTACACACGACCATCTTGACTTTTCTTATCCTGCAGAGCAGCTTGCCTGTTCGAACGCTGATAAAGAAGTGAACAAATTGACAACTCGACAGAGCTTAGTAACGAACCTTAGAGCATAAAGGTAAAGGAATCTATGTGTTATTATCAATTTTATGTATTAATTTCTATTGAACGGAAATTCACAAATTAAATATTTTAAATTATAGCTGTTTTATTTTTTATGTTAAAGAACGAAGTGTAACTAGAAAAAAAATACGTTACAAGAGAACGCATGAACTTAGTTGACAACAACATATGCACGTGCGGAGAAATAGAAACACCGGAACATTATAATATTCGAGTGTAATGACTTACAACCGTGCCTCTAAGCACATAGACAAACATTATTAAATAAGACCCTACACCAGATGATTTGCAACGAAAACCTCTTTCCACACTTAAATGCACTCACACAAAAAACCACGGCACTCATCCACCAACGTTATCTTGACGGATAAAAGACACAAACAAAACTATCCGGACAGAGACATAAAAGTACCACCTCTCCTTGGACCGAGGCTCTGCCTCGGAGACCGGAGACCGATCTCCTGGAATTCCAAGAACTCTGCTCTTGACGACTAGAAGCAACAAGATCAAACCATTAACCCGACTTTGAAACTATCCAACCCTCTAATATGTAGAATTTGGATGCTTCTACATATTAGCAACCTTGTCTCTCACAAATAATAACCAACAGTAGTAGTATAAGTTAATTTTAAGTGGTAGAATAGGGAATTTTTTTTCTTCTTAACAAACGCTAAATTTTAAGAACTTACATATACCCGAGGCAAACAATACAGCAAACAAATTCTTTCCTCTGAAAAAACCTAATTTTTATTTATGTAATGGTATAAGTTTAAACATGTTGTAACGTATTTTTTCTAGTTACACTTAGTTCTTTAAAATAAAAATAAAACAGCTATTACTTAAAATATTTAATTTGTGAATTACCGTCCAATAAAAATTAATACATAAAATTGATAATAACACATAGATTCTTTTACGTTTATGCTCTGAAGTTCGTTACTAAGCTCTGTCGAGTTGTCAATTTGTTCACTTCATTATCAGCGTTCGAACGAGCAAGCTGCTCTGCAGAATAAGTGGAGTCGAGATGGCCGTGTGTAAACACGTGGCTTCTAACAGTGTTAGAAAAAGAAGATTAATTGATTGATTCTTGGTGTCTGGAGGTCGAGCCTAACAGCTGTAGCGTGAGCATGATTTTCAATAAGCTTCACTCGGAGCGGGTCAGTTGATCCCTGCACGCCTAAAGAGATGGAAGCCCCCTTTTTAACATCATTAATACAGTTGGTATAAATTAATTAAATAGATTATACTAATATTTTTTCTCATAGTGCAATATCTTAAGGACATACCTTATATAATATCTTATATAATATTGTAACGCAATATCCTGACGCAGTATTTTAAGGCAATATTTTAAGAAGGCAATTACATGTGTTCCGTATATTTCAACTTCACCAATAAATAACATCAGACAAGTAAACCTTGGAGCTAAAATTTTGTTGGAGAATTAAATTCAATCAGGCTGGGGTTGGTTTCTTTTTGTGGTCGCTGTATTACGAAGAACTTTGATATTCGATGGTTATGGAAATTTCCGACAGCCGAGGTCAAGGTCCCATATCTTTCGTTCAAAGCAGTTTCGTAGCACGTGAGTGTACCTTAGGATTTAATCATTTTGAACATTAATTAAATTGCTATAAAGAATATAACATTAAGAATTTGAGTAACGTAAAAAGCTTTTATTGAAACAGCAAATTAAATAACAAATCTATTGTGTGTCAGAATGTTTACACGTACACAAAGTGTACATTTGGTAAAGCTGTAAATGACATTTTATGTCAGATATATAAAAAACATAGATCCAGTTGTCCTATCTAGACGTCACATGTCGTCTTAATTTAATTTAAAATGTGTTTAAACATTTTGAAGTCATGAACTTGCATTTTTCATCGACATGTAAAATTCGCGTACTTACTGTTAAATAAAAATAACTTAGAGTAATTACATTCTACAACATCAGCACTTTGATAATTAAATTTTATTGTGAAGGTCGAGGAAGTACTTCATTGATTTAAAGAAATTTATATATTATGAGTAACTTAGAAATTCCAAGTCAATATATTTAAATTTTATAGAAAAGATCCATTTAGAGATCTTCCTAATTTTGAATGCAAAACTTTGCTAGTGTGTTTCTGTTCTAGAAAAATAATTTAAAGAAAATTTTATAGAGATACGAATTTAAATATTATAATTACTTGAATCCAGAAATTTATCCGAAAAGAATCTATTTTGTTTTTGAATGACTTTTTATTATTTAGAATTCAAAAAAAAATTTACAAGTCATCCCCGATTAGAAATTGTGTGTAATGAAAACAAATTCCCTGGGTATATATTTTAGAAGCCTAAATTCTATTATTTTATTTTTGGCAAATATTTTTGAGGACACAAATGGTGTCCACGTTGTACTTTTGTTTGTTCACAGGTCAAGCCGAGACATCTGTATGACATCTGGTGTTTGCGGTCTTGGTAAGTGTGTTTAAAAGAGTGAAATTCAGGTTTTATGGCTATGTTAGTGGTGTTGACATTAGGTTTCCGCATTCCCCTAATACAAGCACAGTTAAATTTTGTTGGTTATAGTATTGAAAATACGGTGGCGCTCATTAAATATATTTTTGGTCTTTAACAACCCATGACCCAAGCTCATGATCTACCCAGAGCTAACACTGACTAGCCGTTTATATCTTAAGAGTTTTTCTTTTCTCAAGCCATTCTCCATCCAACTTTACCTTGGGCTTACATTAATATGAAGAAATTCTCGACCTTGTGATATCAGGTTTGAGTTTAGGAAATTTAAAGGTGTAATTTTTTAGCTGATAGTCACGAGAATAAAGTTAATAATAAAAAATCTAGCAAGAAAGAATTTTTTATTACAATGTACAAAGTTATACTAATTCAATCCAACCTTTTAGTAACCTGGGCAAACATAAACACAAATTAACATTTCAAACACACTTCACACACACACACACACACACACACACACACACACACACACACACACATACTCACACAAAACACCTCTGATGCACTGTGCAAACACAAAACACCATTCACACACTTACATTGCCTTTTCAACATCTGGATTTCCGGCTGCCGATGGTCCAGACTGATAAGGCAACATCCGTCGAGCGTTCCTCTTTGAAGATTGGGATATCCGGCTTCCGATGGTCCTGGTCCTAAAGGGGGAACGTAACACGGATACCAACATCACACACAACACACATACACACAACTCTTTCTCTCTCTCTCTCACACACACACACACAAACACACACACACACACACACACCTAAGCACACGCTTCCATTGCCTTTTCAACATCCGGATTTCCGGCTGCCGATGATCCGGACTGACAAGGCAATGTCCGTTGTGCGTTCTTCCTGACGACTGGGATATCCGGCTGCCGATGGTCCTGGTCCTAGAGGGGAACGTACAACGGACCAACATCACACACAACACATACACACAGCCATCCCCCACCCCCACCCCACACACACAAATACACACATAACACATGATGGTTACTTTCTGTTGAGAAGCCAGGTCTGCTTAAATTTCAGGTAGCACACTACTGAAACGTTGGAACAAATAAGTAAATAAAAATAAATAAATAAATATGGGAGAGTTTAATTTAGTAATTTTAATTACACTTCCAATTAAACCGAATTTCCACACACATCTCTGATATTTCCTGAAAAATTCAAATATTGGATTATTACTAGTTTAGTTGTTTATACAGTCGGTGGGATTTACTTGCTTCAAGTAAAAATGTCAGTATGACTCCGTTAATAGTCGGAAATATAAAAAGTCGCATGCTATTTTATTTTTATTGAAGTGCAGGTACTTAATTAAGCATATTCATCTACAGCAGCTAAAAGTGTCGTATATACCGTTTTATTACCATCATTAACATAATATTGCCGTATCACATAAACCATGAAACTTTATATACGTAAAATTAAGGGTAATGGCTAAACATAACCTTTTAACATCCACGCCCTAATAAATCTGTCTGATATTTGATACGAGAATCAATGAGCTTCTAATTTTAACGAAGTATTTATAGTTTCCACAGTTTTAATGGAAAGTTACTCATTTTCATAGTTAAGTTGTAATGTTAAGAAGTGTCTAAATAGCAAGAAAAAAAAACAGTCTAATTGTTTCAATAAAGCTCTCTAAAATTACTTCAATAAAAAATACGAAAATCCGAATAATAGTTTCATCATTGGAATTGTTTGCCACGTGTTTATAAAAAAAATGCAGAAAAGAATACAGAAAGACATTTAAAGTCAAGCAAAATGAAGCAATAAGTTGTAAACATGACCAATAATTAAAATTCCTAACAAAAATTTTTCAGCTAATGGTTAATGTTCAGTTAGTGCTTTTTAGCACATTATGGGAAAGTAATCCCACATAAATGTGTTACGGTTACGTAAAACTGCCATACCGAATACCGCAATAAAAACAAGGGAAATCAAAAAATTAATGCCGTGCTAGCTAAGAACGTCGTAGAATAGAGTGGGTCACACAGAAAAGAAAAAAGGAACCCTCAAGATAGTTACAAACTCTTAAGAAATCAACATATTATAAAAGAAAAACGTACTCGCATACAACACAACATTTATCCATAATATATCCCGAAGGATTTACAGTACACAAATCTACGCAATTAATTTATACAGTCAATTACCTGAAATCAATCTTTAACCTAGAACAAGCGCAATAAAAAAACACATTATAGAGTCATTTCAGTCGTTTTTCTACAATTGGTAAATCTTTATAAAAAAAAACAACTATTCATTCAAAAAAAAAAATAAATTTAAAAACTAAATACTTAGTGCAATTTTTAAAACATTTGCCATCAAAATTAGGCATACAGAAGCAAATATATTTACAAAATCTCCACAATTATTAAGGAAAAAAATAATTCGTTGAACGAAATGTACTTCGTAACAGCTGTAAAAAAAAAACTTTGCATTTATATAATTGTGTACCCTAAAATTTGTATAGATAAAAAAAATTATACATAATACCCAAACAAGAAAACCTGATTTCATTAGCATATTCCGTCAATTTGAGTGAAGTAACTTTAATTTCAACACTGTGACACCTCTACTTGTGTAGTGAGCAACCAGGAAAACTAAACAAAAAATCAGACTAAATTCTTCCTATTGTAAGTCATCAAAACGACATAGAAAACAAATAGTCTCATTAATTAATTGTCAGAGTAAAAGGATGAAAGAGGAATCAGCGCCACATTTCCACCAGCATCTACATTTCCACACATATTCTGGACCAAATATTTTTTTTCGACTAGCCATTTCATCTTTCAAGATAAATGTACCTTGTTTGGTGTCAATCAATATTAGATTTTTCTCAACTATCTGAATTTCTATGAATTTTTTAGATAATATCATCCCCCGGCGAGCTACCCTCATTTTAAGATTTTTTTACTGGCAGCGATTTCTGACCATCCCTATAAATTTTTTAGCCATGCGACAGATAAAATTAGTCTAGAATTTTACGCAAAATACGAATCTGTAAACAGATTTAAAATTTGACCATCCCTTACCGTTTTACACACATACCTTCTAAGCGAACATAAAAAAGATTTCTTTTTGTTTCTTTCGCTATAAATATATCTTGTTTAGCATCAATTAATATTAGATTTTTCTCAACTGCTAAGCTACCCTTAATTTAAGATTTTTTTACCAACAGCAATTTCTGATCGTCCGTATAAATTTTTTAGCAGTGCGATACATCAAACTAGTCTAGAATATTACGCAGAATCCGAATCTGTAAACAGATTCAAAATCCGACCACTCTTTACCATTTTACACACATACCCTCTTGCAAACATATAAATGATTATTTTTATTTCTTTCGCGATAAATACATCTTGTTTAGTATCAATTAATATTAGATTTTTCTCAACTGCCTAAATATCTAGGAGTATTTTAGATAGCATCATTCTCCAGGGAGCTACCCTTATTTTAAGATTTTTTTACCAGCAGCGATTTCTGACCGTCCTTATAAATTTTTAGCAGTGCGACACATCATATTAGTCTAGAATTTTACACAGAATCCGAATCTGTAAACAGATTTAAAGTCCAACCACCCTTTACCGTTTTACACACATACCCTCTTGCGAACATATAAATGATTATTTTTGTTTCTTTCGCGATAAATATATCTTGTTTGGTATCAATTAATATTAGATTTTTCTGGGGAGTGCAAATCTGTAAATAGATTTTAAATAGGACCACCCCTTGCCGAGTTACATCTTTTAAAGTTCCCAAACTTCTAATTTTTGCTCATCTATATTTAACTCCATCTTTAAAACCTTTTTCGCTACCCAAGACATATGCTTTAACCGACCATTTCCCGAAAAATCTGAAACCGCTGGAATTTTAGAAATGAACCCTTTATAAAATATAAGTGTTTGATACTTAAAACCATTTTCAAACAGTAATTTTCTTTTTTTAGAAAAATGTAAAACATTCCAATGTAATGTGTTTTTAATATATAAATGGAAAGGTCGAGTTTAGCAAGAAGAACCACACTCTTTAATGAGAATATTCAAAAACACGACTTTTAAAATTTTAAACAGGGTAAACCTTTACACAGAATTTTGCAGATAATAAAGATAACAAAATATTAGCCGTCCAGCGAGCTCCACGGAGAGGTAACACGCACAGTCTGTCCACCAGGATAGAAGCAGGAAGGATTTGGAAGAAGAAAAGGTTGGAGAACAAATTAAAAATAATACAATCCTAAAACTAATATATACAATAGATTTACAAAATCTATACAAATATACAAGAACTATCTTACACCTATATCTTTATGTCTCCATGCATAGGTTAATACACATTTAGGAATGATGTAACGCTTGTCATCTTCACTCGATAAACTAATTTTATTAATAAGTTGCGTGTACAAATCGTGTTTCTTACTCCGAATACATAAGTCAGCAAGTACTCGATACCACCCAAATAAAAATTAGATGCTTGGTGACTGTTAACTTCCGCTTCCCTCGTGTACGCCCAGATACATCCCTATCCATGCGCACCCTTACCCATAAACACCTCTGTCCATGCGCACCCCTTTCTGTGAGACTGCTATTTTGTGGTGACGTCATAGCTTTTTATAAAATAAAGGGCAATGTTATACTATTCTAAAATTTTTATTCTGACATTATACATGACAAAATTTAAAAATATTTAATGCCAAGCCATTTAAACTTAATGTTAATACAAAGTTATACACAGAAAACAGTTCTTTCTTTATGTTTGTTTAGAGTGGTTTTAATTTTATCTAATTTTATTCGCAGCTTAAAATTTAAATCGACACCCAACTCCTCTATCTTCTTTTCTAACCAATAGTTTGATACATAGAGGCCGTCTAGGTTTTCGAATTGCAAAATGTACCAAAGTTTGTCTCTATATATAAAATCTTTGATTCCACCAACAACCAGATCCATCCCTTTGTGAAATTCTCGCAGTTTGTGATAATCTTTTAATCGCAGCTTTCCCACTATATCCTCCATACGTATCTTGTTAGCTTGATTGGCTTCTTCTTGTCGGTAGTAGACGAAATCTTTATTCTCCCACTCACTGTTGCGTAGTTGCATGTTCACCACTCGGTTTTTAAATGATCCGAAAGGTTCTTTACTAGGTAAATATACAATGTTTAGCAAAACCCCTTTGCGTGTGGTGTACGCCAAGGTTACGAAACCCGCATTTCTTATTTCGTCTTAGTTTGTCTACCATTTCGATAAAAACGTTTTTAAAATAACCTTTTAAAAAATATATGGGTTTAGTACCGTCCTTTCCGCAAAGACGCATACATAACTAAAAGAGTCTTTCTTACTAACCACAAATGCATACAGCTTGTAGAACTCTTAGGTATCTAAGTCAGTCCATCGGTACATAAAATAATCTTTTAATTCTTCCTCATTTTCTCTAATAAGATGTTCTTTGTATAACACATCTTTGTATTGTTCGCGTATTGTCACAGTGTTTTCCATGTAGTCCAACTTTCGCCTTTTTGCATCCATTTCCTCTAATTCCAGCTGTTTTTTTCTTCCACTTACAGTGTATGGCGTGCATAATGGAGCAATGTCCTTTAGCGTAAATGGATAGAGCTTACTACCAATATTTACGCATTGTCGTACAACCTCTGGGCGAATGTTAGGCCTATTTATCAACCCCAATTCCGAAATAACTATTTCTTTTGGAATTGTAGAATATGGTGTTGCAGATTGTGTAAAATATGTACTACCTGCTTTAATGTAGCACTTGTGTAAAAATTTTTTTATCTTGGCTGTCCTCCTCCTCTACTATCTCCAAATAATTTACAGGTAAATAGTTAAAACCAAAAGCCGAAAGCACATACTTTATCAATTTTTCTCTTTCCTCTGGTTTATCGGACAACTTAATTTGCAAGCCTGTCAATTTCTTTGTATTACCATTCCCCCAATACACGTACTGTAGTAGGTTCTTATACACTAAACAGCAGCTATTTTGTAGCTTGTCCGATAGCTTACTCCACTTTTTGGCAAGTGGTACCGTGTACATTGATGCCTTATTATCTTCCAATAAGGTTAAACAGTCTTTTAAGAAATTATACACCTATTCCGCACTGACATAGTTTCCAATTGTACAGTTGTATATTGTCGCTTCCAATCGCGTAATACCATGTTGTTTGGCCAAAGTAGACGCAAATGTTTCCCTTAAACGTACATCTGGACAACGTAAAAAATCTAGTATGTGATTGCCAAGTTGTTTATTACCACCAGGACTTGTTATCAAACACACAAATTTGTTGTATATCTTAATTATTGCATTGGTTCTAAGCCTTGTTAAACAATCGATTCCCACAGTTTTATCGTTGTCAACTATAATATTGCACTTTTCTTCGTATTCGCCCTTGTAGTAAAAGTTATGGTTTGTAGTTAAATAATTACACATCTCCATCTTGCTAAATATGCCAGCAGAATCTTGGGTTACATCCATGTCAAAAAGATAGTAATAATCTTCTTTGAGTCCGTTTAATATATCTGGTAGTTTCTCCAATAAAGTTTCCAACTTAATATCTGCTAGTTCCACTTTGTACGGAACACATATAGGATTTAAAAATTTTTATTAATGCTTTCGAGGTTTTCTTTTCCAATGATTTCTATTACTCCCTGGCCCATCTTGTTAGTGCTTTGTAGAGAAAACGGAAACTCAGCCTTAACACCATGCCTAGCGTTAAAAAATCGATCGAACTTTCCTCGTAGATAGTTGCTAAATGCACCACAAATTTCCTTTTTTAAGATAAACATCCTTTTGTATGCAGATGTTTGCTCGGCGTCAGAAAGGTCGCAAATTTTAACCAACATTATTTGTCACTAAATGGTTCTGTAATTGGTGTGTGTAGTTCACCAGTCAGCATCTGTTCGCCTTCGACATAACAAATATTACCAATATCTGTCGCCAGATTATTGTTGCACATATTTTCTGCCAGCAGTCACAATCCAAATCGCTTATTTGTTGGTTTCACTTTGTTCCTAAGAAGTTGAGGAACGTTAATTACCTTGGAGACGCTCATGTTTACCGTTCTAGCTACTTCCGGATACTAAATTGTATACGAAAAATTGCCCCTTATGTACCCTACAAAGTGGGGGCGTATATTGCCGAAGATGCTCCAATATGTCAAACATCGTCATATCGCTTACATTTTCTTGTTTAGGAACAGTTTTTTTATCCGACCTAGGTCGGAATTAATCCCCCTCCTCGGTACTGGGTTATCTCAGGGTACATTGAAGCTGCTTGCTCCGACTGCCCCGATAAGCATTTACCTTGCTTACTTCATTAGCGATTTTAGTTGTAAATTGGAATTCAATTTGAAATCCCCTCTTGCTTGTTTTCATTGTATTGCGAGCTCACTGAACCCTTATACAAGATAGGGATCTTTAACCTGCGTGACAACACCTATACACAGAATCTACATTTTACCAGTTATCCCATCCATTGGGCTTAGTAGTCAAACGTGAATCAACCAAGCCACAGAGCCGCTCAACGTGGACGAACACTACATTTGGTTTTCCAATGCTCCACCCGAAGGTACTACATTGGCCAGGAAGCAAGTTTTACCTGGAAGATTTGGAATTTTGCCAAACATTTGCTGTTCCAAGCAAGCCAGGGATCTTTAACGTGCATGAAAACACTTACACACGGGACCTCCATTTTACCGCTCATCCGAACGAGGGCATACTTTTGCAAAAAATGCTCGCCCCAACGTTTTTCAAGCGGACTGTGTTGAGATTCGAACCCGGGATGTTGGACATAGTAGTCACACGCATACCAACTACACCACAGAGCCGCCTAACGTGGATGGACCTTACATGTGATTTTCCAATGCTGCACCCGAAGGTACTACATTGGCCAGGAAGCGATTTTTTTACCTGGAAAGTTTAGAATTTTGCCGAACCCTTGCTATTCCAAGCAAAGTAAGAATTTTTTAACGTGTGTGACAACACTCACACACGGAACCTTGTAACGTTTTTTTTTTTCTCTCTCTAATTGGCTCCGCTAGCCTCACGCATGGGTGCTAGTGAACCATTTCTTCTTAGTTTACTAAAACACCAGCCTGACACTACTTTATTATCACCATGCTCCAAGTCAGGTGTCTGCAAAACAAAGTCTTCCGACGTAACTAGGGGTCTATTCCTTGGGTAGAGCTATGAGCAATGGGGGGGTAAGTCGATATCTGTAGGGGGGTCACACTCAAACTAAAACAAACAGGCGCCACCAAGTCCAGATTGATTTATATTAATGGCATGGCAAATTTCTAAGGGCGGACGTGGAGACCCAAAGAAAAAAGATCGCCTTCGCTGACACAAAAGCTTGTCTTAACAGAATAAGACGCTGTTCCTGTAAGGAAAAATAATAATTAAGTCACATAGAAAATGGGAACACAATTTGCGTCCTCAAGTATACCTAAAATGCATAAAGAATATTTTCTACATAATGGAGTTATAAAATTTAATTCTTATTGTTTTTTTTGTTTATCAGGTCTGATCAAACTAGATCAGAATAAAAACTTTAAATGTGGATTATAAATTTACTAGAAAGAATTTTCTTTGTTTCAGTAAATAAAATTCAATGTGATAAAATAAAATGAATACTTGATATACTTATAAAGTTGTTGTAAGGTTTAACAACTGATCCTTACTCAAATAAATTACAATTCAGTGTGACTGGTTATGCTAAAGTTTACTAACCCAATCAGATCTGTGTAGGTCATTTACAAAATTACTATACAAAATTTTCTCTTAAGTTAACGATATTAAAATCAATTTGAAATGAAAATATTCACAAAGATATTCTCTAATTTTATCAAAGGTGGCAGTACTGTAATACTAAACATCTGTTAGCCATTGTGCAATTGTTGACGGCATTGTTCAAACAAACAGGTGACGTAATCGCAGCTGTTAATTTATGCTGAAGCCACGTGTAGTCACATATTTACGAAACTAAGTGAAATCAAGTTTGATACTGGGGAAAACCAGCTTAATTACAGGTAAACTGAATAACAATTTTGTACTTCTAACAAACAAAACGAAATAATGTGCTTTCAGAATGAAGTTCTGAGGAAGTTCTTAAATCTACTACGAACCAACTACCGGCTGTTGTTCTTGGTTGGGATGGAAACAACCTCGCCGTGCTGAATCTGCTACTAATTATTCCTGCCTTCCATGCTTTAATACAGGTGTTGAAGTGAAGCGGATTTCTTACATTGATTCAAGGCAACATTACTTTCGTAGCGTAATCTTCCGTTGTCTAATCTTATTTACAAATATAATTTTTCATTACGTAGTCCATAAGTTAAGGTTTCTAAATTGTAATTTCAAAGTAGTCGTGTGGTTTCTAATTTATCGTTGCAGTTTCTGACATGTCGTTGCGCTAAATAAATTTTTAAATTAGCTAATATGATAACGAATATACAAAATGTGGATTATGTACTAACCGTTACTCAGGAAATGTTTCACAAAAATAAGGCGACCCGGAGGTCACTCGTCATTCTTTTCAACTGCATCTTGACGCTGCCTCTAACTATCGACGAGGGCGCTCGCTGCGTTCTTACATGGTGGGAGGATCCCGGGGTGGGGTTGTCAAAACCTCTTACGCGCGCGCCAGTGGCTGTACAATACACCGAACTCCGAAACTAATAGACTAATGATTCTAGATATTGTAATACTGTAAAAATTTGATTGTTACTCGTATCATTATTTTAGTCAATAAAGGTATTTTAATATTCGTTTTACCTTTAATGAATAGATTCTTTTACTGCGAAAATAAAATTGTTACAACCTCCAGTTTACCTTTCATTCGAACGAGTGTGTATTTTTATGAAAAATGCTCGCCTAACATTTTTCAAGTGGACCGTGTTGGAATTCGAACCAGGGACCTTGGGCGTAGTACTCACACACATACCAACTACGCCATGGAGCCGCCCAACGTGGACGGACCGCAGGAACGACGATATGTGGAATAGTGTGATTGCTTGGGAGATGGTGCAATTATAACTTTGGGTTTCTGAAGAGGTCTCGACAAGAGCTCAACCAGAATATTTGTGCTTTATAATTCTGATTTGTTGTGCATTCTATTCATTTTCCTCCACCTAACTAGTTCTTCTATATTCGCTAAATTGTATGTACTTATGTAAAATCTTCTATGTCTATTGCACCTACATGGTATATTGTTTTATTGTTTACATTTTACATCTTGCATCGCCAACTTTTTTGTCATCATCATTTTGTTTTAGACATTACTTAAGATCGATTTGACGCAGCTGTAACTGCTTTTCTATTCTGTGCTAATCTAAAAAATTCTACATACCCTTCACAACTTAACTTTCGAATACTTTGACTAATATGCCTTGCTCTAGGTCTTTCTATACTCTTCTATCTTTTTCTTATCTAACTTTTTTGTAATATTATTGAAATATTTGGTTTGCTATGTCTAGACTAAGATCAGTAAGTAGGAAGGGACCTTGTAGGAGTTAATCGTTGGTTTCTGGTTTAATACTTAAAAAAAAAACCCAATCAAATATAAAAATCAAAAAGCCATAAGGATTGTATCCACACCAAACAAAATAAGGAATAATTTTAAAATATAACTTACAAAATCCAGATCCGTTCCTCTAGAATAAGGCGATACACAAGTATTAAATTTAAAGAAACATTTAATAGACACATGGAGACAAGTAATTTAGAATAACGTAGACAAAGTCCATTCGAGGGTTTTTCTTTGTGGCAAATAAGTCAATCACTCGGTTGTTAAAATTTTCAATAGAAGTAATAAACACTTTCTCATGTGATTAAACTGCTAATCCATTTAGTATTTCCTCGGATAGAACTTCATAGAAATGTTTTGAGTCTTTTCAGCATTGAAAAGCATTTTTCTTTTTCTGGTTTTAATATATGTACGGTAACTAACACTTTCATCATCATCGTCAGGTCTTCAGTTCTAGAACTGGTTGGACGCGTATCCTACTCGTTTCCTAGTCTGAACCAACCTACATATATCATTGAAATTTGCTCAGTCTGCATCTATCCCTATCTGTGTGAGAAAGTCTGATCTCAGTCTACCCCTACCTACCTTTTCCTATCTCTGCTTGTAATATATCCCACACTATTCCCCAGAAATGTCTTAGAAAGTATCCTGTCCTTCTATTTCTCCTATTTTTTCGTTTTCCACAGATATCTTTATTCCTCTACTATTTCTACAACCAATTTGTTATTAATTTTGTCTGTCCATGCCGCCATCTTCATACATCTGAAGCACAACATTCTAGAAGGCTTCTATCTCTTTCCGTTTGCTTTTCCTACTGACTCTATTTCATAGATGTACTATGCTCTGCTCCACACTATGCTTTGAACAGTTTTCCTTTTGTATCTATGTTCATTGTCTTTGAACATAACTGCTGTTCTTTCGTGTTTGATGCAGCTCGGTCACCTTCTATTGTTTTACAGTTTATACCCTATTTCCCTGAAATTCAATTGTATGTGAAGGGAGGTAAGCAGACTTTGGCAGCCAAGTTCCCCCCGCACTTGTCGAATTAATAGTTATTCTAATTTATCCTTTCGCACAATCAACATTAGTTGAAAATCTTTCACAACCAACACCTGTAGTTGTTATAATAATCATCAGATTTAAGAGCACTTATTCTTTCGTCATTGGGTTTTACATCTTGAAACTGGTTGGACTTGTACCTCAGCTTATTTATGTTCTGAGTTAGCTTACACTGTTTCCTGCAATTCTCACAACAGTCTATATACAGCTCGATTCCTTTCTATTGTTTTCTAATTTTATGCCCTATTTTACCGAGATTCAGTGGTATGTGCCGTATTAATAGTTTTCCAGTAAATCCTTTCGCACAATTAACATTAGTTGAGAGTATTGCAAAACCAATATCTGTATTTGTTTATAGTAATCACCATGTTTAAGTACAGTTATTATTTTTGTCATTAGTTTTTCTATCTTGCGACTGGTTGGAAGCGTATTTCCATTTATTTCTATTTTGAGTTAGCCTGCACATTTCCCTGAAATTCTCACAGTCTACATCTTTCACTATCTGTGTGCAGTAGTCTAATCCTAGATCTACCTCTACTTTTCTTTTTTCCTATCTCTGCTTCTAATATATACCGCACTATTCCCTCATGTCTTGGTATGTGGCCTATCATCCTACCTATCCTATTTTTTACTGTTTTCCACATAGTTCTTTCTTCCCTACCATTTCCAGTACCTCTTTGTTCTTAACTTTGTCTGTCTATGATATCTTCATCAAACGTCTGTAGCACCACATTTCAAAGAGTTCTACCTTTTTCTTGTCCACTTCTCTTACTGTCCAGGCTTCACAGCCGTACAGTGCTGTGCTCCACACATATTTTTAAGCAATCTTTTCTTTATTTCTGTTTGTTGTCTTTGAACACAGTAGTTGTTTTTTCTTGTTACATGTAGCACGACCTTGTGCTAATCTTTGTTTTATATCCTTGTGCTTTTCCCATCTTGCGTTATTTGGCTTCCTTAACCTCTTGTAAGTTGTCGTTGCCTAATTGTATTCTTGTTTTTGATTTATTTTCCTCTCTTTTGCATACTAGTACTTTAGTTTCCAGTACCTCTTTGTTCTTAACTTTGTCTGTCCATGATATCTTCATCATACGTCTGTAGCACCACATTTCAAAGGCTTCAACCTTTGTCTTATCTGCTTCGCCTACTGTCCAGGCTTCACAGCCTTACAGTGCTGTGCTCCACACATATCTTTTAAGCAATCTTTTCCTTGTTTCTATGTTTGTGGTCTTTGAGCACAGTAGTTGCTTTTTTTTGTTAAATGTAGCACGATTTGTGCTAATCTTCGTTTTATATCTTTTGTGCTTTTCCCATCTTGCGTTATTTGACTTCCTAGGTAGCAAAAATTCTTAACCTCTTGTAAGTTCTCGTTACGTATTTGTATTCTTGTTTTCGATTTATCTTCCCCTCTTTTACATACTAGAACTTTAGTTTTATTTTTGTTAATTTTCATACCATATCTCTCCGTTAGAACTGTTTCCATTTCATTAAGAGCAGCTTCTAACTCTTGTTTGCTAGATGCTAATACAGCTATATCATCTGCAAATCTAAGCATATCAATCTTTTGCCCCTGCATATTAAATCCAAATGTTTTCCTGCATTTGACAGTATTTATTGCCTCGTCTATGTACAAGTTAAAAATTAATAGGGATAAGGCGCATTCCTGACTCATCCCTTTCCTAATATTTACTTCTCTATTTTTTTGCTCTAATTCTATTACCACCGTTTGCTCTTTGTATAAGCTATGTACTATCCGCCTGTTCTTAAAACTCATTCCAATCTTTTTGAGTATTTCGAACATTTTTTTCCATTTTACATTATCGAACGCTTTTTCCAGATTTACAAACCCTATATATACGCTTTCCCCCTTCTCCATTATCACCCTCACAGCTAGAATAGCCTCCCGTGTTCCCCTGTTGCGCCTAAATCCAAATTGATCTTCTTCCAGTATTTCTTCAGCTCGTTTTTCCATTCGTTTTTGTACAGTTCTAGTTAATATTTATGACACGTTTGCTGTCAAACTTAATGTTCGAAAATTTTCACATCTACCCGCGCCTCTGTTTTTTTTGTATAGTTACTATGATGTTGCGTTTGAAATCTTTGGGTATCTCGCCTGTCTCATACATAAAGCTTACAAGTCGGATGAGACGTTCTCTTACTGCTTGCTCAACGGCTTTTAGAGTTTCTGCTTGCATCTTATCTGTACCCGGCGCCTTACCATTTTTCAGACTCTCTAATGCTAATTCAAATTCATTTCTAAGTACAGGATATCTCAGGTCATCATTTTCAATGTCTAATGCTGTTAGTACCTCTTCTGAATATAAATTCCCTATATATTCCTGCCATCTAACTACTTTCTCTGTATGGTTATATATCCCTAAAATTCATTCTAATTAATTTGTATGCTTCGTCTGTCTTTCTTATTTCCATCTTAGTTTGTACCTCTTTGCACTTTTCATCAATCCATTGTTCTTTAGCTTTCCTGCATTTGCGAATAATTTCTCATTTTATGGCGTTGTATCTTGTTTTCCTGTTTCGTTTGATTTATTTTTGTATTTTCAACTTTCTTCTATTAAATTCAGGATATCCTTTGTTATCCATGGTTTCTTATTTTCTTTTTGTGTATACCCCAGAATATCTTTGGCCGCCATGTGTAAGCTGGATTTAACGTTATTCCATTCTGTTTCTACTTCCTTAGTATCAGAAATTTTCTCGATATCTTTCATCAATTCATTTGGCTTTTTTTCAAATCTTTCATGGATATCTTTATCTTTTAGCTTCTCAAAGTCAATGTGCCTTTTTTCGTTCCTTTCTTTCAGATTTTTAAATTTAAGCGCGGCCTTCGTAATTAAGATGTTGAGGTCTGTGTTTATATCTGCTTCTACAGTTTTTTTACTTGATTTCTAAACCGTTGTCTAACAATAATGTAATCTATTTGATATCTTCCTATATCTCCTGGCATCTTCCATGTGTATCGTCTTCTAGCATGATTTGAGATATTGCATTTGTTATCGTTAAGTTGTTTTTGTTGCAAAATTCTATCAGCCTATTTCCCCTGTCATTTCTCGTGCCTAAACCAAATAAACTTACTTTCGCTTTTTCCCTACCCTCACCTACCACTGCATTAAAATCTCCAGTAATTATTAAATTTTCATCTTAGTATGTCTTCGATATCTTTGTAGATTGCCTCTACCTCTTCCTCACTGTAGCTAGAGGTGGGCATGTATACTTGTATTATTACTGTATTTACCGGTTTAGATTCAAATCTAACCATGAGTACTCTTTCGTTCTTTTGTAAGTAGTTTTCTACACGTCGTCCTATCTTTTTTTTGCATAACTATCCCTACACCCGAATTTCCTTTCTCTGATCCAGTATGAATTACCCTAAAGTCTCCACCCCAAAAATCCTCCGGCTCTGGCCACCGAACTTCCCTGATTCCTACTATGTCTAGTGCTAACCTATCCATTTCGAGTTTCAGGTTCACTAGCTTCCCTACTTGTTTCATACTTCTGACATTTTACCCTCCGACTCGCAGAATGTTCACGGATCTTTCTTTATACTTTCGGATTACATCCCCCGAAGTAGTCCGAATGGGGGACTATTCTACCTCTGAAATTTTTTACCCCAGAGGTTATCATCATCATTAATATCAAGTTGAGTCTGCTGTGTATTTGGGAGATAATGTGGTGGTTTCTCACTGCCTTCCACATAGCAGTAGTGTGTCTTAGAATGCCATACCGACCCCTATGGTCTCTGCCGTTTTAAGTACAGAAAAAGCTGCTGCCCTTTTTTGGGGACCTATCTTAGTCTGGTTCCTCACTAAAGACCTCACTAAGTTGGTTAAACCTATAGTTCGGTTCTTTAGCTCATTAAAACGCGCAAGCCATTCTACTTGTTCTATTATTTTAGATTGTCGTCAAGGTACAGGTCCGCTCAGAATGAAACTAACACTTTATACAAAAACAAACTTAAAAACGGCGTAATTAGTAAGGTTTGCTTAAGTACTCTTCAGCAACACAGGTGTCTAATAACACAGCATACAAATTCCAAAAGCTAAAAGATCTTGTACAATGTGCTTAGTATCATCTGCAATTAATGAAACATAAGGAAACAAACAAACGTGAGAAAAATACGTGAAGGTAGTTTTTAAAACCGATAAAGAGCAATGCTTGTACCGCATTGTAAGATACTAATACTAAAACCGAAATGTACACGAATGTAAGATCAAATTGTACAACCGTTTCATATATATCACTGATGGAGTAATAAATACGGGGTTTTCACAAAAGAACTCTGGGGTTTTGAGGTTAAATATTTTTATTAAATCAAAATGTTTTTGTAATGTGTTATACATGAATTTAAAGGTATTATTCTCAAGATTTTACTACAATTTTGTAAATTTCAATGTGGAGACCATTTGTAACATAGTATACACTCAAATGAAATTCTACCTCTTGCTAGGTCCTGACCAGCATGTCTGGAGTGACGGTTGCCACGCAACCGAGTGTTCGTTTTCTGAAATGAGTTAGATCTCCAACTTTGTCTGAATACACGAGGTTTTTCACGTGTCCCCAGAAAGAAAATTCCTATGGAATCAAATCTGGGTTTCTTGGCGGCCAAGGTATAGGCCCCTTCCTTCCAATCCACCTGTTGCTGAATCGAGTATTGATTACTTCTCGCACACGCAAACTAAAGTGAAGTAGTGCGCCATTTTGCTGAAAGTGGACAAAAGCCCTTCTCCAACAACATTACAAAACCCTTCTTCGCCTCAATATTGCTACGGCCTTATGAATGACAGAGTTATAGGTCCCTTCATTTTTGTTGAAAAGGCAATAACTGGTGATGTCTATTGTGACATGTTAGAAGAATATGTTTTTCTCATGGATGATATTGAGGCGGAGAAGGAATTTGTCCACTTTCAGCAAAATGGCGCTTCGTTTCACTTTAGTTTGCGTGTGCCACAAGTACTCGTACTTGATTCAGCAACAGGAGAATTGGAATGGAAGACGCCCAGATTTGACTCCGTTGGACTTTTTCTTCTGGGGACATGTGAAAAACCTCGTGTATTCAGAGAAAAATCGTGGTCTAACCCATCCCAGCCAACAGATACTTGCTAGCGTGGCAAACGTTGCCTCAGACATGCTGGTCAAAACCTGGCAAGAGATAAAATTTCGTTTAGATGTGTGCTGTACCACCAATGGGGCGCACGTTGAAATTTACTAAATTGTAATAAAATCTTGAGAATAATTCTTTTAAATTTATGTATAACCTACACTACCATTTTGATTTAATAAAAATATTTCACCTCAAAACTCGGAGTTCTTTTGTGGAGACCCTGTATTTTAATTACTCTAAGGAATAGTCAGAAACTTGGTTACCGATGATTTGCAGATTTTGCTACACGTAAATGTACCAGAAGGTAGACGAGAACGCGATATTACTTATAATACTTCTAGTTATTATATAAATATCTCAATATGAAATAGATCTGATACCTTTTTGTAGGTGTAGGGTAAAGTACATGGATTGTTTACTTTAATTTAGGCGGTGCACTTAGTCCATATACTCTTAATAGAAATGGCTATTGGTTACTATTAGTTCTATCCTGAAATTTTAGCAGCCGCTCTCTAACTAAATCCTTGAGCCTATATCTGCCGTAGCCATTAAGTACAAAATTGTCTAATTAAAATGAAGCGGTGTTTGGCAATACAAAAAAATTAAACAATGCATTGACGTATTTATTGCTAACAGTCAGTTTTTACAGAACACATTTGAAAATACAGTAGTAACATTTAAATCAAAATACAATTTTACAATTTATAATAAATAATAAGTCATAAATATTAATACCTATAGCCTTCTTTACCTGGATAATTTTGACCTCCTAAAGTGGTTACCGAATTTTGATCAAATCCATTAAAGCCATTGGTTTCGTTGTCGTCTACACCTGAACTTGTGTTTTCTACATATTGTGCATTGCAACCGTTTTGTAATAATCCATGGCTAGAAGTGAACTGACTAGGAATGCTGTAAGTTGTATGTGGAATGTTATACGTTGGATGAGTTTGTGGTGCTGGAGTTTCGTAACCATGTGATGAAGATCCATGTCTATGAGAATGAGTACCAACAGAGTGTTGATGATTTGGAACATCATAAGCTGGACGTTGCTCTGGAGCAGGAACGTTGTAAGTTGGATGTAACTGTGGAAATTGAACTACGTAGCCCTGAGATGCCGAATCATGTGAATGAGAAGAAGAGTGACTTGGAATAGCGTAAGTTGGAGCTGGTGTTGGTACAGGAGCACCGTAAGTTGGACGGGGTTGTGGTAACGAAGGTAGTTGCGGCTTAGAGGGTAAACCAGGACGAGGAATACCGTAAGTTGGACGAGGTGTTGAAACAGGTACGCCGTACGTAACATCAGGCCTTGGTAATGGAGCTCCATAACCCTGAGAAAACGGCAGATCTCTTTGAAAGGATGCATCATACTGCCCAAGCGCGCTTTGTCCCGAAGATAGTGATCCAAGATCAAGATCTGTAGACTTTCCACTTGAACCTGCCCATTGTTGGGATGGAACAATGGGTGCTAGAAACGACAGAATATATTAACACGACCATGCTTAATCTTCAACTTACCATCAGCATTGAGATGTGCCACCAGAGAGCATAGCATGAAGATGCGGCTCTAAAACATTGACCATAAAATTACTTACAATTACATTTATACCAAACTAACTAATTACTTACCACAATATTCTGTAAAACCATGTTTGGCTGTGACTGTTGAGCTACTAATGATCAATATTCTAACGCCTCTAGTATTTATACGAACAATTAAACATAAAGCGTAAGGGAAAGCAACTCAGTAATCTAATGGTTCTATGGAGATGAACAAGCAACACAATTTTGTACGGTCCAGATAATTTTAGGTAATGAATAATTAATCGTGCTTGTTAAGAAAGATATGGTATCTGGTATGCGGTTACACATCAAAGAAATTAGATTTGAAATGCGAAATAATGTATAACGAGGTCGCTGCATTTTAATAATGGGAGGTTTCCTTTAAAAATTAAAAAAAAAATGGTTGTACGTTAACACTTCAAGGTGTGTTCAAACTTAGAACTAATAATATACAAAATAAATTAATAGAGATTTCTAGTAACAGTTTCATTTAAAAATAACTGCATTACCTTAAAATTTTGGTACAAATTTCTTCAGCAAGTACATACTTTGCATTTTAAAATTGTTATTCTATAATAAATATTAGTTATTGTTGATTTTTGATTGGAAAGTATAGTTTTTCTATTCACCAATAGAAAGATTGTTTTTGGCCAACGCTAGGTAACAATAATCATACAAGAATGCAGGGATCATTTTGCAATGATATATCAAAGAATATTTTTTCAAAATCTGCTTTGAAGCACCGTTAAAAACTGACGAAAAAATGAGTAAGAATTTTGATATTTACGAAAGATCAAAATTAAGAAAAGAGAATTTTAGTGAGAAGAACAAACAATTAACCCATTTACAGAAAACTAGCTTTGTAAAAACGTATACCGTGTGTCTGTTCTCAAATTCAAAGATAGGAATGCTATATGGTATTGAACGTTTTTGCTAACTGTTGATCGCCAATTTAAATGACAGAAAAAATGGAATAACTGGAAAGAGAAAATTATTGTGAATCTAATGACACAAACAACAAAATCAAAAACCAGATTTGATTTTAAAATACTCAATACAAAATGGAAAATTTTCAAAACGTCATCTAGGTTAATTTAATAACAAGTGCCGTAGATTCATTTCTACGAAAGTTATTACGGATAAAAGTGACGTTACTATAACGATAACTCTATTTGCACAAAAAACAGTTCTTTATTATTAAACTGAGTATAAAAGCCTTTTCAACAACTCGTAGTGTAGCGAGTTAATTATTTAACTCCAATTCGGGACCCACGCTGTAAGCGTCAATGTAGGGAAATTAAATAATAAGAAGTTGAAACTGTAAAAATTTGTCGCTTGGGCCGCTTGCTTGGCTATTATCCCTGACAGGTTTAAATGGTTCTTCGTTAAACCGAAAATTAAATAATGTGAAGTTGGACGCTACTGTATCTAGCCAGTATTAAAAAAAGGTGTTTTAGGGTAGATACGAAAACCCTCATCATCATTAGATCTTCAGTCCTGGAACTGGTTAGACGCGTACCATCATTGTTTCCTATTTTGAACTAACCTACAGATTTCCCTAAAATTTGCAGTCTGCATCTATCACTACCTGATCTTTTATCTTTTCCAATATATCTTTTCGCACAATCAACATTAGTTGCACATATTTTACAACCAACACCTATAGATGTTTATAATAATCATCAGATTTATCTGCGCTTATTTTTTCGTCATAAGATTTTCCGTCTCAAAACTGGTTGGACACGTGGCCTGCACTTATTTATATTCTAAGCTAGCCTACACAATTCCCTGAAATTTCCACACAGCCTATATACAGTTCAGTTCACCTTGTATTGTTTTCTAATTATATGCCCTATTTTACCTAGATTCATTGGTATGTAAAGGGGGGCGGCTCCGTGGCGTAATTGGTATGCATGTGACTACTACGCCCAAAGTCCCGGGTTCGAATCCTGACACGGTCTGCTTGAAAAATGTTAGGCGAGCATTTTTCACAAAAATACGCCCTCGTTCCGATGAGAGGTAAAATGGAGGTCCCGTGTGTGTGTGTTATTACGCACGTTAAAGGGTTTGGCAAAATTCCAAATATTTCCAGTTAAAAAAAACTCGTTTCCTGGCCAATGTAGTGCCTTTAGGTGGATCATTGGAAATCACATGTAGGGTATGTAAAGGGGGTTAAGCAGTCTGTGGCTGCCAAGATCCCCCAACACTTAGACATTTGCCGAATTAATAGTTTTCCAGTATATTCTTTCACACAATTACCATTACTCGAGATTATTGCACAACCAATACCTGTAGTTGCTTATAATAATCATCATGTTTAAGTACAGTTTTTTTTTTGTCATTAGTTTATCCATATTGGGACTGGTTGGACGCGTACCTTCATTGATTTCTATTTTGAGCTAGCCTACATATTTCCCTGAAATTCCTACAGCTTACATCTTTCACTATCTGTGTGCAATAGTCTAACTTAGGTCTACTTCTATTTTTCTTTTTTTCTATCTCTGTTTCTAATATATTCCGCACTATTCCCTCATACCGTAGTATGTGGCCTATCACACTATCTCTCCTATTTTTTTACCGTTTTCCAGATATTTATTTCTTACCCTATCATTTCTAGTACCTCTTTGTTCTCAACTTTGTCTATCTATAATATCTTCATCATACATCTTGTGCGCTTCTTCTACTGTCCAGAATTCGCAGCCGTACAGTGCTGTGCTCCACACATATGTTTTAAGCAATCTTTTTCTTGTTTCTATGTTTGTTGTCTTTGAACACAATAGTTGCTTTTTCTTGTTAAATGTAGCACGATTGTGTGTTGATCTTTCTTTTATATTTTTGCTCTTTTCTCATCCTGTGTTATTTGGCTTCCTAAGTAGCAGAAATGCTTTACCTCTTGTAAGTTCGTGTTACATATTTGCATTCTTGTTTTTTATTTATTTTCCCCTCTTTTGCATACTAGTAGTTTTAGTTTTGTTATTTTTCATACCGTATCTCTCTGTTAGAACTGTTTCCATTTCATTAAGAGCAGTTTCTAACTCTTCCTTGCTCGACGCTAATACCGCTATATCATCTGCAAATCTAAGCATATCAATTTTTGTCCCTGCATAGTAATTCCAAATGTCTTGCTGCATTTGACAGTATTCATTGCCTCTTCAATATACAAGTTAAAAATTAATGGGGATAGAGCACATCCCTATCTCACCCCTTTCCTAATGTTTGTTTCTCTACGTTCCTACTCTAATTCTATTACTGCTGTTTGCTCTTTGTATAAGCTATGTACTATTCGTCTATGCCAGGGATGGCGAACCTTTTTTGATGTCCGTACAACAAAGTCATAAATAGTATATTGTGTCACAAGGGCAGAAAGTGAGCATTAGCAGCCCGCAGTTATTAGATAGCTAAGGGCTGCTAATACATTTTTGCCTGTGTGACACACAACAGTCTTTCGCCTAGCATTAAAGAAAAAAAATAGGATTATTTTATATTTTTATTCGAAACTATCATTAACAGTACACCGACGCCGAGATTAAATGAAAAATTATTTGAAACGTCAAAGTCGCAATAAATGAATCTCAATGATAGTCATAGGTGTCTAGATTGTGAAAAACCTACAAAATCATGCTGTTATGATATAATAATATTTATGTATTGATCTTTATCATGTTACGGGGTCCTTTTATCCCCTAATGTGACCAGTGACCTTTAAGGAAGGACTTCCTTAAAATGATGGAACGCAAATATCTTCCGACTATGCTAGGGGTCTATTCCTTAGACAGAGCTTATGAGGATTGGTCGTGGTTCTTTTTACAAAGCATTATTTTCTTACTAGGGCTAGATTCGTAACAAAACAGGGGTATAAATAGGGCGCCACCAAGTCATTAACCTTAAACACAGGGTTTCCCTAAGCAGGACTTTGACGTCCTTAGGGAGGAATACCGTATTAACTGCTAACGCAGAAGCTGTAAAGAAAATTTAATTAAATTTACAAAAATGAGGACACAAGAGGTATTCTCTTGCTACCTCATAAAAAAACAACAAAGATTAATCAGGCAACAATAATATGAACACAGATTATATGCTTCAAATTCTGAAAAGGCTATCAAAGCTTCTTGTTAAATTGGGTTTACCACTTTACGCTTTTTGATCTTATATCTTGTTACTCTATTTCTGAACGTACTTGTTCAGAATAAAACAATTAATTATGAAAATTAAACGTTGCTTCTTTAATTAAAATTGTTCCTTCATAAAATTTGTAAATATAAAATTCGTGTTTAAGAAAAGATAATACAAGTTTCATCTACTCATAAGGTAGGATTATATATTCAAAAAGAAATATTAAAAACTTTAAATGTTGTTTACGTTACAAAAGTTTAACTTGAATTTATACCAGAAATATCAGATCTGCTTTTTCTGTTTACATATTTATAAAACTCTAACTACATTGTCTATTAATTCATCATTCAGAAATTATAAGTGAAATCATGCATATATGAAACATCAATAAGAACTCTTTAAGTTTGCCTAATTTCATAAAAATTAGTAACTGTGATTACACTGTACTAGTATTGACAATAAAAATTTACTAAGGTCCTTCTTAATTTGTTAAACGGATAAATGATAATAGGTGGTTACAAAGATATTTTTCGAAACAGCCTCGTATCAAAGATCACCAAATGTAAACATGATGTAAAAATAATTCTAATCTCTTACCTTGGCTCAGCAGGTGTAGTTTACATGTTGGCGTTATAGCATGTTAGGGCAGGTGTTAATACATACATTTTTCAGAAAAACAAGTGACGTAAAATCCACATGTTCTACAGAACACGATCAGCTGTTTGATCCTTGGACTGGACCATACGAACTTCCATGCGTTTTTCTCATACGCACAAACTAGACCAACCAAACTTCAGTACCAAACTTAGATGTTCTACTGTGTGTAGATCTTGATCAAAAACTCCAAAAGTACCATGTCCATTCATCATCGGACTTAATTTCCAAACTATAAAATTTCTACGTACTTTGTAGAACGTTTCCTTAAATTCAAACTTATTGTTTTCTCGCATAACATTACATAAAGTCCAACTATTCATCGTACGGTTGAAGGACGTTCATCTTGGATCGATATTTTATCGCAAAGTTGACGTGAATGAACTAAAACTTGATACTTGCAGGTGCGAAAGTGTAATCCATATCCTCTTTAAATACAGCATACGGACTGCCTTATTTTTATAAAACCAGATAAGGCGTGTTCATTCCAACAAATGAATATACGACGGAGCCTTACAATTTATATACAAAACGACTTCTTAAAAGTTGAGAATTATAAAATAAAAATCTAATTGAAGATTCCCCAACGAAGCGTTGAAAAACATGTTTTATCGTAACTTTTACGAAATCATTTAAGGAATATTTTAGGTGCTGTTTAAACAAATGTCCAAAGAATTATTAAATGAATTTATCAAAAAAATTATCCAAACGAAGTTATTTATTAAATGTCATTTAAAGACGTCGTTAAAAAGACGTTATAAAAAAAACGAAGAAAAGGAAGAGGAAGAGCGCTACAACAAAATTATTCAGTTTGTCTAATAACTTATATTTTTAATTCTTACCATCGTTAAAACCATACAGCCTAGTGTTTAGCGTATTAGGGGTCTACTACCGCACAAAGCCAGACGCAAGTTACATGCCAGAGCCCTTATTATTTCCATAATGGTTCTCGACGAGAGCTTTAGCTAAAATAAGTGCAAATGCAATATGCACGAAACTGGAAAGCTGCTTGGCCTTGATAATAATTATTCTAACATTCGGCGCCTGATGTTAGCAACCAAACTAGCATTTCTGTATGGCGGTTAGCACGCATATTACCAATACTGGTATTTATTTATTTAAAAATAGTTTGCATGATATTAATGACTATACCTGAGTTTGTAAAACTAAAAATTTGTTGATGTTCTGCAGTGGTCAAAAAAACTGTTTCAATGAGTTTAGCGGCCCTAGGGCCGCAAAGGTTTACTTTCAGTCACATTTTTAAGGCAAATATGATTCATTTTCATATACGCTAGGCGAGAAAATTCTTTTTTAAATAGGTAACATGCCAAAATAAAATTTCATTCGAAATGTTAGCGTGGTGAAACTATACGTAAGTATAATTAAATAAACAAATAAAAGCAATTCTTCTTTAAACAATTTTTTATTAATAAATGTTTTACAAAAAACAATATGCTAGAAACAAAATTCACGCTAAAAACAATTATTTTTAAGGTAATTTTTGTTGACACAAGATGATAAAGATTTAATATCTGGTTAATATTTAGTTAATTTCAACAGTACGCATGCAGAGCCCGACTTATCCCTAATTCCATTCCTATATTTATTTTTTATAAAATTTAATTCTGAAAATACAGATTAACATGTCACGTCGATGAAAATATTGATAAAATTGCCTTTGCTAATATTTTTAAACAATTAAACGTGTCAGGATTGAATTCCATGTAGTTAGAATTTCATCTTCTGCAATTTTATTTATTCTATGCTACAATTGATTGCTTTCAATAATTTCTAAATCATTTCTTAAATCAACAAATTTTTGGATCCATATGGTACTTGACTGAAATTCAACTAATTCCATTTAAAATTTAACCACTCGAGGACTTTTAAATTTAATTTTTCAAATGGTATTGTATCAGGATATGAAATAAATTTTAAAGTTTCTTCAAATTCTTTAAACTGCGTAAATCTTGTAGAAAATTCCTGAATCAGGGATTGAATTACCATTGAAAATTCTTTCGTTAAGTGTAGATTAATAATTTTTAATTCATTTCTATCAAAAAAGATAACTTATAAAAAAATAATTTTGTTTCTGTGCATGCCATCAAAATTTTCAAACGTGCCACTTGTGACACGCGTGCCATTGGTTCGCCATCACTGGTCTATGCCTATAACTTAATCTAATTATTTTGAGTATTTCGAACATTTTTTTCCATTTTACATTGTCGAATGCTTTTTCCAGATCTACAAACTCTATATACACGCTTTCTCCTTTTTCTATTGTTTTCTCCATTATCACGCTCAGAGCTAAAATAGCTGCCCGTGTTCCCCTGTTTCGCCTAAACCCAAATTTTTGGCACGTGTGTTGTCAGCTTTATTGTTCGAAAATTTTCACATCTATCCGCGCCTTTCTTTTTTGGTATAGTTACTATGATGTTACGTTTGAAATCTTTGGGTATTTCGCCTGTCTCATACATATGGCTTCCAAGTTGGAAGAGACGTTTTGCTACTGCTTGTCCAGCGTCTTTTAGAGTTTCTTCTTACACTTTATCTGTATCCGGCGCCTTATCATTTTTCAGACCTTTTAATGCTAATTCAAACTCGTCTCTAAGTATAGGGTAGCCCAAGTTACAATTTTCAAAGTCTGATTCCTATTCTAATGCTGTTAGTTCCTCTCCTCCATACAAATTCTCTACTTATTCTTGCCATCTATCCACTTTCTTTACATTTTCTATAATGACGTTTCACCCCGCGTCCTTTATATTTTTGCTATACGGTTTTATATCCCTAAAATTGATTCTAATTAGTTTGTAAGGTTCATTTGTCTTTCCTATTTCCATCTGAGTTTGTACCTCTTTGCACTTTTCATCAATCTATTGTTCTTTAGCTTTATTGCATTTGCGAATAATTTCCCATTTTATGGCTTTGTATCTCTGTTTTCCTGTTTCGTCTGATTTATTATTATTAATTTCAGGATATCTTTTGTTATCTATGGTTTCTTATTTTCTTTTTGTGTATATCCCAGAATATCTCTGGCCGCCATGTCTAATTTGGATTTAATGTTATTCCATTTTGTTTCTTCTTCTTTAGTATCAGATATTTTCCGGATATCTTTCAGCAATTCATTTGGCTTTTTTTAAATCTTTTTTGAATAACTTTATCTTTTTTTCTCAAAGCCAAAGTGCCTTTTTCCGTTTCTTTTTTTCAAATTTATACGAATTTATGTTCACTTTCTTTTCAAAATGTTAAAAATCACTCGTCATAATTGCTAGATTCTTCGTTTCGTTTTTCTTTATGAAAATTTTGCGCACGCCTTATAGCTTGCTTCCTACGGGAGACACGATAGTCCTTTGAATTGCCGCTCCTTGGGGTATAGAAGGCTACACCCGTTACGGGATCTCAGGTCTATCTGGTCCGCTCCGGTTCGAGGAGCGAACGAGAGATTCAACACCGTAGATACGTGGGCGAGTGTTTCTTTCCTGTTTGTGTTGAGACCCTGTCCACTTAGATTTTACTGTTTGGGGCTCATACAGGTCTCGAACTAATCGTATGTACGAAAATAATTTATGACACTAGGATCTATGTCGTGGGATTACTATATAACGCTTAACTTTAACTATTATCTATTAATGCGGAAATGGGATAAAAACTTGCTGACACATTGGAAGACGTTATTGCCATTGTATTTGTAACTGTAGGTGATATGTTAGCATTATCAGAGCCTATGTGATTATGATTACTAAAGAAATTGTGAAATGTGGCAAACAAATACACTAGCTAGCAAATACTAATATGGGTGATTATACAATTACAAGCCATATTAATGTCCCTGTGTAATTATAATGGTATACGAGTATTTTTTTTAAACCACTTTATTCTTATATAATTGTACATATCTTCAGTAATAGTGTCTATGTTTTAAACATTTGTTAAACTTTCCCTTATGTAATTAAAAAAAAAATTAATAAAATTGTCATTAGCGTGGCTATCCCTTATGTGAACCTAAATTATGAAATGTTCAATATATATATATATATATATATATATATATATATATAATTTTTATATAGTTTTATATAGTTTTGCATAAGATATATATATATATATATATATATATATATATATATATATACTTGTAGTTAAAATTGTTGTTACTGTATGATCTATATTAGTGAACTACTATAAAACAAAATAAGGAAAACCATTTTTGTGTTTATTTTACTCTATCTAGTGCCACAAATAGGGCACCAAGGTTGACCCTCAAAGTTTCTGTTTAGCATGGACATTTTTTAAATATCAACCAAGGCTATGGAATTTAAATGTTTTAAGCTATACATCATTGCATATGCCAATCTTGTTCAGCAACCATTTTGAGAGTGAAGTTGACCTGCTTGTTTGTTGTTCATTGTGGTCCTAGTTATAATAAATGTGTCAACAAGTTTGATAGTTCATAAATTAGGTATCATTAGCATGGTCAAGTTTTAACAAAGTTGGAAAATAATTACAATCTACTACTGTGACTAGGTAAGTACCATATGATACGTAAATAATCAACATTAATTTGTCGTTTCTTAAACATAACACCTGGGATTAAAAAAGCCAACCTTCTTGATGTTTGTCATTAGCATGGACGTTCTATATCCATGCTAATGACTTGTGTCTATTTTAATGACATGATTTCAGGATTTTTGTTATTTGAAGTCCTTTGTTTAATTAAATATATATAGATATATATCAAACAATAAACCTAGGCAGTGTTTAACAAAATTAATACTTGAGAACAATTTTTTTGCAGTACTAGAAAAATGGCTAAGTGTAAAGTGTTGAGTAATGAAGAAAGGCTGAAAAGAAAGAGAGAATGCGAGAAGAAAAGAAGAGAGCGCATAAAAGCAGATAGTAAAAAGTTGCAGAACCTAAAAGAACAAAAACATGAAATACCTGAATGCAAAAAAGACAGGAAAGTTAAAATCCATTAATGATATGAACAACAGAGACCAACGAGCCCAACGTAAAAACTGGAGGGACAACACTAGGAATAAACGAGAACGAATTAAAAATATGAGTAAAGGGTTACAACATGTTCAAAATAGTACTCCAAGTTCAGGTGATAATGAACCTGGATGTAATTTACCGAAACGACAATCAACTCCATCGGAGGTTGACTAGTTATGTGAACCATCAACTGTACGAGATAGTAGTCAGAAAAAAGGGGAACGTAAAGCAGTTAGACGTGATAGAGCTGAGGCTTATAGAAAATTAGAATTCATGCAAAAGAAAAATGAAAAAATAAGAAAAATAGCAGCAAAGTATAAAAAACGTTGGCAAAGACTAGAAAAAAAGACCAAAAAAAATTAAGGATTTGCTTTCACTGACACCTAACTCTAAAGTAAATAGATTATTGAACAAGAATCCAATTGATTCTACTATTATTAAAAAGAAACTTCTATTTGGGGAAGTTTTACAAACTGAGTTAAGTACTTCTTTCAATTCTTTCAAAACGCAAAAAGAAAAACAAATCTTCACCAAGGCGATTAATGGGAGGATGTTAAAAAAGTATAGGCTGTTGAAAGAATGCCAATCTTTTCTTCCACATAAACTATTTATTGCTAACAAAAAACGAAGCAAATCTTTGACATTTGACAGAATGTTGACACCAAGAAAACAATACGTGAAAGACAAGGTGGTTTCTTTTTGGAATAGTGATGAAAATTCAATACTTTGTCCAGGAAAAAAAGATTTCAAAGTGAAACGAAGACTTGTGCAGCAAAAACGCTTCATGACAGACACCATGCGCAATCTGCATACTAAATTTATTCAATGTGAGAACTTGAAAATTAGCTATTCATTATTTTGTAGACTGCGTTCCTTCTGGGTAGTGAAACCAAAATTAACTGCTCGGGACACTTGTTTATGCATTAAACACGAAAATATCAGACTCCTACTAAAAAGGCTTTACACTTTAAATGTTATTCGTGTAAAAGATGCTGAAGACTTGGTTAAAAGCTTAACATGTTGTACTCAAAATGAGGTTTGCCTTCAAAGATTCTGTGATAAATGTAAAAATAATACAGTTTTATACTTGGAGTTTAACTATAATCACAGTACAACTTATCAGAAGTGGGTTTGTAAGAAGGAAACAATATTTAGTACTAAAACAAAACAAAACAATAACAAAAATGACTAAAGATAACATTTTGTGCAATATTGGCCTACTAGTAAGAGAACTTGAAAAATATATCCCTAGTTTTCTTAATCATACCTTAAATATAAAACACCAATATAAAGAGATTAAGAATTTGAAAAATAATCTGAAAACGTGAACCACATTTTGTTGTTATTTATTTGTTGTTTTTTTTCGGGGCCCTAAACGTTGTGACGTCACTGTAACGTCTTCTTTAGTTTTACAGCAGGCACCACTAAAACGTTATTTCTTCTACGTTGGGGCGCTAGTGTAATTTATTTTTCTTAATGGGCGCCAGTGAACAAAAATCTTCCGGCAAAGCTAGGGATCTATTCCTGGGTAGAGCAATAAAAAGTGGGTGGGGGGGGGAAGTCGAATTCTGTTTGCAAACTAAAGCTAAGCTAAATTAAATAGGCGCCACCATGTCCTGAGATAATTACGATAATAGCAGAGCAATGTTCTAAGGGCGGACGTGGAGACCCAAAGATAAAATGATAGCTTTTGTTAACAAAAACCTGTTTTATTAAAATAAAACGCAGCTCCTGTAAGAAATTGCAAAGATTAAATATATAAAAATGTAGAACACCATTTGTGTCCTATAAAAGTATAAAAAAAATGTATATCCAATATGATATTGGCACCAAATTATTACTCAGAAAAATTTTACCTTTGTGTAATTAGATTTGATCGCATTTGACCAAAATAAAACCTCAAAACTTGAACTAATTGTTTACTGAAAAAAACTCTCTTTTAAAATTTCGGACTTTGTAACAAGTAACAAAAATTTATCTTTAACATCTATATTAAAGTCAAGGTTTTGACTTGTTTAAAACAACCAATTATATTTTAAATATGAATTTGCTATAAATATTTGAGTGAAAATAATTTGTAAGCATAATACACTGAATTACGTTCTAACCTGGGCAGATCTTTTCAGGTAGATTACAATTTCTAGAATCTTACATAACGTGGATTTAAACTTTCATATTTAGATTTAATAATTTGTATGTAGATAAAAGCTAATCACAAAAATAGGAATGTTTGGTTTAAATTCCATTACAGCTGCACAAAGCATCTGCTTTAACAACAACATCTGTCAATTTTTCAACACAAAAAATATGACGTCGAAAACATACGTTGAAATTATCAAAGGTTCAAATGGAACAAAGTTTGTAATTATAGAAACCTAATCTGACAAAATTTTGTTCTACGGTTTATAAAACCAGTTCAACAATAATTGAAAATTACACAATTTACATGTTGTAAACATAATAGCAACTTTACGTGCTTTAACCTTCAAAACACATGCATGAAATATCTTACAACTAATAACGAACCCAACTGCTATTTGTTGCTCCACGACAAATAGAGATGGAAATTTACGTTCTTCAAACAAAATTACCAGCCATTTCTAACTAGATACGACTGCATCCAAACTAACGTCCATAATTTCTTGTTAACAAATTTTTCGTAGACAAATTCCAAATTAACAAATTTCAAATGATGTATCCTACATGACGAATTCTACTTGACGCGTTAAATAAATTAATTCAAATTAAATTAGTTCGTAAAATATATACTTTACCAACTGTTAGTAGAAGATATCTTAATAGTTAGTAATTGATGCGAAGGTCGCCAGCCTCTAGCCGAGAATACATGTTTATAAAGCTGTTGCCAGCGGCCGACTGATTTGACGAAACAAGAACCGAATGAATGCCACGTTAGAGGCGTGGAATACAAAAGAAACAACTAGAGGTGCGCGTGGAAATAATTTTATGTCGCACAGATACTTTTATATAAGTAGATTAATAAGGAATAATGCACGCTTAGCGCATTATTCTCGTAATTTAATGCGAATAATTACTACTGAAATTAAACGTGTTACAAACGAATGAGCTAGTTATTCACGTAGACTTTTCAGAAAATTACCAATGCAAGTATGCATCAGAAACCCAAGCTGTGCATTTTGGAGGCTCTAGGCAGCAAATTACTTTACATACTGGGATAATCTATTCATGTAAATCCAAGGATGCATTCTGTAGTTTGTCTGCTTCTCTTCGTCATGATCCTTATGCTATAGCTGCACACCTACGGCCAATAATTTTGAACGAGTTACTTAAATCACCGTGTATAGATACTATACACTTTCTTTCTGACAGTCCCAGTGCACAATACAGGAATAAAACAATGTATGCCATAATTTACAAGCATTTCTCTAGTCTTTTTCCAACCATTAGATTCATAACATAGAACTACTCCGAGTCAGGGCATGGTAAAGGTGCTCCTGACGGAGTTGGAGGCACATTAAGAGAGTATCTGACAGACTAGTCTCCGAACGAAAAGACATTTCTGATTTTGAAAGTTTTTATAGTGCTTTGAAAATAAACACCAATAAAATATCTTTGATAAAAATTGACGAAAATCTTATTGAAGAGGAAGAAGTCAACATAAAATCAACCATCCAGAACCTTAAACCAGTGAAAGGATCGATGCAAGTACATCAAGTTGTGTGGCAAAAAGATAGCAATAAAGTTGTTTTCAGAAAACTAGGCTGTTTTTCTTGTGAAAATTTATGTAACCATTATCAACTAATATCAATGAATTTGGAATCAGAATGTAGAGCAACTGCTGCAAACATTGATCAGTCTCTCGACCCTCAAGTCTTTGAAGGTAAGATTTTTACACTCACTTATATAACTTAAGCTGAAATGTTAAACATTAAAAAATATCAATAACACTAAATAGGCCTAGTGTTTTGTTCTAAGCATTAAGCTGTCAGCAGTCTACTGAATTTTTGTGATTGTTTTAGATTCTTTTAAACTGCAAGTTGGCGACTGGATTGTTGTAACCTATTTTATATCCAGGAGAAGTGAAATTCATAAAATTTGATTCTGATGAAGTTGATGTTATGCACCCAACAAAATATAAGAAAAATTATAAACGGCCAATTCATAAGGACATCCATCACTATCAGTTAAAAGAGGTTGTGAAGAAAATGAATTCTCCTATGCTATGTAGTTCTCGAGCTGCCTTTTTTAATTTCAGTGAATCATTCTACATAAAATCAATTAATTAAAAATATGGTTTATCTGTCAGTTTATAGCCCGGATTACCAAAAAATATTTAGAAATAACATTAATGTTTAACGTTTAGTTTGCCAGATTTGATTCTGTTAATTAAAAAAAACAAATTCACACATTCATTTCTATTTGTGTTAAGTTAAAAATAATAATATTACTATTAATAAAATTTTTGAAATTATTTTATTTATTCCGCTTATTATAAACCCAGACACAGATAAATATAAATATGTGTCATTAGAATGGACAACATGTCATTAGTATGGCAGGTTGAATTTTTAAAATCCTCTAAATTTTGAAAAAATTTAAACTCAGCTCTGCTGATCATCAAATGTGATCAGGAACAAATATTTGTGCTATATACCAAGATTCAGGTCTTTCTAGAAATGTTTGACTATTTCCACATGCAACTGTCTAAATAGCTCCTATTTGTAGAATCACCCATATATATGGTTTATTCTCACTTACTTAAACCGGGTTAATGCCCTTTTTAATGTTTCTTTTCCTTTTTATGCTAATTAGAGTTCTTTTGTTAACGTGTTATTTCCTTTATTTTTTTAATTTAAATATAACTGCAGGTGGAGATTTCTCCTACAGGTTGTACGGAGCGGTTAATAATTTATTTTTATTTCAGGCCTTATTTAATGTAAGTATTATATCCCGCCTATTCACCGACTGAGCCCGGTCAATTTCTCTTTCTTTCTTTTTTGTTGTCTTTTTTTGTTGATTACGTCGCTGCACGTAGCAAAGCAGTAACAGAACGTCTCTTCTAACTTGTAAGCTATATGTATGAGACAGGCGAGGTACCCAAAGATTTCAAACGTAGCATCATAGTCACTATATCGAAAAAGAGAGGCTCGGATAGATGTGAAAATTTTCCAACAAAAAGTTTGATATCACACGTGTCAAAAATATTAACTAGAATTGTTCAAAGAGGAATGGAAAAACGGGCTAAAGAAATACTAGGAGAAAATCAATTTGGGTTTAGACGAAACAAGGGAACACGAGAGGTTATTTTAGGTCTAAGAATGTTAATGCAGAAAACAACAGAAAATGGCGAAAGCGTATATATAGAGTTTGTAGATCTGGAAAAAGCATTCGACAATGTAAAATGGAAAAAAATGTTCAAAATACTCAAAAAAGATTGGAATGAGTTATAGGGATAGACGAATAGTACATAGCTTATACAAAGAGCAAACAGCATTAATAGAATTAAAGCAGGAACGTAGAGAAGTAAAGAATAGGAAAGGGGTAAGACAGGGATGTGCCCTATCCCCATTAATTTTTAACTTGTACATTGAAGAGGGAATCAATACTGTCAAATGCAGGAAGTCACTTGGAATCACTATGCAGGGACAAAAATTGCTATGCTTAGATTTGCAGATTATATAGCAGTATTAGCATCTAGCAACGAAGAGTTAGAAGCTGCTCTTAATGAGATGGAAACGGTTCTAACAGAGAGATACGGTATGAAAATTAATAAAAATAAAACAAAAGTGTTAGTATGCAAAAGAGCGGAAAATAAATCAAAAATAAGAATACAAATAAATAACAAGAACCTACAAGAGGTTAAGGATATCTGCTACCTAGAAAGTCAATAGCGCAAGATAGGAAAAACGCGAAAGATATAAAACAAAGATTAGCACAAGGTTGTGCTACAATTAACAAGCAAAAGCAACTACTATGCTCAAAAACAACAAACATAGAAACAAGGAAAAAATTGCTTAAAATATATGTGTAGAGCACAGGACTGTACGACGGTAAAACCTGGACAGTAAGAGAAGCGGACAAGAAAAAGGTAGAAACCTTTGAAACGTGGTGCTACAGACGAATGATGAAGATATCATGGACAGACAAAGTTAAGTACAAAGAGGTACTAAAAATGGAAGGGGAAAAAAGATATATGTGGAAAACGGTAAAAATACGAGAGATGTTAAGCCACATACTACGGCATGAGGGAGTAGTGCGGAATACATTAGAAGCAGAGATAGGAAAAAGAGAAGTAGAGGTAGACCTAGGTTAGACTATTGCACACAGATAGTGAAAGGTGGAGGCTGTAGGAGTTTCAGGGAAATGTGTAAACTTGCTCAGAATAGAAATCAATGGAGGTACGCATCCTACCAGTCTCAAGATGGATAAGCTAATGACGAAAAAAGTAACCGTACTTAAACATGATGGTTATTATAAGCAACTACAAGTATTGGTTGGGCAATATTTTCGAATAATGTTAATTGTGTGAAAGAATTTACTGGAAAACTATTATTTCGGCAAATGTCTAAGTGTTTGGGAATCTTGGCCGCCACAGGCTGCTTTCCTCCCTTCACAACCTTACATGTGCTTTTCCAATGCTCCACTACATTGGCCAGAAAGCGAGTTTTTTTTACCTGGAAAATTTGGAATTTTGCGGAACCGTTGCTGTTTCAAGCAAGGTAGGGATCTTTAACGTGCGTGACAACACTCACACACGGGACCTCCATTTTACTTCTCATCCGAACGAGTGTGTATTTTTGTGAAAAATGCTCGCCTAACATTTTTTAAGTGAACTTCTGTCGGGATACAAACCCTGGACCTTGGGCGTAGTAGTTACACACATACCAACTACGCCACGGAGCCGCTCCTCTCTTCACAACCTTGGGATCCCTAGACTTACGCCCATTACATTGATCCACGGCGACGCCCTCATCCTAATACCTTACATGTGATTTTCTAATGCTCCACCCGAAGGTACTACGTTGGCCAGGAAGAGTTTTGTTTTTACCGGGAAAATTTGGAACTTTGCCGAACTCTTTCTGTTCCAAACAAGATGGGGAACTTTAACGTGCGTGAAAACACTCACACACGGGACCTCCATTTTACCTCTCATCCTAACGTGAGTGTATTTTTGTGAAAAATGCTCGCCTAACATTTTTCAAGCGGACCGTGTCGGGATTTGAACCCGGGATCTTGGGCGTAGTAGTAACACACATACCACTACGCCACGGAGCCACCTCCTTCCACACAACCACTGAATGTCGGAGAAATAGGGTATATAATTGTAAAACAATAGAAGATGACCGAATTGCATCTAACAAGAAAGAATATCCCCTATGATCAAAGACAACAAACGTAGAAACAAGAAGAAAATTATTGAAAGCATATGTGTGGAGCACAGCACAGTATGCCTATGAAATATGGGCAGTAGGAAAAGCAGACAGAAAAACGGTAGCAGTCTTTTGGAATGTTGTGCTTAAGATGTATGAGGATGATAACATGGACAGACAAAGTTAATAACAAATAGGTTTTAGAAATAGTATGAGAATAAAGATATCTGTGGAAAAAATATTGGAGAAATAGAAGAGCAGAATAGCTTCTAAGGCATTGTTGGGGAATAGTACGAGATATATTACCAGCAGAGATAGGAAAGAGGAGGTAGATGTAGACATAGATAAGATAGTGATAGATGCAGGTTGTGAAAATTTTGGGGACATGTGTGGGATAGTTCAGAATATGAAACAATGAGGGTACGCGTCTAACCAGTTGCAGGACTGAAGACCTAACAATGATGATGTATACTTTGTATTTATTAACATTAATTTTTAATTGGAATTAATTTTTATTTACATTATGTTAGTAATTGATACAGGTAAAAATAAATACTTAATATATTTTGTGACATGTGTAATTGAATGTATTATTTGTTATGTTTTGAAGGACGAAATTTTAATTTATACATCAGTACCTTGATTCGCCCCTATCTATGTTAATAAGAAATTGTACGAATTGAGCATGGAAAACAGTAAACTGACATTCTATTTACAATAACTAGTGTTTACGATATTATCTAGTCTTACGCAGGTATAATTTTCTAATCGTTACGCCGTTATTAACAACCACATTATAAATATCTGTTAACACTTTCTCTCACACAAGTTACGAGCGCGAGTTCTTCTACCATAACAATTTGAGAAGCATAACATCTAATGGCCATCTAAATTCCTTCATAATGAATACACAAAAATATATGTTAATAAACCGGCGTTGTTAAGACAAAATAATTAATTAGATTGCGGAACGTCCGAATTATTGAACATTAAACATGGTAAAATTCGTTCTTTGCATATACTTAAATACAATTAATCACATTCTGGAAACGCCGCTTATTAATTTTTTAAATTAGCGATTTTTTAAGTTAATTAAATGCAAGTCTAGTAAAGGAACAAGATACCATATTCTCAAAACAGATCAAGAGTATAATAATAAATAATATTCTAATTAATTTTCAAAATTGTTCTACGATTTTTATTTTCAATAAATACAAATCTAATAATTATTAATCACGACACAAATATACTACATCAGCACTAGTTTAAACACTATCTATAGGCACTAATTTAATCTTCTGCATGCTACAAACTAAACACTATTGTAACACTAATCTTACTGGTAATTTAGTTATCTAACATAACATATTTACATCAAGTACGCGAATTTATATTTACATCACAAGAGCAAATTTATCTCTACATTAATTTCTGTACGTCAAACGCTTATTAGGACCTAGTTCACACTCACACTAATTTATTGCAACGTGGCTTGCGTTTATATATAATAATCTTTTATTACAGAAAAATTGAGAGAAATCTAAAATGTAAGTCATCAAATCATTCGAGAACATCTCGATTGTATTACGGAACTTACTAGTCATCCATTTTTATCGCTAAACAAATATAATACCACTTTAATAAAAACCAAATCGACGTATTTTCGAGAACATTCCAATTTTCTTTTTAATTACTGTTACATTAGCCCTCTTTTTAAAACTGTTTTGTTCCAGAACATTCTACTGTGTCAAAAGCTAAATGTCCCTGTGACAACAAGAACAATCGAAGTCATTCTTATATTTTCCATGTTGACGAAAGTAACGATCGAAACTCTTAATTTGGATTAAAACTGCAGATGAAAATTTGGACCCTCGTCTTCTGGAATAGTACCTCCAGTATGTTTCGCACTACTCTGCTGTACAATCGATCGTGCCCACAAATAACCTTCTTGTTCCCAAACTCCATTATCTGGTCTTTAAAATTCACTAATGTCTTCCACAGGTCTTTGTAGCTGTTTTTACCAGAGGCCAGCTGCTTTGTCACTAGGTAATAAATGCGACTACGCTTATCTCTAAGACATATAGATTTGCCCACCTTTGGTTGTTATTAATGAAACTGGTCTAAACCACCAAATTTGCTTTTGAATACGTTAGCAATTCCACAGGTCATATGTAAATCCTATGCTACGCAATATTCTAGAGAATATTTCGACGGCACATCAAATAAATTACCGTTTGTCTTTTTCGGTAGTCCTTACTCTCGCATTGACGATACACGGGCATGAACCATTCAGAATTTGGACCAAGCTCTTTGGCTAATACGTTGCGACTGTTACTACTTCTTGGTTGGGTATGGCATACACCGCAGTCCATTTTGTGAAGTAGTTCGTGTCCACCAAGATCTATTTATTTCCGAAATCGCTTTAAGCGAATAGGCATGCGATGTCAACTGCCACCCTCTCAAACAGGTTTCCTACATTGTATGTTCCATGAGCGGTTTCTGTTTACCAAACAGCGCACAGAACTGACACCTCATGCACCATTTTCTGATGTTTTCCTTGCACGCACTTTCTCTCGAATTTTCTTGACGCCGAAGTACCATCCTGACCTACCATTGAGTAGATGTCCTAAAACTTGGAATCATTACCTAAAACGTACTCACAGATCCACCTTTCTTTTCCAAAGATCGCACCAAGATCCCGTTCTCTAACTTTAAGCACGACCTCAGCGTGCTACTTAGCGGGTTAACTTTCTGCCACGACGGACGACTTCCTCTGATTTTCCGATTCCATAATGACGCTTAAGTGTGTGTCATTCTCTGGTTCGATCCTCAACTGCTGTGGCTACCAAACACGGTTGTCCGACAAGAACGATAACATTTCGTCTCCAGCCGTGAACAATGGCTAGAATGTTTAGGACAAGGTCGTTGCTACAAGGCATCTACGTTACGGTGACTTTGCCGTGCTCGCTCTTCAGTGTCTTAGTCATAAACCTGTAGCCTTTCCATTCGTCCCGCGACCTGTATCTCAGACTTCTCTTGTACTCTCGTGAGTTGCCTGCACTATCACTAAATATGCCCAAATTCTCTACAATTTCAGCATTTAGGTTCCTTGAATCGCTGGTTACAAAAAACCACTCGAATCATTTCCTCTATAATCTCTTGTTCCTGTTTTCCTAACTTTGACACTACTACAATGCAATGCCTGCTTTGGTGTTTAAAACGGGCCAGATCAGTCGTAATACATGCCGGACCTTATTGCCTCCTACTCCATCCAGAAACGTCTGTACTGTCAGCTGATCCAAAAAACTGATCACGCTGTTGGATACGCATATTTCGCCAAGCGAGCAATATTTGCTCTGAACGTTTGTAAATTTTGGTTGTTATAGTCCCGGTGTCGTATTCAGCGCCACTTCCACAGTTGGCAACACTGATACGATCCAAGTTCACAATATTGCACAATAATGATATTATGACATAATTGCGTGTTAAATTGTATCACATACTAAATACGTTTACAATGATACAAGTTTATATTTACACAAAAGTAAAGCGAAAGTACTCACTTAAACGCACCATGCAGTTTATCTCAGGGTATCTCGTTTGGGTGTTGTTTGGTGTGGGTTACGTCACGCCGTTGATGATCCAACGATAGAAGGTAGAGATAAAAGGAAACCTACATCCTAAAAAAGAAACAAGACAAAAAAACACGACACAGGCAAACGTTACCGTTTGACCTCTCGTCGCTAATAATATCGTATCACACACCGCACACTTGCACCATTCACTCCGCGCCTGTGCATTCTTATGCGCAAACGCAACTGTCCTGGATGGCGAAAATTTAACAAGTTTATTTGAAATAATGGCGAGAATTTAGTCACATGTTTAAAAATGTACAATGCCAATTTTGGCATGTAACATGGTTCAGGCAACGGTTTTTTATTAGAGCATGATTCACTTGCTGCAGGTTGGAATTGCCGTACCTCATTTCCGGCCTTATTAAAGCCCTCGTAGTTTCTTTGATCATAGTCTGGTACAGTTTGCAGAATACTCTAAGCATCACCCCTTAGTGCGACTATCAACGTTATTGCCTTCTCAGTCATTTCAGCCACTAGCAGTTGTGGCAGTCTCAATTTCTTTGAAATACCTTTGAACTTTAAAATACGATGGCGACGGTTACTTTTCTCTACATTCTTAAATTCTAAGGCGTAAAGTTGTATCACCGGAGTTGCAAGTGATTTAATACGTTCTTCAAGTTTTAGTACTACTTCCATGTTTTACGAATTTTTTTCTGAAAAATCTGCTTCAAGTTTTTGTAAACCACCGGAAAATTTGTCTTCCAGCTTTTCCGCCAATTTTTAGATTCTTGCATACATTCTTCTCTTAATTGGTTGTGATGTTCCATTAACCATTGCTCAACCGCTTTTGCATACCGGTCTAATTGCGATGTAAAATTTTCCTGCAGGTTGGCGGGGATGTGGTTCAGTTTTTCCGCCAGGTTCGCAGATTTTTCTGCAATTTTTCTTTAAAATCCATGCTGCCGTTTCTTATTAAATATAGCTTGGTTATCTTTCTAGTGTCTTCCAAATATATATATATATATATATATATATATATATATATATATATATCAGTGATATGTGAATGGGGTTAAGCAATTTAAGGCTACCAAGATGTACCAACACCTGAACATTTGCCGAATTAATAGTTTTCCAATAAATCCTTTCGCACAACCAACATCAGTTGATAACATTGCAAAACCAACGCCTGCAATTGTTGATAATAATCATCAGATTTAAGTACAATAATTTTTTTCGCCACTAGATTTTCCGTCTAGGAACTGGTTGAATAAGTACCACCATTGATTTCCATCCTGAGCTAGCCAACACATGTGTCTGAGGTTCCTCAACATCTTTGACTATCTGTACGAAATAGTCTAACCTAGGACTACATCTACATTTCTTTTTTCTGTTTCTAATATTTGCCGCACTATTTCCTCATGGCTTAATATGTGACCTATCATCCTATCTATTCTATTTTATACCGTTTTCCAAACATTTTTTTCTTCCACTACCATTTCTAGTACCTCTTTGTTCTTAACTTTGTCTGTCCATGATATTCGCATTAAACGTCTGTAGCACTACATTTCAAAGGCTTCTATCTATGTTTTTCCTGTTCACTTCTCTTAAGTTTCACAGCCGTACAGTGCTGTGCTCCACACACATGCCTTCAGCAGTCCTTTCCTCCTTTCTATGTTTGTTGTCTTTGAACATAGTCGTTGCTTTTTCTTTTTAAATGCAGCACTGCAATATGTTAATCTTTGTTGTATATCTAAAGCACTTTTTTCATTTTGGGTTATTTGACTTTCTAGGTAGCAGAAATCCTTAACCTTTCGTAAGATCTCGTTTCCTATTTGTATTCAGGTTGTTGATTTATTTTTACCTTCTTTACATATTAGTACTTTAGTTTTATTTTTGTTAATTTTCATATTGTATTTTCCATTTCATTAAGAGCTGTTGTTAATTCTTGCTTGCTAGATGTTAGTACCATTATATCTTCCGCAAATTTAAGAACATCAGTGTTTTGTCCCTACATAATTATTCCAAATTCCTGCATTTGACAGTATTTATTCATTTTCGTTGTACAAATTAAAAATTCACGGAGACATGACACATCCCTGTCTCACCCCTTTCCTAATATTTACTTTTGTATGTTCCTGCTCTAATTCTACTATCGCTGTTTGCGCCTTGAATGAGGTATGTACTATCTGTCTATGCCTAAATCTCATTCCAATCTTTTTAAGTATTTCGAACATTTTTTTCCATTTTACATTGTCAAATGCTCCTTTTTTTATTGTCTTCTCCATTATCACACACAGAGCTAAAACAGCCTCCCGTGTTTCGAAACCCAAATTGATCTTCTCCTAGTATACCTTCAACTCGCTTTTCCATCCCCTTTTGTACAATTCTAGTTAACATGTTTGACTCGTGTGCTGTCCAAGTTATTCTACAAATAACTTTGTACAGTTATTTAGCAAAAAACAATATCGACATCGGGCTTATACAGGAACCGCACATGTATAGCCACAAAATAACAGGTTTTAAGAAGGGGGTTACCGTTTTAAACGCAAACAGCGAACGACCGCGTAGAGGGATAATAATAAATAATGGGACGTGCGCCGGAATAATTTTAAATAATTTATCAGACGATTTTATAACGACGGCCGAAATAAAAACGGGGTTAAATACGTTTTACGTGATTAACGCGTATCTTCCGCCGGTTGATTCCCGACGGGTTTAAACAAAAATTCGGCGAAAACATCCCAGCGCTCGAGAACGAGCTATCAAACTGCCGAGAGGCAAACAAAATAGAAACACTCGCGGTAAAATTAAACGACGCGGTAGTATACGCGTCGTCGTACTCCATGCCGCGAAAGAAAGCATTTAAAGACAGCGTACCCTGGTGGACACGGGAACTGACCACTAAGCGGGCAGAAACGCGTAACCTAAGGCGCCGTTATCAACGCGCCTCGGGAGATATAAGAAAACAACGGCGACTCGAATATAATCAAAGTAACCTCGAATACAAAATATTAATAGAAGAAACGCGAACGAATAAATTTAAAGAATTTTGCACGCGAAATTTAGAGAAAGAACCTTGGGCAACCGCATACCGCGTAATTAGAGGAAAGCAACAGAAAATCGCGCTCGGTAATATAAAGAAAACAAATGGCGAATACACGGACGGTTTTAAAACCACAGCGGAATATTTATTAGAAAAATTCTTCCCATCGGATAATCCCGAGAGGATGAAGGGTCGCACGATTTAGTTCGTCGGGAAGCTGCAGAGGCGCAAGGAACAGGTGCCGATAAGGCAATCCTAGTTCACGAGGTTGTCAGGGCTTTTAGGAGGATGAACCCTAAGAAGGCGTCGGGGCATGACGAAATCACCTCAGACGCAGCTCTAGAGGCGTGCCTCTTAGCCCCGTGTGTCTTTGCCGGGTTGTTTAATCTTTGTTTAGAGAGGGGCGTATTTCCGCGTTGTTAGAAAATCCAGAACGTGAAATTTATCCCGAAACCCATAAAGGCGGATGCGTCAGACCCGGGCAGCTATCGTCCAATTAGCTTGCTACCGGTGCTGGGGAAAGCTTTAGATCGCGTTATGACTACGCGAGTTGAGCACTTACTGTGAGGCAGCGGCGGTTGTAATAAACGACAGTTTGGTTTTATGGAGGGAAAGTCGACCATCAACGCATTAGAGTTTGTTGTCAGGAAAATTAAGCAGGCGAGAGATGCTAAAGAGCACTGTGTTGTTGTTGCCTTAGACATTTCAGGAGCATTTGATGCTGCCTGGTGGCCATTAATCGTTAGCAAGTTAGATCGTAGAGGTTGTTCGCGGAACTTGATGTCTTTAGTCAAGAGTTATTTCTCGGGACGATCGGCACAGGTTGAAATACCGGGTGAAGCTTTGTCGCGCGAGGTGGAAAAGGGATGCCCGCAGGGGTCATGCTCTGGTTCCATATTTTAAAAATTGTTATACGAAAGCATCTTTAGGGTTAAATTACCCACAGGATGTTCAATTGTCGGATTTGCGGACGATACGCTTTTAATTATCAGATCGCGATTATTAATGGATATGCGTACAAAACCAAACGAGGCTCTGAATAAATTACACGAATGGTCATAGAACGTAAAACTAAAATTTAACACGTCGAAGTCGGAAGCGCTTTATTTCGGTATAAAACCGGGACAGCGACCTCCTAGGCTAGAGCTAGGAGGAGAAAAAATACCGTTCAAGAAAGCTATTACATACCTCGGAGTAAAAATTGACAATAAGTTAAATTGGAAAGCTCACGTGCAGTACGTCAAAAGCAAAAGAAGCGAAATATCAAATAAAATGATGGCGGCGGCAAAAATAAACTGGGGTTTCAGGGGCGAATCGCTGAGGACGGTCTATGCCGGAGCAATTGAGCCGGCAATGCTGTACGTAGCATCCGTATGGACGGAAGGTTGTAAAGTCCGGGAGATGCGTCAATTAACGAGCGTACAACGTATAACCGCGGTAAAGACGGCGAGGGCATACAGGACCATCTCCACGGAGGCGGTCCTGGTGATCAGTAGGACTCTCCTTATCAAATATGTCGTTAGGGAGATTAGAGATAGAAGACTTATAGATATAGGGAAAGGGCGCGAAATTATCGAAAATATTAATCTTGGTAATAGGGACGTTGCAAGAAAGATCGTGGTATCAGGGTTGGGGCACCCGGCCGTTATTAGAGGAATCGAGTTTATCGAAGGTGATCAGGACGCGACGGGTATCAGAATTTACACGGACGGTTCACGTATGGATGACGGGCAAGCAGGCGCGGCGTTTGTCGTGTTTAAGCAGTAAAGGGAGGTGTTCCGGTTTCAAACCAAACTCGCGAACTGGAGCACTATGTTCCAGTGCGAATTGGTAGCTATACGAGAGGCTATCGATTACGTAATAAATCACACGGGCAGAGACGATTATTATATAATAAGCGACAGTAAATCAGCGCTGATGGCATTAACTAACATGAACACCTCGACAGATCTCCAGGCGGACGTCTGGAAAATAGCGCATACAGCGCTCGAGTTTCGACGTTTAAAGTTCTGTTGGGTTAGGTCGCACGATGGTAACGTAGGAAATGTTAGGGCTGACGAATTAGCTAAAGAGGCCGCGACGGGCGATTTTTGGATATCACGTTCGTCGATACCGAGGTCTTTAATTAAAAGAAAGCTGCGCGAAAAATCAATTCGACAATGAGAAGAGAGGTGGAACAACGCAGCCACGGGCAGGTTGACCCACAAATTCATACCGAGCATAGAAGCTAGAGGTAGGATCGAGGTTAAGCTCGATCACAAAATGGTGCACTTGATAACAGGGCACGGCGCCCTGAAGGCGTATTTACAAAGGTTCGGCTTAACCAACAGCGACTGCTGCGAATGCGGTGAGGGCGCGGAAAGCGCAGAGCACGTGCTCTTCGACTGCCCGCTTGATGCGGGAAATCAAAGGTTGGCTGATAGCAAACTAGCTATCCTAGGTCTGGCATGGCCAAAGAGCCTAGAAGAAGTCGGGGAAATGGTTAACCAGAAGGCGTTCTGGACAGCCTTAAAAGAATTCGCGGGAAGGGTCGCTAGATTAGACAGTGACAACCGCGTGTAAATTCGGTGGGGTTGGTGGGAGGATTGAAAATTTATAGATTGATTTGACTTGAGTAAGAATTCGAGCATTGAAATAACCAAAACCTGATTTAAAAAAAAATTATAATTATACCCAAATGTCCAATATGCACGAGAAACCCCCACACCACTAACACAATCACCGTCTATCTTCATAATTATGCGCGTAAAATCGGGAAATCGGGAATAAGTAATAACAAATAAACAATAACAAATAAATCAGAAACCCTAATTAAATTAAATCAATAAAATAAACAAAGATAATAAAATAGAGTGAAACCGCGCAACCTTTCAGGTGAAGTGTAGTGATAGTGATTGTGATCCCCCCAGAACATTTACTGCATACCCATCAGGCCTTTAACAGTGCATATCCAACTTCCCCACAAAGGCAGAATTCAATAGATATAGGTAGACGACCAGATCTTCGGATGCTGGAGAAATTTATATTGAAAGTAAAACTAAAATTGTGGAGGCTGTACTCGCACGAGCAATGAGTTGTAATTTTAAACAGATTTTGAAATAATCTAACAAGCGCGTTTTTTGTGTAATGGCGTTAGTCGATGTAATGCTCATGCGAGTGCACCTGATAATGTATTTGCTTTGCTGATGTATGCACTGTTACATGCTTTTGCTTATTCAAAAATTTATTTATATATTTATTATATGTTGATTTATATATTTATATTATATTTATTTTTACACTTATATTTTTGCCTGCATTGTATTGTTTTGTGGCTTGATTCATTTGACGTTCTGTCGCCAATTTTGGCCGCAGTATATATAGAAAAGAAGATTGTATATATAATATGTCAGTTAGTGAATGCTAGGGAACGTTAGGGGACAAATTTAGAATAAAATACTTAGATCAGGGAGGACAAAATTGTAAATTACAGAGCATGCAAAATAGCTGGATTCACTATTAATACTTTTGGCAATTGCTTAGAAATTTGAATCCATTTTAAATTAGCTAGCTAGATTTGGATAGTTTTAAGTTGACCCTTCAGGTCGCACTGGTAAGCAGAGTTGGCGACTGCTATCCTGTATTACGGATCCCTCCCCCTCTCATTTTTGCTCGTGTCCTGTTGATCGGGCACACTCCAAAGTCAACGCTAGGGATACCATTATTTAAACCCTGTTTTTAGTTTTTGTTTGAGTTTGTTAGATTTTTATTTAGATTTTTATTTAGGGTGGATTAATTATGAGGTTAGAATTATTTAGAAGCACGTTTATTTTCGCGTTTAAACCCAATGTAGTACCTCCGGGTGGAGCATTGGGGACATGGTCGCAAGTATAGCGGCCCTAATTCAAATTATAATGTCCAAGTTATTGTTCCAAAAATTTTCACATCTATTTGCGCTTATCTTTTTTGTTATAGTGACTATGATGTCACGTTTGAAATTTTTGAGTATCTTGCCTGTTTTATACATATAACTTACAAGTTGGAAGAGACGTTTTGTTATTGCTTGTCAAGCGGCTATTAGATTCTGCTTGCACCTTATCTATACCCGATGCATTATCATTCTTCAGACGAGTTAATGCTAATTCAAAGTCATCTCAAACACAGGATACCCCAAGTAATCTTTTTGAATTTCTGATTCGTGTTCTAATGTTGTTAGTTCCTCTTCTGCATATAAATTCCCTATATACTCTTGCCATCTAACCACTTTCTCTACAATTTCTATAATGATGTCACCTTCTGCACCTCATATTTTGGTATACGGTTCTATATACCTGAAATTATTCTAATTAGTTTGTATATTTTGTCTGTTTTTCCTATTTCCATTCAGTTTATACCACTTTGCACTTTTCACCAATCCATTGTTCTCAAGCTTTTCTGTATTCGCAAATAATTCCCTATTTTATGGCTTTGTATCTCTGTTTTCCCGCTTCGTCTAGTCTGCTCCTGTTATCTATAGTTCTTTATTTTCTTTTTTTTATATATCCCAGAATATCTTTGGCCGTTATGTCTAAGCTGGATTTAATGTTATTTCACATTGGCTAGGAAGCAAGTTTTTTTTTTTTTTTTTTAACTGGAAAATTTGGAATTTTGCCGAACCCTGCTGTTCCAAGCAAGGAGGCGGCTCCGTGGCGTAGTGGTATGTGTGTGACTACTACGCCCAAGGTCCCGGGTTCGAATCCCGACACGGTCCGCTTGAAAAATGTTAGGCGAGCATTTTTCGCAAAAATACACCCTCGTTCGGATGAGAGGTAAAATGGAGGTCCCGTGTGTGAGTGTTGTCACGCACATTAAAGATCCCTACCTTGCTTGGAACAGCAAGGATTCGGCAAAATTCCAAATTTTCCAGGTAAAAAAAAAAACTCGCTTCCTGGCTTACGTTATCATTTAAAGTTTAGTATATTGTGTTTTTGAACAATTCTGGATAATTTATATGGTTTCTTGAGGGTTCTTGCACTATCTTTCTAGGTCTTTCAGTTTTCGTGTATTCTCAAAAGTGCTGTGGTAGCCTGATTATCGTCTGATTTACAAGTTAGTATAAGTCCATACCCTTGTTCATCGCTCTCCACATTAAATAAAATTCAGAGCTAACCAAATGAACGGTAAGAATACCTTGAAAAATAGTTAAATATTTACATTTAAGTTCATTGTAGACATTACAATGTGAAGATACTCTGCTATGTACCCAGCCCACTCACTGGCTGCGCCCGGACAGTCTTTCTTCTTTTAGGTTTTTTTAGGCTACGGCTACGCACGTAGCACGTTAACTAAAACAAAATCGGAGCCCCACGCCAGAGTGTCAAAATTTATGCTACGTACCTAGACGTAGCCGGAACAAAAGTAAATACCAGGCTAACTACCAAACGCGGAAAGTGGGGGGGAATTCACCTAAACATAAAAAAAAGCACATCGCTTACGATTATCTATTAGCAATAAGAATAAATAAAGAATTCTGTACAAATAAGCAAAAGAAATAAATTAAGCATTACTATTTCAAAGCAAACAATTATATTATACAAACAATTTAGTACTTTAGATACGAAGTGCGCATCTCGTATTTTACACAAAATATAACTAATAGTAGAAAATAAACATGTGAGAGCTTTTGTTAAACATTGTTTTAAATTGTACATAATACTTTTTGTAAAATAAACTAATCAGTAGAAAAGACTAAGCGTGTGGCAACTTTTGTCAAACATTTATAACAATGGTACATCACACCTGTAGAGCGATAATATCGATTTGCAGCAACAAACAATAGTCCTACAGTGTCACGTTTCTTATCACGTAACTACACCAAACGCCGATACGGAATATGCCGTTGATATACACAAAAAAAGCAAGTTTTATACCTGCATGTGTCGGGATACTTAGCTTGCACGCCATCGGGAGCGAATCAGCACCGCATCGCCACGGTCGTCGGGACCTATTTACCCTGTTACCATAACGGCACTAGCGATCTACGGCAATGGCAGTTAATCTGTGGCAAAGAACAGTTGTACCTACATAAAAAAGAACCAATTTGGCCTCCAGCTGAAAACGATACACGCAAGATACATCCTACTGGTGGAACAAAAAAACGTAGAAGATATTTTAACGCATATGCTGCAGAATAAAATTAAAAATTGGTTCAAATAACACGAATTCGAAATGCAATCCTTACGTTATCAAAGCGCGATTAGCAAACTGGAAAACATGCTATCAAATAATAGTAGGATCTATTATTTCGACAAATTTTTAGATGGGAAACACAAGAGAAAGCAATTATACGTTATCGGAATGTTTAACAAATTAACGGATACCTAAAACAAGGTATTGACTATTTAATTTATAAAATAAATTTTCGTTTTAAAAGCAAAATAGATTTGAGTTAAAATTATGTTAAAGCGGACTTATTCTGAACAAGTACACTATATATGGTATTGTTGGAGAATTTAAGAATAGAAACGGAATTTATTCGAGCGGATAATGACTTAACCAGGAAAAAAAAGGGTATTTAATTTATGTTGAAAAATAAACGTAACAAATCCCCTCACCCCCAGCAAAATTAACAGGTCGGGGTAGGAAAACCAAAATCCGGAAATGGGCAGGAGCCAAAAAACCCAAACAAAACGAAAAAGAAAAAAATTTGCTTCAAACTAAAAGAACATTCGTTACGAAAACAACAAAACACAGAAAAAAAGAAACCCCCAAAACAACAACCACAACAGATTCCGGATAGATAAGAAAACAAAAACAGACACCAAACAAAATTCGGCTCGAAGGGCCAATAATAGAAAGAGAGAAAAAAAGGAAGGAAGGAAAGATGAGTAATAAGCAATCAGGGAGAACTAAAATGGAACCGCCTTAGCACTGCGTAGTCGTCAAAGGATAGATGTTTCTCAGAAGAAACAGTAAGGTTATCCACCTCAGAGAAGAAAAGGAACGCGGAAGAAAACCAACAGTGCAAATCAAAACAGGACCCAGAGGTCAAACCTCAAGTAAACAAAGGGACAACAAGGGAGAATGAGAGGAAGAGAGGGAGAGCGCCGGTAAAAGAAAACGATGTATTACAAACTGTAGTAACCAAAACCGAAGAACCTAAGAAAAGAATGCTAACTACTCCTAAAGTAGATTAAGTCGTGGTTTACGAAAAAAGAAAAACGGACTAGAAAGCACCTACCACAGGAGCGGATGGACGTTACACAATCGGACTAGGGACCGACAGCAAAGAAGACCAGCAACAGGAAAAAGGAAAGGAATGTCGAACGAAAGGAACGAGAAAAAAAAGAAAAATCCAAAAAGTATAACACCAAGTACAAGTATCAGAACCAACAAAAAACCTAAGAATCGTACAAAAAAAATAAAACCGAATCACAATGTAGCTATGTATGAGTAAGTGTGTACGTGTGCGTGCGTGCGTGTGTGTTTGGGTGTGTAAGAAGTGTGTGTGTCGTGCGTGTGTGCATGTGTTGTGTTGGACCGCTGTAGTCGCCTCTTACGACAGGCAGGTCGTACCATGGAGGTACTCTATTCCCGGACCCACACGGGTTGCAAGGAGTACAAGGAGAAAACGAAAGAAAACAGAACCAAGTAGAACTGTGTGTTTATGGAGTGTGTGGGTGTATGTGTTAGACGTATGTGTGTGTATGTGCGTGTGTGTGTATGTGTTTGACCGCTTTAGTCGCCTCTTACGTCAGGAAGGTCGTACCATGGGACTATTCTATTCCCGGACCCACACGGGGTGCAAAAAAGGCAAAAGAAAAAGAAAGAAAACTCAGCAAACAGGGAAGTAAATAAAAAGAAAACTTAAAAGTCCAGAAATCAAAACCTAAAAGAGCAAAGTCAGCATAAGAATCTGAGGCACAAGGACTAGATATTGGGCTTAAGGCGTTTACGCCGCCAAAAAGAGAACGAAACGAGATCAAGGACATTAGGATTTCGCCGACATAAATCTTCCGGTGCGGAAGGAGCATAGACTAATGTCTGCCTCTGTTGGGCAGTCTTTTACCAAACACGAAGAGCAGGGAGTGTATCAGTTGTAGCACGAGGTTGAGAAAATGGTGGCGAGGGTGGAGATAGTAGTGGTTGTCGTAATTTATGGAACTCAAAACACGTTTTGGAAGAAGGTTGTTTGTTTTTAGAATTGGTGGTAAGAAAGTAACGGTAGAAAAGGAAAAAGTATGAGTTGTACGAGAATCAACCTTACGAAAATAAACACAAGCAGAGCACACTTCAGTTACGTTAGGGAAGGGGACAGAAGCAGATAAAAATTCATAGACGTCAGATAATGAACTACAAATATTACAGTTAGGAAAGAAAACAGCATTGGCTGTAAGAGTATCCACCTTACAAGAACAAACAGTATCAGGAAGAACTTCATCAACTATAAATAAAGAAGCACAATCAGGTTGACCTTGGTCAACATTAGATAACGAGACATCAGCTAAGATGCCACCAACCTTAGCTAAAAAACAGAAGCAAGTAGCATTTTGTCAGCATGAGAAAATTGAGTAAGAGTAGGTAACGTTTCATCAACGTCCGATAAAGGAATAGAGTCAAGTAAGACTTTATCACAGATAGACAATGGAGTAGCAACAGACAAAACTTCTGCCACAATAGGAACTGATTCCTTAACAATAGTAGATAACAGGATCAGGTAGAACTTTGACGACAACAGCAACAGGCATCACAGCTACGAGTTTACTAACTTCAACAGGACTTTCTCTATCCGTATTAGAAATTATCTTCACTTCAGCTACGGCTGTGATTGCTGGCACAACAAAAAATTTCTTAAGTAGAACCATTTAAGAAAGCAGGAACAGGTTAAATTTTTACAGCAACAGCAACAGACATTAAAGATACAGGTTCATGGACTTCAACTGGACCTTCGCCGACTAAATTAGAAGTTATCGTCACTTCAGCAACATTTGTGCTTGCATACACGACAGGAATTTCGTGGGTAGAATCGTTTAAGAAAACGGGAACAAACTCTTGAGAAGCTATATTGACCAAAAACGGGTATGTTTTGATAGTAGTGGCAGAATTGGAAGTATGATTCGAAGATTTATTAGTAGGAGGATGGCAGCGTGGACAGTTGTGGCGTGAAACTCCCTTATATCCGCAACCATGGCAATGGAGTACTTTAGGACGAGTACAATGTGTCGAAACATGACCAGATTTGTCGCAATTAAAGCATACGACCTGACGAGTAGAAGTAGAACTAGGAAATAGAACAGCAGAACGTATGGAATAAATATCGGATCTACCCGTAGGCGTAGGAGAAACCTTAACAATTCGGTCATGCGAAGTAAACGTATCATTCTCAATAGTAGCACACTTATAAGCAAAATCCGGGGGTTCAAAATGTTGAATCAGTAAATTAGACAACCACTTTCGGTCAGAAAGCCTATGCCGATAACCACGATACCAAAGTAACGCTTTAGCCTCGAACAAATCCACTTCTGAGTTAAATAACTGCAATTCTAACACATGGTGAGCTGGTCGCAGTATTTTGACTCGTTCCAAAAAATCATGTACGGTAAGAATGTTTGGGTTATCAGAAAATTTCAAATTTCACTCCCACACTGGGAGCCGCAGAAAGTCATTTTAAATACAAACAAGAAAGAAATTGGTAGGAAGTAACTAAATAAAGGCTAACCGTAACGTGATAGAAACCAAAAGAAAAGTTATTGCGAATACAGGACAATCTAAAACATATCCGACGGATAAACTTCAGGAACACCAATAAGCGAAACAACAAAATAGAAATTAAAATAGGGCTGTAGAATAAAAGAAAAATCGGAGAAAGAAACCAACTCTAAACTTGACAGGGAAAACAAAATGTACCGAGAGAGAAGGAAGAAAAAAAGAAAAATCTTGGGCGCCAGCGTTTTCAATGGACTAAGATTATTGGCGAAAACACAAGTCCAATAATCTGAAATTAGCCAACCAATAATATTGAGCGATTAAGAAAAAAGCCACAACTAAAATTTAAGAATATCGAACTCCCACAGTAAATAAAGAAAAGAAATAAATACAAGTTCGAGCGTAAGGGACGAAAACATAAGTAGTATCAGGCCGAGAAAAAGGATCATGTAGTAACTTGGGCCGCAAACAAAAAAAATCATGCCAGAAGCAAAACAAAAATTGGGTCACAAGTTAAGCGGAACGAAATAAATCGGAATACAGAATAAGAAAACCCCAAAATCGAAGCAAAAAAAAATTAACTACAACAAACTGGGAGCCAAAAATTAACTAAAACAAACTCCGAGCAGAAATTAAGCGAAACCAATTCAAAGTAATCGTTAACTAAAACAAAATCGGGGCCAAAGTTACACGAAACAAAATCGGAGTTCAACGCCAGGGCGTCAAAAATTTATGCTACGTACCTAGACGTACCCGGAGGAAACGTAAATACCAGGCTAACTACCAAATACGGAGAGTGGGAGATTCACCTAAATACTAAAAAAAACACATCGTCCACGATTATCTATTACCCATAAGAATAAATAAACGATTCTGTACAAACAAGCAAAAGAAATAAATTAAGCGTTACTATTTCAAAGCAAACAAGTATGTGATACGAACAATTTAGTACTTTAGATACGAAGTGCGCATCTCGTATTTTACACAAAATAAAACTAATCAGTAGAAAATAAACATGTGAGAGCTTTTGTTAAGCGTTTTTAAAATTGCACCTAATAACTTTTGTAAAATAAAGTAATCTGTAGAAAAGAATAAGAGTGTGGGAACTTTTGTCAAACATTTTTAACAATGGTACATCACACCTGTAGAGCGATAATATCGATTCGCAGCAACAAACAATAGTCCTACAGTGTCAGGTTTCTTATCACGTAACTACACCAAACGCCGATACAGAATATGCCATTGATATACACAAAAAAAACAAGTTGTATACCTGCATGTGTCGGGATACTTAGCTTGCACTCCATCGGGAGTGAATCAGTACCGCATCGCCACGGTCGTTGGGATCTATTTACTCTGTCACCATAACGGCACTGACGATCTATAGGCAACGGCAGTTGATCTCTGGCAAAGAACAGTTGGGCCTACATAAAAAAAACCAATTTGGCCTCTAGGTAAGAGGGATACACGTAATATACTTTCTACTTGCCGAAACGTGCATCGCTCCTGAAGTATCGAGGCGAATTATGTAGAAAATATTTTAACGCACAAGCTGAAGAATCAAATTAAAAATTGGTTCGAATAACACGAGTTCGAACTGCAATCCTCGCGTTATCAAAACGCGATTAGCAAACTGGAAATCACGCTATCAAATAATAGTAGGATCCATTATTTCGACAAGTCTTCAGATGGGAAACACAAGAGAAAACAATTGTACGTTATCGGAATGTTTAACAAATTATTGGATACCTAAAACAAGGTATTGGCTATTTAATTTATCGAATAAAATTTTGTTTTAAAAGCAAAATGAATTTGAGTTAAAATTATGTTAAAGCAGGCTAATTCTGAACAGGTACACTATATAGAGTATTGTTGGAGAATTTAAGAATAGAAATGGAATTTATTAGAGCGGATAATGACTTAACCAGGAAAAAAGGGTATTTAATTTATGTTGAAAAATAAAGGTAGCAACTCATCAATTTTTAAAGACGACTTAATTATTATACTTTTTAAATACAGAGTGTATAAAATAAAAACGTGTATTATCTTTTACAATTATTTTTTATTTTGTTTTATTAACAACACTGATAGTTGTTTTTTATGGAAAAAAGATATTCTAAAAATAATAGGTACATCAATAGAAACATAACTAACGTAACGTTTCGTAACAACTTGTAACAAACAATGAGTAGCAAAATTTAATAGTGATATCCTTCATGATCAAAATTACCCTGACTTACTGAAGCAGGTGCAGGATTTTCGTCAAATCCGATGTTGTTAATTTCATTAGCATCTACTTCTGGAACATGGTAGTCCTTAATATTGACATTGCAGCCTTGCTGTGGAATAGGAGCATTTTCACTGGGAGAACGTTGATCTGGTACTTCATAAGCTGGACGAGGTTCAGGCGCTGGAACGTTGTAAACTGGTGCACTAGGAACACCGTAGTTTGGGCGTGGTGGTATAGTTGGACGAGGTGGCAATGTAGAAGTGCCATGTGTTGGACGAGGTGGTTCAGTGGGAACGCCGTAAGTTGGACGTGGTGGCTGTACAGTAGGTACTCCATAAGTTGGACGCGGTGGCTGCACAATAGGGACACCATAAGTTGGACGTAGAGGCTTTACAGTAGGTACAGTATAAGTTGGATGTGCTGGTGGTACTGTAGGAACACTGTAAGTTGGACGTGGTGGTGGAACGGTGGGAACTCCATAAGTTGGACGTGGTGGTTTAACAGTAGGAACGCTGTGAGTTGGACGTGGTGACGGTGTAGGTACACCGTATGTAGGGCGTGGCGGAGCAATTGTAGGAACGCCATAAGTTGGTCGTGGTGGTGATACAGTTGGAACACCATAAGTTGGACGTGGTGGTGGAGGAGTAGGTACCTCGTATGTTGGACGTGGAGGCGTTGCTGTGGGACCGCCATGAGTTGGACGTGGTTGTTCTGCCGTAGGAACTCCATAAGTTGAACGTGGTGGTAATGCAGTAGAAATGCTGTTAGTAGGAGCAGGTGCGGGTAGGTTGTATCCTTCAGAGGGCGGTAAATATGATCGGGGTGGTGGTCTATACTCTTGAAGTGAACTGATATCCTCAGGTGCGCTTAAGTCTGAAGGTACTGATCCAAAATCGAAATCGTCAGGCTCTCCATCCGATTCTATCAATTGAATTGATTGTTCAATGGGTGCTATAACATCTTATTATTAGTCGAATCGAATTGTGTATAAATAATCTTACCATCAGCATTTAAATATACAAATAGAAAGCATACCCAGACGATGCACCTCTAAAAATATTTTATAATTAACGGCTAATTAAGAAAGTTTATTGAATTTTTGCTCACCAATGAGTTCCTCAGAAGCATTTTTGGATTGTTCTGGAGCCGCTGCTGAGAACACAATATTTGTTATAAAATACACGCTGGTATATATACATAAGTTCAAAGGTAATTAAACGCGAAAGTGATAATTTTAATTCAGATGAAGAAAATATAAAGATGGACTATACGGTCCAAGTAATTTTAAATAATGAATACGCATAATCTACTCTGTAAGAATAATTCAAGGATTGTACTGCATCGTTGGGTATTAAACTGACTGATACAATTCGTATGGTTTACGCACGTTAAACAACAAACACTTCAAGAACAGTTTCTTTCAACGAAGAGTGCTTTAATTTGATTGTCTCAGAATTAATATCAAATATTATTCTACTTCCGCATTCTTAAGGATTAAATATTTTTCGATTAAAATTTATTAAGTATAATGTAGCGAAATTGCTGAAGCGTAATTTGAACCCTCGTTGTACTTGTGTCAATTATTAAGGGTACCTGAGAGGATTATTCACTGCTGGAACGAGAATAAAATGTCCGCTCTCGTTCAACATAGACATAAATCGATTGTGTCGTAACTGCACATTTATGAATTACATTACATTACATTGTAAATGTTGCGTGATATCAAAGTTTATGAGTTGATGTATAGACGCGTTCGAGTAAACAAGTGTCTTATCGGAGCAACGCGTAAAATTTATAGTTAATATAAAGGTATAAAACTCTCAAATAATATTTAATTATACTAAACAACAACACAAGATTTGAGAATACTAATTTAACATTTATCACTCCCTGGTTACTCGAAACCGGGAAACGGAACCTTACAGAATCTTACAATAACTGCAACAGTAAAAATAATGAACACCTAATATTATTTAAAAGTGATATCAAGTTATTCCTTAAATTGTAGTGATTTTTTGTTAAACAAATTTTGGAGTTTGGTTTGTGATATTTAGGACTTTATAAGTTATATTTCAACATTAGAATAACCATATTATCTAGTAGAACAGGTGGTGATAATACTTGTTATTATGGCAAGTTACATGTAATATGTTTTGTTGATGCATATAAAAACTATTTGTTTATATTAGTGCTTATAACTTAAATGGTAGCTTTCATTATCTACTTTTTTCTTTAAGTGGCTCACTGCTGTGAAAATTAGTGGATATTATGCATTTGTGCTCAAAATGTAACACCACATGTCAAAATGACTCAATGTTGATATGTGATTCGTGTAGTACACCTTTTCATGATAAATGTACTGAATTAGGATCATCAGAAATTCGAGTTATGCAACTAAGGAAACAAAGATCCCTGTTCTTTTTGTGTGATGATTGCACAACTGCAATCAAACTTTTTCCAATGATGATTAAAAATGTAAAATTTTGGAAAAAGAAGTTCAAGATCTTAAAGAAACCGTTAAACGTTTAGAAGCTCTAAATTTTTCCTCAAATTGTGAAACTTTCTACTCTGAAATTAATGAAAGGGTTAGTAGAAGTAGGAACTTTATACTTTTTAATGTTACTGAACCTAACTCTGCTAATGTATCTGAACGTCAACAAATTGATAAAACCGCTGTTACTCAGGTTTTGAACACATTAGAAATCTATGATGTCGCTCCGGTGGCCGTCATTCGATTGGGGAAAAAAGGAGATAAACCTAGGCCTTTGAAAGTCATTTGTAGTGACAGTGCTATTGCCCGCTCTATTCTAAAAAACAGTGCAAAGTTAGTCAATACACCTTTTCGTGTTGCTGCTGATTCCATTGCACAACAAAGAACTTATCTGGAAATGCTTAGAAGAGAACTTAGCGAACGCCAAAAAAAAGGGGAAGCAGTGACAATCAAATATTTAAATAACACACCTACTATTGTACCATCTAATCGTAAACATTACACAAAAAACTAGATTTACCCCTTTTTCAATTAACTGTGTACTATCAAAATGTGGGCAGTCTTAGATCCCGTTTAAGTGAGTTTAAAGATAGCATTATCCTCAGTAATAATTACGATGTTTCAGTTATAACCGAAACTTGGCTTAATAATGCAATTTACGATAATGAACTTTCAACTGATTTATATAATGTTTTCCGTGTTGATAGAAGCCAATATACTAGTACTAAAATGCGTGGTGGTGGTGTTCTTATTTTAGTGCGGTCCTCGTTCTCTGCACAATTAATCAAAACTAGGGTATTTGATGTAGAACAGCTCTTTATTGCTATCAATGGCATTGGTTGCTTAGTTATCATTGGGGGTGTATATATTCCTCTCTCCTCTACAGTTCAGACTTACGAATCTTATTGTAGTGCTATTGAAGAGGTCGGTATTAATTACCCTAATGCTAAAATAATTTTATGTGGTGATTTTAATATACCTCGAGCAACCTGGAATAATAATGAATTTATCTTATGCAACTATGGGGATGCATCTGAACCTTTAATTGCCTCTTCTTCTCTGCTTAATCTGAAACAGCATAATAGGGTTTATAATAACAACAACCGACTCTTGGATCTTGTTTTTTCTAACATTCCCAATTTGAATGTTTTGCCAGCCATAGATTTAATAATGAATAACAGTTATCACCACAGAGCATTAACTTTTGAAGTACTGATTGAAAAAGAGCAACCTTATCTACAATATGAGGAATATAGATAAGATTTTCATAAAGCGGATTATGAATCCCTTAACCACTACCTTAATACAATTGATTGGTCATTTTGTACAACAATGAAGAATATTGATGATGCCACTGAACATTTTTACTATTTACTTCAACAAGGTTTGGAATCCTATGTTCCTAAGAAGCTTATTAAACCCTTTACATTTCGTAATTGGTTCAGTAAGGAACTTATTAATATTATATACATGAAGAAAGCTGTTCATAAGCATTATAAATTGTCAAATAAGTTGGAGTCTTACCACAGGTTCATCTTCTATCGTAGCCTATCCAAACGTCTCAGTGCTCGGCTTTATTCGAAATACATACTATGTACAGAACATAGTATACAAACAAATCCTCGAAATTTCTGGACACATATTAACAATTTGAAAAATACAAACCAAATTCCTGAACAAATGAAATTTAATAATACCAAAGGCACTGATGGTTTGAGTATAGTGAACTTATTTGCTGAATACTTTTCACAAGTTTATTATTTAGAAGACATAGTTCCACCTGACACAAATGTCTGTTATGTTACGTAATTCGTCGCAGTCCCTGTTCGGGCGCCAAAGTTATGCTACGTTGGCTCGTAGCCGTGCGTAACACAAAGATAGTCAAAGAATGACCGGGCTCAATCGGAGATTAGGGGGGGTTGTAGAAAGCAGACTAACATATAGTGTATACGGCGGTAAGGAGTTAGTGACAGTACCTGCAAGAAAAATAATTAAGCAAACCTGAAAAAAAGAATAAGCATAGCAGCAGTGATAAGTCTAAATTATTCAGTACTTTGTTGAATGTAAATAAAACTGTTTAGATAAACTATATAATATAATAACGGTAAAAGCATTACAAAATTTTTATCACAAAGTGAGGTAATATTGGGGAGTAGCAGAAACGTTTCCTCACACACCAACTTAAACATAAATCAGACAAAATGTTAACAAAAGATAAATAGATAAGACACAATAGATATGAGTAATTCAGTAATATTGATTTTTTTTCTTTCTTTCTTTTTTTTCTTAATAGCAGGCAAGTCTATTGTAAAAGATATCAACACGACAAAGAATATTCCAAAACAAACGGATAGATATTTAAAGTAATAACAAGTATGAAATAGTTCAACTTACACAACCAGGAGCACCGGAAGAGTGTCTATAGCATTGGACTAATTCGGCTACTGATAGCCTTGCAGTTGGAGTTGGTGGAGTGTGGGGTGTCCATGGTTCCATCCCATTATCAACTTGAAACTCGACACTACTATCCACTGTAGATTGTTCTTTTACTTTCTGTAACTGATCGAAAGCCTCCTGATAGCTTGGTAAGCCGGATGCACTGGTGTAGCTTGGCAAAGATTCACAGCCTATTCGCGGGGGTGGAATTTGTGGTACAACAAACAGGAACACATGCAACACACGCAACTAAGAACAATTAAAGTTAGTATAATTCCGATCCAAACATCCGTCAAGAATTTTTCGTATTGCGGATCTGCTTCAGCAGAAAGAACTTCGTCAACTTCTGAAGTTAATTTCAGTTGGTAAAGGCATTGTTTGAATACGGGGAAACATTTAAAAACACGGTCACTCTCACAATCTCGTCTTTAAAAAAATGTACGTTCATATTTTATTTACTTATTATTAGATGCAAGGTAAATTTAACATATCATTAATATGGAATGAGTTAAAAAAAAGGGAGTTTAAAACCTGACTAAAGTGGCTCCTTTAAAAATTCTGTACAAGTTTATTGCACTTACTCTGATAAAAAAGAACCACGAAACTAGATCCCACACACAGTAATCCTAAAAGAATCGGTCCAGTTTAGCAAGCAAGTTCTACAACTTTTATTTCAAAAGAAACTCAACTAAAAACACAATTAGTAAAACACGCGCAAGCACTAAGTCAATGTTCCGTAAACAAGCCCGTCAAACACGTTCGCCTATCAAAGCATCTTTCCTTCAATGAATCAGAACTACACCTTCTACAGTTAATATACAACGTAAATTCACAGGAAAAACAACTAAAATCGCGTCGTGCTTGTTCATGTACAATTCGAAAATTCATCCCGCATTAATTCTCACTATTGCCAAAACAAAAAGAAACAGTATTTTTCAACGTAATTAATGCATAGGAACCAAGCACAAAACTACAACTCTTATTTCCAACAGAAAATCAACAAAAAAAACCAATTAGTAAGGCACGCGTAAGCAATAATACCGTCCGTCAAAGACCTTACAACACGTGCGGTTGAGTAAACACGTTCGCCTATATCAGCATCTTTCCTTCAATTCAATCAGAACTACACTGCTACAGTTAATATACAACTTTTATTTCACAAGAAGACAACTAAAATCGCGCCGCGCTTGTTCATGAAGGCAAAAAGAAACAGTCCCGCATTAATTCTCACTATTGTCAAAAGCAAAGAAGCAACAGTATTTTCAACGTAATTAATGCGAAGGAACCAAGCACAAAACTCCAACTCTTCACTCTAATCTGTTTATTTTAAACTCGTTGTTATTACCGCTTATCGCCTATTACCTAGACTTATATATTCACATAAGGAACAAAATTTATACGACGGCCAGACAAGAACGATGCAATCTATAATTAATTACAAGCTGTTTAACATTTTATTAATGAGAATCAAACTTCAATTATCTATCTTTAATTAAAATACACGAGTTAAATTGCATACAATTCTGAATTATTCTCAAGAATTTACTTGATACAAACAGCGATCCAAAAACGATGTATTTTAAGAATTCAGTATAGCGTAAAATGTTGAACTATAAAAAATGCCCGTTACATGTCTCCCAATCACTAAATTTACAGAATTGACAATTTAGTAAAAGTGACGTTTTTAAAGCTATATGCAATATAAAAAATTGCAAGTTACCTGGTCCAGATGGTATTCCTTCAATCTTATTAAAGAAATGCATTTATGGCCTCAGTTTGCCATTAACAGATTTATTTAACCTTTCTTTGTCTCTTGGCAAATTCCCTTCAGAATGGAAACTCAGTTATATAAATCCTATATTTAAAGCCGGAGACAAAGAGGATGTATCTAATTATAGAGGTATATGTATTCAATCTGCTATTCTAAAACTGTTAGATTTCTTGATTTCAAAATTTCTATACTGGAATTGTAAAGAAATAATAAGTTGTAACCAGCATGGTTTTCAGCAACACAAGTCCACCACAACAAATTTGCTGGTATTCACTAATTCAATTATACAATCTTTGGAGAATGGTCTAAAAGTTGAGGCTATTTAAACGGACTTCTCTAAAGCCTTTGATCGAGTGAACTTAAATCTTCTGATGCAGAAATTAGACAAGATTGGTTTTGGAGGAAACATCTACATTATGATTTGAATACGGGCCGCTATACTTGCGGCCACGTCCCCAATGCTCCACCCGGAGGTACTACATTGTAAAGGAAACATCTACAACTGGCTTTCATCATATCTTTATGGCAGAGTTCAGGCAGTTAAATACAAACAATTTGTATCATTCAAATTTACTGTGCACTCGGGGGTACCGCAAGGTTCGCACCTTGAGCCCCTATTATTTCTTCTTTTCATTAATGACATTGTCAGCTGCTTCAAATACTGCTCCTTCCTGTTATATGCTGATGATTTAAAGCTGTACAAATCCATTTTTTACGCAAGTGATCACCTATTAATTCAAGCTGATTTTGACTCACTGGTTGTATGGTGTGAATTAAATAGGCTTTTTCTTAATACTAATAAATGTTATGTGATCACTTACTCTCGTGCGACTAATACAGATCATATGGATTACTTTATAGAAAATGTTATTCTTCAACGTGTTGTAAAAATCAAAGACCTTGGGGTTGTAATTGACTCCAAGCTCTCATATATTTCACATATTGCCTATGTTCAAACCAAAGCATTGCAGATGCTAGGTTTTATTCAAAGAAACTCTAGAAACTTTTCCTATGAAACCATTAAATTACTGTATTTATCCTTAGTTTAGAGTATCTTGGAATATGGGTCTGTTATCTGGTCACCTCATTATAAAACTCATATTAATAAAATAGAGAAAGTCCAAAAGAAGTTTCTATGGTACGTTGCTTACAAATGGAACATGTACGGTTCACCTTACTCTACTGTCAACTTGATGAATGAACTCCAACTCTTAAGTATACAACAGAGACATCTTTTTCTGGACTTGTGCTTTCTATTTAAAATTATAAACTATCTGATTTGCTGTCCTGAAATTCTACATCAAGTTCACTTCAACGTTCCCAATAGAATTACCAGAGGTACTCCAACTGCATTTGTACATCGTTATATACATACCACAAATTATGGTTACCATTCATACCTTAACCGATGTGCAGTTTATTCAGAGAAGTTTTCTCAACTTGATTGGTTCTGTCCGTCGATCAATAATTTCCGTAGTACTTTGCGGAAAATGTTGTTTACAAGAAATTAGATCAATGTTCATTTAGATTAATTGTTTATGCTATAGAATGTGCTTTTATGCTTTTTGCTTTTTTCTCTTTGTTTTTGTTTTTTTTTACTATAACATGCTGTTGTAAATATTTGTAAGTGTTGGTAAAAAGGGGGTTTCCCGTTAAGTAAATAAATAAATATAAAACCCAAACCAATCCATCCTTCAACCTGAGCAACGCAAAAGCCAACCTAACAGAGTTCCAACTCAAATACAACTATACACATCTGTACTCAAAACAACCAAGCAACCAATGTATCTAAAAAAAGATCAGGCTATCGTTATCAACTCTGTCGACAACCTACAGCTAAAAGAATACATCTATAAAATAGGCGGCATTATACAACTCAAAAACATAATAGCAGCATCAAGGCTATCGAACGGTAGAACATGCATATACCTAAGCAGCAGAGAACTTGCTGATAAAATAGCCAACAATTATGCTGAAACAGAGATAGATAACCATAAAATAAATATAGGGAAAATGATCCCACCGACTAAAAAATTGATTATCTCTAATGTGTGTCCTTCGATTCCACACGAATTTATTGAAGAAACGCTAGACAACCTTAAAATTAAAACAACATCCCGAGTACAGTCGTACCTCGATATGCGAGTGCCTTAATATACGAGTGTTTTGAGATACGAGCCGCTGAGCGAGCGATATTTTGCTTTGAGATGAGAGCAAGATTTGAGATACGAGGAATCGCACACTACATCACTGCACACGACCCCAACATGCGGGCGCATGTTGGTGTCATGTGCAGCGTCTAACAGAAGGAAATCTTGGGAATGTGGGAGAAAGTTGTAGGTTCGTGGATAAAAATCACCCTGAAAAACTTGGAACTGGTCGTACATCGGAATTGTTCAACGAAACTTGCCTAACTCATTTCCGCAATATCCTGAAAGGGAGGATGAAACAAATCTCCTTGGGCAGATTTTTTAACCGATCTACAGGTGAAAATGAGCAAAGCGTGACGAAAAAAGCAAAGACCAGTGACAAAAATTAAGCGTTTCCGTAAGAACTTCACTTTTTCTTTTATTATGTTTTTATAGAATATGTATTAGTTCATCATCACCATCACTAGGTCTTCAGTCCTGAAACTGGTTAAACGCATACCATCGTTGTTTCCTATTCTGAAGTAACCTACAGATTTCCCTGAAATTTGCACGGTCTACGTCAATCACTATCTGATCTAGGTCTACATCTACCTCTTTTTTCCTATCTCTGCTTGTAAGATATCCCATACTAATCCCCAAAAATGCCTTAGAACGTATTCTGCCCTTCTATTTCTACTATTTTTTTCCCCAAATATCCTTGTTCTCCTACTATTTCTATCACCTATTTGTTATTAACTTTATCTGTCCATACTATCATTCTCATACATCTGAAGCACAGCATTTCAAAAGGCTGCTATCGTTTTTCTATCTACCTTTCAGACTGCCCGTATTTCATAAGCATACTGTGCTGTGCAGCAAACATATGCTTTCAACAATTTTCTTTTTGTTTTAGGTTTGTTGCCTTTCATCATAAGCGCTGTTCTTTCTTGTTAGATGCAGTTCGGTCCCCCTCTATTATTTTACAATTATATACCCTATTTCTCTGACATTTAGTGGTTGTGAAGGGGGGTAAGCAGCCTATGGCTGCCAAGTTCTCCCAGCACGTAAACATTTAACGATTTAATATTTTTTCTAATATATCTTTTCGCACAGTCAACACTAGTTGCAGATATTTCACAACCACCACCTGTTTATAATAATCATCAGATTTATCTGCGCTTACTTTTTCGTCATTAGGTATTTGGTCTCACAACTAGTTGGACACGTACCTGCACTTATTTATATTCTGAGCTATTCTATTCTATTATATTCTGACACAGTTTCCTGAAATTCTCACACAGCATGTATACAGCTCGGTTTCCCTTCTATTGTTTTCTAATTTTATGCCCTATTTCACCGAGATTTGGTAAAGGGGGTTAAGCACCCCGTGGCTGTCAAGATCCCCCAACACTTAGACATTTGCCGAAACAAGTTTTCCAGTAAATTCTTTCACACAATTAACATTATTCGAAAATATTGCCCAACCAATCCTTGTAGCTGCTTATAATATTCATCATGTTTAAGTACAGTTACTTTCTTCGTCACTAATTTATCCATCTTGGGACTGGTTGGATGCGTACCTCCATTGATTTCTATTCTGAGCTAATCTACATACCTCCCTGAAACTCCTACAGCCTACATCTTTCACTATCTGTGTGCAGTAGTCTAACCTTGGTCTACCTCTTCTCTTTTTTTTATCTCTGCTTCTAATATATGTCGCACTATTCCCTCATGCCGTAGTATGTGGCCTATAATCCTAGTTTCCCTATTTTTACCGTTTTCCACATATTTCTTTCTTCTCCTACCATTTTTAGTACCTCTTCGTTCTTAACTTTGTCTGTCCATGATATCTTCATCATACGTCTGTAGAACCACATTTCATAGGCTTCTACCTTTTTCTTGTCCACTTCTCCTACTGTCCAGGCTTCACAGTCGTACAGTGATGTGCTCCACACATGTTTTAAGCAGTCTTTTCCTTGTTCCTATGCTTGTTGTCTTTAAGCTCAGTAGTTACTTTTTCTTGTTAAATGTAGCACGACCTTGTGCAAATCTTTATTTTATATCTTTTGCGCTCTTCTCTTCTTGAGTTATTTGGCATCCTAGGTAGCACAAGTCCTTAACCTCTTGTAAGTTCGTGTTACATATTCGTATTCTTGTTTTTGATTTATTTTTCCTTCCAATACATACTAGTACTTTAGTTTAAGCTTTGTTAATTTTCATACCGTATCTCTCTGTTAGAACCGTTTTCATTTCATTAAGAGCAGCTTCTATCTCTTCCTAGGTAGACGCTAATACCGCTATATTATCTGCAAATCTAAGCATATTAATTTTTGTCCTTGCATAGTAATTCCAAATGTCTTCCTGCATTTGACAGTATTAATTACCTCTTCAATGTACAAGTTAAAAATTAGTGGGGATAGGGAACATCCCTGTCTCACCCCTTTCCTAATGTTTACTTCTCTACGTTCCTGCTCTAATTCTATTACTGCTGTTTGCTTTTTGTATAAGCTATGTACTATTCGTCTATCTCTATAACTTATTCCAATCTTTTTGAGTATTTCGAACATTTTTTTCCATTTTACATTGTCGAATGCTTTTTCCGGATCTACAAACCGTATATACACGGTTTCCCCTTTTTTCTATTCTTTTCTCCATCATCACTTGTTACCAGCCGAAAAATTCGGCACTAGACATTCTCAATTAAGTTCTAATATGTAAGAATTTCGCGCCATAAATTTAAAGAGATTTGTGTGCGTATTTCCGTCACTTCAGATAGCGCGTTGCGCGAGATTTGCGCCGACGCGAGGGTCAAGGAGGTGGTGGTGGATTTCCGATATGCGCGTGGGAACTAGCCTCCGAGATGTGAACAAGTGTGGATGTTTTATATATTATCGTGTCTTTTTGTGTTATTTAGATCCCTTTTGTAGTACAGTCTGTCGAAGGTGAAATAAAAGTGTGAATTGAACAAGTGGGTGCTATTTAGCAGACGGTGTTATAGCTACATTCAACAAACTAACGAGGGGTGTTACTAAAGTAAGCGTGATGCGAAATGTTTGGAACGAGGATGCTTGAGGTTTGATAGTTACGGAAGGTGATTAGCTTGGTCTGGACAATTATCTGGATAGAAACAGCAAAGGCGTCTGCAGAGACTTGGATAGCGATTGAGAAACGGTTTGATCTACGTATAATAGAGAGGTGTATAGAAGCAACGACGAGGTTTTGTGGACGACATTTTCAGAGGTGACGAAGGAAAAAGCTTACTCTAGGTAACGAAATTGATTTCTATTGCTATTTCGTGAACACTTTGTGATGTTATTTTGTGCTTGAGTGATTTGACACATTGGGGGTGTAGTTTATGAACATAAAAGCTCATTTGAAGGGCACATGTAAAGAAAAATTTGTATTTATTATTTAAAAGTGTAAATAATGACATAAAAATTTTGATGTAAGGAGTAAACGGGTCTTTAAGGTTATATACATATATATATATATATATATATATATATATATATATATATTGCCGTGTAACCTCTATAAAGCCTCGCCAGTAAAAAAAATCTTCGAGCATTTATTTAATTTACCAAAATCGGAAATTTCACAAAAAGGAAAATTTTCAAAAAAAAAAATTACTTACCCAGATACCTGCTTCATCACTTTAATTGATTTCTTCAACAGCTCCCTGGCTAGATAAGTTGGGCCTCCTCTTGGATACCTATATTTACTATCATACTCTTTACCGTTCACGCACACTCTCAATAAAACCACAAAATAATACAACAATCATACAATATTTATTTACCACTATTTACAAATAATAATTCAAGATTATTTACATTTCTGTGCTCAAGTTACACCTCAATAAATTCTATTTTTGTAAAGTCCAGGATTTTAAATTGAAATCTCAAACACATTGAATGTAACAGGAGTAAATGGGCCCTGAATAATACCTTATTTTTCTTTTTTTATTTATAATTATTTCTAATTAGTACACTCTAGAGTATAGTGAGCTCATGATAACCCAGTTTATTTTATTAATGTATGCTTTTTACTTTGCATACTTTTACTACAAACACAAAAGCCCATGTACTCTTAACAATAAAATTTTAAATTTATGTGGAATGTTAATAAGCTTTATATACACCTTTAGATATATATATATTTCTGTGTATCCTACAAAAAACCTCACCAGAGAAAAAAAAGATATTCGAACCTCTCGAATTTGGCACCAAGATTTGCTGTGATTCTCGCCCTGTTGAATCTCTTCTGATAATCGCCTCTAAGTCTTTACTCTTTCCGCCTCGGCTGCTCACCTAGTTAAAACTTTCATCCTCATTCATAAAAAAAAAACAAACACATTTCTACTACAAACATCAACGTTAACTCTATTTACATCAATATTCATAATACATTAAAATTTCAAAATTAAATTGTAGCATAAATTTCAGTATCATAAAATTTCAAGATTAAATTTGTCATCATTTTAATTTGCATCCAGAATTAAAGTCCTTGTAGGATGCCTACTAATTAATTTAACAATATTTGCAGACCTGAGTCTGAGTACAAAGGGAGCATCTCCCACCCCTTTACGTTAATCCAACAGGTTAGTCTAATTGAGCTCAAAGACATACCCAAATTTTCATCAAGAACATAAATGCTAAATACTCCTTTCTACTTAAACAAGAAAATTTCACCTTAAAATTAAAAATTTGTTGTTTGTACAAATTCACTACTGTCCATTTTTTAGCAAACAAATTATAAAGTTATTCAACACACGCCAAAACATCAAAAATCGAACAACAAAGCATAAGTTACCTGAAGGTTAATGCACTCGTGGCTCTAATGTACATCGTCCTTTGTTAATCACACCATTCCAACTGGGTTATGTTTACGGCTTCTGATTCTGAACGCTTCTAAAATTTTCTACACCACCATTCGTCTAAAGTTGTTTCAGGGCTTCTCAGGACTCATCTAAGTATATCAAAATCTTGTTTTGTGGATCCAATCACGATTACGAATAACATTTAATTATTAACACCCCCTAAAAATAGCAAAGAAATTCATACTTCTTTCACGCTATACCCCAAAACTGCCTACTTTTGTTTATTCATTTATCGTTACAAATTTCGATAATTGGTACAGTAATACTCGCAAATATAACTAGACTTTATTACCTTGTATCTTCTTTTCTAAGTGCACTAATGTATAATAACTTGTATCGTAGCACGTAAAGAGCAAACTGTTTTAAAGTATTCAATAATCACCAAAACGGCCAGTTTTCAGAATTTCGCATACTCTGTTCCCTTTTCGACAGTCTGGCACGCGGTTCTACAAAATTTGCATACGTCCAAGTTGAAAATCCAAGAATGTTCACACGGCTCGCAAACACGTCCGAGAACAACCAATTAATTTTGTATAGAAATCGTTACGTTTACACCTCTCATATCTGCATCTTATTTCCACCAATCGCAAACCTAGTGACGTTGCTCAAATCACGCCTTTTATTATCTGTGTCTCTGCCTTGCGCGTTTCATCCATCTCTTTCTACCCTTATCTGAGTGGTACAAATCGATATTCCTTATTATCGGTTATTTCAATCCACGTGGATTCGTAAGTAAAATAACCCCGTATCTAGCCTTCCCGTTAAAACATCCGACCGTTTCCAATATACCTAGAAGCTGCATGTTTATCCAAACAAATTAATTAGAACTTTGATATTTAAAAATACGCAGGTGTTCAATCGTAATACTTTAAATAACACTTCTACGATTTGAATATTATTGGGTTTTTAAAAGCTTTTGTGCATATTATACCTTACTAATCGTTCAATTAATTCCAATTAAAATAATAATGAATGGCATTGACTTCTACCCTTTAATTTTTAGTGAATACAAATTAAATATTAATTATTATTTGTACACTTTGTTTAATACCCGTTACTTAGAACTTGAATTAATTAATATAAATTTTGCACCTAATTTCTATTTGTTTTAATACTTGGAACAATTAAATTACATACAATTTGAGCATTTTAATTCTGCTTCTTTTTTTTATAGAAAACGTCTAGTGAATAATTTTTAAATCTCTTATTTTTAATGAAACGAATAAATTTTTAAGCTCCACGATTTTAAAAACGCGTATTATCTAATAAAATTCTATACAAGGTGATTAAAATTATTTGATGTAATTATTTAATTTTCTACCCTGGTCTAAATTTGAGTATATATATATATATATATATATATATATATATTAATTAATTACATCAAATAATTTTAATCACCGTGTATAAGGAATTTATTAGATAATACGCTTTATTAAAAAACCGTGGAGAATAAAAATTCATTCGTTTCATTAAAAATAAGAGATTTAAATTATTTACAAGACGCTTTCTATAAAAAGAAGCAGTATTAAAATGCTCAACGTGTAATTTAATTATTCCGAGTAAAGAAACAAATGGAAATTACGTGCAAAATTTATATTAACTGATTCAAGTTTGGGTAACGAGTATTAAACAAAATGTACAGATAATATTTGAATATTTGATTAGGATTTACTAAAAATTAAAGGGTATTATTTTAATTGGAGTTAATTGAACCATTAGTAACATATAATATGCATAAAAGCTTGTAAAAACCCAATAATATTCAAATCGTAGAAGTGTTAGTTAGAAGTAGGACGAGTGAACACCTGCGTATTTTTAAAAGTTTCGTTCTGAGTAAATTTTGCAGATAACAAATGGTTACAGAGAATGTTGGAGAAACCATCGCTTAATATTCACGAGAAATGCTAATAAGGTGGGTTATTTCACAGCCCACGTAGATTGAAAATAACCGATACTAAAGAATATTGATTTGTACCACTCGGAACAGGGTAGATAGAGACAGATAATATGCGCAAGACAGAGACACAAATAGTAAAAGGCGTGCGTTGAGCAACGTCACTGGGTTGCGATTGGTTGAAAATAGGAGGCAAACATGAGAGGTAAAAATAACATTTCTGTATAAAAATTAATTAGTTATTCTCAGACGTTGCGAGCCGTGTCGAAATTTCATAGATTTTAAACTTGGACGTGTGCAAATTTTGTGGAAGCTGTGCCGAGCGATCGAAAAGGGAACATAGAATGACGAAATTCGAGAAACTGTCCGTTTTGGGGACAAAAGCGACGTATAGGCTAGCGATTATATATACCCGGGTTAATATGAGTTTCTCTCTCTTAGTTTCCGATATTGATTGAATAATTTAAACAGTTTGCTCGTATATTTTGGTGATTATTTAATACTTTAAAACAGTTTGTTCTTTACGTGCTACAATGAAAGTAATTTAGTGCACTTAGAAAAGAAGATGCAAGGTAATAAAGTCTAGTATCACTGTACCAATTATTCAAATTTGCAACGACAAATGAATACACAAAAGTAGGCAGTTTTGGCGTATAGCGTGAAAGAAGTATGAATTTCTTTGCTATTTTTCGGGGTGTTAATAATTAAATGATTCGTAAACGTGACTGGATCCACAAAACAAGATACAGATATACACAGACGAGTTCCGGAAAAGCACTGAAACAACTTTAGATGAATGGTGGTGTAGAAAATTTTAAAGGCGACCAGTAATCCGAGGACCTAAACATAACCCAGTTGGAATGGTGTGATTAACAGAGGACGATGTACATTGGAGCCACGAGTGCATTAACCTTCAGGTAACTTATGCTTTGTTGTTCGATTTTGATGTTTTGTGTGTGTTGAATAACTTTATAATTTATTTACTTAAAATGGACAGTAGTGAATTTTGTACTAACAACAAATTTTTAATTTTAAGGTGAAATTTTCTTGTTTAAGTAGAAAGGAGTATTTAGTATTTATGTTCTTGATGAAAATTTGGGTATGTCTTTGAGCTCAATTAGACGAACCTGGTTAATTAACGTAAAGGGGTGGGAGAAGATCCCTTTGTACTCAGACTCAGGTCTGCATATATTGTTATATTAATTAGTAGGCATCCTACAAGGACTTTAATTCTGGATGCACATTAAAATGATAACAAATTTAATCTTGAAATTTTCTGATACTGAAATTTATGCTGAATTTTAATTTTGAAATGTTAATGTATTGTGAATATTGATGTAAATAGAGTTAACGTTGGTGTTTGTGATAGGAATGTGTTTGTTTTTTTTATGATTGAGGATGAAAGTTTTAACTAGGTGAGCAGCCGAGGCGGAAAAGAGTAAAGAGGCGATTAACAGAAGAAAGTCAACGGACCAGTTAATTTAATAGGCTCTTTGTAGGTTTCACAGCATTCTTGACGCCCAATCTGTGGGGCACGATTCGAAAACCGTAGTTCCCGGATTTTGGTGGATTCACAGTATTTTTGGCGCCCAATTCGTGAGGCTCGATTCTAATACATGGAAACTGGCGAGGCGTTTTGTACATTTCACAGCATTCTATATATATATTACTCATATTTAGACCAGGGTAGAAAATTAAATAATCACATCAAATAATTTTAATCACCGTGTAGAAGCTTTGGGAAAAGGTACGCGTTATTAAATAAAAGCGTGAAGCATAAAAATTCATTCGTTTCATTAAACATAAGAGATTTAAGTCATCTACAAGACGCTTTATATCAAAAGAAGCAGTATTAAAAAGCTACGTGTAATTTAATTATTCCTAGTAAAGAAACAAAAAGAAATTACGTGCAAAATTTATATTAATTAACTCTATTTTAAGTAACCGGTATTAAACAAAACGTACAGATAATAATTAATATTTGATTAGAAGTCAATTTTAGTTGGAGTTAATTAAACCATTATTAATAATAAGCATAAAAGCCTGTGAAAATCCAAGATTAAAATACCATGAAATAAAGCTCTGAGAATTAATAGTACGATTGAACACCTGCGTAGTTTAAAAGTCAAGTACGGCGAAAATTTTGCAGATAACAAATGGTTTCAGAGAATGTTGGAGAAACCGTCGCTTATATTAACGGGAAGGTTGGATACGGGGTTATTTAACCCAGATAACAGTCCATGTGGACTGAAATAATCGATAGTAAGGAATATCAATTTGCACCACTAAGAACAGGGTAGATAGAGACAGATAATATGCGCAAGACCGAGACACATATAGTAAAAGGCGTGAGTGGAGCAACGTCATTGGGTTGCGATTGGGTGAAAATAAAAGGCAAAATTGAGAGGTAAAAATAACATTTCTGTATAAAATTCAATTAGTTATTTCCAGAAGTTGCGAGCCGTGTCGACATTTCTGAGATGTAACTGGTGCGAGTGCCAATTTCGTAAAAATCGCATGCCGGGCTGCGGAATAGGAACCTAGCATGCGAAATTCTTTAGAATTGTCCGTTTTGGGGAACAGACCGACAGACAGGCTAACCGTTATATATACCGAGGTTAATATGAACAAGCTCTCTTAGATCTGCGACTTGATTCAATGCGTTAAACAGTGCTTTTTAGTTTTCCGAGTTTGATAGAATAATTTAAACAGTTTGCTCGTATATTTTGGTGATTTAAAACAGTTTGTGCTTTACGTGCTACAATGAATGTACTTTAGTGCACTTAGAAAAGAAGATACAAAGTAATAAAGTTAGTATCACTGTACTAATTAGTCAAAATTTGCAACGACAAATGAATACACAAAAGTAGGCAGTTTTGGCGTATATTGGTGAAAGAAGTATGAATTTCTTTGTTATTTTTCGGGGGTGTTAATAATTAAATGGTTCGTAAACATGACTGGATCCACAAAACAAGGTTCAGATATACACAGATGAGTTCCGGAAAAGCCCTGAAACAACTTTAGATGAATGGTGATGGAGAAAATTTTAAAAGCGTTGAGAATCAGAAGCCGTAAATATAACCCAGTTGGAATGGTGTGATTAACAAAGGGACGATGTACATTAAAGCTACGAGTGCAGTAACCTTCAGGTAACTTATGCTTTGTTGTTGGATTTTGATATTTTGGTGTGTGTTGAATAACTTTATAATTTATTTACTTAAAATGGACAGTAGTGAAATTGTACTACCAATAAAATTCTAATTTTAAGGTGAAATTTGCTGTTTAAGTTGAAAGGGGTATTTAGTATTGATGTTTTGGATTATGATGAAAATTTGGGTATGTCTTTGAGCTCAATTAGACGAACCTGGTTAATTAACGTAAAGGGGTGGTAGATGCTCCCTTTGTACTCAGACTCAGGTCTGCATATATTGTTATATTAATTAGCAGGCATCCTACAAGGACTTTAATTTTGCATGCACATTAAAATGATAACAAATTTAAATCTTGAAATTTTCTGATACTGAAATTTATGCTGAATTTTTAATTTTGAAATTTTAATGTATTGTGAATATTGATGTAAATAGAGTTAACGTTGATGTTTGTGGTAGGGATGTGTTTTTTTTTTATGAATGAGGATGAAGGTTTATCTAGGGGAGCAGCCGAGGCGATGAACAGAAGAAAGTCGACGGACCAGTTAAATTAATAGCTTTTTGTAGGATTCACAGCATTCTTGACGCCCAATTCGTGAGGCACGATTCGAAATCCGTAGTTCCCGGATTTTGTTGGATTCACAGCAATATATATATATATATATATATATATATATATATATATATTCCATCACACATCGCCTTTTTTCTTCTGAAAAACTGTTTAGCGATACCTAAATTATTATATACTTTAAGATGCTGCCCGTCATGGCATTGTAACGAAATCCTTAAGGAAATTGATCAATGTTTAAAAACTGCTCTAGAACTAATAACGAATAACCAACTAGATGATAAGACATGGTTAACAGCTACTCTCCCGGTAAATAGAAGTGGTTTGGGCATCCGCTCAGTTTCATCTTTAGCACTACCCGCTTTTCTATCCTCTTTCCGTAGCACATCACACTTAATAAATATGATTTTACAAGATAGAACAACTGATCATTATTTTGAAGAAGGGGAAAAAGTTTGGTTCTCTAAAACTAAGATGACTTTACCAGAAGAGTCAAAGAGACTTCAGAAAGCTTGGGATAAACCACTACTAGATATTTGTTGCGACTATTTACTTAAGACAGCTAAAACTCTTATTGACAAGGTTCGTCTTCATGCAACATTAACAAAAGAATCTGGCGCTTGGTTAAACGCTATTCCAGCTGCATCTCTGGGTACTCTTTTAGACAACAATTCATTTAGGATTTCGATTGGTTTTCGTCTTGGAACAAATATATGTGTTGAACACAAATGTAGATGCGGATCTCTCGTTTCTAAAAATGGCATTCATGGTTTGAGCTGTAAACTTTCCGCAGGCCGTCAATCACGTCATCATTCAGTTTACGATATATTGAAACGTGCACTAAACCTTGCAAAAATACCAGCAATTTTGGAACCCCTAGGCATTGATCGAGACGATGGCAAAAGACCGGATGGAATGACTCTCATTCCATGGGAATGCGGTAAAGCCATAGTATGGGATTTTACTTGTGTAGACCCACTTGCTTCTCCCATATAGCAGCCACTTCAAAAACTGCTGGAGCTGCTGCCTTGACAGGCGAACGCTTAAAAAAATTAAAATACAAAAATCTTCAAAATAACTATATTTTTTGCCCAGTAGCTATTGAAACATTCGAAAATTTTGGTCCAAGCGCATCAAATTTTATACATTCTGTGGGAAAAAAAATTTCAAAGGAAACAAACGACAAGAGAGCTACCTCATTTCTAATACAACGAATTAGTATAGCAATTCAACGAGGAAATGCTGTCTGATTTTTCGGCACACTTCCAAATGATTGTAAACTGGACGAATTACATTGCTATCCGAGGTTATCAATTACACGTTCAAAAAATACAAGACAAATTATCAAACAATCAAACAAATCAATTATCGAAGAATTTAATAACATCACATATATCAAGAAACAAGCAAAATTAAATATAGAAAATGAATCAAACATTAACAATACAGACGATTCAACTGAACCCCACGATGAAAATAAACATATGACAGTACCATTTATGGAATATATGGGAGATACTGATGGTGAAATGAATCAGTTCCAAACTGGAGATGTGGTATATGGACCTCAATTGGATACAGCCTTAGCGATGAATGGCAATAAAATGGACGATGATGAAGCACGATCGGAAGCTACTTTTAGGTTTACAATAACACAATTTAGCAAAATAAAGGATTATGTTCTTTCACCTCCATGCTTTGTTCGAAATTTGCCATGAAAAATTATGATAATGCCAAGAACAACACATAATCAAGGTCGTTCTGCCCAACGTTCATTAAGTTTCCTTTTACAATGCAATGGTAAAAGTAAATCGAGTTCTTGGTCATGCTATGCCGTTGCAGAATTACGATTGATTCCATTTAGATCGGACATCGAAACTTTTCAAGAAAAATACAACACTTGTTTTACTCAAAAGAAAATTATTGAGGTTTTTACCATTTTATATCATGGCACGAAGTTTTAGACATAAAAAAGGGTTTTGCTAAAAATCATACTGTTACTTTTGAAGTATATGTAGTAGCTGACGCGCCTCATGGTGTATCATGGAATAGCAAAAAGCATACCGGATTCGTAGGACTTAAAAATCAAGGTGCAACTTGCTATATGAATTCTCTGTTGCAAATTTTATATTTTACACATTATTTAAGAAGAGCTGTTTACAAAATGCCGACTGAATCTAATGACTCCACTAAATCGGTTACTTTAGCATTACAAAGGGTTTTTCACGAATTACAGTTCAGTGATAAACCAGTTGGAACAAAAAAACTAACAAAAAGTTTTGGATGGGAAACGTTAGATTCATTTATGCAACATGATGTACAAGAATTTTTACGGATATTACTGGATAAATTAGAAAGTAAAATGAAAGGTACATGTGTCGAAGGTACTGTTCCAAAACTATTTGAAGGAAAAATGATGTCGTACATTCGATGTAAAAATGTGGATTATACTAGTACACGTACTGAAACATTCTACGACATTCAATTAAATGTGAAGGGAAAGAAAAACATCGAAGAATCTTTTAAGGACTACATTGCTAAGGAAACATTAGATGGTGATAATAAATATGATGCAGGCAAACATGGTTTACAAGATGCTGAAAAAGGTGTTGTGTTTGCAGTATATCCATCAATATTACATTTACATTTGATGAGATTCCAGTATGATCCTGTTACAGATTGTTCAGTAAAATTTAATGACCGCTTTGAGTTTTATGAGAAAATATCTCTAGATAGTTATCTACAGAAACCAGATCCTACAACTCCTGCAAATTACACTCTGCATGCAGTTCTAGTGCATTCAGGAAATAATCATGGTGGCCATTATGTTGTTTTTATTAATCCTAAAGGTGATGGTAAGTGGTGCAAGTTTGATGATGATGTTGTTTCTCAATGTTCTAAACTAGAAGCAATTGAACATAATTATGGTGGTCATGAAGATGACATGAATATGACTATTAAACATTGTACAAGTGCATACATGTTAGTTTATATCCGCGACTCTGAACTACATCATGTCCTTCAAGAGGTTACAGATGCTGACATACCAAGTGAGTTAGCATTTAGATTAGCCGAAGAAAAACTAATTGAACAACTACGCCAAAAAGAACGCAACGAAGCTCATTTATATATGACTGTAGATATTTTATTGGAAGACAGCTTTGATGTTCATCAAGGCAATGACTTGCATGATCCTGAAAAAGCATCATATAGAATTTTTATGATAAAAAAGACTGCAACATGTGGTAAACTGATGGAAATGCTTACGGATGGTTTTAAATATCCACCAGAACAAATGAAAATGTGGCCGTTTGGTAGTAGATCAAATAACACTCTCCGTTCATGTTTGCTTGATTCGGAGGCAGACTCACAAAAAAATATATTAGATGCTTCAGAAAATCAGAATCCTTAGACTGTTTTTTTACAACTATTGCCACCTGATGTGGGATTAATGGCATTACCTATTTTTGATAGTAATGCTGATGTCCTTTTATTTTTTAAATGGTATGATTCTAAACAAAAAAGAATACACTATTGTGGACATCAGTATTGTTCCATTAACGGCCGTTTTTCGGATCTTATATCATTAATGAATGAAAGAGCAGGTTTTCCACAAGATACAGAACTTTTATTATATTAAAAAGTTAGACCTAATTGTATTGAAAGAATTACAAATGTTAACGAAACACTTGAAAAGGTCTTAGACGAATTAATGAATGGTGATATAATTATTTTGAAAAGATGAAATGGAAGAACAGTCTGATCTTCCAAACTGTATAGACTATTATAAAGATTTGTATTACCGAGTAGAAGTTAACTTTGTGGATAGATGTATTCCTAATGATGTTGGTTTTACTATGGAATTGTCACAGCGAATGACTTATGATCAATTAGCTCGGGCTGTAGCAGAGAGGGTTGGTACAAATCCGTATTTATTACAATTCTTCAAATGTCAAAGTTATAAAGATAGTCCTGGTCATACATTAAGATGTACATATGAAGGTACATTAAAAGATCTTCTACTATGTTCGAAGTTTTATAAAACACCAAAGAAAATTTTTTATCAACAGCTTAACATTCGAGTTAATGAATTAGAAAATAAACGACAATTTAAATGTATATGGGTGGAATTGAAGTTAAAAGAAGAGAAGGAATTAACATTATATCCCAACAAAGGAGGCACTGTAGGAGATCTTTTAGAAGAAGCTAAAAAACAAATAGAATTTAGTGAAGGCGGTAGTGGAAAATTAAGGTTAGTTGAAGTAAATTGTTCTAAGGTAGCTTATGGGCCAAAGGAAGATGCTCCACTGGAGTCGTTATCTTTTACAGGAGCCAAAACATACAGGATAGAGGAAATACCTAATGATGAATTAAGACTCAAGGATGATGTGATGTTAGTTTCATGTGCTCATTTTCAAAAGAAAATATTTTTCACATTTTTAATACCATTTTTTATCAAAATTAAACATGGTGAACAATTTAAAAAAGTGAAAGAACGTATACAAAAGAAACTGTGTGTACCAGAAAAGGAGTGGGAAAAGTTTAAATTTACTCTTGTTTCATTGGACAAACCTCTTTTTATAGACGAAGATGATATTCTTATGAATTTGAAAGATTTTAGAAGTAATTCTACCACCAATGCTAATGCAAAACCTTGGTTGGGATTGGAGCACGTGAATAAAGCTCCAAAACGAGCAAGATTTAATTATTTGGAAAAGGCTATTAAGATCTACAACTAAGAATGGTTCTATAATGCAAGCCAGTGGTGATTGTACATTATTAAAGTTGGCATCAACCAAACACCATCATAATTATTGTTTTGATTGTTTTCGCTGTTTCCTAACAATTAGAATGTAATATTGTACTTAGATTTTGTAAATTTATGTAGTACATAAAATCCCATTAGATTTATATTCAAATACCATAATCAAAGTTAGTTATACGTATTATTTTCAATACGCAAAATAATGCAAAATACCATCACAGTTAACTCTCACACATCATAATAATTTTCATAGTTTATAAAAAACAGCAAATTCTAATGCGTTACCTGGATTTTTTTAAAGATCCCTACTACGTTGATGATGAAGTTAAATTCCTGCACCCTCAGTCTCGTGTTTCTGCTCTGCTTGCCGCCTCCAGCTATTTATAGATGAACACCATCTAAGTTGTGCTGCATGCTATTCATTCAAGAGCCATCCAAATCCAAATCCAAGTATATTACACTTTTTTATTATTGCAGAATTTAATTTACGTTACTTTACTTTACTTTACGAGATTGTTAAAATATCTGTTGCACCTCCAGTTAAAATAAAACTCGACACTTTTTGCGTTTCAAACTATGAGGCCAACACTGTATTATTTAATTTAAAAATTTTAATACTTACAAGCTCGTGGTAGATTTCTGTACGTAGTAAGCAATGCAAATTAACGAAGCCAAAGAGCGAAGTCAAAGAGAGCGATCAGAATACCAAAGAAAGCGATGCTAATTCTCTTAGAGTATTTATACAATTCAAAATGCCACCTCTAGACCACTCTTCACGCGAAATACTTAATTTAAAATAATACTTCTTCAAATTTTAGTATAACCGTTTTCAAAATCTTTGAAATTTAGCTCGTTGATACGATATTTTCCGAAAAACCCGCATTCAATTTTCCCGTGTTCGTCTGTTGTATAACTAACTATTTAGACCAATGATGCTTTCAGTGACGTCTTAAAAACCCCGCCTATATTAACTCTATTCTTCTCTTATGCATATTAGATGTTTCCTTCTACCCTCGCTTAAGTGGTAGAAAATCGATATTACTGTCCGCGTGCTATCTAACCCACGTGGACTGAATACGTGCGTTTCGAAGTGAACTGCTATTATGCCTGTCTCATTCCGAAGCATATCATTGATTGTCCATCCCTTCTGCGCTTTAAGGAAACTTTTGGTTAGCATTTATGCGAAACATCCGACCGTTTGTACAATATACCTCGAAACTTGTCTTTTATCTACACAAATAAGGAGAACATAACCTTTCCAAAACATGCAGGTGTTCAATTAACCAACGTTTTAAAATAATATTTCTAGAAGTTTGCGTCTTAAGGTATTTCCTACATTCGACGTGTTTGTTTGTTAGTAAAGCGTTTCGCCTTGGTATTATCGATTTTTTATGCTCTTATGCGTATTAGACGTAATTACCCGTTCAATTAAACTCAATTAAATTAATAAATTACTTCCATTGGCTTATACCTAACTAAATTTTAATCACTAATGTAAAATTATAGTAATACTTGTTACTTTAAATTAACTAAATGAAATAAATTTCGCACGTAAATTATGGTGGTTTCCTCTATACAGGGTGTTTGAAATTGCCTTGTTCATACCTAAATTTAACCCTTTCATACCACTACAATATATATATATATATATATATATATATATATATTGATATGCATTAGCCCTAGCCGAGTCTTAAAATAAATAAACTTATTCTAGCTTGTGCAGTTCAAACCATTATAATACTATATAGATAGTAGTAGTTAGTATTTGGCTAAATAAATTAAACAACAATTTTAATTACAAGCGGACAACAATATTTTTTAACATTTAACAAATATTCTTCTTAATCTTCTTTGGGAATGAAACCACTCATAGTTTTTAAAATCTATTTTATTTACGTTTCGATCCATGACCTAGGATCGTTGTCAAAATAATAAAAACTTCAAGTTTGACGTTTATGACACAAATTGAAGGTTACTTTGATTTATTGATGTTTGAAATATTTGGTTTGAGTACACTAAGCAAAAATTTTTAAAGTTTAAAAGAATGATTGCCTTCAATTTGTGTTGCGACCTGGGATCGACTTTCCTATGGTAGCCAATACGCTTAACGTGAAATCAGCTGATTAATTTTTATTGGTGATTTCACGTTAAGCGTGCTACCATAGAAAGTCGATCCCAGGTCGCAACACAAATTGAAGGCAATCATTCTTTAAACTTTAAAATTTTTGCTTAGTGTACTCAAACCAAATATTTCAAACATCAATAAATCAAAGTAACCTTCAATTTATGTCATAAACGTCAAACTTGAAGTTTTTATTATTTTGACAACGGTCCTAGGTCATGGATCGAAACGTAAATAAAATAGATTTTAAAAACTATGAGTGGTTTCATTCCCAAAGAAGATTAAGAAGAATGCTAAACAAACCACAACAAACATACAGGGAGTATTTAACAAATATATTTCAAAAAAAATAAACATTTCTAGTAACACTGTGGTGACATAATATAGAATGGTGACATCATTATTAGGTTAGGATCTAGAGTTCTCTACGTCTAAGTGTGTACAATAATAATTTGCAAGCGTTTGTCACGGGACAAGACTTTATTTTAATTTCGTTAGAGTATAGGTCGTTGAGTGGGTTTATCACTAGATAAACATGGCCAGAGAGACCTAGCAGAGAAAAAGAAAAAAGTGGTTTAATGGTTTAAAAAGGGCGTGAGGAATTAAGAAACGATACGAATGGTTTGTCAGGCGAGATTCTTTTAAATGAAGGCGTGGAATTAAGAGGACTTCGATAAGGATGCACTCGTAAAGGAACAGAAAATTTAAGAGGATGGAATTTAAGAGTAGCATGCAGTAGGTGTAACCAGGGGAAGAAATCATACTTTGTTTGAAAGGGAAAAAATTATATTTTGGTTAAAATAGAAATAATTCAGATTGTGATGTATTCAATTTGGAAAGAAGTCTTTTAAAGAACATAAAGTTCAGGCAAGGACATACTGTTATTTGGAATTTGGAGTTCAGCTGTAGTTCAGTTTTAAATCTGGCTTGAGGAGCAAATTAGATGGGTATCGCTGATCATGTTGGTTAAACTTATACTAATTGGTAAGAACGTTCCATATTTTATTTAGTCGCTCTATAAATTGAAGTTTTTCAAAGTTGAAAGAATGTGTATCATGAATTTTAATATTAGAAAGAGTTTATTATTATTGTAACAAGAATAATTAATTTCAGTATGAAATCCTTTTTTTTAACTGTAATTTAAAACCAAGAATAATTTTCTGTGAAGGTAACAAAATACCTTGTTGTTTGACTACATGTTGAGATAACAAAAGTCAATGTGTTTAATTTGTACTATGTACCAGAATATTCTGTAAAAGTTGAAATTCATTCTGAATTTAATTTAAAGTAAAGACAATTTCAAATCACTTGTAATAGTGGCTATTGTAAATTCGCTGACAGTACTGTAAACGAAGTATAGAAACATTTTATGTGAAATAATTCATCAAATATTTGATATACATTAAACAAATTCGTTAATTTTGTTTGGTACAGTAAAACACCATGATTGATAATTTTATGGAGAAGATAAATTTGTTTTACTTAAAGTCTTATTTCTTTATATCTTAAAGAAAGTTTCTATATACTAATACAGAAATTTGAAAAGTACTATCAGGTTTATAGTTGTGTCACTTTGTAATTCTACCAATAGGTTTCCACAGGCTGAGTTAGTCAAGGCATACATTTAGTCGAGGCATATATAATTGAGGCATACAGATAATCAAGGCACATTTAGCAGGACATTTAACAATCCACAAGAGGACAATTGGTAAGGTGTATTAAAAGATTTCAGGGAAAGAAAACAAAAATCTAACTGTGAAGTAAGGAGTAGGGCACGAGATCACAGAAAAAAAAGGCGACCCAACGAGTGCCCTGATATCACGGCAGAAACTGAGACCAACGAGGCCGCGATATCACAGCAGAAACGGCGACCCAACTTAGGGACTCGAGTATACCGACTGAAATTAGGAGTTAATTGTATCACAGTACGATTAGCAACGCAACTGAGCAGTTCAAGTACATTATACAATTAAGAGTTGATGGTAAAATTAGGAGTTTTTCTTTGGTGCATTGGAGATTTTAATTGAAGGTTATTGAGTAATTTTATGGATTAGAGAGATAGAAATTAATAATTTAAAAAAAATTTAGATATTGAAATGGATAGAATGGAACAAATAAGAAATCAAGAGAAGTAATAAGAAATTGTGGTGTGCAGATACCGTCCCATGAAAGTGTATATTTGCCTGAAGAAATAGGGAAAAAGAAGGGAAACGAGAATGTGAATGTGGAAACGTTAAGTATAAAAAGGAATTTAGGACAACAGAGTGGAAGTGAGGATGTAGAAGTTAAAGTAGGGCAGGAGCTAGATATAGTGGCAGTGTTTAACAAATTAATGGAGAAAATGGAAGAGAGGTCTGATAGGTCGGATAGAAATATACAATTATTAGGAGAAAAAGTAGAGTTAGAAATAAAGAAATTGAGCTTTGAACTAAAAGAAACTAATGATATGATGTGTTATAGTCCCGTTGACGGGGGACATGCGACACATATTTGCAATATATATATATATATATATATATATATATATATAAATTTTAGAAGTCCCCTAAGGGGTACTCACGTGAATAGGTAAAGCTTCATTCGGAATTTCTTCCTGATGGCGGCTCGTGGCTTCCTTCAGGATTGTTCCAGGCTAGCGGCTGCGGAGCTCCGTGGACCCGTTAATATATCTCGGGTCGTGGGCTGCTGTTAGGCCAGGCTGCGTCCAAATTCGCTGATCTTCTTCCTATGTAGGGGTAACGATAAGGAACGGGTTGAGGAGCGATAATCAAAAAAAGGCAAAGGGAATCTACATAATACAAAGATACGATACGATACCAGACCAACCACACTTCTTGGCGTTTCAGAGGCAAGTCCCGGCGTCTCCCGGAAATTTCCCACTCTTCTCTCGTCCACACGCGTCGGCGCGTAATTCGCGCAACCACTTCTGAAGTGACGGAAATACGCGCAACAAGTCTTTCAAATTTATGGCGCGAAATTCCCGTATATTAAAACTATATGAATGTTTACAGCCGATTTCGGCACGTAACAGATGATAGAGATGAAATCAGAAATTAGAGGAAAAGTAGTGCAAATAGAAGAAGATATTGATACTATTAAGAATGAAGTAGAGTAAATAAGGGAAAATTGTAAAGTAAGTAAGAAATAGACAGTAAAATTAAAAATTTAGGGACAAAATTAGAGGAGATGGGCATGAGTAGTCAGGTAGGATTCAAAACGATACCTAGTGACTTTAATAATCAAAGAATGGATGTAGGAAATAGGTACAAACATTTAGAAGGTGTAGTAGCAGATTTTAGAAAGGGAATTCAAATGGGAGAACAATTTAGGATTAATCCAAACTATATTCCTTTAGAACAGGTAAGCAAATTTTATGGAGATAATAAATTAAATCTAAAAATCTTTTTGAATAATTTAAAAACTTTAATTGGGGGGATATATGATGAACAACAAAAATTAAATATAGCAAGAGCTTTATTAAAAGGAAATGTAGAAATTTGGTATAATTTAATTGAAAGTAAACTTGCTGATTTTAATGATTTTGAATATAGATTTTTGAGATATTACTGGAACAAGACTGCTCACCATAATTTGATAATAGGGAAGTATAACTCGGATATGGGAATGACAAGGAAACTATATGTAATTAAAAAGTTCAGCATTGCAATACAGTTAGACCCTCCTTTAAAAAACAAACAGATAATAAAATATTTAGCGAATCATTTTGAAACTGATGTAAGACAGGGAATAGCATTACAAAATATCAATGACAGGGACATATTTTTGGAATATGTACAAAGGTACGATGACTTGGGACAGCAAAGGACAGAAATTAGGCCAAGATCACCACAGATAAATCAAATAAGATTTCAAACAAGCAGGACGCAAGGAAGGTTTAATCGGGGGAACAACAACGAGAATTTTAGAGATAGAATGAATTACAATAGATATCGAGGAACATAGAATAAGAGAAACAATAATCAGGGACAAGACAATACGCCTATGCCTAGAATGAACTCACGAGTTAACACATTCGTGTAGAGGAAATAATGCAAGGATGAATATTAGGGAATCTGAAAATAGGACTGAACAAGACGGGAGTGAAATAAGGACAAATGACGATAGTAGGAGAATGTACAAAGATATATTGAATCAACCAGGAACATCTAGTGAACAGGAGTTTTAGGAAGAGACAAACCAGACGATAAAAGAATAAAAATTAACAAACATGAACATGCGCGAGAATTCATAAAACTTGATTGGGAAAATAATTTAAAGATTAATTGTATTAATAATTTACTACCTATGATAAAATTAAGAGTCGAGGGAAAGGAGATTAAATCACTTTTGGATACTAGAGCAAAAGCAACGTTGGTGAGTGAAGGTTTTGTAAAAGTTAATTTGAAAGAATTAATGCAGAAAATAATACCTATCAAAAGAAAAAATTTAGTATCACCAAACAATAGGAAATTTGCAGTAGTGAATAGTATGATAATTCTAAAGGTTAAGTTAGGAAGAATTGAGATGGAACAAGAATTTTTAATTGTACCAGGATTAAGGGTTGACGCCATTTTAGGAATAGATTTTATTAGAAAAAGGAATGTAGTAATAGATGCAGAGAAAAGAGTAATGATTATGGGGGATGAAAGTGTTAAATGGGATGAAGTACAAATAGAAATGGAAGAGGATTGTGTGAATTTAAATCAATTTGAAAAGCAAGTAGGTAAGCTGGAGAACCTAAAAATCAAAATGAATAGGTTATCACTAGACATAGTAGGGATCAGCGAAGTTCGGTGGCCAGAGGCGGGGGATTTTTGGAGTGAAGACTTCAGGGTAATTCATACAGGAGCAGAAGAAGGAAATTCGGGTGTGGGGATAGTTATGCGGAAAAAGATAGGATACTGTGTAGAAAATTACTTACAAAAGAACGAAAGAGTTTTCATGGTTAGATTAGAATCTAAACCGGTAAACACAGTAATAATACAAGTTTACATGCCCACCTCCAGTTACAGTGACGAAGAGGTAGAAGCCATCTACAAAAATATCGAAGACATATTAAGATACGTAAAAGGACATGAAAATTTAATAATTACGGGGGATTTTAATGCCGTGGTAGGTGAGGGTAGGGAAGTAGCGGTAGTAAGTTTATTTGGTTTAGGCACGAGAAACGACAGGGGAAATAGGCTGGTAGAATTTTGCGACAAGAACAATTCAATCATCACAAACACATTATTTCAACATCATGCTAGAAGACAATATACGTGGAAGATGCCTGGAGATATAGGACGATATCAAATAGATTACATTCTTGTTAGACAACGGTTTAGGAATCAAGTAAAAGACTGTAGAAGCTACCCAGAAGCAGATATAGATACTGACCACAACATCAACATCAACACTTAAATTTAAAAATCTGAAAAAAAGGTACGGAAAAAGGCACTTGGACTTAGAGAAACTAAAAGATAAAGATATTCAAGAAAGATTGTCAAATGAATTGCTCAAAGATATCGGGAAAATATCTGATACTAAGGAAGTACAAACAGAATGGAATAACATTAAATCCAGCCTAGACATGGCGGCCAGAGATATTCTGGGGTATACACAAAAAGAAAATAAGAAACCATGGATAACAAAGGATATCCTGAATTTAATAGAAGAAAGACGAAAATACAAAAATAAATCAGACAAAACAGGAAAACAGAGATACAAAACCAAAAAATGGGAAATTATTCGAAAATGCAGGAAAGCTAAAGAACAATGGATTGATGAAAAGTGCAAAAAGGTACAAACAAAGATGGAAATAGGAAAGACAGACGAAGCATACAAATTAATTAGAATGCATTTTAGAGATATAAAACCGTATAGCAAAAATATAAGGGACGCACAAGGAAACGTCATCATAGAAAACGTAGAGAAAGTGGGAAGATGGCAAGAATATATAGGGAATTTATATGCAGGAGATGAACTAACTGCATTAGAACATGAATAAGATATTGAAAATGATGACTTGGGATATCCTATACTTAGAGACGAGTTTGAATTAGCATGAAAGAGTCTGAAAAATGGTAAGGCGCCGGGTACAGATAAGGTGCAAGCAGAAACTCTAAAAGCCGCTGGACAAGCAGTAACAGAACGACTCTTCCAACTTGTAAGCTATATGTATGAGACAGGCGAGATACCCAAAGATTTCAAACGTAGCACCATAGTAACTATACCAAAAAAGAAAGGCGCGGATAGATGTAAAATTTTTCGAACAATAAGTTTGACAGCACACGTGTCAAAAATATTAACTAGAATTGTGCAAAGACGAATGGAAAAACGGGCGGAAGAAATACCATGAGAAGACCAATTTGGGTTTAAGCAAAATAGAGGAACACGGGAGGCTATTTTAGCTCTGAGAGTGATAATGGAGAAAACAATAGAGAAAGGGGAAAGCGTGTATATAGAGTTTGTAGATCTCGAAAAAGCATTCGACAATGTAAAATGGAAAAAAATGATTGAAATACTCAAAAAGATTGGAATGAGTTATAGGGATAGACGAATAGTACATAGCTTACACAAAGAGCAAACAGCAGTAATAGAATTAGAGCAGGAACGTAGAGAAGTAAACATTAGGAAAGGGGTGAGACAGGGATGTGCCCTATCCCTATTGTTTTTTAACTTGTACATAGAAGAGGCAATGAATACTGTCAAATGCAGGAAGGCATTTGGAATTACTATGCAGGGACAAAAAATTGATATGCTTAGATTTGCAGATGATATAGCGGTATTAGCGCCTAGCAAGAAAGAGTTAGAAGCTGCTCTTAAGGAAATGGAAACGGTTCTAACGGAGAGATACGGTATGAAAATTAACAAAATTAAAACTAAAGCTTTAGTATGCAAAACAAAAAATGAAAAACAAGAATACAAGTATGTAACACGAACTTACAAGAGGTTAAGGATTTCTGCTACCTAGGAAGCCAAATAACGCAAGATGGGAAAAGCACAAAAGATATAAAACAAAGATTAGCACAAGGTCGTGCTACATTTAACAAGAAAAAGCAACTACTGTGCTCAAAAACCACAAACATAGAAACAAGGAAAAGGTTACTTAAAACATATGTGTGGAGCACAGCACTGTACGGCTGTGGAGCCTGGACAGTAGGAGAAGCGGACAAGAAAAAGATAGAAACCTTTGAAATGTAGTGCTACAGACGTATGATGAAGATATCATGGACAGACAAAGTTAAGAACGAAGAGGTACTAAAAATGGTAGGGGAAGAAAAAAATATGTGGAAAACGGTAAAAAATAGGAGAGATAGGATGATAGACCACATACTACGGCATGAGGGAATAGTGCGGAATATATTAGAAGCAGAGATAGGAAAAAAGAGAAGAAGAGGCAGACCTAAGTTAGACTACTGCACACAGATAGTAAAAGATGTAGGCTGTAGGGGTTTCAGGGAGATGTGTAGGCTAGCCCAGAAAAGAAATCAATGGAGGTACGCATCCAACCAATCCCAAGATGGATAAACCAATGACGAAAAGATAACTGTGCTTAAACCTGATGATTATTATAAATAACTACAAGAATTGGTTGGGCAATATTCTCGAATAATGTTAAGTGTGTTAAAGCATTTACTGGAAAACCATTACTTTAGCAAACGTCTAAGTGTTGGGGGATCTTAGTAGCCACAGGTTGCTTAACTTCCTTCACTGAATCTCGGTAAAATAGGGCATAAAATTAGAAAACAATAGAAGGGGAACGAGCTGAATACGCATGCTGTGTAAGAATTTATGGGCACTATGTAGGCTAGCTCAGAATATAAATAAGTGCAGGTACGTGTCCAACCAGTTTTGAGACGGAAAACCTAATGACGAAAAAATAAGCACAGATAAATCTGATGATTAGTACAAACAACTAGTTGTTGGTTGCGAAATATCTCCAACTAATGTTGGCTGTGCGAAAAGATAAATTGGAAAATATATTAAATCGCTAAATGGTTAAGTGTTGGGGGAACTTGGCAGCCACAGGTTGCTTACCTCCCTTCACAACCACTAAAGGTCGGAGAAATAGGGCATATAACTGTAAAACAATAGAAAGTGATCGAACTGCATCTAGCAAGAAACAATAGCGCCTATGAGGAAAGGCAACAAACGTAGAACAAGAAGAAAATTGTTAAAAGCATATGTGTGGAGCAAAGCACAGTATGCCAATGAAATAAGGGCAGTCTGAAACGCAGACAGAAAAACGGTAGCAGCCTTTTGAAATGCTGTGCTTCAGATGTATGAGGACGATAGCATGGAGAGACAAAGATAATAACAAATAAGTTATAGAAATAGTAGGGGAACAAGGATATCTGGGGAAAAAGAGAAATAGAAGGGCAGAATATGTTCTAAGGCATTTTGGGGAATAGTATGGGATATATTACAAGCAGAAATAGGAAAAAAGAGGTAGATGTAGACCTAGGTGAGATAGTTATTGATGCACACTGTGCAAATTTCAGGGAAATCTGTAGGTTAGTTCAGAATAGGAAACAATGATGGTACGCGTCTAACCAGTTCTAGGACTGAAGACCTAATGATGATGAAAAGGAATTGAAAAACAAAGGAGTTAAGAGTTTGAATATTAGGTGCCTTGAGGAAGTTATAAAGGAGATGGCGTTATTTTTAGAAAAATGGTACTAAATTGAGAGGTTTAAAGGAAAATAATGAAGAGATTGAAATAATTGATGAGGTAGATGAAAATAGCAAGACTGCAGGGGTTAATGAGGAGATTATAGATGAAGTAAATAAGGGTAGTATAGTGCTAGGTATTATTAAGATAATTTGGAAGGTGGAGTTAAATAATTTGTTTGGTATGATTTTTATAGAGGAATTGAGTGGTATTGTGAACTGGCGTATGTACAAGTATGGAGGAGTGACTTGAGGTTTGTCGAAACATGTATTTAACTATGCAGATTTGAGGAAAATTTGGAAGAGTAGAAAAATAAAAAGGATTGATGCAAGAGATATAGATATGGAAGTTATAGATATCAATGTAAATCACTTAGAGAAAGAGTATGAAGAGGAGGTGGAAACGGATCAATTGTAAAGTGTCCAAAAATAGCGGAAAGGAAGTAGTTGAAATGTTAAGGAAGTATGCAGAATTAATAGGAGAAGAATCGATAGTTGCTGTGGGATGTGAGCATAAATTGGAAGTGATGAATCCCGAACCATGTAAGGTATATTCATTACCAGTTGCATATCGTGAAAGGGTCAATAAAGAGATTAAAAGGATCTTAAAGGATGGAATTATTGAAACATCAAACACACATTTTGTGAATCCGTTAGTGGTGGTTAAGAAAAATGATGGCACGATAAGATTATGTTTGGATGCGAAAAAAATTAATGAAAGAACTAAACCCCAGTTTCATAGCCCTTCAACGATGGATAGCATTTTAGCAAGGTTAGGTGGCAAAAAAGGTATTTTCAAAAGTAGATCTTCGTAATTCTTTTTGGTTAATTCCACTTACGAAAGACTCCAGGAAATATACAGGTTTTTCAGTTGAAGAGAGAATCTATCAATTCAGGGTACTTCCTTTTGAAGTTTTCACAAGTACGGCAGCACTTGTGAAAGCAATGCAATTCATAGTTAGAATAAAATTTCTAATCGCTTTTACAATACCGTATTTTTAAACTAATCACTAACGAATTTATATAATCATTACAGTAATTCATATCACATAGCATAATTTATATCCACCGTATTTATATCTCATTTTTCAAAGCTGTAAACTAGAACATATGGTAATAAAAGCTTAATCAGCGCACTTTCAACTAGCTAACGCTCATCACGGCAATTTATATTTTACCGGATCGTCCTAATTATTTCGAGAACATACCAGAATATGCAAATAACATCTCGAATGTACCTGTTGTAATGTTTAAATGCCAAGGTACATATCAATCAAGAGATCTCGCACCGCACAACCTGTCAATCATCTTTTGTTTTCAAATTTTTCGTTTACGTTCTAAGCATCGCCACAATATGAAATGTCTATTTCTTTCACTTAGAAATCCTTTTATACGATATATACCTATGGGAATCAATATTATGAATCGAATTTATCCTGTTCCTGTGCTCTCCTCCCCCACAATATAATCTCTTGTGTTGTAACTATTTATAAATCGGTAAAATCCTACAGCAGTTATAACAGTCACACTAAACCATACCTCAAAAATCTTGAATAAATCTGACTTCTAGTGCATGATACATTTTCTAAGTTTAAGCTAACTTTTATGCTTCTCTTAGCAATAGAGCACGGAATAAAGAATTTTAACAAATTAATCTTAAATCTTAATTTTATTAACAATATCAATAGTTGTTTAGAAACATTAAATAGTAAAGGTACACTTTTGAAAATAAAAAAACAACACTTTATAACAATCATTAACAAATAATTAAAGCTTAGTACTGAAATCTTTTTTGATAATGATAACCTTGATTTCCTACATTAGCCACATAATTTTGATCCAATCCAATATCCTTTAATCCACCAGCATCAACAAATTTAATATAATAATCTCCAGTATCAGCAGAGTAGCATTGGTGCAAATTAGGAGAACCATGATTAAAAGAGAATTGTTGCTGTTGTAAATAAGTTGAACGCAATGCAGGTGTAAATATGTTGTTGGATGAATGTGTCAGAGGAAGAACTGGAACTCCGTGAACCTCACGTGATGGTATAGTATACACTCCGTGGGCTGGAAAAGGAGGTGTAGCAGAAGTATCGTAAGTTAATTGAGACGTTTCGGTAGGAACCAAATAAGTTTGACGTAATGATTGTCCACTAGGTCCACCATAAGCTGAATGTGATGGTACAATAGAACCGCCATAATTTGGATAAGACGACGACATGGTTAAAACTCCATAAGTTAATTGAGGTGGTAATACTGCAGGATTGTCTGGCGTTAGATATGCTGGTGTTATCGAGGGTTTGTCATATGTTGGACGTTGTGATTTCTCGATAGAAATGCCATAATTTGAACGTGGAGGTGATAATGTAGAAACACCAGAAGTTGAACGTGATGTAGGTGTAGTAGGAATCCCATAGGTTGGACGTGGCGGTGATGCTGTAGGAGCATCATTTCCAGTACGTGGCAATAATGAAGTCGAGGAAGTGTTAGTAGGAGCAGGTGTTGGTGGGTTGTATTCTGCAGAAGGTGGCAAATACAGTTGAGATGGAGAGCCGTACCTATGAAGCGAATCGATGTTTTCATTTGAGTTTAATACTGAAGGTGAACCAAGCTTAGATTCAGTAAACTGTGAAGCCGATTCTTGTAGTATCGGCTGTTCAGTAGGTGCTGAAGAGATTAGAAAGTAAGTTAGGTGAAAGTCTGTATAAAAATCTTACCATCAGCATTTAAATAAGCAAATAAAAAGCATATCCAGACGATGCACCTCTAAAAACATTAAGTTAAAGGATTAAACTACATATTAACAATATACTTACCAATGAATTTATCAAAGACATTTTAGATGGTACTAGATCCGCCGTTGAGAACAGAATGCAAGTTGTACACCACAAGGAGTATATATACCAAAAGTTCAAAGGTATAAATCACATTTAATTAACTACAAAACACTAAAAATTAAAAAATATACTTTTCGGTCCAACTATTTTTTAATAATGAATATTTATGCACGCTCAATAAAAAATAATACAAGATACTGCATGGTTGCACATTAAACTGATACGATTCGCATTATTTATGCATTTTAAACAGCAAATGGTTAAATTTTCTGTGAAAAAATTCTTTCGGCATATATTACTTTAATTATTGCACCAGAGGAATTAATATAAATTACTATTTTGCTTCCGCATTTTTAAAAATTGCGTATTTTCAATCACAATTTTTTAAAAGCTGTCAGTTTTGTCAACAACTTCACATAAAATATTTGTAAGTTCTGCTTAATATTTTAATATAATAAGTGTATTCCACATTAATACAAGAATTTTGAAACAGTTAAACTTTGATAAACAGTGGAAACCTTTGGATTATACGAATTTATAATATTTAATTTTCATTAAAATCTGACAAATGTCAGCAGACATTCAAAATTATAGTAACATTTAGAAAGCTTAATTTAATTGGATTTAAAAACTGCTTTCATAAATCCGATAGACTTAAACCAGTCGTACCATATCAATTTTCACTTTAATCTCTAAACTGGAGATGCCACACAAAAATTGCCATTGTTCCCAATGTCTCCAGCAACGACAATCCCAAGATGGAGCAACTCGGATTCCTTGTCCACGCTGTCAAAAGACCTATTCTAACTCAAAAGCACTTTAAAATCCTCTAAAAAGGCTGACCCAGATGAATTGCCTCAACTCAACAAAAACCCCATTGAAGAATTAATTACGAAACTAACCCAATCAAAATCAAGAACCACCATACTTCGACATATACCTAAAGGAGCACGTATATTCCGTTGCACATAAATTCACACACGTAGTTAACGACGCAATTAAAGAAAATTCTATCCAATCTTGGGCCAATTTCCTTCTTTTCTTTTACAAAACGTTACATGTAACAAGACGTTGAAAGGAAATCTTAATGCAAAAATAAAAAAATAGTTATATAATTCCTGATATCTTCAATCGCCACAAAAAAAACAACTTACCAAGCATCCCCTGAAGATAAAATCTACGCCTGTGATGTCAAAGGTCTTACACTTTAAAAAGTTCATAAATACAACTCCGCAAGCGCGGTTTACTAGACACAACGGCAGTTGGTAACGCTAATCTTTGTACAGATTTTGGCGCGCCCATCTGTCAATGACGTCACACAATGCACAGATTAAATGCGCAACTACGCAATAAATAAATGTTCGAAATGCAGTATAACAATCAAGGCACTTACCTAAATAGGTACAGCTTCCTTCCGGTTGAATATAGATGTCGTCAGCACGTCCATCAGGGCTGCTGATGGCCCCTTTTAAGGCAATTACGGAGGGTACGCCTTCGAAATGGCTGGAGCCCCCTTTAAGATAGCTTACAGATGGTGACTGCTTCGGTGCTGTTGGCGGAGCATGGCCTCCAATTTGTTCCCGGGGTCGTGGACTCGGTTGCCCTAGGCGGCTTCAAATTGTCTCCTACCTATGTAGGGAATGAACAAGGAAAACCAGGTATAAGGGGCGACAAACAGATAAGCAAGGCAAGGAAATCTACATAGATAAAGATAAAGGCACGATACGATACCTGAACAAAACCGCTCTTCACGAAGGTCAGAGGCAAAAAAGCCACGTTAAAAGACCACCGGAAAAAAAAACCCACTTTTCTGTCCGTTCCCGCGTCGGCGCGGAATTATTCGTCCAACCCACTTTTAACGTGACGGAAATACGCCAAGTCTTTTAAATTTAAAGGCGCGAAAACTTATCACAATTTAAGTGGTGATAGTTCTTACACTTAAAGAGTCGATAAAACAGTTTACGAAGTACGTCGATAAATACAGTTACAAAGTCGGTAATACAGTTTAAGAGTTCATAAATACATCGCGCAAGCGTGATGAAAAAGCAACTTCGTGGGCTGTTAGCAACGCCAATCTTATTACAGATTCCGCGTTGCCAACTACCAATGACGTCACCAATGCAGAATTTATATTGCGCAATACTTCGGAAATTTACATATTTAAAACAATAAAAGATAAAAGCGATCAATTTTAACAGAAAGAATACTCACATAAGATATCCGGGATTCGACGGAGTTGCGCTAAGGTAGGCCTCTATTGAAGTCCATCAGGCTACCCAAAGCCCTTTTGCGGTAACTAAAGATGGTGACTCCGGTGCTTCAGCGGAACATGGACATCCGACTCGTCTAGGGTCGTGCAGTACGTTTCGCCTAGGTGGTTCTCAAATTGTCACCTACCTATGCAGGGAATGACGGGAAAAAACCAGGTAAAGGTCGCCAAACAAAAGATAAGCAAGCAAGGAAACTACATAGGTAAAGCTAAGACACGATACGATACCTGACACGACCACACTCCTTGAAGATCAAAGGCAAACAGCCACGTTATAGAGAGCAGAGGAAACTCGTCCCAACTCTTTTGTCTTTTACACATCGGCGCGAACTTATTCGTCTAACCCTCTAGCGTCGCGCGATCTGCGCAAACGCACTGTGACGTATCGGAAGTACGCGCCTAGTCTTTTAAAATTCTGCGCACCGCGTCTTTTGAAAATATGGCGCGAAACCTCCGCACATCAAACTTAACCTAAACATGTTTAAGGGCCACTTTGGCACGTAACAAACTTCCGCACATAAAAATTAAGCTAAGAAAATGTTTAGTGCCACTTTGGCACGAAACAAAGGTTCCATAAAAATTCTTACCTCAAAAGATTATCTAGCTCCATATGACAAAAATACGTTTCTACAATTGAAAGCCAAGCATCCGACGTCAATAAAAGTAGTAACCTTTGAGGATGACAACGAGGAATGTCTTCCTTTCACTCCCATGGAAGCTTCTGTAAAGAAAGCCATCAACTCTTTCCCTTTTGATTCGGTTTTGGGTATCGGCGGTCTTCTATCTCAGTTCTTTAAAGAAGTAATTTCTACGGCAAGATCACCTTGGTCCCCCAACACCAAATTATTGTATTTTCTGTATAGCATCTGATTGCACCAACATTGCACTACATAGTACCTTAAAACTGGTAGCTAGCACCCAAAAACTATATTATAGTTATTACAGTTCAAAGTTGGTTGGGGTGGGGGAGGCTAAGGTGATGCCAGCCCCCACTACAATTTTTTTTCAAATTTTTCTCTTGCACTTGATGACACTAACATAGCATCACATAGCACCACCATCTCACAGCTAGCACCCAAAAATTGGCATAGACAGCAATTTAAAGTTTAGGGTCCTAGGCTACGTCAACCCCCCACTACATTTTTTCAAATGTTTCCTCTTGCACCTGTTAGAACTAACATTGCACTACACAGCACCACCAGTCCCATAGCTAGCACTCAAAAAACTATGTAGATATAGCAACTTAAATTTTATGTCCTAAAGCGGTGTCAGCCACTTTTTTTTTAATTTTTCTTCTTGCACCTGCTAGTACGTCAGCCCCCCCCCAACTTTTTTGAAATGTTTTTATTGTAACTGTTAGAACTAATATAACACTACATAGCACCACCAGTCACATAGCTAGCACTCAAAAAATGACATAGATGTAGCAGCTTAAAGTTTATGCCCTAAGCCGATTTCACCCCCAACTCCACTTTTTTTAATTTTTTTTCTTGCACCTGCTAGTACTAACATAGCACCGCAAAGCACCACCAATCGTATAGCTGGCACCCAAAAAGTGGCGTAGATATAACAGTTTCGAGTTTAATTCTTTTTCTTGCACCTGCTAGTACGTCAGCCTCACCCCTCCCCCACTTTTTTGAAATTTTTCCTCTTGCAACTGTTAGAACTAATATAGCACCGCATGGCACCAACAGTCGCATAGCTAATACCTAAAAAATGGCGAAAATCTATCGGTACAAACTTTGGGGAGGGTTAAAATAGCGTGAGCCTCTTGATAAAATTTTTTTCTAATTTTTTTTCGCTCCTGCTACAAAGTACCGCGTAGCACCACCAGTCGCATACCTAACACTAAAAGTATAACTATTGGAAGTTTGTGCCAGATAAGGTTAACACCCCCCCAGACCGCCCACTGTATGCACTGTATTTTAATATTTTCGTGCACCTACAAACACTAACGTAGCACTTTGTAATACCACCGATTGCTTAAATTTAAACTAAATGGGTGAGATATAACAAGTTGAAAGTGGTGCCACCCCCACTACTTTCTCCCAACACGCTAGAACTTTTGTAGGTAGCTAGATTGGAAAAGATGTTGAAGCTACAGCGGTTGAAAGTTGCATGGAATAGACTTAGTTCTACCAACTTCCAAACAACATCTTTCCGAATTTTTTTCCATTGAGTGAAAGGCAAAACGTAATATCTTGTTTTGTGTTTTCTTCCAATTAGATTGCCAACCCGTAAAATCCTGGAGTTTAGAGAGTTAGTAGTTTGCAGCAACTAAGATATGCCTACAGCCCACACCTTTCGCATTTGATTAAATCTTTTAAATAGTAACAATTACTGTGTTAAAGTTTCATGCAATAAATCAACATAAAATTTGTTGAATTACTTAATCTGTTGAAAACAGTGGTGGCGCTATATAAAAGTATTTCCGCAACACTACTATACCTGCTTTATTGGAAGATTTGCAGCACTAATTCTTAATGTGCAATTCGGTTTGAAAGACCATATACCAGATATGAAACTTGTATGTGACTTATACCAAAAGTACGCTTATAGACCCGAATTAAATATAATGTTTTCTAAAGCACAGCAAGGCTATACGATTTGTGATGCTATGCGGTGCTATGTTAGTACTAGCAAATGCAAGAAAAAAAATTAAAAAGTGGAGTGGAGGGCATAAGCTTTAAGCTGTTATATCTGTAATTTTTTGAGTGCGAGCTATGATACTGGTGGTGCTGTATAGTGCTATATTAGTTCTATCAGTTACAAGAGGAAAAATTTCAAAAAAGTGTGTGTGTAGGGAGGCTGACGTACTAGCAGGTGCAAGAAAAAAATTTAACTTTAAACTGTTACCTCTACGCCATTTTTTGGGTGCCAGCTATACGATTGGTGGTGCTATGTGGTGCTGTTAGTACTAGCAAGTGCAAGAAAAAAAATGGAGTGGGGGCTAACATCGCCTACGGGCTGCTACGTACGTACAATGACCTAGGCGGAAGAAAACGTAAATATACCAAGCTAACTAGCAATGTGGAGAGGGAAGGTGTTCCTAGCAACACAAAAATAATACATCGCCAACGATTTTCTATTTACAATAAAAAACACAAATATATAAATTTCTATCAAAACAGCAAAACAAAATTAACTACGGTTGCTATTTAATAAAACAGTTTTACTCTATGGACAAATTCACTAATTGTTCCACGATGTGCGCAATTCGTAGCTAACATTCAATAAATCTAATCAGTACCAAAAAGAATAACGCAGATACTTTCGTATAAGCGGATGGGTTAATTAAAAAAAAACATTAAATTTAGAAACCTTTCTAGTAAGGATTTTACCATATCAAGCATTTGTAATAATTCTAATCAGTAAAAAAAAGAATACTGCTGATACTCTCGTATAGGCAGATGTTTTAAGTACAAAAAGCAAAAGCACTTAAAGTTCAAAACTTTTCCAGTAAAGATTTTACCAGAACAAACATTAGGGTATCTAATTTCAAATAGGGTTTATTCCTGAGTATGTTAAAAAAGGAAAACACGTCACATACATGTGTCGGGATACTTATCTTGTCAGTCCTCGGAAGCGAATTGACACATCATCGCCGCAGTAGTCAGCAACAACCATGCTACTATCATAATTGCAACGGCGGTCTACATGCAAGAGCAGTTGATCTACATCAAGAAATAATCGGGTTACGCAACAAGCAATTTAGCCTTTAGCTAAGAGCAAATCTACCCATTTGATAGAGGAGAAGCGTGCATCGCTCTTGGAATAACAGAACGAGTAGTTTTTACAAGTGCATGGACACACAAGCTGCAGAATCAAAGTTTAAAAGGAGTTGTAACGGGCATTTTTAATAGTTTAACCTTTTCCGCTTTACCAAATTTGTAAACACATTTCTGCAACTACTATCTTTGTTTTATATTTATTAACTCGTGGGTATTACTTTAAAAGTAGATAAATTGAAGTTTGATTTTCATTAATAAATAAAGTGCAATGAATTGAAAATAGGATTATTCGTACTTGTTGAAAGTGATAAACCGCGGTAATTAAGTATTAGATAAGATTGCGGCATTTCACGTTTTGTATGTTCCTTATGTTATGATACCAGTCGAGATAATAAGTCGATACGCGGTTGGAATAACAACGATTGATATATCTACAGACGAAGAGTTGGAGTTCTAGTTTGTCCTTCGTTCCTATATGTTAATTACGTTACGTTGTTAGTTTCGTGCTTGGTTTTCTATATATTAATTACGTAAAAGGTACTGTTTGCTTTTACTTTTGAAGAGAGTGTGGAAAAATGCGATGTTGTTTGTTGAAGCCAAGCTCGTTTTTCACTAAATAAACTGTGATAAAATACAAAGACCGGTATATAATTTGTTATAAAGTGCTTATAATGTGTATTTAAAGTGGTTTTGTGTATTAGTTATATTTACTCGTTCGGCGTACCCACTGTGAAATCTGCAAAATCGCTCTTTTATTGTGAACCTATCTTCATTTTTACGAGGTCGTTCTAAATGTCTATGTGGTTGGCGCGGAGTTTGAATTGGTAATCAATTACCTATTCAATTATATTCCTAGGTGTTTAATTCTTGTATAATGTTGGACGAAGAACAAAATTCCGTGATCACTGTTGCTCCTACAGAGGTAGAAAGAGCTCCCGATCTTATTCGAATTCCGACGCGTGATAATGTCTGCTGCTAACACCAGTGAAATACGTAGGTGTGATTAGGGTAACGTGTGATAAGTTCCATCAACACCCTCCCAGTAAAGGGTGAAGTGCTTCGCTAGTGCAGGACCTTGTGAATCCCACACTTCAAATGCCAGGAAGCGTTCCTGAAGGACTTTCTGTAAGTTGAACTATTTCCTACTTGTTTTACTTTAAATACCTGTCCGTTGCTTTGCCATACTTTTGGCGTTCTGAGACCTTTTACAATAGACTTGCCTGCTATTAAAAAAAAAAAGAAAGAAAAAAAAACAATCAATACTACTGAATTACTCATATCAATTGTGTCTTATCTATTTACCTTTGGTTAACTTTTTATCTGATTTATGTTTAATTGGTGTGTGAGGAAACGTTTCTGCTACTCCCCAATATTACCTCACTTTGTACTAAAAAATTTTGTATTGCTTTTACCGTTGTTATATTATATAGATTATCGAAACAGTTTCTTTTTTTTACATTCTACAAAGTACTGAATAATTTAGACTTTTCATTGCTGCTATACTTATTCTTTTTTTTTCAGGTTTGCTTAACTATTTTTCTTGCAGGTATTGTTACTAACTCCTTACCGCCGCATACATCATAGGTCAATCTGCTTTCTACAACCCCCTCTCCGATTGAGCCCGGTCATTTTTTCTTTGTTTTTCTTTGTGTTACGTACGGCCACGAGCCAGCGTAGCATAAATTTGACGAACCAACGTGGCTGCCCCGATAATAACGTCACATAGATTTTTGGCGCCCGACGTGGGGCCCGATAAACGAGGGGCTCGATAAACGAGGGGCTCGACTTCTTTTTTTTATTGGCTCGATTTTTTTTATTAGCTCTCGATTTTTTTGATTTGGCATCGATTTTTCTTTATTTGCTCTTGATTTTTCTAATTTTTTTATGACCTTGATTTTTTGGCATTAATTTTTTCTGGTGTATCGGCTCGATTTTCTTTTCTTTCCTATATTGGCTGGCTCTAATTTTTTTTTGTGGTGTAGTCTTGATTTTTTTTTTGTGTGTGCGTAAATTATCAGAGTTGTGTTTTCGCTGGTAATTTGATTCTGCAAAACACTGGCGCCCAAGTTTTCTTTTCATCATTTTTTTTTCTCAATTTCCGCATACATCATAGGTCAGTCTGCTTCTACAACCCTCCCCCCCCACTCTCCGATTGAGCCGGGTCATTTCTTTGGCTTTCTTTGTGTTACGTAGCCTAAATTTGGCGCCCCACGTTGGGCGCCAAAATTCCTGTTAGGTTTTTTTCGTGGCAGCCACGTTGGGCGCCAAATTTAGGCTACGTAACACAAAGAAAGCCAAAGAAATGACCCGGCTCAATCGGAGAGTAGGGGGGGGGGGTTGTAGAAAGCAGACTGACCTATGATGTATGCGGCGGTAAGGAGTTAGTAACAATACCTGCAAGAAAAATAGTTAAGCAAACCTGAAAAAACAAGAATAAGTATAGCAGCAATGAAAAGTCTAAGTTATTCAGTACTATGTAGAATGTAAAAAAAAGAAACTGTTTCGATAATCTATATAATATAACAACGGTAAAAGCAATACAAAATTTTTTAGTACAAAGTGAGGAAATATTGGGGAGTAGCAGAAACGTTTCCTCACACACAAATTAAACATAAATCAGATAAAAAGTTAACCAAAGGTAAATAGATAAGACACAATTGATATGAGTAATTCAGTAGTATTGATTTTTTTTTTTTTTTTTTTTAATAGCAGGCAAGTCTATTGTAAAAGGTCTCAGAACGCCAAAGGTATGGCAAAGCAACGGACAGGTATTTAAAGTAAAACAAGTAGGAAATAGTTCAACTTACAGAAAGTCCTTCAGGAACGCTTCCTGGCATTTGAAGTGTGGGATTCACAAGGTCCTGCACTAGCGAAGCACTTCACCCTTTACTGGGAGGGTGTTAATGGAACTTATCACACGTTACCCTAATCACACCTACGTATTTCACCGGTGTTAGCAGCAGACATTATCACGCGTCGGAATTCGAATAAGAGCGGGAGCTCTTTCTACCTCTGTAGGAGCAACAGTGATCACGGAATTTTGTTCTTCGTCCAACATTATACAAGAATTAAACACCTAGGAATATAATTGAATAGGTAATTGATTACCAATTCAAACTCCGCGCCAACCACATAGACATTTAGAACGACCTCGTAAAAATGAAGATAGGTTCACAATAAAAGAGCGATTTTGCAGATTTCACAGTGGGTACGCCGAACGAGTAAATATTACTAATACACAAAACCACTTTAAATACACATTATAAGCACTTTATAACAAATTATATACCGTTCTTTGTATTTTATCACAGTTTATTTAGTGAAAAACGAGCTTGGCTTCAACAAACAACATCGCATTTTTCCACACTCTCTTCAAAAGTAAAAGCAAACAGTACCTTTTACGTAATTAATATATAGAAAACCAAGCACGAAACTAACAACGTAACGTAATTAACATATAGGAACGAAGGACAAACTAGAACTCCAACTCTTCGTCTGTAGATATATCAATCGTTGTTATTCCAACCGCGTATCGACTTATTATCTCGACTGGTATCATAACATAAGGAACATACAAAACGTGAAATGCCGCAAACTTATCTAATACTTAATTACCGCGGTTTATCACTTTCAACAAGTACGAATAATCCTATTTACAATTCATTGCACTTTATTTATTAATGAACATCAAACTTCAATTTATCTACTTTTAAAGTAATACCCACGAGTTAATAAATATAAAACAAAGATAGTAGTTGCAGAAATGTGTTTACAAATTTGGTAAAGCGGAAAAGGTTAAACTATTAAAAATGCCCGTTACAGAGTTCATAATAACACGAACTTAAAAAACAAACATCCGTGTTATCGAAACGCGATTGAAACTGGAAAACACGGTTTTACCGGAGAATAGCAAGATATATTATTTCGACAAATCCTTAGATGGGAACCCCACTAGAACGCAATTATACGTTATCGGAAGGTATAACGCGCTCACAGATGCCTAAACAGGATCTTGACTAATTAATTGTAGCATAAACTTGTCGTTTCAAAACAACTAGATTTACCTTGAGAAATTCTTAGAAAGAGTATTTATTATAAATTATGCGAAAGGATTTAACAATAGACATGGAATTTATACAAACGGTTAATGAATTAACAAGGGATTTGAGTTAAAAATTATGGTAAAGCAAGCTTATCGAAACAGGTACAATATATCGAGCATTGTTGGAGGACAAAGTAGTAGTGAGTGTAATGGACCGTTCCTCACTTAGTACTTATTGCGGTTATAAAGAACAATAACGTGGAACATGATTTATTTCTTGAAAATGTACTAAAGTGAATGAAGCCGCCCGCCATAACGTACAATGCGGGTACTTAGCAACATGATTGGTGGTGCGGACTAACATTGAAACACTGGGACGTGAACCTGGTCGGCTCTGCACGTGAACAATTTTGTTCATGTCTGATTTGTGATTTAAAGATAAGTTGCTCAGGGATTTACATGTTTTGTCTAGAAATGTAATGATTTCAGTGTAAGTAGGAATGGTGGCGGGATCGTGCTGCAACACCAAACCTCGAGCTGTGTGTAGCTCCACTCGATTTAAGGGCATCTGAGCTAAAAGAAAGCTCCACTTCTCAACCGGAAGATCCAACTTTTTAAGGCTTCCAAATTATCGGTAAAAACGTCGACTAGTTTTTGTAAACCAGAGGGGTTTTATCGGAGTGCAGTTTGGAAAAATTGTCCAAATTTATCCAATAGATACTCGGAATTTGGCAGATATTTTCAAATTTACTGCGCAGTTTATTGTTTATTGTTTATTAATGACCTTCAGTTAAATCAAAGTTTTTAATGGCGAAAAAAGCCGGACCTTGAAGAAGTGATTTTAAATACGCGAATTTGTCTATTGGCGACAATTCCAGGTTAGTATGTATGAGGCGTATAAATCAATGAAACCTCTGAACATGGAGAAATCGCTTCCCAAGGTGGGGACCTACAACGAAGATAAATTTATTTTTGATTTTGAATGAGCCGCAGAAACAACAGTGCTAGGTTTTGAGGGTTTAGATTCAAAAAATTTCATTTTGATTGACTTGATTAAATAAAATGAACGATCAAACGCTTTTCTTCAACCTCAAACAAATGTTTCGCACTTTCATCCGTAGCGATCAACGAGATAATGTTATTGTGACTTGGATAGAAGGCTTCTTTTAATTTAACCATATGCTCAAAATGCGATTTAAATAAATTATGATATTCGACATTAGAAACGGCCGATTGCACGATTTCTTGGATCTCTTGTAAGTTTTAAATCTGTGCGTATCGTGAAAATTTCAACTTTTTAAGTTTTTCTGCCATTTTAAATAATAACTAAAGCACAAATTTTCTTAAAAATTTTATAGAAAATTTGTACTACAGAATGTTTTGAAGTTTTATCAATTTAAGCACAAATTAAATAATTGTAGGTAAATGTAAATACAAACAAAGTAATGAACTTTGTATCAAAGACGATAACTAATGGGAATGAATGCAATTCAAGTAATATAGCATTTGTATCATCAAGACAATATGTTTGATAACACAAACTTGACCTCAGATAAATGATTAATAATTATGTTTTAAATTATAGTACTAATATCTGCTACTGGTGATATCCGATTCGAGAAGGATCAAAATTTGAATGTTGAGTACATAAAAGATACTCAGGAGAGAAAAGCAGGTGTATCACTAAATAGATATTAAACAAATGCGACCTTCAATATTCGTACCTGATGTCCAGTTATAGCGGGGAAAATTCTTGGATTCAAAACACTTATTACTACACTCAAAAATTAATATAACGCGGTGAGGTAGTCCTATACGGAGATTGACCTCCAAAAGAGAAACTTATTGCCCAAGCGATGACAATAGACTGTGTTAGGCCGCGCAGTCACCAAACATATGGCAAACAACATAGAACATTGAAGGTGTAACACGACCGGGTTTATCAAATTTAAATACAAAAGCAGATGTTACCATTAACAAATAAACGTAAATTTTATAGTAATAATATAAAGAAATGCATATATACAGGGTTTGACTGAACGCTACGTGTTGGGTTATCCTTGGCAGCCACAGGCTGCTTAACCCCCTTCACATATCTTACAAATAATTTTCCAATGCTCCACCCGAAGGTACTACATTGGCCAGGAAGCGAGTTTTTTTACCTAAAAATTTAGAATTTTGACAAACCCTTGCTGTTCCAAGCAAGGTAGGAATCTTTAACGTGTGTGACAACACTATCACAGTGGACCTCCATTTTATCTCTCATCCGAACGAGGGTGTATTTTTCTGAAAAATGCTCGCCTAACATTTTTCAAGCCGACCGTGTCAGGATTCGAACCCGGGACCTAAGGGAATCGAGCTGTATATAGGCTGCTGTGAGAATTTCAAGGAACAATGTAGACTAGCTCAGAAGACAAATAAGTTGAAGTAGACGTCCAACTAGCTTGTAACAATTACGATTTTCTGTTATTTGAATAAACAACTTTGTTCAATAAACCTAATCAATTAATGTTAAATTTCTATTGAAACCTTTTATTATAAATTCATACATAGTACGCCATCTACATTAGAATAGCAAAAGTACTCTTAAAGTGAACTTCTAGTTGTTTGTATCTTGTTTCAATATCCTCCCTCCCGGCGCATGCTTGTATAACTAAGATTTCTTCGTGGAATAAGCCATTTTGGTATCAGATGTAGTCCGTAGTATTATCTTGGGCTTGCAAGTTTTTGATTAAACATGCCGCCCGAACAATTGGTTAAGTGGAGTCAACATGTAACATAAGTTTCTGTAATAGCATTGACCTAAAATGGTTGTATATATATTTTTACATTTAGAGTTTTAAGGATTAAACTACCTATCATTAAATATGAAGATAATTATAATTCCGAATTTTAAATTATTAAATTCAAGTTACAAGTAATGAAGTTATGGAAATTTAAGTATAATAAAGAAAACAATCGTTAAACATAAGGCAAGCACTAGAGAAGCAGCTTCAATTGTTACTAGGCAAGAATGTAAAAATCCGCACACGTGATTGGTTTGTATGAAGATTAAATCCGGACCCCTGCGTCAGCCACGCTCAACGACAAAAATAAGGACGCAAATGTTTAAAAATTTAAAAAAAAAAAGAAAACCGACCGTTAAGCAGATAGCCAGCGGTGAGTCATCCTTCATTTTTATACTTATATCTTTTCAAGAAACTTTCAATTAAAATGCTCAGATAAATTTTCGAAGAACCTATACAAAAGTTTGTTTAAAATTAATTCTTGAAATTTTGCTAAAGTTTATAGTTCAATTAATTTGTTTCATTTAAAAATTTCATTTAAAAATTTAGTATTTGAATAAGGCATAATTGACCTTAACATTTTTAAAATCTTTGTATAAGATTAAGTTTGAAGTTACAAAATTGTATTGAAAGCTTTGCTTTATAGAACATGTGATATGATAAAAATTGTTTGCCGAATTATTGTGTATAACACATTGTGATAATACATCTGAAGTATAATTCAATGTCGACAATAAGTGCTTTTCTTTGACCTTTGATTTTATTAAAGATAACTATTAAAAATGTACAACCATAACCAGAGAAATTATTTTTGAATATGTAATTTTTTTGTGAACTGAAAAGGATCCTATTCTAGTAGCATAAAGTCACTGTAACATAAAGTAAAAGTAATATATTTTTTTAAAGTGAACTGAAATAATTGATGCAGTTAATAAAACAATATTCCAAGAATGCTTAGAGATCAATATTAAATAGTGAAAACGGAACTGTTTCGAAAGTCTCCGTATAAATAAGTTGTATAAACAATGTATATATATATATATATATATATATATATATATAACTTTGGAATAGTTGTTATTGATTCAGTCTATATTTATTAGAAATTATAACTTCTTTTTCTATTCGAGCTTTCGAAAATTTATTATTTTCTTCGTCAGGAAAAGAATAATGAAGCTTTAACAATTTAGAATAGGTTGTAGCATCTAAAAGTTTTATGTGCGATTATGTATAAAATAAACTAGGTGACAATTATTAGATTAAAATTAAAATTAAATTAAATTAAACATTAATTTTTAATCTAATAATTGTCACCTAGTTTATTTTATACATAATCGCACATAAACTTTAGATGCTACAACTATTCTAAATTGTTAAAGCTTCATTATTCTTTCCAGACGAAGAAAATAATAAATTTCGAAAGCTCGAATAGAAAAAGAAGTTATAATTTCTAATAAATATAGACTGAATCAATCAACATATTCCAAAGTTATATATTTTACAGTCGATATTAACCTAATTATATATATATATATATATATATATATATATATATATATATATATAATCGTTAATGGACTAGTTAGCTTAATTATTTTGGTAACAAGATGGTAGTATATTGGGTATGAAGTCCAAAAATACTAGTTTATGCAAAATTCAAAATTTAATTTCTTCTGCTTAACGTTTCGGCAAAATTTTTTGCCTTTGTCAAAAGCATCTACAATTAGAAGAGTTGTAATATAAAACTAACATAATATAATAGATAAGTTCCTTACTGTATAAAATCAATATTTGTCAAATTTGAAAAATAGCAAAATTGTCAAAATTTAAAATTAACATATGATTACGTTGATCAAAAATTATTAATAAAATTCATTTAGTAGGAAACAGGATCTAGACCTAGTAACAAATTGAGCCTTAAAAACTAATATGTTGGAAGATTAATATGGTTGAATTAGATGATGTAGATTTAATGTTTATGTAATTATTATAAAAGAAAACTCTTAATGAAGCGCATTAGATTTAAAGTGATTTAAATTGTATAGAGTAGAATAAAATCTGTGCGTGTCTTCTATATCTTGTTTATTATTCAAACATTGATCTTCTTTGTTTATATAGTACGATTCTAGAAATTTTGCTATTTTTCAAATTTGACAAATATTGATTTTATACAGTAAGGAACTTATTTATTATATTATGTTAGTTTTATATTACAACTCTTCTAATTGTAGATGCTTTTGACAAAGGCAAAAAATTTTGCCGAAACGTTAAGCAGAAGAAATTAAATTTTGAATTTTGCATAAACTAGTATTTTTTGGACTTCATACCCAGTATACTACCATCTTGTTACCAATATATATATATATATATATATATATATATATATATATTGCTATGAATCTTTCTCTAAATTATCGTGCCCCTACTTTGGGCGACCTATTTATTTTGCTATGATATTAAATACTCATCATGCCCCTACGTTGTGCTGCATTATTTATTTGCTACGTACTCTAAATTATTGAACCACCATTTTAATATTCACTATTAAGTGTAATTATCTCCTCCTCCAGCTGTTTTCTTAATATTGCTATCAACTGGACTTTATCATTAAACAACTCTATCTACCAATGGCAAAATTCGATACGTTGCCGCCTTGCGGGTTATCACTTTCCTATTTAACTTGTGGCTCCGCCTTTGTACTATTTAAATCTTATGACCTCGGCTAGCATTTATTTGCAATTATAAAATTCAGTAAATTTAGATTTTATATAATGAAACCAATATGTTATGTACAGCTTTTGAAATTATTTGTAATACATTTCTTATAAATTTCATTTATTAACAACCATCTAGTATGTACTCAAAAACCCAAAGTCACCGAAGAAAATTTATTATCTTTACCAACAAAGTGTAGAATATTCTAAACCTGTTTTCTTATTACTCATTCAATACGTATGCAACCTCTTTTGTTGACTTCTTCACAAGCATATCATATTTAGCAAATTCAATATTAAAAATAAAATAAAAATTCATATGGAAAAACAAATGTCTTATAACTAAAAATCTGACCTGGTTTTATCTTTTTCACATCGACGCTTCCAAAAAAAATGATCTTCCCCAATTCTGGATTCCATTCAAATTATTACACTATGGACCACCACCATTAAATTATATACCCGAATTTATTTCAATTCTTCAAACTTAGACTTTTATCATTCTTGCCCCAGAATTAAAATTGTAGTTTGTTTCACCCCTGTACTTCAAGATTGTATTATTCTTCTTTTCGCCTTGACATTTAAATTGTATTACTGTATTTTTTTCTTAACATCAGAATCCTAGTCTATTTCCTTCAGACCTCGAAACTCTATTATTTTTATGTCTTAGTTTACAATAAATTCATTAAAAACGTACTTACGTTTAAACGGCAATTGTAATCTTCATATTTGCACTCATTTTATTTTTTACTTTTATACTTATTACTTTATTTAATGGCAATGCACTTCGGCCTTCATTGAGTTCAAAACTGACTTTCTTATCAAGGTGCTTGCTAATATAATCTCGAATTCCCACTCCATCCATGGGTCTGGTCTAGAACTCGTCGCTTGTCTCTGACCAATCAAATAATTTCATTTAGAGCAGTTTCTGATATAATGCTCCACATTTTCCCATAATTACAACCTGACCGCAGCTGTCTTTCATTATCAACATGCTGTATTTTGATAGATTACTTGCTTTTCTATAAACAACTGATGCAACCCGACTTTAAATTTTCATGTTTACATGCGATCCACGCAATTTTTAATCATTTCTCTTATCAAAATGGTTAGATCTTTGTACGCATTTATATTAACTGCCTGAAACTCTTTTTCTATATCCGTATTGATTTAATCGTCTGGAACTCTTCTTCTTAATGCGTGTCTAATTACACTTTATCATTTATTTCTCAATATTCGCGTACTTCCACTGAAAAATATCCTTATTTGTTTTACCTAAATTAACTAAACTTTATCTACAGGGTATTTAATGTTTACTATTTACTTAATACATGTACTTCTCATTCCTACGCCAACCATGCGTCTTCCTATGTTTACCTGCGTCGCCCAAAAACTATTTCTACTTTATATACAGGGTGTTGACTACTTACTATCTACAAACTATGTCTATTTCTTAATTATTTCCTTAAATAAGTGTGGTTTTCTGCTGCCTATTCTAATTACTCCTTCCCGAACGACCTTTACTATAACGTGCACCCTTAAGCAACCCCTTATCACAGCAATATATATATATATATTTTTGAAATTAATAGAAAAAATATTAAGTTGTCTCATAATTTTCTTTCTTTGAAGTCAACAGTAATTATCCTACAGAAGCAAACTGTTTATTAATATGAAACTTTAATACTGAAAAAAGATATTATTAGTGTTAAAGTTAAAAGTTTTTCTTGAAAGTATAATTTTGACTAGTGGATTTACATATAATTATTTTTGTGGCAAAGTGACTAGGCTTTAAAGAAGCCCTAGTTTGAAAATGTTTAGGTGTGATTAAATTTTCAGATAGCACGAGATCGGCGTTCCTATTCCAGGTTGCAGAGACCATAGTAAGTATTTTTGTTTATGTTGCTTGCCGTAAATTTTTTTCTTTCGAAGATTTCCGTATGTGATCTTCGAATAATTTCTTATAAAACACTCATTAAGATACGATGCCGTCCAATAAAATTTCTTTTGTTTTATCGTATACCATCCTATGACCCTAGCTCATAGCTCTGCCCTAATTTGAAGAAACTTAGCTGGCTGGAAGAACTCTTTAGAGGGACCCCTTTTTTTTCTCAAAGCCATTCAACATCCTTTTTTACCCTGGGCTTGACTATCAAACAGGAAGCAGACATATTATTTTCCTTTAAAGGAAAGTATAGGTTACAAGCTTCAAGATGTAATATTTAATGACAAAAAAATAAATACACTTAAATCTGATGATTATTATAAACAACACAGGTGTTGGTTGTGAAATATTTTCAACTAATGTTAATTGTGCGAAAAGATACATTAGAAAAACTAGTAATTTGACAAAGGTTCTAGTGCTGGGAAAACTTGGCAGCCAAAAGCTGCTTATTCCCTTTCACAAACCACTGAATATCGGGGAAATAGGGTATATAACTGTAAAACAATAGAAGGTAACCGAACTGCATCAAACAAAAAAGAACAGCAGCTATGTTAAAGACAACAAACATTGAAACAAGGAGAAAATTGTTCAAAGCCTATGTGTGGAGCAAAGCATAGTACGTTTATTAAATAGGGGTAGTAAGAAAAGCAAACAGAAAGAGATAGAAGCCTTCTGGAATGTTGTGCTTCAGATATGTGATGATGGTAGCATGGACAGACAAAGTTAATAACAAATACGTTATAGAATAGTAGAGGAATAAAAATATCTGTAGAAAACAAAAAAAAATAGGAGAAATAGAAGGACAGGATATGTTGTAACAAATACAATTACCTGCTTCATTAATGTACGCTTTTGTTCTAAATATTTATTTAACAAATATCCTACTTGAAGTAGAATTTTAGTTTTTTTATCTGTGTATGTGTTGATACAACAATCTAATTCTGCGCGTGCTTGAATAATAAAATTGCCTCGTGGTAAAGGTTCATCATTTAACGTCCGAATGTAATCAGATAAGCAAGTGTTGAAACGTGGACCAGCAGGTTTGATAAAACATGCAGTCCCAAAAACAGGTGAAATTGTGTCGACGTATACCATTGCATCAATTAATAGTTTTAATCGACCTATAGTTACTGTAAAATAAGCATCATCTACGTTAGGTGAATAATTTTCAATTTTGCATCCAAATCATTTTCTCGATTCTTTTCGGCGCAAGTAAAATGTAGATACAGTATTGAAAAACAAGTTTAATGTGGTTACAGTATCGAAGTAAGTTTTATGTTATACAGTATTGACACGCAAACAAGTAATGTATAAAGTATTGGAGCGCTAAATTTTATGTATATAATCGTTATAGAACACTGAAGCACAATTTTTTGTTAAGCTGTATTAAAAGTTCAGTCTCAAATGTTGCTATGGAGTATGGTGGAATTTTCCGTAAATTTTGTTTCGTATAGAAGTCAAGCCGTAGAACCGTGCAATGCAAGTCGCGCGTACCTGTTGTCATAAGTACTCAAGATGGTTGACGAAATCTGATGCCTAGCAGATTATTTGTGGTGAGTCATCTCCAATTTTCGTTTCACGGAACCATTACTGGAAATGTAATAATAATGTTTGTAAATTTTATATGGTCATTTAAATTAGTACACGTATTTTTTGTTCAGAATTTAGTAGTTGGATATTGCATAAATGTTCTTAAAAACACAAAGAATTTTCTATAAGATAACTATATTTGAATTTACAAGGTTATACTATAATGTATCCGTAACTAAGTGCGTGACACGTTAATATTTGTTTGTCACATTATAAAATATAAGTTTTTTTGCACAGTACACTTGAAGTACAGATTAGTTTAAACCATAGGTATTTTTAACCCTTGATTCCATTAATTAAATTAATTAAAAATAAGGTTCTGCAATTTAATGAAAGTCAAAGTATTTAATCAATTAAATGTAAACCCAAATAGGATCCTATTTAGGTATCAAATACAAATTGTAGAATAATAACAAAAACACTATATTTCTTCTAAAGAATTATAATAAATTTACAATTATAAAATTCATACAAATAATCAAAGACTACTTCTAGACATTATTAAAAGTAGATATCTCAAAAATTTCAGTACGTATAAAATTGTATAAATGATGTATATATTTTTTTGTAAATCAATAAAAAGTGTAATAAGTTGTTTTAAAGTTTTCTTTCATTGAAGTCAACAATAATTTTTCTATAGAAGCAAGCAACCGTATTTATAAAATTTTTGTAGAGAAGGATAGATTATTGATATTGTGTTTAAAAATTTTTTTGAGGTATAATCTTAACTAGGTAAACTAGTTGGAATTAATTTTTTTGTGATAACTTGAATAGGTTCTAATGTAGCCCTAGCTCTAAAATGTCAAGAAGTGATTAACTTTTCATATAGTACGAGATCGTCGTTCCAATTCCAGTTTGCAGAGTCACAAGTAAGTATTATATTTCTATGTTTTGCTCGTTAAGGATATTTTTTTCTTTTCGAAGATTTCCGTATCTTATCTTCGGATTGTTTCTCATTATATCTATTATTAAGATACGGTAGCGTCCATTAAAAATTCTTTTATTATCGTATACCATCCTACGACCCTGGCTCATAGCTCTGACCTAAGTTGAAGAAGCTTAGCTGGTGGGAAGATCTCTTTAGAGGGTCCTTTTTTTACTCAAAGTCATTTTCCATCCTCTTTACTTTGGGCTTAAACCTTAGACAGGAACTCTTCATAATTTATTGAGACTCTGCCGGCCATAAGGTAGAGTAAATACACTATATATATAGAAAAATAGTGTAAGAATATTCTAAGGCATTTCTGGGGAATAGTGTGGGATATATTACAAGCAGAGATAGGAAAAAAGAGGTAGAGGTAGACCGAGATCAGATCTTCGCATGTAGATAGTGATAGATGCAGACTGGGCAAATTTCATGGAAATGTGTAGCTTAGTTCAGAATAGGAAACAATGAGGGTACGCGTCTAACCAGTTCCAGGACTGAAGACCTACTAATGATGATGATTTCATGTTCTGGACCTTTGGCATTTATGACCAAAAGTAGGATTTAAAATGGTAACAAAATAACTGACTTGTCTTTTAATTTTGTATTTGATAAGATAAATTTAAGAAATAATGTATAATTGCCGTAGTGCTGACTAATTTGTTAACTTAACGTTTCTGCTGCTGCATTGTATTTTATCTTATCCTGTTAAAAGCCAAAAAGAAATTTTTTTAGTTTAAGAGAATATTTTGGAAAGATATTAATGAGAATTTGTATCTATTTGTATACAATGAACCTGAACTTTGTATTTAGTTTTATAGTGAACTTAAGTGTTAATTTGAAGTATTTGAGGTGGTGCGGAGGCACTTTACGCGCTTAGATGAGGTTACCTGAATATCGGATGGCTACTAATTTCTGTTTCCTGGTATGGCAAGTATTGCTACGGTTCAAAAACTAGATGGCTCCTACAGACATTATTTAATTTAGTTTTCTGTGCATATGAGCTCTTGTACAAATACACTTTTTCTTTTTTTTTTCTTTTCGAGACTGTTGTGTCTTTTGGCTGCATCAAGTATTATTTTAATATTAAGAATAGGAGATTTTTATTCCAACAAGGAGAGGTTTTTCCCCCATTTTTAATTCAATTAAGTTATTACGTTTAAAGTTTGCGGTTATAAGTTCCCACAAACCAGAAGTGAAGAATCCCAGATCTATTGATTGTATTCCGTACAAGCACGAATTTTTCAAGTCTTGAACAAAGTAGATTTACTATGTTTAGCCAATAGAAAGCGTTGTATGGAGAGAAGGGCGCATTTTAAAACAAGAGACTTGATTACCGATCTATCGAACAGTATCAAACGTGGTGCGCGTTAATTTCGGGAGAAGTGTTCTTTGCGCATCCATTTACGTTTTCTTTAATTACCTAATAAACATTTCGTGTAACGTAAAAGTGTGGGTTCGTTCAGTTCGCTGCCATTATTTGGGAAAACAGAAGAAATTAATCCTACCCAATCCTAACCCCTGAAGATGAGCGGAAGGTACCTTGACTTTAGTTTATTAGTAGGTAATCGTCTGACTCATTTATGCATTGTTAGCTTTGTACGTTTGATGGTAGTAATTGTAATCAAATTGGGGCGAGATAGGTTTTGGGCCTCTTGGAGTGACTTTTTAAAAAAAGGCTTTTCCAAAAAACTTTTCTATCAAATTTATTTTATACTGAATTACAATCAATTTTTAATTTACAAGTGGAGATCGAAATAATTCTAAGTTGAAATTCACTTTGATTAAATTAACTAAAATTACGGTGAGTAGCTAAACTACCAACAATGTTAAAGTTGTGAAGCTTTATATTAACTGAGTATCTTGGGATCTCCAGGGTATTTATGCTGTCCCTGCCCCTCATATTGCTAGTGAGAACAGCAGAGCTCATGTCTGCTTATTTCTGCATTTAATACAATGTAACCATCTTAATTCTAATAATTGCCGTCTTATAACCTATTGTGATCTGCACCTGCAGTATCACGTTACGTTTGGAATACAATGTTTGTTTCCGTTGTCACTGTTTGGCTTGTTGAGCTTTCATTAGCCTTTCTATTATGCCCTTCAATTTATACAATGTAACATTTAACTTAAGTTTTAATAATTCAATTTGTTTACATATATATCCTAATTTAGGGAACATGTAACTGACATAATAAATTACGCCCGGGGTTACGTAATCATTGACAACGCGGATAAAACGTAATAAGATAAATAAAATACACAACAAGGAACTGCCTCGAAATAAAATTATAATACGGTTCGTTTTTTTTTAAATTATATTTATTGCTTTCTTGTACAAAGTATAATTACAACAATTTATGCACTGGACGTATTATTGATACAACTCGCCGTTAGAGAGAACATGAACAATTAATACTGATAACCACCATTACCGGGATAACCTTTCCCTCCTGAACCTCCTGAACCACCTAATCCACCTAAACCTCCTGAAATGAAATTCTGGTCGAATCCAAAATCATCACCTCCGTTTCCACCTAAGTATGGTATAACATTTCCTCCAAAACCAGAACTGCATCCTTGTTGTGGAGCTCCATAACTTGGGGAAGGTTGACTTGGCGCACCGTAGGTTTGACGAGGTGGTAATGACGGAACAGGTTGTGGAACTCCATATCCTTGCGAAGGTGGTGGTCCGTATGATTGCGAAGGTGGCCCATATGATTGCAAAGGTGGTCCATATGATTGTGATGGTGATCCATACTGTTGAGAAGGCCTAGGATATCCAGATGCGCTGTACCCTTGCAAAATCGATCCAAAACTGGAACTACCGGACTTACCGTTTGATCCCGACCATTGGGATGGTCTTGCAATAGGGGCTGAAAATTTTTATTATTAGTAATGTAAGAGTGTTAAAAATTTTTATAGATTAAGTTAGTTCTATACCATATTTGTTTCATCTTTGCCCATCTCGCGCAACTTACCCTTTCTTCGCGATCTCTTTTTTATGACTAGAGCGTTTTTTGAAAGGGTTATTTAATTGTTGCAAGTTTCTTGGGTTCGTTTTCCACCAATCAGAACTAGTTTCGATAAAAATCTCAGTTTCTGTGAAAATTACAATATAAGTTGCTATTAAGCATTCTCAAATGGCGAGAAGTCAGTTAGTAAACTTACTCGTTTTATGAAAAATCGTTAATTTTTTGATGACTGACAATTTGATCACAAGTTTGAACTTCGTAATGATCGAATATAATCTGGTTTTTGGATTGGAGATGGAGTACTAAATGTACTATCACTATATACAAGGGTGATTCCTCGGGATTTCTAGTTGTTATTTTTGAAACACAGTTTATCGACGTTAGTTTTGTCTTAGCTACATTATCTAAATAAATGTGGGCAACAGTCTTCAAGGTTTATTCAAAATTGACGGCATAAATCTCCCAATGTCTATTATTTGCGATCAATCATTTACAGTTAGCATGTAAATGCCAGAATGGTCTGAGAGAACTTGCGAAGTTCAAAGTATTTTTTCGTGAAAGAAAACGAGGGCGCTTTGTCAAATACAAGGGTCGTATTATTTAAATCTCACGTTTCTAAGGGTTTACGTGTATCATTTTCGGATGTTCCTAGTGTTAGAGTTGCTTTAGCTACATATTCTGAAGGAACACGTAATAAGCTACTACAAATTGATACGTGTAAATATGATTCATAGGCGTGGAAATTGTATAAATGTTTAGATGACAAACGAGATTTTTCTTTCTACCAAAAAAGACAAGTGTCTAAAACATGCTCAGCTAAAATCTAAGGTGTTTATTATCTCCAATCACACACTTCGCTTTAAGATTTAAATATCTAATGATCTTGAGAGCATATGGAAAATTGCAAACGTCAATTCTACGTCAGTAAGAAAGGGCTCGTATCAACTTTTATATGGAAGTATATTGTTAAAATCTTCAGCAGTTTTGGAAATAGCTTTTCCAGCATAAGATTCGTTTCTATTAACTTTTTGAATAAACATAAGCATGTGTTGACAAAGCTATTTCCAAAACGAGTAGTGTTTAAACCTGCACGTGACTGTGGTATTACACTTACCGTCAGCACTTAGATATGCAAAAAAACCGCACAGAAAAAGGGCACAACTCTAAAATGATTTATAAAATTAGTTTTAAACATTTAAAAAATTTATTACTTACCAGTTGCTTTGAGAAAACCATTTTGATAGTTATAAAACAGACGAGTAATCTCTAATGCTCACAATAAAACTCTGGGCCTTATTTATACTACAAATCAAAAGTTATTCAGGTGAAAGCCAGGATATTAATTTTGGCTGTCGTTTAAAGATGAACACGAAAAGCGATTTGTACGGTCCAAATAATTTTTGTGTAATAAATATTCATATTGTAGCAATTATTAGACGAATTTTATACTGTAATGAATGTAATTTTATACGCAAGAAGGAGCCACTAACGAGAATGGAAAAAGATTACGGTTTAGAAATTGTTCTTTACATATCAGGTATTTTGTATCATTGACTATTCTATTCCATTAGCAATGCAATTTGTAAATTACTGCCGTTTCTAATTGTAATCATAAGCTTGCTATGTTGTAATTAAGCCAAATCTCATCGAGGATAGATTTATAATAGTGGTTACTGAATCATTCATGATGTAATTGATTTTTCTCGCTGTTACACTTTATTAAAATTTTCTCTTCATTGAATTTTTACTGTAGATTTACGTAAAATTGGTATACAAGTTTTACTCAATGTAGTCCATGTGAGGTTCAGGGGCGTATGTAACTACTCCCCGCAAGAGTAATGTTATCGATATCCGCGTTAGGTAAACAAAAACAAGATATAATCATTTTAGATTTGTACCTTTCCATATTATGTTGTTATTAAACTACTATTAAGTTAATCTTAAGTTAATTCATGGTCTGGAACCGATTTCGGGGGAAGCGAATGAAAATTATAAAAAGTTAAGATTATCAGTAATCAAACTAGTGGACACGCTGAATGTCGAAATTGTAGGGTCAGGTACACAAGTCGCTCACAGATTACCAAGAAAGCGTCCAGACGCTATTCCATCGGTAATTGTACGCTGCTCGTCCCAGGAAATTCGGGATAAAATACTGGCTAAAAGAAAGACTATTATTAAGAATAATGAAATTTTGAATAATAGAAGCGATAGAAGGTTAATATTGTTTGAAAACCTAACACCATACTATAAGCGATTGTTGTGGTTAGCGAAGTCGCGAGCTGGTGATAAAGGTTGGAAGTTTGTATGGTTCAAATTTGGAAAATTATTGGCAAAAAAAGCTACTGACAGTCCAGGCGTTCTCAGAATTAATACTGAAAACGATTTAGAAAAGATTGTTTAATAAACAGGTAGTGTAGTGGATTTAGTAAGTATAGTTTAATAAGTTAGAATCAAGTTTTAGTTAGACTAGTTCAAGGATAACCATTTGTAAAATTGTTAAAATTCAATTCGAATAACGACAGGTTTTACCAAAACAATACAATTCGTTTTCAATCTTTTATTAGTATATTAGATTGGAATAAGGAAAAGAACGCACATGTAAGTAATAATGACAATAATTGCACCGATTTATCGCTAGTATCATTAAATATTAATGGCATAAAATCCCACTTTGATGAATACCAAATATATGTCTCACAGTCTACATTTAATATTATTGTACTAATTGAAGTAAAAGTTAAGGCAGATGAGCTATCAGCGTTTAATATCTTAGGATATAAAATGTTCTATAAGTTACGTACACGTATGGGAGGAGGTGGTATTATCGTGTACATTGCAAACAACGTGATCTTTATTGAAAATAAATATAATACCTTGTTACGTGCCAAATTGGCCCTTAAACATTGTTTTTAGGTTAATTTTGATGTGCGGAAGTTTCCCGCCATAAATTTAAAAGACTAGGCGTGTATTTCCGTCACGTCACAATGCGTTTGCGCCAGATCGCGCAACGCGAGTGGAGTAGGGACAAAGTGGGGTTTTTCCTGTGCTCTCTGTAACGTGGCTTTTTGGCCTGAACCTTCGAGTGGAGTGGAGGTATCGTATCGTGCCTTTAGCATTATCGATGTAGATTCCCTTGCCTAATTATCTTTGTTTGTCGCCCTATACCTGGTTTCCTTGTCCATTCCCTGCATAGCTAGAGATAAATTTGTAGCCTTGGCCTAACCGCTTCCACGCCGGAGCAGTCCACGACCCTAGACGAGCCTGATGTCCATGCTCCGCCAACAGCACCGGAGCAGTCACCATCTTTAATCACTCCGGGATGGAGCCCTAATGGACTTTGATAGAGGCCAACTTTAGCTCAACCCTGCAGGACGTTCGGATTTCTGATGTAAGTACTCCATTGTTTAATTTGTTCGTTGATATGAACTATTGTCTTAAATTTATATTTCCGATAATTGCGTAGTTAATTTGTGCATTGGTGACGTCATTGATAGATGGGCGCGCCGAAATCTGTACAAGATTAGCGTTACCAACCGCCCGTGACGTCGCTTATTTCGCGCTTGCGCGATGTACTTATCGACGTTTTAAAACTGTAAGAATTTGACAATTTTTTAACGGTAAGAACCTTAAGTTACGAGTGATTAGAAGGAACAATTAATGTAAGTACAGGAAATAAATTTAAAATTATAATCGTGTATAGGCCACCAAATAATAGCATTGTAGAATTTTTAAAGGAGTTTGGGAACCACATAAATAATTCTTTGATATACAAAAATATCATTTTAGCTGGTGATATGAATATTAACCTCGATCAACCGGATAGCAATATTATTGAGTATGAAGCGCTATTAAATTCCGAAGGATTTAATAGATGAATATTAGGATATACAAGGGAAGCTTTTTATCGCGAAAGTTTAGTACATTCAAGCATAGATCATATCTTTATTCGGGGTGTTTATGATAGCATGCTCTCGGGGGTTATCCACGCTAGAATTTCCGATCACTACATGCTTGTTATTCACTTAATTTTTAAGGGTATCAATGTACTATCAGCTTGTTTAGAAGCAATTAGAAATGAATCTTATATAAGACGTCAACTACTTAATAGGGATTTTAGTTCCTTAAACGAAATTAATGATCCGGTCTATCTGTATAAAAAAATATACCATCTATTTAATAATATTTATAAAACCAGTAACTTCGTCGAACCATCAGCAAAGAACAAAACGAACCTAACAAGATACGTAACCAAAAAGGAATGGATGACTCTCGAGCTAGTTAAACAAATAGAATTTAGGGATAAATTCAGCGGCGGCCTTAGACTCCGCGGGGCCCTGGGCAAAAAGTTTTTGCGAGGCTTTTTTATCGTAAAATCAAAATTTAAAGCTACTGAAATGCGGACTTAAGTTTTTTGGTAAAAGCCTAAAAATTTTAATATTACCAAAAATACTGATTTTTTTATTGTTAACACAATAAAATGTTTTACATAAACTGTATTAGGATTAGAATCAGGATCAAATGGATTTTAATTTAATATTTAAAAGTAACTTATATTTAAATGTAGGAAATGAAGAAAACATGAAAATAAAAAAAAACCATCAATTAACAATTCGATGAATAAGAAAAATGTTGAGAGTTTTTTAAACTTCTCAGACACAAACTTTTCTGCTTTTTATTGTAGCAAAATCTTGTATCAAATGTTGATAATTAAACGAGGCAGCAACGTCGTTTTCGATAGAAATTAATGCAAGAACAGACAACCTGTCTTGAGTCATTGTAGTCCGCAAATATGTTTTTATTAATTTTAACCTGGAAAAGCTTCTTTCTGCAGACGAAACGGTCACTGGAATTGTAGATAATATTCTTAAAGCAACATTTATATTTGGGTAAACTTCATTTAAATTGTTTTCAATTATATATTTTAATGCAGAAATTGCACTGTTTTCACCATCAAACGCTCTTATAAATAGTTTTAACTCTTCATATAGTTCTAATCCATCCACATCTTTGCTTCCTTCAACGCTTAATGATATCTCCAAATCTTTACAGTGTTTTAGAATAGACTCATCGGTCATATGTATTAAATTTCGAATTTGATACATAAAGCCAAATATATTACTGTGCTCTTTAAGTGCTTCAAATCGACGCTCAACGCTTCCTCGAACCGTATCAACAATCACATTAAAAAAATTATTTTTGAAGTTAATTTCTGGTGTCTACTGGGAACTCACATCTTTTGCTTCATAATCAAAAAAGCGTTTCTTTTGCCTTTTACATTTGAATGTTGGTTCAATTTCCGCTTGTTCAGCAAGTTCTTTTGCATCAATTAATGCCGACTGAAAGCCAGTATCTCGGTATTCGTTTATCCATTTAATAAAACCTTGCAAATGTTGTAAAGCGACAGTTAAATGCATATTTTTTTACTTGCCACATCTTGCTAATTAAATTTATTTTGTGTAATATATCGTACCATATTGTTAAAGACATTACGAAGTCAAAAGAAGTTATTTCTTTTTCGATTGATTGGCATTCACTAATCAAAGCACAATCTGTTGTATTTTCGGCTAAACTTTGTATAGCACTGCATATATCATTTAGCTGATATTTCACAGCCTTTACGGATTCTACTCTACACTCCCACCTCGTTTCCGATAAACGTTTTAGTGAAATATTAACATTTTCCTTTAAAATAGCCCACCGTTCACTAGAACCAGAAAAAAGCGTATAAAGCCGTTGCAAAAATCCAAAGAAGGATTGAGCTTGTACACAAGAGGATGCAGCATCACCTAATGCTAAATTCCAGTTATGGCAGCCACAGGGTACAAAAAACGCCAAAGGATTTGCAGTCAAAATTTTTTTTTGAACCCCACTTTTTTCTCCACGCATGTTTGCACCGTTATCATATCCTTGACCCTGGCAGTTTTCTAATGGCAACTTTAAGCTTTCCAGTGCAGTTAAAATGTAGGTAGTTAAATATTCTGCAGTATTTTTTTCTGCGGCAATAAAACCAATAAAATGCTCTTCAATGTCACCACTATCTACATCGACAAATCTGAATATTATTGACATTTGTGCAATTCGAGCAGTGTCTCGTGTACAATCAAGAATTATGGAAAAGTACTTAGATTTTTGTATTTTTTCTATAATTTTAGATTTTACGTGATTTGCAATCAGTTGTATGAGTTCATTTTGAATGTTTTTCCGAGGTAGTGATCGCTAATTTTTTGAAGTTACTTGTTGCAAATGGATTTTAAAATAGGATCAAATCGACCAATTAACTTAACGATATCTAGAAAGTTACTGCTGGACGTATCTTCTAGATTTTCAGAGTGTCCTCTGAATGCTAAATTATGAGAGGCTAAGAATTGCACTACAGCAAGTAGCCTTTCTAAAATATCTTTCCATCGTTGTTTTATAGATTCAATTTCAGACTTTGATGAATCATCAATACCTGTTTTGCATTTTAAAGCTTTTTATAAATCGAACCATTTTAAAAGACATTCCTTGTGTGATTTAGAAATTTCATGTCCTTTTAAGAGATCACCTACATTCTTCCATTTATTTAATCCTTCATAGGAGCTTAATTTTGATGAGCAATTACCAAATAGTCGGCAAGCGAAACAGTATATAACGTCTTTCAGCTTTGAGTATACCAACCAACTTCTGTTTTGCTCTTCGCCGTTTTTTAAGGTGCGGGTATTGTAAAACTTGCTAAAATGTCGCCCATTAGCATCAGTAGGAAAATTAATATCTACGACACTTGGACCTTTGAGCACAATAACAGACCGTGCTGCATCAGTAATGTACGTAGGCCACATTCCTGGATCATTTTCTATATTTATATATTTATATTTATATTTATATTTTATATATTTATATATATATTGAGCGGCATGTTGAAATTTTCAGCTGATTCATACTCTAAGGCTGCTGAAAACAATGAAGTATGTGACCCAAGCGTAGATGATGATTTGGGTGACTCATCAGGCTCCGATGAAGATTCGGAGGGAAGCATTGTTGAATGTAATTCTTCAACAGGTGCTACATTTGTCAAATCGATTGATGTCAATGTCAATGACGATTCCATATCCGTTTGTCTTGAACAATTTCCTGTTTTCAAATATTTTACGAGAGATCCGCTTAGTTGCCCAGCTTGTTCCTTCCTTTTCTCGGATCTTTTCTTTTCGAACTTCAGACTCATATATATATACTTTATATATATATATATATATATATATATATATATATATATAGATATATATATATATATACGATATATTATTAATGGGTTTGAGGTCAGCTGGAGAAAAGTCTACTCTTTTTTAAGGCCTAAATTTTCGAATCTATTTCAAATTCTTGATCACAGGCTTTCTAAAATACAATTAACTAGGCTAACATATACATCAATTGCTATTAACTTACAAGGTGAGGATATATATTAAATTAACATAGATATTAAATCGAAAAGTATTTTTAAAATAATGTTTGCTTCAAGTTGTTGTATAAAAATATATCGTATTTGTGCAAGGTCATTATCTCCAAACTGTATTATATATATATATATATATATATATATATATATTAATAGTTATTAAGATGAAATGAAAACCAACTTTGTATTTAAAGTTGAATTACCATTTCAAATCGAACTGGTAATTGAAAACCGCTAAAAGAACAGCCACAGCAGGATTTGAACCTGCGACCATTGATTTGCCGGATCAACGCTCTACCAACTGAGCTATGCAGCTGATTGGCTAGAGTGTGTTAATTTATACTACTGAAGCTTGTTCTCTTTTCGATTTTCAATTACGTCTTGCATTTAAGGAAATTGAATCTAGTTATATACATAATTCATGTACTAATAACTTGATCATCCCATTTTTGCAACGTTCGGATAATACAAACATGTAATTATATTATTATTAATAGAGAGAGAACAAGCTTCAGTAGTATAAATTAACACACTCTAGCCAATCAGCTGCATAGCTCAGTTGGTAGAGCGTTGATCCGGCAAATCAATGGTCGCAGGTTCAAATCCTGCTGTGGCTGTTCTTTTAGCGGTTTTCAATTACCAGTTCGATTTGAAATGGTAATTCAACTTTAAATACAAAGTTGGGTTTTCATTTCATCTTAATAACTATTAATATATATTAAGCATTCATTTGCATTCCAAATGTGGATTATTCTTCTCTATATATATATATATATATATATATATATATATATATATATATATATATATATATATATTACACAGTGTGGAAGTTACCGATGGAATAAAAATATTTTTCACTTTATGCATTATTTTAGACAATAATAAACACTTTAACAATATCGATTTCGTTAATAGATTGATGCAAAAAAATTCAAACTTGTCTGTTATTGAACCAAAATTTCAAAACTTAAGTGAATGATTAATTCCATCCTATTCCTATAGGTATTGTAACTTACCTAATTATTTTCCTTCAGAAGATAATCATTAATCAGTGTATCTGCAGTTTATGCCATTTGCTATTGGACTTAATTTTAATTTAAAACACTAATAATTTATTTACAATTACAATCAAATCACGTGATACTTAATAATTCATTAGTTCATTACATTTATTTATTGCATGCACTTGCACAAAACTATTATTCAATTCACTATAAAACTAATTACACTATTAAAAATACGTCCTTTTTCGCCACAATATTAATTCAATGTATTTACACGCACATAAACTAAATTAGTAAAACTCAAAAGGTTGTTGAATATGAAAAGCTCAATGCTCAACTAATTTAAAGTTTTATTATTCTGAAGACTCTAAATTTACTGATATGATATGGAAGTAACCCGTATTTAGTTTGAACACTGATTATCTATGGGGAAAACAACCAACAACAAAAGAAATATTACAATGGCATGGCACCCTACAAAAGATAATGAAGTGTGTAAAGTGTGCAGTCTTAAGAAGTTTCAAAAGTATTAGGTACACAATGTAACTGCTTGGTGCTTTCTTATATTTATCTTTGACCTTAACAGGACGTTTCATTGTTTCTTATTGTAAGCATGGAAGTTTCTTATTCTTACAGTGATTCATCCGCTCGAAAAAGGTGACTAGGATTATAACTGTAAACTACACAATATGTACTAGGTATTGTATAGATTTATGATGCATAAAGCTATACTCTGAACAGTTTTGCTATCGTTTTAAATAAAGTGTAACACAAATTTTTAAAATACGCGTGGCGGTACGCGGGGCCCTTTTGTTCGCGGGGCCCTAGGCAGTCGCCCAGTTCGCCCCCCCCCCAAAGGCCGCGGCTGGATACATTATTTCGTAAATGGAAACAAACTAAGTTACAATTGCATAGGGAAGAGTATAATCGTCATAGAAATTGGCTAATATCTCAAATTAGAAAACAAAAGCACAAATATTACAGTGAACGTTTTGGTAATTCACAATCTGACACGCACTTCATTTGCCATGAAATAAATAAATTAATTAGACAAAAAGATAAACGCTCAGTGGATGACGTTATAAAACAAGCGAGATTGAACCAAAATAATGAATGTATAGCAAATGAGTTTGGTACTTTCTTTTACAATGCTGTATATTCTACAAGACACGACTGTTCATCAAAATTTATCAACTTAAATACTATGACCAATATCCCAAATTGTAGCATATTGTTAAAATATACTAGCTTTGAATTTGTGAACAGGGAACTTTCAAAAATGAAGAAAAATAAATCCTCGGGATATGATCAAATCAGAGCAAAAGACATTGTACTAGTAAAATCCGAAATGGTACCAATAATAGTATGGTTAATTAACACAATTATTAAAACTACAGTTGTACCAAATTCTTTGAAAATCTCTATTGTTAGACCTATTTATAAGAAAGGAAGTTACTCGGAGTGTGCTAATTATCGACCAATATCAATACTACCGATATTAGAAAAACTTTTTGAAAAACATATTTCGGAACAAGTTAATACCTTTTTAGAAGCTAACTCAGTAATTACGAAAGAACAATATGGGTTTGTTAAAGGATTAGGCACAAATAAGTTGCTATCGGATTTTGCTGATGTGTATAGTAACCTAAAAGATAGTTTACACGTTTTGTGTTTATTTATAGAATATTCCAAGGCTTTTGAACTTATTGAACATGGAATATTACTAAAAAAATTGGAACAGTTGGGCTTTGGTGGGAAAACACTGGTATTATTTTCAAACTATTTACAATATCGTCACTTTGTTGTAAAGATAAAAGATTCTTATAGTCAAGAATTTGAGCAAAATTTTGGTGTACCGCAGGGGTCTGTATTAGGACCAATCCTGTTCCTTCTATACATTAATGACCTTCCTCAAGTCATACAAACAACTACAATATATATGTTTGCGGATGATATTTTAATAGTTTCGGTGCATAAAAATTTACATGTTGCCAAAAAATTTTTGCAATTAGATATGGATAACACAGCTATGTGGTCACACGACAACTTTTTAGTCATCAATGAACAAAAAACGAAATTTATGCACATAACAACACCTTATATGCAAAAGGATAGCGTGGACATTGTCCTGCATTGCTGTAAATGTTTCCAGCTGAAAAAAATAAGAGGATTTACAGCATGTTTTTCTGAATGTAAAACTATTACGCAATGTAATACATATCAATATCTAGGGGTAACGGTAGATCACTACTTTCGTTGGGATTCACACATATCAAACGTGTGTAAAAAATTAAATCATGTCCTAGTTAAATTGTACTATATAAACCCAATGGTTGTCTATAAAATAAGAAGAATCATTTATGTTGCTCTAGCAGAGTCCGTATTGCTATACGGGCTGGAGGCATGGGGCTTTGCTAGTAAGGCTTAACTAAACCGAATTATAATAATCCAAAAAAAATTATTAAAATTAGTTTACGGCAAAGGGACTAAATTTACTTTTCAGGAACTGTTAAAAGAATGCGATTTGCTTAGTGTATACGGATTATTTTTCTATAAATTGATTATGAATAATTATTTTAAGGACACATATTTAGTAAAAGGCGCCCATATATATGATACAAGATCTAATACTTACGAACTACCTATTATTTTAAACAAATATGGAAAAAATACACTTTCTTATATTGTTCCAAAAATTTTTAACGAACTACCAGAAGATTGCAAAAGATTCTCAAGTATGAAAACATTAAAAACCTCATTAAAGATGTTTCTTAATGTTCATTATGCTAGCTAGTACAAAAACACATGACCCATCGGCAGCAACTTTTGATTGATACTAAATACATCTATAATTATATTTACTACTATTCTGTAATTATTGTGCGGGGTTCAAAATATTAGTTTATTAGTTTCTAAAAGGGAAGGTTGAGCTGCATAAAACATAGTGTTAAGTTCTTAGTAGGTATAAAGTAGTAGAATTTTTCATGTAAATTTAAATAATCAACGTAATTTCTAGGAATAAAAGTGGATTAATTTATAATAAATATGTTTTTACTTAATTTAAACTGAATTTATTAAAATGATGGTTGTATACTTTATAGGATAGGATGTTTAAAAGAGTAAATGAATTATGTAGTTTATATTTTTAAGTTATGTACTATTAAGTTATAAACTGTTGATTATTTAATATGAAAAACAACTAATTATAACTATTAACTATAACTATAACTATTAATTATAACTACTGTAAATTAAGATGTACACCTGGTCAAGCAACGCGGTTGCTTGAGGTTAAATTCAAAAGGATGCAAATAAAGATTTATTATTATTATTATTATTATTAAGTCAATTAGGGTAAGTTCCTAATTTAACAATTCTTTTGCCTTTCCCTACCTTCATTTAGATAGTAAAACATATAAAAACCATAGTTGACGTCAAAAAGACGATCATTCTTACTGAACGTCGGAGCTAGTATTACTGAACTTTAGTTGTAATAACAGTTGTGTGAATTGTAATATTGATTCAAAAAATACAATTAAATATTTTTTTATTTAAGTTTTCACAATTTATAATTGACGAAGTCACCGGTAGGATACAAAGGGCACTAGTTGCAAGAAGGAAAACACACCTGAGAGCTGTTGGTTTCAACCATTAACTTTGTAGAGAACCGAATACAAAACAAAGAGGTGGAAACTCTGAAAACTGCTGAAACAAGTAAGTGTTGAGTTCTTTTCTTTTCCTATCCTTTCGTATGAATTATAAAAAAAATCAAGTGAGTAACTTAACATTTTTCTGAATGTTTTGTCAAGTGACATAGCAATTGAATCTATAATTGAAAATTATGAACAAATAAACATATTTGATATGGCGTCAGTCCAAGCGGCAAAAGAATTTGCAAGCACAATTTGACCTTTTTCGGGACGCAGCGAACATCTCGAATTTTTCATTAACTAGGTAGATAGATACTATAATAGATACGGAAGAACTACGAATAACAGTTTCAGCGAATTTGTTTTCGCCTCGATATGCTCTAAGATAGTCCATGAAGCTGGCGATTCTATTTCATGTCGATCAGATTTAACGACTTGCCCCGAAATTAAAGAAGTACTAAAACAAAAATTTGGTGACAGACTAGATAGGCACGTTTTACAACAACAATTTATATATTTGACGAAACAAAAAAGAGAAAACTTTTTAGACAGACTAGAATTAATAAAAATGCGACTAAACCTAAAAATAAACTCCGATTCAGAGTTATCGGAAAGCACTAAAGCTGCGTTAACTTCTCGATACGACGCAACAGCTGTCACAGTTTTAATATTAAACACGCACACGGAATTAAGAACACTTCTAATCCTACAAAAACCTAACACAATAGACGAGGCAACATCATTAGTTGTTAACCACATCTCAATGGAACAGCAAATCAACTACAGACATCAAATATAGCATAATAACCAAGTCAATAAAAATCAGAAATACGATAACGATAAAAAACCGTTCCAAAACCTCCAAAGTAAAACGCAATACCAGCGAATGTATAACTCCAACAATAACAACCACTTTCAACAAACCCCACAAAGAACGCATAATCCTTATTTTCACAACAATAGTTACCCTGATCATAATAAAGCTCCTTTTCCGAGTCAACCTATAAACATACAAACTAGACAAATTTCTCAAAAATTCCCCACGAACAAGCAAGTATTCGGGAAACCAATTAACGTATTCGCTCTAAAGTATTCAAATAAAACCCAAGGTACACCAGAACCGATGTCGATAAGTTCAAGACTAACAAACAATAACCAAGTTCAAAAACCAAACACATTCCAACCTTACACTAGACCTAGAAACGTGGAAATCACAAACGTAGAAACCTTTCCATTCGAACTAGAATGCACTGAAGAATTCCAAACAAGTAATGACAATGATAATTACGGACATGTTAATTATAATGAGGAAGACACTACTTATATAACAAACCACATAAATAACGAACAATCTAATGAAAACAACTACCTTTATAAATATTTTCCAATAATAAGCTCCTTACCAGACGGAACATAGTTGATTTAAACAACATAATTACAAACTCGTTGTCTTACATTTAAATACGCAAACCACCCATAAAGCTACTAATTGATACAGGTTGCCATCTTTCAATGATCAGACCGTATTTCGCTGAAATCTTTTTTCCGGAAGCAATATTTAAGTCCAACACACCAATTATTACGTGCACGGGGGAAAGCGAGGCTAAATTTAAAGAACCCATTCCTATAGTTGACGAATTCAACCCTTTGCGAGAAAAAGTAGAATTCATTCTATTTAATTTCAATGCTTACTTCGATGGCATAATATGAATTCGTGACTTACGGAGAATAAACATCAGCATTAACTTTGTAAAGAACATGATATTGATTTCAATTAATTTACGTCTTTTTGTAAATATTAATTTAGAAAAATCATTTACGGTATGGAAAACATAAATTTGCTATTCCATTAATGTAATATTTATTCGTTATCGTATATATAACTTCATCTGTGTTTATAAATTTAATGTAGCTTTTCAGTTTCTTTGTTACTCGTTAGTGTGTTGATGCAAGAATTCGGTTCACCGCGCTTGCTCGCGTAGTAAAACATCTTATTGCTTTAGGCTAATTTAATAAAAAGATGTAATCACTTAGACTAGTTTTCGACGCGTGGTCGAGTAGTTTTGTTTAAGGACGGTTTCCAACAGGCAGGTGGCGTGGTGCCAAAGAATTCCTTTGGTCTTTTGTAGTAGAAACCATCACTAAGTTAGTCGACTTTATAGTGGTTTATAGGAGATGGTTTTAAAATAACATCATCATCTATACTATTTTGCTTTGTTGATCAATTTATAAACTCGAATTATAAATTCAAACATCTGCTTATCAATTTCGCTTTACTAATATGTTCTAACACCAGCAGTAAATACGTGGCAATCATAGCTGCGCATACATTTATGTCTTTCTTTAAAACAATAGGCCGCTTAACCACTTGCTTAGTAAATGCACACTTGTAATAGGTTTATTATTTATACTAAGTAATTCTATTAAGCGGTACCCTGTTCGGGTGTTTAAAGCAATAAGATTGTACCCCTTTCTTAGCAATTTTTCGTAGCCGTTATCTCTTTCATTGCAAGCTGTGCTGTGCAGTTGAATAAACTTCTGCAGGTGCTGTCTGACAATCCTTTACATTCGATCCTTTGGGAATATTTCTGAAAAGCCAAACAGCATGTACCCCACGTACTTCTTTCCTTATAAATACAGACCGTGCTTTGAAAGCGGGACACATTTAATACAACATCCTTTTAACAAAACGAGATGTTGTGAGTAGCGATATTAAGGTGCTTTCTATACTTAATGTTATAACTTAATTAAATTGGTTCAGTCAGTGTCTAATCCATCGGCAAAAGTAGCCATTTTCCAACTTCTTGATGGTACCAGAGGTACAGTTTTTCTCTGAAAGATAGACACTTCGTTTGCTGTTCATAGTTTTTTTATTTATGATTATCCATTAACTTGCAGACGGCACATTACGAAGTTACGTTCACAGTGCACGAGTAATTATGTAATTATTTTCAAAGTCATAACTAGTTAAACTAAAGCTCACGTTAGAGCATTTGTTATTGTTACCTTTTTCGTACATTAATGTTAACGTCAACAACATGCTTCCCAATTTTAAATTAGAGTAAGTAAATACCTGGTTCATTTAAGTTAGAGTTACGCTATTTAAACTTACTATTATGTTTTTAACCGAAAAAGTGCACTTCACAAGGCAGGTATCGATAATAATTATTTTCTTTTGGGTATATATATATATATATATATATATTGATGTGATAGAAGGTTGTTTAGGGGTGTATTGAGTAGTAAAGGTCGAGTAGTAACTGTAAATAGCGATGGGAATCAGAAAACTGCAGTTATTTAGCAGGAAAATAAATAATTCGTACATTATATAAATAGCAAGCATTTAACACCCCGTAATTAACTTTAATCAATGCCAGTAAGCATATCTTTAAATAATAGAACGCGTATTCAGGAAAGATATAATCATACATGTAATTAAGCTACGTTGAGAAGTGTTCAACAAGCTTATAAAACAAATACGCAGAAGATAAGAGAAAACCTAATTAATCCTCATGCAATTACGCTTGTAATAAAGAAGGAACAATAAACGCTTTGATAAGAAAACGCTCTTTCAAGGATGAATAAACACATAAACGAAAACAGCCATCCTGTTACATCATTTATTTTGTACAATTTTCCAAAAGCTTTATCTATACAAAACAACAGACGTAAGTTAAACGTCGGGCCAGGATAACCAGAACAAATAACAGAATGATATGAGAATCCAAAATAGTTTCATCAGAAATCAGCTTAAAAATACTGGGAATATTAAAGACAAACGTGGTTGGTCGCAACAATCTGTAAGACTGCTTGGAAAACCAATCTAAAGTTAGTGGGAAAAAGCTATATAACACTCACCGGTGATAAAGCAGCTCCGTCTCAACTTGAAGCACGTCAAATTCACAACACATTTAATCAGATATCTACGCATCAGATAAATAAAATTTATATTATAGTGAAATAGTGCTGTGCAACAATTGCGTTAAGAATATATAAAGAGTTTTTGCCGTTTTTTTTTCAGAAAACGTGATTAGAAATTGGTCAATTATTTTAAATTAAATATTCATAATGATATAGGGCTTCTAATCAACGTCGAAAACAATTCTAATTCTGTTTCTACTTCGAATTCACGAATATAAGAAATTCATAATTGAAAAAACACACGAATTTCAATTGATATTTAAGGCGTATACAGAGAAATGTAGAATAAAGCACGAGGTGATTTTTGGAAACAAGGGGTAACCGTACTGAAGTATTGGTTCAACATAAGGAACACAAAGCAGAGCATTGGTATTTGATTGAAGATAATGAAGGGGTGTTGATTCACAACACGAAAAAAATCAGGTCAGACCTACCTAGTTTTAAGGAATCTTTTCTAATTTAAATTTTTATACTGAATATATTAAATTTCTCTAAAACTTGTAAGGAGTCAACAGAAACATTGCATTCGTTGAAACTTACGTAATAATCATAAAAAGGTCTCAAACGTTCCAGATTTTTTTTGTAAAAGGGTGTTGTTTTTGGTGACTTTATATTAAATTAAAAGTATATAAATTTTGGGATAAATATTCCATATAATATTAATTGATTGAAGGGTGTATTTAAAGAATTAAGAAAATTGGATGTGTAAATACTACTCCTTTCATTATATGAATGTTGATTGACTTCGTTTTATCAATCTAAACAGGCAATCATAAAGGAGTGAAAGAAAAGAATTGATCATCGTAACGTTGTGCACTCTGTGTAAATTAAAAAGGGCTAGCCGTGGCATAATAAAATTAAAAGATTAAAGTAAGAAACCCAGAGAGGTGGCGTTCAGTTGGACGTTTAGCACATCGGCGTACGGCGTTATCATCTATATTTAATTGACACAACAACGAGGGGGGGGGATAAACACATAGTAATATATATATATATATATATATATATGTATAAAATCAATAACAAGCTACAATTAATTAAAAGAAGCTCATTCCGTAATAATTTTACTACATTTTATTAAAATAAATAATTGCTGAAGCAATTCAATCAGTTTGAGACATTTTAGGACATTTTTAAGCACAAAACACATACAACTTGAACATATTTGAAGAGAAATAGCCGTGGAATAAAATTTCTTTCAAACTAAACATAGTTACGTATAAAAACTAATAAATGCGTGTAATTTATACCAGTTTGCAATAGTCAAACACTTAAAAACAAGCATACTTCATAAAGTACGGATATTTGTGGCGACGGTAGTACCGACAATTTAGAACGTACATAAAATGCCATATTTAACACCATTTGTTAATCAAGTCCCTTTAGAAAGTTCGATGTACGTGCAATTCACACCGTACACATTAGATTATCTAAAATTCAACACGTTGTAGATACAACCATAATTGAAACGCCTTTTTCCCGTACGAACAACCGAAAGCGTCCGTCAACCAATGAGAACGCGTAGAACATTCGGAAGGAATTTGATTATATAAAACTAACGAAGCAAATAAAGGATTTTCATTTTAAAATCCACGTGCCAAATGTGCTATTTTGAAAGAAAATTGTTACTTGAATAAAGATTTTTAGTGAAAGTTGCTAATTTTAAAAGTTGAACTTAACAAGATTTAAATATAAAGTGATAAGCAGTAGAGTGCGTGTTGTAATAAATTTATTTAGAATTTTTGCTGTTGATATAAACGGCATTAAGTGGTTGGTAAACTAAATTACTGGTAAATACTCTAAGTCTCTGGTAAACACTCTATCTGGTTGGTAAACACTTTAAGTTACTAGTAAACACTCTAAGCTACTGATTAAACGATTCTAAGTTACTGGATAACAATCAAGAGTGATTTCTAAGCCGAATTGTCGGAAGTTCCGGAATAAGTAGGAAGTTGAGGCCATGAACCTCCAGAAAGAAAAAAACAGGAGAACTGTAAGGTCAAAACTATTTATTCAATTTATAGCACGTTGCATTTTGTAATTTTACATAATTTGTGTATTCAGAAGTGAGCTTAAAAATTTACATGTGACAAAATATAGTGTGTAAAAGGTCAACAAAAATTTGGTAGAATTATGTTAAAAAAAGAAATATTTCTTTGAACGTTCAACGACGCAATTCCTGGTAAAATAAATTTTTTTTTGCTGGCTTTAGCTGCTTTAAAAAGATGTAAAAATTTATAATCTTCGTAAAGAGCTAATTCAATAGAAACATTTATTTTAATTTTGATTTAAAAGTTTTATAAAAAGTAAATAATATTAAAAAGGGCGTAAATTTGTAAACTGTAATATGACAAAAATTTTATTTAGTTCATTACACAAATTTTGGTGAATTTTGTCTGTCTTATTTAGGTGAATTGAGTGTTAGAGAGGAGTGAATAAAAATTCTTTGTTATCATACCGTGGTTTCACTCTGTGCGTGGTATCACTGAGCTAGTCGAGGCATAAATTTGATTATGTTGATTTTAAATTATTTTAAAGGCACAGAGAGGTGGCGATCAGCAGGCAATTGATTGTTGTCCACCTGTCGAATAAGGCGATATCGTAGCAATATATGTTCTGTGTAATTTCTTCTTGTACGTATTTAGGGCTGGAACAATGTGTAAGTATACCTGAATATTTATGTATCTATTATTTAGATTTTCAGATCTTTTAATCGATGCTTAAAAGTTTATATTTTTATTATGTAATATGCAAATTGACGCTTTGTTTACAAGACGATTACGTAAATGTACGTTTGTTATTTTGCAAATACCCCTTTTGGGACTATGTTTGTTAAAGATTTATAATAAACTTGTATACTGAGGTTTTCAATTTTTCTCTCTGTTTGACCCAGCCCACTCTACGACATTTTGAGCTGGCCCGAAATCTAGTTCCTTTGAATTTCCATTCCCTTCTTCCTGTTTTGTTGCGATATTCGGTGTAGGCGATTTTCTTTACGTCACTGCTTTCTTTCTTGTCTGCACGGAATAACGTAACAAGAGTACGCTACTATGTTAGAGAGGGAGTTGTATGACTGCAATCAGGAATGGGAAAATGCTAAGGTCTGAAGATATGGAGAAAGCATGGGATTGCTTGAAGAACAGTATGATGAAATCTGTTTTGGAAGTATGTGAAACGATAATGATTGGTACGTGTAGTAAAAATACATGGTGGAGCAATGAGATGTATAAGGTTATCGGGGAAAAGAAAGTGGTGTATAAGAGAATGATTGCGAAGAAAGACGTTGAGTTAAGAGAGCAACTTTAGGAAGTATATAAAGAAAAAAAGCGATACGCGAAAGAAGTAGTGAAGGCAAGCAAAGAGCAACTGAGGGAGAAGGGGTTAAAAACGCAGAATGATTTCGAACGGAATAAAACCTTGTTTTGGAAATGAGTAAGGAAGACAAGAGAGGGCAAAAATAAGCGTGTGAATTGCGTTGTTAACAATAGAAAGAAAATTGCTTGGGACAAAGTAAGTGTGAGAGATTGTTGGAAAAAGTGTATTAAGGCGCTGTATGGTGGTGGTAAGAAGGATACACATGACTGTGGATGATGAAAAGAGCAGTAATGTAGATAATAGTAAGTTCTAATGCAGTGTAGGTGAGGTATGAAAGGAGGGGAGAACTCTAAAGAATGGCAAAGTGGCGGGTGCAGATAGAAACAAGTGAAATGCTTAATGCGTGCAGGGTGGTGATTGAATGTTTGTGCAAACTGATATAGTTGTGTACAGAAAAAGCGCGGGCGTCTGAAGACTGGAAAAGTGCGATCATTATCCCGATACATAAAGGTATAGGGAACAAGTGTGAAAGCAAAAATTATCGTGAGTGTACTCAGTAAAGGGTATGAAAAAATTATGATCCAAAGAGTTCGCAAGAGAACGCAGAGCAAGATATGAGACGTTCAATGTGGTTTTATGCCTGAAAGAGAATGTGTGGAGCAGATGTTTGCAACGCAACAAATTGTCGAAACGAGTATGCATGCCAGAAGGAAAATGTATGTAGCATTTATAAATCTGAAAAAAGAAGTATGACTCTGTGAACAGTAGTGAATTATGGAATGCGCTACCAGAATACGGTGTAAGCAAGTGCTTGATACAATCTATCAGAGCGATGTACGAAAGCAATAGAGCGTGTGTACATGTGAATAGTAACACGGAGCTATTTTTTGATATTGTGGAACGTGTAAGACAGGGCTGTGTGATCCCTCCATGGCTGTTAAATGTATTCATGGATAAATGTATGAAGCAGGCATGCGAAGGAATAGAAAAAGTGAAAATTGGCGAAACAAATGTCAGCGTGATGTTGTATGCGGATGATGCAGTATTATTGGCTAAATCGTTACAAGATTTGCAACAAATGCTTGAGAGGCTGTCTGAAGCATGTGAAAATATACAATTGAAAGTAAATGGAAATAAGAGCGGATGTAATGATTTTTGACAACGGTGGCGGAATTCGTGATTTTGTATTTAAAATGGACAACGACACGATACAGAAAGTGAATGACTTCGTTTACCTAGGTAGAAAGTTTTTGAGTAATGGAAAGATGAATGGTGAAACAGAAAGAAGGACAAATGCTGGAAGAAAAGTGTCTGGAAGTATGTGGATGGTGAACAGGAATGAAGGATTGAGTATAAATGCAATGCCTGGCATTTACAATAGTGTTTGTGCAAACTGTTCTGCCTGAATGCAATGCCAGGGTCTGGCCGAAGAAGTGTCTTAGTCGTATAAATGCTGCAGTAATGAGATTCCTAAGAAGTGTGTGCGGAAAAACATTCAAAGACAAGGTGCCAAACGAATGGGTAAGAGCAGAGTGTGAGGTGCAAGTGACCCTTAAAGAGTTGAGCGAGCAAAGCCCACATGGATGGTTTGGACATATGGAAAGAATGAATGAGGATAGACTTACCAAGCGTATATATGCAAGTAAGATGAGTGCTAGAGCTGCCAGAGGCAGACCGCGTAAAATATGGTTGGATGTAGTAGAGTAGAGGAGGTTTTAAAAAAACGACAAGAAAGAAATTTGAAGAAAAAAAGAGCATGGCAAAGCAATGTGTGAATGTTGAATAGGCAAAGGAAGTGTGTAGGGATCAAGCTATACAGAGAAAAATTGTGAATGTTGCTGGAAGTAAAAGTGGTGTGGTAGTCTATTATTATACCCCGCATATCCTCCCAGAATGGAGTACTAGGTTTGGTTACCCCGAAAAAGAATACCGAGATACGTGTGTTGTTGCTGTTCTAAGAATACTCTTTATTAGATACAATGATCATTCATTCCCCTTCAACTCTAGAATCAAGAATTGTGTAATATGATACCGCTATGTTAATGTCGGGCGTCATGTCGAGCGCCTGGAAAGTGTCGGGCGTAATGTTGGACGACATGCCGGAGTGACATGTCGAACGTCGTATCAGTTGATTCTTGAATGTAGAAGTCAAGCAGAGTGAATGCCCTTTGTATCTAATAAACATGTTTCTTGGATCTTAGATTTTCTTATGGAGGAGTATATATAAGATGAACGATTTTTATCTGATACAAGAGTGACTTATCTACTCCTATCTTTACTTTTTAATGTTTGTAAAACATGGTTGATTAAAATTTACAGATTTTACTGTTTCTTAATAATTACCAGGCAAAATAACACGCCGGACATACATTAGATCGTTGAAAGATTGTTGACCATCCATAATTCATGAGTAAACCATCCATTGGTAATTTCAAGTAATTGGACAAGTTTTTAAGTCTCTTAGTACTGATTTTCACCACTGTTAATAACATTCCAAGGACACGCACTTATCTACATCAGCATATGGATACGAACAGTTTATTCTTCTTATAAATAGGTCACAAGTTCATAGATGCTACTGTTGCTTAGTGATCAACCATCTCTTTACAGTCTGTAAACGTCTAAAAGCTTTTTCTGGTGTAATGCATATGATTGACGTAAATTTAATTTACCATTTGTTTTCAAATTTTGCAAGGCAAAATATTTTTGATACAACAAACTTATCAAATAACATACACTTGTCATAAAATCCTTGAACCTTGTTTACAATCTATTTTTCAAAAGGTAGAAAGACTGACAAAAGTTATTTGTGTATACAGAAAGCTGAAAATTCCATTCACACGATTTAGTTCCACTGACTGACGATACGTTGAGCTCAGAAATCAACGAAATCGAGTTTTGATACGCGATAAATATATCTTTTGGTCTAAAATAGAACCGTGAAGCAATAGTGTGAAATATTTACTGAAACCCCATCGTGGCACTCTAACGATTTAATTGTTTAAAAAGGAAACTGTATTTTGAAGGTACGATGATACCTCACAGGGAAGGGAAATTTGTATAGGTTTGTAAATTTAATAAAGGGGATTTCAAACGCCAAATGTTGACTAAGAGCGCTCTCGATGATAGCACAAATATAATTTCTACACTACTAGAATCGCCTCGTCATCCAAACACCAACTATAGGATAAATATTAACTTCTTATATTTCAAACTAAAGAAACTAAATTGTTACCAAAACTAAACCATTTATAACAACGACTCGCACTTGTAAGTTTTATAGTTACCTATTTTTCATGATTAATCGTCTAGCATACTAGTAGTAATATAATGCAACTATAGACACAAAGTAGGTCAGTAGGTCAAACTGGTCCCAAAGTCAATGCGACTATGAGCCCAAAGCAGGTCAGTAAGTTAAACTGGTCCCAAAGTCAATGTAACTATGGACGCAATGTAGGTCATTCGACTAAAAACAACATGATTATGAACCTAAATAGGTCATACAACTAAAAGAATGTAATACTTTGGTCCCAAAGTCAATGCGACTATGGACCCAATGTAGGTCAATCGACTAAAAGCAAGTTGCTGGTGCAAATACAGTTGCATAATTTTGGTAGCCTCTTAGTTAACAGTATACAGGCAAGGTTGCATAAAAGAGGAAAACGGAAAAGTGCTGCGCCAAGAGTATTCATCCGAATAATGTGAAATGAAAACAATCAAAAGAAGAACACAATGTATTTTTCTTTATTGTAAGTTATAAAATATATATCATTAGAAAATATAATGTTATGTACTCTAGAATAAACATACTATAATTCACCTAAGTTGTTTATATCTTCGTTTTCCAAATGAGCAAGAATCCAGAATATAAAGAACAGTTCTAACTCACTCCAAACTTTTTTTCTTTCAGCATTAAACTTTTCGCTGCCTTTCTAACTCGCTCCAAACTTTCATTTCTGATTTGTTTACAGAACACTCACAACTACAACTTAACAAAAAAAAAACGATTATCACACATCTTGACATAAAAACTCTGCCAGCACTTCATTTGCATCGACTATAAACTGCTCAATAATTTTTTAACCCGACCACTATCATTATTATTATTCCTTCCTGACAAGGACGATCTTGAAAAAAGTTTTTCATTTTTTGATTTGTTTACAGAACACAATTACACCTTGACAAATAATCGAACGATTATCACACACATCTTGGGTATATAAAGTTATTAAACAACATGAGCAGCAGAAATTTCAACCCATGTAAGCAAGAATTTTAATGCTAATGTATTGTCTATATAACAATTGTAGAAATATGAAATCTGCAGAAAGTTTAATAAGCCAAGTCACGAAGAAATTTAATGCTGACGTCCGCAAAAAATAATTAAACCCAGGCAGCAAGAAATTTAATGCTGATATATCCAAAAACGAATAAACCAAATCAGCAAGAAGTTTAATGCTGACGTCCACAGAAAAAGTAATAAATCCAGTTAGCGAGAACTTTAATGCTAATGTCTGCAGAAAAATAAATAAACCTAATCAGCATGAAATTTAATGCTCACATCCGCAGAAACAGTAATAAACCCAGTCGTCAAGAAATTTAATGCTGACATCCGCAGAATAATAAATAAACCCACTCGGCATGAAATTTAATGCTGATATCTACAAAAAATGAAGAAATTGAATGCTGATGTCCGCAGAAAAAATAAATAAACGTAGTCAGCAAGAAAATTAATGCTGTCTGTAGAAAAGAAAACAACTGAACACAGTCAGCACGAATGGGACTCTCAACCTTGAAAGCAATTATAATTGATCAACGCTATCTAAGATTAGCTGGTTACTGGTTTCCCATACATGTTAAACACATTAATTTAAAGGCAGCGGGAAAGTTAAGCGCTGAAGGAAAAAAAAGTTTAGAGCGAATTAGTGTTGTTCTATAAATTTGGGATGGTTAGTCATTTGGAAAATGAAGATGTGAGAAATGGAGGTGATTTATAACATGTTTATTATAAATTTCAATAATGAAAATACATTGTGTTCTTCTTTCTCGTTTGTTTTCACATTATTTCGAAAATTCTATATTTACAATTGAATGTCGAGAGCTCCATACTCGCTTTGAACGAAATCTTTAAAATCTAGTACAACGTTGTGTATGTTAGCACAGCTTTCACAAAAGTTAGTGACATCCATTCATCTATGGAAAAATCTTTGCAACCGTGCAATTTCGTAGCTTTTTTGTTGTTTATAACAATTTTAATGGCTAGGACAGTTGAGTATAAGCATACTGACTACATTTTGGTGCGTGATCCAATTCTACACCCTGTATAGGAACAGTTTAGGCGGCTTAACTCAATTTTCCCCGCTTTGAATTTACATTAGGTGTTCTCTAGCAATAGGTAGATGTGCATTGCATGTATATATGATTAATTACATCAATTTTTTTTCATTCTCGCTTTAAAAAAATAACAAGTCGTTGCATGAAAAAAATAGAATGCCGTTTTCTGTTTGTGACTAGGTACACAAATTTTTAAAACCAGTATTAAAAACATTACTGATACTAGAATTAACGTTACTTATAATTAATAAATAAACTATACAAATTAAAAAGCCGTTGAAAGAATTTCTTTATTGTGTAATTTGAAGTACTTTTACTACAAAATCACACACACTACAGGCGTTTCTTGTTCAACGAAAGTGTATTGACCTTCCGTTGAATTGTATTTTATGCTTGCAATTGCATTTCCTTAGATACATATGTTTCGTACTGTCTATATAGAAAGTGTAGAAGCCGCTATGCAATCAGATCCAGGCGCATTTAATTTCAGCTGTTATGAACCGCCACAAAAATGAGAGCATCTATTGGGAATATTAAATAACTCGTAGCATATATTTAAGTAGATTTATTTCTTCGATAGTTTTAAAGTTGAAGCATTTTCATAAAAATTTTTCAGTTTATTTTTTTTGCTGATAACCGAGTTTGCCATTTAATAATTGTAGTCGACCGCAGTAAATCGAAACTTTTTTCTGCGTTGACCTAAGCAAATAAAATCTACAATGCATTAATTAAATTTACCAAGACAATCATTTTAAATAGTTCAATTAACTTTTCAGTAAAAATTGAAAAAATTGGCTTTTATACATTTAATTCCCAACAAAATAATAAAAATTCAAATTAACATACGCAGGTAGGTAAGTAATTGCGTATACATCAAAAGCAGTTTCTATCTTATTTTTGATAACAACTGAGTTCGTTTACATTTTACACACATGAGTCACGCATCGTCAGGAATTTTTTCATTGTCAAGATGCTGCAATATGGCTTACGAATGAGTTGCTTATATACATAATTTTTATATTTTGCGCCCTTAATCTAAAAAAATTGTGGTTTTGCAATTGACAAATTTAATTTGGCATTTCTTAATAAATAGTACTTTTAAAAAATTTTTAAACATGGTATAATAATCTATAACTGAGGTACGAAGTCATGCAAAATTTATTTTCTGAAATTAATGGGTATAAAATCTTTGGAAAACCAGTAACCAGCTAATCTTAGATTACGTTGATCAATTATAATTGCTTTCAGGGTTGAGAGTCCCATTTGTGCTGATTGGGTTCAATCGTTTTTTTATCTGCAGACAGCATTAAATTTCTTGCTGACTACGTTTATTAATTTTTTTGCGGACGTCAGCTTTCAATTTCTTGATGACTGGGTTTATTTATTTTTTGTAAACATCAGCATTAAATTTCTTGCCAAGTTGGTTTATTTATTATTCTGTGGAAGTCGGCATTAAATTTCTTGATGGCTGAGTTTTATTACTATTTCTGCGGATGTGAGCATTCAATTTCTTGCTGATTCAGTTTATTTATTTTCCTGCAAGCATTAAATTTCTTGATGACAGGTTTTATTACTATTTCTGTGAATGTGAACATTAAATTTCTTGCTGATTAGGTATATTTATTTTTCTGCAGATGTCAGCATTTAATTTCTTGATGACTGGGTTCATTACAATTATTATGTAGACTATACATTAGCATTAAAATTCTTGCCGACATGGGTTGAATTTTCTGCTGTTCTTGTTATTTAATAACTTTATATACCCAAGATGTGTGATAACCGTTCAATACATTGTGTTCTTCTTTCGTTTGTTTTCATTTCACATTACTCGGACGAATACTCTTGGCGCAGCACTTTTTATTTTTCCTCTTTTTATGCAACTTTGCCTGTATACTGCTAACTAAGCGGCTACCAAAATTATGCAACTGTATTTGCACCAGCAGTTTGCTTTTAGTCGATTGACCTACATTGGGTCCATAGTCGCATTGACTTTGAGACCAAAGTATTACACTCTTTTAGTTGAATGACCTACTTTAGGTCCGTGGATGACAAATTTTAATGATTCTGTGCTTTAGTGTTAATACCATATTAATTTTATGTTTGAAAAACTGATTGGAGTTAATGTTTAAATAATATTTGATTTCTATAAGAAACCTACAAACTCAGGCCGTTATTTAAACTTTAACTCCAATCATTCTTTCAAACATAAAATTAATACGGTATTAACACTAAAGCACAGAATCATTAAAATTTGTCATCCACGTTTCTTCGAAACGAATCTTAAAGATTTTCAACAAATTCTACTCAACAATGGATATCCTAAACCTCTAACCAATAAATTAATTCTTCAAACAAAACACGAACCATCGCAAACTAAACGAGATCAACCAAACATATATAAAACACTCCTATTTATACCACATCTAACACCGTCTCTAATCAAAGTATTGTTAACTCCACAATTAAATATATCTACCAAATACATAAATGGCATCCATAGTATCTTCACCATGACCACGGACAAAACCCCAAAACCACTACAGGACAACATAGTATACAGCATTCCATGCAGTTGTGGCAAAAGTTACATAGGGCAGTCCAAGCAGTGGCTTAGAAACAGAATCACTCAACACAGAAGCGATCACAAATTAAATAAAAAATCTTGCGCTCTTGCCATGCATTTAAATGAACATCACCACAAGGCAGACTATGAAAATACCATAATATTAGAGACAGAAGAAACCTATAAAAAGAGACTCTTCTTAGAAAGCTACCACATTCAGAAACAAATGAACACAATAAATTACAAAAACGATATAAGAAACCTTGATAAAAATTATGCTTTTGTATATTCTTTCAATTAAACAAACAAACAGCACGTCTTAATCTAACTGTAATAGATTTATACTACTACACATTCCACTACATAGACTTTTAATATCAATATTTAGATCAGATAACAACACATAAATCGAAGATAATCCACATGTACATACATAAATTAACTTGCTAGGTATACTGTTTTCAAAAATTAATTTTAATGATTACTGTTTTCATACTATCAATGTTTTTATTTATAGTAAGCTTTTGAAAATTGTTTAATTCGTAAATGTGTTTATTCAAATTGTACTACACAGGATGAATGCACATCATACAAATAAGTATTTTTAATTAGTTTTTGGTCAAGTCAATGTAAGTAAATTTTAATCATCTCCAAATATGTAAACTTTTTACTCTAATTCTAGAAATAAGTGTAAGGAAACATATTTTCCAAAACGTCAGTTATTTACAAATAACATTATTGTAAACTTCAAATTTGGACGAAATAAAACCCAAAAAAGATTATTTGGTTGTAATTTATATATTATAACGTCCAGAAATATATAACAAATATATATATATATATATATATATATATATGTGTGAATTGTGTATATTGACTGTTCTATAATAATTATAATAACGATATCGGGGATTCAGTCAGATTCGATTTGGATTCAAATTAAACTCCTTATAATCATTCAAGCTTTCGAAAATTTATTATTTTCTTCTTCAGGAAACTAGAAACTTTAACAATTAAACAACATTTTTATATAGGTTACTTACGATTAGTGAAGCTTAAAAATCTAAAGTGTATAATAACATTAAAGGTAAAAATTAAAATTTAGGTGACAATTTTATAAAACTACAGTGACATGACAGTTGATGTTAAAAATATAGCTAATCCTAGATTACAATTTAGTTTAATTGATGCGTTTAATACAGATCATAAAAATAAAATATTTCTTTAGAGAATTACAATTAGTCATCTAAAGTTATGTAAGGTTTTGGATTTTTTGGTATTTTTAATTATGGTCAAAAGGTATGAATAAATGTAATAAATGGTACTAAAATTATTTATATTGAAGATAATTACAAAAAACGATTGTTTCTGGAAATGATTGCCATTTCTTTGGAAGAAAACTCTTTAAATAAAAAAACTGATACCCAAAATTTAAGTAACATTTATTCATACCTTTTGACCATAATTAAAAATACCAAAAAATCCAAAACCTTACATAACTTTAGATGACTAATTGTAATTCTCTAAAGAAATATTTTATTTTATGATCTGTATTAAACGCATCAATTAAACTAAATTGTAATCTAGGATTAGCTATATTTTAACATCAACTGTCATGTCACTGTAGTTTTATAAAATTGTCACCTAAATTTTTACCTTTAATGTTATTATACACTTTAGATTTTTAAGCTTCACTAATCGTAAGTAACCTATATAAAAATGTTGTTTAATTGTTAAAGTTTCTAGTTTCCTGAAGAAGAAAATAATAAATTTTCGAAAGCTTGAATGATTATAAGGAGTTTAATTTGAATCCAAATCGAATCTGACTGAATCTCGATATCGTTATTATAATATATATATATATATATATATATATATATATATATATATATATATATATAGGTAGGTAGGTAATTGCGTTTACATTAAAAGCGGTTTGTAATTTATTTTGAAAACAGAGTTCATTACACGAGCGATACATCGTCAGGAATTTTTTCATCGTCAAGTTGCTGTAATATAGCTTACAGTAAATGAAATTACACGACGTTAATTCTATGATTCTGCATAAATGTTTTTAATACTGGTTTTATTTTACCCTACAATTAAGGCGTGATTGATTTTTTAAGGTACTAGATTTATCTCTAGTTAACTAAAACGAAGTTTAAAACACCAGCAGCATTTAACTGAAAAAAAATTTATTAAATGCTCCAACTTCAAAACTATCGAAGAATGCAGCCAACTGAAAAAAATTTATTAAATGCTCCAACTTCAAAACTATCGAAGAATGCAGCCATAACATAACTTCCTTGCAACAAAAAAAATGTTTGTGGTACGCGATTTTTATTTCAAATTACACGCACAACGTTAATTCTAGGATAAACTGCAATAATGTTTTTTAATACTGGTTATGAAAAATTTGTGCACCTAATCACAACCAGAAAACGGCATTCTATTTTTGTTTTAAAAGCATGAGATTAAAATCATATTATGATGATAGGTACAATGTCGCTTCTGTTAACGTTTCATTCCCATATAGCATGAGTGTAAATTATTAAACTCACAAAATTGACAGTTTATTTTAACCTTGGATTAGATGGATTTAATTTCAATTTACAGAACGGTGTAAAACAACTTTTAACTTTTAATCTGAGTGCATATTTCGAATAGTTGCTCTCATTTTTTACGATTGAAATTAGAAATGCATCTGATCTAAAATTGCCTAGAGTAGCTTCAGTACGTAACTATGGAAATGCGAATGCTAAAGTCAATAGACTAGACTTTCGTTGACAAAGAAAAAAACGCTGTCGTATGTAATTTTTTTGTAATAAACTACTACAAATTAGACAATAGAAAAATTCTATGATATCATCGGACATTCTTTAATATATTTAATTACAATGTATAAAAGTCAATTTCTTTCAGTTTTACTGAAAAAGTAACTATTTCAAATGATTTCTCGGTAAATTTAATTTTGTGGTTTTGCAATTGACAACTTTAATTTTAAATATGGTATAGTAATGTGTTTAAAATCTATGTGAAACTAGTAACTAGCTAATCTTAGATTGCGTTGATCAATTATAATTGCTTTTAGGGTTTGGAGCCCCATTCATTCATGCTGACTGAGTGGGTTTATTTATTATTCTGCTGATGTCAGCATTTCTTGCTTAATACATTTATTTTATTTTCCTGCTGACGGCAGCATTAAATTTATACATGACTGGGTTCATTAAATTTTTCTGCAGATTTCATATTTCTACAATTGCTATCTAGACAATACCTTAGCATTAAATTCTTGCTGACATGGGTTGAATTTTCTGCTGTTCTTGTTGTTTAATATCTTTATATACTCAAGATATGTGTGTCATAATTGCTCCATCTTTATTGTCGAGTTGTAGTTGTGTTCTGTAAAACAAATCAAGAATGAATACTTTTTAAAATTGCCCTTGTCAGCAAAGAATAATGATAGTGGTTGGGTTAAAATTTTTGAGTAGTTTATAGTCAATCCAAATGAAGTGCTGGAAAAATTGTTGGCTCCTTGAGCAGATCCACCAATTGCAACGTACGACCTGATGACACCAATACACAGTATGTATTAGTTGGCTTAATATAGATTTAATTTTCTTAATGCATTTATTTAATCTAATCTTCATCTGAATTTTTTTTAGCGAACAAGAATAAGAACAACCAGAAGCGACCACGCGTCAAAGATGAAAAAAACAGCCCTCATAGAACCGATAAGGTAATATTATACCGTTTAGAGTTGGAGTGAGTTAGAACTGTTCTTTATATTTGGGATGCTTGCTTATTTGGAAAAACAAAGATATTAAACAACTTAGGTGAATTATAGTATGTTTATTCTAGAGTATATAAGATTATATTTTCTAATTATATATATATATATATATATATATATATATATAAATATTTTAGGTAGTTATGTGTGTGTATGTGTGTGTGTGTGTGTGTGTGTGTGTGTGTGTGTATTTTATAAATTACAATAAAGAAAAACACATTGTGTTTTTCATTTCACATTACTCCCGATTTAATAACTACGACTTGTTATTTTTTAAAAGCGAGAATGAAAAATTGATGGAATCAGTCTGTCTGTCTTTGGCAAATTTTGAGATATATGTACATTGGGAAACTAGTAACCAGTAAATAACTCATAGCATATATTTCAATAGATTTATTTCTAGTTTTTGAAGTTGGACCATTTCATAAATTTCCCAGGTTATATTTCTTGCAGATAACTGAGTTCGCGATTTAATAACTATGACTTGTTACTCTTTAAAGCGAGAATGAAATATTGATGCAATCAGTCTGTCTGTCTTTGACAAATCAGTATATATTTCTTGCAGATAGCTGTGTTCGCGATTTAATATCTACGACTTGTCATTTTTAAAAAGCGAGAATGGGCAATTGATGCAATCAGTCTGTCTGTCTTTGGCCATTTCTTTCAACGTAGCATACGTGTGGACACGTTATGAAGTCAAACTGGCCGCTGTGTTTTTGCAGCCTCTAAACAAAAGTAAAAACATAAATCAGAATCCACTTTAATTAAATACAGCATTCCTTATACAATTGACTTAGATGTGATATTTTGAATCTGACCTACTTTATAACTTCTCGTTAAGCGAGAATAAAAAATTGATGCAATCAGTCTGTCTGTCTTTGACAAATCAGTATATATTTCTTGCAGATAACTGTGTTTGCGATATAATAACTACGACTTGTTATTTTTAAAAGCGAGAATGAGAAATTGGTGCAATCAGTCTGTCTGCCTTTGACTATTTTTTCAACGTAGCATACGTGTGGACACGTTTTGAAGTCAAACCGGCCTGTGTGTATTTGCAGCCTCTAAACAAAAGTGAAAACAAATCAGAATCCACTTTAATTAAATACAATTGACTTAGATGCGATATTTTGCATCTGACCTACTTTATAACTTCTCGCTAGAAAACCGAATTCAAAACAGCTCCACATTTTCTCTGCACGCACTTACATTTTTTCAACGTAGCATACGTGTGCTTTGAAGTCATGCATGTATGTTCCATTGAAAGTAATATAAAGCCGGTCTGACTTCAAAATGTGTCCACGCGTATGTTACATTGAAAGTAATATAAGGCCGGTCTGTCTTCAAAACGGTGCACGCGTATGTTAGTCAAACCGGCTTATGTGTATTTGCAGTCTCTAAACAAAAGTATAAACATAAATCAGAATTCACTTTAATTAAATATAATTGACCTAGATGCGATATTTTGCATTTGACCTACTTTATAACGTCTCACTAGAGAACCGAATTCAAAACAGCTCCACATTTTTTCTGCACACACTTACATTGTTTCAACGTAGCATACGTGTGGACACGTTTTGAAGTCAGACCGGCCTATGTGTATTTGCAGAGTGGCCCATCTGATCTACTTTATAACTTTTCGCAAGAAAACTGAATTCAAAACAGCTCTATATTTTTCTGCACGCACCTACATTTTTCAATGTAGCATACGTGTGTGATATTTTGAATCTGACTTACTTTATAACTTCTTGCTAAGGGAGAATGAAGAATTGATGCAATCAGTCTGTCTGTTTTTGACAAATCAGTATATATTTCTGGCAGATAAATGTGTTAGCGATATAATAACTACGACTTGTTATTTTTTAAAAGCGAGAATGAGAAATTGGTGCAATCAGTCTGTCTGCCTTTGGCCATTTATTCAACGTAGCATACGTGTGGACACGTTTTGAAGTCAAACCGGCCTATGTGAATTTGCTCTAAACAAAAGTAAAAACATAAATCCGAATCCACTTTAATTAAATACAGCATTCTTTATACAATTGACTTAAATGTGATATTATGAATCTGGCCTACTTTATAATTTCTCGCTAGAGAACCGAATTCAAAACAGCTCAACATTTTTTGCATGCACCTACATTTTTCAACGTAGCATACGTGTGGACACGTTTTGAAGTCAAACCGGCGTATGTGTATTTGCAGCCTCTAAACAAAAGTAAAAAACACATATCAGAATCCACTTTAATTAAATACAATTGACTTAGATTCGATATTTTGCATCTGACCTACTTTATAACTTATCGCAAGAGAACCGAATTCAAAACAGCTCCACATTTTTTCTGCACGCACTTACATTTTTTCAACGTAGCATACGTGTGTTTGGAAGTCACACACGTATGTTCCATTGAAAGTAATATAAGGCCGGTCTGACTTGAAAACGGTGCACGCGTATGTTACATTGAAAGACATACGCGTGCACCGTTTTGAAGTCAGACCGGCCTTACTTGCCTACTGTCGTACTCTACGTAATTTTATTTAAGACTGCTTTATTGTAGTTCATTGTGTCTGCACCTGCAGTATCAGGTTGCGTCTGGAATACAAAGTAGATGCTTCAGTTCTCATGTCTGATATGAACTTTGATTAACCTTTAGTATTATACCCTTCAATTAATACATTGTAACACACTATTACTAACACATAATAATGCGTTTAATTTTATATACATAAATATGGGGGATATGTAACTCGTGTTTTTAAATAAGATAAGTTGATTTCATTTTAAATGTGCGTTCAATTTTATTTGAAGATGCAATAAAATTAGGAAATAAAAACTTAAAATGCTAACTTATATTATTTTTTAAAACCGCTCTTTAATTATAGTGCCACCAAGCAAACATAGGACTTGAGAGGCGTGTCATTGGTGTCACTGTCTACTAAGAAGTACACTCAAAGTAGAAAGCTTTTATTTGTCAAATTGAAATATTTGTAAGGTTAGGTTATTAATATTCAACATTAATGGCATTATTGTATCATTTAATCTTTTTAAAATTTTAGAAGATTTAATTAACAACGACATGACATAACACACCATGAAATTTTAAATTTGCCTAAAAATGCTTTGTTCCCGCAGTGTACTTTGAAACAAATAGCTTAGATAAACCAAGTATATACCTAGTTATAAATTGCAATTTTAACCAGTACTAAATACTTGCAGAAAACAGTAATTCGAAATTTTATAGATTTTACAAAACTATGGTAAAAGATTTTAAACCCTGACTTGTCCGCCACTTATCCATAATATTACATGATTTTTTTTAGTATAGTATACAATCTATTAGTTTGAATGCGTTTAATTAGCATTTATTGTTATAAGAAGAATGTTGAAATTAAAGGGCCTTCTTATTAATTTATTACTTTCAGATGAAAGATTTTCAGTTCGTAATATTAAGAACGATTTAAAGAAAATACCTGCGATAATGATCAAATAAAACGCAACCTTAAAACATATTTTTTGTACGTTGAGGCGTCAGTGTAACTTATTTTTCTTAATGGGCGCCAGTGAACAAAAATCTTCCGACATAGCTAGGGATCTATTCCTGGGTAGAGCAATAAGAAGTGGGGGTGTAAGTCGAATTTTGTTTGCAAACCAAAGCTAAACTAAGTTAAATAGGCGCCACCAAGTCCTGAAATAATCACGATAAGAGCAGAGCACAATTCTAAGGGCGGACGTGGAAACCTAAAGATAAAACGATCGCCTTCGTTAACAAAAACCTGTCTTATAAAAATAAGACGCAGCTTCTGTAAAAGATTACAAAGATTAAATAAAGAAAATGTAGAACACCATTTGTGTCCTGTAAAAGTATCAAAAATAAAAAATGTATATCCAGTATGATATTGTCACAAAATTATTACTCAAAAATTCTACCTTTATGTTATCAGATTTGATCGCATTTGACCAAAATAAAGGTCTCAAAGTTCAACTAATTGTTTACTGAAGTAAAAAACTTTCTTTTAAAATTTCGTAACTTTTAACAGGTAAAAAATTCTCAACAATGATGTTTATACCAGAATCAAAATTTAGTCTTTTTTAAACAAAGGACTACTCACTAAACATAAGCTTGTTTTAAATATTTGATCAAAATAATTCGTAAACACAATGCATTGAATTATCATTTCTATCCTGGGCAGATCTTATCAGGTAGATTACAGTTTCATAATTAGTTCGTAGCGTGTATTTAAATTTTTGTACCTAGTTTTTATAATTTATCTGTAAATAAAAGCTAATTACAAGATTGAAGAGTGTTTAATTTGAATTTTAGAAAAGCTGCACGAAACATCTGTCAAATGTGGCTACATCACAAAAAAGTATAACGTCGGAAATATACCTTGAACTTTATCTGAAGTTCAAATGGAACAAAGCTACAATTAGATAAACCTAACCTGACTAAATTTTTTTCTACGGTTTGTAAAACCAGTTCAACAATAATTGAAAATAAAACAGATTATATTTTCGTAAACATGATAGCAACTTTCGTACTTTTTATATTACCGTCTGTTTGTCAAATTTTAACGACTTTTTAACCACATGCAAAAAAATTTCTTAAATGTAATAACGGACCAAACTGCCTCTGTTTCTCCAAGACAAATCCGAACGGAAATTTCATAAGCTCCAAACAATGCTACAAGCCATTTCAAACTTGGGACGACAGCAATCAAAACCAAAATCTTCACTTGTTCTTCTCTATCGTTTTTCGTAGGCGAATTCTTGTACAAAACCATACAAATTACAAAACCAAAATCTTACTTGTACCTTCCTATAGTTCTTCGTAGGCGAATTCTTGTACAAAACCATACAAATTACAAAACCAAAATCTTACTTGTACCTTCCTATAATTCTTCGTAGGCGAATTCTTGTACAAAACCATACAAATTACAAAACCAAAATCTTACTTGATGTTCGGTCTCTTTGTCGCACGTTGCGTGGTTAATTTTAAGTTACTTCAAATTCGTAGTTGTAAATCTAATTGTAAAACTGTCATCCCTTGTTCCCTTATATCCTGCCATAAAAATTCCTTGTGCATGTGTAAATAAGTTGGACAGAGTAGTGAACAAACACTTTATTATGGATATCAAAGCAGAACAGTCGTCGGTTTTTCGTTCGGTACCGTAAGTTAGTCAAGTGCCGCAGACTTTATTTGTTTAACCCCTAAAAAACACAGTGCAAGTGCAACGTAACACAAACTCAATTTCGTCCATACAGTCTCAGCATTGGTTGAGGAATAGGAACCTGCAGCTTAGAACGACCAAAACTCTGTCGGAGTTGTAAGTTCGATATATAAGTTTATAAGTACTCCAATCGCGTTGAAACACTTGTAACTTTCCTATAGTTCTTCGTAGATGTGCTAAATAAATTCTGAAACAAAATTGAAATTAGTTACGTAAAATGTATAAATGTACAAACCGAAGGTCGCATGCTCTTCGTAGCCTAGAATACAATCTTCATGAATTGATTTGCTTAGAGCGACTAAACTTGACAAAGCGAGAAATGAATTCGCTAGCGACTGGTTAGAAGGATGGGGAAATACGATTAGAACGACAGGATTGCATAGAGGTGCTAGCCAAAATAACTTTATAGCCTGAACACAGATATTTTACTATAATTGAAGATTATTAAAACGAAGCGAATTCCATTAGGTACTATATGGAATCTTAATAAAGAATAGGGCACGCCTTAGCCGCATTATCCTCGTAATTCAATGCGGAATAAATATTGATCAAATTAAACATATTACAACCTGTATGTGGGAAATTTATATTATCAGGTTGATTAAGTGCAATCCAAATATTTAATACTTACAGATATTTATAAACTGATTGTTTTTAGACGTTTACTTTCTTTTTCATTAGTGTTCAAATGCAAATATATTAAGGAATTTTGGGCACAGTTTAGCCACTCACAATAGAAGCAATTTAATATATTCCAGTTTCAATATTTAAAACCCCATTAATTAGGTACTATCTTGAATGTATTGCTCACATAGCAATTGAATGGTTCAAAAAAACATTGCTGCAACTTTGCAGTTAGTTCATTTTAAAAGTCGTAGAATTCGAGAAATTTCGACTCGAGATTCGAGAACGAGTATGAGACACATCCTTGAGAACGAGAGATTCAACCATAGTTCTCGTTTCGATATTTCGAAACGAGAACGAGAGAATCTAACATTCTCAATACATGTTTCAAAAACATTGCTGCAACTTGCAGAGCATTTTAAAAGTCGAGAATTCGAGAAATTTCGACTCGAGATCGAGAACGAGATGAGGAACATCCTTTGAGAACGAGAGATCAACCAAGTTCTCGTTTCGAATTTCGAAACGAGAACGAGAAATAAGCATTTCTCGTTTCGTTCTCGTATCGCTACATCACTATCTAGTAGATAGATAATTGGTTTTGTCTGCTGCACTTATTTAATTAAGAACAGTTACGTGCACCAATTAGGATAAAATCATTGGTCAAAAACAGCTTTTTATTTGAAAATACGTACAATTTCGCCCACGCAGTGCAATTTCTTTCAGTCTGTAACACCAGTGTCAATGATCGGGAGTGTTAGAAATATTGTGCTTGTATTTTCATTTTGATATTACATACTTGTATATATGTTTATTTGTAAGTTAAATGCAAGCACATGTACTCAAATCAATGTTCAATTTATTTACAAAACCGTTTTAGTAGGCTTATTTCATCTCCTTGGAGATTAATCAATAAACAACTATTATGTCATTCACAATCTGAGTGGTAATAAAAACTTATAAATTGTGTGTAAGTTTACTGCTTGCATTATCATTGAACAGTCAATATTGTTTAATCACTAGTTCTAAACTGTGTTCAATAAATGATAATACTGTTCTGGTCCTTCGAACTTTCATCAGTCAATAATCAAATGTAGGATTACAAACACAAAGAACCATCTAAAGTGTCAATTTCCCTACATAAAAGTTGGTCCTTAGAGCTACGGATCTGACAACCAGCAAGCTAGCCAAGTCAACAAGAATCAAAAATCTTCAAATCAGTACTAACTATTGAACCGTCATAAACGACTTCTGCAAATTCATCGCTTTGCCAAGGCATATCTACTTACGCCAACCTTATAGCAACAAGTGTTAAGTAGGTACACCATTAGTTTCAAGCAAGGAATATCAGGTCATTCTTTCATTACCTTTACAAATTCCAAGCAAAACCGGTGAGTGAAGTGTATGATTACATTTGTCAAAGCTAGTGACAGATACGTATTAATTGGTCTCTATAATCATTAATTCTTTCATTTTCTAGTTTTGTACATATGAATCTTATTCAATTTGCACTAACATCAAATTAGAATTTGCAGTACGCCGTAAGTTAGAATTCAAGGACTCTCAGAACTTGGAATTGTATGAACAGGTTTGATAAGCGGAAATTTGACAAGTACAGTAAGTATAGTTAAACACAAGTTAGTACAAATCGAGTTCATTATCAGTTACAAACAGTAACATTATTTCAAAATGACTACAATTAGTGCATTAATTCGAAAACGTGGTCAAATTAAAGCCCGCCTAACGTGATTTAAAAATTTCTTGCATAGTATTACAGCAGCTAAACAAACTCCAACCATAATATGAGAGTCACTCGATATTAAACTTATTTCTTTATCAGAGGTCGATCTTTTACAATTAAAAGAACGTCTTTTAGCATTTGAGGAAGTCTTTGCAGAATTTCAAAATATACATAGCGAAATTGTTGCATTAGAAAGCGATGATAATCTTGATCATCGTTACAAGGAATCTGTAGAATTTGAATCATCTTATTACGAGTTATTAGCTCAAGCTAAGCATCTATATGCGCAAAATCATTCACAAAATCAAGATTTGTTACAGTTCGATCAACATTCTATCAACTCGTCTGAACCGTCAAATCAATTAAACCCGTCAAAATGCAGTAACGGTGCTAACGGTAAAAATAGTATTTTAAGTAAGCACACCACTAAAGTAAAGTTGCCAGTTTTACAAATACGAACGTATAAGGGGGACCCTGAACAATTTTCTTGCTTTTATGAAACTTTCAAATCATTAGTTCATAATAATGATAAATTAGATGACATTTCTCGTTTTTTGTACTTAAAAACATGCCTCGGAGAAGAACCATTAAAGGTAATCGAATCGTTGGAAGTTAGTGCAAACAATTATCCAGTTGCTTTAGCTTTAATCGAAAAGCGGTATAAAAATACACAACTTATACTACACTCGCACATCAAAGGCATTGTTGATCATCCAAAAATCGTGAAAGAATGTGCATCATCTTTACGCCAATTTTCAGATTCGTTGCAAGCGCACTTACGGGCATTAGAGGCACCAGGTGAGCCTGTACAAGCATGGTCTAGTATCTTACAATATCTGATAACAGATAAACTAGATTACCAAAGTAAGAAAGAGTGGGAAATCGAGGTAGCAAAGGGAAGCGACACCCCTAGTACAGAGATTCACATGGCGTTTATAGAAAAACGATGCTCCTTATTAGAAAAAATAGAAAAGCATAAAACATCACAATCAAATACGTCTTTACAATTGCAAAACGCGTCTAAGATAAACAAAAAACAGTTTCATAGAAGTCAAAATTATTCTTTCGTTAGCTCTCAAAATGAAAATTGTGTTTTGTGTAAGTCTAATCACAGAATATTCACATGTAAATCGTTTCTAGAAATGCCAATAGCAACGCGAATAGCAGGAGTAAAGAAACACAATCTTTGTTTCAATTGTATGAGACCAGGGCATTCAGCAGCTGACTGCCGCTCAAGTCACTGCAAAAAATGCGATCGCAAACATTCAACATTGTTACATCAAAACGGTGTGCCACTTATTTCAAACGTAACTTCAGGCACTCCTGAAGTGAATCAAACAAATTTAAATATAGCAACAAACACGACCACGTTAGCTAGTCTCCCTAGCCACACAAGTACGTACGGAAAGTATTGCCAGATCTTACCTACGGCCATAATTTTGGTCTATGATCGTTATGGCGCACCGCATAAGTGTACGGCGTTGCTAGATTCTGCATCTATGCGATCATATATGACAATCTCATTGTGTAATCGTCTTAGACTACAAACGCAGCACGTAAACATACCAGTAGCGGGTATAAATCAAACAAAAGCAAAAATTTCAAGCATCGCGAATGCCAAAATACAATCAATGCACAGTAGCTTTTGTGCAAACTTATCATTTTTGTTATTGCAAAATATAACCGATCATCTACCAACGCAATCAGGTTTAATATCCCTTGATTTGCCACAAGACATTGTTTTAGCAAATCCAAATTTCAAGCAAGACATGCACATTGATGTTTTGCTCGGCGTCGACATTTTTTGGCAACTAATAGCAGTCGACCAACCACTCATTAAACGTTTTCCGTATGTTCACAACACCTATCTCGGATACGTAGTTTCGGGACAATTCCAATCTAGCATTTCTAATTGTAATCAAACGTCCTGCCATCTAACAACAATTGACCTCTCAAGACAATTATCGCGGTTTTGGGAAGTTGAAAACATTGTTTCCAAAAGGGCACTTTCTCAAAAAGAGCAAGAATGCGAATCGCACTTCAAGAAACACACTAAACGTAATGAATATGGTAAGTTTGTAGTTAAAATTCCACTCTCAGCATCGCCTGCTGTATTAGGTGAATCAAAACAAAATGCCTTAAAGCAATTTTTGTCTTTGGAAAAACGTCTACAGGCAAACAATAAATTAAAGGTCATGTACGTTGACTTCATGTTAGAGTACGAGAATCTCGGTCACATGAAAAAGGTGGACGAAAATGCAGACACTGCAATTTATACATTTTACATTTCACATCACGGAGTCTATAAGGAGGAAAGTTTGACAACTAAGTTACGAGTTGTTTTTAATTCCAGCGCACCCTCTTCCAGTGGCGTATCATTAAACGATATCCAATTAAATGGTCCCGTTTTACAAGACGATCTTTTCTCTATTCTTATTAGATTTCGCAGATTCAAATACATTATTACAAGCGATTGTTTCAAAATGTATCATTCAATATGGGTTGACGATTCACAACGGTCTCTTCAAAGAATATTTTGGCGATCAAATCCTAATCAGCCTCTTGACATATATGAATTATGTACGGTCACATACGGTGAAAAGGCTTCAAGTTTTCTTGCCATCAGATGTTTATTTGAGTTAGGAATTCAATGCGAAAAAAAATATCCTGTCGTTGCCAAAATAATAAGAAAGGATATGTATTGCGATGATCTCATTACAAGTTGCACTACTTTAGAAGAAGCTTCAAAAATATGTTTTAATATTTCAAGCATTTTAAAATTAGGTGGTTTCATTTTGCGAAAATGGAATTCTAACCATCCCGAAGTACTTGAACCAGTCAAGTCATCAGAAATATCAAAAAACCTTTTGGATTTTGGTCCAAATGAAAACACGAAGACATTAGGTCTTGCTTACAATAGTTACTCGGATGAATTCTTTTACAACATTTGTGAATTTCAATCAAGCAAACAAATCATTACAAAACGTGTTGTATTATCTTTCATATCTACAATTTTCGACGTGCTAGGTCTTTTAAGTCCATGTACAATCACGGCAAAAATATTCATGCGACAACTATGGCTGACAAAAATTGGTTGGGATGAAAGATTACCCGCTGATTTAGAAACGCAATGGATTCAATACTCCAAAGAAATAACTGAGCTTAATTCACTCAGGATTTCTCGTCAAGTCATATGTAATTCTGCACAAATTATAGAACTACATGCATTTTCGGACAGTAGTCAAAGGTCATACGGTACATGCATATACATAAGATCTATTGACAATCAGAACAACGTATCAGTCCAGGTGCTGACAATACCCAAGCTTGAATTGTGCGGAGCATTAATGATGGCACAGTTAGTTGATAAAGTACAATTCTCATTAGATGTAAAAATCGATAACATTGTCTATTGGACAGATTCGAATATCGTTTTATCGTGGGTCAAAACTCAACCTCATCTACTCGATACTTTCATTTCGAATCGTGTCGCTCAGATACAAAGTCTTTGTGACACTTCAAATTGGCAATACATTTCAACATCAGAAGATCCAGCAGACCTCCTTACACGAGGCATTGCTCCTAAAAAACTGCTGAATCTACCTTTGTGGTTTTGTGGTCCAAGTTTTCTTTTACAGTTTGGTTTCACAACTGCACCCACGTCTCAGTGCGTGCCTGCATTAGTTTCAACACTGCAACGCTCGTCAAAAACAAGCCCATCATTTTTTTTATTTGAGAAATTTTCTGAACTTCAAAAGGTTAAGCGTATCATGGCATATTGCTTAAGATTTATTAGTAATTTACGGTTGCCAAAACAAGCCAGGAAACAAGGTTCTTTGACAGTTCGCGAATTACATGCTTCATTAATTCGTTTAGCGTCTTTTTCGCAACAGGAATCATTTCCAGACGAAATTAAATGTCTATCTTCTGGTCAACCCTTAAAGAAAGGGAGTAAGCTTTCTGCTCTCAATCCTTTCATACATGTTGGTGCTACAATGCGTGTAGGTGGAAGACTTGCAAACTCATCATTTGAGTACGATAAAAAACATCCCATAATCATTTCTGCTAAACATGCCTTTGCAAAACTTTTGTTTCGTCATGAACACAAAATTCTATTACATGCTGGACCTCAACAATTGCTTAGTTCAGTCCGAGATTCGTTCTGGCCCATTGGCGGACGAAATTTATCAAAGAAAACGGTTCACAATTGCATTAAATGTTTCAAAACAAAACCTAAAGACATTCAAAATATCCTAGGTTATTTACCAATCGATCGTGTTACACCACACCCTCCATTTCACGTCACGGGTACAGATTATTGTGGTCCTTTCTTTATAAAGAATAAAAGGGGTCGCGGCGCGAAAACTGCTAAATGTTATGTATGTTTGTTTATATGCTTTAGCACAAAGGCTGTGCATCTCGAGCCAGTCACTGATTTAACCTCAGATGCCTTTGTTTTATGCTTACGTAGATTTACTGCACGTAGAGGCATGCCAGCAAAAATATACTCGGACAATGGTCGCACGTATGTAGGTGCTCATGCTCAACTTAAGGACCTTTATAATTTTTTGATTGAAAATAAAGATACCTTAGAATCGCATTTAACTAGTCACAATTTCAATTGGTCATTTATTCCTCCGTACTCTTCTAATATGGGTGGCCTTTGGGAAGCTGGTATCAAGGCCACTAAGTTTCATTTAAAACAAGTAATCGGTGACTCTGCTTTCACGTATGAAGAATTTTATAGTATTTTAGTGCAAGTTGAAGGGATTTTAAATTCAAGACCCCTTTACCCATTATCCTCTAATCCAAATGATCTATCTCCTCTCACACCTTCACATTTTTTAATCGGAAAACCAATTACTACAGTACCAGATCCGAGTGTGATACACATTGAAGAAAATAAACTAGCATTATATCAAAGACTTCAACAAATCACTCAACATTTTTGGCGTCGTTGGACAAAAGAATATATTTCCGAGCTTCAACAAAGATTTAAATGGAAAACTTCATGTCAAAACGTTAAGCTCGACACACTTGTGCTTCTTAAGGATGACAATCTTCCCCCAAATAAGTGGAAATTGGGCCGCATTGTCCAATTACATTATGGTATTGACGGTATCGTTCGTGTGGTATCTATCCGCATTCAGACAGGTATTACTCAGCGAGTCATCTCCAAGGTCTGTCCTCTTCCTATTCAAGAAGATGATAATTTACAATGAAGAGTATATATGTATTAGTACCAATAGTATCAATATTAGTATGTTCTCATTTTCCAAACTTGCTTGCGCTCTTAAACGCGTCAGTGCTAATTTGAATCTTTGTAACGCTCAATAGTTTAGTTAGTTTGTATATTTATATACAATTTGTTATACTTTAACATGCTGTTATACTTTATGTGTATGCCATTCAAGAGTTTTTAGCAATTAATTATAACTCATAAACATTTTTCATTTATCATGTTAGAAGTCACTCGTTTCTCATCTCTTCTAACAAAGGGCGGAGGATGTTAGAAATATTGTGCCTGTTTTTTCATTTTGATATTACATACTTTTGATATATGTTTATTTGTAAGTTAAATGCAAGCGCATGTACTCAAATCAATGTTTAATTTATTTACAAAACCGTTTTAGTAGGCTTATTTCATCTCCTTGAAGATTAATCAATAAACAATTATTATTATGTCATTCACAATCTGAGTGGTAATAAAAACTTATAAATTGTGTGTAAGTTTACTGCTTGCATTTATCATTGAACAGTCAATATTGTTTAATCACTAGTTCAGAACTGTGTTCAATAAATGATAATACTGTTCTGGTCCTTCGAACTTTCATCAGTCATTAATCAAATGTAGGATTACAAACACTAAGAACCATCTAAAGTGTCAATTTCCCTACAGGGAGTTTTATTCTTTCTGGGTGCTTCTCTTCTTTCATAGGTATCATGTTAATAGCTCGATGTGATGTATTATTATATTCTTCCACAACTTTCGGTAAAATATTCAGCCATTTATAACTGTCTTGCAAGTAAAATCTTCTGATTTGTTCTTGATTGGTCTTTTCAATATTTCGTAGAAGCCGGCTTTAATTGCAAAATATGTAAAATAATGATTTCTTTTGTATTTTCGCATTAGTTCTTTGAAAAAGCTGTTATTGAACTCAAGTTCTCGATCTGTTTGCAAGTAGACTTTCTTGGTACTATAACCTGCTATGTTATGCAGCGTACGGGTTAGATAGAAAAAGAAACGATATTTAAAGTGCGGACCCGCACGAGTAACGATGACGAAACATAACACAAGAAACGTAGAAATACCGGACTAACTACCAATGTACAGAGGGGCGGGATTCTTAGCAACACAAAAAAATACATTGTCATCGATTTTCTATTTACAGTAAATATTAATAAAAAAAAAGAGTTCGGTTTGCATCAACAAAAAAAATAAAAAAATAGTTGAATTATAAAGAACAAATTTTACAAACTTACGTACGAAGTGCGCATTTCGTTTGACATTTAGTATTTATTAATAAAAAACAGAAAAGAAAAATTACTGCTTATGCTTGCTCATAATACCAGTGTTAAAGTAAAAAAAAAATTATTTACGGTCGAACAAATTCTAATAATCATGTAGTGAAGTACTATGGAGTACCAGCGACGCTTGACCAACAAAAGTAGGATGAAAAAAGGTGTCCCCGATATATGGGAACACTAATACAACATACATCCAAGTTTCAGCTATTATCGTATGCACATTGCATCCACGGAGGTGAGTCAGCGAATCGTCCGGGTGCTGGGGTCCAGATGTAGCGTTGCCACGGTCGATATATGTTGAGTGCTGCGACACTCCTTGCAACAACAGAACACATACCAACGCAGTTGGTTCTACATAAGAAGAATACTCGGCCTACGTACAACAATTTGGCCTCCAGCTCAGAGTTAGACAGAGAGTCTTACTAGTATTAATAACTCAGGAGCACTTACCGATACACCCAAAATCTACGCTCTCATTAAAAAAATGTGCATCGCTTTTGGAGTAATAGAACGAGTAGTTTAGAAAAATACATACGAAGACGAACTACAGAATCAAATTGAAAATTGTTTTAAATAACAAGAATTCCAGCTTCAATCCTCTTGTTATCAACATACCAAAAAGGAGATTAGAAAATTCGACCCAAGCTTTATCAAATAATACAATACACTATATTAATGAGTCTTTCGGTCGAATCAGTATAAGGATTAATTTTACGTTATAGTAATGTGTAGCCAGTTAACGGATACTCAAAACAAGGTGTCAACTATAGAATTTATAGCGTAAACTCGTCGTTTTAGAGTAGATAAATTAAAATTGAAAATTATTCGCAAGCGTATTTATAATAAACAGGTAAAATATATAGGATGTTATTAACGCAGGGAAGAGTAAAACGGAATCGTTGTGGTTTTTAATTCATCGGCCGTAAATAAAAGTAACAAACCTTGCAACATTTTTTCCATTTTGTAAACATTTAAATGCCTTTTCTGGTATAATGTATACTCAATATGCACTTATTTTCAAACTTTGCTTAAAAAATGTTATCAACACAGTAAAGTTTACAAAATACACACTGCTGTTATACAAACCTTCAACCATGCTTATAATTTAGTTGTCAAAAGTCAAAAAACTTTTTTGCAGAGAGTTGCTTTAAGTACAAGGAATTCTGAAAATACAATTCATACAATTCAGTTTTACTGATTGACATGTCAGTTCCGGAAATCAACAAAATTCAGTTTCAATACGCGATAAATATCTTTTAGTCTAAAATCGAGAAGTTGAGTAACAGTGTAAAGTATTCGCCGAACGAAACCTCGTCGAAACATCTAAAGATTTAATTGTTCAAGGAGGAAACTGTATTTTGAAGGTACGCTGATACTTCAAAGGGTAGGAAACTTTGAGGAAGTTCATATATTTAATGGGAGCAACAAGTTTTGTACGCTGAATATCGACTTACTGCAAGTTCCTAATAAGAATATACAGCCCTCACTAGCGTTCAATATCATTTTGTGTAAAGCTTTTGTAAGACTTTGGAGTTTAGCTACAAATGGGTAGCAGTAACTTCAAATATTGGTATATATTTCAATATTAATTAAGGATATTGATTTGTTTGTGTAAACAGAAGGCTGTGAATAGTTTACAATTTTCGGTAAAAAAAACTTAATTACATTTTGTTACGTATCACTTGGACGCGAATCAAATGTCTCTAGTATTAAATTTTTTATACATTCTTATTAAATGACCGTTCTGAACGGAACTACACTTTGAAGAAGTTCTAGATTACTAGAACAGGTAAAATAGCTTGCGTGTTAAAGAGCCGAACTATTGGTTTAACCAAATTAGTGGGGTTTTTAATGAGGAACCAGACTAAGACAGGTCCCCGAAAGAGTGCAGCAATTTTTTCGGTAGGTAGAGTGGCAGACACCATAGGGGTCGGTATGGCATTCTAAGACACAGTATTGCGATGTGGAAGGCAACGTGTTACATTTTTTTCGTTGCAGCCACGTTGGGCGCCAAAAATCTATGTTACGTAACACAAAGAAAGTCAAAGAAATGACCCGGTCCAATCGGAGAGTAGGGGGGGTTGTAGAAAGCAGACTGACCAATGATGTATGCGGCGGTAGGGAGTTAGTAACGGTACCTGCAGGGAAAATTTAGGCAACCCTAAAAAAAAAGAATAAGTATAGCAGCAATGAGAAGTCTAAGTTATTCAGTACTATGTAGAATGTAAAAAAAAGAAACTGTTTAGATAATCTATATAATATAACAACAGTAAAAGCAATACAGACAAATGTTTAGTACAAAGTGAGGTAATATTGGGGAGTAGCAGAAACGTTTCCTCACACACCAATTAAACATAAATCAGATAAAATGTTGACAAAAGATAAATAGATAAAATACAATTGGTATGAGTAATTCAGTAGTATTGATTTTTTTTTTCCTTTCTTTTTTTTCTTCTTAATATCAGGCAAGTCTATTGTAAAAGGTATCAGAACGACGAAGATTATTGCAAAACAAACGGATAGATATTTACAGTAATAACAAGTATGAAATAGTTCAACTTACAGGAAGTCCTTCAGGAACGCTTCCTTGCAACGGAAGTGTGGGATTCAGCGATGTCCTGCACTAATGAAGCACTTTACCCTTGACTGTGAGGGTGAAGATGGAACTACTCACACGTTACACTAATCACAAATCACTGGGGTTAGCAGCAGACATTATCACGCTGATGGAACCATGTAGTTGATAAATTTTATTTCCTAAGACAATAATTTCGAAATATTTTGTAACACAAATTGTAGAGAAAAATAGTAATAAGAATTTAGAATCACGTGCTTTCAAGGCACGATGTAATGCATGTCATCTGATAAGTTCTTGCATTATACTAACAGTAATGTGAGGTGTTTTATTTGCTACATCTGGTAACAAAGAAAAATCTAATGCTTTTGAATAACGAAACTCACGCAAGCCATGATCCATTTCAGATTCTTTGTTGTCCGAAAACTCAGAAACCACAGTATCACTGCATTTAAGTAAGCCAAAGTATGCGCTAATCTGATAAAACAAAGGGACACTAGACTAGATCGCACACACATTAATCCTAAAGAAAGAATCGATCAGTTTAGCAAGTTCCACGACTCCTATTTCACAAGACAAACAACTAAAAACAATTAGTAGGCACGCGTAAGCAATAAAAACCGTCCGTCAAATGTTCCTTAAAACATTTATCTCACAAGAAAAACAACTAAAAACAATTAGGAAGACCCGCGTATCACTAAAATAATGTCCCGTAAAACAAGCACGTCAAACACGTTACATATCAAGCCTACTTTCTTCAAATGGTAAACAGAACTACACTGCCTACAGTTAATAAACAACGTTTACTTCCTCGTAAAACAATCTATAGGAACGAGCCACAAACTACAAACGTAACGTAATTAACATCTCGGAACAAAGGACAAACTAGAACTCAAAAACACAATTTGTCAAGCAACAAGGAAACATTCTTTTTAACGTAATCTCGGAACGAAGAGCAAACGACAACTCCTCGTCCGCTTATCTCAATCGTTGTTATACCAACCGCTTATCGCCTATCAAGACTCGTATATTCACATAAGGAACAACATTTATATCAGCTAATTAATTGCAGGCTGTTTATCGTTTTCAATAAGTATGGAAAGCAATTTACAAATAATTCATTATTTATTAATGAGAATCAAGCTTCAATTTATCTATCTTTTAAAATTAATATACGCGAGTTAAATTGCATACAATATGAAAACTATTCGGACGTATTTACTTTATACAAACAGCGATCTCAAAGAAACGATGTATTTTTAATTACGTTAACAGAAAGGAAGCGAAAAATGTTAAACTACAAAAATGCCCGTTACAAACGGAAAACCACATTACCTCCCAAGTACACAGCGTACTTAATATTTGAGATGATAGCATCCTTTGGAATAAAAAATTCCTGAGTTAAAATAGTCCTCCTTCGGATCTCCGGAAGGAAACTACTTCGGAAGATGTGATCGGAAAATATAAAGAAAGAGTCGGGAACATTTTGCGAGTCGTCGCGTGAAATGTCACACGTATGAAGAAAGTAGGTTAGCTAGAGAGCTTGAATATTGAAATGAATAGGATAGCATTAGACATAGTACAAATTAGCGAAGTTGGGTGTGGCCAGGGGTAGGGATTTCAGGAGGAGAGCCTTTAGAGTAATTCCAACAGGATCAAAAGAAAGAAATTTGAATGTAGTGATAGTTGTGCAAAAAATATAGGACACCGTGTTAAACACTACTTACTTAAGAACGAGAGAGTACTCAATTTTAAATTAGAATCTAAACCGGTAAATACAGTAATAATACAAATATACATGCCCATCTCTAGCTACAGTGAGGAAGCGAAAGAAGATATTTACGAAGATATTAAAGACATACTAAAATGCCTAAAAGGACTTAAAAATTTAATAATGACATAAAATTCTATTGCAGTGGTAGATAAGACCAGGAAAGGAGCGGTAGTAGGTTTATTTGGCATAGACACAAAAAACGACAGGGCAAAGAGGCTGGTAGAATTTTGGACAAAACAATTTAACCATCACAAACACATTATTTTAACATCATGGTAGAAGACGATACACGTCAAAGATGCCAGGAGATATAGGAATATATCGAATAGATTACATTCTTGTTTGACAACGATTTAGGAATCAAGTAAGAGACTGTACAAGCTACACAGAAGCAGATATCGACACTGATCAAAAGAGCGTAGTTATAAAAAAACAGACGGAAAAGAGATATTTAAAAAAAGTCAAATGAAGTCTGAAACACATCGGGAAAATTTCTGATATTAAGGTAGTACAAACAGATTGGAATAACATTCAATCAAGCTTAGACATAGCGGTCAAAAATATTCCGGGGTATACACAGAAAAAAAAACCAATCCATAGATAACAAAGGATATCCTGAATTTAATAGAAAAAATACGAAAGTACAAAAAATAGACCAGAAACACAAAGTCATAAATTGAAAAATTATTCGCAATTGCAGGAAAGCTAAAGAATAATAGATTGATGAAAAGTGCAAAAAGGTACAAACTAAGATATAATAGGAAAGACAGGCGAAGAATACAAACTAATTAAAATGAATTTTAGGGATGTAGAACCGTATAGCAAAAATAGAAGGGGTGTAGAAATGGACATTATTACAGAAAATGTAGAGAAAGTGGATAGAGGGAAAACATATATCGGGAATAAATTTACAGGACAGATACTAAAGGCTCTAGAACAGGAATAAGACATTGGAGAGGATGATTGGAATATCCAAACCTTCATTGATGAAATATATAGGGAATTTATATACAGGGTGCCCTACAGTGTACATGTTCAAAATAAAAATTTTTGAAAAAATTTTGTTTTTATGAAATACGAAACTTGGTATTAAATAATAAAATACTTATGCATGACGTAACAAAAATATCAAAAACAAATTATGTTAAAAATATTAAATATAATATCACTTCAAAGTGTGTTCAAAGTGCCCACCATTTTATTGAAGGCACATGCTCACATAGTTTTTTTACATTACGAAGTGCTTTTTCTTATGTACGTGCATCAATGCTTGCAATTGTTGTTTGGATTCTAGCTATTAAATCCTCAGGCGTTTGAGGAATAGTACAATACACTTTATTTTTTAAATCATTCCACAAATAAAAATCTAATGGCGTAAGTTGTGGTGAATAAGCAGACTAATCAATTTCCATTTTGTTACCAATCACGTGCTCAAAACAATCGGTTAAATATTGCTTCACTGATGTACCACTGTGTGCAGGGGCACCATCGTGTTGAAAATACTTTGGTCTGTAATGGATGTTGATAGGTAATTCATCTAAATATTCTTCCAGTTGGTGTTTTAAGAAATTTAAGTAATTTGCAGCGGTGAAATTGTCGTTATAAAAAAAGTCCAATAATTTTTCCACAAAATATTCCACACCAACAATTAATACCAAATTGATGTTGATCTCTGGATTCACGCACAAGTTTAGGATTAAAATAAAATACTTTGTTATACCGATTAAATATTTCGTTATTTGTAAATTTAGTCTCGTGAGTAAACATAATGGTTCTCCAAAAATATGAATCCTCTTCACATTTATTAAGGTACCAACAACAAAATGCTATCCGTCTTTGATTATCCACTGGATACAATGTATTCGAAATAGAATAGTGATAGGGATGATATTTCCGACTTTTCAGAGTACACCTCACAGTTTCCTTAGAAGTTGCACAGAGGTTTGCAATTTCGGCAGTAGAAGATTTTGGTTTATAGTTAACAAACGCCAACACATTCGTTTCAACATTTTCGTAAGAATTTAGGTTTGGTAAATGCACCACATGCCTTAAGAGCTTAAGAGCTTGTGCCTTCAATAAAATGGTGGGCACTTTGAACACACTTTGAAGTGATATTATATTTAATATTTTTAACATAATTTGTTTTTGATATTTTTGTTACGTGATGCATAAGTATTTTATTATTTAATACCAAGTTTCGTATTTCATAAAAACAAAATTTTTTCAAAAATTTTTATGTTGAATGTGTACACTGTAGTACATCACTGAAAAGAGAAAAAAAATGTCTGTCTATCAGAACTACCGCCAATGATGGTTTCCATTTAAAAAACATAACCTCACTTATTTACTCGAACATGACCAAAGCCATGTAAAAACAAATAAGTTTATCTTATTCTCCTTTTAAAATAATGTAAAAAAGATCTACAACGTTTTACTGTATCTATCACAATAAATGAGCCACAAAGCAAAACAAAAAAATCAAAATTTCGTTATTTTGGTATAACGCTTTTGCTACACCCTGTATGTTAATTATCTCTTCATGGCTGAACTCGGCATTAAAAACTGCACTAGTTTTCCCATTTAACCTTTTCTCTAATGTCACAAATAACAGAGTTACCCATACAACGTGTAAGAAATAGGGCACCCTGTATACGACAGAAACTAGCAGCATTAGAATACGAATCAAACATTGAAAAAGATGACTTGGGATATCCTATACTTAGACATGAGTGTGAATTAATATTAAAGGGTCTGAAAAATGGTAAGGCGCGGGTATAGATAAGGTGGAAGCAGAAACTCTAAAAGCTCCTGAACAAGCATTAACAGAACGTCTTTTCCGAGTTGTAAGCTATATGTATAAGACAGCCGAGGTACCCAAAGATTTCAAGATCATAGTCACTATACTAAAAAAAAAGCGGTGCAGCTAAATGTGTCAATTTTCGAATAATAAGTTCAAAAGCACATGACACTCAAAAATTGTACAAAGGCGGATGGAAGCACGGGCTAAAGAAATACTAGAAAAAGATCAATTTGGGTTTAGGCAAAACAGAGTAGCACAGGAGGGTACTTTAGCTCTGAGGGTGATAATGAAAAAGACAATAGAAAAACAAGAAAACGTGTATAGGGGTTGTAGATCTGCAAAACATTCCACAATGTAAAATGGAAAAATGTTCGAAATACTCAAAACGATTGGAATGAGTTTTAAGAATAAACGGATAGTTCATAGCTTATACAAAGAGCAAACAGCGGTAATAGAATTAGAGCAAGAACGTAGAGAAGTAAATAATAGGAAAGGGGTGAGACACGGACATGCTCTATCACCGTTAATTTTTAGCTTGTACATCAAAAAAGCAATGGCTACTGTCAAATGCAGGAAAACCTTAGGAATTATTATGCAAAAACAAAAGATTGATGTGCTTAGATTTGCATGATATAGCGGAATTAACATCTAGCAAGCAAAAGTTAGAGATCGCCCCTATTAAAATGGAGACAGGTCTAACAGCGAGATATGGTATGAATATTAACAAAAATTAAGCTAAAGTTCTGGTAAGAAAAGAAAGTGAAAATAAATAAGAAACTAAAATACAAATAGGATACGAGAACTTACAAAAGGTTAAGATACGGTATGAAAATTAACAAAAATAAAACTAAAGTACTAGTATGCAAAGGAAGGGAAAGTAAATCAAAACTAGAATACAAATAGGTAATGAAAACTTATAAGAGATTGAAGATTTCTGTTACCTAGGAAGCCAAATAACGCAAGATGGAAAAAGTTCAAAAGATATAAAACAAAGATTAGCACAAGATCGTTTAGCATTTAACAAGTAAAAACAACAACTATGTTCCGAGACAACAAACAGAAACAAGAAAAAGATTGTTGAAAGCATGTGTGTGGAGCACAGCAATAAACGGCTGTGAAACTTGGACAGTAGGAGACGCGGACAGGAAAAGATATAAGCCTTTGAAATGTGGTGCTACAGACGTATGGTGAAGATGTCATGGACAGACATAATTAAGAACAAAGAGGTTCCAGAAATGGTGGGGAAACAGAACAAATATGTGGAAAACAATAAAAAATAGAAGAGATAGGATGATGTCACATACTGAGGCACGAGGGAGTACTGTAATATATATTAGAAGCAAAGGAAAGAAAAAGGACAGGTAGAGGTTGGCCTAGGTTAGACTATTGCACACAGATAGTCAAATATGTAGACTGTGGGAACTTCAAGGAAATGTATAGGTTAGTTCACAATAGAAATTAATGAAGGTACGCGTCCAAACAGTTTCAAGACAGGAAACTTAATGACGAAAAAAATAATTGTGCTTAAAGCTGTTGCTTATAATAAACAATTACAGGTGTTGGTTTTGCAATATTCTCGACTATTCTTGATTGTGTGAAAGGTTCTATTGGAAAACTATTAATTCGACATATGCCTAAGTGTTGGAGGATCTTGGTAGCCGCAGGTTGCTTAACCCCTTACACATACCACTGAATATTGGTGAAATAGGGTTTATATTTAGAGCACAATAGAAGAGGCACCTAGCTATATATAACAAGAAAGAGCAACTGCAATGTTCGCAAACAACAAACATAGAAACAAGGACAAGTTTGTTGTAAGTATATGTGTGGAGCACAACACTGTATGGCTACAAAATACGTACAGTAAGAGAAGCAGACAGAAAAAGGTAGATGTCGTTTAGGATGTGGTGCTTCAGATGTATGATGATTATAACATGGACAGACAAAGTTAATAACAAAGAGGTTTTGGAAATAGTAGGGAAAAATATCTGTGGAAAATAAAGAAATAGAGGAACAGAACACCTTCCAAGGCATTTAGGAATAGTGCGGGGTATACTACAAACAGAGATAGAAAAAGAGAGGTAGAGGTAGACCTTGTTACGTTCAAAACCCTGCAAGTAACTTTTTCTGCATTCATTTTTTACAACAAGTTCGTTTTCCTACCATTTGAAATTATTGATATTTAATCAAGTAATTATTCTATGAAATTTTACCTTATAAAATCAAACAGCTGCTCAGAAAACTTTATGTTACAAAATAGTTGCAATGTTTCCTACCACCTGCGTGACTAGATTTTGATTAAAAGCTGCACATAAATGCACAAGTTTCTTCTAAAAATAAGACCACTTACCACCTGCCTACATCTGCTTACAATGGGTTTGTTATCTACAAGTATACTGTTATTCTGCAGCTGTTAAGATGTTACAAAGTAACAAGATTGTTTTCTTTGTCTAAAAATCCTTTGATAATTGCGTTATCTGCTTGTTGGCAGTTTGTATTTTGACAGCTGTTGTCTGGGAATTCTGCACACTTGGTTCTTCGGCGATATCTTTGAAAGCTAAATACCTATCCACATACATGATTCTGTCCTTATAAAATAGGGACCGTGCTTTGAAAGACAAGATTGAATACAACATCTTCTTACCGAAAATACATGTTGTAAAGCCGCACTGACGTCGCCGTGGATCAATGTAGTAAGCGTAAGACTACGGATCCCAAGGTTCTGGGTTCGAATCGATACGGCCGACTGCTTGAAAAATGGCAAGTGACCATTTTTCACAAAAATTACGCCCTCGTTCGGATAAGAAGGTTATTGGAGGTCCCGTGTGTGAGTGTTGTCACGTACGTTGAAGATCCCTACCTTGCCCTGAACGGCAAGGGTTCGGCAAAATTCTAAATTTCCAGGCAATAAAAAACTCGCCTCCTGGCCAATGTAGTACCTTCGGGTGGAGCATTGTAAATGTAAATGCACTGTAAAGTCGCGCTACTAGAAATTCTTTCTGTGCTAATAAAGGGTGTTTCAATAAGAGCGCAAGATTTCAGTGTTCAATAAAACATGGTTGTCTGTAGCAAAGTATTGAAATATTTGTTGATTTAGAAAACATACATTTGGGATTTATGTATGGAACAAAATATCTTGTAAATGACCGCCACAGCTCTGCTGGTATATGCGTACTCTTTTGACGAAATTTTCAATAACTTTATTGAGTACATGTGGTGGTACTTCATTGATACAGCGTCTAATTTCGGCTTTCAATGCTTCGATGGTTGCAGGCTTATTGGCATAAACCTGTCACTCCAGATAACCTCACGGCCAGAAGTCTAAAGGCGTTAAATCGCAAGAGCGTGGAGGCCAATTCTGGTCACCAAATCGAGAAATGACACGACCAGGAGCAAAGTTGTGCAAGATCGTCAATGTTTCACGGGCGGTATGACATGTAACACGGTCCTGCTGAAACCACATGTCGTCAAGATCAATAGCTTCCAAATGAGGCGCAAGAAACTGTGTTATCATAGCACGATAACGTTCGCCATTCACCGTTACTGCATTTCCTTCTTCGTTTTCGAAGAAAAATGGTCCAATTATTCCTCCAGACCATAATGCACACCATACAGTGACCCGTTGTGAATGCATTGCTTTCTGATGAATCATTCGTGGATTTTCTAAGCCTCTAATGCGACAGCTTTGTCTCCTAACTAAGCCATCGAGGTGAAAATGCGCGTCATCACTGAAAATGATTTTGTTTGCAAAATCAGCAGGTTGCTCAAGAATCCAACTGGTGAATTCTCTTCGCTGGACATGGTCTCTTGGCAGAAGTTGTTGAGTCAGTTGGATTTTGTAGACATGCAGCTGTAAATCTTTCGTCAGAATTCGCTGAAGAGTGCCTGTTAAAATGTTCAATTCTTGGGCCCGATGACGAATTGACGTCTCTGGCCTTTCTGTCACGCTCGTGAACTGCCGTGATGTTTTGTTTTAAACGACCTCTATGAGCTCGTATCGTGTGTTTCACATCACTAACCGAACCAGTACTTTCTTTGATTATTCTTTTCACAGTAGATGAATTAGGCACATTATTTCGACCGAATATTGATCGCACTTTACAAATTAGTTGATTACGTAGAGCGACGGTTGATTCAATAGCGATGTCATCAATATAAGTATGGTGGCGAAGTGCGAAAGCGGGTAACGGATAAGAATTCCGTTCGTCCACGGCCAATTGCTGAAGCGTGCGTATGGCAAGAAAGGGAGCACAATTGATTCCATACGTAACGGTATTTAATTTAAAATCCTGAATGGGCTCTTCAGGGGAGAAGCGCCAAACAATTCGTTGATAGTCACACTGAGCGGGATTTACAAGAATTTGTCTGTACATCTGACGAGTATTGGCAGTGCCAACATAATTATGTAAACGAAATTGTAACAAAATTGCGGTAATATCGGGTTGCAACTTTGGCCCAACAAACAAGTGATCGTTTAAGGACGATTGAGACAAAATTTTACCGGAAGCGTTGAAAATAACTCGTAATTTCCTACTTTCGCTTTCGGGTTTCACAACGCAATGATGCGGGATGTAATAAGAAAAGTCCGAATAGGACCCAATAACAACAGATTGCATATGTTGAGAATCCAGATGTTCACGCATGAACGAAACGTATTGTTCGTAAACACGAGGTTACTTGAGTAGACGATTTTCTAAAGAAACAAATCGTTGTAAGGCAAGATCACAACTACCTGGAAAAAATGGTTCCTGATATCTAAACGGCAATGAGACGACATAGCGACCTTGTTTATTGCGGCAAAACGTGTCGACAAAATGTTTTTCAACAAGAGTTTCTTCAGGCGTGAAAGGTTGAGCGGCGGGGACAACTTCGACTTCCCAGAATTTAACGACAATATTTTCCAATGGGGAAGTAGAATCTGTCATACAAAACAAGCTAGTTACCTCAGAAGCGAGCGAGGAAGGTATGTTTCCCGTTAAAACATATCTAAAAATGGTATTAATAGCAACAGGTTGATCGCAATCACCCTGAATGCGACCGTCTGATAACACTTGGGGGAAAATATCCGCGTCAAGTAAGAAATCAATGGGTCCAGATTGAGCAAAGAGCGGATCAGCTAACTTGAGGGTAGCCAGATGATTGAAATGTTATAAAGAAATATTAGAAGTAGGTAAATTTTCACAAATTTTGGGAAGTACTACAGCTTGAAAATTAATAATCGGTGAAGAAACACATATTGGTTTGAGCGAAACGGCGACGGTGCCATGCTGAGCAGCAGAACGCATGGAACCTAAACCACTACGGGTAAAAGAATGTGGAGTAGTACGAAAACCTAAACGTTTCACACTACTTTGCAAAATAAAAAAGTCATGCTGCCCGAATCGAGTAAACCTCGAAATTGCTGTAAAGAACCAGATATTACAGCAATTTCAACTTGAACGGTGGAAAGTAAAACAACTGAAGGTATAGCTAAAGAATTAAATAAAACGGCATTTGAAGTAGACGGACCACTACAGCTAAACGAATTCGATGATTCCTCAGAGGCACAAGGAGTGGAAGGCCTGTAGCGGTTTTGAATAGCGGGAGTAGTGCGAGTTGATACCTTAGAGGCGGCGGTGTCCGGGCTCAAGCGAGCTTGGTCAGTAGCAGCAAAAGCGGATTTAGACGAAACGCGATCGAAGTGCAAGAGCGAATGATGACGTGGATTGCATTGGCGGCATGGAAAAGTAGACTGACATTTATTTAAAATGTGAGAATTGCTAAGACAATTAATACAAAGATGTTGGTTTTGTAAAATTGTAGCGATCTTGCGACGAAAGTTTAACGAAATCATTACAGCGATAAAGATTGTGATCTTGTTTGCAAATCGGACATTTATTGACATTAGGCTTTGTCTGTGCTAACATGGAAACAGCGGAGCGAGGCTTAGACGGGTTGCTGTAACGAATAACTTTGTTTAAATCAGTTTTATGATTTAACGACAAATTCCATAAGGATTTACACGTATTTTCCAGATAAGCAATTAACTTTTTATAAGATGGGATAGCGGTCGGATCTTGATCCATTTCAAAACTACGAGCAGTGTGTACATCTAAGCAATTAAAGATCATTTGTACAATAATAAAATCCCATTGCTCTAAGGGTAAATCAAATTTTTTAAGCGCTTGTAAACTATTGACAAAAGTATCAACTAATTTTTGCAAACCAACGGGGTTATCGGAGTTTAATTTAGGAAATTTATGTATATTGTTCCATAGAGCTGAGGTAATGTGACGAATACTACGATATTTTTCGCGAAGTTTTGTGTATGCAAGAGCGTAATTGGCTTCTGTAAGATCGAAGTTTTTAGTGGTTAGGAGTGCCGAATCTTTTAGTGCTGATTGAAAATACGAAAATTTATCTACGTCCGACAAATCGTTATTAAGATGAACTAAACTATCAAACCGATCAATAAAACTTTCAAACAGACAACTTTCCCCATCAAACGTAGGCAGCGACAGCGGGGAGGGATACTTTTGACTTTAAAGTATCTAGCGCGGGGACAGATCAGTTCGAGGCGAAATAAATAAGAAACTAAAATACAAATAGGATACGAGAACTTACAAAAGGTTAAGATACGGTATGAAAATTAACAAAAATAAAACTAAAGTACTAGTATGCAAAGGAAGGGAAAGTAAATCAAAACTAGAATACAAATAGGTAATGAAAACTTATAAGAGATTGAAGATTTCTGTTACCTAGGAAGCCAAATAACGCAAGATGGAAAAAGTTCAAAAGATATAAAACAAAGATTAGCACAAGATCGTTTAGCATTTAACAAGTAAAAACAACAACTATGTTCCGAGACAACAAACAGAAACAAGAAAAAGATTGTTGAAAGCATGTGTGTGGAGCACAGCAATAAACGGCTGTGAAACTTGGACAGTAGGAGAAGCGGACAGGAAAAAGATATAAGCCTTTGAAATGTGGTGCTACAGACGTATGGTGAAGATGTCATGGACAGACATAATTAAGAACAAAGAGGTTCCAGAAATGGTGGGGAAACAGAACAAATATGTGGAAAACAATAAAAAATAGAAGAGATAGGATGATGTCACATACTGAGGCACGAGGGAGTACTGTAATATATATTAGAAGCAAAGGAAAGAAAAAGGACAGGTAGAGGTTGGCCTAGGTTAGACTATTGCACACAGATAGTCAAATATGTAGACTGTGGGAACTTCAAGGAAATGTATAGGTTAGTTCACAATAGAAATTAATGAAGGTACGCGTCCAAACAGTTTCAAGACAGGAAACTTAATGACGAAAAAAATAATTGTGCTTAAAGCTGTTGCTTATAATAAACAATTACAGGTGTTGGTTTTCAATATTCTCGACTATTCTTGATTGTGTGAAAGGTTCTATTGGAAAACTATTAATTCGACATATGCCTAAGTGTTGGAGGATCTTGGTAGCCGCAGGTTGCTTAACCCCTTACACATACCACTGAATATTGGTGAAATAGGGTTTATATTTAGAGCACAATAGAAGAGGCACCTAGCTATATATAACAAGAAAGAGCAACTGCAATGTTCGCAAACAACAAACATAGAAACAAGGACAAGTTTGTTGTAAGTATATGTGTGGAGTACAACACTGTATGGCTACAAAATACGTACAGTAAGAGAAGCAGACAGAAAAAGGTAGATGTCGTTTAGGATGTGGTGCTTCAGATGTATGATGATTATAACATGGACAGACAAAGTTAATAACAAAGAGGTTTTTGGAAATAGTAGGGGAAAAAATATCTGTGGAAAATAAAGAAATAGAGGAACAGAACACCTTCCAAGGCATTTAGGGAATAGTGCGGGGGTATACTACAAACAGAGATAGAAAAAAGAGAGGTAGAGGTAGACCTTGTTACGTTCAAAACCCTGCAAGTAACTTTTTCTGCATTCATTTTTTACAACAAGTTCGTTTTCCTACCATTTGAAATTATTGATATTTAATCAAGTAATTATTCTATGAAATTTTACCTTATAAAATCAAACAGCTGCTCAGAAAACTTTATGTTACAAAATAGTTGCAATGTTTCCTACCACCTGCGTGACTAGATTTTGATTAAAAGCTGCACATAAATGCACAAGTTTCTTCTAAAAAATAAGACCACTTACCACCTGCCTACATCTGCTTACAATGGGTTTGTTATCTACAAGTATACTGTTATTCTGCAGCTGTTAAGATGTTACAAAGTAACAAGATTGTTTTCTTTTGTCTAAAAATCCTTTGATAATTGCGTTATCTGCTTGTTGGCAGTTTGTATTTTGACAGCTGTTGTCTGGGAATTCTGCACACTTGGTTCTTCGGCGATATCTTTGAAAGCTAAATACCTATCCACATACATGATTCTGTCCTTATAAAATAGGGACCGTGCTTTGAAAGACAAGATTGAATACAACATCTTCTTACCGAAAATACATGTTGTAAAGCCGCACTGACGTCGCCGTGGATCAATGTAGTAAGCGTAAGACTACGGATCCCAAGGTTCTGGGTTCGAATCCCGATACGGCCGACTGCTTGAAAAATGGCAAGTGACCATTTTTCACAAAAATTACGCCCTCGTTCGGATAAGAAGGTTATTGGAGGTCCCGTGTGTGAGTGTTGTCACGCACGTTGAAGATCCCTACCTTGCCCTGAACGGCAAGGGTTCGGCAAAATTCTAAATTTCCAGGCAATAAAAAACTCGCCTCCTGGTCAATGTAGTACCTTCGGGTGGAGCATTGTAAATGTAAATGCACTGTAAAGTCGCGCTACTAGAAATTCTTTCTGTGCTAATAAAGGGTGTTTCAATAAGAGCGCAAGATTTCAGTGTTCAATAAAACATGGTTGTCTGTAGCAAAGTATTGAAATATTTGTTGATTTAGAAAACATACATTTGGGATTTATGTATGGAACAAAATATCTTGTAAATGACCGCCACAGCTCTGCTGGTATATGCGTACTCTTTTGACGAAATTTTCAATAACTTTATTGAGTACATGTGGTGGTACTTCATTGATACAGCGTCTAATTTCGGCTTTCAATGCTTCGATGGTTGCAGGCTTATTGGCATAAACCTGTCACTCCAGATAACCTCACGGCCAGAAGTCTAAAGGCGTTAAATCGCAAGAGCGTGGAGGCCAATTCTGGTCACCAAATCGAGAAATGACACGACCAGGAGCAAAGTTGTGCAAGATCGTCAATGTTTCACGGGCGGTATGACATGTAACACGGTCCTGCTGAAACCACATGTCGTCAAGATCAATAGCTTCCAAATGAGGCGCAAGAAACTGTGTTATCATAGCACGATAACGTTCGCCATTCACCGTTACTGCATTTCCTTCTTCGTTTTCGAAGAAAAATGGTCCAATTATTCCTCCAGACCATAATGCACACCATACAGTGACCCGTTGTGAATGCATTGCTTTCTGATGAATCATTCGTGGATTTTCTAAGCCTCTAATGCGACAGCTTTGTCTCCTAACTAAGCCATCGAGGTGAAAATGCGCGTCATCACTGAAAATGATTTTGTTTGCAAAATCAGCAGGTTGCTCAAGAATCCAACTGGTGAATTCTCTTCGCTGGACATGGTCTCTTGGCAGAAGTTGTTGAGTCAGTTGGATTTTGTAGACATGCAGCTGTAAATCTTTCGTCAGAATTCGCTGAAGAGTGCCTGTTAAAATGTTCAATTCTTGGGCCCGATGACGAATTGACGTCTCTGGCCTTTCTGTCACGCTCTCGTGAACTGCCGTGATGTTTTGTTTTAAACGACCTCTATGAGCTCGTATCGTGTGTTTCACATCACTAACCGAACCAGTACTTTCTTTGATTATTCTTTTCACAGTAGATGAATTAGGCACATTATTTCGACCGAATATTGATCGCACTTTACAAATTAGTTGATTACGTAGAGCGACGGTTGATTCAATAGCGATGTCATCAATATAAGTATGGTGGCGAAGTGCGAAAGCGGGTAACGGATAAGAATTCCGTTCGTCCACGGCCAATTGCTGAAGCGTGCGTATGGCAAGAAAGGGAGCACAATTGATTCCATACGTAACGGTATTTAATTTAAAATCCTGAATGGGCTGTTCAGGGGAGAAGCGCCACACAATTCGTTGATAGTCACACTGAGCGGGATTTACAAGAATTTGTCTGTACATCTGACGAGTATTGGCAGTGCCAACATAATTATGTAAACGAAATTGTAACAAAATTGCGGTAATATCGGGTTGCAACTTTGGCCCAACAAACAAGTGATCGTTTAAGGACGATTGAGACAAAATTTTACCGGAAGCGTTGAAAATAACTCGTAATTTCCTACTTTCGCTTTCGGGTTTCACAACGCAATGATGCGGGATGTAATAAGAAAAGTCCGAATAGGACCCAATAACAACAGATTGCATATGTTGAGAATCCAGATGTTCACGCATGAACGAAACGTATTGTTCGTAAACACGAGGTTACTTGAGTAGACGATTTTCTAAAGAAACAAATCGTTGTAAGGCAAGATCACAACTACCTGGAAAAAATGGTTCCTGATATCTAAACGGCAATGAGACGACATAGCGACCTTGTTTATTGCGGCAAAACGTGTCGACAAAATGTTTTTCAACAAGAGTTTCTTCAGGCGTGAAAGGTTGAGCGGCGGGGACAACTTCGACTTCCCAGAATTTAACGACAATATTTTCCAATGGGGAAGTAGAATCTGTCATACAAAACAAGCTAGTTACCTCAGAAGCGAGCGAGGAAGGTATGTTTCCCGTTAAAACATATCTAAAAATGGTATTAATAGCAACAGGTTGATCGCAATCACCCTGAATGCGACCGTCTGATAACACTTGGGGGAAAATATCCGCGTCAAGTAAGAAATCAATGGGTCCAGATTGAGCAAAGAGCGGATCAGCTAACTTGAGGGTAGCCAGATGATTGAAATGTTATAAAGAAATATTAGAAGTAGGTAAATTTTCACAAATTTTGGGAAGTACTACAGCTTGAAAATTAATAATCGGTGAAGAAACACATATTGGTTTGAGCGAAACGGCGACGGTGCCATGCTGAGCAGCAGAACGCATGGAACCTAAACCACTACGGGTAAAAGAATGTGGAGTAGTACGAAAACCTAAACGTTTCACACTACTTTGCAAAATAAAAAAAGTCATGCTGCCCGAATCGAGTAAACCTCGAAATTGCTGTAAAGAACCAGATATTACAGCAATTTCAACTTGAACGGTGGAAAGTAAAACAACTGAAGGTATAGCTAAAGAATTAAATAAAACGGCATTTGAAGTAGACGGACCACTACAGCTAAACGAATTCGATGATTCCTCAGAGGCACAAGGAGTGGAAGGCCTGTAGCGGTTTTGAATAGCGGGAGTAGTGCGAGTTGATACCTTAGAGGCGGCGGTGTCCGGGCTCAAGCGAGCTTGGTCAGTAGCAGCAAAAGCGGATTTAGACGAAACGCGATCGAAGTGCAAGAGCGAATGATGACGTTGATTGCATTGGCGGCATGGAAAAGTAGACTGACATTTATTTAAAATGTGAGAATTGCTAAGACAATTAATACAAAGATGTTGGTTTTTTGTAAAATTGTAGCGATCTTGCGACGAAAGTTTAACGAAATCATTACAGCGATAAAGATTGTGATCTTGTTTGCAAATCGGACATTTATTGACATTAGGCTTTGTCTGTGCTAACATGGAAACAGCGGAGCGAGGCTTAGACGGGTTGCTGTAACGAATAACTTTGTTTAAATCAGTTTTATGATTTAACGACAAATTCCATAAGGATTTACACGTATTTTCCAGATAAGCAATTAACTTTTATAAGATGGGATAGCGGTCGGATCTTGATCCATTTCAAAACTACGAGCAGTGTGTACATCTAAGCAATTAAAGATCATTTGTACAATAATAAAATCCCATTGCTCTAAGGGTAAATCAAATTTTTTAAGCGCTTGTAAACTATTGACAAAAGTATCAACTAATTTTTGCAAACCAACGGGGTTATCGGAGTTTAATTTAGGAAATTTATGTATATTGTTCCATAGAGCTGAGGTAATGTGACGAATACTACGATATTTTTCGCGAAGTTTTGTGTATGCAAGAGCGTAATTGGCTTCTGTAAGATCGAAGTTTTTAGTGGTTAGGAGTGCCGAATCTTTTAGTGCTGATTGAAAATACGAAAATTTATCTACGTCCGACAAATCGTTATTAAGATGAACTAAACTATCAAACCGATCAATAAAACTTTCAAACAGACAACTTTCCCCATCAAACGTAGGCAGCGACAGCGGGGGGAGGGATACTTTTGACTTTAAAGTATCTAGCGCGGGGACAGATCAGTTCGAGGCGAAGATTGGCTGCTAAACAGCTTGAAATAGAGCGCTTTTATTTGGAAATATTTGTTATCAAAACGTTTACGTATACCGTCTTCCACTTCAAATTGTTCATCAGTGTTACCGGCGGAAGAAATTGCACCTACTATCCAATTATGATGTGAAGGAAAATTTTCTCTAACGGTTTCCAAAGATTCATACTCTGCGCGAAATAAATCTAAAAAGGCTGGTTCGACGGTACATTTTTGAGCGATTTCAAACATTTCCTCTAGCGAATTGATTGCGATATTACGTAGAAAACCATTACGCTTCAAGTTTTCTGCCATAGTTAGAAATAAAATGAATACAAAAGCGGATGAAATAAGAACGAGAACTTGACGATTTTATAAAAACCTGGCGGCGATGACAAATACGTAACCTATTGCAAAGTAGATAACAAATCCTCGTAAACAACTCAAACGATACGAATTATGCTAATTAACTGTCAATGCTTTGAAGAGCGGTATAATTAATTATCTGAGTTTGTTGTTTACTCAAATCCGGCAAAAGTTAACCAAATGTAAAATGCGGTAACAAAACTACGATAGCTAACTAGGAGAGAAAAATGGACTATATAAAATTTAAGTGATAATTTAACAAACAACATATAATTAATGGTTTTAATCAGTTCAAACGTTTACTAAAAGCACTCACCTGGTGTTTATGAAGCCGTGCCAACGAAAAAAACGATGTAGCATCTATTCTGCTTTTTGGGGGTGTAGCGAAGCACATTTATCACGACAGCGGTTCTGAAGAAAAACGGTTCATAATTAGGAGTTTTGCGTAAACATGTAAACCAGCGATGCAGACTGTTCGAACGACAAATCGATTCTCCTTTGCTTCGTGGATTTTCCAGTCACTAGACTGTTCTTATACATGCAAAATAACACAGGGTTTTATCATTCGCGGCACTTGTTGGCGTGTACTTGTAGTAAACATGGAAATTTACTCTAACAAATTTAAATATCCCGAGGCGGACGTAAATAATCAACAAACTCAATAGAAAATAAAATGTAGCTATAAATTATTTACAATATAAACGGAACACTTATCATTTGCTGTTATTACTTATGATTATCCGATAAATTGGTACCACCACGTTACAAAACTTACATGCACAATGCACGAACGACTATGTAATTATTGTATAAATTAAAAATTAGTCAATCAAAGTTTGTGTTATAGTCCATTTTACTGTTTCTCTTGTCTTATCAACGTAAACCACTTACTTATAAATTTAAAGCTAGTTGACACTTGATTAATTTAAGTTAGGATGTATAAGTTTAATGTTACAATGTTTCTTGAGGAGGTGCACCTCACAATGCAGCATGTATATATAACTTATGTATATTTTTTTTCTTAGAAGTACTGTATAGGACATGTGTTATTTTCTTTTGTATATATTTAAGGTGAAGCGTTAAGTAAGTATTTAGATTATAAGATGTTATATTTACTTAACAATTTTATATTTTTATGTTGTGACGCTTTGTTTGCCATCACGTAACAAACGATTACGCAAATTATTAAACTCTTTGTTATGTTGTAAATGCCTTTCGAGATTGGAAGTTCAAAATATAGTTTCGCAGAGGTTTCCAATGTGTTCCTTTTATTTCACTCACGCTCCTCTACGACGTTTTTGAGCTAGCCCAAATTCTACCATTTTGTCCCCGTTTTGTTGCGGTATTTGGCGTAAACGATTTTTTTTACAGATTCTTGCTGTTTTCTTTCGAGTTTGCGCGGAATACCGTAACAACCTAGATCAGACTATTGCACGCAGATAGTATAAGATATAGGCTGTGCAAATTTCAGGAAAATGTGTAGGTTAGCTCAGAATAGGAAACAATGAAGGTATGCGTCTAACCAGTTCCAGGACTGAAGACCTAATGATGATCTAAATAAAGGATCTTCTGAATGTTGATGTTACTTCATACTGGAAATGTCATAAGAAGCTTTTGGCGATCACGTAACCCTCGTAAGCAAATAGAAATTGACTTTTTACTACGAATGGAGAATAGCGTAGCCTTCCAGGAAAAGAAGTGAATGCTTGTTAGTGGTGTCCTGCAGTGTTGGGCTACTGATATGAGTGCTGCAAGGAAGATTTTACTTTTATTTCTATTATCTACAATTTCTTATCTTAAATTGATTTTTTCCACGAGTAGAACCGCGGAACTTAAAAGTAAAAAGGATCATCGTCCTCTGAAGATTGAAACTATTTGTTTGCTTAAAAGAAACATTGACTGCAGTTGTAATTACTCTACTGTTTTATTGTGATATATTCTTTATCTAAAATCGATATTTAGTTCCTATTTTATCTTTATCGGTTTCAAATTTAAGTACTACGCAGTGTGGCGTAGTCTACAAGCATTAAAATATTAACCCTAAGTATGTAATAATATGATACTTTTAATCTATCAATTTACTTTTAATTAAAATCTTCCATTTTAAAAGCTTAAGAGTTCGAAAGTAATAAGGGTGAAACGCACTTCTAATATAAAAAAATCCAAAGTCTGATTTTCATAGACGTTTTCGTAAACTTTTTATTAAACTAATGTAACGTAAACATATAAATTGTATCTGTCTTTCAGCTAAGCGATCTAGGCTATATAAAATATGTACAAATGCGTATTACACGTGACATACAATTTTAGTTTGCAAAAGTAGCATAAAATTTAACGAAAGTCATAAATCTTCAAATTTTACATAGAAAACATAATTGGCATCGTGAAAGAAAGTTATATTGGAAACGAAGGTTACTTAGAGCTAATGCAACCTAGCGCAAGAAACAACTAGTGCAGGAATAGGGTTACGGTATTCTATGCAGACAAAAAACAGTAAAATAGAAAAAATCGCCTACACCGAATACCGCAACAAAAACAGAGACAGAATGATAGAATCGAACTCCAAAAGGATTAAAATTCGGGTTAGCTCACAAACATCGTAGAGTGGGATGGGTGATATAGCAAGAAAAAAATTTGAAACCTCAGTAAGAAACTATATTACAACATGTAAGTAAAACATACAGTCCTAAAAGAATATTTACAAACGTCGAAAACACATATTTACGTAGTCGTTTGTTTTAACGTGAGGTACACAAATCGTCAATTTACATTAATACAGTATAAAACTAAACATTTAAAAATATCGAGAATAAAATCTTATTTAGCGAAATACAAGAATACTTACAACATGTCCAGCCCTAAATAAGTATAAGAAATACAGTAATATCTTCATTAGGAAGCACACCTCGTAAGATTTAAGAACATACAATTATGAATAATAATGGTACCACAAGTAAAATAGAACCTGTAGAGGTGGAACCAGCAATGAGGGACCCCTCAGACAACCAAAACATATTCATGGAGGTGGATCAGACCAGGGATGCAAGTCCGCTTGCAAGATCGGTGTCTGATACACTAGACACGAAAAAAACAATAAAGAAACTTGCAGGCACTAGACTGCAAGAAAAGAGGCTTTCGGGTGCTCAGCGTAAGAAGCTGAGGTAAGCCAAGAAAGTCGAAGCTGGAACTTGGACGGAGTCACACCCGTCCACAAAGAAGGTGTCGGTGCAAAAGAGGCCGGAGGCAGTAAAAGACCTCGTTCAGAGACTTCCACACCGACACCAACTAGAGGCGCTGGGTAAAACGAGACAGTGCCTATTCGGGTGACCAAAGTTAGACCCGAAGGAAGTCGATATCCTCTCATCAAGTAACATGTACTCTGTAATTCAGGGTGCAGACTTTGCAGATTGGGTATAATACTTGACCAGGTCAGTACAATAAGCCTTTTAGGCTGCAGTGCGGCGGAGCCGTTTGGCAGACGCATCCGTCAGGGGGTGTGGTTTTAGTGGGTATGCCGCAAGGAGAGTTCCACACTTCGGCTATAAAAGCTTTCCATTCCACTGGGTTCGGATAACTATAAAGAAAAACAGTTAACATCGCGTAAGTAGATAAGGTACCTTCGTTCTAGGACAAAATCGTTAATTTTTACATGTATTTTCCTATAAGAAAATCTAAGGTTCATTTTGCACTTTTTTGTACCCAACATTAAAATCCACATAAGAAGGCGTTGAAGATCAATTCAGGTCACTTTTCGGCCTAACACCCAGATGGAAAGTCTATTACATTCAGTTTTTAAGAATAGGTTAACACTATTATAAACTATATAAAATTTTATTGAGGTAAAATATTTACAATCAATATTATATATTTGTAATAAGTATTATATTTCTTCTTGCTCCATAATCGAATAATGTCCAACAGGTAGTGTTGCATATGAACTAGGAAGTAAGTGGTGTTTATCATTATGCGGGCTTAGGGTAATATTCTCCTGAGCAATAGTGTGAACCTGATGCTTGGATGATTGAATTAGATTCTGCGTTACCAATATTTCCTTGTAATCTTCTATAAAGTCGACAGAATCTTCAAACGTAATTCTATTCTTTAATGCCGAACTTTTAATTCCTTTAATTATCTTTGTAACACCAACGTCTCGGATGCCGGGTGATTCTTCCTCTTCTCATAAGAGTACAGCTTCTCGGCTGTCTTAAAAATCCTCGTCGCATACATCTTTGATCGTAACCCAATAAAATCTATTATAAATTGCCCATTATTTTCATCCTTCATCTTACCCAATACTTTTTTGATAATTAGCGGAATTCCATAATTGTTGTTGACAGGATAGTCGGAAGTATCGAAACGTTGCTAACAGTCTCGTTTCATAGCTTCATAAGGATCATAGTTTATTATTTTATAAACTAAAAGCGGTTTGCAGTCCCTACGGGACTGCTGTGAGCGCCTCTGCTCGCTTTGCGTTCCGCCCACGTTGCGCCCCGCCCACTCTGCGCCTCGACCACGTTGCGCCTTGCTCAATTTGTGCCCCACCCACTATGCACCGCCACTTTGCGCACCGACTGCTATGCGTACCAATCCACTTTGCGTCCCGCCCATTTTGCGCCAATATTTATGCCCTGCCAATTTGCGTCCCGCCCACTTTGCGTTAGGTCAGAGCGGTTAGGTGAGAGAAGTTAGATCAGAGCGATTAGGTCAGAGCTGTTAGGTCAGAAGAGTTAAGTCAGTGCGGTTATGTCAGAGTGGTTAGGTTAAAGCGGTTAGGTCACAGAGCGGTTAGACCAGAGCGGTTAGGTCAGAGCGGTTGGGTCAAGCGGTTAATTCAGAGCGGTTAGGGAACCACCGGGAACAATTGAAAACGATTGGAAACAATTGGAAAAAATGGGGAACAATTGGGAACAATTGGGAACAATTGGGAACAATAGGGAACAATTTGGAACAATTGGGAACAATTGAGAACAATTGGAAACAATTGGGTATAATTGGGTATAATTGGGTATAATTGGGAACAATTGGGAATGATTGGGAATAATTGGGTACAATTGGGAACAATTGGGAACAAATGGGAACAATTGGAAACATTAGGAACAGTTGGGAACAACTGGAAACAATTGGAAACAAATGCAAACAATTGGCAACAATTGGGAACAACTGGGAGCAATTGTAAACCGTCCGTAACAATTGGAAACCGTTCGGAATCGTTCAAAACCGTTCTGAACCGTTCTGTACCGTTCGAAACCATTTGGAACAGTTCGAAACAGTTAAAAACAGTTCGAAACAGTTCGGATCAGTTCAGATAAGTTCGGATCAGTTTGGAATAGTTCACAACAGTTCGAAACAGTTAGGCAAAGACAGTTAGAATAAGACAGTTATCTAAGACAGATGCTAAGACAGTTAGGGTAAGGCGGTTAGGCTAAGACGGTTAGGTTAAAACAGTTAGCTATAAGCAGTTAGTTTCAGACAGTTAGGTTAAGAAAGTTAGTTTAAGACAGTTAGGTTAAGGCAGTTACCTATAAGCAGTTAGTTTACGCCAGTTAGGTTAAGACAGTTAACTTTAGGCAGTTGGTTTAAGACAGTTAGGTTAAGACAGTTAAGTTAAGACAGTTAACTTTAGGCAGTTAGTTTAAGACAGTTAGCTTAAGACAGTTACGTTAAGACAGTTAGGTTAAATCGGTTATGTTAAGACAGTTAGCTGTAGGCAGTTAGTTTAAGCTAGTTAGTTTATGACAGTTAGGTTAAGATAGTTAGGTTAAGATAGTTAGATTAAGACAGTTAACTATAGGCAGTTAGTATAAGACAGTTAGGTTAAGACAGTTAGGTTAAGACAGTTACGTTAAGGCAGTTAGGTTAAGACAGTTAAGATTAGACAGTTCGCCTGAGATAGTTAGGCTAAGACCTAAGACAGACAGGCAAAGACAGTTAGACAAAGACGGTTATGCTAAGTCAGTTAGGTTAAGCCAGTTAGGTTAGGACATTTAGCTTACGACAGTTAGGTTAAGACAGTTACGTTAAGACAGTTAACTTGAGGCAGTTAGTTTAAGACAGTTAAGTTTAGGCAGTTAGGTTAAGACAGTTAGGTATAAACAGTTAGTTAAGGACAGTTAGGTGGAGACAGTCAGGTTAAGACAGTTAGGTTAAGACAGTTAACTTGAGGCAGTTGGTTTAAGACAGTTAGGTTAAGACCGTTAGGTTCGGTTAGGTTTAGGCAGTTAGCTACAGGCAGTTAGTTTAAAACAGTTAGGTTAAGACAGTTAAGATTATAGCTTTTGCGGTTATATTAAAGGATTTTTCTTATTAGGTTTTTACTCCTATGTGACCATCTGTAAGGCACAAGGATGTTTGACGAGGATTTTCAGTAAGTGTAAAGAGTCCACGGCCAGTTTCGGTGGAAAATGGCTCGTAGATGAGGAAACCTCAAAAGGCTAAGCGGCTAGTCGAGATGTTTGCTCTGGGTAGAACATGAGCTGTGGGTCGGGGTTGGACTGCGACCAAAAATGTAAAGAATATGGCGCCACCGAATTTTTATATACGAAGAAGACCTTACTTAAGTTCCTTGTATAAGGTGAATGCGGAAACCTTTACTCAATTACCGCTATACAATATATTACTGAAACACAATCCTTAAAGTTTTCTTACCTTATGGCTCGATATTGACCTTTATAGATGCACTGCTACACCTGTAAACAGATTAAAACAAAGATAGCACTGTTTGTGCATTTATATCCAAAATTTAATAATTATTTCGAATCAACCCTCATTCATTCCAATTAATAATCATAGTCTTGACCAAATAAAAATCTATTCCTTCAGTATTTAGTAAGTTATTTACAAGACATCTTCTTTAAATAAGTTTGATTAAATTAAATTATTGAAAGATATGTACATAGGTACTTGATAGTATCAGTATTTCTCACAGATAAAACATGATAATTTTATATTAGCAATGTCTAGCAAAAATTTATTCTCAAATGAATGAGTATGAGTTTCTTTTCTTTTCTTTAAATTACAACTTCGGTTGGTTTTAGTAGCACTACTTAACCTCACATCTATGATTAAATATTCCACCTAGCAATTAGTAAAATGTAAAAATTTAATTCTCTAAGATTTGAATAAATTATGTTTCAAATAATCAAATTAATTTTCTTTAAATATAGAATTTAACTTTTCCTATCTTTATAATGACATCTGTCGTAAATTAATTGTATTAATAAAAAGATTTAATGTGAAACTTTACAGGTTCCTGTTGCTTAATTTGAAAAATAACTAGTCTGTCATTCACCTAATGAACTTGAACTTTACCACGTGATCAAACAAAAATTTATTTGTCTGCTATACCCAATTCTACAGCTGACGTATAGGAAAGCAATCTACATACCAGATGTTAATCCGATGGAAAAATACCTGCTAGGTATATGGGCCATACCCGGAATTATAATTGATGATTTATAATTCGCTTGTTTCAGCAACTAGAATACAAGAATCTCCAATTCCATACAACCAAATTAGCTGCATACTGAAAATCCAAACACAACATCACGGCGTCCACATTAAATAATTGAAGCACGCCAATTCGACATTTGTACAAAGGTTAAACTTCACTAGATACTGATAAATTTTCATTTCTTGTCCAAATAAATTAGTTATATTTCTTAAATTTCAAACTAAGATGTACAAATTATCCTAAATTGCACTAAAAATATTGATTTAGTAAGGCTATAAATTCAGTACTACTTACTGTTAACCAAAGGCCATTCAAACAAATTAACGTCTCGTCAATTGTGAGCTAATTCCAGCAAGTGTGGACATAAAAATGCGCGTCGCCGAGACGATACCATTTCAAGAAAACAATTTAATTTTTATATGCTTCCAACACGTGGACTGAATCAACGTCATGATCCTTGAGTTCAAGGAACAATTGACCTCTTCTAACGACAGCTGAGTTGGAAGTGATAAGATGACGTGGGTCGCCGCCTGACAACAAGCTTAATATTACAATCATCTAACAGAGGGAACTCATGATGACACTAACAAAAGGCATCTTTTGTCACCGCATAATTTAAAATTTTACACTTTCAAATTGAAAGCTAATATTGTTTTCGACAATATGTACTATTTATTTCGTAAATTGTGTAGCATTATTATACTTAAGTTGGTTATTATTAAATTAAATAAGTTAGATATCTGTGAAAATATTGTCAGAAAATAAAATTGTTACAAGATAAGACAGTTAACTTTAGACAGTTAGTTTAAGACAGTTAGGTTAAGACAGTTGACTTTAGGCAGTTACTTTAAGACAGTTAGGTTAAGACAGTTACGTTAAGACAGTTAGGTTAAGCCAGTTAGGTTAGGACAGTTAGCTATAGGCAGTTAGTTTAAGACGGTTAGCTTAAGTCAGTTAGGTTAAGATAGTTAGGTTAAGACAGTTAGCTTAAGACAGTTAACTATAGGCAGTTAGTTTAAGACAGTTAGGTTTAGACAGTTAGGTTAAGAGAGTTAGCTTAAAACAGTTACGTTAAAACAGTCAAGCTAAGACAGTTAGGATAAGGCAGTTAGCCTATGATAGTTAGGCTAAGACAGATAGGCTAAGGCAGATAGGCTACGACAGTTAGGCAAAGACGGTTAGGCTAAGTCAGTTAGGTGAAGCCAGTTAGGTTAGGACAGTTAGTTGAAGACAGTTAGGCTAAGACAGTTACGTAAAGACTGTTAACTCTAGGCAGTTAGTTTAAGACAGTTAGGTTAAGACAGTTGGGTTAAGAAAGTTAGGTTAAGACAGTTAGGTTAAGACAGTAAATTTTAGGCAGTTTGTTTAAGACAGTTAGGTTAAGACAGTTAGCTATAGGCAGTTAGTTTAAGACAGTTAGGTTAAGCCAGTTAGGTTAAGATAGTTAACTTTAAGCAGTCAGTTTAACACAGTTAGGTTAAGATAGTTAGGTTAAGCCAGTTAGGTTAAGACAGCTAGCTATAGGCAGTTAGTTAAAGACAGTTAGGTTAAGACAGTTAACTTTAAGCAGTTAGTTTAAGACAGTTAGGTTAAGACAGTTAGGTTAAGAGAGTTAGGTTAAGACAGTTAGGTTAAGACAGTTAGGTTAAGACAATTAACTTTAGGCAATTAACTTTAGGCAGTTAGTTTAAGACAGTTAGTTTCAGACAGTTAGGTTAAGAAAGTTAGGTTAAGACAGTTAGGTTAAGACAGTTAACTTTAGGCAGTCAGTTTAAGACTGTTAGGTTAAGACAGTTTGGTTGAGACAGTTAGGTTAAGAGAGTTAGATTATGACAGCTAGGTTAAAACAGTTAGGTTATGCCTGTTAACTTTAGGCAGTTAACTTTAGGCAGTTAACTTTAGGCAGTTTGTTTAAAACAGTTAGGTTAAGACAGTAAGGTTAAGACAGTTAGGTTAAGCCAGTTAGGTTAAGATAGTTAGGTTAAGAGAGTTACGTTAAGACAGTTAGGTTAAGACAGTTAACATTAGGCAGTTACCTTTAGGCAGTTAGTTTAAAACAGTTAAGTTAAGACAGTTGGGTTATGGCAGTTAGGTTAAGACAGTTAGGTTAAGACAGTTAACTTTTGGCAGTTTGTTTAAGACAGTTAGGTTAAGACAGTTAGCTATAGGCAGTTAGCTTAAAATAGTTAGGTTGACAGTTAGATCTACTCGCATAATATTAAGAGAACACAGAGTACATGTTCGCTACATATCCTTAGGGAGCTGTCCTTATACAGATAGAATCGTGGGGTTGTTGAGATTTTCTGTACCGTACTCTTTCCGCAATGATAGGCCAGGTTGAGTCCTGCACTGTTTAAGGAATATTGTATTAAAGGTAGGGTTACTTAATAAAGTAATTTTATTTCAAACCTTCCCACCTTAACGCCATCATCATATTTGCATTATGTGTTGGTAATACAATATAGGGATTATGAGTCACCGCCACTAGACTACTAGATGATGAATCCAGATGTTGTCAAGAGGCAGCGTTCGTTGATCCACAGGTAGGTTACAACTACCCTATCTGAATTATATTTTACTCTACATTACTATTATTTGTTAATACCGCGTCATATCTCTTGGATACTTACTATTCTTTAGTAAGAGGTAAAAAGTTTCATCTCAAGAGCGGATCAGTAATAGATTAAAAGGAATATAAGAAAAGAACTTGATAATTTACCACAAAGCGAGCTTTAAGAATACCTTTTGTAAATCTCCTAGTTTGCAAAACTCTGCATCCTAGAAAATTCTTTAAAAGTTTTAAAAATTTTAAGACCTGTTGCTATTATCAAACGAATACATTCAGATAATTTCCTTCGTTTAAAATATCAATTTTATTTACAGTACACTTTTTAAAAAGTGATCACCGAGGTTGAAGACTAAGTGTTTATCCTGTCATTTCAAAGTTTTATATCCCGAATAACAAATTTTGGTCGTTTATTGAAACTTAAGGTGGTTGCGAGCCCGGAACGTCAATCACCCAGGAATCGATTGAGCTCAAGCTCTTTGTAGTGTCGGACCGTTATTAGGTTTCCTTGTACACTAATAACTTTGAGCGGCAATGCTTTTGCTCCGTTAGCTTCGGAAAGCAAACAACTAAATTGTTCTTCATTTTGATACGAATTTATATGTTGTTTTATAGATTTAGTTGGGTAGATGAATGGAAGAGTAACGTATACAAAAATTATTTAAATTTACTCAAATCGGCGATTTTAAAGGATTGAATTCTTTAGTTGTCTAAAACTTTGAAATGTTTTCCATAATCGCTGAAAAGTTCGTTTTATTTAGATAGAGCAGTGTAATGTAATGAGGCTAAGATGAGGTTTGATTAGGGTTGACATGATGTGGTTTCTGATTAAGCGCTGATATTATTAACCACGCGACGCGACGCGACGTAAATCTCAACGTTGATGACACGCACCATGTTCATTTTGAATCCATTTGGATAATTCAACAACTATGATTTACACAACCGAAAAAGCTTACTTTTATTACTTGCAGCAGAGAGCACTCGGAATTATGTTGCTAATCTTATGGCTTGATCTCCATCCCTTGCGGAAGTTTTCGGTACACAAGACCCAAATCCGTAGTTTGCGTAACCTGTTGTGCTCTAGGCATCTTAGTATGAGTCCATATACAAATAGCACTGGACCTTGAAACTTTCTTGCAATCTTTCGCCCACCAATCGTGCAAACTGTTCGTCATCTTCATTTAGAAACGATTGAATAGTTAGGAGAAATTAACGTTACTCACTCAATAGATAGCGACAGACGATTTATAAAGCAACACCACGATATTATTACCCAACAATTTGCATCTCACGCCGTTCTTGTGTTCAGTGGTATTATAGGATGAAGGGTGGTTCTGTGGCGTAGTTCGTATGCGTGTGACTACTACGCCCAAGGTTCCGGGTTCGAATCCCGAAACGGTTCGCTTGAAAAATATTAAGCGAGCATTTTTCACAAAAATACGCCTTTGTTCAGTTGAGAGGTAAAATGGAGGTCCCGTGTGTGAGTGTTGTTACGCACGTTAAAGATCCCTACATTGCTTGGAACAGCAAGGTTTCCACAAAATTCCAAATTTTCCAGGTAAAAAAAACTCGCTTCCTGGCCAATGTAGTACCTTCGGTCGGAGCATTGGAAAATTACATGTAGAAGTATTAGAATGAAGGCGGCTTCGTGGTGTAGTTGGTATGCATGTGACTACCATGCCCAAGTTCCCGCTTTCGAATCCCGACACGGTCCGCTTGAAAAATGTTACGCGATCATTTTTCACAAAAATACGCCCTCGTTCGAATGAAAGGTAAGATGGAGGTCCCGTGTGTATGTTGTCACGCACGTTAAAGATCCCTACTTTGCTTGGAACAAGAAGGGTTCGGCAAAATTTAAAATTTTTCAGGTAAAAAAAAACTCGCTTCCTGGACAATGTAGTACCTTCGGGTGGAGCATTGCAAAATCACATGTAAGGTATTAGGATGAAGGGGCAGCTTCGTGGCATAGTTGGTATGCGTGTGACTACTATGCCCAGGATCCCGAGTTCGAATCCCGACACGGTCCGCTTGAAAAACGTTAGGCGATCATTTTTCACAAAAATACGCCCTCGTTCGAATGAAAGGTAAGATGGAGGTCCCGTGTGTATGTTGTCACGTATGCTAAATACCCTAACATTGCTTGGAACAAGAAGGGTTCGGCAAAATTCAAAATTTTCTAGGTAAAAAAAACTCGCTTCTTGGCCAATGTAGTACTTTCGGGTGGAGCATTGGAAAATCACATGTAGAGGTATTAGAATAAAGGGACAGCTTCGTGGCGTAGTTGGTATGCGTGTGACTAGTATGCCCAAGGTCCTAGTTTGAATTCCGACACGGTCCGCTTGAAAACGTAAGGCGAGCATTTTTCACAAAAATACGCCCTCGTTCGAATGAAAAGTAAGATGGAGATCCCGTGTGTCTGTTGTCACGCACGCTAAAGACCCCAACCTTGCTTGGAACAAGAAGGGTTCGGCAAAATGCAAAATTCTTCAGGTAAAAAAAAACTCTCTTCCTGGACAATGTAGTACCTTCGGGTGGAGCATTGGAAAATCACATGTAGAAGTATTAGGATGAAGGCGGCTTTGTGGCGTAGTTGGTATTCGTGCGAGTACCATGCCCAAGTTCCCGCTTTCTAATCCGGACGCGGTCCGCTTGAAAAATGTTAGACGAGCTTTTTTCACAAAAATACGCCCTCGTTCGGATGAGAGATAAAATGGAGGTTCCGTGTGTGAGTGTTGTCATGCACGCTAAAGGTCCCTACCTTGCTTGGAACAGCAGCGTTCGGCAAAATTAAAAATTTTTCAGGTAAAAAAAAATTGCTTTCTGGCCACTGTAGTACCTTCGGGTGCAGCATTGGAAAATCACATGTAAGGCATGAATATGATGGGAGGCTCCGTGACATAGTTGGTATGCGTGTGACTGCTATGCCCACGGTCCCGGATTTAAATACCGACACGGTCCGCTTGAAGAATGTTGGGTGAGCATTTTTTACAAGAATACGCCCTCGTTCGGATAAGAGGTAAAATGGAGGTCTTGCGTGTTAATGTTGTTATGCACGTAAAAATTCCTACCACGCTTAAAACAGCAAGGGTTCCGCAAGATTCCAAATTTTCCAGGTAAAAAAACTCGCTTCCTGGCCAATGTAGTATTTTTGGGTGGAGCATTGAAAAATCAAATGTACGGTATGAATATAATGGGCGGCTCCGTGGCGTAGTTGGTATGCGTGTGACTAGTATGCCCAAAGTCCTGAGTTTAAATACCGACACGGTCCGTTTGAAAAATGTTAGGCGAGCATTTTTCACAAAAATACGCCCTCGGTCGGATGAGAAGTAAAATGGAGGTCTTGTGTGTTAATGTTGTTATGCATGTAAAAATCCCTACCTTGCTTAGAACAGCAAGGGTTCGGCAAAATTCCAAATTTTCCAGGTAAAAAAAGGCTGGCTTCTCGGCCCGGGGTATGTGAAGGGGGTTAAGGGCGCGATAGTATCCCTCTATTTTCATAACACAAACTAATTTTAAAATAGCCACCTTTGTGGTATAGCTTTCGCATGATAGAGGGAACTACTTTATTTTAACTTTAGTAGTTTAGTGGTTCGTTTCCAAATTAGGCAAATAACGGTTGCTAGGATACGACACGATGCTGGTTTATTTTCTCCATTCCTGTAACTATTCGTCGTAAATGACCTTCAGCGAATTCGAACTTGTTGAACAGCAAGCAAAGCGTTAGGTACATAGTGCATTCTAATAATAGCCAAGATCGTTTGCCAAAACAAATTTGTATTGTATTGTATTATTTCATTTATGTGCCTATGGTATTCGCTAATTTTTATTGTTCATAGAATGACATTTTGTTATTATTATAAACAAACATTTAATGCTTTATTTAGTGTGGGTGTATTTGCGCTTGAGGGTAAGTATATTCTAAAATTCTTATACTTTGTGGATAGACAGAGAAGTAATGGACAAAATTAATTATATATTTCATTCGATTTTGAAAATGCGTGTTCAAATATTGACATTAATTTTTGTAGATTTCATTTAGTCGAGCAACTACTGTCTTCTTGAATAAATAAATTATTTGTTTTGCATACATTATTTTATCAAAATATTCATTATTTAATTTATGACACCGAATGGTGAAAATGACAGAAACTGGGTACACTAATTTTTTTTGTCCTATATAAATCAGTTTAAAAACGACATGAACCCTATTTATAATTTAAGTAGTCCCTTAAAAATGTCCTATCATGTTGTGATTATTTAGGGTACCAAAACTTTATAAAATCCTTTTAAAATTTATTGAGATCCAGCCTAATAGATTTTGCAAAATCTTACTTTGAAGAAAAAACAATGTTTTGAAATTTCTGGCGAAAATATAACTATTACTAATAACATGAAAAGTCGTTAGATTTCAAATTTTTCTCACAATTATACACCAATTTAGGAGAATTACAGTCGCTTACTTTTCTTTTCCAAACTTAAATAAGAAAACACCTATTTCTAAAAAATTTGAAATAATGTCCTAGGACAAAATGTTCAACTGATTCTAAAAATGTACAAAACTATAGGGTGTATAGTTTATACAGTACTTTTCACTTCTAGTCAGACCGTAAATAATTTGAAATTTACAATTATTTCAAAAAATTTGTACTCCCGCTTTGTCTTGTACAAGCCTTTCAAATTTCAAATATTTATCTGAAATACGAAAAAAGTTACAGTATACTTACGTCCTGTTGTCGCCTGGTGTAAAGTTTCTTTTATTTACGTTTTTAAATTTTTCAGATGGGTAAATATAAGAAGGGGTATAACCAAAATCCAGTTGTACCAGAAAATGATCGTCCAAGTATATAGCAGCCCGCTTAAGATGGCTGAAAATGCAACAATTACCGCTGTAAGTTATAATACATTCAGAAATGTAGCTAGGATATCTATGTGGCTATTTATTTTGGAATATAAAATCCAAAAACAATGAAAGTATATCTATTTAAATGTCGCATATCCACCCACAAGAATTATACATTCTTCAGATGCCACAAATTACTCGACTCTCCACTTATGACTATTTGGAATTTATAAATATGATAATGCAAACTAAAAATATAAGTGTTTTCGCATTCTTCATAGAACTAAGTTAGTGTGATTACCCTGAAATTATGACGTAGAAAAAAATTACTTAGTATTTTCTCAATGAATAGTTTTAAATGTACGTGAGAATAGCACATCTGTACTGTATTAGTAATACTCATCAAATTTGTAGGGTACATACATAACAATAACATTTACATTTTTCCTCGTTGAATTTTGATAGCTGTGTTTTACAAAATATTATTAATTTTTTTCTAAAATTCTATAGGATTTCATAAGCTTTAGATTGTTTTTGACAACAATGCGAATAATTTTTGTGCTATTTTGAACGCAGTAAGCTCTCGGATGTGTCATATGATTTTTAATTTAATTATTGAGTACTGACACTAAAAATGAGTAATTTTGCCTCACCTGCAAACAATGGTTCAAGCCTTCTAACTACACTGGTTATGCCCCTGTCACATTATAATTTCACAAATACACATATTAATTAGATGTCATAATAAAACCCAAACTTTTTCAGTTTGAAATCAACATCAGATAATTTAGACAAGCCTGGCCCATCAGGTTTGCAAAGATTACCTGAGGTAGTTAGTAATCCAAGTACTTTATCTGAAGAAACTTCCGAGCCAGAAACATTGAAGTCGTAGACTGAGACAGAGTATGCTAATTTGTATAAATAATCTAAATTATTATATCATTATATTTCATATTTAGTGAAATGTGAAAAATCAACCTAGGAAAGGTCACATACACTTCCAGATAATTGATCATTTATACCAGAAGCAGACTATAATAGGTAATACAAATTGCTATTTGTATTTCATATCCATGTCGGAAACTATGTATAGGTAGGAAATTTATCTACAGGGTGATACATTTAGTATGTCAAAATTTACAGGGTGATACATTTAGTATGTCAAAATTAGCTATATATATATATATATATATATATATATATATAGCTAATTTTGACATACTAAATGTATATATATAGCTAATTTTGACATACTAAATGTATCACCCTGTAGATAAATTAAGAACTCCTTTTTGATCGATTCGAGCTTTCAAAAATTTTATTTTCTTCTTCAGGAAACTGCAAATATGTGTAATTACAAGATGTAATTAAAAAGTTTACTTACGATCTAGAGTCTAATTTTAAATGTAAGAAACATGAAACTATTTTAACGAAAATGACTATTTTAGGGTTGACATTTTAAGCTAATGACATGTACTCGATGAATAATTAAAACGGGATAGTTATTGCATTACAATGAGGTTCATTAATAAATAAATCTAAAATACATTTATGGATATAAGGGGTGTTGTTATGAAAATTAAATAAGTAATATGATTAAATTATGATTGTAGACATGTAATAAACTAAGATAATAGCTGCAAGGAAATTTGTTTAATAAATTAATCAATTGTAGGGTTGTTGGTATTCTTTATTATTGATAATAAATATGAATAAATATTATTTAAATTTTGTGTATCTGTCCTTTTGTTTAGTGGAAGATCTTGTAGTGAAATAGCAACCATTTCGAGAAACAAACGTTTTTTGTAATTATCTGCTTTGAAAATAATTTTAGTGTTGTTGTAATTAAAAGTGTGACCAGTTTATATAGCGTGTGACACTAATGCACAGGTTATGATTTTTCGATTAGAATCACTTTTGTGAGAAGTAATTCTGGCGGAGAGCCATCTAGATGTGTGTCCCACATATTTGCCATGACAGCTCTGACATGGTATTTGGTATATTTTAGTGGTTTATTTGATTTTATTTAGTGGTTTATTTAGTGGTTTTAGTGGTTTTTAGTGGTTTTCAATTACTAGTTCGATTTGAAATGGTAATTCAACTTTAAATACAAAGTTGGGTTTTCATTTCATCTTAATAACTATATATATATTTATATTATATATATAATATAATTATATATAATATAATTTTGTTTTGTTTTTCAGACTAGAGGCTCGTGAATTATATTTCGAGATAAATCACTCTTATAAAGAACCAACTGTTAGTGGAAACCGCATTGTGAATTTGCAATATGTATTAAGTTGGTCCATAGATCTGCAATACCGACATTTCCAAATTTGTACTGGTGGAAAACTATATCTGAAAGAGGAATATAACAGAAGATTAGGTCTAGTAAGCTGCCTTATGTTTGCATGTACAATGTGTGATAAGATATACAAGCATTACACTGAAAATATTTCGCAAAAATCAAAAATTAATTATGGATTTGATTGGGGTACTCTGGCAACTGGCAGTACACATGGCCATTCTCGGGAACTATTTTCAGTTATGGATATACCTCCCATGACACTCTAACAATTTAAAAAAATTGAAGCTGAATTAGGTGCTGTAAGAAAATCTAATTTTTGTTGTGGTTTGTTTAGCATTCTTCTTAATTTTCTTTGGAAATTAAACCACTTATACTTTTTAAAAAGAGGTAACTTAAATCATAATGATTTTTTCCCCTCAAAATAAATATAAAAAAACGACTGCTTAAGCCCTACGGTAACACAATCGCACACTTCTTTAATAACCATCTTCTCGATTGTATAAATAGAAACATGTTAAAAAATGTTTTCCAATTTTAAGTTATTGAATTTATATAAAATTCACCAATAAAAATTAATCAGCTGATTTCACGTTAAGCGTATTGGCTACCTAAAGAAAGTCGATCCCAGGTCGCAACACAAATTGAAGGCAATCATTCTTTTAAACTTTAAAAATTTTTGCTTATTGTACTCAAACCAATATATTTCGAACATCAATAAATCAAAGTCACCTTCAATTTATGTCATAAATGTCAAACTTGAAGTTTTTATTATTTTGAAAACGATCCTAGGTCATGGATCGAAACGTAAATAAAGTTGATTTTAAAAAATATAAGTGGTTTAATTCCCAAAGAAAATTAAGAAAAATCTAATTGTTTAATATCTTACTTGACAGCTTGTTTAGGTATGGAAGGGCAATCTTATGAAAGATTTGAAAGAAAATGGAAAAGTAGAGTTAGAGTTGAGACAAAACCTTGATGCCGATGCAAATGGAAATCATGTCAAATCCTGTTAGCGATAGATAGATGGATGTTAAACGGACATATGACTTTAATTACTCATTGCGGTTGGCGACTTTTGTTGGTGAGAAAGTCGCTGGGTTACTTATTAGCGCTAAATACAGAGAAACTTCATTCACAAAGTAGGTTTGGTACAATTTTCTATCTGAACATAATTTTTTCACGATATATTTCTAGATTGGGGAAATGGTACTTGTGGAGTAGCGATCAGGTGGGGTGTCTATTGTATTTTGAAATTGGATCACGCCTATGAAAAAGAAGGTATATTGGCCCCTTTACAAGGAGCAAACCAAATATGATCAAACGTTGAAAGACGATAAGGAATATAATGAATCCACTTGGATACTACATCCTGTGATACGATGTATGTACGAGACAGATGCTGAATATGAATACAACTTGTAGAACATCGTCAACAACGATGCCATAGAGTTAGTGCAAATGTAAATGCCACACTATCTTTATTTACTGAAAATTTTTTAAATTTACATTCGTACAGCATTGTAACCTCTAGTAATTTAAATTCCTGTAGCATAGTTGGTAATAAGTAACAGGTATATAGTAGTTATAGTTTACTAAGCATGCAGCACATTATACTTAAGTTGCTGATTGTTAAAATACGATAATTTGTTACGATGGAGATAGCCTCTTTTGCATTTTTTTCTTTTTTGCTCCATTTTTATTTAGCTACGAGTACTTTAACTTTTTGTATTTGTTTTGTTTAAATTAAATTAAAGTAAATTAAATAGTTTTATTAGGCTAGTATAGTTGTTTATAAATGAAAATTGCTCATTTAAATGTGCATTCTTTGTTGCCTAGTTTCAATGATTTCATCAATTTAATAGATGAAAACCGTTTTGATTTGGTTCGTGTCTCTGAAACATTGCTTACTTCATACGTCCCCAATATCTCTGTCAATATAAATGGGTATAATTTTTTTCATAATGATAGAGTGGGTCCAGGGGGTGGGGTTGGTGTGTACGTAAGGAAGGAACTTAAATGTCAGGTTATTTTGTTTGGTTTGCAATTGATTCGTATACTTGAACATATTTTGGATAATGTTTAAATTAAATCGTAAAACTTTTACTGTAGGCACAGTATACAGATCCCCAAACTCTAATCTGCTTAGTTGTGTTGATGAACTAGATAATATATTATCTTATTTAGCACCAATGATGGATAATATAATATGTTTAGGTGATGTCAATGTGAATCTTTTCAATTTAAGTAATATTATCACACGCTGCATTGATTCTTATGGATTCATCCAAGTAATAAACGAACCTACGCGCATAGCAAATAACAGCAGTACTCTTTATTGATTCCATATATTTATTAAGTGATGAATTATTTGTTGGTGCAGGTACTATTGATGCTGATATTGTTTTGGATCACAGAAAAAATTAGAGATTGTGTTAAGGATAAGATAAAAGTCATATTTTAACAATACCTCTATTCCATTAGTTAGTTCTTCAAGAAATTTCTGTTTAATACTTGACGATGATCTACGCTTTAAGTCACATGTTGCAAGGTTAATAAAAAGGTCGTATATAGCACTAAAACAACTACATGCTTGTCGGTCTATACTAACCTTACAATTGAAAAAGCTGTTGTCGGAAGTTAGTTTTGTCATTATTTAACTCTTGTGATTTTATATATGGTCCAAACCTTGATAGCACTTCTATGACATAAATACAAAAAAATCAAAATACTTGTTGTCGTTTAGTTTTTGGACTAAAACAATTTGATCATGTATCGCATAAGATAAAAGAGTTGCACTGGTTAAATATGGATAACTGCAAGAAACATCATTTGTTATGTTTTGTTCATAAAATAATTATAAATGACTTCAGAGAATATTGCTAATAATTAATGACACGCTCCAAAGTGCATTGCATCAATATTAGACACACTAAAACATTAACAATTCCCAAGCAATTGACTGCTATGTTTCAGAGAAGATTCATCTATAATGCGGTTTCTACTTATAATGCAATTCCAGATGGATATAAAAATCTTTTTTACTTTTACTGCATTCAAGCTTCAAATCAGGGCGCATATTTTGGATAAGTAGTAACATAGCCTAATTGTATATTTTTCAATTATTGTGTAATTATTCATTTGCTTCACTAATTTTCCTTGTAGAGATATGTAGTGGTTTATGCAGGTTAAGTGTAAGAGTAGTCTATGACTAAACTTTGCCTGTATGGACCTACAAACATGCCTTATATACTAATATTTAATGTAATATTAACAACAATAAAGTCAATTTCAATTCGAAAGCTGTTCGTATATTTATTACTAAACGTTTATCTATTGACCTTAAAATGTGGGGTTTAAAAAATATTATTTACAAATGCCTGTTATTCACTTCTTTTCACCAATAGCTTTATATCATTTACATTGCTACGTATTGTGTAAAACAGTGTTCCTTTTAAGTTTTTAGTTGGTAATGATTTACTGTTCAAAAATACCCATATATACATTATTGTAAATGTTACAACAATTGAACCTATTTTTATTTTCTTAGTTATTCATTAAAAATAAAACATTTGTAATAATTTTGTTTTAATAGAGCAAACTTTACAGGTAACAACTCAAAGTTTTTTTGTATTGGAAAAACCTTTTTCGATATTAGCATTTGATGAAAAATATTAAACCGAAGACCACAAATATTCTATTAGTTTGAAATATTTATTGAAATAAACGTTTAGTCGTTTTTGACAGAGTCAATTTAATGTAACAAAATAGCTATTTTTTGACAGAATAAACCAAAAAGGAATTCTTTTATGGTTTATTTCTAGTCTAGTTTCGTAAATTGTTTAATCCTAAATAAACTTTTACACTTTTATTTTTAATTTAGCCTAAAATATAATTAGTGGGAGTTTTGAAGTTTATTGTTTATTATAATCATTTTTTGCCGGTAGCACAATTTGAGAAAATGTCATTATCACATCTATTTGACGTTACATGTGAACTTTGTATGACCAAAAAATGACGGAAGTCTGCTACGTGGGGGTATAGAATGGGAACGCTAATAAGTTGCCTATATATTTAAAGCTGATTTTGACACTTTTCAAATTGAAAATATAATTACCATTGCAGACCCCTGGTGAAGATACACAAGACAATGAACGTCCCCAAGGTGAAGTGTAAAATGATGTAGGAAAAATTATCGTTTTTTGAGAACGTCCTCCACCAGATCGTTCAAATTTGTGAATCATTTTGCTGAGTACCAAACTCGCAACCTAATTTGTAACAAAATGTATCCTATTTCCCTGCGATGGTTCCACAAAGATATTTTAATAAACATTACTCTTGCTAACATGATGCAGTATTTTGCTTATATTGAATATTGTAGAGTATCTAGTTACGTTTTGGGATACGACACATTACCCTTTTTTTAAAAACTATTATAACATAGTATAAGCTTCACAAAGCAACACTGCTGTAATAATTTACTTATCGCTTGTAAAATAAACATAGAAGTTTACAAACAACCGTGGATGTTGAGGTTATGTCATTTTTGGCTACATAAATATTCGCAATTAATCCAATCATTATTATATTACACTTATCAAAAGGTAATTCACCATATATTATTAGTATACTTCATTTCAATGCGACAAAAACAAAGTCCAAAATAATTCAATTTGAAATATTCTGATTTTAAACCTTATTCTACACATCATTAACAGTGCCATCTTCGGAGAAAGTCGTGAACAATTTCTATTAAAATGGCGTACAATTAATGTAATAATTCAATAAAATCCATTCAGTACACTACGACTATCATGATCAATATTTTTGAAATTTTTTTTAACAGAACGATTATATATGTATTCTGCTATCCACCGAATGCTTCTTTTTATATACAAATTGATTCTGTTAGATGTAGTAACTAAAATAAAGTAAGTGAATTTTAACATTACTTTTAACAGCTATTTCTTGCTTATTACTCCACTTTAGGAAAAAAAGCAAACCTTCGTTAGAAAGTACAAAGTTTTGTGAGTCTAATGGTGAAGTTACATTTTGAATATTTTCAATCCAACAAAAGTTATTTACCAAACAGGATAACCTGTTTTTGATAAATTTTAGGCAGCCAACCTTACATCCGATCGCGCCCTTAAGAAGCCTGTGGCTGCCAAAATCCCACAACACTTAGACATCTGCCGAATTAATTGTAAAATGAAAAATAATTAAAAAACTAAGTATTTGATTTGAAAACTCAAACATTGTTTACAAGGGTTTTTTATAATTATGATGGCGATTGGCGATGTTCATGGAATACCGTAATATTCCATGACTGCCGGCTACTTTTAAAACGTCAACTTCTAATCATTTAATTCTATTTGAGACGAAATGTTAATCATTCCTACGTACGTGCCAACAATAAGTTTAGATGAATAAAGGTAATTAATGATGTAAGCTAAAATTGTTAGAATTGCAAATTCCTCGTTCATCACGGAAATTCAAATTTACGTTGAATTTGATTAGTGTAGAAGTTCTTCATTAATTTAGTAGGATTTCTCTTGTCAGGTAGTGATGCCCTTTATGGTTGCGTCCGCGAAAATTAAACAGCAATTCAAGAAGAAGAGTAAAACATTCCATTTACTTATTGCATTTCAGAGCTTCAGTTCTGAGAAGCTCAAAGAAATTGTTGAGATATTAAATACTTTGAGCAATAAAAATTTAATATTACAAAATATGAGATAGCCTTGTAAATTGACATCGTGATGGTTTTTGAAAGGTAGTGTATTTGCAAAGAAAATTGAAAATGCCACTTTAACACTATAAAGACAAATTTCATTTTCACGTCGAGAAATCTAACGCGAGTAGAAAATTTATATTTATTTCATGCGTGGCTGGTTAAAAAGTTTAAGAATTGATAATTAAGTAGTAGGGTATAAATAAGACTTTTGGAACCTCATTTCGTCAAGAATCCTTCATTTCCTTACACATTTTTTGAGATAAATTTTTCAACCTCATTTCAAATAGAAATTGCCTGGAGTGCAGTAGGCAGTAAACCAGGGTTTGTAAGGTAGAGCGTGGACTGTATAGAGTAGAAGAAAGGAAACATAGAAAGTACACACGTGCAATTCAAACTGGAAAATTTTATAGCAATTTAATTATCTTTAGAATTAAAGTGTTATGATTATTCGAAATTACAATTAATGTTGGACATACGTATTTATGTGCTTGAATTGAGGATGTGAGACGAAGAACGAGATATCACGTAGTTCTTAATTCGGCTCGTTCGGATCAAAAACCTTATGTACACGCCTCTTGAAACGACAAGGGGCGCAAATAGAAATTGCCTGGAGTGCAGTAGGCAGTAAACCAGGGTTTGTATGGTAGAGCGTGGACTGTATAGAGTAGAAGGAAGGAAACATAGAATTTGAATACAAAGTCACATAAATACTTAAAGCACTTACCGAAGCCCAACATCTGGAGCACTAACGCGGCACCTTTCAGTACTGTTTCTGGCCAGAGGTAAATAGGAACGGAGTAAGGAAATTATTATTTTAGGAAAGACATTAGAGGTAGCAATATTGAGAATTGAAGGAAACACGTTCGCGTTCACGGATGGTTGTTTATCGACTCTGTCTTAATTATGTTATTCCTTATCTAGTCTGGCTTGATAACGAATACAACGTCGGGAGAGCGAAATGGCGCGAACATGACCGCCCACCAAAAATGAACATTTTTTAAAGAAGATATATACAGAACTTGAAAAGAGAATTTTATTATAACTGGGCATTTCCTCCCAGTAGGGGGCTACGGTATACCCGCCGATGCTCGGGATAGAAAAAAAGCAAAATAAAACGCGAATTTTTTAAAAAAAACTAAATCTAAGTTTGAGAAAGAAACAAGAACAAAAATTAGTTTTCTAAAGGAAGAGTATTATTTTATTTACCGACCGAGTGAGGGAACCGTGGGTGGTTTTTACCGACACCACGCGAACAACACCATCGCTACCGGGAAATAATTGTTCGACGCGTCCTAACGGCCACGATAGAGGAGAAGTTTTAATTCCGGGAAGAAAAACAACTTGACCCACTTTGGGTACACCGGAAGAACGATTCCATTTGGGTCGTCGAGATAAAGTGAGCAAATATTTATTGGACCATCGCCGCCAGAACGACTGGGTAATTTGGCGCAATCGTAGCCAGCGCGAATGCAAATTTATATTTTCTGGCAGAGTTATCTCTGGCATACTTAATATAGGGCCTCCAATAAGAAAATGACCGGGAGTCAAATAATCGGGGTTGTCTTTAGTGTCCAAGGAAAAGAAACACAAAGGTCGGCTATTCAATACGGCCTCTATGCGAGTAAAAACAGTAGACAACTCTTCAAAAGTAAGAGGTTGTTTGCCAAGAGTGCGTAGTAATAGAGATTTTGCAGATTTTACGGATGCTTCCTACATACCCCCAAAATTAGGAGCATAGGGCGGATTAAACTGCCATTTAACTTGGCGAGAAACCAAGGCGGAAAATATTTCATCTTGGTTTTGATGAAGAAACGCACTAGCTTCCTTTAACATACGGGCTGCACCAATAAAATTCTTTCCCCAATCTGAATAGATAGTATCAGGAGCACCTCTCCGAGAAACAAATCGATCAAAACACGCCATAAAAACATTAGTAGTAAATTCGGAAACTAATTCCAAGTGAACAGCTGTCGTGCACATGCACACGAAAACACAAAGATATGATTTGAAAGAGGAAGCATTACGCCGAATGTAAGACTTTTCAAGCAACGGTCCAGCAAAGTCAACTAAAACATGAGTAAAGGCACGAGTTAATTGTACACGGGACGGAGGCAAATTAGACATAATGGGTTGAGAAGGCTTGGAATTAAATCGGAAACATGGTATGCATTGATGCATTCGTTGTCGTATTAACGATCGTGATCCTAAAATCCAGTATTTTCTTAGAATAAGAGCTTGTGTGGTAAGAGGTCCGGAATGCAAAGATAACGCATGATAGTGATCGCAATTAAGTTTAGATAAAGCTGCTCTTTTAGGCAATAACAGGGGATGTTTGCTATCATAGTTCAATTGTGAATGCTGTAAGCGACCGCCCACCCTAAGCAAACCTAGAGTATCGATAAACGGCGATAATTTTCTAAAAGAGGCGGAGAGAGATTTTTTATTTTTTATTTGCAACAATTCTACTGCTAAAAATTGTTGTTGAACAAGTTTCACGCATGTTTGTGATGCATTATGTAATTCATCACGAGAAATAGGACCTAGAATTTTTCCCATGGGGTGACGGCAATTATAAACAAAACGAATAATATATGCCGTTGCATATTGCAAGCGACTTAAAGAAGAAAAATTTCCCATGAATTCAGCAAAATCGCACTGTTCTAATGCAACCAGTAGTGTAGTAATTGATTTTAATTCAGGTACTTCACTCAACGGAACAAAAGAATGGTTGAGGTTAAAACAAACATCATTTAAATTAGATGCACCTTTCCACCACAAATCGTGGCGTAATAATTAAAGAGGGGTGAGTCCACGAGAAGCGACGTCAGCAGGGTTAAGTTCTCCGGAAACATGGCTCCATTGATCAATGGAGGCATATTCTAGAATTTGGCTTACTCGATTTCCCACAAAAGGTTTTAACAAATATGTAGGCGTACGCAACCATGTAAGTACGACTTGAGAGTCTGAATAAAGTTTAGTTTCCGAAATAGGGTATGGAAATTTATTTGAACGCTAAAATGAATTAATTTGGCTAATAAAAGAGCTCCAGAAAGTTCTAAGCGTGGGATAGTAAGATGCTTTAGAGGAGCAATCTTGCTTTTGGCTTGTAGAAGATTACAATTTACCGATTTATTGTTAACAACATACAAGTAGACACATTCGCCGTATCCCCTTTCGCTTGCATCGCAAAATCCTAGTAATCGATAGGTGTCGTGGAAATGAGACAAAATACGAGGAATTTTTAGCCGGGATAACATAGTAATTTGGTTACAAAAGCCTTGCCATTCCTGATATCACTTATGATCAGGGGTATTATCCCAATCAATTTGTTGAACCCACAGTCGCTGTAACATATGCTTTACTACAAATATTACTGGAGTTAACCACCCTAAAGGGTCAAATATGCGGGCCATATAAGAAAGTACAGAGCGTTTTGTAAATTCACCTTTAAAGGGTATCACGTTATAAGTGAACACGTCTATTCCAGGGTTCCAGACTAAACCTAGTATCTTTATACCACTAACGTGATCAGAAAAAGGAATTAGAGTTTCTAATTCAGTTTGTTCGAAATCCTGTAACAATTCCTCAGAGTTACTAGACCATTTGCGCAAATCAAACTGGCCTAGAAAAAGAAGTTTTACTAGCTCGTGCTGTAGTTGTTTCGCTTCAGCAATACTTTCAGCACCGCTAATTACGTCATCCATATAGGTATGATACATAATAGCTTCAGAAGCCCGGGATAAGAGTTTCCTTCGTCTATAACCAATTGCCGAAGAACTCTTTGAGCTAAGAAAGCGGAAGGAGCTAAACCATATGTAAGAGTTCTAAGCTCGTACTCAGAAATGTTGTCTTGTGGAGTTGGTCTCCAAAATATATGCTGAAATTGACAATCTTGCTTACGAAGTAAGATCTGCCGGTACATCATGCGAATGTCCTCACAAACAGCAATTTTATGCGATCTAAATGTATTTATTATATCTGGTAAATTGCACTGTAATTTGGGACCAGCATATAATCTATTGTTGAGAGAAAGACCTAATGAATCCACGGCAGATCCATTAAAAACAACGCGTAGTTTGGTAGTACTACTTGTTATTTTCGAGATGGCATGATGTGGTAGAATATAATCGGATGAATTTTCGATTAAAATCATATGACCAAGATCAAAATATTCTTGTAAAAACATATTATAAGAATTTTGTTTTTCAAGAGAACATGAAAGACGTTTTTCTAAATTTAGATAACATTTATAAGCAATATGTCGATTGCTACCGAGAGGTTTAATATTGTTATTGAAAGGGAGAGCGACAATAAAACGACCAGAGGCGTTTCGAGAATAATTTTCTGGAAAATGAGATTCACAAATAACATCTTCTTGAGAGGGAACTTTGGGCATTTTGACTTCTTCTAATTCCCAGAAATTCCTTATATCATTATCTACTGAATCAGAAATAAAAAGAAAAGTTGCATTAACTGCGGTGTTAACATTAGGAACCTGTCCCAATAGCACGTAACCGAATATTGTTTCAATTGCTACTGGTTGGCCAGGAATGATTCTAGTGCGATCAGAAAATAGCACTTTGGAACATATTTCAGCACCCAGTAGTATATCTACGGGCAATGATTTATGAAAATTTTCATCAGCAAGCTGCAAACATTTAAATTTATGGTAAATACGAGAAGGCAGTGAGCAACCGGGAACGTTTCCCGTTATTTTAGGAAAGATTGAAGCACAAAATTGAAATTGATGCTTCGAGTGATTAGAAAACAAAGTGCATATTACAGCTCCTTTGGATTTAATTGCAGAACCTGACATGCCACCAACTTGGCGAAAATCATGTTGACGCTCCAACCCTAAGCGTTGGACACAAGAACTTGAAATTGCGTTGATTTGAGATCCGGAATCTAAAATGCATCTCACAGATTGTAACTTATTGTTTATATCTAAAACACGAGCTTCTACCGTACCTAATAAAACAGTGTAATTTTCTAGTAAATTTGTGACGTTTCATGTCGAAACAACTTCAGTTGTGAGTGCGGCTTTCGAATCGTTAGATTCAGTAATGTGTTTCCTAGCAAGTGGTTTATGCAACAGAGTATGATGAGAAGAGGAATGGCACAACTTACATTTACCATCAGAATTACAATCACGAGGAGTATGACTGCCGAGGCATTTAAAACATTGATTTAAAGATTTAATAGCAACTTGACGATCGGCAACGCTAAGTTTTTTAAATGCCAAACATCCATAGATTTTATGGACTTCCCCACAATAGGGACACATTATATTAGCGGTTTTAGTCGCCACTGAAGTCTGCGAGTTTTTAACCAAGAATGATTGGTTTAAACTAGATTTAAAGCGAAGGGGTGCACCTGGCCTTGGCGCTCTTTCTTTTAATATCTACATAAAGCTCTGAAGTTTTGCTTTGCAAGGTTAAGAAATCGAACAGTTGAGTACAAGTAGGGACTGCCGAACCTATGTTTGAATCAAATGAGTTTTGAGGTTTGAATTCTAGGTTGCGATAGCATAAAGAAAACAATAAAAAATCAGCCAAATCTTCAACTTTATTCGCTACCTTTAACGTGTTAACAGCATTAACATGAATATTAATAAAGTTTGAGAGCGATCCAGAGTTTTTAAATTGAAGTATTTTATTTAAGTAGTAGCTCGTAATTCTACGAGGTGAATTGTAGCGATCCTGAAGTTTCGTAAACGCTTGTTGATATAAATTGGCATCTAGAGCTAAATCTGAAATTAAAGCCAATGCTTCACCCCTAAGAAGCATTCTCATGTAATGATACTTCTGGATTACGGGAATGTGATCGTTTTCATGGACTAAACTATTGTATAACGTAATGAAATTTTGCCAATTGTCTAAACAACCATCAAACGGATTTATACTAAGAGGTTTTAAATAACTGGTAACAGGTTGAGATGCACTTGCGATAACTGCTGTATCGCCGGCAGAAGTAGAAGCCTTTTGCTTCATATTGAAAAATCGAGAACGAATAACATCGATTAAATTATCGAAAGAAGATCTCTGAGAATTTATCTCATCCTTTTCTTCTACAGTGGAATTATAACTTAAAATTTTATCGTAAAAAGTATCGAGTTGTTGCTCAATACTTTGCATTTGAACATATCTCGCTTCGACTGCAGAAAAGCGAGTAGCCGTTTTGACATAGTCTTGGATTTCCGTTAAACGAGAAAAATAATCCTCTAATTTTTTTTGTAGAATGTTTCTGGTAGTCATGATTAAATGTTTGTTACGCACAAATAATACTTGCACGAATTTTAGATTAAGAGTACTTCCAAAGAAGAGTTTATTGTTTGTATACAAATACAAATGTTATTGTTTTAAAACATGTTGAATGGCAACGCGATAACGAAGTTATCTGACTGAAGTATAAAAGCAGTATATTTAAAAGTACACACGTGCAATTCAAACTGGAAAATTTTATAGCAATTTAATTATCTTTAGAATTAAAGTGTTATGCTTATTCGAAATTACAATTAATGTTGGACTTACGTATTTATGTGCTTGAAGTGAGGATGTGAGACGAAGAACGAGATATCACGTAGTTCTTAATTCGGCTCGTACGGATCAAAAACCTTATGTACACGCCTCTCGAAACGACAAGAGGCGCAAATAGAAATTGCCTGGAGTGCAGTAGGCAGTAAACCAGGGTTTGTAAGGTAGAGCGTGGACTGTATAGAGTAGAAGGAAGGAAACATAAAATTTAAATACAAAGTCACATAAATACTTAAAGCACTCACCGAAGCCCAACATGTGGAGCACTAACGCGGCACCTTTCAGTACTGTTTCTGGCCAGGGGTAAATAGGAACGGAGTAAGGAAATGATTATTTTAGGAAAGACATTAGAGGTAGCAATATTGAGAATTGAAGGAAACACGTTCGCGTTCACGGATGGTTGTTTATCGACTCTGTCTTAATTATGTTATTCCTTATCTAGTCTGGCTTGATAACGAATACAACGTCCGGAGAGCAAAATGGCGCGAACAATCTTACAGATTTTATCTTGAATTATGTAGGAGCTTATACTTGAGAAACAACGAAATAGATAGCATTCTTATTTATGAATTTCTAAACGTTTAATCCGTTTTCCTTGCACTTTTTTTTATTTACACTTTGTACCTACTCTGTGTACATATTCCAGTAGTATAACCTATCAAAGTGTAGAATTTGCTCGGCTACCCGAATCTCAATAAATTTTTTAAATCGGACCATCCCTCTAGCCGCTACCCCTATTTTTAAATTTTTTGCCAAACCTATTGTTTGCGACATATTTAATATAAATCGCGTGTGTAAGGCGTAATATTGATTTAGTTTAATCCTAGAAATACGCATTTTAATTTGCGACCAACCTTTACCAACCGCTAAAACAGATTTTTCTTACATAAAGATTAATTTAGATCCAGTAAAACATCAGAACGGTTTAGTAAGTATTTTAATGTAAGATTTTGGCACGCATCAAAATCTATTGAAATCGAAGGCGTTAGCCGTAATGTCCAAACTATTGTTGTGAGCTACTATTAGACAACCCGTCAAACACACAAGCGCCGTAGGCTCTGCATATTCTCCAGGATTCGAGAATTCTTCTAGCAATTACTGGAAGATGAGCCATCCTTTTTAATTCAGAGTATATATAAGACCGCTAATAAATTCAAGAGTTAGTCTATACTAGAATGTCTAATATAAATTATATCGTGTAAAGTAAAAGTAGTTGAGCCTTTGGAAGTCCAAGAGTATACATAAATGTTATATGATGTGTCTAATGTACATGCAGCTTGTAGAATATATAAATAGACAAAAGTGTAATAAATAAATAGTAGTGTTAGTATTGTTAATGGACCCATGGTTAAGAAGTTAGTTTAAGAAGACATTAGTGCTTGTATATTCATTAGTGTGATAGCGCTTCATTGTTAATTGGGCTGGAAACATCTATAAATAAGGCATATACTGTTAATTAGACTTGTGAACAGTGAGTAATAAAGACTCTTGTTATTACTTGTCTTTAAATTAGAGAAACTCGGTAGCAGTAGCCCGTTTCACTATGATACTCCTTTCGCATACCAAAATATTGCAGTCAATAAGTCCTCAACTAAAGTTAAATTTGATGTATTTTAAACAGTTTTATTTTCTCCCTTGCTCTAAGACAACCTTGAGCTTAATTGGGATTATGAGTCTGCCTGTCCGGAAGTAGTAAATTTCTGCGCCCATGTATTGTTTATTTGCAACAACCGTGTGTTCAAGCGGCTCACCAACCATAATTTGGTTTTTTGCATTGTACACAGTGTGAAATACCGCGATTTACAAGACTAACTGCAAACATTTTTGTAACTACGGTACCATCTTCCATGAGGTCCATCACATCAACTAACCTCTATACAAAACTAATGGTTTCCTCTCCGGGCTTGAATATGTTGGTGATTAACCAGATTATATTAATTTTTGGATTTGACGCATTGATTAACCTTCCTCCCTGCATATCATATTTTCCGCCATTGGAAGTTAGCAAAAATTCTTGACCTGGAAGACCTCACTGCATACCCTTAATTTTACGATCTGAACGACAAAACCGGCCAACAGGCATTTTGAAAATGTACAATTATTCATTGAGATTATTCCATCATACCATATTCTCTCAACTCCTCGATTATGGATACCATTTTGTTAATGTTTTCCTCATTCGTATTCCCTGCTTGGTTGGATGCGTTTAGTAATCTTAGGCGGTCTATTAATTCATGTATGTTGTTCCAATGGATGTACTGTACACGAGCCATATTTAATTTTTTATAAAAGTGTAGTAGAAACCAACACTAGTCGTCACGCCTATCCTCCTAGGCTGTGTTCTTTTGGACTTTTTCCGAAAATCGCTTAGGTTTCTTTGCACATAATTTTCAAACTTTCTTGTTGCTTATTGGAAACTCATTTAAATATCGCAATGTATATGAGGTAAATTTTCTTCTGAAAATTGATGTAGACTTTATCATGTCTAAGTAATTTGGTAAGTCTTTGTGAAGTCGTCATCTTCAGGGCTAACATTTTTAAAAACTAACAAATTATAGACCTCTAGTACCAGAATAAATCATATTATCTAAGATTGTATCACTGGTTTCACAATTAATTCCCAATGCATTTTTTCCTAAACTTCACTCATCTTTTTCAGTGTTATATTTTACGCCATAAATCGATTTGTCAATATTTTCATGTTCATTTTTAACTAACACGTCCGTATAGTAGGTGTATAGGCTCGTCGGAAACTGGTTGCTTAATTTTCTTTAAAAGTTCATTCTTGTTTTCCACTTACACCTTTTTAATAGGTATAGGTATTTTTCAGCAACGTTTGAACATACCAAGGGACGTTCGGACATGTTTAAACGTTCCAAATAGCGTTTGGATATGTCGGAACGCTATTTGGAACATGTCCAAACACCTTTTGGAACGTTCGAACATGTCCAACCGCTATTTGGAACGTTTGGATATATTCAAACGAATCTTGGAATGTTTTAACATGTCCAATCGTTGTTTGGAACGTTTGGACATGCCAGAACGTCCCTTGGAGCTTTCAGACATATCCAAACGCTATTTGCAACGTTTGGACATGGCGATTTGCGTTCATTTAATGTTCCAACACAGTGGGGTATAGATAAGAATACATATTAAATTTTAGTCAGTTGTAATACATCTTACTTGAAAAATGCATAGAAGAATTAAACGGTACACTAAAGAGTCTCTGATTAAAGTTAGTAAAAAGTATGATGTACCTAGAACAACGCCACACAAGTACGTCAAGGGATTGCAAATCAGTCTTGATCCCAGTGGAATAGGTGTACAAAGTATACAGGCAGCAAAGCAGCAGGTTACAATACCTTTACAGAACTTTAAAGAATATTTGGTATCCAGGGTAATCAAGACTGGTAAATATGGATCTCCGTTTCCCTCAAACATAAAAGTAATATTTGCGGGTCCTTCAAATTGCGGTAAAACAAAATCCTTAATACCTTTGATTTTACACGAAAACGAACTCAGATTTCAAAATGTATGTGTTTTTTAAAAGCCTATATCAGTTCAAATATGAAGTATTAAGAAGTGTATTTGAACCTTTTAAAGAAGAAGAAATTGGTTACTATGAGTTTGTTAACTGTAATGATGATACGGAAAGCATAAAAATGTTGACTGCTTTTATTTATGTCAAACGTACGCTAGCGCTTTAAAACATAGACTCAGGGATAATGCAAGTGCCATTTCATTATGATAATAAGACGACACGAATCTTCAGCATAATATTTATGGATCACATAAACAAGGTATACCACTTTGTTACGTTTATTTTCTGCATAAATTAATTATCCTGTATATTTTTCCTTTGTTAATTCATAAGCCCGCTTTACGATAATTTTGTTAAATCTATTCCGTTGCTATTCTTAAATACTTTATCAATATCCTGTATATTTTCCCCTTGTTAATCCTAAGCCCGCTTTACAATAATTTTAACTCAAATGTACTTGCTCGGAAACGACAATTTATGTTATAATTAAATAATCAATACCTTGTTTTAGGTATCCGTTAGTGTGTTAAACATTCCGATATCGTATAATTGTTTTCTCTATCGTTCCAATGCAAAGACTTGTTGAAATAAGGTCGCGCACTATCCGATAAAACCGTGTTTTCCAGTTTTTTAATCGTCTGATAACCACAATAGTACTTGGAGCTCTGGTTATTTAGTTAAATAAATTAAGATTTACTTTCTCTTCCTTATACTCGACGAAAACATTTGTTATATTTTTGTTGTTTCCGTTTTCTTCGTGGGAATTTCGCGCACGCAATACAGGGTGGTAGGTAATGATGGTTTATAAACCTATACTTTTCGGCGATAATAAATTAATTCACCTATAACAATTCTAGCTTCTTCTGGTGGCCCTAAAGCTACGATGGATTGCCGTCCTTTGTTATAATGAGAGGACCACTCCAAAGCGGGATCACGCGCCCCTCTGTTTGGTCCTGTCTTTAGAGACGACGGTAGGAGCCAGCCCGACGGTGGCAACTCGAGGGTAAGTGATTAATATATTATTTATGCCATTTAGTAACCACACTTGGTGGCCTTAACCTGATTATCATGTTGTAAGATAGTAGGAAGCATGATTATTTCACCTATTGTGATCAATTTCTCCGTTTAATTATATGTACGTAATCGTAGGCGTACGATGAGGATTTATAACTATTGGTTTACCTCGGATTTTATTAGTTAAGACATTGTACTGCCAATGTGGCATAAATAATTTTATATTTCTAACTATTTAGAGCTGGGTTTTTAGGGTTGCGTTTGAGTTTTTTGTTGTTGCTGAATAATGTAGGTGGTAGATACCTAAAAACGACAGCTCGACATTTTAAAAATGATTTCCTTTGATTGTGTGGATATGTGTAACTTTTAGTTATGGATTGTTCATTTTTTTTAGGTACTATTGTGCTTTTGTACATATTTTTTTGTAAATTGGAGATCTTTCGTTTGTATATGTTTAGTTGTGCATGAGTGAGTATATTTTTATTTCAGGCCTCTTTTATTTTGCATGTGTAAGACCCCCCTACTTACCAATAGAGCCCGGTCATTTTCTTTTTCATGTTTTTTTTTACTATGTCGCTGCACATAGCAACTTCCAAAGTTTAAGGAAATATATATGCAACACTGGAATGAACATGACTCGAAATACACCTTTACAACTATTGTAAATATTTAAATAAAGCGATACAGGAAGTATTTCAATGAGTATAAAAATATCAGGAGACGTCTAAATGGTTAATTGTGATTCAAAGTGTGAGGATAGCCGCTGTTTCAAACTTTATCGCAAATAAACGGATACTTCAACATATGCAAGACACTTGTAGCAATTTTATTTTCTACCTAGATATGTTCATATAATTAATCCCTTTATTTAATAATAAACAATATAATGCATAATAATGTTATTCAATCCACTAATTAAATATTACCTATTGCCCAATAAAGTATTAGCATTCAATTAGAATTTAATTTCCACGGTGACAAAGTAAAAGTTTCCATTTAGTATCATTCCTAGAGCTCCATCTATTTAAGAAATTGTGAAGTGATTGTGTTGCCGGGCAGCAACTCGCTTGACCCCGACACTTCCAATACAGCTGTGGTGAAAGCAGGTCGAATTGTTCTTAGAAACAATGGTTTTTTGCTGTTTTTCGTGTTGGAAGCACGTGCAGATTAAGTTCTGTTAGGAGAATGTTATCTCCGAGAGGCATTTTTGATGGTCCATTTGTTGGAACAGCTCGTAGATGACGTGAAATTTTTTGGTCGAAGGGCCGTTGGTAACAGTAAGTAAAATTTGATTCTGTAACCATATTAAATAAAAATTTTCAGTGCAACTTTATTTATGTATAATACGAAATTTTACATAAAGTATTCAATCTAAATTACATGCAACTTTATTTATATATAACATGAAATTGTACATATAGTATTCAAGTTAAATTATCATGCATCATTTGATAATTTTCGTGGTTTAATTTACATATAAAGCAACTTTAAATTAACATGCAGATTGGTAATCAGGAGACTGGTTTACGTTATTTTTGATTAAAAGCAAGAAGAAAATATAGGTTTTTTACGCTTTGTTCATGGTGTGGATCTGGCGAAATTTAATTACTCAAAATGGACGCCGAGTAATGTGGAATTTCAGTATGCAGTACAATTATTCGTTCTAAATTGGAGATTTCCGTATTTCAATGCTGACGTAAGCTTCCTTTATGGTATTTTTCAGACAGACGGAGTTCTGGTATGTAGAAAATTGTTTTCGTATGTTAGCTGAACTATGGACATTGTAATCAGATTATTTTTTGTTTAATCAAGTTATTCAAACTTCTAAATAGGTCAAGGACAGACCACAATTATATTTTTCAATATTAAGTAATAGGAATCTGTAACTTTTACATATCTAATTCTTTTATTAACTCAATGAAACTACGGTAGATGTCATTACGTGTTATAGAAAGTAAATTCTTCTATTTATGAGAACTTAGAAACTAAACTTCTATGTTTGCTATTTCATTAATAACTATTTGGAATTATCCATTGTAAGGTTAAGATAGATCTACCAAAACTAACATTTTTGTTATCAATAAGCAACAGTTTAGAAAGCAACTTTATGCTTTATCTATTTGTTAATAAAACCACATTTAATTTGATTGGTACTGATTTTATCCAGTGCCCTTGTAAATAATTTTCATAAATTAAATTAATCACAATATAAAGATAGAAAGATATTTTGTAAGAAAGCACATAATTGAATACTAGAGGAATAGATTTTTATTTTTGAACAAGACTATTCTTTTTAATTAGGATGAATGAAAGTTGATTCCATTTGAATTTAAAAATTTTTTGAGTATAAATGCACAAACAGTGCTATTCTTTGTTTAATTTGTTCACAGGTGTAGCAGTGAATTACTAAGATCAAGGTCGAGCCATAAGGTAAGAAACTTCAGGGATTATGTTGTCTGTAATAAACAATATAGCGGTTATAGAATAAAGGTTTCCGCATTCGCCTTGTACAAGGGACTTGAGTAAGGTCTTCTCTGTATAGAAAAATACGGTGGCGCCTTATCTTCATATTTTTGGTCACAATCCAACCCCGACCCACAGCTCATGTTCCACCCAGAGCATATAGTTCGACTAGCCGCTTTGCCTTTGAGATTTCCACAACTTTGGGCCATTTTCCATCAGAACTTGCCGTGGGCTCTATTCGATTATTGGAAATTCTCGTTAAATAAAATCCCAAAATAAAGTAAAAGGCAATACACTAAGAGAAAAATTTCCACACTTTAGAAAAGGTTATACAATATTACAACAATATTTAAAGAAGCCCATCATAATCAACATTAGGTCTTCAGTCCTGGAACTGTTTAGACGCGTACCCTCATTGTTTCCTATTTTGACCTAACCTAAAGATTTCCCTGAAATTTGCACAGTCTGCATCTATCACTATCTGATCTAGGTCAACATCTATCTCTTTTTCCTATCTCTGCTTATATTATATCCCATATTATTCCCCAAAAATCCCTTAGAACGTATTCTGCCCTTCTATTTCTCTTATTTTTCCCCAGATATCTTTGTTCCCCTACTATTTCTATAACCTATTTGTTATTATCTTTGTCTGTCCATGCTATCGTCCTCATACATCTGAAGCACAGCATTTCAAAAGGCTGCTACCGTTTTTCTGTCTGCGTTTCAGACTGCTCGTATTTCATAGGCATACTGTGCTGTGCTCCACACCTATGCTTCCAACAATTTTCTTCTTGTTCTATGTTTGTTGTCTTTCCTCATAGGCGCTGTTCTGTCTAGTTAGATGCCGTTCGGTCACCTTCTATTGTTTTACAATTACATACCCTATTTCTCCGACCTTCAGTGGTTGTGAAGGGAGGTAAGCAGCCTGTGGCTGCCAAGTTCCCCCAACACTTGACCATTTACCGATTTAATATATTTTCCAATATATCTTTTCGCACAGTCAACATTAGTTACAGGTATTTCACAACCAACAACTAGTTGTTTATACTAATCATCAGATTTATCTGCGCTTATTTTTTCGTCATTAGGTTTTCCGTCTCAAAACTGGTTGGACACGTACCTGCACTTATTTATATTCTGAGCTAGCCCACATAGTTCCCTGAAATTCTCACACAGCATGTGTATACAGCTCGTTCCCCTTCTATTGTTTCCTAATTTTATGCCCTATTTAACGGAGATTCAGTGAAGGGGGTTAAGCAACCTGTGGCTACCAAGATCCCCCAACACTTAGACATTTGCTGAAATAATGGTTTTCCAGTAAATCCTTTCACACACTTAACAATATTTGAGAATATTGCCCAGCCAATTCTTGTAGTTACTTATAATAATCATTGTGTTTAAGTACAGTTATTTTCTCGTCATTAGTTTATCCATCTTGGGATTGGTTGGATGCGTACCTCCATTGATTTCTATTCTGGGCTAGCCTACACATCTCCCTGAAATTCCTGCAGCCTACATCTTTTACTATCTATGTGCAGTAGTCTAACCTAGGTCTGCTTCTTCTTCTCTTTTTTCCTATCTCTGCCTCTAATATATTCCGCACTATTCCCTCATGCCGTAGTATGTGGCCTATCATCCTATCTCTCCTATTTTTTACCGTTTTCCACATATTTCTTTCTTCCCCTACCATTTTTAGTACCTCTTCGTTCTTAACTTTGTCTGTCCATGATATCTTCATCATACGTCTGTAGCACCACATTTCAAAGGCTTCTACCTTTTTCTTGTCCGCTTCTCCTACTGTCCAGGCTTCACAGCCGTACAGTGCTGTGCTCCACACATATGTTTTAAGCAATCTTTTCCTTGTTTCTATGTTTGTGGTCTTTGAGCACAGTAGTTGCTTTTTCTTGTTAAATGTAGCACGACCTTGTGCTAATCTTTGTTTTATATAAAGAAGCCCATAAGCAAATATTGGAACCTTTGCAAGTCACCGCTTCCCAGATACAAGATATTGCGGAAAAAATGTCTAAACCTATTAACAAGGTTAAAGTGAAAAACAAGAATCAACTTTTAAACAAAATTAAGCAACCGGTTTCCTATGAGCCTATACACCATTACCATACGAACGTCCTGGCTAACGATGATTATGAAAATATTAAAAAATTGATTTATGGAGTGAACTATAACACTGAAGAAGACGAATGGGGTTTGGGAAAAATATACTGGAAATTAATTCTGAGGCTAACGATTCAATCTTAAATAATAGGATTTATTTTGGTACTAGAGGTCTATGTAATTTGCTACTTCTTAAAAGCGTTAACCCTAAAGATCGTGACTTTACTTTAGACAAAAACTTACCAAATTACTTGGACATGATAAAGTCTACATCGATTTTCAGAAGAAAATGTACCCCATATACATTGCAGATTTAAATGAGTTTCCAATAAGCAACAAGAATATTTGAAAACTATGTGCAAAAATATCTAAGCGATTAACGGAAGGAGCCCAAAAGGACGCAGTCTAAAAGGATAAGCGTGAAGACAGGTGTTGGTTTTCACCGCCACTTTTTGAAACGGTTGTTTTGTAATTTCTACATTTGCCATTATTCGTGTAATTTAATATTATTTCCGTGCTCAGATCTTCATGGTCTGTAATACCTTTTATGTTGGCTAAATTGATAACTTCAATTTAGAGGTGGTTGATAAGAACCTGTCGAGGATTCTTCTTCTTTCAACGAACGCCGCTTTGACAAGCAGTCTTTTGATGCATCCATCTTCATCTCTCCTTATAGCGGTTTTGGATGTATTAAATGATATATTTGTAGAGTATATTTTAGTATTACATTGGTTTATACGTTTATTTTCTACTCACAATACCGCCTTGCGGATATTACTGCTTTGCTTATACTTATATTAGGCGAGCCAGGTTTTTTTGGTTTTGTGTTTTCTGATATTAATTATTTATTTTTCAGAGTCTTGTATTGTACGAATATCAAAATTGCTCTTTGTTAGCTATTAATTCATTGAAACCCACTTCTGTGGTAAAGTGTAACTTTCAGAAATTACAGCACTAATATTATTTATTTCAGGGTTTTTTTTTAATCTTAGTTTCTAATCTTGGTCTTAATCTTGATTCAATTTTATGTATAACAGATCCTTATACCAACCTGTGGATGCTCCTTGTGAGCCCACTTTAATTCTGTACTAATCATCCGTTTGGATTCCTGTTTAAATTTAATATTTAATATTACTTCATTCAGTGGCTTGGGTGCTGAAGAATCGTTGGAAGCGGAAAGCATTGATTTGTGATCTCGACTCCGGGTTGTATATTTAGAACTTATTGCTGTATTTGTTGTGTGTTACGTTACGCAGGTATTGGCGTAATTATTGTTTAATCTTGATTGAATCCGTGTAATTAGTCGTATGCTGGTTATATTATTGCATTGTTAATGTCAAATTATATCAAACTCTTGGTATCCTACCACCAGCTGTTCGTGTGTTTACCCATGTTACAGGTCAGCACTGAAGCACAGCGATTCACTAGCTAGTGATTGCATCGCCTAGGTATGCTCAATTTATGCCGCTTTCTGGTGAGTAATCATTTCTATTAATTAATATCCATTGCTAACCTGTAGGTGAAGAGCCATTTGTGTGTATTTTGTAAGGCCTTTCTCCTCTGTGTTTTTAAAATGTACTTATTAGTGAGAAACATTTTGCGGCTAGTTTAATGTTAATCTGTACTCGCCAACAGGCGAAAGATACCTTAAATTCATTGCTTTTAGTGGGATACCGGTTTATATATTACCCTTCACGTGTATTATTAAAATACGTTTGTATTTGCATTGCCACTGTGGTGTGTATTTAATTCCAGATAAATTGCTTGTGCTTGTAATTCTGTTATTTTGAAATATAGTTTATGATTGTAGTGGCTACCGTTGTTATACTTATTTTGCTCTTTAGGTGTGATATTATCCGAAATCATTGGGACTTGGGGTTTTGTAGTTTTGTCGGCATTTTAATAAAGTCTCTGGCGCCTTTTATACTGTATTTACTTATAGGTCTGTTCGGGTTCTTAACGACCTAATTGCAGGAATCAAGATCCACCCCTGCAGAAGAGACTTATTAGCTGAGGTGCAAAAAGTCACCGTATATACCCTAAAGAACCCACCTTTGTAAGCTTTCATCAAATATGGCTTATGTACAGTACGTCCATTGGAACAACATACATGAATTAATAGACCGTTCATTTACATTTCCAATGCTCCACACGAAGGTACTACATTGGCCAGGAGGCGAGTTTTTTGTTGCCTGGAAATTTAGAATTTTGCCGAACCCTTGCCGTTCCAGGCAAGGTAGGGATCTTTAACGTGCGTGACAACACTCACACACGGGACCTCCATTTAACCTCTCATCCGAACGAGGGCGTAATATTTGTGAAAAATGCTCACCTGCCATTTTTCAAGCAGTCGACCGTGTCGGGATTTGAACCCGGGACCTTGGGATCCGTAGTCTTACGCTTACTACATTGATCCACGGCGACGCCTGAATTAATAGACCGCCTAAGATTACTAAACGCATCCAATCAAGCCGGGAACACGAATGAGGAAAACATTAACGAAATGTTATCCATAATAGAGGGGTTGAGAGAAAAGGGTATAATAAAATAATCTCAGTGATCAGTTGTACAGATTTAAAATGTCCGCGCGTTGGACGGTTTGGACGTTCAGATCGTAAATATGGGGGTATGTAGCCAGGTTTTCCAGGTCGAGAATTTTTTCTAACTTCCGACGTCAAAGAATATGATATGTAAGGAAGAAGGTTAGTGTCAATGGGTCAGATCTAAAAAATCAATATGATCTGGTTAAAGAAGCACCATCGTATTCAAGCCCGGAGAAGAAACCATCACTTTTCGTAAGAAGAGATGGAAGATCGTGACGTTGTTACTAAAAAATTGAAGTTAATCTTGTAAAACTCGCTATTTGACGCTGCTTAAACGGCTTAGAAGATGTACAACGTAAAACTACAGGGTACAAAAATTTAACTGAAACAACCCAAGTACGCCGCACTTAGATTTCAACGAGAGAATATAATACAGCAACAGCAACACATAATTTATTATTAGAAAGTTGGGTGCAATTCCCAATAGTAATACAATTTAAGCACTACAGCGTATATGTCCAATCAAGTCCAGATCTAATATGGGTCGAGCTATATTCCATGTTTTAGTCTCTGCAAATGTAGTTAGGGCAACCACGGGAAATTGTATTGTGATCGGATTTGAAACTCATACATGCAAGCAATACCTCCACCATAATGAGAACGAGCTCTGAGATTTTCTGTCTTTTGTGACTATATCTAATCTTATTACAGTTCATCGGAATATCTTTAGTTTCTAGTATAGATCTCAACTAAATTTGAACGAGTTGTAATAAATTCCTGTACGTTATGCCGCTTTCTAGTTTTTGCCAATATTTAGAACTTATTGCATGTCTACTTCAAGTTTTTGTTGAATCCTAAAGTTAATGATTACTTTCTTTTCTCATTTAATTATTCTCAAAACCACTTTCTGACGCATAGTTTGTTTTAAAGTATTCTCGTACAATCATTCGCTGATTCGTGGTGTAAATGTAATTGGAAATAATTTAAAGACTCTATACTGTAACGAAAACTCCTTTGCAATACACAATAGTTCTCTATCATCAACTAATTGCACAAGCCTTTCAACAACTCGTAGCTACAGTAAAATTCTTAAATCACTCACGGCAATTTAGTTCCAGCTAATAACTTGTGACATTCCCTTGGAAATATTTGTAATCAAATTTCGTTTTAATTTTCTGTGTAAGTAAAATCTACCCATAGGATTGGGTTATTCCCTTCAGGAAATATAAGTTTTAGGCTTCTATAAATTATTATAATTTAAGGAAAAATTATTTGGCATCAGTAGGACCATTTAGTGACGAATCAGGCCCTCATTTCCTCCAGAATCCCTCATTTCCTCACTCATCTGGACCAAAAAGTTTTCTTCGACTAACCATTTTTCATCTTTCGAGATAAATATATCTTAAATTTTTCATCCTTCGAGATAAATGAGCATCCTCATTTCCACACACGAGATAAACCTATTTTTAAGATTTTTTTACCGCTAACATTCTGAACCGAATAGTTTTCTTTGTCTAACCAATGCATCTTTCGAGATAAACCTATCTTGTTTGGTATCAATTAATATTAGATTTTTCTCAGCTACCCGAATTTATAAGAATTTTTTAAATAGCATCATCTCCCAGAGAGCTTTCCCAATTTTAAGATTTCTTACCTGTAGCGACTTTTGAGCGTTCTTATAAATTTTTTTTTAGTCATGCGATACATTAAATTAGTTTAGAATTTTACGCAGAATCCAAATCTGCAAACAGATTTAATATTCGACCACGCCCTGCAAAATTACTCACATACCCTCTGCGAGATAAATCTTTCTCCACACTTCCGCCCACGAGATAAACCTATCTTGTTTGGTATCAATTAATATTAGATTTTTCTCAGCTACCCGAATTTCTAAGAATTTTTTAGATAGCATCATCCCCCAGAGAGCTACCCCAATTTTAAGATTTCTTACCTGTAGCGACTTTTGAGCGTTCTTATAAATTTTTTTTTTAGTCATGCGATACATATTGTTAGTCTAAAATTTTATGTAGAATCCGAATCTGCAAACAAATTTAATATCCGACTATGCCCTGCAAAGTTACACTTTAAAGCTCTCAAACCTCTAAATTTTTGCTCGTATATATTTAACTCCATTTTTAAAACTTTTTTCGCTACCCAAGACATATGCTTTAACCAATACAAAGAAATAAGCACACAAAAGTTTAATAATTTATTTTATCCAATTTACAGTTTAATAATCTAATCATTCCAATGTAATGGGTTTTAAATATGTTAATGGGAAGGTCGACTTTTGGTGTAATTATCGCGTGGTTAATAATTAAGAAAGCGCATTTTGCTGGTATGAAATCTATGGAATTTCTCCTGTAATGGAAAGAAGAATGCATTCGTAATTGAAAATGCGTGTCACTTACCTTCAGCCTAATTAAGTATTAATATAGCAAAATATATAAATTCAATATTTTCGAAACTTCCAATGTAGCATTAATTTTATAGCAATTATCAGAATTCATTTATAACTCGTAATCCAGCAAATATTCTAGATTCTTAACGATCATGTGAATCACATGTGAAAGCTGTATATAATTTCTTCTCCAAACAAATGCGGTTATTACAATAGGAAAGTACGCTAAATGCAAGTCAATTAATAGCAATTTAATAGTGTTTACTGACCTACCTTAATTGTTTGTACAAGGAAACACAATAAAATATATACAAATATAGTAACTACCTTATATATTTATGCCCCATGTGTAGGTTGCTGTACTATTAGGACCAGGGTATGCAGACTTTAACACCTCCATGTCGCACGCTTTACACAGATGTTGGTTGTTTCGTACAAGACCCTTTAACAGCTGGCGGAGCTGAACGTTTACTGCTTAATGACATACCGTGCTGTTTTCCTTGTGTCGCTGTGAGCTATTCTTGTAAAAGCGATACTGCAAGACCCAGAGTTTAAGTACTTTGCTGCCGACGATGTATAAGCTTAACCGTGGACGATGTTACACCACGACATTAAATGGCAGGCTTGAATATTTTCTTTGGAAACAATCGAAGATTGCCGAAGACACTCGAAGAGTGCACAAACGCGGTCACTAAAGCACAATTAATAATCGCCTTTATAGGTTTAACATTTCTACCATTACCCAATGACTGGTGCTACGTACATGGAAACTTTAATTTCTTATTGGAGAATCCTTATTCTCCCACGCACTGCTGCGTAGTTGCATACCCACCCTTTTGGGGACATATGATCGTTATAGGTTGTAAGACCCTCGGTTTTACGTAACTACACTTCGTGAGATCCCTTTAATCTTTTTTAATCGTGTCCTTCTCGCGTACAATACAGTAGGACTTAGCCTTACTACCTACAAATTCTAACACCAAGTCACCGTTAAACTCGTCTTTAAATTTCCCCACAATTTTTTGTTAACATGCGGTATATTGTGTTTATTATTTGCGGGGTACACCACTTTAAACCTAAAAATAAAAACAGGATAGTTTAATACGTCTATTAATAATTTATGGTAATGTTGGCCATACAAATATGTAAAAACAAACTTTATCAAGAAAATATAATGTTTTTAATAGAATACATACATGTATTGATAACATCTATAAACCGCTGTAATAACCAGAGTCTGGCGAATCTGGGATAGCCAAATCTCTAAACATTTGCGCAAGCGATTGCCCTGCAGTTGCATCTTTTAAGTACTGAATGGGGAAACATTTAATAAGTTCCAACACTGTCAAGTAATTTAAATTGCTGCAATCATTAGACAGAGAAATACTGGCACTGCTCTCCCCCTCTAATAACGTTTGAACCCTTTCTTCCTCCGTCGTATTTCCACATACGCCGCGGCGCTGACCTAACATATTAATTTTTCCTTTTATCTAACCTAAGTCCACACTTGGTTTTTAATGGAAAAACTCATTAAAAAGCAATTAGTGCTAATGGGTTTTTAATGAGAAAACTCATTAAAAAGCAATTAGGTCATATGGTCATGTGGTCATATGGTCATGTGGTCATGTGGTCATTTTGAGGGATTTGAGAACCTGAGGAAAAACATAATAATAATTGAAATCTTACACGATGGTATATTAAAAATACTGCTAAGAGTAATTTTGTTTAATAATTCTAAAAATGGCGTTGGTGGTTAAATACATACAGGTAAAACCCACTATAAAACAATTATACGCGTCACTTTTCCAGTCAAGATTTGCATATAACGCCAACTAATATAATAAGGAGCTGCGCACGTTCGACTATCGGCATAAAAGGCGAGAGCCATGTTCCAGTGCATTAGTCGTCAAAGTATCGTCGAGTTTGATTAAAATTATAAATTAAAGATGGATTTTTCTTGTGTTGACGTTACAAGTGATGTGCGAGTACCACAATTAAATATCAACCATCTAGTTGATAAGTCAACCTATAGGTTAGGCGAATTTCCTCCAAATTATCACCACCATATATTAGAATTTGGTTTTGATTTACATGGTGGTCTTCAACCTGCCATCCAAGTTATTTGCTGTAGTGGTATGTGTGCTGATTCTACGATAACATTCTCTTACTTTGATTGGAAAAAATTGTGTACTTTTCAAGTGGAATTTCAAATTCACCAATTTGCTCAAGACTCAAAACAAGTCAGATTAAATGGTTTGACTACTGGAAACGATGTTGTTGACATACAATTGGATCAAGATTTCAAATTGCAGCTGAGCACAGCCTTTAATAGAAGTATATGGTTTTGAACAATTTTGAAAAGAGAATTTATATAATATGGAGATTACGAAAGATGGGAATGTTATTGTGCTACCTGCGTACGAGTGCATCAAGCTATTAAATTTGCGAGAATTGATCTGTTTTAAAATGGCTGAGTTAAGTTGTAGAAACTTTCCAGAATTTTACGAAAAATTTGTTGGTGATATAAAAAAAGTATGTGGAAATACGACGGAGGAAGAAAGGGTTCAAACGTTATTAGAGGGGGAGAGCAGTGCCAGTATTTCTCTGTCTAATGATTGCAGCAATTTAAATTACTTGACAGTGTTGGAACTTATTAAATGTTTCCTCATTCAGTACTTAAAAGATGCAACTGCAGGGCAATCGCTTGCGCAAATGTTTAGAGATTTGGCTATCCCAGATTCGCCAGACTCTGGTTATTACAGCGGTTTATAGATGTTATCAATACATGTATGTATTCTATTAAAACATTATATTTTCTTGATAAAGTTTGTTTTTACATATTTGTATCGCCAACATTACCATAAATTATTAATAGACGTATTAAACTATCCTGTTTTTATTTTTAGGTTTAAAGTGGTGTACCCCGCAAATAATAAACACAATATACCGCATGTTAACAAAAAATTGTGGGGAAATTTAAAGACGAGTTTAACGGTGACTTGGTGTTAGAATTTGTAGGTAGTAAGGCTAAGTCCTACTGTATTGTACGCGAGAAGGACACGATTAAAAAAGATTAAAGGGATCTCACGAAGTGTAGTTACGTAAAACCGAGGGTCTTACAACCTATAACGATCATATATCCCCAAAAGGGGTGGGTATGCAACTACGCAGCAGTGCGTGGGAGAATAAGGATTCTCTCCAATAAGAAATTAAAGTTTCCATGTACGTAGCACCAGTCATTGGGTAATGGTAGAAATGTTAAACCTATAAAGGCGATTATTAATTGTGCTTTAGTGACCGCGTTTGTGCACTCTTCGAGTGTCTTCGGCAATCTTCGATTGTTTCCAAAGAAAATATTCAAGCCTGCCATTTAATGTCGTGGTGTAACATCGTCCACGGTTAAGCTTATACATCGTCGGCAGCAAAGTACTTAAACTCTGGGTCTTGCAGTATCGCTTTTACAAGAATAGCTCACAGCGACACAAGGAAAACAGCACGGTATGTCATTACAGTAAACGTTCAGCTCCGCCAGCTGTTAAAGGGTCTTGTACGAAACAACCAACATCTGTGTAAAGCGTGCGACATGGAGGTGTTAAAGTCTGCATACCCTGGTCCTAATAGTACAGCAACCTACACATGGGGCATAAATATATAAGGTAGTTACTATATTTGTATATATTTTATTGTGTTTCCTTGTACAAACAATTAAGGTAGGTCAGTAAACACTATTAAATTGCTATTAATTGACTTGCATTTAGCGTATTTTCCTATTGTAATAACCGCATTTGTTTGGAGAAGAAATTATATACAGCTTTCACATGTGATTCACATGATCGTTAAGAATCTAGAGTATTTGCTGGATTACGAGTTATAAATGAATTCTGATAATTGCTATAAAATTAATGCTACATTGGAAGTTTCGAAAATATTGAATTTATATATTTTGCTATATTAATACTTAATTAGGCTGAAGGTAAGTGAGACGCATTTTCAATTACGAATGCATTCTTCTTTTCATTACAGGAGAAATTCCATAGATTTCATACCAGCAAAATGCGCTTTCTTAATTATTAACCACGCGATAATTACACCAAAAGTCGACCTTCCTATTCACATATTTAAAACCCATTACATTGGAATGATTAGATTATTAAACTGTAAATTGGATAAAATAAATTATTAAACTTTTGTGTGCTTATTTCTTTGTATTGGTTAAAGCATATGTCTTGGGTAGCGAAAAAAGTTTTAAAAATGGAGTTAAATATATACGAGCAAAAATTTAGAGGTTTGAGAGCTTTAAAGTGTAACTTTGCAGGGCGTAGTCGGATATTAAATTTGTTTGCAGATTCGGATTCTACATAAAATTTTAGACTAACAAGATGTATCGCATGACTAAAAAAAAAATTTATAAGAACGCTCAAAAGTCGCTACAGGTAAGAAATCTTAAAATTGGGGTAGCTCTCTGGGGGATGATGCTATCTAAAAAATTCTTAGAAATTCGGGTAGCTGAGAAAAATCTAATATTAATTGATACCAAACAAGATAGGTTTATCTCGTGGGCGGAAGTGTGGAGAAAGATTTATCTCGCAGAGGGTATGTGTGTAATTTTGCAGGGCGTGGTCGAATATTAAATCTGTTTGCAGATTTGGATTCTGCGTAAAATTCTAAACTAATTTAATGTATCGCATGACTAAAAAAAAAAATTTATAAGAACGCTCAAAAGTCGCTACAGGTAAAAAATCTTAAAATTGGAAAAGCTCTCTGGGAGATGATGCTATTTAAAAAATTCTTATAAATTCGGGTAGCTGAGAAAAATCTAATATTAATTGATACCAAACAAGATAGGTTTATCTCGAAAGATGCATTGGTTAGACAAAGAAAACTATTCGGTTCAGAATGTTAGCGGTAAAAAAATCTTAAAAATAGGTTTATCTCGTGTGTGGAAATGAGGATGCTCATTTATCTCGAAGGATGAAAAATTTAAGATATATTTATCTCGAAAGATGAAAAATGGTTAGTCGAAGAAAACTTTTTGGTCCAGATGAGTGAGGAAATGAGGGATTCTGGAGGAAATGAGGGCCTGATTCGTCACTAAATGGTCTACTGGCATCATATTCAATTCATAGTCAAAATGTTATAAAAATGCATAGGTCATTTCACAATTTTGTTATAAACATCATTTGAAGATTGTAATATTTTAGTAGGAAATAAGGTAGATAGGTTACATGTACAAACTGCTAAAGCTAAACAGAGGAGCATCACATAGGATATATGTGTAAATGAGACAGGATTATTTCAATATTGCTTGAGAGGGCTATTGCGTCAAAGACAGGAGCAAGTTAAAAATAAAGTAAGGGATAGAAAATTGTGTGTGTTGGATAAAAGGAAACAGATAGTTCCGTAGAAGGGGTGTTTATTATAAACGTTTGGGAGTAGTGGCTAAGATTCGACGAAGTGGATATCCGTTGCGACACGAAACTTGTGCGTTCGTTGAAAAGATTTTTGTTTGTATCGTCAAAATTCTGAGATTTCGGTGGCAGTTGATATTAGAGTAGAAATTTACAGAGATAGGTGAAGGCTAAACAGGTGTTTTCGGAATTAAAGTGGCAGTTGAGCGTTTGTTTGTGAGAGGTTTTTAAGAAATGTGTTAACCGTTTAAAATTTTACCAAGAAGGCTGTTTTGTTTGTATTAACGGAGTTGCGAGTAATTTGAAGCTTGAAAGGGGCAGAAAAATAGCTATATAAACACCAGCAGGAGGTAGTAGGGCTCTCTTTTGAATTTCATCGACGCGTCCGCTAATAGTGATGACAAGTAATTATATAGTACCTGAAATAAAATTTGTACACAAGTTGGTGCAGAGTTTGTACTAGCAGTATACAAATTAATGAGAAAGATAGTTTAAAGATCCAAAGCATACTTAATGAAAGTAAGTACAAACTGCTCTATATATGGTTGTTGGTGCAAGGCATGCACAAAAATTCAGTAGAGATTGTTGATGGTTCGACTTGGTGGTTTATCCATGATAAATTCGACCACTAGCAGAGTTGGTTGAGTCTCGGTGTATCGTCAAGTGGTGATTGAGAGAATAGAGTAGCAGCTTTTATATAAGAATTTTGTGTGTAAAATAATTTGTGTAATATTTGTTTATGTACAAGGGACTCATGGTATTTTGCTGTACAAAAATTAGCACGAAGGTTTATAGGTTTGACTATGAGCTCTTATTAAACCTGGGATAACGTAAGGTTTATGAAAAGGCCCTGTTACTTTAAAATATAAAAATTTTGTTGACTAAAAATTAATCAGGAAGTACTTGAAGGAAAAATGTAATATTTAAAAGGAGAATGTTTGTAATTTAATCAATGTGTGATATAAGGATTGATAAAGATTTTTAATGTAGAATTTTTCTATGAATAAATCGTCACTGTTGCCGCGTTTACTTTTGTAGAATAGTATGGTAGTATACTTCAGATAGCAGCTGAGCAGTCGTGGCGAACTTTACTGATGAAGTTGAGTTTTAGGTATTTATAGCAAATATTAAGAAACAACATCGTCAACTCCAGAGAAAACTGCAGAGTATTTAGGCAGCCCAAAATGTGGGGTTTAACCTCAGAGAATTAATGACGCCCAATTTGTGGGGCACGAATCATATATATATATATATATATATATATATATATATATATATATATATATATATATGTAGACTGTTTTTACGTTGTCTAGGGGTTTGTTACTTTTATACTTTCTTGAGATAATTCACTCGCGTGATCATATAAAGCATTTAATAAAATAAACAGATATAATACATTTTCCGTGAACGTGTAAACACAATTAATGTTTAGAACTATGTAATTTTACTACACCGAAATTAACCATAACATAAGGAATTGAAAACACTTAATTAATAAATACAGGTAGCTAATAAACACGTAAATAGATCGCGGCTCAATCTAGCATTCGTCTTTAAGATATGTTCTAGGGTCGTCTTTCCCTAGGACACACGTCTTAATCTCGTCTTAGCTCAACTTCGAATGAACGATCCCCTGCTATGAGCCTCTCTACCCTTTGTGTTCTTAAGGTCAGGTAAATATTATAGCAGTAGTGTTTGCTCAACCTTATCCTGTATTCTTATTACGCATGGGTGTATCTTAAAGGTTTAACTTACTTCTAACTAAATTAATATTAAGGGTTATTCCTACATATATATATATATATATATATATATATATATATATATATATATATATATTGTAGTGGTTTTAAAGGGTTAAATTTAAGTATAAACAAGGCAATTTCAAACACCCTGTACAGAGGAAACAACCAGAATTTACGTGCAAAATTTATTTTATTTAGTGAATTTAAAGTAACAGGATTACCATAATTTTACAAGTAGTGATTAAAATTTAGTTAGGTTCGTAAAGAAGATAAATTGTAGTAGCCAATGCAAATTATTAATTAATTTAATTGAGTTTAGTTCAAAGGGTTATTACGTCTAATACGCATAAGAGCTTAAAAAATCGATAATACCAAGGTGAAACGCCTTGCTAACAAATGAACAGGCGTTGAATATAAAATACCTTGAAACGTAAACTCCTAGAACGGTTGTTTTAAAACGTTTGTTAATTGAACACCTGCAGGTTTTGTAAATGTCAAGTTCCCCTTATTTGTGTAGATAAAAGACAGTATTCGCGGTATATCGAGTAAACGGTCGAATGGTTCACATAAAATGCTAACTAAAAGTTTTCTTAAAGTGCAGAAGGGATGGAGAATCTATGAAATGCTTTGGAATGAAACAGTCATAATAGCAGTTCATTTCGAAACGCACGTATTCAGTCCACATGGGGCAGTTTAAAACGCGGACAATAATATTGATTTTCTACTACTCAAACAAGGTTAGAAGGAAACATAGAATATGCATAAGAGAGGAATAGCGTTAATACAGGCGGGGATTCAAGACGTCACGAAATATCTCATTGGTCTATATAGTTAGTTGTAAAACAGACAAACACGGGAATACTGAATGCAGGTTTTTCAAAAAAGATAATAACAACGAGTTAGATTTCGATGATTTCGAAAACGGTTGAACCAAAATTTTAAAGAGAATTATTTTAAATAAAGGATTTCGCGTGAAGAGCGGCCGAGAGGTGGCATAGAAAATTGTATAAATACTTTAAGAGAATTAATAGAGGTCTCTTAGTATTTTCATCGCTTCAGACTACGTACAGAAATTTACCACGAGCTTGTAAGTATATATAAAATTTTTTAAATTAAATAGTACAGTGTTGGCCTCATAATTTGATACGCGGAGAGTGTCGAGTTTAATTTTATTGAGATGCAACATATATTTGTAACAAGCTCGTGAAGTGACGTACAGTAACGTAAATTAAATTAAGCAACTATAAAAGAAGTGTAATATACGTGAATTTGGATTTAGATGCATCGTGAATGCAGAGCAGGCATCACAACTTAGAAGGTGTTCATCTACAAATAGCTGGCGGCGGCGAGCAGAGCAGAACCACGACACCGAGAGCGAAACAACTTAACGGCATCGTCAACGGAGTAGGGGATCTTCAAGAAATTCCAGGTAACGCTTTAGAATTTGTTGTTTTTGATAAACTATGAAGGTTATTGTGATGTGTGAGAGTGAACTATGATGGTATTCTGCATTATTTTGCGCATTGAAAATAATACGTATAACTAACTTTTATTATGGTATTTAAATATAAATATAAAGGTGTATATAAAGCTTATTAATGTTTCTCAGGAATTTAAATATTTTTTTATTAAGAGTACATGGGTTTTTGTTGTGTTTGTAATAAGAGTATGCAAAGTAAAAAGCATACATTAATCATAATTAACTGGGTTATCACGAGCTCACCATACTCCAGAGTTTCCTAATTAAAATTAATTATAAATAAAGAAAGAAGGATAAGGTATTATGCAGAGCCCATTTACTCCGGTTACGTTCAATGTGTTTGATATTTCAAGTTAAAATACTGGACTTTACAAAAATAGAATTTATTGAGGTGTAATTTGATCACCGAAATGTAAATAATCTTGAAGTTTTGTTTGTAGATAGTGGTAAATAAATATTGTATGATTGTTGTATTATTTTGTGGTTTTATTGAGAGTGTGCGTGAACGATAAAGAGTATGATAGTGAATGTAGGTATCGAAGAGGAGGCCCAACTGAGCTAGCCAGGGAGCGGTTGAAGAATTAAGTTGGTGGAAGCAGAATCTGGGTAAGAAATTATTTTTTTGAAAAATTTTTCTATTGTGTGCAATTTGCGATTTTTAGAAAATTAATAAATTTTCGAAGAATTTTGCTACTGAGGCTTGATGTAGAGAGGTTACACGGCAATATATATATATATATATATATATATATATCACAGCAATATATATATTTATATACACACACACATATATATATATATATATTGCTGTGATATCCTCCTGTGAATGCGGAAACTGGGTCCTTTCAACAAAAAAATTCTAGTCCCACCGATTGGGCGTCATAAACTGCTGTGATCCTCTTTTCGCCTCGGCTGCTCACCTAATTTTATAAACCTCCTCATTCAAAAAAAAACAAACACATTCCTACCACAAACATCAACGTTAACTCTATTTACATCAATATTCACAATACATTAAAATTTCAAAATTAAAACTCAGCATAAATTTCAGTTTTAAAAAGAATTTCAAGATTAATTTTCTTACCATTTTAATGTGCATCCAGAATTAAAGTCCTTGTAGGATGCCTACTAATTAATATAACAATATATGCAGACCGGAGTCTGAGTATAAAGGGAGCATCTACCACCCCTTTACGTTAATTAACCAGGTTCGTCTAATTGAGCTCAAAGACATACCCAAATTTTCATCATAATCCCGAACATCAATACTAAATACCCCTTTCTACTTAAACAAGCAAATTTCATCTTAAAATTAAAATTTTATGGTTAGTACAATTTCACTAATGTCCATTTAAAGTAAATCAATTATAAAGTTATTCAACACACACAAAAATATCAAAGTTCAAACAAAATAGTATAAATTACCTGAAGGTTACTGCACTCGTAGCTTCAATGTACATCGTCCCTTTTGTTAATCACACCATTCCAACTGGATTATATTTACAGCTTCTGATTCTCAACGCTTTTCAAATTTTCTCTATCACCATTTATTTAAAGTTGTTTCTGGGCTTTTCCGGAACTCATCTGTGTATATCTGACCCTTGTTTTGTGGATCCAGACACATTTATGAACCATTTAATCATTAACACCCCCGAAAAATAACCAAGAAATTCATACTTCTTTCACCAATATACGCCAAAACTGCCTACTTTTGGTGTATTCATTTGTCGTTGTAAATTTTACTAATTGGTACAGTGATACTAAATTTTATTACCTTGTATCTAAGTGCACTCAAGTACATTCATGTTAGCACGTAAATAACAAACTGTTTTAAATCACCAAATTATACGAGCAAACTTTAAATTATTCTATCAAACTAAAATGCACTGTTTAACGTATTGAATCAAGTCGCGGATGTAAGAGAGCTTGTTCATATTCACCTGGGTATATATAGAAGTTAGCCCGTCTGTCGGTCGAGTCCCCAAAATGGACAATTCTAAAGAATTTCGCATTCTCGTTTCCCATTCCGTAGCTCGCGCGTCGGTTTTTACAAATTTTGTACTCGCCCCAGTTAAATCTTAGAAATTTCAACACGGCACGCAATGTCTGGAAATAACTAATTGACTTCTATACCGAAATGTTATTTTTACCTCTCAAATTTTGCCTTTTACTTTCAACCAATCGCAACTCCATGACGTTGCTCTACTCACGCCTTTTACTATATGTGTCTCGGTCTTGCGCATATTATCTGTCTCTATCTAACCTGTTCTTATTGATGCAAATTGATATTCCTTATTATCGATTATTTTAGTCCATGTGGAGTGTGAAATAACCCACCTTTAGCATTTCTCGTAACTATTATGCGATGGTTTCTCCAAGATTCTTTGAACCATTAATTCTCTGCAAAATTTACGCCGAATGAGCTTTTTAAACTACGCAGGTGTTCAAACATACTATTAATTCTCAGAGCTTTATTACATGGTATTTTATTGGGTTTTTACAAGTTTCTATAGATATTATCTGTTACTAACGAATCAATTAACTTCAATTAAAAATAATACCCTTTAATTTTTAGTGAATCCTAATTAAATATTCAATTATTATCTGTACGTTTTGTTTAATACCGGTTACTTAAAATAGGGTTAATTAATATAAATTTTGCACGTAATTTCCATTTGTTTCTTTCCTTGGAATAATTACATTACACGTAGAGCTTGTTAATACTGTTTCTTTTGATATAAAGCGTCTTGTACATGATTTAAATCTCTTATTTTTACTGAAACGAATGAATTTTTATTCTCCACGGTGTTTTAATAAAGCGTATTATCTAATAAAATTCCTTATACACCGTGATTAAAATTATTTTATGTAATTCATTAATTTTCTACCCTGGTCTAAATATGAGTAATATATATATAAAGATATCTGAGGGTAAACACGTTAGTTTACCGCTCCTATCAATGTTTTCTAAATTTAAAGCACAATAAACTGAGGATTGATAAATAATTACTTGTTAAATTAGGCTAAAATGTTATTTACTGGTGGTGAAGCGTTTGAGATTTAAAAGAAGCGTTTTGGTTAACTGTTCTTCAATAAAACGTTTATCTAATGTAATTCCAACTGAATGAGCTTTGGTTAATTAGTTGTAAATGTCATATTAACTGTTTCATGGATACTCTATTTCATTAATTAACTAATGTGCCATAATACTTGTAAGAGAATTTATTTTAGCATGTTTAGTTAGCATTAAGTAATTGTAAAATTTGCGGAATGTCAACCAATAATAAGTAGTACAAGTGACTCAATAAGTATCTAGCTATTCCAAAATAGGAAGTATACATAATAATAATTGATCAATGAGTGTAGTTCTTAAACATTTTGTAAATAGTAGGCAAGTTATAATTTTTGAGACAATCTCCTGGGTGATAAGTGTTTAGAAAATAAGTTAGTTGATTTTGAAAATTTTTAATGAATAGACGTTTTTCTTGGGAGCCTGCATTGTATTTTAAAAAGAGAAAAGAATATATGTTTGAAATTTATCCCTTTTATTTAATCATCGTGTTACTGGAGCAATATAAAGATTTTAATGTCTGTGGAAGAATATGAGTGTATCGTATAATAATTAATATGGTTTTATACAACTGAATGCAGTTAAGAAGAGTGATTCCAGTTATAGCGATCAGAGGGTCATCGTTAGTATTGCTGAAGAATAGCACCAGTAAGCTTCGAAAATTTTGCAATGGTTTCCCAGTCTAACAGGACAACATTTTGTTCGTATCTGGTCGTGTATTACAAGAATATATATTCATATAGCAGATTCTAAGTTCCTGAGTTATTATTTTATTAGTCCTAGAACATAAAATAGAGTGAATCTAATAAAAACATAAAATTAAAACTTAATATCTACAGGTATTAACTGCAAGCGTCCGCAAGACGAATTTGTTTTATCATTGAAAAGGTCCATTTGAACAACTCAAGCACCTTCGGTGGAATTAGAGGTATTTGAAATTAATCCTTGTATAAACACCATTTAAAGATATTTGTTAGTAATTTGAATCTCAAACGTTTATCTAAATTATACATTTGCGATTATATTTATCAATCTTTGAAAATAATAACGCCACATCTACACTGCGAGAGGTTAAGTGATCTTAACTAGACGACGCTTTATGTAGAATTTGTTAATGTGCCTGTAAGACGACCTGAACCCACGTTTTCTTATAGAGTAGAAATATCTTGATATAATAATTCCTGAGAGTGTTTCAAAAGCCGTGGCATAAATAAACAAAATTTTTCCTTTATTTAATTTTACAGAAATACAAAACGTTAGTAGAGTATTTTGCATCGTGGTTAAATATATGCATGTAATTAAGGTTGCGGTACTATCAAGAAAAATTACCGCTATTTCTAAATATTTGAAAGGCCGACACCACATTTTTTTTATCTGTGCAATCATTTATTCTTTAACTCTTTGATTTTAATTATATTCTTCATTCACAATAATATATATAATTTATTTTCTTTACGACCTTGCTCAATGTAAATAGTTTAAATATTTCTTGAAGATTAATTCAAGCGCAAAATACTATAATTAAAAATGTTGAACATTAAGATAAATATTCAGAGATGGAAAATATGACAAAGTTCAGCTATAACTACTATGTAAAAATCCTCCAGGGCTAATCAGTCTTGAGGTTTTTTCTATTTTCCTTTTCTACAACGCCAACCGCTCTCCACCCCTCGATTAGTTAGTTACCGAGGCATTCATCGTAGATTTGAGGGTAGGAATTTATTTTTAGGAAAGTATATTTGTATGTGTATTAAAATTATTTTTGTTAGTTAATAGAGGTTAAGTTTAGATTAGTATTTTAATTTATTTAGGAAATAGGTAGTCAGTGAATTGTAAGGCATAAATTGAAATGTTGTAAAACTTTAAACCAAACCCATACAATAAATTATTGTACGGGATTGGTTGAAGGTTTTCAACATTTCAATTTATTAGCTAAAACCCATTATAAGTATAGACTACAAGAACGTTTCTATTTGTAAGGAATATCCAGTTACCACAGTAATCATCTTATTTGGAAAGAGCATTTTATTTTGAGAAATTTCTTTAATTACAACCAACCTAGGATACCAAAGCAAGAAAGTTTGATGCGGAATAACAGCCTTTGGTATAAAAATGACATCAAAAGAATTGCTGTAGCAGACTGTTTGGTGCCCCTCGATGTTGACAGTAGAACGACCTTTGTTGATAAGTGCAAGGTTATGTAGATTTTTGAATTTTGGTCTTGTCAGTTATTACTTTTGTATTTCTTTATTTTTCTTTTCCCATTCATCTATAGAAATCCACTACACACCACTACAGCTAGCCGAGAAACCTGTTACGTTCACGGTACTTTTGTATATTAACATGTTGACTGCTACGGCAATTTTCAGAATTCCGGTCTAAAAAGCCAATTTCATCTAATCATTTTATATTATAAAAACTCTAATTATATTACATAGTAATCATCAAAAAGCATAGAAAATGTATTTTTAAAAAAAAAAAGGTCTTACAAATTATCTCGTAATTAGCTTATGTAACAGATATCTCTTCGCGGAAGTCAACTACGAGTTAATTCGTACACAGACACGTTTAGACCTGTCGCTTCGCTAAAGCTGAATCAGATACATGCGTCCATATTCGTCAGTAGTATATCAGATATTGTCGAGTGCTTCACATTTACGTCTTTCTTGAGTGTGTTGTTTTATAATTATTGTTATAATTAAATTATCAAGAAACCAATATGGATAAGAAAAGACCACTGACTGAAAATGAACTTGAGTACTACGCTAATCGAAGTGATTCAGAATTTGACGAGATTTTCGGCGAGGATGGTAACGACAGTAGCGATTATGAACCTTCTGAGAATTCAAGTGATAGTGACGATGAAGTCGTCTCCGAACCTGAAGATGAAGTTGTTCCCGATCCCGATGATAATGATGATGACTCCCAAGCAACAACATCAAATACGAATAATAATTTGTGGACAGAAATTCAACAAAATCCTGAACAATTTATTTTCCAAGAAAATGTTGGTTTGAAATTGGATACGTCAAATTTTACAGTGCAAACCTGGTGGACTTATTTTTTTCGGAAGAGTTTCTTGCATTACTGGTCGAACAAACTAATTTATATGCTGCGCTAGAAATTGCAAAACACACAGCAATAAAAAAATCTAACAGGGTATCAAAGTGGACAGACGTCACTGTTGCAGAGATGAAAGTGTTTATTGCACTTTTGTTACAAATGGGGCCTTGCTCTTTCCCATCAATTGAACATTACTGGAGCACAAGCAAGCTATATAATGTAATGTTTTGGCGCTCAAATATGAGTCGAAATCGATTCCAATTGTTACTTCGTTATTTTCATTTAGTTGATAACACAATACCATCTGCCGACAGGTTATACAAGTGAGACCAATTCTAACTCATTTCAACAATATTATGTGTGAAAACTATGTACCATATAAAAATATTTGTATTCACGAATCCATGATGCTGTGGCGTGGAAGATTGCATTTCCGCCAGTACATAAAAAATAAAAAACACAAATACGGTGTCAAACTGTACGAACTATGAGAGTCCGACGGTCTTGTAATGAAAATCAAAATTTACAGCGGAAAATCAGAGGAAACTGACCATAATTTAAGTCACACTACTGGTGTTGTGTTACATTTACTCGAGGAGTATCTCGATAAGGGATACACGCTTTATATGGACAATTTTTATAATTCTGTTACTCTAACTAAATTACTAAATACAAGAAAAACTTACGTGTGTGGAACTCTACGAAATAACAGAAAGGGAAACCCCAGAGATGTGGTAGATCGTAAACTCAAAAAAGGAGAGTGTATTTGGCAGCAAAATGGACCTGTTACTGTGTGCAAATGGAAGGACAAACGAGATGTCCTTATCATTTCAAACATGCATGTTGTTGAAATGGTAGAGGTGTCCAATCGCAATGGAAAACTTTTTATGAAACCGAATATAATTTGAGATTACAATAAAGAAATGTCTGGAATTGATGACTGATCAGATCAAATGCTGTCATACTTCACATCTCTAAGAAAGACTAATAGATGGCCTAAAAAGGTTTCACTACATATTATAGAAATATATATATTGCTATGCTACTCTCTAAATCATACGCGCCCCTACGTTGGGCGACTTTTTAATTTGCTATGAACTGGAATTCTCGAGCCCCTTGGTTGGGCTGTTAATATTTATTTTGCTATGTACTCTAAATTATACGCGCTCCATCATTTGGACGACCATTTTAATATCTACTATGAATAAACAAGATTGTAATTATCTCCTCCGACGTTGGGCTGTCTTATTAATATTGCTATCAACTTAACTGGATTTTAGCTTGAAGCAACCTTGTCTGCCAATAGCAAAATTCGATACGTTACCGCCTTGCGTGTCATCAATTTCCTATTCAACTTATAGCTCCTCCTTGAACTATTTAATCTTATGACCTCGGCTAGCATTTATTTGGAATTATAAAATTCAGTTAATTTCTATTTTATGTATAATGAAACCAATATATTACGTACAGCTTTTGTAAATTATTTGAAATACACTTTTCAATTAGTTAACGTTATAAATCTCATTTATTAACAATCATATACTATTTACTCAAAACCCAAAGTCACCAAAAAAAAACCTATTATCTTTATCAACGAAGTGTAGAATATTCTAAACCTGTTATCATATTACTCACTTTATACTTATGCAACTTCTTTTGTTGACTTTTCACATTCATATTATATTAAGCAAATTCAATATTCAAAATAAAAAATATATAGAGAAATAAAATGTCTTATAACTACAAATCTGACCTGGTCTATTTCTTCACATCGACGCTTCCATTAAAATTTATCTTCCCCAATTCTGGATTACATTTAAATTATTGCCATTACACTATGGACTAACATTATTAATTTATGCACCCCCAATTTATTGTCGTTTCATATCAAACTTCTTCTTATTATCATTCAATTTTCTCAAACTTCGAATTGTATTATTCTTCCCCCAGACATCAAAATTGTATTACTGTATTTTCCCCTGGACTTCAGAATTGTCGTTTGTTTCCCCCGGACATCAGAATTCGTAGTCTATTTCCCTCAGACTTCGAAGCCCTATTATTTTTATGTTTTAGTTTAAAATAAATTCATTAAAAACGTACTTACGTTTAATCGGCAATTATAATCTTCATCTTGGCACTTATTTTATCTTTCACTTTTAAAATTCACGTATTACTTTATCTCATAACGACGCACTTCGGCCTTTGTTGAGTTCAAAACTAACTTCGTTATCACGGTGCTTGCTAATATATTCTTCATTTCCCACTCCATCAGTGGGTATGGTCTAGAACTCGTCGCTTATTTTTGACCAATCAAATAATTATATTTAGAGCAGTTTCTGATGTAATTCACCACGATTCCCAATAATCATAACCTGCTTGCAGCTGTCTTTCGTTATCAAGATGCTGTGTTTTGATAGATCTAATTGCCTTTCCATAAACAACTGATGCAATTCGACTTTAAATTTTCATATTTACATGCGATTCACGCAATTTTTAATCTGCTTTCTTATCAAAAATGGTCAGATATTTGTACGCATTTACCTATGCTACCTGAAGCTCTATTTCTATCTCCGTATTAATCTAATCGTCTAGAACTCTTCTGAATGCGTGTCTAATTACACTTTATCGTTTACTTATTAATATACGCGTGCTTCCACTGAAAAATATCATTATCCGCTTTACCTAAATTAACCGAAACTTTATCTACAGGGTATTTAAATATTTACTATTTACTTAATGAATATCTTTCTCATTCCTACTCCAACTATGCGTCTTCCTATGTGTATCTGCGTCGCTTAAAACTATTTATACTTTATATACAGGGTGTTGACTGGTTACTATTTACAAACTATGTCTATTTCTCAATTCTTCACTAAATAAGTGCAGTTTTTTTCTGCTGCCTATGGTAATTTCTCATTTCTAAATGACCTTTCCTATAAAGTACACCCTTAAACAACCCATTATCACAGCAATATATATATATATATATATATATATACACAATGCGCACAAATTTTTTCAAAAAGTAACTTCTTCTAAAATAAAACTGATAAAGTTTAGAGAAGAATTCGTCATCGCGTTGATTGGAGAAGAGATTCAACTAGTTTCGAAAAAGATGAGATTGCAAGAGCTTCATTATTTAGAGAGTCTGCCACCTACCGAAAGAAAACAACGTCCGACAAAGCCATGTCGTAAATGTACCCAAGCAAAAAAACGCCGAGAAACGCGTTATTTTGGTCCGGCCTGTGAAGAGAAGCCAGCCCTTTGTGTGGAAGATTGTTTTAAAAAGTTTCACAAACAATAAAAATATTCTTTTACTTCTTGATTTTGAATAAATTTTTTATAATTATATTTTCTGTTTATTTATTAATAAAATTTCTGTTCATGTAGCCCGCATTGATTTTTTGTTCTCTTCCCAGAAGCCATCTATTCATATTAGCACTGATATGCTACGAGTTTAATCGTAACTGCGCGAAAATGGCAAGTAAACACAGTACGAGATAACTCGTAGTCGGCGTCCTAGCAAAGAACGCAATCTACGAGTTTTCTCGTAGTTGGTAGTCAACGTGTTAAGCGAAATTTAGTTTTTCCGACCGATTAACCATGTTGTTACATGCCAAAATAGTCATGTATCATGTTTTACAGTAAAAGATACTTCGTTACGTTAATTGCCGCGTATTTTTGAAATAATACGCTAACTTCCGCCGTTGGTGACGGTTGAGTCTGCGCAGAAGGGATGCGGGAGTGCGCGAGTCGAAGAAGCGGGATTAATTAACTTGACATAGACAAAGCAACAAGTGCGTAAGTGTGGTGTAGTTTTTAAAAAAGAAGGAATGTAGTTTTCTTTATCTCACCTTCCTTGTACCTATTTCTTTTTAAATCCCCTACAAGAAGCAATAAAAAAATCGCCAACGGTAATCATTTGATGTTCAACCCGGCGACTACGAAAACCATCCCACATGCTGGATCTTGAGATAAAATTCCGAGATATACATATTACGTAAGTAATTTGAACGTTACCTAAAATGTGCATGTAAATTGACATAGACATTGCGATTGCATCATTCGGTGAAAACGTGGTCTGTATAGGTTATAATAACGGCGTTAGAGACACGCCTAAATTATAATAACGACGTAAACGGTAACAATGTATAACCTTAACGTAAGAAAATTACGCCTAGAAATTGCATGAGTAATCGAAGCGAGTAAAGTACACAAATTAGTACAACAAATCAGAACTTACCGGCTGCTGCCTAGGTCTCAGGGGTACTCTACCAGCTGGGGCTTTTTCGATGCGGACCAACTATCCTTGCCGACGAAGCACGAGATAATTTGTAGGTATAGGAAGGAGGTAATAAAGAAAGAATCACTTCGCTGAACTCGGAATCTCAAGCACGACCGTTCCTGTCAAACGTCGATAGTAAAGTCATCTCTTTTAAAAGGCTCAGTCTCTCCTACTATTTTTCCACGTTCCCACGACTAAAACCGTTAAACACAGCTGCATTCTTATCACCTGAGCACGGAATGTTTGCAGTTAGCCTGTCACAACTCATAAGTTAGCGTCCTGAAATGCGTGAGAAACTAATAATGGTGGAATTTACTCGTAAAAATTTAAATTAGAATGAGAAAGAAAACTTTCCCATGCTGGGTTTAAAAATCCATTAAAATTTAAATAGTAAAAATGCCAAGCTTTATATAAAAAAGGCAAAACTACCCTTATAGTGTTACAGTCACTGCCCCATTCAGGGCAAATCAAAATTGATTAGTTTAACGCTTATTTCACTCGTAACCGTGACTTTTTACTAATTTTCTCCTTTCAGGTTTAATATATTACAGTTTGCGGAATCATATATTTTATAAATAATTTTATAGCTATTTTACTAAATCAATCAGTTATAGTTTATGTAGCAGTTCAAACACTAGCCAATAGGAAAGCAGAAACGCAATATTAACCTGTCAAGAGCTTACAATACGTTAATACATTATCTAAAGCCACTTCGCAAAAATAAAATCGGGGATCTACAAAGATAGAGGTTCTGCAGCGATGACAGCTGTGTGGAACAGGTGGCCGCACGCTTTGGTGTGCGGTTGCAGCTATAAATATAGTCTAGCCGGGGGCGCAAGATCGATGAGGCGAAAGCTGTATTTCTGGGAATCAGCGGGAGCAGGAGCACACCAGCTCATCATGAATGTAATCCCCACTTGTAGATTTATATCATACAGGCGTTGCCTCGACTACTGATTGACGGATCATTAGGGTTGCTTGAGAAGCAACGCTTGTTCTTGAATTTAATACAAAACGCGCCCTATATTGTATTGTCTACGTACGAAATGATGTGCTTGAAATGTAGCGATAATGTTAACAATTAATATCACTGGGGTTTTGTCACATTTTCTCCTTCATTACGTCGTATCGTATTCCGAATAAATTGTGAATCCTTACCACGTGGGGGTTTAGAATGATTGCTCTAACGTTTTACAGTAAAGTTTGTATATAGGTAGTATATACAAGGGCAGGGAAAGAGGGTATCCACTTGAACTACAAAAAGTAATGGCATAATTTGAACTTGTCGAACAACAAAACTTTAAAATGAGCTTCTATTTTAGTCTAAAAGATGTTAACGTTTCAATATATTAATTTAACAGTTCTTGAGATCTTGATCTTAAACAAAAATTGTTACGGTACATTTAGTTGTGTTTGAGTTAGCGTTTGAAATATAAATCTTTAAGTTGTTAATCGTAATCGAATTATTACAAATACAATATTTTAACAATGAAAATCAAATTATAATATTTTTTATCCCATTCCGAATGGGCTTGCACCTTGAAGAAGCTAGATTACTAGAACGGTCTTTAGTGAAGAATCAGACTAAGACAGGAAAGAGGGTATTGCAACATATGCCTTAGAAATAATTGACTTGCGCAATCTTGTTTCGCTGACCATAATCGGTCCACCAAAATCTACTCCAACATGTAGAAAAGGACGAATCAATTGGGTTCATTCTAAGGGTAAGTTTCCCATAAGCTGCTTGACAACTACTGTCTTTAACCTGTGACATTTTACGTGTTCAATTAACAAATCAGTAACATGATTAGCTGCTGGAAGAATGATTTAATGTTGTGCATTAAAAGGCAACATTGCATTTACCAATCGCCCGCCAACCCTTAGTAGACCTTTGGAATCTAAAAACGGATTTAATGTTAGAATTGAACTCCTTTTAGATAGTTTCTTATGTTCCTTTAAATAAAATACTTCCTTTGAAAAATGCTCCTTCTGAACTAATAAAATTATGTGTTGCAGCTCGATCTAGTTCGTCCAATCGCAAGGGACCAGAAACCTTTGTTGTATTGTGTTGTGAATTGTTAATGAATCGAAATATAAAAGCAAAGATTCTTTGCATTCGAACAAATGATGAAAACCTGAGAAATATTGAACAAATGGTTTTAATATTTGTCTGAATATAAGCTACCCGCCGTTCTTCGGGTAGAGAAACTATTTCCTTATTTACAGTATCCTTCTGAGGATTCCAATTAAAATCAAGCAGAAAGTCTGGACCTTCCCACCAAGATCTTTTATGTATTAACTTTGTTGAGTCAAGACCGCGCGAAATACAGTCTGCGGGATTTAAACCTGAAGGGATATGTAACCATATTGCATGATGAGCAATTTCACAATGACACTCTATTAGCCACAAACGTTGTCCAACGTGATGGTGGTGACTGCAGCCATGCCAAAACGATTTGCGAGTCTGTGAACATGACAATCTTGTCAAAATTATACTCTATACATGATGTAAACTTGTCGCATAAACGAGCTAACAATAAAAAACCACACAACTCTAGACGTGGCAACGAAATTGTTCTTAGTGGAGCTACTCTAGATTTTGCACCAACAAGACGACAAGAAACCATATTATTTTCATAAATGGCCCTCATGTATATGCAAGCTCCGTATGCATAAAAAGACGTATCTGAAAAACCTATTAATGGCATTGCAACTATATTACCTGGACTAAAAATCCAACGAGGGATGCGTACCTTTCGTAAATTAGGTAATAGTTAGTAGAAATTTAGCCAGTCATCTAGTACTCCTGGCGGCACAACTTCGCTCCATTCCACCTTTATCGACCACAATTTTTGCATAATCATTTTTGCAATAATTATCACAGGAGCAACAAGTCCCATGGGATCAAAGATTTGTGCAATCAATCCCAGAATTTCTCGTTTTGTGAAAGATTCCTTCTCCGTTAACTCGGGAATCGACATTTGAAACATGTCAGAGATAGGATTCCACTCAATTCCTAAAATCTTTGAAATTCCTTCTGATAGTAAAAATGGAAATAACGATTGAATATTAGAGTTCCATTTGTGTAGCATAAACCCGGCAGATTCTAATAATTTCTTTAATTCAAGCTGAATCTGTAAAAGATCTTCAGCAGTGTTTGCACCGCTCAATATGTCATCAACATAGGTTTGCTTAAGCAACGTTTCTGCAGCCAACGGAAACCTTGTTTTATTTTGATTGGCTAGTTCTACCAACGTTCGAGTGGCTAGAAACGGGGCACAATTAGTTCCATACGTTACGGTTTGGAGCTCAATATGTTTCAATGGACAAGAAGGATAATCTCGTCAAACAATATTTTGTAGAATGGTATCTTGACGATTAATTTTAATACACCTGTACATTTTTTGTATGTCACTTGTAAGAATATACCTAAATGTTCTACACCTACACACTATGTGAAATAGCTCTGGTTGCACTAGAGTGCCCTTAAGCATGATGTCGTTTAGACTTAAACTTGGTGTGGTTTTCATTGACCTATCAAAGACGACTCTGTATTTAGGCGTAAGTTTATCTTCACGTACTACGCAATGGTGCGGAAAATAGTACCTGTTTATAGTTGTGGAGTTAATTTCCTGAGTGATATCCTTAGCATGACCAAGTTTTAGATATTCATCGATAAATGCCTTGTATTCGCTCTGTAACTTGGGATCCTTACTAAACCTTTTCTCCAACGAATGAAACCTTTGAGTAGCCCTTGTTAACGAGTTTCCTAAGAATGATACATCATAACCAGGTTTGAGAGACAATCTAACTTCAAAAGCGCCAGATTCTAATCTCTTAGTTGTAGCTTTCACAAACTTGTTTTCAGGAGACACGTGCCTTTTCTGATAAACTTCTTCCATCATTCAAAACTGTGGGATTAACCGGGACAAGAACAATTCAATCATTACAAACACATTATTTCAACATTGTGCTAAAATACGAAACACGTGAAGGATGCTAGGGGATATAGGGAGATATCAAATAGATTACATTCTTGTTAGACAACGGTTTAAGAATTAAGTAAAAGACTATAGAAGCTACCCAGAAACAGATAGAGACACTGACCACAACATTGTAATTACGAAGGCGCCCTTAAATTTAAAAATTTGAAAAAAGGCACTTTAACTTTGAAAAACAAAAAGATAAAGATATCCACGAAAGATTTGAAAAAAGTCAAATGAATTGCTGAAAAATATCGAGAAAATTTCTGATACTAAAGAAGTCGAAACAGAATGGAATAACATTAAATCCAGCTTAGACATGGCGGCTAGAGATATTCTGGGGTATATTCAAAGAACACAAGAAACCATGGATAACAAAAGATATCCTGAATTTAATAGACAAAAGACAAAAATACAAAAATAGATCGGACGAAACAGGAAAACAGAGATACAAAGCCATAAAATGGGAAATTATTTACAAATGCAGGAAAGCTAAAAAACAATAGATTGATGAAAAGTGCAAAGAGGTACAAACTAAGATGGAAATAGGAAAGACAGACAAAGCCAACTAATGAATTAGAATAAATTTTAAGGATATTGGAGAATGTGTCACGCGTTACAAACGGTTGTAATCATGACTGCTGGTGTTAGCGAATAATAAGTAATAAATTACAAACTTGAAACTTATTTATTCGTAATAATAATGTAAAAAATGAATTGTAATCGTAATATCGAATATACATTGACATAACTAATTGTTTAATTATATATAACCGAATAAAGCAGGAGCCAAGGGTGACAAAACCGACCGCTTCGCATGGCTTTAAGATGATTACTGCTTTCTCGCATTTTTACCTGCTTAACCCCAAGCCCCTGTAAATACATGTTCCTCAAGAACCAGGTTAACAAGTCATAACAGATATAAAACCATATAGCAAAAACACAAGAGACGTGGGAGAAAACATCATTATAGAAAATGTAAAGAAAGTAGTCGGATGGTAAGAATATATAGGGACTTCATATGCAGGAGAGGAACTATCAGCATTAAAATAGAAATCAGACATTGAAAATGTTTGAATTAGCATTAAATGGTCTGAAAAATGGTAATGTGCCGGGAACAGATAAGATGCAAGCAGAAACTCTAAAACCCGCTAGGCAAGCAGTAACAGAACATCTCTTCCAACTTGTAAGCTATATGTGTGAGATAGGCGAGATAACCAAAGATTTCAAATGTACATCATAGTAACTATACCAAAAATGAGAGGTACGAATAGATGTGAAAACTTTCGAACAATAAGTTTGACAGCACACGTGTCAAAAATATTAATTAGAATTGTACAAAACGAATGGAAAAACGAGCTGAAGAAATACTAGGAGAAGATCAACTTGGGTTTATGCAAAACAGGGGAACACGGGAGGCTATCTTAGCTCTGAAAGTGATAATGAAGAAAACAATAGAAAAAATGGAAGCGTGTATAAAGGGTTTGTAGATCTGGAAACAGCATTCCACAATGTAAAATGGAAAAAGTGTTCGAAATACTCAAACAGATTGGAATGAGTTTTAGGGATAGCCGGATAGTTCATAACTTATACCAAGACCAAACAACGGTTATAGAATTATAGCAAAAGCGTAGAGAAGTAAATATTAAGAAAGGGGTGATGCAGGGATGTGCCTTATTTTCATAAATTTTTAACTTGTACATTAAAATGTCAAATGCAGGAAACATTTAGAATTACTATGCAGAGACAAAAGATTGATATGCTAAGATTTGCAGATGATATAACGGTATTAGCATCTAGCAAAGAAGAGATAGAAGCTGCTCTTAATGAGGTGGTAACAGTTTTAACAGAAGGATACGGTATGAAAATTAACAAAAATAAAACTAAAGTTCTAGTATGCAAAGGAGGAGAAAATAAATCAAAAACAAGAATACAAATTGGAAACGAGAACTTAGAAAAGGTTAAGGATTTCTGCTACCTAGGATGCCAAATAACGCAAGATGGGAAATGCACACGAGATATAAAACAGAGATTAGCACAAGGTCGTGCAACATTTAACAAAAAAAAGCAATTACTGTCTTTAAAGACAACAGAGATAGAATCAAGGTAAAGATTGCTTTGTGTAAAGCACAGCACTGTACGGCTGTGAAGCCTGGACAGTAGGTAAAGCGGACAAGAAAAAGTAGAAGCTTTTGAAATGTGGTGCTACAGACGTAGAATGAACATATCATGGACAGACAAAGTTAAGAACAAAGAGGTACTAGAAATGGTAGGGGAAGAAAGAAATATGTGAAAAACGGTAAAAATAGGAAAGATTGAATGATAGGCCACATACTAAGACATGAGGAAATAGTGCGGAATATATTAGAAGAAGATATAGGAAAAAAGAGAGGTAGAGGTAGACCTAGGTTAGACTACTGCACACAGATAGTGGAAGATGTAGGATGTAGTGTTTTCGGGGAAATGTGTAGACTAGCTCAGAATAGAAGTCAATGAAGGCACGCATCCAACCAGTCCCAAGATGAAAAAACTAATGATGAAAAAAATAACTGCACTTATTTATGATGTTTATTATAAACAACTACAGGTAATTGGTTTTGTAATATTCGCAACTAATGTTAATTGTGCGAAATGTTTATTGGAAAACTATTAATTTGCAAATGTTTAAGTGTTTGGGGATACTTGGCAACCACAGGATCTTTAAAGTGAATGACAACACTCACACACGAGACCTCCATTTAACCTCTCATCCGAACGAGGGCGTAATTTTTGTGAAAAATGCTCACCTGCCATTTTTCAAGCAGTCGGCCGTGTCGGGATTTGAACCCGGGACCTTGGGATCCGTAGTCTTACGCTTACTACATTGATCCACGGCGACGCCTCCCCTTCACATACCACTGAATCTCGGTGAAATAGGGTATATAATTAGAAAGCAATAGAAGGGGATCCGAGCTGTATATAGACTGTTGTGGAAATTATAGGGAACTGTGTAGGCTAGCTCAAAAAATAAATAAGTGGAGGTACGCGTCCAACCAGTTACAAGACGGAAAATCTAATGATGAAAAAAATAAGTGCGCTTAAATCTGATGATTATTATAAACAACTACAGGTGTAGGTTGTGAAATATCTTCAACTAATGTTGATTGTGCTATTAATTCGACAAATGCTCAAGTGCTGGGAGAAGTTGGCAGTCGCAGGCTGCTTATCTCTCTTCACATACCCTACATTTAATTTTTCCAATGCTCCACATGAAGGTACTACATTGGCCAGAAAGCGAGTTTTTTTTTACCAAGAAATTTTCAATTTTGCCGAACCTTTGCTGTTGCAAGCAAGGTAGGAATCTTTAACGTGCGTGACAACACTCACACACGGTATCTCCATTTTACCTCACATTCGAACGACGGTGTATTTTTTGAAAAATGCTCGCCTAACATTTTTCAAACGGACCCTTGCCCCCTTTAAATACCACTAAATATCGGGGAAATGGGGTCATCACCATTAGGTCTTCAGTCCTGGAATTGGTTAGACGCGTACCCTCATTGTTTCCTATTCTGAACTAACCTATAGATTTCCCTGAAATTTGCACAGTCTACATCTATAATATCTGATCTAGGTCTGCATCTACCTCTTTTTTCTATCTCTGCTTGTAATATATTCCATACTATTCCCCAAAAATGCCTTAGAACGTATTCTGCCCTTCTATTACACTTATCTTTTCCCCAGATATCCTTGCTCCCCTACTATTTCTATAACCTATTTGTTATTATCTTTGTCTGTCCATGCTATGGTCCTCATACATCTGAAGCACAGCATTTCAAAAGGCTGCTACCATTTTTCTGTCTGCGTTTCAGACTGCCCGTATTTCATAGGCATACTGTGCTGTGCTCCATAGGCGCTGTTCTTTCTTGTTCGATGCAGTTCGGTCACCTTCTATTGTTTGACAATTATATACCCGATTTCCTCGACCTTCAGTGTTTGTGAAGGGAGGTAAGCAGCCTGTGGCTGCCAAGTTCCCCTAACACTTAACCATTTACCGATTTAATATATTTTCCAATATATTTTTTCGCACAGTCAACATTAGTTGCAGATATTTCACAACCAACAACTAGTTGTTTATACTAATCATCAGATTTATCTGCGCTTATTTTTTCGTTATTAGGTTTTCCGTCTCAAAACTGGTTGGACACGTACCTGCACTTATTTATATTCTGAGCTAGCCTACATAGTTCCCTGAAATTCTCACACTGCATGCGTATACAGCTCGTTCCTTTTCTATTTTTTTTCTAATTTTATGCCTTATTTCACCGAGATTCAGTGAAGGGGATTAAGCAACTTGGGGCTACCAAGATCTCCCAACACTTAGACATTTGCCGAAGTAATGGTGGGAAAATAGGGTATATAATTGTAAAACAATAGAAAGTGACCGAACTTCATCTAACAAGAAAAGACATCGGCTATCTCAAAGACAACAAACACAGAAACAAAAAGAAAATTGTTCAAAGCATATGTGTGGAGCATAGCACATTTCGTCTATGAAATAGGCGCAGTAGGAAAAGCAGACAGAAAAAGATAAAAACCTTCTGGAATGTTGTGATTCAGATGTATGAGAATGAGAACATGGACAGACAAAGTTAATAGTAAATAGGTTATAAATGTTACGTTCGCCTTCCGACGATGTATTAAATCGTACGCCCTTTTATGTCATTACTCATTCACGTAAATTCTGCTTTCAATCCTCATACACCATCCTGTATATTACACCTTCTTACAGTAAGTACGCTTTACAATAATTTCATTTAAACCTATTTACTGCAAAACGAAGAGCTCTTCTATAATCTAAATTGTCGATACATTGTTTGAGGTATCCGTTAACTTGATGAACATTACTATAGCGTATAATTACTTCGTATAATGCTCCATCATAAAAACTCGTTGAAATAATGGATTGTACTTGTTTGTTTAGGTTGGTTCAAGTTTCTATTGAACACCTGCGTTTGATAACGCCGGGATTGATGTTAATTCGTGCTATCAAACGAGTTCAATTTGGTTCTGCAACTCGTGCTTTTAATATATTCTCTGGGTTGCTCGTTTTATTACTACAAAAGCGATGTATATTTGTTGTTGACAAGAACTGGATATCTGGGGTGCATAGGTAAGTTCTTCTGCGTTTATCAACACTAATAAGATTCCCTTTTAGCTCTTTGACGGAGGCCTAATGATTTTCCTACGTCAGGCTAGATCACTTTTTATGAATGACCCGACTAATCTTTAACGTAGACTACTGCTCTGGAATGTAGACCGCCGTTACCATTACCGATCAACGCGGCGTTGCTCTATTGATCTACTTCCAATGGCATACAAGATATATATCCCGACTTGTTTCTTTTTTTTGTACATACCAAGTGATAAACTCAACTTGCATTGGCGTACAAACGAAGCACATTTTTTTTTTTTAATTAAGAAACACTCTGGTGTTAGCTGTGCTTGTTCCTTGTTATGCTAATATTATTTTTTTACTAACGATGCTTTTTTTTTAAATTTAATAGTTTTTTTTTACTTAACGCACTTGCTTGTATGATAGTTTCAATTTAATTTTTTTTGACTAGATGTATTACCTGTTAGCGACGAAATGCGCACTTCGTAGAACTATTATTTAAATTGTTCATAGAGGATTTTTTTTAAATGGTAACTTTATTTACTTTTTTTTCTACTTGTTTAAGATAAAAACTTTTATTATTTCTGTAAATAGAAAAATCGATGGCGATGTGTTTTTCTTGTATATGTGAATCCCCCCCCCCCTCTCTGGGTTTGTAGTTAGTCTGGTTTTCCTAATTTCCTTTTATGTTTGTTTCGGCGTGCCTTAACTTTATAAATTATGACGCCCCTTTGTTTACGTCTAGGTACATAGCATAGAGATAGTAGAGAAATAAAGATATCTGTAGAAAACAAAAAAAAAATAGGAGAAATGGAAGGGTATCGTACGTTCTAAGGCATTTTTGGGTCATAATTCGGGATATATTACAAGCAGAGATAAGAAAAGTGGGGTAGAGGTAGACCGAGATCAGACTTTCTCACGCAAATTTCAGGGAAATGTGTAGGTTAGCACAGATTAGGAAAGAATGAGGGTATGCGTTTAATCAGTTCCAAGACTGAAGACCTGATGATGATGAAGTTGATTTTTTTATTTTAAATACAAAAAACGCACTAGCTGGTAGTAAATGTTAAACTTTCGGGTTTAAACATTTCATGAGTTTTAAATCTTAGTTTTACTGTAACAGTAATTAAAAATATATAGAACGCTATGGAAATTACGCTTATCTAATATTTACTAAAGCAGCCTAAAAATTTGTTTAGGGTAAGAAAGAATGATTCCTAAGTATCGTAAAACAATTGTATCTGTCTAGCGATAAGAAAGGCGGTTAATATAGTAATATAATAGAGTTGTTCTCGAAAGTTTAAAGACTCGCATTCTAGATTTCTCATTATTTTCCTTGAACAAAAGATTAGCGTATATAAGAGCGAACCCTGTTGCGATAGATCAGTTTAGTAAGAGTTCCGTCCTAATAAACGTTTGATGTACATAAATTAATGATATAGATGTGTGAGATAAACTACCAGTAAGATTAGTGCTAAAATGTATTTAATTCGTCTTATTTAGAACATTAAATTAGTGCCTACAAATAGTGATAAAGCTAGAGTTAATGTATACAAGACTTTGTAAATACTTGTGGTTTTGAAGAATAATTATTGGACATATTTATTGGAAATAAAAGCCAATGAACAATTTAGAGATGTTACACTAGTGTTTAGTAGTGAAACAGTAGCAAAAAGACATTTGAACGATTTTCTTTTGAATGTCAGTAACTCGTAGTCAACAAGAGAAAGAAGATAGCAATATTCTTTCTTTTGAAGCACTTCAAATCAGGCATGTAGGAAAAACCTGAAAGCCTGACAGCGAAATTAGAAGAAAATTTCACTAAATTAAATGAAAATGCGAAAGCTGTTGAACAACTGAAAGAGCAGTTTATAAAAAAAGCTAAATCTGTACAAAAACTGGAAGTTAACTTCCCGAAAGCCTACAAACACAAAACAAGCAAAATTTTTGGGGTTTTGCAGAAATTAGAAATAAAGTTTTACAGATGATTTATTAGAAAGTTCGCTTGAGTTGGAAGCAAGATTTTCAAAAAAATTGTTAAAAAACTCGTGAAAAATGAAAAAAAGAGGCTGGGGAAAAAAGAGAAATACGAATTAATTTCTAACAGCACAAGCATCAGTTGCGGAGGTACAGCAATGCGCCTTAGAATTTAAAAGGTGTCTAGGAAAACGAACCGTCGCCATTGAAGTTCAAAGTAAAACTACCTACCTTTGATGCCAAGTCACCTCGGACGACCTTTTTTAAATAACTTGAAGCTGTTGCAAGAGCTAACGGTTGAAATGACTGTTGGAAAGCAACTGAGTTGGTAATCGCACTACGAGGTGAAGCTTTGACTATTCTACAAACCATATCCATCAATGATAAAAAAAAATACGACGCCTTAAGATCAATGCCGGAAATGAGGTAAGTCGATTTTCACCTGTATAAGTGTACCGCGCGTAAAAAACCGTTACCAGAAGGCCAATAAAAATTTACAAAAATTCGAAACAGATATTGCTCACTTTGTATGACTTGCTTATTCAACAGACCTTTGTCGATGAAATACGGGATGGAAAGGTTCAGCAAGCATTGCGACTGTCCCGGCCTTCAACGTGACTAGCAACCAAAAAGAGAAAAAACTAAAATACTGAAATTGTTGAGAAACTGGGCATATCCTGCGCTAGTGCATGCAACTTAAGAACAGAACAAGAGAAGCCGGAAACTAGACGAGACCGTTAATGAGGAGCAAAAGGCAATTTGCGTGGATTCTGTCCCGGAAAGCATCATTCCAATTTGCGCCGGCTTGGTGTGAAAACAGTATAGTGGTAAGAATATTAAGTTTCTAATTGATACTGGTGTCACTAGGACAATTATAAACCTTGCCGTAGTGTGCAACCATGACAAAGTGTTGCCTGTGCCGGTGCATCTTCGGACAGTCTTTGGCGAAGACATGCTGATGCACGAAATTTCAAACGTAAAGATCGGGATTAGTAAGAAAAGTAATAATAGCTACCATCACTGAGGGGCGGATCCGTGGCGTAGTTGGTATGCGTGTGACTACTACGTCCAAGGTTTTGAGTTCAAATACCGTCATGGTCCGTTTGAAAATGTTACGTAAGCATTTTCAACAAAAATACGCCTACATTCGGACGACAGGTAACATGCAGTTTCCGTGTGTGTGTGTTGTCGAGCACGTTAAAGATACCTACCTTGCTTGGAACAGCAAGGGTTCTGCAAAAAAGCTCGTGTCCTGGCCAATGTAGTGCCTTCGGGTGGAGCATTGGAAAAACAAATGCAGTAACATCACTGAAAAAGCTATCTTGATAATGGGTATTTTGGAAAAATACGGTTTTCGTTTAAACACGAAAGAGGATATCCTGAGAATAGGAAACGAAGAGATCCCGCTTTGAAAGGTAGACGACAAATGTGTGCGGGTTTGTTTGGCGGACATCATTCTCCTATCCAAAAGCACAGAAAGCGTGATGATGGGGCGATTGTGTGGTGCATTCCGGGAGAGTTTTGTACGCGTTATTAAAGTGGTCTGCGACGAATTTCTTGGAAAGAGCATACTGATGAAAAAACGGTGGAAAAGTGTAAACCATTGCGCCTGTTAGGATCCTAAACGCCAATATCTACAACGTCACAACGAAAAGGAATGTCACAATGGGACAGTGCTCTCCGCTTGTTCACGTAGTGGGTTTTACCAGCTTCACTAAGGAGCCGCCCACTTGTGAGTGCTCCTCAAAGTTATTGAAACAGTTAATAAAATCATGTCAGAATCTCAAACAACTAGCTGAATATAAAAACCCCATTCGACGACACTCAGATATGTTTGCGATTGACAAAGTCAGTTAGGAAAATCTGCGGCAGTCAAGTAGACAATTGATACCCCTACATGTGATTTTCCAATGCTCTACCCGAAGGTACTACATTGGCCAGGAAGCGAGTTTTTTTTTACCTGCAAAATTTTGAATTTTGCCGAACCCTTGCTGTTTTAAGCAAGGTAGGAACCTTTAACGTGCATTACGACATACACACGGGACCTCCATTTTATCTCTCATCCGAACTAAGGCGTATTTTTGTGAAAAATTTTCGAGTAACATTATTCAAGCGGATCGTGTCGAGATTCGAACCCGGGACCTTGGGCGTAGTAGTCACACGCATACTAACTACGCCATGGACCCGCCACACAATCGATGGATGCCCGGTTAATAAGACAACAGCCGAGAAGGATATCATTTGCCGAGTTCGAAAAATACGAGAACATTGTTGAGGAATTAAGTCAGGGTGTGATCGAACGCTCAAACAGCTTTTAGGCAGCGTTTCTTATGCTTGTGAAGAACAAGGACAAGTCGTCAAGATTTTGTGTTGACTATCTCAAGTTGAATAACGTGATGAAAAAGGGCAGCCACCCATTACCGAGGATTGACGACACTCATTCTGAGGATTACGGTAGTTCTCGAACTTGCATTTGAAAGGCGGGTACTGGCAAGTAGATATGAATCCCAAAGATAGAGAGAAAACTGCTTTTACTATTGGCAGTGACCTATGACAATTAACGGTGATGACCCTTGAATTACACGACACTTCTGCCACCTTTAAGCGTTTAATGGATAAGATTTTAAGTGGACTGTCATGGAAAACATAACTCGTGAATTTGGATAACGTGATCATGATTGGGAAGACATTTAAAGAATACCTGAACGATTTGGAAGAGATGTATCTAAGATTTAGAAGTGCCAATCTGAAGAGGCATCTGCTCTGCGAAAAGATAAAATACCTGAAGCAAGTAGTCTCACGAAATGAAGTTATGCTAGACCCGGAAAAAGTTACGGGAGTGCAAGAATGACCGACGCCCAATGATAAACACCAATACTCAGTTTTCTGGGATTATACACATATTGTGGAAAATTTGTTGGTAGAATTACGAATATTGCCAAGCTTTTGACTAAATTAACAGGTGAAGGCCGTGATTATGTATGGCGCGAAGGTTGTCAAAATGCGTTCTAGCAGGTAAAACATTTATTGACTGCAGTTCCGATATTAAGTTACTTTCGGTCGGAAGACAAATTCATATTAGAAATGGACACAAGTTATTTTGCCATCGGAAGGGTGCTATCCCATAAACAGGACGGCCAAGAAACAGAAAAAACTATTGTGTTGCAAGTAAGAAAACTGTTAGCTGTATTCAAAAGGTAGAACACCTTTATAAGTATCTTTACGGTCGGAAATTTCATCTGAGAACAAATGGCGCAGAGCAGATGTGGCTATTGTAGTTCAAAAGCCCGAAAACACAGATCGCTAAAAGGATAAAAAGCCTACAGGAGTACGATTTAGATACTGAACGACGAACGAGTTCAAGTCATCGTACGCATATGCCTTGTCGAAACGATCTTGTCTTGAGGATTGTAAACATTGTCCATGGCTAAAGACGAAATATGATCGTCTTTGTCGCACAATCATAATTATCAGTGATTGGTAGCTACATCAGTCGAAGGCAAAACAAGAGAATGACCCAGACCTAGGCATCAATATGGATTTGAAAATTAGAGAACAGCGTCCGTCGTGGCAAAATATTAGACCGCTAAGTAGCACCTTGAAGTCGTACTAGCACAGTGGGATTCCTTGAGGTTAGAGGACAGGATCTTGGCGCGATTCTACGAAAAGTAAGATGGATCTGCGAGTATGCTTCAGCTGATGGTTTCCAAAAGCAGCGTGTTCGAAGTTTTGAGAGAGTACACTTCTGATGGATGTTTCTGAAAGCCGGGTGCCCAAGGTTTTAAAACATATACATAATAGAACACCGAGAGGGCACTTTGGCGTAAAGAAACCCCTAGAGAAAAGTCCGCAAAAGATTTCATTTAGTAGGTTTCAAGGTAGACATTAGGGAATGGTGCAGCAAGTGTCAGTTATGTGCGTCGTTAAATAACCGCAAAGCGTCCATGAGGCAATACACGTAAGAAACACGCTTGAGAGAGCGGAGGTTGACATGGCAGGTCCATTTCCCGAAACAGATCTGGAAATATATACATCTTGGTGGGTATGAACTACTTTACATAATGGACAGAGGCGTATTCATGCATTACTTTATTAAAAACAGCAACCGTTGCTGACGTATTAGTCAAAGAACGTTTCTACTGATTTCAAATAACTCTGAATGCTGTGGTAGAAGTATGAACCGTACATTAGGAAAGTATTTCTCCAAAGTAGTTCTAAACATAAAGAGGACTGGGACCAATACATATTGGTCTACGGTTTACGGGAGTATTGGACAGACCCCTTCCCGCATGTGCTATGCTGGAACGTAAAGTACGTTTACCATATAACTTTGAGTTCGATAGTAAACCTAGAGAAAACGTAGGTGAAGAGTATGTCGAGAAACTCAAGCGGAAAATGCATGACATCCATGGAGACTTAAAAAAATATTCAGATTACAGGCGACCGGATGAAGACCAGCTATAACATCAAGGCGCAAGAGTCTGGTTTTTAAACGAGAGACCAGATGTGATTATACAATCCCAGACGAAAAAGTGGATTGTCGTCAAAGCTACAAAGAAATTGGGAGGGTCCATATGAAGTACTGAAACGAATCAACGATGTAGTATATAGAATTCGTAAGCAGGACAATAGTAGTGCACCTTAACAGAAAACAACTTTACGACATTGACGAGTAAGACAATGCCGGAAGACATCTTTAAGTGAGATGAGTATGGAGGCAGAAGATCGAACCAAGACCTGGTCCAAATTCTTAATGTTTCATATCTGTGAACAGCGGTACCGACAACGCGAGGCGTCGCCGTGGATCAATGTAGTAAGCGTAAGACTACGGATCCCAAGGTCCTGGGTTCGAATCCCGACACGGCCGACTGCTTGAAAAATGGCAGGTAAGCATTTTTCACAAAAATTACGCCCTCGTTGAGATGAGAGATTAAATGGAGGTCCCGTGTGTGTGTTGTCACGCACATTAAAGATCCCTACCTTGCTTGGAACAGCAAGGGTTCGGCAATATTCTAAATTTCCAGGCAACAAAAAACTCGCCTTCTGGCCAATGTAGTACCTTCGGGTAGAGCATTGGAAATGTAAATGCACGGTACCGACAACGCGACGTTTGCAATTACTAAAGAAGCCACTATTTTATGTGCCGTTGAAATACTCTTTTGCACATTGCGTAGCGGCGGATCTCAATATGACTTGAGGAATTGCTACGGCGTTCAAAATAAAATTAGTGGTCTGGACCAGATTTGCTAACAACAAGCAGAAGTGGGCAAAACCATACACTTTAGAGATATACATCTTCACATTTATTACCTAGTAACAAAGCAATTGTCCTCTGATAAAACTAGTGAGCAGAATCTGTGAAGAGCATTAATGGTTCTCAAGAACCAAATGATGAAGTTTAGGGACAAGAAGTTGGCCATACCGAACATTGGTTGTAGGCTCGATAAATTGGTATAGAGAGTAGTATAAAAATGCTAGAGGTACTATTCCAGAAAACAAGGGATTCAAATCTTGGTATGTGACTTTAACTCAAACGAAGCGGCACCTGCAAATAGGAATGTCGATTGATACTTTCATCAATATGAAAAATGTAAGGGTCTCTGATTGCTGTTATCGTCACAGGGACTTACAGTTTCGGGCCCGCAAAATGTTCATTGATAGAGTAATTTTAAGAGGGGGGCAGTTTAATTGTAATTAAAAAGTTATAGAACACTGTGGAAATTACGCTTATTCTGTTTTTATTAAAGAAAGAATGATTCGTAGATATTGTATTACAATCATATTTGTCTAGCGATAAGTAGGATTATTAATATGTATCCTATCCAATAGGTTTGACGGCGCACATGCTAGATGTTGTCTCGAGTTAACTAGAATAAAGAATTATTGTAAATAAGGGCGAGCCTCGTTTTGATGGATCAAGATTCGTTGAAACTCAGTCCTAATAAACGTTTGGTGTACATAAGTTAGTGTAAAGATAAATTCGTTTACGTGATGTAAGTATGTTAGATAGTAGGGCAGTTTGATTAGTGTTAAAATAGTAGGTATTTCGTCGAACTTAGAAGATTAAATTAGTGACAAAAGTAGTGGTTAAGCTAATTTTAATGTAAACAAGATTCCTACAAATACTTGCTATTGCGAAGAATAATTATTAGACTTGTTATTATTAGAAATAAAGCCAAAGAACGATTAGAAAATTCGTTAAACTGTGTTGAATACTTCCGTTTAAGTTTCTAAAGTTTATACAAAGCAAATTTCAATATACATAAATAGATGTTATGAGTAATATTAAACTTAACACACTAATCAAACGATCACTTTCAAGAATTATTTATTGTAACAAAGTACGACAGTTACTTATAATTAAGGGTAAATTATTTGACAGAATCGTATTCTTCCATTCTGAACGGACCTGCATCTTGAAGAAGTTCTAAACTATCAGAAAGAATAGAATGGCTTGCGTGTTTCAGTGAGCTAAAGAGACTAAATAGTGGCAGAGACCATAGGGGTCAGTATGGCATTCTAAGACACACTACTGCGATGTGGAAGGCAACGGGAAACCACCACATTGCCTTCCAAGTACACTGCGTACAGAAATTGATATTTAAGATGATGGTATTCTCTGGGGTAAAAAACTCAGGAGTTAAAATAGTCCCCCATTCGGATCTCCGCGAGGGGACAGATGAAGGAAATTCGGGTGTGAGGATAATTATGCGAAAAAATATAAGACAACGTGTAGAAAATTACTTACAAAAGAACGAAAGAGTACTTACTCATGGTTAGATTAGAATCTAAACCGGTAAACACAATAATAATACAAGTATACATGCCCACCTCTAGCTACAGTGAGGAAGAGGTAATGGCGTTCTACAAAGATTTCAAACACATACTAAGATACGTAAAAGTACATGAATATTTAATAATTACGGGGGACTTTAATGCGGTGGTAGATGAGGTCGGTAGTAGGAATATTTGGTTTAGTCACGAGAAATGACAGGAAAAATAAGCTGGTAGAATTTTGCGACAAGAACACTATAACCATCAAAAACACATTATTTCAACAACATCCTAGAAGACGATACACGGGGAAGATGCAAGGATATGTTAGACAACGGTTTAGGAATCAAGTAAAAGACTATAAAAGCCATCCAGCTGCAGATATAGACACTGACCACAACATCGTAGTCATGAAGGCCACCTGTAAATTTACAGATCTAAAAAAAAGTAACGGAAAAAGACACTTTACCTCTGAGAAATTAAAAGATAAATATATCCACCAAAGGTTTGAAAAAATCAAATGAATTACTGAAAGATCTCGGGGAAATTTTTTATATTAAGGAAGCAGAAACAGAATGGAATAACATTAAATCCAGCTTAGACATGGCGGCCAGAGATATTCTGGGATAGACACCAAAAAAAAGAGAAACTATGGATAATAAAGGATATCCTGAATCTAATAGAAAAATGACGAAAATACAAAAATAGATCAGATGAAACAGGAAAACAGAGGTACAAAGCCATAAAATGGGAAATTATTCGCAAATGCAGGAAAGCTAAAGAACAATGGATTGATGAAAAGTGCAAAGAGGTACAAACGAAGATGGAAATATGAAAGACAGACGAAGCATACAAACTAGTTAGAATGAATTTTAGGGATATAAAACCGTATAGCAAAAATAAAAGGGATGCGGGAGGAAACGTCATTATAGAAAGTGGATACATGACAAGAATATATAGGGAATTTATATGCAGAAGAGGAACTAACAGCAATAGAACAGGAATCAGATATTGAAATGAATGACTTGGGATTTCCTATACATAAAGTTGATTTTAAATTAGCACTAAAGGTCTGAAAAGGATAAGGTAGCGAGTACAGATAAGGTGCAAGTAGAAACTCTAAAAGCCACTGGATAGGCAGTAACAGAACGTCTCTTCCAAATTGTTCGCTATATGTTTGAGACAGGTGACATACCCAAAAATTTTAAACGTAACATCATAGTAACTATACCAAAAAAGAGAGGCTTGGATAGAGGTGAAAAGTTTTGAACAATAACTTTGAAAGCACATGTGTCAAAAATATTAACTACAATTGTACAAAGACGAATGGAAAAACGAGCTGAAGAAGTACTAGGAGAAGATCAATTTGGATTTAGGTGAAACAAAGAAACACGGGAGGCTATTTTAGCTCTGAGGGTATAATAGACAAAACAATAGAAAAAGGTGAGAGCGTGTATATAGGTTTTGTAGATCTGGAAAAAGCGTTCGACAATGTAAAATAGAAAAAAATATTCGAAATACTCAAAAGGATGGGAATGAGTTTTAGGGATAGACGGATAGTACATAGCTTATACAAAGAGCAAATAGCAGTAATAGAATTATAACAAGAACGTAGAAAATTTGTAACGGGCAATTTTTACAGTTTTAACATTTTTCGCTTTTATACTCAATTCGTAAGTACCTTTCTACAATGACTAGTTCTATATTTTATATTTATTAACTCGTGTATAGTAATTTAAAGATAGATAAATTGAAAATTATATACCGCTTGTAATTAATTATAGATTGCATCGTTCTTGTCTTGCCGTAAATATAAATTTTGTTCCTTATGTGGATTATTCGTAAATTGCTTTCCGGCTTATCGAAAATGATAACCGCTGTAATTAATTATTATATATGATTGCAGCATTCACGTTTTGGATGTTCCTGATGTTATTAACAAGTCTAGATAAGATACGATAAGCGGTTGTGATAGAACGAGTTGAATAAACAGAAGAAGAGTCGTGTTTTGTTCTTTGTTCCGATATATTCTAATTAGATGGAAGAAAAGAAGCTTTTATAGGCGAACGTGTTTGACGTGCTTGTTTACGGAACATTGACTTAGTGATTACGCGTTGCCTTACTAACTGTGTTTTTGTTGATTTTCTGTTGGAAATAAGAGTTGTAGTTTGTTCTTGGTTCCTATATATTTAATTACGTTAAAAATACTTTTTCGCTTTTGCTTTAAAAATAACGAGAATGAATGCGATATGAATTCTCGAGTTGTTCATTAATAAACGCGGCACGATTTTAGTCGTTTTCTCTTGTAAAATAACCGTTGTATATTAACAGATTGCAGTGTAGTTCTGATGTCTTTTTAAGGAAGTACGCTTTAAAAACCACAAGTGCGGTTGTAAGGTCATTGACGGACCGTCTTTAGTGATGACGCGTGCTTACTGATTGTTTTTTTGTTGTTTTGCTTGTGAGATAAAAGTTGTACGGAACATTGACAGTCGGTTTTATTGCCTGCACGTGCTTTACTCATTATGGTTTTTGTTTCTTGCTTTGTCTTGTGATATTTAAACTGTGAAGATCGGATTTCCAGGAAAGGAATCTGAAAAAAAGAAAGAGGTTGCTTTTTGTAAATATGTATCTCATTCACCGGTAAATACAGTCGATACTGTAGTTTCGGAATTTCTGACACCAAAAAATCTAAAATAGATCCGTGCTTGCGCAAATTTCGTTATTAAAAAGCATTGGATTTTTCGTTGTTACCATATGTAGCAAATAAAACACCTCACGTTACGGTTAGTTTAATGCAAGAACTTATCAGATGACATGCATTACATCGTGCCTTGAAAGGCCGTAGTTCTAAATTGTTATTACAATTTGTACGGTTTGTGTTATAAAATATTTCGAGATTACTGTTCCAGAAAATAGAATTCACAAGAAATTTAACCCTGCTACCTAGTTCCATCAGCATGATAATGTCTGCTGCTGACACCAGTGAAACGCGTAGGTGTGAGTTAGTGTAAAGTGTAAGAAATTCCATCCACACCCTCACAGTCAAGGGTGCAGTGCTTCGTTAGTGTAGGACATCGTGAATCCCCCACTCCAATTACAAGGAAGCGTTACTGAAGGACTTTCTGTATGTTGAACTATTTCCTACTTAGTATTACTTTAAATATCTACCCGTTGTTTTTGCCATATCTTTGTCGTTCTGATACCTTTTACAATAGACTTGCAGACTATTTTGAAACATAGAAAAAAAGGAAAGAAAGAAAAATCAATACTACTAAATTACTCATATCAATTGTGTCTTACTTATTTATTTACTGAATTACTCATATCAATTGTGTCTTATCTATTTATCTTTTGTCAACATTTTATCTGATTTATGTTTAATTGGTGTGTGAGGAAACGTTTCTGCTACTCCCCAATATTACCTCACTTTGTACTAAACATTTTTCTGTATTGCTTTTACCGTTGTTATATTATATAGTTTATCTAAACAGTTTCTTTTTTTTACATTCTACAAAGTACTGAATAACTTAGACGTTTCATTGCTGCTATGCTAATTTTTTTTGCAGGTTTGCTTAACTAAATTTTTTAATGCAGGTATTATCTCTAACTCCTTACGGCCGCATACATTATATGTCAGTCTGCTTTCTACAACCCCCTCCCCCTACTCTCCGATTGAGCCGGGTCACATCTTTGATTTTCTTTGTGTTACGCGCGGCTATGAAACAACGTAGCATAACTTTGGCGCCCAACGTGGCTGCCACGAAAAAAAACACGTAACAAAGTAGATACTAAGAAAGGGGTGAGACAGGGATATGCCCTCATTAATATTTAACTTGTTCATCGAAGAGGCAATGCTTACTGTCAAATGCAAGAACACATTTGGAACTATTATTCAGGGACAAAGGATTGATATGCTTAGATTTGCAGATGCTATAGCGGTATTAGCATGTAGCAAGAAAAAGTTAGAAGCTGCTCTTAATGAAATGAAAACAGTTCTAACAGAGAGATACAGTATGAAAATTAACAAAAATAAAACTAAAGTACTAGTATGCAAAGGAGGGGAACGTAAATTAAAAACTAGAATACAAATAGGTAATGAGAACTTATAAGAGGTTGAGGATTTCTGTTACCTAAGAAGCGAAATATCGCAAGATGGGAAAAGCGCAAAAGATATAAAACAAAGATTAGCACAAGACCGTGCTGCATTTAACAAGAAAAAGCAATTACTGTGTTCAAAGACAACAAATATAGAAACAAGGAAAAGATTGCTTAAAACATATGTGTGGAGCACAAAAATTGTACGGCTGTGAAACCTGGACAATAGGAGAAGCGGACAGGAAAAAGAAGGAAAAAGAATCCTTTGAAATGTGGTGCTACAGACGTATGATGACGATATCATGGACAGACAAGTTAAGAACAAAGAGGTCCTAGAAATGGTAGGAAAAGGAAGAAGTATGTGGGAGACAGTAAAAAAAGGCATAAGGCAATAGTGAGGAATATATTAGAAGCAGAGATAGGAAAAAAAAGAGGTAGATGTAGACCTAGGTTAAACTATTGCATACAGGCTGTGTGAATTGCAGGGAAATGTAGGCTAGCTCGCCATATAAATCAATGGAGGTACGCATTCAACCAATTCGAAGATGGATAACCTAATGATGAAAAAAATAACTGTAGTTAAACCTGATGATTATTATAAGCAACCACACGTATTGGTTTTACAATACTCTCAACTAATTATTTGTGCAAAACGATTTACTGGAAACTATTCATTCAGCAAATGTCTAAGTGTTAGGGAATCCTTGGTAGCCACATGGTGCTTAACCCCCTTCACATACCACTGAATCTCGGTAAAATAGGGCATATAATCAGGAAACGGTGTAGGGTAGCTCAGAATAAAAATATGTGAAGGTAGGCGTCCAACCAGTTTCAAGACAAAATCCCAGTGACGAAAAAAATAATTGCACTTAAATCTGATTATTGTTGTAAACAACTAATATTGATTGTGTGAAAGGATATGGAAAACTATTAATTCGGCAAGTGCTCAAGTGTTCCGAATCTCGGTAACCGCAGACTGCTTAAGCCCCTTCACATACCTTACATGTGACTTTCCAATGCTCCACCCGAAGGTAGTGCATTGGCCAGGAAGCAGTTTTTTTTAATCTGTAAAATTTTGAATTTTGCCGAACCCTTGCTGTTCCAAGGAAGGTAGGGATCATTAACGTGCGTGACAACACTCACGCACGGGACCTCCATTTTACCTCTCATCCGAACGAGGGCGTATTTTTGTGAAAAATGTTCGCCTTACATTTTTCAAGCGGACCGTGTCGGGATTCGATCCCAGGACCTTGGACTTAGTAGTCACACGCATACCAACTACGCCACGAAGCCGCCTCCCCCTCACACACCAATGAACATACAAGAAATAGGGTATATGTTTGTAAACTGTAAAAGGGAAACCCAATTGCATCTAACAAGAAAGAGCAGCGGCTATGCTTGAAGACAACAAACATAGAAATAAAGGGAAAATTGTTTAAGCATATGTGTGGAGCATAGTACAGTACGTCTATGAAATAGGGTCAGTAGGAGAAGCAGACAGAAAAACGGCAAAAGCCTTTTAGAATGTTGTGCTTCAGATGTATGAGGATGATAGCATGGACAGACAAAGTTAGTAACAAGGAAGTTATAGAAATAGTAGGGGAATAAAGATATCTGTGAAAAACAAAAAAACAATAGGAGAAATTAAATGGCAGGATACGTTCTACGGCATTTTTGGACATAGTGTGGGATATATTACAAGCACAAATATGAAAAAAAGAGGTAGGTGATAGAACTAGATCAGACTATTGCACGCAGATAGCGAAAGATACAGACTGTGAAAATTTCAGGGACATGTGTAGGCAGGCTCAAAGTAGGAAGCTATTAGGGTACGCGTCTAACCAGTTTCAGGACTAAAGACATAATGATGATGATAATCGTATTAATAAATTTAGTAACTGATTATTTTTTTTAAGTTTAGATACATAAGTAGTTGCATGTTGCTAATTAGCTATAAACAATCAGAAAAGGAAAAACTAGTGTACAGGTACAGTTACTAAAAATGAGAATTCCAGGTTGTCTTGGAACGAATACGGTTTACTCGCTAAATTATGCAGATTCAGAAATGATAAAAAAAAGCAACAAAAGTAATTTCAATTTACGGTCTTAATTCATAATCCAAATTTTGCCGAAGATGATCTCGTTGTTTTATGAAGAAAAGCTATTTTTTCTGGATTTCGTCGTCAAGACAATCGAAAGCGGTAACATGCAAACGTGAGCAGATACAGTTAAGCTTTGAATAATTAGGCACCGAACTGATTCATGTTAATTAAGAACCTCTAAGTTTGTAACGAAGTTCTAAGAGGATCTGGTTAAACCAAATCGATCCCAGGAGATAATTGATTTTAGTTGTTTCCAAAAGTATCTACAGCCAAATTATTCCTTCAGGTATTTATAATAAAACTTCTGAAATCATCACCTTCAGTACCTGTAAATTAATAAATGTTTTTTAATTGCATAAACTTGTAATGACAATTTACCAACGTCAACGTGACATTTCAAGTAATTATAAGTTAATTGTATGTATGTTTACTACATGTTATACCGCTTTTTGGCCAGTCTACTTTGCCGACTCGCTCTGAGAGGTAAAAGACTCTCTTACTATTCTGTCCATAGCCAGTTACGTTCCTTTTTCAGCGTAAATTAATTCTAATAATTTTCAACTAAAATTCACTTTGCTTCTAAAACGAAACTTTAGTCGATAAATTAAATATCCTGTATATTTTACTTGATAAATCTTTCTGCTAGTTGATAATCAATACTCTTTCTAAGAATTTCTTAACGTAAAGTTTACGCTATATTCAAATAGACAAGAACGTGTTCCAAGTATCAGATAATTGCTTCTTATGTGTTTTCCATTGAAGAATTAGTTGAATTAAAGCCGCGTGCTATCCGATATAAACTCGGGTATTCTGAATAAAAATACTACGTTAAGCTCTGGTCGCTAATTACACAAAATTAATATTCACTCTCTTTTCAAACAGCAACACAAAAGCATTTAATATATTTTTAGTTGTTTCCGTTCCTTTTGCTCGATGAAGATTTCGTGCACGCAATGCGGCGTTGTGGGTATTTAGGGTTTTTTGAAAATTGTATTTTTCGTCGAAACTAAATTAATTGTTAATTGTAGTTGCTCTAGCTTCTTCTGGCGGCCGTAAAGCCCAGATGAATAAACGTCCTTTGTTATGATGGGAGAATCACCTCAAGGCGGGTTCACGCAAACCTCTCCTCTGCCCCGTTAGTAAAGACGGCAACAATTACAAGGGTGAGTGGTTGCTCCATATTTTATTTCTATGGTCTCACCAGTACTTTTCCGCTTTACTGGCGGACTAAATTTAATGCTGGTAAAAAGATGATCGTTATACGTGTAATGGCGTGATGGGATGATTAATTTCGTTTTTGGGGAATTTGTATGTAATCGTAATGTATAACTGTTGGATTACCGTGGGTTTTTTTTTGTGTTCTAAATTTTTATTAGATTAAGACATTGTACTGCCAATGTGGAATAACTGATTTTATAGTTATAACCATTTAGAGTTGTGGTTTTTAGGGTTGAGTTGGGTTTTTTGTTGCTAAATAATTTAGGGGGAGATACCTAAAAACGACAACTCGCTATTTCAAAACTGTTTTCTGTTCATTGTGGATATATGGGTAACTTTTACGTATGGATTGCTAATTTTTGTTTGGGTACTCCTGTGCTATTGTACATATTTTTTTTTAAATTATAGGTTTCTTCTTTGTGGTATATTTTGTGTTGAGTATGAATGCGTGAGTGTATAATTTTTCTTTCTCTATTTTATTTCAGGTTTTCCTTTACGGGTTTCTCTGTACAATACCCCGCCCACTTCACCGATTGAGCCCGGTAATACTGTTTCTTTTTGGTCTTTGGTTGTAGGCTCCGTCAATGTACGTAACAAGTCATATACTGATTTGAAAGTAGATATACTGCGCATATATGGGATCACAAAAGAGGCAAAACTACGGAAGATACTGGACGACATACCGCTCGGCGATCAAAAACCATCACAACGATTGGCAACAAAGCGACATCTGGCCGGCACAGACGTCACCATTGAAATCATCGCAATGCAGTGGAAAAACTCACTACCGCTACATGTGCAACGTATTCTAACTGCATTCGATTCCTATGCACTAGACAAACAAGCATTGTTAGCGGATAAAATGATGGACGTCAACGACGAAACATAAGCTCAAATGCTGACGGATTAAATGACACAGCTGCAAGACACACCGCAGCGGTACATCGGACAAGTCGAGAAAACGGTAAGTAATCGCTCTGCACAAAAAAGCGAGCCAGAGAATACACTTGCGCAAACGTGATATTACTACTCTCGCTTCGGAAACAAGGCTAAGCGCTGTAGATCACCGTGTTCAAGAAAGACACAGAGTTACAATGCAAAGAGCAAGAAGTATCAGAGCTACAACAACAAACGTACGCCCACTATTCGTCAATAAGAGACCGCCAACGGCGAATAAGGACACCAGGCGAGCCTTTAGTAGGCAAAAAATTAGGAGGGAGTATTTTAATGACAATTTACCGATGTCAATGTGACGTTTCAAGAAGTTATAAGTTAATTGTATGCCTACTACATGTTATACCGCTTTTTTGATTAATAAATACACAAATCGAATCGGCCAAGCAGCGGTATAAACCAGTGCGCATTTGTGAGAGACACCAGTCTGCTTTGCCGACTCGCTCTGAAAGATTAAAGACTCTTTTACTACTGTGCCTACAGCCAGTGTTAAATAGTTAGTACCTACCGCACCGTGCACATAGCCGGTGCTCCGAACCCATAGACGTCGTGCCCATAGCCGATGTCAATTCTCTCTTTTCTTGCTGCGCAAAGCCAGCTATTACCACTGCCGTGCCCATAGCCGGCATTCAGCAGCGCCCGGTGTTGTGCCCATTGCCGAAGCCCATAAACCCGGTATAAGAGTCACCTACTTTAGTTTCCTCTTGTCACAGAGCAGGTTGGTAGACCTAGACTCGCGCAACGGAGCCAGTAGGTCTAGCAACAGCTAAACCACTGTAATATCATACTGGATAATAGTGACCCTTGTCCACTGTCACGCCGGTGACTTTGGACTAGGTATATAACGCACTTATAAACGTATCCACAGTACGTTCTTGTTTTTGATTTTAAGAAATTAGAAAGTAATTTTGTTCGCTAAAAATGTAAAGTAATTTTTGATATATTTAGCTTTTGTTTAGGAACGTTTATATGTACTTGAGCTTAAGGACAATAGAGTACAATAGAGTAAAGTAAAGTGTTTCATACACTGGTTTTTCACAATTTATATAAACGTAATAATTTCCGACCTTGATATAATAAAAGATATTACAATCATCTAGAGACATGATTAATATACAGGTAATTTAGCGTTTGATTTCGGAAATCTTTTTCTTTCAGCTAGCAGTTTTGTATAGTTATATTAGTGTCTTTATCATTACGTTTATTGTAGGTTTGTTTTAAATGTAGCGTACTCAATTATTCCGAGTGTGAAATTCAAGCCCGAATCAATTTCTGATCCCGGGTTTGGTATTCCTTGTTATTTCTTCTGGGGTTTTTGCTAAAAACCACAGTATTTCAAGATTAAGTGGAGTCCAAGATAATTCGCCATTGAGACTGGTATTTCCCACACGATAGTATTCCGGGACCTTCTTTGAACACGTATACCACCTTTCGCAGTTAGTCGACCACCATTCTGGTTGGTACACTCGAGATTTTCGGAATTTTAGTGAAGTACTTACCCTATAGTAGCGAACAAAGAATACTACTATAGTAAGCCTGTTTATCGTAAAAGGCGCAGCAAGGAGCAGCAGCTTAGTTGGCTAAAAGATGTTGAAGAAGAGTCGGTTGGTCTCGGGCGATCCTCAATAATTTACAAGCTTGTTGGGGGTTAGCCGTGACAGATACGACTTTAATGCTAAAATCTTTAAAAACTGCTTTGTGGAAAGATATGGGTAGCTACCACAATATTTCCCAAGTATGCGTGGTCTAAAACGCAAACTATGTATGATGGAGAGCTCACAAGTAAAGTTCTTGTACGGAGGTAAAATACTCTTTCATTCAGATCTCCTGGAGGAGGTACTTGGGGCTGATCATCGTAGGAATATAAAACAACGGTTCGATTTAGTGATAGGGACTTGGAATGTAACGGCATTACTTAGAGTAGATAAGTTAACGAATTTATTAGTCGAAATGAGAAAAGGAAAGCTGGACATTTTAGGTATTAGTGATGTGAAATGGCCAGATAGTAATGACTTTTGGAAAGATAATTAAAGAATAATTACAACTTTTTCAACTAATGGACAGGCAGGGGTAGGAATAGTGTTAGGTAAAAGATTAGGACGTAAAGTTAAAGAGTACTTACAATTTAGTGATAGAATAATTATGGTTAGATTGAGTACGAAACCCACACACACTGTTTTAGTACAGGTTTACATGCCAACAACTCAGTACGAGGATGAGGAAGTAGAAAATGTATACGAGGATATAAATAGTATAGTGAGAAAAGTAAAGTGAGATGAGAATTTAATTGTTATGGGCGATTTTAATGCGTCAGCGGGAGAAGGTAGTGAGGGACAAATGATAGGAAAGTTTGGGTATGCCAGATGAAATGATAGAAGAGAAAGATTAGTTGAGTTTTGACAGGAACATAAATTAGTAACTGCAAACACCCTATTCGAACAAGATGTTAGAAGAAGATATAGCTGAAAAGCGCTAGCTGATAGGGCTAGTTACCAAATAGATTATATTTTAGTTAAACAAAGATTTAGAAACCAAGTTAAAAACTGTTGTAGTTATCCAAGGGCTGACGTAGATAACGATCATAACGTAGTTAAAATGAAGCGTAATCTAAAATTAAAAAAACTGAGAAAGGCTAAAAACAGGAATGGGGAGGATGGGATCTAGGTAAGCTTAATGATAGTGAGGTGAAAGATGAATATAAACAAGTATTAGATAATAAGATCAAAGAAATAACTATAGGAGGGAACGTAGAAAATAGATTACAAGAAATAAAAAGGGCTGTTCATTATACACCAACACAGAATATAAGTACGAAAAAAGTAGAAGCGTGAAAACCCTGAGGAACAAACGAAATATTACATTTAATAGAGAATAGAAGAAAGCTTAAGCCTTTCAGAGAATTGGATAGTGAAAGTAAGCAAAAATATGATAGAGTTAGAAATAAAAGTGAGTGTAGAAAAGCTAGAAATAAATGGATGGAGGAGAATTGTAAGGGAATACAAGAAGATTTGAGAGTATGTAAGACAGACAGGGCTTACAGGGCAGTTAAAAAGTTTTTTGGGAAGGATAGGAAAAAATATAATGGTATTAAAGATGAGAATAATGAGTTTTTAATAAATAAAGTTGAGGTAGCAGATAGATGGAAAAGATATTTAGAAAATTTATATAAGGAAAACGATATGGATGAGTTAGAGAACGGCCAAGAAGAGGATGTAAAAATAAGGTTCTCAATATTAAGATTTGATAGAACTGTTAGAGATTTTAAACTAAATAAAGCGCCGGGGATAGGCGATATACCGACAGAATTAATAAAATATGCAAGTGAGAAAACTTTAAACAGATTATATGAACTAGTAAAAGTAATATATGACACAGGTGAGGTCCCAATAGATTTCGAAAAAAATATTATTATCTCAATCCCAAAATAGTCAGGAGCTGATAGATGTGAGAATTATAGAATGATTAGTTTAAGTTCCTACGCTTTCAAAATACTAACGATAATAATCAAAAATAGAGTAGAAGCTTTGACTGAGAATTATTTAGGCGAAGACCAATATGGTTTTCGCAAAGACAGAGGGACTAAAGAACCGATACTAATGATTAGGGTAATGATCGAAAAAAGGTTACAAAAAATAAAAAAACTCATTGCGCGTTTGTAGATTTAGAAAAAGCATTTGATATGGTTAATTGGATTGATATGTTCAGGGTTTTGCGAAAAATAAGAATCTCTCATAGGGATAAAGAAATTATTACAGTCTATATAAAAACCAAAGCGTAGTAATTAGATTTGATGAAATAGAAAAGGAATCTAAGTTAAGAAATAGTGTGAGACAGGGTTGTATACTATTTCCCTTGATTTTTAATGTTTATATTGAGGAAGCTTTAAACTTAGCTAGAGAGAGAAACGAGATAGGTATTAGTGTACAGGGGCAGAAAATTACTTTTGCAGATGATATAGCCATTGTAGGAGAGTCTAGAAAAGAATTGGGAGAGTTTTTAAATATTTTAAACGAGATCCTACAGAGTATTTACAGTATGAGAATTAACTCAGGAAAGACAAAGATAATGACAAGTAAGTTACACTCTAGTTCTAACCTACAATTAAAAATAGGTAATACCGAGTTAGAGGAAGTAGATGAATTTTGCTATTTAGGTAGTATAATTACAAAGGACGGACGTAGCAGAAGGGATTTAGTGGCTAGAAAAATGCTTTTAAAAAAGAAAGACTTACTAATAGCTAAAAGTATTAGTTTAGATAATAGAAAAAGTTTTTTAAAGTCGTACGTATGAAGCATTCTATTATACGGTAGTAAGACTTGGACAATTAAAGAGGTAGATAAGAAAAAGATAGAAGCTTTTGAAACTTGGTGTTATAGAAGAATGTTAAAGATTAGTTGGACAGATAGAGTAACAAATGAGGAAGTCTACGGAAGGATAAGTGAGGAGGCCTGTATGCGGAAACAATTGAAGGTCAGGAGCGATAAAATGATAGGGCATCAGTTAAGACATGAGAGACTATTTAGTAAGGTCTTAGATTATAGACTACTAAATAAAAGTAGAGTAGGAAGACCCAGACAAAGCTATATTAGTCAAATTATTAGAGATTTAGGTTGCGAAGGGTATGTACACATTTTTAGACTAGTGCAGAATAAAAAGAATTTAGAGCTGCGTCAAACCGACCTTAAGTAAGTTCAAAAATAAAACAAAAAAAAATAAATAAAAATCAGTTTACTAAATGTCATCATGACATAACTCACAATTAGTTAGCGGTCTGGCATGTTGGCAGCGATTTGCTGCTTAAGCCTTACCATAACATATAATTTAACACTTTTCCTTTTTTGGAGGGGATGACCAGGTAATATTTCATTTCCTTATAAATGGGAATTATGTAAACATGTTGGAGTTCTTTAAAAACCATCAGGTTGCTAATATCTATGTAGAGCCATGTAGATAGGAAAAAGATAGAAGAGTATAGGAAGACCTAGACCAAGCTATATTAGTAACATGATTAGAAATTTAGGTTGTGAAGGATATGTAGAACTTTTTAAATTAGCATAGAATAGAAAAGAAGTTAGAGCTGCGTCAAACCGACCTTAAGTAAGCTCGAAAACAAAATTAATGAAGTAAGGTACTTCATCGAGTTTCCCTGTGAATCACCGGCTAGATTTTCTGCGGGACAATACCGCACGTAACAACGTGCCGATGTTGATTTAAATACATCGATATTTGTTTTGTTTAACTGACGCTTAATTAATTCGTTAGATAGTTACTAAAATGAGAATCATAAGGAAAACACATTGAAGAAACAAACTAGACTTACCCTTATCCTGCATAACAACTCTTATAATAGCAGTTACGAAGGCGTCTAGAGGAGAAATAAGCCTGATCTCGCCGTTATGTAGTCTCAATCATGGCAAAGATGAGATACCGTAAACAACACGACGAATATAGTCCCTCTTAACAACCATATGACAAGACCTGCAGTTAAAGTTGCCTAACTTAAAAAGAAAATCCTTCTAATATAGTCTCAAAAGGAAAAAGAATTCCAAATAGTACATGAATTTTGTAACAGTATAAACACACTGTTACACGGTTTGATTGTTTGGTAAACGGTATGCCATTTAGGAAAAACAAATTTTGTGAACCTACGTCATTAACCAAAGCCTTAGGATTAAAGAGAGCTAGTCTTCCTACTCCCATCAATCTCTAAAACATTCCAATCCGTAACTTATGTCAACGTTTTGATCTCTGCATTTTACAAACTGAAAATATAGTCTACTACCAAAATGTGTAATAAATGTTCCAGTGGAATAAAGGTGAAAATTACTCAAACCAATGTTTGAAAATTAACCTCTTTCTCCCTAAGAAGCTCTTAAGTGAAAACCTTTCCACAAGATCCCTTTCTACACCAAGTTGTATAATTTAAGAATAAGGAATCGTTGAAATCCTATGTATTTTAGAACTTGCTGCTCCCAATTAAACGAATAAACTTTCAAAAAGTTTGTGTCTCGAAGCATTTACTTTCAGTGTCTTATTTATAAAATGAACCCTCGCTTTGTACAATTAAAACGATGATTAGGTTCAAGTAAATGCTTAGAGTACCCTGTAAAGTAAAACAAACTTCTTTTGCCTGAGGTAGTTGTGAGCTCGAAACGTCAGTTATCTAGGGAAGAATCGATAGCGTTTATATGTTGGATAATGCTAGACAATTTAACACTACTAGTTTAAAGCAGGATGCATTCTAAATGGTTGGCCGTCTGCGTGGTTAAGTTAAGATGCCACCTCCTAGCAAAATTATTGAAATGATCGGTATTAAACATTAAAAATACAATTTATTATAATACATATTTCTTTTTGTACTACAAATAATTTTTTATTTTAAATATAGAAAGAGAAATCTATACATAAATCATTTTCAGTTATAATTTTATCCGATAAAGTATGTATATAAGTGTATAAATATATACAAAGTAATTCTGTTACGGTTTCCCGGTGTTTCACATTATTGCGCAATCGTTTAATATGACATGATTACGCGGCAAATTACGCGACATTTGTATCAAATACCAAACGCGTTTAAAAGTGATACAATTCTCAATTTACAATATAAATAAAGCAATGTACTCACTTAACTCGCGCCTTACAGTTATATTCCGGGGTCTGTGAGTCCATCACGCCATTGTTGAGTCCAAATTCTATTCGTCCATCCTCTTTGTTCGTGGGGGGGGGGCGGCAAGGATAACCAGTAGAAGGAACGATAGAAGGTAGAGATAAGGAACCTACCACCTGAAAAGAGAAAAAGAGAAAAGACAGACACGCAACCCTGGTAGATGTTATTGACTTCAGTCCTCGTAGACCAATGACGTCTCATCACACACTCCGCGCACTTACGCTATTCACTCCGCGCCTGCGCATTCTTTTGCGCAAACGCAACTGTCCGGAATGACGGAAATTACCAAGTTTATTTGAAAATATTCGCGGGAATTTATCTACATATTTAACAATGTACATTACCAAATTTGGAATGTAACAATTTACGACGTTTTCCCCCGCTTTATGGAGGTGATTCCTGATATTATTTTGAACAAAAAATGTAGATAAAATAATGAGATGACATTGATAATTAAAGGTTACAGCAATTTCAAAAAGCAAAATAAAACAAAATTTTTTATTTAAGGATTTCACTAACAAAAATGGAAGAAACCAAATAATTGTTTCATTTTGTAACATATTCTTGCATGTAAGTGGATTTAAAGCAAATGTTCAAAATGTCCTCCCTGCATTTAAAGGCAAAGATTCGGACGGGAATGAACCGCGTGCGTAGCATTTCGAAACTTCACATGCTTGTTCTTTATTGACGTTGCGGCATCGAGAATGCGTTGAATCACGAGGTTTTCCCCCGTCTTATAGAGGTGATGCCTGATATTGTTTGAACATAAAATGTAAGTAAAATAATGGGATGACATTCATAATTAAAAAATGACATCAGATTTTTGAAACATGCCATGGTGTATGGAGCGCTAGTGTTTGCTCAGGACACACGGTCAAACAGTTTAGTAGTAGAGAAGTGAATCGAATGAGTGGTACGTTCCCATAACAACAGGCACGTTGTTGATACTGCAGACACCGTTTACTGTTATTATCTACGGTGTACATTGTAATGCCATACAAGTTTTCATCTCAGGAGTATGGTGTTCATTTTGGCTTCTGTGATGGTAATGCTATTACACTTCCTTTTCTTTATAGTAAAGTATAACTACTCCACCTAATAGGCGGCAGAGCCTTTAGAAAATAAGGGGGTCCCTGTCTAATATTCAAGCCCAGGGTAAAATGTATGGAAAGCGGCTTTGAGTACTAAGGACCCTCTAAAGAGTTCTTCCAGCCAGCTAAGTTTCTTCAACTTAGGGCAGAGCTATAAGCTATGGTCGTAGGATGGTATACGATAATAAAAGAATTTTTAATGGAGGCCACCGTATCTTAATAATAGCTATAATGAGAAACAATCCGAAGATAAGATACGGAAATGTAAGAAAAGAAAAAAATCTCACGAACAACCAAAACGTATAAAAATAATACTTACTTGTGACAGTACAAGCTTGGATTGGAACGATGGCCTCGTACTATCTGAAAATATAACCTCCTCAAAATTTCTTAGAACTAGGGCTTCACTAGAGTCTAGTCAATTTATCACAAACTAAATTTCAATAAAAATAACAATTCAAAAATATAACCCAAAAAAACGTCTTACCAATATAATGTCAGTAATCTTTCTTTCTATACTCAAATTTTTTATGAAATTAGTGGCATGCTTTAAGTAAAATTATTATTAACTTCAATAAAAGCAAGCTTTAAAGTAACTTAAATCATTTTCTATTATGATAAATATATATTGCTGTGATATAACCCTGAAAGCTTTTATTATTATTTTAGTTTAAGCCCCACGATTTGGGCGTACATAAAATGCTGTGTTATTTTTATTATAATCAACGAGCCCCTACGATGGGCGTCATAAAATGCTGTGATATTTTTTCAGCCCCACGATTGGGTGTAATAAACAAGCACCAATGATGTGAAATGTTAAGTTATGGATTTTTTTTGCCTCAACTAGCTGATTCAATAAAATAAAGCAATTCTACTATACACAATATAATGATTAAATATTTACAACCTTTTTAAATCTTCCCTTTTCAGAATATTTTCATATACCAGATTTAAGAAATTGAAGCCAGCAAAACTAGCTTTTTTGCTTATATTTAGAGACCTTTTGAAACGTTTCAAGATGCCTATTACTTTTTCATAAATTGATCAATGAAACTACTGTGTTTTGTTGACTCTTACAAATACGAAAAATATTGAATTAAAACAGTTTTCAGTAATTAATTATATCAAGATCGCTAACCTGGAATGGTTCAGTAGTTCTTCTGCATCCCCCATTTCGTGCTCAGTCTGAATATTGAGAGTCGAATTTGAAGTCGACATCAAAACCAAAATATATATTAGAATCCAATTCAATAAATTAAAATCCCATTTAAATTTCAGTGTTAAAGCCAGTCTTAATATGCCAGTAATAAATTAATCCAGTTTAAGATTCAATTTGAATATCAGTAATAGAATATTTCCCATATCATTAATTAAAACATTTTCCATGCCAGTAATTAACCAGACAGTAATAGAACATTTTTCATGCCAGTAATTAACAAAAGTTTCCATGTCGGTAATCAACAAAAGTTTCCATGTTAGTAACTAACAAAAGCCCTGTTTTATTTATGTTAAAAATGTATTTTTATTAAGTCGTTATTTACTTACGTCTATAACAGATTGGCTCTCCCGTTGCACAATTCGTACAGTTTTCAAAATGACTATACTTAACTTTCGTTACGTAAAATAATTTAGCACTTCAGAGTATAGTTGTAGCCTAGTTTAAAATGTATACTAAACTCGTCGCTCCATTCTTATCGTATTTAAAGCCGTACCTCTCTTGCTTTTCATTCGTTCATTCAAGTGTTGGGACGACACCTTTTCTTTTATTTTGTGTACTCCGGGAATTTCACCAATTGTTTAGTTCAAATATTCGGATGAATGCTTGACTTGTCACGTAATTACACTCACATATCATGGTATTAATTGAGAAATCCCAAGAATTACCGTTTATTAACTTACGTATTCATTGTTTGCCATTTATTCTAATCTAAACCGAACTAATCTGGTGTTTGTTTATTTCCTAGTTAATATTGGATTTTTGAACAAATGTGATTCTTCATGTCACGTACGATTTTTAAATAATGCATAATTTAGATTGCGTATACGATGATATTTTTAACGCACTTGTTAAATATTCATAAAGCCAATTCATATAGGTTTCCCGTTGATTTAATTTTGATGCATTTTGTTGCGTTTTCAAATCTTATCTTAACTTGTAACTACTCTTGGATATTTCTTTATTCTTATCGTTTAATCTTTTATATACAGTGTGTTTTCAACTAACAATATGTATCGTGACCTATTTTACTCTTATAATATCTGTAATTATGTTCTTTTGTTAACTAGAAGTTTTTTTTATTTATTCTACGACCCCTGTGACTTAACCCACCCCTAAACTACCCTATAATTATAGCAATATATATATATATATATATATATATATATATTGCAGTGGATTTCGGGAACACTTAGGATCGGCTTCGTTCGGTCATCATAAAATTATTGAAAAAAATACTTACAATACCTTTGGAACGCTTCCTTATTTCTGCACACCCTGGATAGCTCAGAAATCTGCTTCTTCTTGAATATCTACCATCCTAAATTCACTCTTTCTCACATATACAGTCAAATGAAATTACTACTCAAATAATGCAACAAGACGTACAACCTCTTTATTTACACGTATTAACAAGTTTCCATAAGCACGAAAATATTTACACATTTGTATATACAGTTTGATAAAAAATGTTACCATCTCAATCTTTAAATCTTTTAAAATTTCATGATTTTAATATATTTCAACAATTTTATTTTAGACGAGTAAATGGGCCCGTCATGCAATCCTAAATTGATTTTATTCTGGTTTATTTTGAGCTCAGTATAACCCAGTTACTCTAAATGCTTTTACACATCGCATTTTTGTTTAAAATAAAGCTAAAGACCCGTTTCTTCCTTACAACAACATTTTTCTATCACTAATAAACATTTTTAAATAATCAATATCGCTTGTCCTTTACATATACCCCTTTAAAATGAGTTTTTATGGTAATCAAATACACCCCCAATAAGTCAAAACACTCAAGCACAAAATACCAGCACAAATGTTCAAGCAAAAGCAAGAAATTAATTTTCATTACCTGAAGTAAGCTTCTTCCATCGTTACCTCTAAAGATGTGTTCCAAAACCCTCGTCGTTGTGTCCATACACTTTGTGATTATACCTGGTATCCAACTCATGCCTACTAGCTATCCAATTCTCTGCAGCCTTTAGTATTTCTACCCGGATAATTGTCTTGACCAAACTTAACCTTTCATAACCACTACACTTTACGCATACTAGTTTCAAACTTCTCGATTCGCTTACCCATGTACCATCCTATCCTTAGATTGTAGCGTGTAGTAACAGCACCTTTGATATGTTCGCATCCACTTGTGCAAATCACACTTTTAATACATTTCCCGTACGTTACTAACAGCTTTTACTCGCTTTTAAATAGGATGTTGTCTAATACTTAACTAATATGCGACAATCAGTACAACGTAAGAGCACGTAATTGATATAAGATCTAAGAGAGCTTTAATAATTCTCCCAGTGTATTTATACGCTTCTTAATACCCCTCACAGACCTTCCTTTCATCAAAAAGCTTATTTTCTAAAACCAATTCTCAAAATTTTGTTCGTAACGAACTTCAACGCCTGAAAAATTCCAAGTTTACACCACTGTTACCATGAAATTCGCTGAACAATATCTAACCGACGCGAGCTTTTCAAAACTTCTAGCCTTTGACCAATTATATTGCTTTCCTTCGTTATAACGTTCAACCCCCTAGCTACCTTTCTTTGTTTCACCCATATTTATTGTTTCTTTTAGAACCCCTCTCAAGCTACGGAAAATCAATATTGTGGTTGGCCTCCAAATCTACTGCGTATTTTAGACGAGTATATTAACCAACGTTTATTATACGTGTTCTCGGTCTGTTTTACATTATAGATATTTCATTTTACTTAGTCTTTAAAGCACTTGTTATTTTAACAGCTTGTCGCACCAACCGTTACAAGCAGTTCTATAGAATTTTGTCCCAACGTATATTTCACCTCTTTGAACTTGACATTTAAGTATTCAGGTGTTTCTTTAAAGTAAACTATTCGTTTAAAATAATAATTCCGAGTTGTAGCACTTCTTAGGATTTGTATAACGAACGTTTCGTTTATTTAAATGGAAATATGCGTTTAAATTATTGACTTTCTATACTCAAAAGCTCTGTTTCTTATCCCATGCGCTTGATTTAAAATATTACAACTAATTATGCGTTTCATTGAGTTTTATGTACCCTAAAGCTTCTACCCGTTATGCAATTTTTACATTCCAATTTAGAAATACCAACATATCTTAATAACCGTCCATTTTCACTATCTAAACTGATTAATTTGGCGCTAAATAAATTGTTCCTATTTTCTATATACACAGTTGTTAAAATTTTATTATCTAGACCTTTATACTCTTTTTTACCTATAATTTTCACGACAATATATATATATATATATATATATATATATATATATATACACATATATACATCGTTTATACCACTTTGCATGTGTTACTGTTTGTTAATCATCAAAATATAAAATTGTTTATACGTTATCTCTTATTAAATTTTATGCATTTAAAAAAAAACTATTTAGTAAAATTCTTAGTGAAAGATATTAGGTTTTGATTAATATGATACAACTTTTATTGTTACCGAAATAGGATCCTTTTTGGTTTACAAGTGAATAAGTAAATGAATTGATTTTTCATATATTGTTAAACTTGTATTTTTAGAAAAATTTATTCTATGTATGGAAGCTCAAATTCCTTTATGGTATAAAATAGTCTGTATAATAATTATTCTTCAATAAAAAATTGGTTCTTAAAATGTGACAAACAAACTCTAAGGTGTCATTTATTTGTTATAAACAACTTCTTGTGTAGCGTATTAAATTCTTAGAAAGCTATTTTTAAATTTTTGTGTTCTTACGAACATTTATACTCATCAAACTAATTAATCTTAAACAAAAAATTACAAACGCCAATTTAAACTACTATATAAAATTTACAAAAAGATCACTACATTTTCATTATGGCGTGGAGTTAAATACATAAAACACTCACCATTAGATTTCATCAAATATATAATTACTTTCAGTAAGAAATAGTTACCCATTCATATAAACTTGAACTTTGCACCTTTGTCCATTAAACTTCGTGTACAATTATAACGACAGATGTGCGACCTTCGCCTGTTCTTAAACTTACAAACTGAATTTCCACATACAAAGAGTGTGCATTTATTGTTCACGATAAGGATACTTTTAAAACATTTTTACTCAAAATAATTAATAATCGAAAGCTTAGCAATACTCCATACCAATATCCCATAACTATAAAAGTTTTCGCTACTTCGTAACACGTAATTAAACTTGCACGTTGATGATGTTCTTCAAACCCACTATATTTGTATCATCTTAGAGGCCGACTGACTTGGTGATGACTTCTATTTCGAACAGACCAAGCAATCCTCCAGAACCAAGTCACATGCTGGTCGGACAACATCTTTGAAACAACCTTTCAACCACGCGTCAAAAACCTGTCTGTCTTAATTACATCCTGCTGTTAAAAATGGAATGCATACCCACGAGAACTTTAGCAGTGCATATTTATTTCCCCCTAGCAGTAAGTTTAAATGTATGCAGAAGACCAGATCTTCGAATGCTGGAGAAAAATATTTACGAGGTAAGAACAAAATTGTGGCGGTTGTGCTCGCATAGGCATTGATGTATGTTAATTAGTAGATTTGAAATAATTAACGAGCACGTTTTGTGCGTAATGGCGCTAGCCGGTATAATGCTTATGCGAGTTTACCTAATAATTTGGGTTATGCTTTTTGCAATTTAATGCACTGCTCAACGCTTAATGCTTATACGTGTATATTTATATATTTACATAAATATTTATTTTTATATTTATATTTTTGCTTGCTTTTATTGTTTGTAGCTTGATATTATTTGTTTGACATTCTGCCGCCATCTTTGGTGGCAGTTTATATATAGGAAGGAAGATTGTTTGAGAAGATTGTAATTACAATATAGATTAGTTAGGAAATGATAGGAAAAGCTAGAGACGGACTTAGGCTAACAAATTATTTAGACCAGGGAAGACAAATTTGTAAATTTATAGAGCAGGTAAAATAGCTGGATTCACTATTAATATATTTGGCGTATTTATAGAAAATTAGAATCTATTTTAAAATTAGCTAGCTAGATTTGGATAGTTTTAAGTCGACCCTTCGGTTCGCACCGGTAAGCAGAGCTGGCAACTGCTATCCGGCATTACGGATCCCTCCCCATTCATTTTGTTTGTGTCTTGTTGATCGGGCACACTCCAAAGTCAACGCTAGGGATACCATTAATCAAACCGTATTTTTAGCTTTTGTTTCAGTCGTTACATTTTTATTTAGGATGTGCTAATTTTGAAATTAGAATAATTAGGAGCACGTTTATATTTTTCGCGTTTAAACCCAATGTAGTACCTTCGGGTGGAGCATTTGGTACGTAACCGCAAGCATAGGGGCCCTTAATTAAATTATAGTGTTAAAATGGAATCAAGCATTCTCTTGTTTTACTACGCGGGCAGGTGCAATGAACCAAATACTCGCATCAACACGAATGTCAAAGTAACTGAAATGTTATGTAAATCATGAACACAGATGGAGTTCTATGTGACGAATAAATATTATTTTAATGAAGTAGAAATAGAAACTTTCAATACTGTAAAGGATCCTTGTGAATTAAATAATTATAACAAAGGTGTATATTAATGAGGGGCGAAATCGTATTTGTTACAATGCGAAAGCTGCTGTTGCTAAATATCGCCGTCGGTATCCTAATCGTAGGATTCCGAATTTCAAAACATTTAGTGGAACATATCGAACTGGTACTCTTCCCAGTGTTTGTAATCACTCCGAAAGAAATCGTAACGTGCAAGAAGAGGAAAACCTACTTAATTCAGTCGAGCGCAATCCAAGTACAAGACGCCTAGCTACCCGATTAAACGTTTCACAGTCGAAGGCACGGAGAATTATTCATGAGAACGAACTGTATACTTTTCATGTGCAAAAAGTGCAGCATATAGAACCACATGATCTTGCCAACCGTTTACAGTATTGTAACTGGTTAGATGAAAATCAGCAGCTCTATCGCTTAATATTGTTCAGTGAAGAGGCACACTATACAAGAGATGGAATCAACAATGTGCCTAACATGCATGTCTGGGCAGACGAAAATCCCCATGCCACGGTAGAAAGTAATTTTCAACACATATTCAGTGTCAATCTCTGATGTGGTGTTGTGTGCGGCTATTCATTTAAATGGTGCGATGTACGATAATTTTTTACAAGAAGAGTTACCACAGCTTCTCGAAGATGTTCCTCTGAATACAAGACTCCAAATGTACGTCCAACATGACGGGGCGCCTGCACACTTCCACCACATGGTAACAACTCATATAAATCAGCATCTCCCACATCGATGGATAGGTCACGGGAGGTCTATCAACTGGCATGCCAGTTCACCATATTTAACACCTCTAGATACTGCACCTGGGAGTGGATGAAAGACTTTGTGTACCAAGTTATGGTGCAAAAACGAGTAGAGTTGATTCAACGCATTCTCGATGCCTCGATGTCAATGAGGAACGAACATGTGAAGTTACGAAATGCTACGCACGCGGTTCGCTCCCGTGCGAATCTTTGCCTCAAACGCAGGGAGGAAATTTTAAACACTTGCTTTAAATCCATTTAAATGCACTTACATGCAAGAGAATGTTACAAAATGAAGCAATTGTTTGTTGAGGTGATAAGCATTTGAAATCGAAAGCAAGCAGAGCTATCGGGAATAAACGTCTTTCAGGCAACAAATATCAACAAAATAGCCAAGATATGACGATTTGGACAGTTAATAAAGCCTTCCAAGGCAAATAGTATTTTTAAAATTGTTTTGTATCTTGACAATTTTACATTTTGACTATTTTTTTATCATTTTGTTATAGAAATCCATTTCCACACCCCTGAATGTTAGGCGCTTAATCTGGGCAATTATCAACGTAATGCTACCTATAACAAACATTTGGCGCCCAATCATGGAGCACGTTTCTTTAATGGGGCCGTTTTTCAAAATTCATAGCCTTTTTGTTGTTTCAATCGTTTGGTTGTTTTTGTGTTAGTCATTTTTCAAAATTTAGTTTGATAAAACAGAGTTTTGAAAAATTCTTTTTAAGAAAAATTATCTTGAGAGTCTAAGAAAATGATAGTGACAAGGAATTTTTGGATTTGGGCATCGAGATGAAATTAATTTTTTTAGTGAAAATAAACTTAAGTTATAAATTACAAATTAGGCCGTGAATGAAAATAGTGGTTTGACAGTTACTAATTTAAGAAGAAATATTTTGGAAACAATATAATTATAAACGACGGTATAAGGTTAAGTACAGAATTGGAAATAAAGTACTAACAAAATCTTTGCTCTCAAATACGCCGAACTTTTTCAGGACCGAATGTTTACTGACATTTTTACGGTTATTTGTGATTACATTTTTATGGTTATTTGTGATTGCTGACAAAGTTTTCGTGGCTATTTATAAATTAGGATGAAGTACGTCAATCCCGAGGAATTTTGTACGGAAAAACGAAACGGAACTTAATGAAAATGAGAATAAAATTTTTTTGGATTAAAAATATTTTCTTGAAAGATAGTTAGTTAGGGCAATAGCTTACGTAGTTTACCTTTTTTTCTGTTTTTAGAAAAACAATTTTTAGAATAAGATATTTTGGTAACTTTATTTTTTATTTTTATGCAAGGGATTTATATTTAGACTGACAAGCTATAAAAGGCCCGCCTATTCACAGCTGGGCGAGGATTCTTGATGATAAATATTAAGAAAACATTGCTTCTGAACTAAAGAAAATGCACAAGTGATAATATCGTTTTAATGAAAAAGAATAAATGTTCGTATAAAACTAATGAACCCTCGTTAATTATTAAGAATAATCACTATTTAACTATCAATGAATCAAACTAAAGTTCATCGCTATTTAAGCTAATTACTGCCAAAAATCTTAAATAATAGCAATCACCAAGCCTTGCCTATAAAGTTATATATCGCTACTACAACATTAAGCTAATACAGACTTGACGTCCATCTACTAACATTAATGCGATTTCTTAGAATTTAAGCAAAATAATCTTAAACAATATGTTGGAGAAACAATGGGACAATTTACACTAAGCGTGAAACCCCAGATTATTTCCTTAGAGCAAGTGGACTGTGACTTGAGGGTAGTGTTGCGATAAAATACTCTTAGCGGTAAATCAAACAATGATCATGCACTTACCTTAATGTTCATACTGTTGGCTTCTACGGAAGTGGTTAACAGCATTCAAACCAGAACAAATCTCCGCTGACGGATTATGTAGAAGCGCAGTAGCACACATTCACCAAAAATGTATATTGTTTTAATACATGACCGCACGGGCCGAATGCTTCGAAACGAGTGTACAAAACCAGTGCTAGATAAGACCGCCTGGTTTATCGCAAAACAAAACCTTGACTGTTTAAAATAAATAACACTTAAATGAAGAGTGGCATTCTAACCCAATTTTGAACATACCCCCCCACCCAAAATAATTAAATTTTGATAGCTAAAAGGGGTGAAGAAAAGAAAAAAAAGAAAAAAAGGGAGAAATTAAAAAAAATGCAAATAAGCTCTATTGGTGTAGTTGTGTAGAGATAAAACGAGAAAATAAAAGAAACTCTAAAGAATGATCAATTAATGTGATTGTTGATCACGTCATATTAATTTTAAGGAGGTGGAAGCGGTACCACCTTATTTATTGGTCGTACCGTTTTACCTGAGGGTGTCTTCAACCGAAAAACACGTACTACGCCGTCACTTCCAGGTATCAGCTTTGTTACCCTTGCTAAAGGCCAACACGCAGGGAGTGTACCTGGGGTAAAGTACAACACCAGATCGCCTTCCTCCAACTGTTTAGCCGGGTTAGTCCACTTGGGCCTATGCTGAAGAGTGTGGAGGTATTCATTTGACCAACGCTTCCAGAACCCCTGGATTAACTGTTGACAAAGCCGCCAACGAGTGAGTCTGTTAGTAGGAATATGTTTGTCAAATCTACTTCGGGTCGTGCCAGAATAGGACCACCTGTCAGGAAATGTGCCGGTGTCAATGCATCGATTCCATCATCGGGCGAAGCTGGTAAGGAGCAAAACGGGCGAGAGTGTAAAATACCCTTAATTCTAATAACGATTGTGTTAAATTCTTCTGCAGTAAATTGGTTGCTACCAATTATTCTCTTTAAATGGAATTTAACACTTTTGATTCCTGCCTCCTACAATCCACCGAAGTGGGGTGCGTAGGGAGGATTAAAGGACCATTCAATGCCCCGAATAGCTAAATAATGTGCAATCTCGGGCTTAGACGAGTCAAAAAATTTTGAAATTTCAGAAATTTCTCTAGCAGCTCCGCGGAAGTTCCGTCCTTGAGCGGAATAAAATTTCGCCGGAAGTCCGCGTCTAGAAATAAATCTGTCTAGTGCGGCCAGACATGCTTGGGAAGTTAACGAGGTGACGAGTTCGATATGAATGATAGCTAATCTGCTGTCCCGCGGAATTAGATAGGGATATTTAGTAGCAATTGGGAGCTTCGACTGGCGCAAACGTCCCCCCACTATGATTAAACCCACAGGGGAGAGAAAAGGGGACAAATGACGATAATTTTTTGTGCAAGGTTGACCCTTTTCTAATAACAAAATTTCGTTTCGATTGTGCTCGTACTGAGAAATTCTTATAATAAATAACAAAGCGTCATTACATTCCAATGACGTTAAGTTGCCAGTACGCAGCTGATTGTTTGGAGCGTTATGAGTGCGCGCAAGGCAATTGAATTTGAATCTAAGTATATAGGCAAAAATTCTTTGTACTTTAACAAAACTTGAATGTCGTAGTAAAATGTCCGTAAATGGTTGAACGTCAATTGCGGACAACAAGGCTTGAGGTGTCATAGGGGTAGAAACGTCTAACCCTTGTGCAGGCGAGTATTCAAATGTACTACCTGGCCATTCAGAAATGTTCCGATATATGAAGTCGAGCCCTTTCCACCACAAATCACACAAAGCAGTTCCGATGGCATTAACCCGCGACTTGCCGGGTCAGCGGAATTATCTGCACTAGGTACATGCCTCCAACGAGCTGTGGGTTGATTTTCGTGGATTTGAACAACCCTGTTGGCAAAGAATATTTTTAATCGATGCGGAGGGGTGCGAATCCACGACAGGGTGTTTACTGAATCACTAAAACAAATAGGTTCCTGAAGGTGTAACGAATCAAATGCTGGGGAAGTAGACTTCATAAGTTTTGATAGAAGACATGCCGCCCCTAATTCGAGACGTGGTATCGTCCACGTTTTTAGTGGAGCCACGCGAGTTTTTGAAATTATTAAATTTATGAAAATTTGGCCATCAACCTCTAATCGTAAATAAATAACTGTAGCCATGCCAAGCTCGCTAGCATCAGCAAAACCTACCATGAGACCTTTTACTTCACCTACTTTCCATACACAGCGCGGAATAGACACGTTTTCGAAGTGGTAATTCGGCTTGAATTTGATTCCACTTCTGTAACACTACGGCAGGGAGTTCGTCATCCCATCCTACTTTTAGTAACCACAATTGTTGAATAAGAGTTTTAAGTATAAAGTAAATGGACTGATGTATCCATTAATGTCAAAGGTTCGCGCACTACGGGAAAGAATGCCTCTTTTCGATGGTGTATCAGAGGCATTTCAAACTTTGCATTTAAGTACATCTAATCTTAGATCCCAACAAAGCCCTAAAACTTTATTAATAGAATCAGGACTGGAATTAGGTAATTGTATCGTATCTGAAGAATTACCAATTACATTGGCATGTGAACTGGCCCATTTGCCCAGTTCAAACCCACCCAGTTTTAACAAATCAATGAGTTCAGTTTTAAGTAGAGCATCTTCGATGGAATCTGCTCCTGTCAAAATGTCGTCTACATATGTAGGAAGAACTGAGAGCGCACGAAGCTCGTGGAAATTTAGAACCTTCGTCAACCAATAATTGTTTTAGAACACGAAGGGCAAGGTAAGGACTGCAACATGCACCGAAAATAACGCGTGTGTGTTCTAGCTTTGTTATAGGTTCATTTGGATTAAACCTCCAAAATATGTGCAAAAATTTCCGATCATCAGGGTGTACTAAAATTGATCTGAACATTTGACGAATGTCACACGTAAGGGCCACTTGTGGAATTCTGAATCTTGTGATAACAAGACCTATATCCGTTTGTAGTTTCGGACCCGGCATTAGAATATCATTAAGGCATTTATTATTACAGTCTTTATCAGTCGGGTTGAAAACTACACGAATCTGGGTATGTGATGCGAGATTCTTTAAAACCCCGTGATGAGTCATCACATACTGGGATACGTCAACCGCAGGTTTAAGGTGCTTCTGTGATAAATACTCACTAATGTTTTCCGCATACAATTTACGAAAATTTTCATCGCATTTGAAACGCGCTTCAAGCTTTAAGAACCTATTGATTGCATGTTCTCTAGTCGAACCTAGAGCTTGAGAAACATTGTCTTTAAACGGTAATCTGACCATATATTGACCTGAGGCCGTAGGCGTAGTACTAGATTTGAAATGCTCTTCACAAGCATTCTCCTCCGGGGAGGGTAAAGGTGGAGAAAATATTTCTTCGGATTCCCAAAATAAACGTAAAGTTTCATTTAGAGATTGCGTTTCTACCATATTAGTCAATAAAGCGACGTTCGTAGGTGAATGTATCATTTTAGGTACTTCACCCATGATTACCCATCCAAAAGAAGTAAGAAATGCCGCGGGTTTGCCTTTCAAGTATGAAGGCTCACTTGGCGTGATATCTAAAACAGCTGACACCCCTAATAGAATATCAACTGGTGCAGATACGTGGAAATCAGGATCAGCTAACTTAAGAGAGGAAAATTGTTGTTTTAACTGTATCGGTAACGTAACTGTAGGGAGATTCGTGGTAATCTTTGGTACAACTACAGCTTCACAATTTAAATAAAAATTGCTGTCGTATAAGGAGCCAATTTTACAGTCGACTAGACCCTGAACTTTTGTTAAATGCGACTGTCCTACACCACGTATTTCAAATGGGCACTTTCTTCGTTTGAGGCCTAACCTATCAGCTAAATCGATAGTGATAAAATTCGACTGAGATCCTGTATCTAAGATTAGGCGACAGCGCTGCCAACTACCATCAGTCGAGAGGACGTGTGCTTGTGCTGTGACTAAGAGTGCAACTGGTCCGTTTTCGACAGCGCAAGAATGTACAAAATTTACTGGCATAGAAACTTTTTCTATTACATTGGTATTGGCAACAATCTGTACATTGGCGTCTGCACATAAAGGCGTAGTATTAGAGGGGCTCTGTACAGGGCTAGGATTATCGAAATGTAGTAGTAAAGAATTGTGCTTTTTACTACCGCAATGTAGACATCGAAATTTGGATTGACAAGAAGAAAGCGGATGCGGATTTAAACAAGCAAAACATCTACGGTTATTCTTGACTAATTCATGTCTATCTTTTGGTGACAATGCTAATAGTTTTGGGCATCTATTAAATTTATGAGCTTGATTGCATGCCGGACAAGAAACGGAAGCCACTGTGTGTACAGTAGGACCTTTAGACGCGACTTCTTGCGAAGTCATAGAAATGCGCTTGTTACCAGCATTATTGTAGCGATCTCCAGATTTGTTTGCGGCCCATGACGTTGGTATGCTCTTTGAAGCAGAGGTACTACCAACTAACGCTGAAATGGAGCATTTATTACGTAAAAACTTTATAAAATTTTTAAACGTAGGATATTCGTGTTCTAGGTAATGCTCTTTTTCAAATTCTTGTTTTGTTTTGGAATCTAACAATCCAAGAGAAAATGTAAAATATATAATCAGCTAAATCGGGAAGATTCATATCGGTTAATGCTGTAACATTAGCTTGCAGTGTTTCGCACAAATCATTAAGAGCTTGAAAAGAATCTGTCTTCAGTTGAGACAGTGTAAAGATTTTAGATATATAATGATGAGCAATTAAGCGTTTATTTGTGTAGCGTTGGACCAGCAGGTCGTACACTACCGAATAATTTTCTGGTGAAAACCGCACACTTTGTGCTAACTTTAAAGCGGAATTTTCCAGATAGGATAGCAAGTATAAAAACTTTTCGATGTCACTCAACGTATTGTTTTTGTGAATCAAGGTGTCGTACAAAGATCTAAATGCGTCAAATTTTTCGGGATTACCTTCGAACTTATACAATTTTAATTCAGGTAGGCGAACATTCGAATCGCTGTTCGATGTTGTATTACCGTAAGAACTAACGTTCGTGGTTGTGGTGTATCGACCAGCCACGCTTAAAATCTCGAAGTATAACCCGTCAAAACTAGATTCTAATGATACTGTATCTGTTGTAAAGTTTGCATGTACATTCGATAAATCCGACAATGCATCTAAAGTTTGTAGAAATTCATTTCTAACTGGTATTAAATAACCAACACGACTTTTAAAATGATCTAATTTAGCAGGTACATCTTTGATCAAATCAAAACAGTCCTGTAATCGCCTAAATAACCTTTCTTTCCGATTGTGTAATCTCTTAAATTCAGCAATACTTTGCTGATCGGGTTCCATATTAAAGCTGATAACCAGAATTGAATGAAATTATCGCTAAATTATTTATTATTTACAATAACAATAACGCGAGCCGTAATTTATAATTTCGAAGAATGAACCTGGCAACAATCACAATTGGCGATAAGGTGAACTATATTATTTTTCAAGTTCAAGAACAAACTTTGAGCTTTGATTAGAATTATGCACATGTATCAATGCAATTAGTGAAATTGAATATAATAGTATTTTATCTCTACACAAAATTTACATATGGATCCGGCTCGAAGGACCACAAATGTTTATGTTGGAGAAACAATGGGACAATTTACACTAAGCGTGAAACCCCAGATTATTTCCTTAGAGCAAGTGGACTGTGACTTGAGGGTAGTGTTGCGATAAAATACTCTTAGCGGTAAATCAAACAATGATCATGCACTTACCTTAATGTTCATACTGTTGGCTTCTACGGAAGTGATTAACAGCATTCAAACCAGAACAAATCTCCGCTGACGGATTATGTAGAAGCGCAGTAGCACACATTCACCAAAAATGTATATTGTTTTAATACATGACCGCACGGGCCGAATGCTTCGAAACGAGTGTACAAAACCAGTGCTAGATAACACCGCCTGGTTTATCGCAAAAAAAAACCTTGACTGTTTAAAATAAACAACATTGAAATTAAGAGTGGAGTTCTAACCCAATTTTGAACACAATATAAAAACCTATCTGCATGTCAAGTCCCGAACAGGTGGGTCGGCGTTAACGGTCATCGTCTCGCGTAACGACTTCCTGCAAATTGTAGTAGCAGTGATGCCTCTCACTTCAAGCAGAAATTTAATCCTTATTTTTACACTACTGGATTCACTACCACTTTTTATATTATTCAGTTAACGAAGATAAATACCACCGACATTGCCCTGTGCACTTTGTCACCCTTATTTAATAGCGGTATTTATAATTACAATGCAGTGGTTTTACATAAATAGATTAAAAGTTGCAAACAAACCCACGCGTCGTTTCAAGCAACACCTTAATAGTCTGAAAGACCTGCGACTTACTACCCTGACTTCTCCGCGTCGCTAGTCTAAACAATCTCGACCACCTTACATACTATATTCTACGTGATCTTCTTACAATTTAAAAGTGATAGTCAATGTGGCCAGTAGCTAGGAGTGAGGGAACAGCACTCTTATGTGGCAGACGGGTGTTCCGGGACAAGAACAGGTCCACCAAAAGAAGAATAAGGCATAGCGGAAACAGCGGGATAAGAAAAAGTAGAGTTTTTGGACAAGCGTCCGAGAGAAGGTAGAGAGTTGTCCCTGTTAAACACAGCGCAGTCTAAAGGAACACCTGCGATATTAATCCGACAAGATAAGGTATATCATATGTTGACATTCACTAGGCTCCTAAGAGAACTAGTGCGATCATTTTCCTAACGAGTACATCGACTACGATAAGCAAATCAGACAAAAGTTGACACGACAACTTAAAAGTATCATTACAGATACATTCACACAAAAACAAACTGTTTTAAGGTAGTTTTTCAAAACAAGCAGTTAAATACAGATACACTGTCCCCATATGCTAAAACAACCGAGAATTTAATAAGATAACAATAAGAAGCAACAGCATCTCACCACAAAGTTCAATAAAAAAACAATGAAAAAAAAATGTTTATAAGTTATGTTGATTTAATAGAAAAAGAAGGAAATAATAATGTAGTATAATGTGGGCGACTGCAATAATTCAGAGGAAAAACACATGGAATAGTTAATCCTAGTTTTTTGCAACTGCGAATATGAACTATTTCTCACAATGGCATAGGTCATGACTCCTATGTTGGCCCAAAGAAAAAATCATCCACTCAACATCAGCTAAAACCAATCATAAAAATTCAATGAGTTATTACAACCAAAGTTACGACAATTACCACACAAAATTAAATGACGTAAGAAAAAATACTAAAAACCGAATAATATGCAGTAGGAAAAGTTCGAGGGTTGATTAAATGAAACGACAGAGTTATATTTTGGGGTGTAGAGAATGAAGTAATATATAAGTAACGGTATGGTCAAAGAAAAGTCAACCAAAAGAAAAAGATAGCTAATTTAAGGGAAGTAAAGTTAAACGTGTAAGAAATTATATACTGTATGAAAGAGGGAATAAGTAATTAAAGTTAACCAATTTGTGGTGAGAACAGAAAAATATTAGGTAAATCGTAAGGGAAATGGAAAGTGAAAAACTTAATTAGCATTTGGGTCGGCAGAGAATGGCTTAAGGTCTTTAATATGCCACCTGCCTTGGCGTTTTCCTTCAGCATCCTGAAGTTCGTAGATAAGGGGGCTAATGACACGAGTGACCTTACAAAGAATGAATTTAGGGGCTAATTTTGAAGAGAATTTCTTAGATGCATCCGATAAGACATAATTCTTTTTCCAAACTTGTTCGTCCAAGGCGAAGGAAATATTTCGTTTACGTAAGTTATAATGGTCCTTGCTCTTTTCGTAAGCTTTTAACAAATTTTTTCTAACGTCGTTAAAGATAAAAGGTAATGACTGTTGGTCCTTATCCCAACGTACTTTATCGTCAAATTCAATTACGTTAGTATCGTCAGGCACTAAACCATAGTAACTCCCATCGATTGGGGTATATCTTCCAAAAACAAGAAATGACGGAGTGAATTGGGTTGCTTCGTGTTTAGATGTACGCAAAGCTTGAGCAATTTTAAAGATATGTTCATCCCATGTAGTATGGTCTGAATCAATATAGGAAGAGATAGCGGTAATCAAGACTCTATTTACTCTCTCGGTAGGGTTTACTTGAGGGTGGTATTTTGCGTTAAACCAAATTTTTTGTACTTTGTAACTTTTAACGAAATTCTGAAAATCTTTAGAGATAAATTGTGCCCCATTGTCGCAAAGGATAATCTGAAGGACGCCAAAGATAAGAAATACATTTTGTTCTAGGAATTTAATTATAGCAGCGGATGTAGCTTTACGTAAGGGTTGCACCATAACAAATTTAGAAAACCAATCGGTGACAACTAAAAGATATTGGTTACCTTTTTTCGATCGGGGGAGAGGTCCTAATAAGTCAAGCGAAATTAATTGAAAGGGATAAGATACACGTTTAAAGTTACCCATTAAACCAGCGCGAGCATCTTGTGAACTCTTATGGGAACCACAAATTTTACAGTTCTTAATATAGCGACAAACAGATTGCTTAAGTGTGGGCCAGTAATATAATTCAGATATTTTAGCGAGAGTTTTTGTAACATCAAGGTGTGCAGCTATGGGATCATCGTGACATAATTTAAGCACCTCACTACTGTTAGCAGTGGGCACGACCAGTTTTCATTCAGGGATATTCGATATTTTATGTGGAGACGAAGATACAAATTTATATAGTCTATTATTTGTTACACGAAAGGTAGGGAATTTATCGGGATTATCGGAAACTTTTTTAATCATATTAAAATACCAGGTATCAGGAATTAAATTTGGAAGGTTAAGAGAAACAACATCTCGAGATAAGGCATCAGGTACGATATTTAATTTGCCAGGCCTATGCCTAACGTCAAAAGTGAATTGAGATATACGCAAGTTCCATCTTGCCAAATGACCTGCGGGCTGTTTTAAGTTATTAAGCCAAGTGAGGACTGCACAATCGGTGATTACGGTAAAGTGTGTACCTTCAACATATCCTCTAAATTTCTCAATACCAAAGATAACGCCCAATAATTCTCGTTCGGTAGCAGAGTATTTTTGTTCGGCGGAAGCTAAGGCACGACTTGCATAAGCGATTGGATGTTCTAAACCATTGCTTACCTGGAATAACATTGCACCTAAACCAGTAAGCGAGGCATCGGTTTGTATATAAAACTTTTCATCGAAATTGGGTGAAATTAAGATAGGTGCTGAAGTGATTAATGTTTTAATTTGTTCGAAAGCCTGTTGAGATTCTAAATTCCATTCGATAATTTGGAATTTCTTTTTATTTTTATTTAAAGCGGTAATAGGTGCAGATATAGTTGAAAGATTAGGTAGAAAGATGCGATAGTAGCTAATCATTCCAATTAAACGTTTGATTTCGGTAACGGTTTTAGGTGTTTTGAATTTAGTAATAGCGTCGACTTTAGCAGGATCTGCTCGTAGGCCAGTTCCATCGATAATAAAACCAAGAAATGTAAGGGACGAAGAACAAAATTGACACTTTTCCCAGTTTATCTTAAAACCTGCTGCGTTTAAGCGTTCTGCAACCTCATTTAATGTAGCGATATGTTCATCAAAGGAACTTGAGATAACTAAGATATCATCCAAAAACACAAATGCACGTTCCTGATGTAAGATAGGACCTAACGTTTGATCCATAGTACGTTGTAGGGTTTGTGGAGCGTTACAGAGACCAAATGGCAAAAAATTATATTCGAAAAGACCTCGGCCTGGAACACAAAAAGCAGTTTTTTGACGAGAAGATAGGTCGAGAGGTATCTGATAAAAAGCTTGTCTAAGTTCAATAGATGAGATAAATTTTGCGTTTCGAAGCCGGCTTAAAATAGAGTCAGTTCTTGGTAAAGGATAAGCATCAGAAACAGTCACGGAATTCAACTTTCTGCCATCGAAACAGACACGCCATTCGTCATTCTTCTTACGAACTAGTAATACGGGAGACGTCCAGGGTGAATTTGAGGGAGAGATAACACCAGATTCTAACATTTTATCTATTTCAGCATGTAAATGCTTTTGTAATGCAGGCGATAACGGATATCGACGTTGCTTAAAAGGAAGGGCATCACCTGTAGAGATAACGTGTGTTGCAGTCGTAACGCAACCAAGTTCGGAGGTATTAAGTTTGCGAAATTTGTCAATTGTAGCGTTAAGAGTTACATTTTGGGAATCAGTAACAAAAATTTTGTTAGATATTCCTGTAGATGCACAGGAATTCGTTTTAAGAGAGGTTTGCCATGAAAAATCCTGGAAATAAAGTGACAGATTAAAAAGTTTACAGAAATCAACGCCCAGTAGAAAGGGATACGCTAATGCAGGCACAATCAAAAATGAAACATCACGTTCAAGTGATTCTACTCGAATTTTTAACTTAAGGGAACCCGTTACATATATTTGATTATCGTCAGCTAAATTTATGGAAGTTTTTTCGGGAATAATTTGAATTTTAATATTTTGCTTAGATAATTGATGTAAACCTTCGTTATTTATAAGGGAGCATGAAGAACCTGTATCCAATAAAGCAATTACATTTAAGGAACCAATTGAGATGGACAAGTGTGGACGGTTATCAAGGGGTTTCTTAACAAGTTGTAAAACGACAGACTTTTTATGATAAAAGGAATTGACGGTTTGTAACCACTTAGACCACTCGGATGGAGTAGTATAGCATAATTCTTCTAATGAAGGTAAGGCATTTTGTACATTAACAGTAGCGGTATTATTATTAGATAAATTTAATGACGGTACGGCATTGGAGGTAGTTTTATGATTTAAATTTATTGACGTCTGGGTCCGTTGAATGATTGGTGTTGAGGACGATTTTGATTCCTTGAGATATTCACGCCCTGATTTGAAATATCTCGACGGGAGTTTCCCGATACATTAGGATTACAGTTGGCTCAGTTAGATTTGTAGATATTTGAGCGGCCACAACCATAACAAAAAATATTTCTGGGGTATGTGCAGACATTATAGTTATGTCCACTTCTCTTACAGTTCCAACAGGTAAGTGAGTTATTAGTTACGGTAGAAGGAACATTAAGGGTAGATACTTTATGGGAAGCTCGAACTTGACAAGCTAAATCGGGTTCTAAGAGACCAGATTGTTTCTCTGGGGGAGGACGGTATTTATCAATTCTTAACTTCACTTCCTGAAGAGAACGACATAGATCTTTAAAGTGGGCTAACGAAAAGATGTGTTGTAATGCCAGACGTTCAGAGAAATACGGGTTTAAATTTCTAAGTAACTAATCGATAATTTCGGATTCTGAAGGTTTTTTGTCGAGTCTGCTATATAAAGCTTCTAATGAGGTAATGAAGGAAACAACATTTTCGTCAGGACCTTGGGTTCGATTACGTATCTCGTTCCAAAGGTCGGTAATATAACCATGAGGAAGAAAATCACGTTTCAAACACGCAACTAACTCTTCCCAGGTAGAAATTTGGTCTCGGATGTTTCTGTACCATATCAACGCGGAGTCTGAAGATAAGTCACCTGCTGAAATAAATAAATCTTGGTCTGTACACTGCTGAGAAATCTTGAAGTCATTAATACGGTCAAGAAAAGATGATAGAGCAACTTGCGGTCAAACCCTTGAAAAGTGAGACCCCATTTGTATACAGGTATGGATTTTCCTACTGGTTGAGGTGAAGCAAGTACGAGATTTAAAAAGGGTAACGATATATCTACGTCTGCATTTGGATTAAGTCTTTCCAGAACAATTCCTTCAAGTAATAATACATCTGACAATAAACTTTGTTTAGCTTGGGTCGCTTGTTCGTCGTCATATAGGGATAATAATTCGATACGTTGTTTAACATGCGTTATTGTTGAACCTAAACGCCCTAACTCAGAATCACTGGGACGAGGATCTATTCTATTTATTATACCAGATATGTCATCCAAAGACAGTTTAATTTCAGATACGTTGTTGAGGCCAATCGGAAACGATTTTCTTTAAGACAGCAACGCCTTTCATTTCTTGGGCTAAAATGGCCCTAAGTTGTGAACGACGATCATTCTGATTATGAGTGGGAATAATATTTCTACACTCAATCTCGTAAATTAGTTCGAGAGATTTTAAATGTGAAACATTCATTTTGAATTTATGTTTAAGACACGATATATATATATATATATATATATATATATATAAGGTATACAATACTGCGGTAAATCAGAAGGTAAAAACGGTATAACTACTTCGGGTCGGTACGATAAAGGTATTTAACGGTGGAAACTTGCTATGAACGTCACTCGTAAAGAATAATATTCAAATTTTACCACGTTAATTAATCAAAACACTAAAGAAACACATTTAGACTGTATGGGAGCAAAATTAATGTTTAATTAAATAAATATTTCATTGATAAACTACAAAAAGGCACTCCAAATTAGAAAAACACCTAGTTAATTTATGTATGGTTTTTAAAAAAAACAGGAAGGGTTGTTTTAATCTGATATAAGGTAGATAATTTTCGTAATAAAGGCATGCATTACTTATTGATTGATTTAATATTTGTATACTTACGAATAAAAAGTAGGGTTAAACACGATCGATTTGTCCCGAAAGTTCGTATATGAATCCAAAAATAAACCAATCACACAATACAACTAAAGTGAACTACCACATCTCACATTGAAAATTAGGAAAACATTATACTAAAAACATTTTATAATCAAGTTATATTTTAATTTCAAAATAACGGTATATCTTTAATACCAAGCAACTGTTTTTGACATCTAAAAGAATGAACCGTGTTCCAAAACACGTATATTAGATTCAAGGTTAACAGATATTAGATAATCGATATTTTTTAGTGAGAAAGCTATTAGGTAATACATTGTATCTTTAAAAAGGAAATTATTATAACCTAAAAACAAAGAAAAAAAAAACCCCTAAGTTCACCATTTCCACGTTGATAAGGGCGCCATTTCTTACAATTTAAAAGTTGATAGTACAGTTAAAAGTCGATGATACAGTTAAAAAAAGTTCATAAATACATCGCGCAAGCGCAATGGATAAGAAAGTGAGCAACGCCCCTGGCGGAAGGCAACGACAACCTTATTACAGATTCCGCGTTGCCAACTTCCAATGACGTCACCAATGCACAATTTATATTGCGTAATAATCGGAAAATTTATAAAAAGTTAAATCGACAGGTATTACATAATTTACTCACATGATAGGTCCAGATTTCCACGAAGTACGCCTATCGTCCTTCCGGATAGATAAAGATGGTATGCCCGACGTTCTTCCAAGGCGTTCGGACCAGCTCCAGCAATCCTGAGCTCGTTCTCCCAGGTCGTGCAGTACGGTTCGCCTACGGTTCGGCTTCAAATTTATTCTTACCTATGCAGGGAAAGACGGGAACATGGTAAAGGTCGACAACAAAGACAATTAGGCAAAGGAAATCTACATAGATAAGATAAGCACGATACGATACCTCAAAGCGTCCACACTCCTTGAAGATTCTGGCAAAACAGCCACGTTATAGCGAGAACAGGAAACTTGTCCCCACTTCTTGTCTTTTTTCACGTCGGCGCGAAGTTATTCGTCCAACCCTCTCGCGTCGCGCGATCTGCGCAAACGCACTGTGACGTATCGGAAGTACGCGCCTAGTCTTTTAAAATTCCGCGCACCGCGTCTTTTGAAAATATGGCGCGAAACCTCCGCACATCAAACTTAACCTAAACATGTTTAAGGGCCACTTTGGCACGTAACAATCTCCTGTATTAGGTTCAAACTATGCTATAAAATTTTGGGTACGCTACAAAACGCACTGAACAAACATTACTGATATTTGGGTCGACACTACAAGTGATTCCCCAATGCTCCACCCGAAGGTACTACATTGGCCAATAAGCGAGTTTTTTTTACCTGGAAATTTTGAACTTTGCGGAACTCTTGCTGTTCCAAGATATTTAACGTACGTGACAACACCCATAACGAAATCTACATTTTACCTCTCATACGAACAAGGGCGTATTTTTGTGAAAAATTCTCGCCCAACATTTTTCAAGCGGACCGCGTCGGGTTTCGAACCCAAAACCTTGGACATAGTAGTCATACACAATTTAGGTTGACTTCACGCCATTTTTTCACATTTCCTAATGTTTATTCTTGAGGGTATTTTATTTCTAGGTCGCTATCAGCCCCTTCCTGAAGAAGCACATCGCTTAATTTCTTGAACAGTCACCTAACAAACCAATCTATCCTTCCTTGGCTGTTTACTCTTGATCCTCCTCTGATAAGAAAGGTTCCCAACGAACGTTTGTTAACCACATTTATGTGACTAGACAGGTCTCCTTTGATTAGTAGCGACAATACTTGTTTCTATCTTGTACCCTATCTTCCAACCTCCTGTATCGTCTTCTTAGTATCAAGTCCTTATTTTCCTACCAAATAGTGGGCTCTGGGATCGGAGCTTTGTTAAGGGTGACAATAGTTTATCCATTGCTATCGCGACAGTTCTTCCTATTAGAGGTACTAGTGGGTTTGAATTCTAGATCCTCAAAGGGATTTCATTTGGAGGGAGATATTTTTTTTTTAAAAGATTTTTTGAGATTTACACGTGATCGTAGTGTGAGTCGTTGAACAGTTTTATTACATGATAAATTTTTGCGCAATTTTATTTACATCCTATATTTTACTTGATTATCAAATACAAAATTCCATTTTTTAAAACAGTGATTGTAGTTATTCTTTTCATAATCTTGAAAAAAAAATAACCTAACACCAGGAAAAGGTTACATAATGTACTCAAAACCGTCACCTTTTGATTAAACGAGTTTGACTGTCAAGCAAAAGACAATTCTTATACTTATTTTACACAAACTATCAAAAGGGCATCTCTTGCCTAATTTTCATTTCTTAGAATAGCTAACATGAAGCAGATAAATTACTTTCTCATTGTTAATGTTTATGATTATAAAAAGGTTTGGGGTTCTAAATGCCGTAATCTTGAAAATTTATTATAGCTAAATTTCAGGCGTTAATACCTCGACTCAATAGTCAATCATTTTTAAAAAACTTCAATTCTTAACATTATTTCAACGCCAAAGTACACAACGTCGTTTAAGCTGACAATTTCATCCAATATCTCAGTTTCAAAGTGAAATATCTAATATGCCAGAGGCAGTCGGGAGAAATATATTAAAATGCATATTGGGAAAATTTCTAAATTCACTTAAAGGGACTTGTAAGCGCGAAAGATTTTTCAGAATATCTTATTCTTATCATGTGGCATAATTTAAGGAAAAAACTTGCTGAAGTTCCAGTAAGTTTTTCAACGTATAAAACCTGTTGAGGTTCCTTCTATTAATCGAATAACGTTTTATCCTAATAAGTAAGAGTTTCACTAGCTCATTTGGGAAGTCAACTTTCAGATTATACAATTTATTATTTGAGGGTGATGACTGAATTTAATTGACTATTTACGTTGTTACTTTATAGTTTTGTACTTAGCACTACAAAAGATAATTGCCCATGATTGTACGCTTAAACGCTTTAAACTTAGCTAGAGAGAGAAAAGAGATAGGTATTAGTGTACAGGGACAGAAAATAGACATGTTACGTTTTGCAGATGATATGGCCATTATAGCAGAGTCTAGAAAAGAGTTAGGAGAGTTTTTAAATATTTTAGATGAGATACTACGGAGTAACTATAGTATGAGAATTAACTCAGTAAAGACAAAGATAATGACAAGTGAGTTACAGCCTAGTTCTAGACCAAAATTAAAAATAAGTAATACCGAGTTAGAAGAGGTAGATGAATTTTGCTATTTAGGTAGTATAATTACAAAGGATGGACGTAGCAGAAGGGATATAGTAGCTAGAATAGCTCAAGCTAGAAAAATGTTTTTAAAAAAGAAAAACTTACTAATAGCTAATAGTATTAGTTTAGATAATAGAAAAAGTTTCTTTAAAGTCGTACGTATGGAGCGTTCTACTATATGGTAGTGAGACTTGGACAATTAAAGAAGTAGATAAGAAAAAGATAGAAGCTTTTGAAACTTGGTGTTATAGGAGAATGTTAAAGATTGGTTGGACAGATAGAGTAACAAACGAGGAAGTTTATAGAAGGATAGGTGAAGAACCCTATATGTGGAAACAATTGAAGGTTAGGAGAGATAGAATGATAGGGCACCAGTTAAGACATGAGGGACTATTTAGTAAAGTCTTAGATTATAGACTACCAAATAAAAATAGAGTAGGAAGGCCTAGAAAAAGCTATATTAGTCAAATTATTAGAGATTTAGGTTGTGAAGGGTATGCAGACCTTTTTAGACTAGCTCAGAATAGACAAGAATTTAGAGCTGCGTCAAATCGACTTTAAGTAAGTTCGAATACAAAACAAAAAAAAATAAAAATCAGTTAACTAAATGTCACCATGACATAACTCACAATTAGTTAGCGGTCTGGCATGTTAGTAGCGATTCGTTGCTTAAGCCTTACCATAACATATAATTTAACACTTTTCCTTTTTTGAAGCGGATGATAACCAGGTTATATTTCATTTTCTTATACATGGTAATCATGTAAACATGTTAGAGTTCTTTAACAACCATCAGATTGCTAATATCTATGTAGAGCCTGGTGGATAGGAAAAAGATAGAAGGATATAGGAAGACCTAGACCAAACTATATTAGTCAAATTATTAGAAATTTAGGTTGTGAAGGGTATGTAGAGCTTTTTAGATTAGCACAGAATAGAAAAGAAGTTAGAGCTGCGTCAAACCGACCTTAAGTAAGGTCAAAAACAAAATGATGATGATGAACTAACCAAAAAAATATACCATGTTGATGCCATCAATTGCTGTGAAAGTTTTCATCGTCCTACTATTTTATTCAGAAATCTAAGACGAATATTGTTATCAACTGCGACGTATTTTATACTGGAAAGAAGGTAGGTTTCTTGTTTATTCTGACCTTTGCAGAAATAATTGGCGCTAAATTCAATTTACTTAAGAAGTTTAGCATTTTCCCAAACACATTGGGGTTAGTTGCATTCATTGTATTAGGATAAGATGTCAGCTTGCAATTTACTTATGAATTTCACTTGTACGTATTTATTATAGCAAATAATGCGAATTTAATGCGAAAAACTCATGCAGAGGATAATGGACAGAGTGCAATCTTTGAGCTGCTGCAGTGGCGTTGCGGAATGAAACCAGAAGTACCAATTTCATTGCAAAAGAATTTGGAATCCCTTTGAGAAGTCTTCTTAGACAAGTTAAGAACAATCGCTTAGATAAAGGGAGTTTAAGTCCTTATGGCTGTCTTGGATAAGAAAATGAAGAAAAACTAGTAAGTTATATTCAAATATAGAAAAAGCTGGCTATTCCCCAACCTGCAACGATATTAGACATCTAGTTTATACATTTGCCGCAAAAAATTAAATGCATATTTAATATAAAAAAAAATAGCTAGCAGGATATGACTGGTTTAAACTGTTTGTGAAAAGACATTCCAATTCGCGAATGCATGTTGTTCAAGATCGATCTATAGCTCGTTCACTGGGAATGTGCTACAGTAAAGTGGATCCATATTTTCAACTACTTCTAGACACATTAGAAATACATGATTTAATGGACAAGCTCAAAAAAATTTTCAAAATGGAATGCAACTGTGTAACAAACCTGAGAAAGTGATTGCCTCGAAAGAGTCTAAAGATTCAAAGTCTCACCAGTGTAGAAAAAGGTGAAGCTACCAATATTGTCGTTGGCTGCAACGCAAAGACTAATTTACTTCCACCATACACAATCTTTCATGGTAAAAACAAAAGAAAGTTTGAAAACAACATACCTCCAGGCTCTGTGGTTGTAACGTCTCCTGATTCTGCTTATGTTAAAAGTAGTATTTTCCGATTTATGGATAAAAGACCATAAAGAAAAGAATTGGAGCCTGTTGTGTTGATCTTAGACGACGATGTCTCGAATTGCAACGACGTGGATATTTTAGATTTCTTAGCAGAAAACGACATTCACATCATCTGCTTATCCAGCCACACCACGCATTGACTGCAACCCCTTGATAGGTCTTTCTTTAAATCACTCAAAACCTATTGGAATGAAACTAGTAGCCTTTGGATTAGGTCTCATCCTGGACGAAGAATTACTAAGTAGCAGTTTGAGGAAAATTTAAACCAAGCCTGAAAGCAAACTGCAACCAACCAGATTGGAATGCCATGGTTTAAAGCTTGTAGAATATTTCCCTACAATTCGGCAAATATTTTAGACTATACCTATTATCTAGATAAATATGCTGCAAGAGCTAATAATAACGACCCCAATACCGCTGTTAAAACTGATCTGCATACCACTGCTGGCAATGACCCCAATAACAGTGCTGAAAATGTGTCGTTCGAAGAACTTTTACCTGTTCCTGTTGTAGCAGCTCCTGGTAAACCGAACCCACGCAAGTAGCATCAGAACCTATTACATCACTGAAGGTGCCGCAAAGAAAGCATTAAAAGCTAGAAGTTAAACGTAAGAAACAAGAAGAAAAGGAAGAAAGTAAACGCAAGAGGAATAATAAGGCTAAAAAAAAGTAAAACAGTAAGAAAGCAAGCTAAGCACCAAAAATGACTGAAAAAAACAGTAGTGATGAATACGAATACACTGAATTAGTTTTCAGGGCACATCTCAGATATTATCAACACTGATAATGACGAGTATTGAATTGGTTGTAAAGGTTGTACTATCACGACAAAAATGAACCTAAGCAAGATTGGATTTGCTGCGTTGCTTGCAAAAAGTGGCTAGATTAGACCTGCTGATCTTTTGAAAATAACAGTGAAAGTTGGTAGTAAAAATAAGCCGAAATGCACAAGTTGACTCTCTTTTAAAAAGTAAGAATGAAGGAATTGTCTCTCATAAGAAATACATGGAGATTGTCTCTATATGGACTATATGTGTGTGCAGGAGAGATAGATATACATTTACACAATCTCTTTGCTAATTGCACATCGTTCTTTGTTTGTGTTTGGCACTCAACCACGTGATTGCTAATGTTATTAACCCTTTTGCTGGACCAGTCGTTTGCCGCTAAATATTATCACATAAATATTTTTTAATTAATCCTGGAGTAAGTCATGTTACACAATATTTACACAAAATAATCTTTTTAAATACTTCAAATTACATATACGACTATGCATTATTATTGCAAATTAGACGTACCACGTGTTGGCTATAGGTGCAAATATCTTCTTACTTTATATGGTATACTTGTCAAAATTTATTTTTTATAAAAACGGGTTTAGTATATTCTGTAATTTACTGATAACAGCATTCTGTAAATTATAAACCTTTACCACTCTTTCGCTAGACTTGTTTACAAAATTTTGGCATATCTAGTAACATTGGCGTAGTATATTTCTCAAACAGCTACATCAATTGTACTTTATTTGTTTTCCAGCAAATATTCGCACATTGAGAAGCATTGAATGATTGTAGTACATTTTACATCCTAAACCTGTTGTTTATATCAAATTTCTGTACATAATTGAAAATGCAGGCTGCTTCGTCGCCATTCTTGTGTAATGTATAAAAGAGTTCAAGACTTAATTGTCGTTGGTAAACTACGATATATTTTTAACATATCATTGGACAAAGAACAACATGTGTAATACTATTTAGTTTGCACACTTTAGGCGCACTTAATATACGGAGAAGATATCTTAGTATTAGAATTTGTATACCTACTATGGTTTGTAATTACACACTTATTTGTATATTTAAAGAAAGATGGCGAAGATTGGGATTGAGGCAAACAGGAAGCATTTCAGATACAGGTCTAGTCCTGCTGAGAAGATACAGTTTAATTTTATGTTTGAAAATACTAACTGACTTACATGTTTTAATATCTACCACAACAAATTCCATTGTCGAATGGCTTTAACAGTGAACGAACCATTGTAAAAATTTGTTCTACGAATTAGAATAGTAAAACGAATATTATCAATTGATCTTGTTGAATACTATCTTGTCAAAAAGCGAAAATTAGATCGTAAATACTGAGGAGTATCTGTTTTTATGATTTTATAAAGTAAAATAGCGCAATAGATATTATGTCTGCTATCCCTGGTTAGCCAAGCTCCTTCATATCTGTATGGAGTAATATGTACAAATTTGGGTAGGTGTTCAGTATATAAAAAGATACTCAAGAGAGAAAAGCGGGAGTATAACCAAACAGATATTAAACAAATGCGGCCTTCAATATTCTTACCTGATGTCCAGTTAGTGCGGTGAAGATTCTTGAATCCAGAACACTTATTTTTACACTCGAAAAATAATTTAAAGCGGTGAGGTAGTTCTATACGGGGACCGACCTCCGAAACAGAAACTTATTGTGCAAGCGGTGACAATAGACTGTGCTAGACCGCGCAATCACCAAAACATATAGCAAACACGATCGAATATTGAAGGTGAAAACGCGACCGGGTTTATCCAATCCAAATAAACGAGCTGATATTACCATTAACAAATAAACTTAAATTTTATAGTAATAATATAAAAAAGCTAAATGAATATATACAGAGTTGGACTGAACATACCGCCCACAAAAATGGAAACATTTTAATTTTCATCTAGAGGGAGGGGCAGAGTTTAACCACAGGACGCCTAAACTCACCACGCACTGTTCTAACGGTGGCAATGCGGACAATCCCGTCGGCGCTAGGATGTACAGAGATAATACGCCCAACTAACCACTGAAGCGGAGGAAGACAATCGGCTTTAATTAGAACTAAGACTCCCGGTTGAATATTATTTTTGGCTACGTGTCATTTGGATTTTACTTGAAGGGAATGCAAGTATTCCCCGGACCAGCGCGCCTAAAAGTCCTGGTAGATACGCTGCAATAATTGCCATAGAGACAAACGATTTAAAGGCAGTGTCGTTAGAGCGGAACCAGGCGGGGAGAAAAGAGCGGAAAGGGTCAAAAAATGACCCGGCGTTTGTAACAATTTTATTTTTGGGTTGATAAATCCCTTCATTAAAAGTGCGAAAATAATAAAACACTTTTATTAAACAATGTCGTAATACGTTTAACAAGTAAAATAATACATTAAAACAGCATCTTGACTTGTTAGTCTATTTGGGTTGGATGTCGGTGTATTCCACAGCCAGTCGCAGGCGCGTTTAGGTGTGACAACCTCCCCCTTTGGATCCTCCGATCGTCCGAGCGAGCGTGACAATCACTCGGCCATACGTAGAAGAAGTAGCAAGATGTATGAAAGGACAATGGCCAGTAATCTGCGTATCAATTTTAATGAGTGAGCACATTTTCTGAATAGCGCGCGACGAGAGATTAGGCGACGAGAGATTAGGCGACGAGAGACTAGGCGACGAGAAACATCACTACAATCTACGATGCAGTTAGAATTTTGAAAACTATAATCGACTTTAAGAAAACCACTTCATATTACGACGCGTACGGTGTACTTGGAAGATGGAAAGTTGATCTAATTTATAGAAGATCGTTTGTTACACCGAGTAAAGATGCTACTTTGGTAGAATATAGGCAGTAAAGTTCGCATGGTAAAACAAGTACCTAATCCAGGCCAGGAATGCAGTTTTGTTTGGTTCGTAGTAGTTCTAAGAAATTCTTTTGTGTTTCACTTTAGAAACAGGCTATTTTGTTCCGATGTGTAGAAGTACGAATTTGCTATTTGCTTGAACTATTGCTAAGCTGGATTTCCCAGTATCAAACTTAAAATTCACTCATTTGATTTTGTAAGAAACAACACGTTGCTTCAGTATAAACTGTTAGTTACAACAACAGGTGTTACTTACGTCACTTGTTTGTCTAGAATATGCTGCTGACACATGTATCCTTGAAAGCAAATGCTTAGCACTGCGTTACTACCACTTTTGAAAACAAAAATATTTTTGTGATCATTTTCATTTTAAACTAAAATTAGTACTTTTAACTTAAAGAGAAAAATTTGTATATTAACTTTTGTAATGTAATCGACCTACACAGATCTGAATGGGTTAGAATATCTTTGTGTAATAAGTTACACCTTATTGTAATATATTTGATCATGAATAAGGTTGATAAACCTTACTTTAAACTTACAAAGTAATTCAAGTAGTTATTTAATTTTGTTGCATTGTATTTTATTTAAAGAAAAAGAGATTCTTTTTAGTAAATTATTAGTCCAAGCTTAAAGTTTTTTATTTTGATCAAATGTGATCAAACCTATTCACAGGAAATTAATATCTTTAAGAGTTGAATTTTGATGCCAACCTTATATAGAAAATATTTGTTTTAATATTTCTTTAGGTATGTTTGCGGGACACAAACAGTGTTCCAATTTTCTATTGATCTAATTATTATATTTTCTTACAAGAACAGCGTCTTATTCTGTTAAGACAGGTTTTTGTCAGCGAAGGCGATCTTTTTTTCTTTGGGTCTCCACGTCCGCCCTTAAAAATATACCATGCCATTAACGTGAATCAATCCGGACTTGGTGGCGCCTATTTGTTTTAGTTTGAGTATGACCCCCAACAGATTTCGACTTACCCCCCCATTTCTCATAGCTCTACCCAAGGAATAGACCCCTAGTTACGTCGGAAGACTTCGTTTTGCTGACACCCAACTTCTTGAGTCAGATATATATATTAAGAAGAAAAACGTAACACTAGCGCCCATGAGGCATGAGACGCTAGTTCAGCCCAGTTAGAAAAAAAAATAAAACATTACACGTTAAACAACGAAGGTAGTTAGGATCATTACTAACTGGGGTCAGAGGATGCGAATTGAGGACAGCTTCAATTTGGATGAAAACTGTTGACAACTCTTCAAAGGTTAGAACCTGCTCTCCTACAACACGAACTAGCAGGATATCGACGAATTTGACGTTAGCTACTCAAAAACCCCCCCAAAATGGGGCCCGGAAGGTAGGTTAAAATGCCAAGTAATTAGTTCTTGGGAAGCTGTGGCTTTAGCAAAAGAAACCAGTTGGCGATGGGCACTGATAAAGTTTGTATCACAATCGCTGTACAAATGTTTACACCGACCACGATGAGCAAGAAACCTACGAAACGTGGTTAAAAAAGCGCCAGTGGTTAAATCAGAAACTAGCTCCAAGTGAAGAACCTTGATACACATTCAAATAAAATGCAAAGGTAGGCTTTTAAAGTTTTGGCGACGTGGATTCGGCTTATGGTTATTGTAAACGGGCCGCAAAAATGGTTTCGCTTGAGTTATTCTAGCAGACGTAAGATTGCCTGTGGGAGGCTGAAAGGATGTGTTTTCCAACAAGAAATACAAAAGCAAAGTACCCGGCGAATAGATCTCGCAGAAACTATCCAAAATCTTTGGCTTATAAGGAATTGTGTTGTATGAATACCTTCATGGTAATATTTGTAATGAATGTACTGAATATACAGATCCGTGAAACAGCTCTTACTGGGTAATAAAGCGGGGAATCGTCTATCATAAGAAATAGGTGCAACCTACACCAAACACATCATTTAAAAGAAAGAGGGATAATTTTTGGAATCTGCTACGTACCTAGACGTAGCTGGAAGAAACGTAAATACCAGGCAGCTACCAAACGTGGAGATTGGGGAGATTCATCTACATATACAAAAAAAAAACAAAAAAAAGCACGTCGCCCACGATTATCTATTACCAATAAAAATAAAGAAAAGAATTTTGTACAAACAAGCAAACGAAATAAATTAAGCGTTACTATTTCAAAGCAAACGATTATGTGATACGAACAATCTAGTACTTTAGATATGAATTGCGCATCTCGCATTTTACACAAAATAAAACTAATCAGTAAAAATAAACATGAGAGCTTTTGTTAAGCGTTTTTAAAATTGCACATAATACCGTTTGTAAAATAAACTAATCAGTAAAAAAAAAATAAGCGTGTGTGAGCTTTTGTCAAACATTTTTAACAATAGTATTGTTTGTTGCTGCGAACCGATATTATTGCTCTTCAGGTGTGATAACACCTAAAGAGCAATAATATCGGTTCGCAGCAACAAACAATAGTCCTACAGTGTCACGATTCTTATCACGTAACTATACCAAACGCTGATAAGGAATATGTCTTTGATATACACAAAAGAAAGCAAGTTGTATACCTGTATGTGTCTGAATACTTAGCTTGCACGCCATCGGGAGTGAATCAGCACCGCATCGTCACGGTCGTCGGGATTTATTTACCCTGCTACCATAACGGTACTAGCGATCTACAGGCAACGCCAGTTGATCTATGGCAAAGAACGGTTGGGCCTACATAAAGAAAGAACCAATTTCGCATCCAGCTAAAAGTTAAAAAGAGAATCTGATTAGGATGGGTAAGCGCGGAAGAGCTCACCGATACACGCAAGATACCTCCTACTTGTCAAACAAAAAACGTGCATTGCTCTTGATGTACTGGGACAGATAATGTAGAAAATATTTCAACGCATAAACTGCAAAATCAAATTAAAAATTGGTTCAAATAACACGAGTTCGAACTGTAATCCTCGCATTATCAAAGCGCGATCAGCAAACTCGAAAACACGCTATCAAATAATATTACGATTCATTATTTTGACAAGTCTTTAGATGGGAAACACAAGAGAAAGTAATTATACGTTATGGGAATGTTTAACAAATTAACGGATACCTAAAACAAGGTATTGACTATTTAATTTATCGAATAAACTTTTATTTTAAAAGCAAAATGGTTTTGAGTTGTAATTATGTTAAAGTGGGCTTATTCTGAACAGGTACACTATACAGGGTATTGTTGGAGAATTTAAGAATAGAAATGAAATTTATTCGAGCGGGTAATGACTTAACCAGGGGAGAAAAGGGCATTTAATTTATATTGAAAAATAAACGTAACAAATTTTTTAGCAAGTAAAGTCCCGGATTGAAGGGCCCTGATCTCAACCGTAAAAGATGCTTGTTGGGTATGTTTAACAAGGTATTTCAAAGCGAGCTCCAACTCATGAGCAGAGACAGATCCAGTACGCTTAGTTAAAGGATGCCTGGCATTAATAATAAAGCGGTTATACGAACAACAGAATGAAAAGAAGACTGAATTTTAAGTAGGGCATCCAATTCAATACAGGACAAAGTAGTAGTGAATGTAACGGACCGTTCGTCACTTAGTACCTGTTGCGGTTCCAGAGAACCAGAACGTGGAACATGATTTATTTTTTGAAAATGTACTAAAATGGGTGAAACCGCCCACCATAAGGAACATTGTAGCAACTCGGCTGGTAAAAAACCACGTGACCCAACGTCAGCGGAATTATCGTTAAAAGGTACGTAAAACACATGGCGTTAGAAGTTTTATCTTGGATATTGGCTACCCTGTTGACCACGAAAGTCTTCCATCGTTGGGGTGGAACAAAAATTTATGAATGTAGGAACCATCGAATCAGACCAACAGTATATTCTATTAAAGGTGAGATGAGAAGAAAACACATTCAGAACAAAATCTAGTTATTTAGCAGATAAGGCAGCGGCTAGCAATTCTAACCTGGCAAGGAAAGGGTTCGCAATGGAGCTACTTTAGATTTCGCACAAACCAAACGAACTATAGGTTCTTTAGAACCCTTAAGTAAACGAAAACAAACGACGGCGCAGTAGCCGCCTTCTGAAGCGTCCCTAAAACATTGTACATCACACGAATCGTAGAATCGTAGTGAAAAGGGACTAGAAGGCGCGGTAAGAAAAAATCTGCAAGAAGAGGAAGGCTCTCAACATATCTTTCCCATAAACGACAAAACTATGGTGGTGAACGGGCATCCCAATCTAGTTTGAGAGTCCAAAGACGTTGGAAGAAATGATTTATTAAAAAAGAAAGAGGGGAGAGAATTCCTAACGGGTCAAAAATGCGGGCTAGATTAGAAAGAATATTACGTTTTGTACAAGGGGTATGTATAGGGTTGACCACAAAAAGGAAATTATCTGAAGAGGGACTCCACTGAAGAACCAAAACTTTCACGGTAGGATCAGAAGGATCCTCAAAGCAATGCGGTTGCAAACACCAATGAGGGGCAAGAATGCCGTTAAGCAAATTGAAAACAGTAGGGTAGCTAAGCCGGTTTGGCAACAGAGATCCACAGCAAGATATGTATACGCCGGTTCGAGAACAATATGAACAGCTAAGCCGCTTTGGGAAACAAAACGTGCAGCAATATATGTATACGCCGCTTTGAGAACAAAATTGTCTTTGTGTGTAAATTTGTTGCGTCGGGGGTCGTTAGGTCTTTGGGGTGTGCGTTCGGCGGGGTCGTTAGATTTTTGTCGTGGGGTGGTGCGCGTGCGTTGGGGTGGAGATATTTTCTTAAGAAATTTTTAGTAGCGTTCACGACGTTAAATATTAAATATTAAATTTTAAAAAATGTTGGTTCGTATTTTTCTGGGGTAGGTTAAGCTAAAAATTAAAACGCCGAGGTGAAGAATTTTTTTAATATTAGGCAAACGCGTGCAAGTGGTAAAGAGTGTTTTAGCTCTCCTCATAAGCTGCGTTTTGTACGAAGTAGAAAATAAAATTGAGAAAATATACGAAATGTTATATGATGGAGGTCAAATTTTAAACGTCTGCAGGTAAAATCTTGTAAAAAGAAGTCGTTCACTTCTCGCAATTTCAATGTCACGATAAAATACTAAGAATTTGCATGCAGTCGAATATAACCTCGTGTTTTTTATCTGGTAATATATATGCAAATTATTCAACTTTTAATATAATGTATTTAATTAACATAAGGTGTGTTGCAAAAACCATTCAAGACAGGTATGTCGTATATTTCCTTTGGTTACATCATCCCAAAATAATTTATACAAGTACACTGAACTTGCAGTCGGATCTAACATATAATCTTTTAATTATACCCGTATGAATTTAAAATATATGCAAATTATACCACCTTTCATCACGATTTATTTGACTCTCAAATTATTTGATTTGATCTTATATCAAGGCTTATGTATTAACTTTACAACTCAAGGTGTAGCATCAAGGTTTTACGTCACTCTCAAACTATAGAACTTAATAAAATAGCTTTCCTTAGCACCAATATCATTTAGAAAATATGTGTTTCATTAACATATACTTATTTATTAAATATTTCCTACCAAAATTTATTCAAAAATTTAAAAGTTCTTTATTTTCATTTTCATATAGGTAAAATCACCACGTTGCTATGCTCTCGGCTACCTAGTTCCGGCTACTTTTCCAAGGTCGTTGTGACGTCATAGCCTTTTATAAATATAGAGCAATGTAATACTATTCTAAAATTCTAAAAAGAGTTTTTCTTACTAACCACAAATACATACAGCTTGTAGAACGCGGATGTATTCAAGTCAGTCCATCGGCACATAAAATAATCTTTTAATCCTTTCCTCTTTCTCTAATAAGATGTTCTTTGTCTAACACATCTTTGTATTGTTCGCGTATTGTCGCAGTGTCTTCTATTTAGTCCAACTTTCGCCTTTTGCATGCATTTCTTCTAATTCCAGCTGTCTTTTCTTCCACTTACAGAGTATGGCGTGCATAATTGGGCAATTTCCTGCAGCGTCAACGGAGAGAGTTTACTGCCAATATTTACGCGTTGTCGTACAACCTCTGGGCGAATGTTAGGCGTACTTATCAACCCCGATACCGAAATGGTTATTTCTTTTGGAATTGTAGAATATGGTGTTACAGATTGTGTAAAATATGTTACCTGCTTTAATGTAGCACTTGTGTAAGATTTTTATTTTATCTTGGCTGTTTTCCTACTCTACTATCTCCAAATAATTTACAGGTAAATAGTTAAAACTAAAAGCTGAAAGCACATACTTTATCAATTTTTCCCTTTTCTCTGGTTTTTCTGACAACTTAATTTGCAAGCCCGTCAATTTCTTTGTATTGCCGTTCCCCCAATACATGTACTGTAGCAGGTTATTATACACTAAACAGCAGCTATTTTGAAGCTTGTCCGATAACTTACTCCACATTTTAGCGATACCGAGTACATTGGAAGTATAACTTACTATCTTCCAATAAGGTTAAACAGTCTTTTAAGGGATTAGCGAATGTTGCTCTTAAATGTGCATCTGGACAACGTAAAAAATCTAGTATATAATTTCCAAGTTGTTTATTAACATCAGGATTTGTTATCTGACACACAAATTTGTTGTATATCTTAATTCTTGCATTGGTTGTTAGCCATGTTAATCATTCGAATTTATATTAAAATTAAGTTTAAATGGCTCCATGCTTGGCATTAAATATTTTTAAATTTTGTTATGTATAATGCCAGAATAAAAATTTTAAAATAGTATTACATTGTTCTTTATTTATAAAAGGCTATGACGTCACAACGACCTTGGAAAAGTAGCCGAAACTAGGTAGCCGAGAGCATAGCGAAGTGGTGATTTTACCTATATGAAGAATTTTGTTATGTTAAGTAAAAACGTGCAAGTGGTAAAGAATTTTTTAGCTTTCCTCAAAAGCTGTATTTTGTATGAAGTAGCGAATAACATTTAGAAAATATACGAAATGTGATATAATGGATCAAATTATAAAGTCTGCATGTAAAACATGTTCACGATTTCATTACCAAGATAAAATAACAAGAATTCGCAGTCGAATATAACCTCGTGTTTTTTATTGAAATTATAGCTCTCTGGTAATATATATGCAAATTATTCAACTTTTAATATAATGGATTTAATTAACATAAGGTGTGTTTGCAAAAACATGTTAAGACTATTTCCTTCTTGGTATGCAAATTATACCACCTTTCATCACGATTTATTTGACTCTCAAATAAAAATTAATTTGATCTTATATCAAGGTGTTCTTGCTTACATTTAGCAATTTCAATATATATTTAATATGTGTGTGTATATGTAAAAACATGTTAAGACAGGTCACTCGTTATTTTATTCATGATTGCATCACCAAAATAATTTATACAACCACACTAAACTCGTACCCGGATCTAAAATTTAACCTTTAAATGTATGCAAATAATGTCGTTATTTAAAAGGTGGTGAAGAATTTGGATGGGGATGTACTCATTCTCAAATGCGGAATGGTACTCCATAAGGCGTTCTGAACGGAGGCTTTGCACGCATTAGGTGATTGAATACTTCGGAGATTTTTAGGTTAAGCAAAAACATGCACGTGTTGACGAATCTCCCGAGAATTTCAAAAAATTATTTTTGTATTAAATATATAATATTAAAAAGAAACACACAATATTTTAATGTTTTATTTACAAAACTTACATTCTTTAATTGTCCCTATCTTTTTGTAGGTGGCGGTAGCAGATTCTTATTTGAATAAAATATAGATAAGACTTCCACATTAAGAAAAATGTATCTTAGTTAAATGTACGGGGATTTTATTAATTATAGTTTAGTAAAGTGCATGGTAGTTAATGACCTCGAGGTTGTGATATTTATAACAACATACCGATATATGTAAATTATATATGGAAACTGCATAACTTCAAATCATTTTAGCATAATTGTTAATTACCAAAATTCATAATTTCTACTTCCGTTAAAAACACATTAAGTAAGTAAGTTTATACATACCGATAATACAATGGTAAAATTCTTCTACAACACATTAAACAGCTTATTTATATTTGCTACCTTAAACAACTATGCGGAGTGCATATAAATGTCAGAGGAAGATTTCTTATCGTTCCCTTCCAATCTTAAAATTTATATCGTCAATAAAATAATAAACAGATTACTAATAATAGGTCGTCAATGGAACTAAAACAACATATACAAAATGTGTACAAATGAAAAGACCACTTATTAATTAATCATGACTATAAATTCCTTTAAAGATTTGATATTCATAGGTAGTAACAATGTTGGTGCTATATATATAAACGACTTTTATGAGCATAGTTTAAATTAAAATAACACCGAAATTTATGTAAATTTAATAGTTCTGGTTTATAGTTGGTTGATCTTTGGAGAATAAATTTTATGAAACTTAGGTTTAAGAAATTAATCATTTTACAGGTGGGATTAAATAAAATGTACTACTTTGATGATAAAAACCTATGCAATGCATTTTATGTTTACACAACTATAACATACTTTAAAATTTAATACCTCGGTAGTAGAATATAATTTTTAATTGTATTATTGTAACATAAAGTTTGCATAAAAATGCAAAATACATATCCGTTAAGAGGAATTTTTCAATATGATACTTACAGATTCGTTAGTAAGTTTTACAATTAAACTTATTTCAAGACATTTTTGAAACACATCTTACTAGTCTCAAGGAATATGTATGTATGTAGGTATAAAATATACAAATAAAAACACTACTTAATGTAAACATTATTCTTTATTAAAATGAATAATTGGTTATATGTACAAACCAGTTTTTGAGTACAATTACATCTGTGGTTGCGCAATTGAATGACGAATGTTGTGTGGTATGCTAGAAACACTTGTGTGAATTGGTGTAATACTTTAATTTATGTAGAGGAGTACACCCTAAATCTTCTAGGTTAATAACATTTAGGTGTGGAAATTCATTGTAAATTGCCATCATCTCAAGATATACCGTGAAAGTTGCTTAACCATATCTTTTGGTATTTGAAGCGAGCTGATAGACAGTTCCAAGAATATGGTGGTTTCAGCACATATGTTATTGCAACTCCATTCGATAGGGATAGTTGTAAAACAGCCATTTCTTTAAACACAAAGTTATTATGTGCAATTTTAAACTTTTGAACGTCGACAACTAATGGACTATTAATTTTAGACTTCACTCACAATATTGGTTGCAGGATTGTAGCGGACCAAACGATCGTGTAGAATGAGGCAGTACGCTGTAGTGTGAGCTTTAAGCGCTTCTTTCATTTGAAATTCTAATCGTACGTCAACCGCTCCCACTTTCACTATTTCGTTTTGATGGGAACAATCGATGACTACAAGTGGAGCGTGCGTTTGAAATTCATTGGGTGTTAATATCGGCTCGCTGATACCCCGTAGTACGATTGTTGAAACTGTGCATACATCTCATATAGTATAGAATAGCGATTGGTATCGAAATCAATGTTAAGATTATCGTAAGGATACATAGATGAACCCAGATGTAATTTCATATTGGTCAACTTACAGTGGTCGAACTGACTGCGCCCCTTTTGCGCGATGTATCGGTTTGAAAGCAGACAATAACAAAACGTGGTTTCTCCACTTGAGAAGCCGTCTTCACGGCCCACGTATGCGTGTGTGTTGTATGTAATTCTGGATATTCGTGTAGTTCCCAACTGCGAAAGCTTATGTCCATGGTGGCATTGCGTTGAATATGTTTGAGTAGTTTTAAGCGCTCTGCATCTGCAACGGTTATATGTGGAATCCGCCATGATATATGTGTAATAGTAATTTTGATTGACTCTTTGGTATCAGAATTCGATATAGCTGCATCGTCAGCACTACTTCTAATAAGAATAAGCTCTTGTTTGATATTCAAAAGAATTTTCGGTAGTCCTCCGCAAATCCTAAAACCATGCGCAAGGGAATGCATACGTTGAAATGACCATTAGCATCAACGAGATCAAGCTTATCGATGGGGACCAACCGGCGTTTCTAAAGCGACGACTTTCGCTATAATCGTAGGATAGGAAATTTTAATAGTCGTAGTTATACCTGGATTACGAACGCGGTCAATAGTCTTTCCACCAAGTTCATAACGAATTTCATCAAATAAAAATAAAACTCCGTTGTTGACAAAATCGGCGGTAAGCGAAACGCCACCATCTGACTTATTCATTGTACCCTCAATATAAATTACGCTGTCCCATGGTAGTGTATAGACATCTTCGTTTTCTATTGGAATCCGTATAACATCGTTCTTCTCATACGTGGTATTGGAGTACGGAGTATGCATATGTTTGTCGGCATTGATGATGGTTGTATCAAATATAGCACGTTGCGTAACATTTAAAATATTACTATCCATTTTAGCTATGTAGCACTTTGAGTCCTAATGTTTGCAGAAATTTAACGTTTTCCGGTGTTAATCGGTGCACTGGTGTCTTGTAACTGGTAAAGGTGCTGATAATGCGTCTATTAATAGGTTTTGGTGGTTTATGCTCATAGCGCAAAACCATTGTTTAAAGACGCTTTAGATAAAGTCTAATCGTGATGGTTTCCCGACGAAAAGTGATGAGATTACCGTTTTGATCAACTATTTTAACAATGATGCGATCGATGATTCGTGTATTAAGTGGCATATAGGTGACGTTCACGGGGTTTTCAATAATCTTGTACCCTGCAGCAACTGCAGGAAAGAATTGATGCAAAATGTGTACAGGTTTGCTATTCCGATACGATCCGACCACAAGATTACATTCAATACATATTGAATTGATTGGAAAGACTTGTGCCGGATGGTCCGAAATAGCAGTAGTGAGAGCTGGTAGTTTACGTTTCTCAAAACCCAGCAACGAAGCAAGTGAATTTGGTTGTGTAAAGTCCACTATACCTGATGCTTTGATTTCTGTATGTAAACTGTTATTATTGGCTCGAATATCAATAAGATAACGTTTGGATGAAGTGCGTTCACGGGGATCGTTCAGATTACGTCGTACGAACTTATTAATATCTGCCACTTCATAAGTTCCTTCTGGTAAAGTAAGCACGATGTCATCAATGTAAAATTTATTGTTCGCTTCCGTTACATTGGGAATTGAAAAATATGTATCAAAGTTTGTAAGACCAATAACGTATTCATGGTCATCATCGAGAACAATTGGTGGGTTGATGATTGCGGTGAGCGTAGATTCAGTTCCAGTTAAAGTAAATGTGTACATGTTCGGTGGTTGACGATAAACTAACAACTAGTCGTATTCGTAGTTGGGATGGGGTAATAAAAGCAAATTCCTGAAACACTTGCAATATATGGTTTTAATTAAACACTTTTATACAAAACAGTTAAAAATACACTAAAATCAAATAATATATAACGTTGTTAGAAACTTAGCGGAGGACTATTTTGCAGTAAAAATTTCAATACGAAGTGTCCACAGGTAACAGTGTTAAGCGGTTGAAATTGTTCATAATTATAATAGAGAGTGCATGGTCCTGATGAGGTTAAGTATTTGACAAGTTCCCTCGGAGGTCGTAGATTACCAATGCTATCATAATAGACTGCCCTTGAACCATCTTTTTGTACGCGGTCCAATGAGTTCCCACACCACGTGTAGTATCATGATTAAGAATACCACATTCTCGCCAACGAATTGTGTTTGGAAGTGAATTGCGCATGAATATTCCACGAAAGTGGGATATTGGTAAACGTTTTATGTATTTGTTCAAGTCAACATTGGTCAACGCTCGCATAGGTAGATTTAACGAATGCGTTGAGTTTTTTTTTGTTGTCTTTGTTTACGCAAACCTTGCCCGTGTGTAAGAAAAGGCTTTAGGTACAGTCCATGTCCACGGCGATAAGGTTTCAAATAGAGACCCTTTCCAAGTGTCACTGCCTCTTGTGCCATATTATGTCGTTTCGCTTCATCTAATTGTTGTTGTCCAAGTTTAGCATCGTTGACAGCTTTTGCAATCCCAGCTGCTCCACCCGACAACGCTCCAATTGCGGAAAGGGCTGCAAAATAGGTATCAAAGGTAGGAAACCACCAGTTTTGGGTACAGGGATTACACGTGGGATGCCACGAATTTCATCTGTTATTTCTTTAATCGGTGCCACTGCAAGTTTAGCAGTTTTAATAAGATCAGTCGGACGAACGTTTTAATGCGTTCCCAAATGGTGCGAATTAAACGCTTGAATGGTATACCACTTCCTGTACGTAGACGCTGACCACATCGTTTTCCTTTACACCTTATCGTTTTTTGCGACAACCCATACCAAATTTAACTTTGGCATTCATTGCAGAACCAACAGCAAACGCAGCAAGTTTTTCACCTAACGAAGCGTCGGGTGCAGTACGACGTTTTGTGCTGTTTCGGCAAGACGTCGATCAGCTTGGTGTCGGGTTGTTAAGTCTGTAGAAAGATCGTAGGCGATGTCGTGTAGTTTGCAGGCTTCGTCTAAGGGATTACGACCTATATCACCACGCTCGAGACGTTTCTGAAGCTTAGTACCCGGTCCACAGAAGCGATAGCCTGGTAAATGTAATTCTACCGGTAAACGATTGATAGCACTATTGAGTAACCCGTAGCCACGATAGGATTTCATTAATCTTGTCAGTCGAAAGGTTTAAAGGAGACTGGTCATGCATGTAGAATTACTCGCTTAAATGCTTACCATACTGCAATTACGTTTTAGTATATGGATAGAATGCGTCTGGTAAAGCAACAATTGGCGTTGCCAATTACGGACCACAACTGCAGCAACAACACTAACGTGCAAAAGCATGGACTACTATTACCATCAACAATACGGTGTATCATTACAGGTCCATCCAATTGTGGTAAAACTAATGTAGTCATCGGTCTCTTGAAACATCCGAATGGTGTACGCTTTGAAAACGTTTATCTCTACTCAAAATCCTTGTATCAACCAAAGTATCAGTACCTAGAGAGGTTATTACAACCAATAAAAGAAATAGGATATTTTGCGTTTAACAAATGGGATGCAATTGTTACTCCAGCGGATGCAAAACCTAATTCGATATTTATTTTCGATGACGTGTCGTGCGATAAACAAAATGTAATGCGAGAATATTTTTCTTTAGGTCGACATAAGGCCATTGATTGTTTTTATCTATGTCAGACCTATTCCAAAATACCTAAACAATTGATTAGAGACAATGCTAATGTCCTAGTGCTATTCAAACAAGACGAACTCAATTTAAAACACGTATACGCTGACCATGTAAACACGGATATGTCGTTTAACCGGTTTAAAGAATTGTGCGGCGTATGCTGGCGAGATCGGTATGGGTTCCTGGTGATCAATAAAGATGGCGATTTGCAGAGCGGTCGTTACCGAAAAGGTTTTGACACCTATATATACTTATAAAGCACATAAATAGCATATCACTTCCTACCCGTTTCTAGACGATGGCAGACGACGTGAAAACCAAACAAGAACTCATAAAAGTACGAAAGGCAGTCAAGAGGAAATTACAAGCGCTAAAAGCAGGTGTGGTTGAAAAGGAGCTTGCATTAAGTAAAGTCTATGCACCTATTACAAAACGTTTACAAACACTTCAGACCGGTCTGCTGAAAGATATTAAACAGGAGTCCAAGATCGAAAGCCAGCACTGGTTACCACAACAACATGACGTACAATCTACTCCTAAAGACGCCCTAAATTTCTCGATCAGGTGCGCAGTTCAACACCAATCGCCGCACCACCAATAGAGGAGGCATGGGAACACAATCCTCATAGCCCAGTCCAGTCTGTGGAGTCCACCTTCGAAGAATCGGAGAGTAGCGGCAACACTCCAGAGACCCATACAGAGTACGAACGGTACCTAAACAGCGAAGAACATCAGGCCTACTTACAACGATTCTTACCATCGGTAAGATACTATGTCGATAATCTGTTTTCCAACTTTACTGGTATTTATAACAATGACACGGAGCACTTGCGCAGGGATAAAGTACGTTTTAATCCGGAGACAGGAAAATTAATGATTGGTGATTCGGACATTATCTTCGGGATTGGTGAAAAGGTGTGTGTAGAACGATTTTGCTACAACGGTAGCAAAGGGTTGTACGAGCAGCTGTTCCTTCTCAATCCTTTGGGTAAATTCTCACTTAAAGAAATTAACGATTATGCGGACATTAAAAAGAAGTAATGCAATGTATAGCTTACGACAGCAAACTATAAACCCGAGTGGTCGTGGTCTACTCATGGATTATAACGAGAAGCCACTAGAGTATGTATACTTTGATGATCCCAACGAACTGTGCGAACGGCTCAAGCTTCTGGTCGCCTCGCAAGATGCAGGTAACACCGGTCACACAAACGAAATTACATCGATTATGGAAGAATTACGCGAATTGCGTATAATAGCGTAGATTGTGCGACTTGTTATTCATTATCACGATGGTTATCGACAAGTTTGGACATGCGTCTGACTGTGCTTCATATATTTCTTATGATGATTACTACGATTTTGACAACATGAGATTAGCGCGCGTCGCTACACCACAAGAAGATGATGATGCAGTCACGAAAGCGTACTTAGAATCGCGGTTAGCAACGCTACACCAGCAAGAGGGCGAACCAACGCTTGGAAGTGGTTCCACTATTCAGCAGTATATAGACACGCTTGTGAAGGAGACAACAAACAGTATGATAACACAATTCTCGAGCGAGTATGTTACAAGATCAGACTTTAACCATTTTGAAGAGATGATGCGTAACCTTGTTCCAGCCACTGTGAACGCTAATGTTGTACAAATCGTAACCAAACGGATAGATGATTCTATGAATAGCATATATAAGACATTAGACGCTGCTATTCAACAAGTGAAAGCACAATTTAGAATAGACATTGCACGAATTCAAGCAGATATTCAACAGTTGCAAGAGAAACTTAAAACGCACGCATATAGCCGTCAACCATACACACACACATATATAAGCAATATGTCTGTAAAGGAGCAAATCGTCCACGAGTTACATAAGCCTGCTCGCATTAACTTTCCTAGAAGACATGTAATCACAAAAGGATTAAACGAGCTGTTTCAAGCCGATTTGGTGGAAATGATCCCATATGCAAAGATAAATAAAGGATTTAGATACATTCTAGTTGTTATCGATGTATTTTCTAAATACTTATGGGCCGTACCGGTTAAGCGCAAGACGGGTAAGGCTGTTTCAAACGCTTTTCAATCAATTTTCAACAAAGACCATCGTATTCCACGGTACATTCAAACGGATTTGGGAAAAGAATTTTATAATTCAACATTTAAGGCTTTAATGGAAAAATATGAGATTACACATTATAGTGTGTACAGCAATAAAAAGCTTGCGTAGTAGAACGCGTTAATCGTACCTTAAAGTCAAAAATGTGGAAACAATTTAGTTTGAATGGTTCGTATCGATGGCTGAATATACTATCCTCACTCGTGACTGCATATAACAACACCAAACATCGAACAATCGGCATGCGACCTGTAGATGTGTCAAAACGCAATGAACGCAAACTCTTCAATACAGTGTACAGTACGATCAAAACAGTTAACTTAAAGAGTAAAAAATTTTCTGTTGGAGATCATGTTCGCATTAGTAAACATAGAAGTCAATTTACCAAGGGATACACACCAAATTGGTCTAACGAAATTTTTACGGTGTACAAAGTGCATTTGACTAATCCTTTAACGTACCTGTTGCGCGATAGTCGAGGACAACCAATATTAGGCGGCTTCTATGCAGAAGAACTTCAACGAACACACTATCCGGATGTATATTTAGTGGAAAAAGTATTGAAGAGAGTTAAAATCAAGTATATGTGAAATGGTTAAATTTAGATTCTAGCCATAATAGTTGGATATCCAAAATCATATTTTGTAGATTTGCTGTTACGTGTTTGTTTACCATCATATGTCATTCATCAATAAAAATTTTTTTACTGTTATATGCTTTATTATAGCGACACACACACACACACACACACAAATTACATCTATGTACTACTAATTACTACACTAGTTCTACGTCAAGAAAGTTGTTTATAATTCCTCATGCCCGAAGCGCAAAACGTTGATGTAGGTTGATTTTCGCTGTTTTGGTTGAACTTGAGTATTTCGATGTCCGTGAATATGTGTAAATAACAAGCAGGTAAAACACATTACCTTCTCAGCTAACAATTTCTCCCCGTACTTGACCAACACTCGAGGTATATATATTTATTGTAAAGGTATGCGACACGTACAATAGCATCCTCCATTATATCTAATAAGTGCTATCTATAGCGCATCAGGTAGGATTACCAAGATGACATAATTTACATACAAAAATAGTATTAAACTAAAACAATAACTTTAATAGCATATACACTTTTTTATAATCATCTATACTATTTGATGGCCATTTTCCCGAATCCGGACCACACGTCCATCCTGGTTGCTGTTTTGAGCCCTCCATTGCCAAATTCTTGAGGAGCCAGTTATATGTTGTTCTATGAGGGCCAACTACATTAGGTTGGTACTTATAATTTACCTTATACTTTAAAATTAACTTCAATACTTTTTAATACCATAGGTTGTGCGAAATATACAACATCTACAATCATATCGTCAATCGCTGTGACCAGTGATTTATAGTTGCATTTTATATTCATGATAGGAAATGCCTTCGTACTCAATACAGCTCGGTTGGTTAGTAATTCTTCAAGGAAATATACATCGCTCAAACTATAATTACTCTCTATTGCGTCTAGTACACCGCGCACCTGATGACATTTTAACTCTGTTTTGCCGTTGCAAGCATCAATGAAGTTTGATACAAATTGATCGCACCTACTCTGTTGTTTAAACAGCATGTCCATTACATCAATGGATGTATCATTGGTCAGCGTTAGCCATTTGAAGGCTTTAAAGGGAACATGAACACCTACTCTGAACAGTATACGTTTGATTTTGTCTACATCATTCAATACTATGGCATGTTTCAGATGTTGGTGTAAAATGCGTTGTTCACTCTCGAACAAATCGTACAGTACATTGTCCATGTTAACTTGAAAACTTCGCACCACTATCGTTGTTGTTCCACTCACTGCGAGATCTATCCAAGTACCTAGCTTTTATGGCACATTCATCAAAATAGGTAATGCTAAAGTGTTGTGATACTGAGCATCACCTAGTTATTCGTCTGATAAACCCCCCACTAGTTTTTGTAACAGCATTAATAAATCAACAACCTTGAGATGATCTCTGGCAAGGCGACTCTGTTGAATTTGAACAATATATTTAAGGAAAATCCAATTAGAGGTGTTTTGGTGGTGATAGATTGTTATTCAAATTATCTATGGAATATCCTTTACTTTTAACGAAGGATGCATGCCCGGTAAATTGCAAATTAATCAAAAGAGTATAACGTTAATCATTACTCTACATAGAGCACAAAAAGCTGTCATAGCCATGCGAGAAATATGTTGCCTGATAAATACTCCTGTATGATTGTTGTGGTTTTGACAATTTTGACAACGATCCTAGGTCATGGATCGAAACGTAAAGAAAGATGATTTTAAAACTATGAGTGGTTTAATTCCCAACGAAGATTAAGAAAAAGGTTGTCTGATGTCGCTAAATCATATATATATATATATATATATATATATATATATATATATATATATATACCAATGATTAATACCTTGAAAGTAATAGGAAAATAAAATTTAAAGTTGTCAACCATGTTCGGGTGGTAATGTTGATTCGGTCATTGATACCTACTGCAAGTTAAAACAAGTCGTATACAATGATGAAAAGTTTTTGAAACTAACTAAATGTGATCTTGAATACATGCTTTGTAAAAGCGATATAGTTCAGATTCTGCTACGATTCTTCAACAGACAACAACAGATAACAATAAAACTCTGTTTAAATTAATTTTTAATAACGAATTAACATTGCGTAATTCTATTAAAATGATTTGAAATATAACGGTATTATTTTTATTGTTTAGCATCAATTTAATAACATTTGTTGATATTAGATGAAAATTGTGAATTTTGGTAATTGACAATTATGCTAAAATGTTTTGAAGTTACCTTGTTGCCATATGTTCCATTTAACAGAATTAAAACTCAGATATATTATAGACATTCTTGCAATTATTTACCATATGTGTATATATTTCTCTTGACAATAATTATTAATTTAAGAATAACTTATTGAATTAAAGTAAGTTATTTATAAGCACTAAATTCTACAATAATTAAAACGAGTTTGAAAATAAAAATGTATTGACAATGTAGCTATACTTGTAATTTATTCTGCCAGGATCAACAAAATATAATGCAAAATAGTTGTTTTAGGTATAAACCAGAACCATATAATTTACATATGGAGATATGTTGTTATATTTATACTATAAATAGCCCAATCGCCGAGGTCATTAACTACCATGCACTTTACTGAACGCGGTTGTTAAAGGGCGTTATATGAACGTTTTTGCAAAGAAATAAGTAATATTTATCTCAGTTTGCGAGATGTTGAAACGTTTAGATCCGTAAGTTATGCATATCTTTTAGAAAACATATTTGCTTTTATGGACAAATTTTTGCTTTACATTCCTTAACTTTAATAATTTCACTAATCATGTTTACAGAGTCTTTTAAATAATAATATCCTTTGAACATACTATCATCTGGAATACAAATTTTGTTATACCTATATCTAGTACTAATAATAATTAGTGTCTCTAGCACTGTAAAATTTAACTAGAATAAATAATTCACAATCTTTTATAGTGTTTAATTAAATCGGTCTTTTAACAACAAAAGAGGTATTTTGCACATTGCAAATTATTATTACCATGCTTGTAGCAATAAATATTACATAATAAATTGCTGGTTATTCACCTAACAATAAAATTTTACACTAAGAATATATAATTGGTGTATGCTGGGTTGCCTGCCATAGATATGCATATATTTTTAGAATTTATGGAGTACCATTCCGCATTTGAGAATGATTACATCACTATCCAAATTCTTCACCACGTTTTAAATAACGACATTATTTGCATACATTTAAAGGTTAAATTTTAGATCCGGGTACGAGTTCAGTGTGGTTGTATAAATTATTTTGGTGGTGCAATCATGAATAAAATAACGAGTGACCTGTCTTAACATGTTTTTTTGCACACACACCAATATTTTAAATTAAAACCATTATAAAATACGAGTCGAATAATTTCTCCTATTCTTTTGATATTTAATACAAAAATAATGGGGCAGAGCCCCGTTTAGGCACGTTTAGAAGCTCCTTCCCCACCATTCATCATTTTGAGAGTGATTATGTCATCCACCACATTTCCTATTTTTGCTTAACCTAAAAATCTCTCTTTAATTAACTAAAGCAACGAGAATAAAAACAATGACGAAGCTCTAAAGATCACCGCTAAATTCTTCACTACATGCACGTTTTTGCATAACCTACAAATTTTTTATCACGTTTGTGCAATTAAACGAGTTATATATATACAATGTCTAATACGTCATCTACATACAATCACCAAACCGCTAAAAGTAAAAGAATTTTTCTTGCCACATAAATTAAATGTATAATTACATTTAAATATTTAAATATATTCAAATTGCTAAAATGTAAGCAAGAGATCCTTGATATAAGATTAAATTAATTTTTTTATTTGAGAGTCAAATAAATCGTTATGAAAGGTGGTATATTTTGCATACCAAGAAGGAAATAGTCTTAACATGTTTTTGCAAACACACCTTATGTTAATTAAATCCATTATATTAAAAGTTGAATAATTTGCATATATATTACCAGAGAGCTATAATTCCAAACTCGAGGTTATATTCGACTGCGAATTCTTGTTATTTTATCGTGACATTAAAATCGCGAGAAGTGAACGACTTCTTTGTAAGCAAGACATCCTTGATATAAGATTAAATTAATTTTTATTTAAAAGTCAAATAAATCGTGATGCAAGGTGGTATAATTTGCATACCAATAAGGAAATATACGGCATACCTGTCTTGAAATGTTTTTGCAACACACCTTATGTTAATTAAATACATTATATTAAAAGTCGAATGTCGACGTGATTTACATATATATTACCAGATAAAAGCACGAGGTTATATTCGACTGCATGCAAATTCTTAGTATTTTATCGTGACATTGAAATTGCGAGATGTGAACGACTTCTTTTTTACAAGATTTTACCTGCAAACGTTTAAAATTTGACCTCCATCATATAACATTTCGTATATTTTCTTAATTTTATTTGCTACTTCGTACAAAACGCAGCTTATGAGGAGAGCTAAAACACTCTTTACCACTTGCACGCGTTTGCCTAATATTAAAAATTCTTCACAGCGGCGTTTTAATTTTAGCTTAACCTACCCCAGAAAATACGAACCAACACGTGAACTCCATTTTCTACACACACAACATTTTTTAAAATTTAATATTTAATATTTAACGTCGGGAACGCTGCTAAAAAATTTCTTAAGAAAATATCTCCACCCCAGCGCACGCGCACCACCCCACGACAAAAATCTAACGACCCCGCCGAACGCACACCCCAAAGACCTAACGACCCCCGCCCCCGACTCAACAAATTTACACACAAAGACAATTTTGTTCTCAAAGCGGCGTATACATATCTTGCTGCACGTTTTGTTTCCCAAAGCGGCTTAGCTGTTCATATTGTTCTCGAACCGGCGTATACATATCTTGCTGTGGATCTCTGTTGCCAAACCGGCTTAGCTACCCTACTGAAAACATTACTAGACCACTTGTGCAATTCAAAGCCACCTCGTTTTAAAAGAGCTACAAACTGCTCTGTTAAATCCAAGGCAGATTGAAAAGTATCTGTCAATACGTCATCAATATAGGTATGATGACGAAGAGCGAACGCAGCTAGAGGAAAGGGCCCACCTTCATCATTGGCAAGTTGCAAAAGAGTACTTATGGCAAGAAATGGAGCGCAGTTGACCCCATAAGTAACGGTATTAAAATAAAAATTCTGAGTAGGATTATCAGGAGATAAACGCCACACAATCCATTGATAATCACGCTGATCGGGTGCAATAAGAATTTGCGAATACATTTGTGGAATATCTGCAGTGAGGACGTAACGATGCAGACGAAATTGTAATAACAGTGTAGTGATGTCTCTTTGCAATATGGGACCAATTAATAAATGATCATTTAGTGAACCTCTGGAAATACATTGAGCGGAGGCATTAAAAACAACGCGAAGCTTAGTGCTAACACTGTTAGGTTTTATAACACAATGATGAGGTATATAATAAGAATGATCAAAGTGACTCTTATTAGGAATAGGCTGCATGTGTTGAAGATAGATGTATTCTTGAGGAAAATCTTTATATTGTTGATATACAAGGGGTTGTTTGAGAAGACGTCGTTATAAGGAAATAAATCTTTGTGTTGCTAAATCGCGGCTTCCGGTAAACGTGGGAGCAGCATCCTTAAAAGACAAAGAAACTACATAATGGCCTGATCTGTCCGCGTATGAGTTTCTTTGAAAATAATTTCAGCTTCGTTTTCCGCTACTGAAAGGATTTTGACGTCGGGAAGTAATTCGACCTCCCAAAATTTGGAAACAATTTTTTCCAGGGAAGGTACTTGGCTTGTAGAGCAAAGTAAAGCGGTAACCTGCGAAGTGCTTGATGGGGGAATCGACCCCATTAAAATATATCCGAAAACAGTATTCATGCCTATGGGTGTATGGTGTTCAACACGAACACGATCATTTATTAGAATTTGTGGAAATACATCGGCCCCGAGTAATAAATCTATAGGACTGGGTTTTGAAAACTGTGGGTCGGCTAACTGAATGTTATGTAATGGCGGTAACTGGTTGACGTTAACGCAAGTAGTAGGGAGGTTTTCGCAAATCTGAGGTAGGACTATTGCATCAATGTTAAAAAAATGATTCATTTAATTCACTGGTTTAATAAATACAGAAACAGCGCCATGAGTAGCCACGGTCTGCATAGAGCCAAGCCCGTTAAGGGCAAGAGGTATCGAGATAGGTTTTAAATCTAAGCGCTTAACACATTGTTGAGTAATAAATGAAGTCATACTACCGGTATCCAACAAACAGCGAAACTTTTGAAAATTACCGAAATGATCGCGAACTTCAATTTGCGCAGTAGATAATAAAACCATTTTTTGGGATTCGTGTTAAATAATACAACATTGGAATTATTGGTAGCAGAAGAGAAACGACTTACTGGTGAAAATTCGAAGGTATTCAAAGCGGGGAGAACAGATGGCTTGCAAATACCTTGTTTGGCGTTATCAGACGAGGAGGTATAAACTCTAGTAGAAACACTACTTTTTGGAAGCGATTCTAATGGGGGGTTAAAGTGTAACGAGGTATGATATCGCTGGGGACAAGTGCGACAAGTCATAATCAATTTACATTTGGAAAAAGTATGAGAACTGCTTAGACAGTTAATGCAAAGTTTGCGTTCTTTTACAAAATTATAGCGGTCGTTAGGGGTTAATTCTAAAAAGGCAAGGCATTTATATAGGGAATGGTCAATTGGTAGTTACGGACTAACATTGAAACACTGGGACGTGAACCTGGTCGACTCTGCGCGTGAACAATTTTGTTCATGTCTGATTTGTGATTTAGAGATAGGTTGCTCAGAAATTTACATGTTTTGTCTAAAAATGTAATAATTTCAGTATAAGTAGGAATAGTGGCGGGATCGTACTGCAACTCAAAACCTCGAGCTGTGTGTGCGTAAGAGCATCTGAGCTAAAATAAAGCTCCACTCCTCAACGGAGGATCAAACTTTTTAAGGCGTCCAAATTATCGGTAAAAACGTCGACTAATATTTGTAAACCAGAGGGGTTATCAGAGTGTAGTTTGGGAAAATTGTTCAAATTTGCCCGATACGCACTCGTAATTTGGCGGATATTTTTAAATTTACTGCGCAGCTTATTGTACGCGAGTGTATAATGACTTTCAGTTAAATCAAAATTTTTAATGGCGAGTAAAGCCAGACCTCGCAGAAGTAATTTTAAATACGTGAATTTGTTTATTGGCGACAATTTCGGGTTAGTATGTATGAGGGAATCGTATGAATCAATGAACCCTCTGAACATGAGAAAATTGCCCCCAAGGGAGGGGACCTGCAACAAATGTAAATTTGATTTTGAATGAGCGGCAGAAACAACAGTGCTAGGTTCTGGCGGTATAGATTCAAAAACTTTCATTTTGATTGACTTGATTAAATAAAAGGAACGATGAAACGTTTTTCTGATTTTATCTTCAACCTCAAACAATTCTTTCACGTTTTCATCCGTGGCGATCAATGAGATAATGTTATTGTGACTTTGATAGAAGGCTTCTTCTAATCTAACCATATGCACAAGGTGCGATTTAAATAAATTATGATGTTCGGCATTAGAAACGGCCGATTCCGCGATCTCTTGCAAACTTTGAATCTGCGTGTATCGTGAAAATCTCAACTTTTTAAGTTTCTCTACCATTTTAAATAATAACTAAGGCACAAATTTTCTTAAAAATTTTATAGAAAATTAGTACTGCAAGAAGGTTTTTAGCCTTATCAATTTAGGCACAAATTAAATAATCGTAGGTAAATGTAAATAGATGTAAATACAAACAAAATAATGAACTTCGTATCAAACACGATAACTAATGAGAATGAATGTAATTCAAGAAATATAACATTTGTATTACCAAGACAATATGTTTAGTAACACAAACTTGAACTCAAGTAAATGATTAATAATAATGTTTTAAATTATAGTATTATACTGGTAATATCCGACTCGACAAGGATCAAAATTCGAATGTTGAGTATATAAAACGATACTCAGGAAAGAAAAGCGGGCGTATAACCAAACAGATATTAAACAAACGAGGCCTTCAATATTCTTACCTGATGTCCAGTTAGAGCGGTGAAGATTATTGGATCCAGAACACTTATTACTACACTCGAAAAATAATATAAAACGGTGAGATAGTCCTAAATGGGGATTGGCCTCCGAAAACAGAAAGGTATTGTCCAAGCAGTGACAATAGACTGTGTTAGGCCGCGCAGTCACCAAAACATATGGCAAAGAAGATAGAACATTGAAGGTGAAAACGCGACAGTATCAAATTTAAATAAAAGAGCAAATATTACCATTAACAAATAAACCTAAATTTTATAGTAATAATATAAAGAAACTAACAGAATATATACAGGGTTGGACAGAACAGTAAGTTATACATAAATCTAATACAAACATTCTGTAATCGTTGGAGTTTGCTACACCAATGACGTCCATATCTGTAAATACTATATTAATTTTTGGAATTAGAAATGCACTGACTAAACGCAAGCGGGCTTGGAATGAAAAAATTTTTTTAGTAATGCTAGCTTTTGGGAAGGTAAAAAAGAAATTTTGGCTAATCTTGTTTACATGTAAATTCCATTATAAAGCATCATCGATACGAATACTTAGGTTTCTAAGTACGCTACCGAATGGTATTACAGTATCAACAAATTTTATATTTATCAGGGCGTTTTTTTGTATGGGAACTTTGTTCTGAAGCGAAACAATGATAGTACATTGGGGTTTTTCTGAAGCTACCCAGAACTGTCACTTTTTATAAACAACTTGATTTTGGTTTCCGACATGAGCCTGTCTAACGGCTTTTAAAATGAACAAGCATTGAATCTGAGTAGGCGAGCTTGCAATTCACTCGTACGTGAGTATATACAAAGTATGTAATATTGAGTAGACATAATATTGTAGCGGGCTACTACTACCCCGTTTCACTAATTTAAAACAAGTAATAATAAGAGTCTTTAATACTCACTGTTCATAAATCTAATTAACAGTATATGCCTTATTTATAGATGTTTTCAATCAAATTAACAATGAAGCACTATCACACTAATGAATTTATAAGCACTAATATCTTATTAAACTAACTTCTTAACCACAGGTCCATTAACAACACTAACACAACTATTTATTTATTACACTTTTGTCTATTTATGTATTCTACAAGCTGCATGTACATTAGACACGTTCACATAATATAACATTTATGTTTACTCTTGAACTTTCAAAAGCTCAACTATTTAACTTTATTCGATATAATTTATGTTCGACATTCTGATATAGACTAAACTCTGTACTTCCTCATCAGTCTTATTTATGCCCTGAATTAATAAGGATGATTCATCCTCCAGTAATTGCTAAAAGATTCTCAGTCCATGGAGAATGTACAGTGCTTACGGCGTGTGTGTGTTTGACGGGTTGCCTAATAGTAGCACGCAACAATATTTTTAACAACACCGTAAGAGATACTGTATTGGGTCACAACGGCCCTGGACCTTACGAAAAAAAGGATGCGGGATAAATAATCGGAGTAAAGGCGACGAACTGATTTAGACTCTTTGTCCTTTCTTTACTAACCGATTTAGTTCTGTCAGCGTTAGAATGCTACCTGCGCTTATATTGTTACAGATAATTTTTTTCTAACTGACTTAACAGATCTCTCAAAAGTAGTGCTTTCTCAATTTCTAATGCTAACTTAGGTACTATAAAATTCTGCTCATTTTACGCAAGCATTTAAAATCCAACAATTAAAGTTCCCGATAATAAATTTCAAAAGTAAAACCAACACGCGCACAGTACATTCCTTTTTCCCGTAAGTTCTTGTTTAATTTACTCCAACAAACGCACACAGAGATCACCACCTGGCGAGAGAAATCCTACAAAATTAATGAACTTGTCGTACACTAATCAAATTTAAGGTGGATTTGAATTTCAAGTTAGAAACGAGAAACTTGGAAATTCAATATC